>CM038669.1:378855430-380207096 GCA_021605145.1 Aegilops bicornis | reverse complement strand
GGGGCGAATCATTTTTTTCCCGTAATATGGACGCACTTCCTTGCATACAAAGATGTAGCTGGTGGGTCCTAGCAGTCAGGGGGAAATGTTTTTTTCATGAAATATGGTGGCCCGTCCGGTGGGTCCCTGCTGTCAGGTGGAGGAATAATTATTTTCCGCATAATAAGGAGGCACTTCCTTGCTACGGCCGTGGACCCAGCTGTCAGCCTCTCCACGTACAATACTCCTCCGATCGAAGTCGGTCATTGACCACATTGACCACGCCGCGCCGAGAGCACCAAGACGGTGGACGACGGCGAGGCCTAGGATGGGGACGACGCGGAGCCGGGGAAGACGTAACAATGGATGCCCATGCAGAGAGGAGTACGAGGGTTTACTGGTTCGGCTGTGGTGTGAGGATGCCGTCGCCGCAGGGCCTGGCCAACGGTGGGAGTAGTAGGGGGCTGTGACGCCTCTGCGGCAGCACAGCCGGCCACGGGAGGCAGGAGCAGGCGGCACGACCGGCGCTACTTTGGGAGGCTGGAGAAAGAAGACCAAAGGTTGAAGAAGCACGACGGCCGTTGGATGGACATCGTACGGTCACTACAGCTAGAATCGTTTATATTGACTAAGTTGACAAAGCCCTCAGTACGCGTCAACTTAGTAGGCCCACAGGTCAGCCTCTGAAATGGTGCGCCCTAGATGTCAGGGGGAGGTTGGGGGGGTGAAGCAAGAATATCCGAGATTGAAGAAGAAGCACGACATCCGTTGGATGGACATCCAACGGCCACTGTTGCTAGAACCGTGTGTTGACTATAAGTTGGTAAAGCCTTGCATACGCGTCAACTTATTTTTTTTAGGGGATGCGTCAACTTAGTAGGCCCACAAGTGTGTGGCAGAGAACTTATAGCCCATTTGATTTGTAAGAATGTACAACCCATTTTTGAATTCTAATGGCATGTACTACAGCCCATTTACAGTTTGTTAAAAGTACAGCCCATTTTCTAGCTAGGACAACGATTAATAATTTCAACCAAACGTTCAAAATAGAATTCAATAAAATTTCCCACATTTTGATGGGATCCGAAATATTTTTATCCCGAAATTTCTAGTCAGATTAAATACAATTTCAATATAAATTTGTCTTACGTAAAAATCCAACGAAACATTGCGCGCGCAACAATTAATGAAATTCAAATTTTCAAAATCCAAAAAATAATATTTTATAAACTAATTACGTGTTTGGTGCAATTTTTTATAGTACAGCCCAGTTTTTATAATTACATCCCATTTATTATTTCTTAAAGCCCATTTTCTTGTTAAGCCTAATGCATCCCTCCTAGCAAAGATTTGCAGCCCAGCGAGGCGGAGAATAACAAGTTGACCTTGCCTGGGTATTGCTCAAAAAAAGTATACCTGGGCTAGCCATTTTTAGCTTGAAAAAATTAATATCCGGGCTGGATATCTGGCCTGGGCTAGACGGGCCACAGCCCGCCCGGTTAATACCCTCCTCTCCTCTGGACAACAACAAAAACATCGCTCAAGAAAAACTCTGCAGTGCTCACACCTCAAAAACACAAATATTGCTCGAGCCGCTTGGTCCCAGTTGTCGGCCGCTCCTTGTGCAATTCTCTCGTTTATTGACTACAAAGGTTGACAATGGTGTGGGACCGTGATGTCAGGAAATCAGGAGGAAGCAAAAAAAATATAGTTGTACATAATAAGGAGGCACTTGCGTACGTACGGCTATGGCCCTAGTGGGTCCCTCATCATCGGTCAAAATAAAGTCATCTCCTGAATCCTCATGTTCGTTGACCACGTTGACAATGCTCGGTGCCACGGTGAGCGCAACAACTCGAAGGACGATGGAGAGGGCCTCGCAGGCCCTACGGATGGTCTGATACAGCGGCCGCTACTCATTCAGGAAGCCAGGATCATCGGACACCTATGAGCACCTTCGAGAGACTGAGACGGCATGAAACGGTAAGGCCGCGCTTAGGAGCTCTGGTTTATTTCACACCTGTATTAAGATACAAGTGTAATTTACTCGTCATCGGAAACAACGAGTAAAATATAGGCATAATGAAACCAAGGACCCGATGTCTATAACGAAAACCGGCAAGTTACACGTGAAATTTGAGAGACCAGTGTATATTTTACTAGTCAAAATCGACCAACCAAACGCTTCGCCCGAGACCATCTGCTTTTATTTACAAGCGTCAGTTTTACAAGCGGTTTTGGTCCGAAAACGACGATCCAATCACGGCCTAAGATGATGAGTTGGTTGGAAGATCATATGGTTTCACCTCTAACCTACCCGAGTTGTCGTATAGTCTATGAATGAAACATAAGAAAATGAACTTCTTAAGCACAGAAACACCAGAAGAGGATGATCTTCATAATATGCAAATCACAGGCATTATCTCAACATGCAAAACAATATGAAGCATTAATCTCAGGAGGCATGGTGAACAGCTTGTGATGCCGCATGCCACAGCATTCCAAGCTCAACTTTGTAATCAAACTCACAAGGCCTGGCATTACATAGACAACATTCAGAACAAACTCTTAAAATACCTTACATAAGTCAACATTCATGTGACTATGCATCTCAGCAAAGTAAATATTTACTTCTGAACAGAAGACGGGAATAGGAAAAAACGATCAACGTTGCTCACAGCAAAGGGCGTCCCACTCAAATATCAAATGCATGTCTTCTGCCTAACATCAATGAGCAAAATTTGACAAGGTTTTCCAATTCCAATATATTAAACTGTCTTCTTGCTAACATCAATGGTTAAAATTTGACAAGCTTTTCCCATTCAAAATATGTAATGCCTATGATTGTGGAACGGGCAGGGTTTATCATCAGTTTGTCATCTGATAGTCCGGTGGCTCAAGGTGACGACGAATGATTAGAGAACCATTCGATGTATTGTGCATTATGAAGTATTATGGAGGACACGAACCATCTGAACATTTTGTGCAGTTCCACTAAAATCAAGCTGAGCATCCCTGTGGATTTCGTATTTATATGCTGCAAGAAAACAAAGACACATCAGCACACACATGAATATTGGCCCCAGTGTCAACCCACCAATCGGTGGACTAACAAACTAAAAGTACGGTAAACAGATTACCATACCCATATGCCCCATCATTGTTGCTTAGAATGACATTGATAGACTTGGAGTCCTGTCATGGCTTCTTGTACTTGTTTGGGCACTTTTTGCCCAGTGCACTCCACGTGTTGTAGAGGTGCCTATGCTCTCTGCAGACTAGTCATGTCACCAGCGTCTACTACTACTTTGTAAAGCTTCTCGATCATTCCTTCTGTAATGTAGTGCAAACAGTGACTGCTTCTTTCTGCAAAGTGGTAAAACCAACTGGACCCACTAATGCAGCAGTTTGCCTTAGACACATTGGCTCCTTTTGTGCAGTTCAACTACAATCAAAGTCAGAATAAAACCGAGCTTTAATTTTGATATCCCTGTAAGCAACAATAGGTATAATGGAAACAATTACTAAGAAATAACGGTTGATGACTTGTACTCCCAGAAGAAAAACATATATTGATCTACCTTATCTTAATCGGAAACAAAGCAGGAAAGTATCAACTCTCCATCAGTGTGGTTCATTCATATTAACTGAGACATTATCTTAACAATGCCTTGTTTCAACATGTATAAAGAACGACAAAGCAGAAAAGTACCATTCCTAAAACAATGCGACTGATTCATTTTAACCGAGACATTATCTTAACAATACCTTGGTTAAACATCAAGTTGAATAGATATCCCTGTTTTATCAGGGCAAAAAAGGAATCAATTACTGGCCAATAAAGGAGGATGAAACATGCGGCCACAAAAATGGTAATCCTGCCAATTCCTAACAAGTGTTGCAGGTTTGAACTAAGATTCAGTAGTTAATTCCGAGAGTAGCATTGCTTAATTTTACCAGCGGCATTAGATTAACAAAAAGCATAAATAGTTTCAGGGGCGAGTGGGCGCAACAACACCATTTGCTTCCATCTACTTATAAAGGGGGTGATGCAGAGTTTTGTTGTAACAAAGAAACAAGCATCATGTCTGGGTTGGAACAATTTTTGCCCACTCAATGGTAAAAGACAACAGTTCAATAGCTTCAATTCAACATTTATCCAAAACAATACCAATACAAGTAGCACAACATCTCAAAGCACACTGCAGCATCATGTGGATGAAAGTCGGTACTGACCTTTCTTGACCAAGATTTGAAACAACTCGCATGGAGGACTTGAAAGAAATCCCAACACATATATGAAAATCCATGATCTCCTTTTGTGCAGTTCCACCGAAATTAAGCAAAGTCGCTGGTGTGCCATTCAAGTTGAACTGCACAAAACACTCCTAAAACATAAGTGTTTCGCGTAGCGAAGCAAAATGTCGCAATAGCAACAGGTTGAATATATATCCTGGTTTTAACAGAGGCAAAAAAGAAATCAATTACTGGCAAAATAAAGGAGGATGAAACATGCGACCACAAAAATAGTAATTCCGGCAATCCCTAACAAGTGTTGCAGTTTTGAAATAAGATTCAGTAGTTAATTCTGAGAGTGGCATTGCTTAATTTTACCAGCGGCATTAGATTAAAAAAAAGCATAAACAGTTCCAGGGGAGAGTGGGCGCAACAACACCATGTGCTTCCATCTAATTATAAAGGGGGTGATGCAGAGTTTGTTGTAACAAAGCAACAAGCATCATGTTTGGGTTGGTACCATTTTTGTTCACTACTTAATGGGAAAAGAGAGCAATACAATAGCTTCAATTCAACATTTATTTAAAACAGTACCAATACAAGTAGCACAGCATCTCAAAGCACACTGCACAATCATGTGGATGAAGGCCTATACTGACCTTTCATGAGACAACCAACATAAAATACGAATCTACCAACACGAATAGGAAATCCAATCTCGTTTTGTGCAGTTGCACTGAAATCAAGCAAAGTTGCCGGTGTTGCTATAGCAATAAGTTGAATAGATATCCCTGTTTTAACAGAGGCAAAAAATGGAACAATTACTGGCCAATAAAGGAGGATGAAACATGCGGCCACAAAAAGAAGCATCTACCTTATTTTAATGGAAAACAAAGTATAGGATAGTAGCATTTATAAAACGGTTGCATTGATTCATATTAACAGAGAAATTCTCTTAAAACAGTTCAGTAGTTAATTCTAAGAGTGGCATTGCATAATTTTACCAGCGGCATTAGATTAAGAAAAAGCATAAATAGTTCCAGGGAGAGTGGCTAACATGACACCATGTGCTTCCATCTACTTATAAAGGGGGTAATGCGGAGTTTGTTGTAACAAAGCAACAAGCATCATGTCTGGGTTGGTACCTTTTATTGTTCACTACTTAATGGGAAAATAGAGCAATACAATAGCTTCAATTCAACATTTATTTAAAACAGTACCAATACAAGTAGCACAACATCTCAAAACACACTGCACGATCATGTGGATGAAGGCAAGTACCAACCTATCATGACGCACACAAGATCACCTATGAATCTGCCAACACGAATAGGAAATCCAATCTCGTTTTGTGCAGTTGCACTGAAATCAAGCAAAATCGTCGGTGTGACATTTAAGTTTGCTATAGCAGCAAGTTGAATAGATATCCTTGTTTTAACAGAGGCAAAAAAGGAAACAATTACTGGCCAATAAAGGAGGATGAAACAAACGGCGACAAAAAAAGCATCTAACTTATCTTGATGGAAAACAAAGTAGGACAATAGCATTTCTAAAACGGTTGCATTGATTCATATTAACAGAGACATTCTCTTAAAACAGCATTCGTTAAGAATGTAATTTACTTTTAACAGTGCATTGCTTCAATTTTCCAGCAGCATTCTTAGATTAACAACAGCAAAATAGTTGTATGGGACATGGGACATGCCAACACCATGTGCGTCCACACATATAAATGGGTGATGCAGAGTATGGAGCCAAGCAACATATTTGTGTTGGTCCCATATTTGTTCCCTTTGAACCTTTTTCCTATGTGAGGGCAGCAAATCTAGTCCTGCACAAACTACCCGACCCCCCAGTTTCTATCCCTTTTCAACAAAGAGATCAATTCCTTACAGATGTGTGTACTGGGTTACCCCCTTTTTCCCTTTTCGACCAACAAAGCGGCTGGATAGTCAGTCTATACTACTTTCCCTCCCTCCTTTCCTCATTGAACCACGTCCTAGATTCATGCTCCACCCCACTGCACCCTTCTTTCCTCTTTGAACCAAGACCTAGATTCGACTACAGAATCGAAAAAGATCCGCATG
The DNA here is from genome assembly GCA_021605145.1 of Aegilops bicornis. Classification (NCBI taxonomy): domain Eukaryota; kingdom Viridiplantae; phylum Streptophyta; class Magnoliopsida; order Poales; family Poaceae; genus Aegilops; species Aegilops bicornis. The sequence goes on along the minus strand of CM038669.1, from coordinate 380,200,794 downwards.
CAGCTAGAGCAATGATGGTTTCAAAGAAACTTATACCTCAGGGTTGTTGGGATGTGGCAAGGCGTGCGGCGGGAGGCCGGATCTGCCCACACTACGTACGGCAGCGAGGAAGAAGGGGTCGGTGGCCCTCCTACACAGGCGCTGGGTGAAAGAGAACAAAGACCTGGGCGGTGGATTGCCTCCCCGCCAAGGCGATAGAGTGAATCTGCACCTCCTCCCTTCCCAAAGGTCTGACGGGATCCGGACGCCTCCTTCACCAGTTGTGAGGGGGAGAGAGAGACAGAGGCCAACGCAGTCTTGTTTAGATTTGGTGAAGAGGGTGACTGGGTGAGAGACTGTGAATATAGCAAACCCTAGCAAAGGAACGTTGTGCCTCCAGCGTGTATATATATATATATATATATATATATATATATATATATATATATATATATATATATATATATATATATATATATATATATATATGTAGTGTAGAGTGTGTACAAATAAAGAATTTTAATTTCAATTATCGGAAAGGTTTGAGAGTATGTATAGTTTGCCCTCTCTCAATAATTATGGTTTGTTGTGTTCGGCCTAAACTTGGTCAAACTTTACAAATTTTGACTTTAGTCAAATCTAATATGCGGAGCAAATAAAAATGGAGGGCTACTACGTCCATCTGGGTTTTTAGTCCACACCATTTTTCTGATCAAAGTTAATAGCTGGACAAATAAAATTATAGGGGAGCTGAAGAAAAAGTTGTGAGAAGGCTTAGAAATCAGTACAAATCTTATGCTCGTAGTACCAACGTCGATCCTTCTTCAAGGAAACATTTGGTTCATAGCCAATTGTGTGATAAAATTGCACCAACATGAAAGACGACTGCGTCTCCAACACAACCAAGGTGAACTGATGAAGGATATCATCTTTGTGGGTAACAAGCAAAGAGCACTGATGGAAGATAGCTTGTTTTTCGTGGAAAATCGATCAGCTTCACCAGCTGACGCAACCATGAGGCGCAACCATGAGCATCGATAGGTCATCATGGTGATGCATCATCCATTTGGCATCAAGTTTGGGTGAGGAACCTATGAAGTTCGACAAATCCTCACTGTGGTCTATTTCTTCTCATTAATCAAGCTCGAGGAAGGAAGAACCACGTGGCAGAGGACAGTGAGGCGGAACAACAATGGCCATCCAATTTTGTGCAGTTCCACTAAAATTGAGGAAGACATGCCCGGTTATGGAGATACGCATCGCTGTTTGCAAAAATATAAAAAAGGGATATAGTGTTGTTACTTTGTTTTGGCAGTGGTACAAGATTAACAACGACATCTCAATTGTTAATAAGAATTAATGAAAAGTACACCAACAAGCGAAGCATCATGATTATCTTGATGGGAACTAAACCAGGATACCCGAGGAAAAAAGCATTTCTTCATTTAACCGGTGATAGTATTAGATTAGCAAAGCAATAGGAGCATATGGACAATGACCGCACAACCACCATGTACTTTTTGTCGAAACAACATGTATACCTCCACCGAGGCATAAATCAGGACAACTTTTCGAGTGGCATTTCCTCTATAATAGTAGGTGATGTTGGACCAGCCGACGAACCCTACTTACTATACATGGGGAGCTAGGGAGTAGTCGCATAGAAGAAAACCCGCATGCAGCGACCTGGGGAGCTGGACTAGTACAAGAAGTTATTCCTCAGGTGGGCAATATGTCGCTTAGGCGGGCGGGCGGGATCTGCCCACACGATGGCAGCGAACAAGGGTGCGGAGGACCTTCATCCGCGCCAGCGCCGACTCCGAGAGGACGGTGCGCATCGGCTTCCTCCATTGCCGACGGCGAAAACGTCAATGCTGCACCTCCTCACCTCCCGCGGCGAACGGGATTCGGCCGGATCTGTGACCACCCGTGAGGAGAGAGATAGAGTGGACACTGCCATCTTGTTTTGATATGGAGAGGGTGAGAGAGCGAGACGCGAGAAACCCTATCAAACAAGAGGAGAGAGCCTAATTGGTTTGGTGCCAATAATTGGCATGCCAATTTTTGGCAAGTCTAAAAATTTGACTCTTAATTGGTTGGCTACCAATTGGTTCTTGTCTACCTCTCAAAAAGTTGCCAATTTTTGGCAACTTTTGGTTTTGCCAAATGTTGGCTTGCCAAATATTGGCAATGCCAAACTTTGGCAGTGAACCAATTAGCCTCTATATATACAATGGAGTAAACTATATTAATATAATAAAGTACATGGGGAGTCTAAGCTCCAAATATCAATATCGAGACCGACTGCCATGAAGCTACAAATATGGTGAGGATTAGGAATGAAGATCTTGATAGATCTCGGTTTTGTTTTTTGGTGCGTGAGATTAGATCGCTCATGGCACTCCGAAATACTTGTATTGCTCATGTTCGATGAAACAACAACATTACCAGTCATACTTTAGCTCATTATGGTAGGACTAGTGGCCGTATCGCTGTTAGGCTAGGTTCAGGCCCTGATGGCATTGTAGAACTTTGTAACTCCGAGTGTAGCCTGGCTACATGAGTAATACAAGTTTGTTCCCGCAAAAAAAAAGACATAGACATGCATATCCGTGTTTACGTAAAATCCCATCTCCATCTCCATCTCCAATCATATTTGTTCAACTAACACATTATTTACGTTGTTAATTATATACGCAGCAATATTAACGTACAACATCTCTTGTTTGCGGGCGTCCGGACCGCTGCCACGCCCGCTCCTGACCAACCCGAACCCTCTTCATCACCCGTGCATGCTTCCCGCCCGAAACGGTCAGTGCCGCATTCATGCCCGGCTAGAGCAGACGCGACCTCTCACTAGCGCCAGCATTGAAGCGGTTCGCCGGCCGAGAGAGCGTCGCTCGCGCCGCTTCCTGATGCACGCGACTGCTCCACGTTCAAAGGTCGCAATAGCCGGCCACAACATGCATGTAAAAAGTTCTTGGGAGTCCATGCTACAGCTAGATGTCCTCCCCCAACTCGTCAATCTCTTCCAGTAGTGCTAGTACTCCATGGCGCGATCCATCGACAAGCAGGCGGGAAAGTTATCGTATACTCTGTTTGCGGTGAGTGGCATGTCGAGCGATCGTTTGGGGTCGATCCATGGAGGAGGGTGAGAAACGAACACGACAGACGTGATTTAAACGTTGGTTTTGCTCGATGGCGCGATCCAACGAAATTAAATGTTGGTTTCTCTCCATTTCCGTTTTTTCTTTGGAAAAACGGGAACTTTCCACTCCATTTCCATTCCTACTCCAAGGTTGCCCCGTTAAAACATTCCATTAAATACAAAGGAAAACTAACACGCATGCTGATGCATATCAATGATTCACAGATCGCCAATATTTACTTCACAACTAAACACAAAAGTTGTGAGAGCGTGTACAAAAGAAAAACTACTGATGGGGTCACTACGACTTAAACCCTAAACAAGATTTAATTTCCTGGCTAGGTAGGACCTGTCGAAGGAAAGACGGCTGGCACCGTCTGATCATACGATGCTTTTGTGCAGACAACTAAAATCGAGCTGAGCATCCCTGATGGCAAAGATATTGAAGAAGTGTGATTAGAATAATAGTACTGGCACTAGTTCATGAGACATAAACTCGTCACAAATAGAAGTCGGTAGATGTAGAAAAAGATCGACATGGAGACGGAGCTACGTGGGGAGCTACGGCAGTGGAGCAAGCCGGCTCCAAAAGGAAGATGTACTACTTGGGACGTCGGGCTGTAGCTAGAAGGGCGGTTGGATGGAGAACATTGTTCCCTTCCGCCAGCGGCGGGATCAGGCCAGATATGTGACCAGCGGTGTGGCCACCGTCGTTCTATGCTTGTGAAGAGAGCAACCCAAGCAAGCAGGCTTGTAGCTTAGGCTCCTGCTAGTGTATATATGGTGGTTTTCTTTTTCTCTCCATATCAATCATTTTATATTGCGTACGTGTCATTGAAGAGTGAAATGATGGTTGCTTCTTCCGACTAACTTACTGTGTGATTTTACTGCTCCTTAGTTCCCCCTACACGTACTCCCCCTATGTGTATGACTGTTACTAAGTCTCACTTGTACTTATCTCTATTTTCTTACATGACACGTGAGTAGACAAGATGCGCATAGAGGAATTTTGTTACTGCACGTTGTTACGTAGTACCGTACTACTAGTACCTACTCCCTCCTTCCGGTTCACTACTGGTACTCCCTCCGTCCTGGCTTATTGGTCCCCTTTGTACTCAATTCATGGGCTCGTTTTCCTCAAGAAATTGTCTTTACCAACGTATTAATATCAGGAATGCATGCAACGTTTTGTCAAGGCATTGACTTATGAACATGTGAATGTAAGGGAATACAACCTCGTGCATGCATGCAACAGTCACACGTACACATGGACGCAAAAACGCGCGTGACGCCCTAATTCATGCATGTCCGAGCACACGACGGAACACACACAGTCACGCTCAAGTGCTCAACCTACACGTGCATGCACACACATAATCAGCCAGGGTGAGCTAGTGACCGTATAAACACCGGAAAATGTATATATTGAGCGCAATGAGTGTATTATGAAGTCCACTGACCATATTTTTACAAATATATAGTGACAGATAGTGTAGTTATCTCGTTTGAAATTAAGCCATGTTAACCGGAAAGGAGGCAGTATGGACTAGCATTACTTTGCTGTGTCCCGTCAACTTGCCGAACGAGGAGAAGCTTGCAGGACGGGAGAAGCTTGCGTGCAGTGGCTCGCAGGACAAGGAGAAACTTTCGACTAATGCAAACTCTCCCTCGCTTAGGCGGTGGACGTGCAACAGTTAATTCGGTGTCAGATTGCCAGAAGCATACACTATACTAGTACTAGTATTATTATTCGACTTCCCGAAGAGGCGAACAGCCAAGCACAAAGTTTACTAGTACTAGTACTACTACTATATAGGTATGTACTATACTATACTAGGAACCGGATGGAGGAGCGTCTGCACTCTTATTATATTTTAAAAATGTGATAGAGCAATCTTCAACACATTTGGTTCTCTTCGAGGGTTCTCGCATGTGATAATGGAAGTTGATTGCATGGAACACTTGCCACAATTCTCGCTTAATTCTGGCTCAGATCCTTTTACAAATAGGAGCACTCAGTAATATTTCCTCTCTTTTTTGTTATTCAGCATGTAAACAGGTCAGCAAACCTTGCGGCGCATCTTTGTGTGAACCGTGCTTGCTGCACTTTGAATGTGGTCGAGAGCTGGCTTGATGAAACACCTTGCTTCCTTCTTCTTTTTTTGCGGGGTACCTCGCTTCTCTTGGCTGATCATCCTAAGAATGCTTATATATGAATAAAGCTCTCTCATTTACCCGCAAAAAAGATTAAGCCATATTAACCGAAAAGGAGGGAGTATGGACTAGCACTACTTTTTGGTGTGTCCCGTCAACTCGCAGAACGAGGAGAAGCTTGCAGGACAAGGTGAAGCTCACTTACGCCTTTTGACTAATGCAACCTACCCTCGCCCAGGCGGTGGACATGCAGCAGTTCATTCGGTGTCAGATTGCCACAGGTCTACACTGTAGTACCCAACATGTGGAGTACCATCATTGTTCGACTTCACGAAGAGGCGAAGAGCCAAGCGCAAGGTTTATAGTTGTGAGTATTACTACCACTAGAACCGCATGGTGGAGTGTTTGTACTCTTATTTTATTTTAATCTTTGATAAAGTACACATTTATTCGGGAGAATGGTGGAAAACGACAGCCCAATGGTACTGTTAAAAACATCGAACATGTAAGAGCAAGTACAATATAGCTGAGTCAGCTGGCTATAAGAAATAAACGATTATATTCTTGCTTAGTTGGAGGAAAGAAAAGAGTAGAGAGAAGGTAAGAGGGCTCTTGGTGAAGAGCCAGCTCTAGCACATGCTCCTAGGCACTTTGTGAGAGCGAAAGGTGGGTCATATAATAAAAAAGTAGTACACTCTTCTAATCAACTATTGTATATATTGGTTATAAGATGGGCTATAGATGACATGGCAATGGCTTATAGCCAGCAGTTGGCTATCCTATTAACCATGCTCTAATGATGATATCGATCAACCATGCTCGAATATATCTTGGCCTCCGTGCGAGCCTGTCTGTGTGTTCTCACTCCTCGTCTCTCTCAAGGAACGATAGGTTGGCCATTTTGCCGTCAATTGAGATCGGTTTGCTCACACTCCGGTCCCACATGTTAGTGATATGCCAAGAGGAAGTGCATTGACCGACCGCCATACGCTGCATTTTGGTTTTGCACCTTGAGGACATGCTTGGAATGGTTGTATTTCAATACGGAGGCGTATAACTTACACTGTAAGTTATCGGTCACTGCAAATTCCAGCCGGAATTGAAACGACAGGCGCATGTGTGTATTTTTTACAAGTGTATTCAAAAGAGAAACGGTGATCCAAACAGGTCCTCATACTACTCCTCCCTTCATCACAGTTTACAGGGCGCGCTTCCTTCTGATGCATTTCTCTCCATGCATTTCCACCACCAGTGAGACTTTAGAGTGTATTGATGGTTGCTTGATCCGAGCAACTTACAGTGGGAAAAGGTGGGGCTTATGATTTGACTGCTCATTACTACTCACTATTAGTGCGGCGCAACAACCGGGCTGAGTCTCCCATGCGGTTGTGCGCTACTCCCTCCGTTCTTAAATATACCATAGAGTATTTGTCTTTCTTGAGATTTCAATGAATGACTACATACGGAACAAACTGAGTGAATCTACACTCTAAAATATGTCCATTTGAAATTTGTAAAAAGATAAATATTTAGGAACAAAGGAAGTATAATTTTGTGCATGGCACATGGACCCGGATGCTGAAGAGGCTTCTGGCAATGCTATCAAGATTCCAGCATTTGTTTACATAATTGACGTACTATACAAATAATTTTCCAAATGACATGAAATTGTACAATGCTCTGAGCTTTCAGCTTTTGTTTCGTGTGTCTTGCCATTGATGCTCTTTCGAAACAATAAAAAACTAACTTCCTTGCTAATGCATCTCAATGATTAGCAGATCAGAGCTAATATTTACATCACAACTGAAGACAAAGTTGTGAGAAGGTGTTAAATTAAAATGGATCCATGCTTTCATTGGCAGCAACGTCCCCCCGGCTCTGTCTAAATCAACAAGGCATGTTGGGAAAAAAAGTAGATGTCTAGAGCATGCAACATTCCGATCATTTTGTGCAGTTCCACTAAAATAGAGTTAAGCGTCCCTATTCCAAAGATATTAAGTGTGATTATGATAATAGAGGACTGTTGATGAAACAATAAACACACAAATAGAAGCCGGTCACCTTTGCAGTCTCTCTTAAGACTAACTAGTTGGAGAAGATTAAGAAAATAGTTGGAGAGGATTAGGCTTGGAGTTGGATGAGGAGGATAGAGCAAAACCAATCTCCCTTTGTGCAGTCGCACTGAAATGTAGACGTTGCCCATGTGATATTTTAGTACAACTGCACAAAACACTGTTAAGAAAAAGGTGATTTGTGTAGTTCACCAAAAGCTCGCAATAGCAACGAGGTGAAATGGATAGCCCAGTTTGCAAAAAAGAGGTAGAAAGGGAACAATTACTGGCCAATAACAGTTGATGACACATGCGATGACAAAAAAGAAGCATATTCCATGTCCTAAGGGAAGATAACAACCTGGTTGTGTTTGTCTAAAACGGTGTGAGGACGAGATTGCAATATGGAAAGTACGCCGGACGAGCTACGTTTTGGGCAAAGAACTATGTTAGATCCACATGCAAGATTCTCCACATGCAGCAACGTGGGAAGACGGGAAGTGGAGCAAGGTCGGAGGGGATGCCTAGCGGTCGTCGGGATGTAACTAGGTGAGCGGCGGTGGGCGGGATCTGCCCATACTGCGGCAGCGAGTAGGTGGCGTAGGCCCTACCGCACCGGAGCTTGGTTAGAGAGAACGACGGGTACCGCAGATCGGGACGTGCTGCCTCGGTGCCGTCGAACGGAGAAACGATGCACATCCTCCCTTTCTGTCGGCGGATGGGATGCGTCCGGATCAGCGACCAACGGTGAGAGAGAGAGAGAGAGAGAGGCCACCACCACCTTGTCTGAGGTACTCTGAAGAGAGACAAACCCAGGCAGGCAGGCTCCATTGTATATAGTGGAGCGGACTACCTTTTTCACCATAAAAATTGTTTTGTATTCTGTGTACGTGCCATTGAGCGATATAACTTTATTTAAAAATAACGCGCCAATGCATCAAGTCAAAATTTGTTTCGTGCACGCGTGGTACACGACCTCCGTAGGTAAACAACCCCTACACGCGTTTAAATTAGCACATGGGCTGCCATTTCGTACAGAAATGGGCTCCACCGTGTACCCGCGCGGGTGTGGCTGGGCACGAAGCGTGAGTACGTGCACCTATTCTCTTCATGTACGTACACCACCTACGTGGGGTTGTGTGACAGATACAAACGTAGAGAGATATTGTGTGTGGGTTCGTGATTGTTTTTTTGGGGGAGTGTCAATCAAAAAATGTAACATATGCAATGTGTGTGAAAATAGAGTCCTGGATATATCATATATATATATAGATCGGGCGATCACGAGAAGAGAGTGGAGGTATCATCGACTTGAGGTATCCATAGAATCGAAGAGAGGGATGATGTGTGTGTGTGTGCGCGCGCGCGATCGGCAAAGAGTGCCATCAAATTTGTGTGTGCCCACGTCAAAGATATAGGGTGGCTGGCCTACTGGAACGTGACAGAGGACATGTGTAGTTTGTCTCTGTGGCATCGATACCTACCTACAACGCTCGACTATTGGTGTGTGGTGGGGGGGCCTTATGCACTATAGAGGTACAATGGCTGGTATATGTGTAGAGGAGGAGAGAGGCCTACCTTATGTATAAAGAGAGATCGATCGGCATCCATGCATATGTGTAGGACAGGAATAAGGTTGGGAGAGAGACAGAGCTACAGTGTTGGAGGGGGTGGTAGTGGAGTTTCTTCTAACAAATGGTGGGAGAGGCTTGACAAACGGAGGGCACGCCTGCAATATCAATAAGAGAGGGGATGGCTGCTTGTCTGTGCACGTGCGTGTGAGAGACGGGTCAGGAGCCATGCATGACATGGCTATGGTAAGCAGACATAACTACATAGGAAGATCAATCGTCCTCTTTCAGAGAAAGGAGAGACATAACTTCTGAGGTACGTCGATCGATGGGTGGGGGAAAATAGTTAAAGTCGACCTAGGTATATGTAGGGAGATCGATCGGTATACATGCATGTATGTGTTAGAAGCAAATAAGGCCAGGGGAGAAGGATAGAGAGAGAGGGATGCATCTAAGAGGTGGTGCGAGAGGCATACTATATCGAGGGGGAAGGAGTGTGCGAGTACGAGATCGATGAAAAGAGTGGTGGGAGTGAGGCATGGACGGTGAGAAGAGAAGAGGGGAAGCTTGTGTTTGTGGTAGGCACACCTGGCTAGAGAGGCATATCGATCGATGTGTGCCATAAAGAAGGAGCTGGGGTCCTACACACACCATGGGTGAACAACCTAAAGTGAAAAGACGAATTTGTGTGATGGAGCTAGAGAATGTTGAGGAAGGGCGTGAGGGATATGGGCGTGTGCATGCATGAGAGAAAGTTAGCGCTAGCTACAAAGATAAGAGGATTGTGTGGGTGTAAAAGACGAATAGAGATCATAATTCATTATAAAAAGCGAATTCAGATATTTGAAGAATTTATCATAGTGTTTTAAACCGACGCATGCATGAATATATATAACGGTGATACACATGGTGTGGTTATGAACATGTTATACTACATATAATATATTTTATCTCTACTCTTATAAAAAACAGAGTTGTTGATGATGGTGTGCCTGCCATCCTGCAATATAGGCTGTCCGATTTATATCTGACGGATAGGAAGGAAACTATGGCAATTTTGAAAAAAGATAACCACACCCCTCTCCATATTTGCAAATAAGGCCTCCCCTTGATCATGTTGATGCTTCGTGGAACGCATGGGCATCTTGCTAGTACTACATATAATATATAGAACATTGATTATAATTTGGGCAAATGTGTGGCTTTTGCAGCTCAAGGCTAAATACTTGTCATAATGTAGGGGGCGGGGCACTATACTTTGTGTGATAAACACGGTGTACATATGGAACATGGTTTAGATTATGAATATACACTACAAAAAAAATACACTTCTGTGATGATACGTGTTTGTCACAGTAGGTCGCGTTTTTTGTCATGCATGTACATCCATGACAAATTTATGGCGATGTAATCAAGATAGTCATACACTGTCAGTCGTAGAGAAGTGTTCCATGACATTACCAAAATTATCATCACGAAGTGTCCACTTCCATGACGATAAATCGCGTCACGTAAGTGCTTTTCGTCAAGGGTGACCGACACGTGGCATCCACCATAACGGAACGCCCGTTAAGCTATCGGATCGGGTTTTGGATCCGATAACCCGTTAACAGCCGACCAATGGGGATTTTCCACGTGTAAAATCATCATTGGCTGGAGGAAACACGTGTCGGCTCATTGTTGGGACAGATGTCATCCACTCATTGGATGTATACGCCTATGATACGTCGACACGTGGCACGGCCCAACAGAGGCCCATTCCTGTGAAAAGGTCGGCCCGTTTGACTTGGTCAAAAGGTGACGGGCCGGCCCATGGAAAGCATGTTAACGGCATGTTCGCATATAGCCCATTTACAGCCCGCTAACCCAAGGCCCGTTACGCCCTATCCGAATTAGGCCCAGTAGCGTCATCTAGGTCATCCAATATGATTCCAGCCCGTTTTCACTTCTGGCCCATGTATGGCCCATGATGTCTTTCGGCCCATATGAGGCCCTATGTAACTCTTGGCCTATTAACGGCCCGTGGTGAAACTGGCCCACAATGAACAGTGTATCACTTTAGACCCATTAACGGCCCGTGGTGAAACTGGCCCGTAATGAACAGTGTATCACTTTATACCCATTAAGGGCCCGTTATTCAGTTGGGCTGTTTCCAGCCCATGTTATCTTTCGGCCTTCTCAGAGCCCATTTATTCTCGGGCTCATTTCGAGCATTTGTTTACTTACGGCTCACATCGTCATTTTTCGCCAGGGCCAAATTCAGCCCATGGTTACAGTCGGCCCGTTTGTGGTCCCTTAATACATTGGGCCATTTTCATAGCGTCATCAAATACTACCTATTAACGATGGCCCGTTATGGTCAGTTGATACGTCTCCGTCGTATCTACTTTTCCAAACACTTTTGCCCTTGTTTTGGACTCTAACTTGTATGATTTGAATAACCCGGACTGACGCTGTTTTCAGCAGAATTGCCATGATGTTGTTTTATGTGCAGAAAACAAAAGTTCTCGGAATGACCTGAAACTCCACGGAATATCTTAGAATAAATAATAAACAATCCTCGCCAAAGATGAAGACCAGGGGCCACACTGTCCCACGAGGGTGGGGCACTTCTCCGTATGCGTGCCCCCTACCTCGTGGGCCCCTCGACACCTTCCACGCCAACTCCAACTCTATATATGGGCTTTCGGGGAGAGAAAAATTAGGGAGAAGAAATCATCGCGTTTTACGATACGGAGCCGCCGCCAAGCCCTAATCTCTCTCGGGAGGGCTGATCTGGAGTCCGTTCGGGGCTCCGGAGAGGGGGATTCGTCGCTGTCGTCGTCATCAACCATCATCACTAATTTCATGATGCTCACCGCCGTGCGTGAGTAATTCCATCGTAGGCTTGCTGGACGGTGATGGGTTGGATGAGATTTATCATGTAATCGAGTTAGTTTTGTTAGGGTTTGATCCCTAGTATCCACTATGTTCTGAGATTGATGTTGCTATGACTTTGCTATGCTTAATGCTTGTCACTAGGGCCCGAGTGCCATGATTTCATATCTGAACCTATTATGTTTTCATGGATATATGTGAGTTCTTGATCCTATCTTGCAAGTCTATAGTCACCTATTATGTGTTATGATCCGACAACCTTCAAGTGACAATAATTGGGATACTTCTCGGTGATGACCATAGTTTGAGGAGTTCATGTATTCACTATGTGCTAATGCTTTGTTCTGGTTCTCTATTAAAAGGAGGCCTTAATATCCCTTAGTTTCCAATAGGACCCTGCTGCCACAGGAGGGTAGGACAAAAGATGTCATGCAAGTTCTTTTCCATAAGCACGTATGACTATTTACGGAATACATGCCTACATTACATTGATGAATTGGAGCTAGTTCTGTGTCACCCTATGTTATGACTGTTACATGATGAACCGCATCTGGCATAATTATCCATCACTCATCCGGTGCTTACGAGCTTTCCATATACTGGTTCTTGCTTATTTACTTTCCCGTTATCAAGTATAATCACTACAAAATACCAAAAACATTACTTTTCTTGTCTTTACTTTTGTTACCGTTACCACCACTATCATATTACTTTGCTACTAAACACTTTGTTGTAGATACTAATTTTCCGTGTGTGGTTGAATTGACAACTCATTGCTAATACTTGAGAATATTCTTTGGCTCCCCTTGTGTCGAATCAACAAATTTGGGTTGAATACTTTTACCCTCGAAAACGGTTGCGATCCCCTATACTTGTGGGTTATCAAGACCTTTTTAAGGCGCCATGCCGGGGAGCATAGCTCTATTCTTTGAGTCACTTGGGATTTATATCTGCTGGACACTATGAAGAACTTCAGAGACCCTAAGACAAAAATTTATCCCTCAACTATGAGAGGAGGTAAGGAACTGCCATCTAGCTCTGCACTTGATTAACCTTCTGTTATGAGTAAGCTAGCGACACCTAAACCTGCTTCTGCTATTCGTTCCGATATGTCGCATGTTATTGATGATGCCACTACGCTATGCATGATACTTATGATGAAACTACTTCTATGCTTGATACTACTGTGTCCCTTGGTGAATTTCTAGATGAACAAATTGCTAGGGTTGGAGATAAAGAAATTATTGAATCTGAATACGATGATGAAAGTGATGATGAAAATATGCATGTTATTCCTGAGGTGTAGCGACCCGACTCGGTAAGAGTCGAAGTCTCTATGCTTACCGTGCTAGTCCCTGGATCGACTTGCTAGCACACACAGTACTCGATGAAATAACAAAAATAACACACATCTCTTTATTACATCGATAATCCAGGAGCAATACATTTATTACAAAATAGGGCATAGAGCCAATAAACAAATCATGGAAGCAAAGTAGTAAATGAGTCTAGCTCCACGAGCAAGGTTGAGTGTAGAACATCGACCTATAGCACCTTAATCCTCGCTTGATATATCTGCAACGTGATAAGTTGCAGCCATATAGGTCAGTACATTGAATGTACTGGCAAGTCACATCATAAGTGTAAAGAACCTATTTGTACATGCAATTTGGCTGGTGGAAAGCTCTAAGTTTAGTTTTTTTGCATAAAGCTAGTTTTTCCCTATTAGAAAAGATGTTATTCTACTACTACACATTTGCATAGGATGAGTTGGAAAACCCAACTCCATCCGTTCCCAGGTTTCATTTAAATCCCAACTGATTAATTAAAGGTGAGGAGATCTCCGGCATTTCCACTACTAGATGCTCAACTTGTCCAGAATCGGGACACGGCTAATCGATTAGGTTGACACTCTGCAGAGGTTGCGACTTTTCCCCACAAGACTCGACCACCTCCATGATCGGAAGATCGAGACGTAATCTTTCAAAATGTTCCCCTTAACCCACGGATAGGCGGTACACCTACATCACTCTACATCTGCTAGCCCATCCCTAAGGGGTCACACTAACTACTCAACTAAGCCAGAGCCCATATTGGCTTGTGGCTGCACACGTAAGCTTCTAGACATGAGAATACGATTGATCTCTTTGAGCTCGAGCGGACGGTCCACTAGTGGTGCACCACCATGGATTTCCCATGCGTGCCCACTGCATTTCGCCACCATTCCAACAAGTTTCCGCCTGTGTAGTTCATTAATTATCTTAGGTCCTATATACTACATTGTCACTCATACTTTACAATGATCACTCCCCAATCCACGTCTACTTAGCGAAGCAACATAATGTAAAATGATGGCGACAATGTTATAAGGTTCGGACCTACCTCAATGAACCATCGGGTGAAAAGCATAGTCATGCGGCATCAATTCCTACCATGCAGTCCTACCGCAAAGAACTACGTGCATAATAAAAACATAGGTAATGAAACATGATCAAGATGCAACTTGCCTTGGTACTGCTGGTTGAATTCTAAAGACTGATAATATTCTGCTTCGCACTCCGGGCAATCTACCGCAAAGAAGGTAAACAAACATAAGCAAACATTCTAGAGAACCAGAAAGAATATGCAAAGCAAAAGTCTCAGAAAAAACCAAATGAACAAACATCACACTTAACTAGCATGAAAATTTTCTAGGTGCAAAACAACATAGGCACATGGTTCAAGAAGTGATGTGAACTATAGTGCATACTATGCATACTAGTAAAATATTAATAGGCAGATTCTAGTGTGTGAAAATTATTGTGACAAAGTTCCAGGTGATAGGGTTTGGCTACGGTGACAGAATGCAAAAAGAATCAACTTAATCGGAGCTATGGTTTGAGAGAAATGGCCATTTGAAGTTTGAATTCGAATCTGAATAAATTCAAATTTTAATCTTACAAAAGTTTGTAAAAGGATCCCACTGGATAGATCTAAACAATACGGAGAATTTGCCACTGGTTTCATCAAGTTTGGATCTACGGTTAAAAAGTTATGGCTAATCTAAGCTCAGGGACTAATCTGTGATAAAAGGGACTAAACAAAGGAAGAAAACTATCGCAACCAAGTCCCTCAGCCACGTATGCTCGTGGCTGGCCGAGCAGCATCCGTTGCGGAGGTTATACGGCGAACGGCCGCTAAATAAGAAAAACAGTGGCGGCGGCTGACTAAAGAAAAACCGACACTCGGTTTAAATAAACCGCACGGTCTAAGGGAACTGCAGTTAACCGCGTACCTCTTCGCAAAATAAAAAAAATGAACCTAATCTAATCTGGGTCGTCCATGGTAGATCGAACGGGCGAGGGTGGGGTGGTGGCTCACAGTGGGTGGTGGTGGTGGCCGGCGACGATGAAGACGGCGGCGCGACGTCGGTGACGGAGGGGGCGGCGGCTACGGCGGTCCTCGGCGTCGGGGAAGAAGACGGGAGCGGCGCGTCTAGGGCGCCGCGAAGGTGGCGCTGGGCTCCTCGTGGACGCCGGGTCGGCGAGGCGAAGGCGAAGGCGCGCCGCGGGCTCCGGCGAGGTTGGGCGTCGTCAGGGCGTCGTCTCCGGCGGGACCTAGGCGAGGAAAAGGTGTCAAAAAGACGCGCAAGTTCACGCTTGCACGATTGACGAAGCGAACAAGGGCTCGGGTGGTTTATCGGCAGCGGAATGCTCGGCAAGGTCCGCTCGCCGGCGAGATCCAAGCAGCATCGCGGGCGGTAGGAGCGGCGTGGAAGAAGCGGGACGGCGAGGATGGAAGAGGGGGTCCTGGCCTTTATATAGGCGAGGGCAGAGGGCTCGGGTGCCGCGGATAAGCGTTATCCGCGAGGGCCTCGCCCGGCGGTTGCGGGAGCGCGGCGGCGAGCTCATCCGAGCGGAGCAAGCGGGAGGTTGGGGGAGATGAGGTGGAGCGGGGCCACCATGGGCGGGCGGCGAAGTAGCGAGGGCGGGCGCGTGAGCGGCCGACTGCGGGAGGTTTCGGGCGGCAAGGCGGGCCTTGGGCCAAATGGCCAGCCGGGTTAGCGCTCTGGCCGAACCCAGCCGTCCAAAGGGGTGAGTGCGCATGCTTTTTTTTTGTTTTTAAACCTAAGACTAAAGTGTCCCTAAACAATTCAAATGAATTAATAAAAACACCACAGTAATTTATAAAATAACTATACAATATTTAGAACCTAATGAACATTAACTTAAGCGCAGAATATTTTGAAAATATTTTCCTAATGCAATTAATGCACTTTTTGCAAATAAACTAAATACCAATAAACTCCAAAACTTCAAATAATATTCAAAATAAAATTTCCCACTCTTTTATATTTTGAGGAAGTCATCTTATCCCTCTCATTTGTTTTTCTCGAGTGTAAAAATATTATTTGAATATTTTAAAAACTCCAAAATGCAAAGAAATATGATATGCATTGAATGATTCTATTAACATCCAAATTTAATAAAATTGGGATGTTACAAACCTACCTCTTAAGATGAATCTCGGCCCTCGAGATTCGGGTTGGCCAACAAAAAGGTGTGGATGGTCTTGTCTAAGATCTTCCTCTCGCTCCCAAGTGGCTTCCTCCTCGGTGTGGTGACTCCAATCGAACCTTGCAGAACTTGATGATCTTGGTACGCAGTGATTCTCTGCGGTCTCAAGAATCTTAATAGGCTCCTCCTCATAAGTCGATCGCTCTCCAACTGAATTGCCTCGAGTGGCACCGTATCTCTCAAAGGAATATCTCGCCATCTCGCATGACACTTCTTCACCGGGAAACATGAAACACATCATGAACTCGACAAAGCCTCCGGTAATTCCAACTGGTATGCTACCTCTCCTCTGCGTTCGTAACTCTATATGGTCCAACAAATCGTGGTGCTAACTTTCCTTTGACTCCAAATCTCTTAATACCTCAAGTGGAGACACTCAAGATATGCTCTATCTCCCACTTCATAGATCACTTCCTTGCGTTTAGCATCGGCATAACTTTTCCGCCTTTGATCGAGCTATCTTAAGTCCATCACGAATCAACCTCGACCTTCTCCTCGTAATCCTCGATCAAATTAGGTCCAAACAATTTGCGATCTCCAACTCCATCCCACATCAAAGGTGTCCTGCATTTCCTTCCATACAATGCCTCGAAGGGGCCATCTGCAACCGGCTTGATAGCTATTGTTGTACGAAAACTCTGCGTAGGGTAAGTTATCATCCCAACTAGACCCATAGTCTAGCGCACAAGCTCTCAACATGTCCTCCGTAATCTGATTGACTCTCTCTTCGCCCATCATCATGCGGATGGAAGGTTGTCTTGAACTCTAGCTCGGTACCCAAAGTTTCGTGTAATCGCTTCCAAAACTTTGAGGTAAATCATGCTCGTTCCTCTATCCGATACGATGCTCCTCGAACTCCATGCATATACGATCCTGGTCATATATATCTTTGCCAGCTTAGCACTTGTATAGGTGGTCTTCACTAGAATGAAGTGAGCAACCTTGGTCAAACGATCCACTATCACCCAAATGGAATCATAACCTGAACGGGTCCTGGGTAACCCCGTGATAAAGTCCATACCAAGTCTATCCCATTTCCAATCAGGTATCGGCAACGGCTGAAGTAAACCTGCTGGTTTCTGATGCTCCGCCTTTACTCTCTGACATACATCACATATTGCCACATACTCGCAATCTCTCTTCATACCGCCCACCAAAAACTTTCCTTCAAGTCCAAATACATCTTGGTGTTGCCTGGGTGTATCGAATATGGTGAGTCATGAGCCTCTGAAGAATCAACTTCACGATCTACGGATCATTGGGTACACAGATCCGTTGCTCAAACCATATGGTTCCATTTTCATCCTCACGGAATCCTTCTGCTTTCCCTTTGCTCGTCATTTCCTTTATCTCAACAATACCTTGGTCCAACTTCTGGGATTCTCTGATTCTTCCCAACAAGGTGGACTGTACCTCGAAAAGTGCGGCAACATAACCTCTTGGAACTATTTCCAACTGAAGGTCTCTAAGCTCATCACATAACTCCCGAGGTAAACCTCCTGCCGTAAGGGTATTAACATAACTCTTACGGCTCAAAGCATCCGCCACAACATTGGCTTTTCCTGGATGATAATGCAGACTCATGTCATAATCCTTTATGAGTTCCAACCATCTCCTTTGCCTGAGATTCAACTCCTTCTACGTGAAAATGTACTTCAAACTCTTGTGATCCGTGTAAACATCACAACGATTCCCAATAAGATAGTGTCTCCATGTCTTGAGTGCATGCACTACGGCTGCTAACTCCAAATCATGCGTGGCATAGTTCAACTCATGAGGTCGAAGCTGTCGTGAAGTATAAGCTACAACTTTTCCCTCCTGCATAAGAACACCTCCAAGTCCCTGACGTGAAGCATCACAATACACTGAAAGTCCTTGTGTACGTCGAGCAGGATTAGCACTGGGCCTGTAACCAAACGCTTCTTCAACTCTTGAAAGCTGGTTTCACACTCTTCAGTCCAAACGAACTTGGTGTCCTTCTTCAACAACGCTGTCATGGGCCTTGCAATCTTGGAGAAATTTTCAATAAATCTCCGGTAATATCCAAAGAAGTCTAAGGAAGCTGCGAATCTCGCCGACCGTGGTGGGTGCATTCCATTCTGGATCGACTCTACCTTGGTAGGGTCCATCGCAATCCCTTCACCGACACAACATGTCCAAGGAATCCGACTTCCTTGAGCCAAAACTCACACTTGCTGAACTTGGCATAAAGTTGATGTTCTCTCGAGCTTCTCCAAAACCAAGCGCAGATGTTCAACAGGTTCCTCCTCATTCTTGGAGAAAACCAATATGTCATCAATGAATACCACAACGAACTTATCCAAGAACTCCATGAACACCTTGTTCATCATGCTCATAAAATAGGCGGGGCATTAGTCAAACCAAAGGACATGATCAGATACTCATAAAGCCCATACCTTGTGGTAAAAGCGGTCTTGGGTATATCCTTCTCACGGATCTTCAATTGGTGATAAACCGATCGAAGATCGATCTTGGAGAAAACACTAGCTCCTTCTAGCTAGTCAAACAAGTCATTGATCACCGGTAGGGGATACTTGTTCTTGATGGTCACCTCGTTCAAAGAGCGGTAATCCACACACATCCTCAAGGTTCCATCCTTATTCTCCACTAAGAGTACTGGGGCTCCCCAAGGTGATGAACTCGGGCGAATATACCCTTTCTCTAGCAACTCCTTAATCTGTTTCTTGACTTCCTCCAAATCATTAGCGGGCATCCGATACGGCCTCTTGGAGATAGGTCCCAGACTGGCAGCAACTCAATCAAAACTCAATCTCCCGATCTGGCGGCATACTCCGTAACTCCTCCGGAAATACATCGGGATAATCCTTCACCACCGGTACTTCTTCCCGGACAACTCCCGTAAGAGAGTTCACCGAGTCCTCTTAGGCTTAAGCACGGATACATACTTGATCCGCTTCTGCTCCGGGGTGGTGAGAAAAATCGATCTACTAGCACAATCAATGTTTCCCTCATACTTGGACATCCAATCCATCCCTAGGATTACATCCAACCCTTGTGACTCTAGTATGATCATATCCGTGGGAAAAATATGTCCCCTATGTTCAAAGGCAACTGAAACATCCCCGACTAGCCATAGACTCGGCCCCGGGAACTCACTAGAATGGGTGACTTAAGAGCTACGGTAGGCAACTTATGTTTATCCACGAATCCCCTTGATATGAATGAATGTGATGCACCAGTGTCAAAAAGAATGAGTGATGGAAATGAATTAACCAAGAACTTACCAATCACTGCGTCAGGCTGCTCATAGACCTCTTCCACATTGACATGATTCACATGCCCCTTAGTGAAAGGATTAGGTTTCTTGCCTCCGTAATTCCCATTTCCATTCCCATTCTCACGCCGGGACACTCATTGGAGTAGTGCCTGTCTTCTTGCATTTGAAGCAAGTGATGTGACTCAGATCTTTCTTCATTGGTGTAGAAGAGTTGAAATGTGCTGATTGCCATTCCCTCCATTGCCATTGCCATTGCCATGATTGTGACCATGGTGGTTGTGTCCATTTCCTCCATGCTGAATGTGACCTCCATGGTTATGATGATTCCCTCCAAACTTGCTAGTGCCTGATCCAGGACTTCCTGAGTACGGGTCAGAAGGGTTTCTGTTGAACTCCGAGTTATACTTCCCATGACCGTATTTCCTCTTACGATTCTCCATCCGCCGGTGCTTGCCTTCGAGAATGGTAGCCTTATCAACCAACTCGATAGTTCGCAAAGGTCGCCACAGTCAACTAAACTCCCAACTCATCGCTCACCCCTCCAAACTTCTCCCGCTATCGCATCAGGTGGCCACGCCCTTCCGGGGCATAACGGGCCAACTTATTGAACTCATCAACATATCGAGATACCGCGGCGTCCTCCCCGGCGCAAGCTGCGGAACTCCTTCTTCTTCAGACTCATGGCTCCAGCTGAGACATGAGCAGTGCAGAACGCCTGCTGGAACTGAGTCCAAGTCACACTCTCCAAGGGGTATGTGGTGGTGTAGTTCTCCCACCAAGAAGCGGCCGGGCCATCCAAATTGATGGGCGGCAAACTTCACCTTCTCAAAGATCATTGCATCCTGCCGTGGCTAGCTCCCTTCCTATCTTGCAGAGCCAGTCATCTGCGACGATCGGCTCCGTGCTGCTGGAGAACACGGGTGGGTTCAGCCTCAGAAAACGGGTAAGACTGTCAACTGGGGGTGGCGGCGGTGGGTTGTTGTTGTGGTTGTTCTGGTTCTGGTTCTGAATGAGCATCTGCATAAGAGCATTCTGCTGTTGGATCAATTGCGTGAGCTCCGGCGGAAAGTTGAACCCGGGGTCACGTCTTGGAGGCATCTGATGGGTTTAGAGTGGATGAGAAGTTAGAATAGAATAAGGCCTAGTGAGTAAAATCACACTACCCATATGCACATGATAGCAATAAAACTTCAAATCACTCCAATTCAATTTCAATCAAGAGGTCCACAAGAACAATCAAACCTAAGGTAAGCCATGTCACAAGATTTGACAAGGTCTCACAAATGAGATAAAACTAATCGGATAACGAAATCAAATTTATAACTCTCATGGTGGTATAAAATCTAACTCTCATCGGATGAGGACCAGTCAACCATGTTGACATCAGGTGTCCTTGCATCACTGTCTGTGTCGTCATCTCCAAGCTCATCATCCTGGTCCTTGTCCTGGCTCACATAATCTCCATAAGAGTGATCCTCCTGGTTGTTTTCTCCCTCATCCAGCTTCTCCTCGGCCTCCTCAAGCTCAAGATTCAGGTCGCCGATCTTCTCCTCAGAAAAGGCCCAGCTCTCCCTCATGCTCGATGCGAAGGCCCCGGAGTTCCTCCTCGAGATCGGCCTTGCGGGTCATGAGGTTCTTGATGACGATCATGTTGTCAGACAACTCCAGCTCCATCATACGAATGTGATCCTCCATGTCTTGGATATGGGATGCTATCGTCTCGTCCTCCAGGGTACGCACCACATCTCCATTTGCGTCGCGGAGTCCGTACATCACGAAGGAGGTCCTCTTGAGGTCTTCGTCATACTCCTCCCGAATGCGCCCGAGAGCAATGTGAGCAGCGATGCCTGCCCAAGCCCCATGTTGCAGTATCCACATGGAAATCAATGGGCTTGGTGCGGTTTCCGAGGATGCGTCCGGGGACATGGGCATCGATCCTCCAACGTGTCTCCTCGGGCAAGGTGGCGGTGAAGGTTCCAGTAAAGGTGGGAAGCCCAATCTTCAGATGCTTCACGATCTTCATCAGCTGCCGTCCAAAGGGCATGGTCTCATTGGGCTGCTCGAACTCGACAATGGCGGACGACATCTACATTTTGAAAGAGGGAAGAAATTAGTACTGAAGTAAAGAAGGTACGAGACCAAAGGACATATAGGGAAAGTGAAAAATAAAGTTTTTATCCTATGGCTTTTCCATTTTCTAGGGTCGCGTCCTCTGATCAACGTGTGCTCGATACCATCTTAGTAGCGACCCGACTCGGTAAGAGTCGAAGTCTCTGTATTACCGTGCTAGTCCCTCGGATCGACTTGCTAGCACACGATACTCGATGAAATAACAGTAAATAACACACATCTCTTTATTACATCGATAATCCAGAGCAATACATTTATTACAAAATAGGGCATAGAGCCAATAAACAAATACTGCGGAACCAAAGTAGTAAATGAGTCCAACTCCACGAGCAAGGTTGAGTGTAGAACATCGACCTATAGCACCTTAATCCTCGCTTGATATATCTGCAACATGATAAGTTACAGCCATATAGGTCAGTACATTGAATGTACTGGCAAGTCACATCATAAGTGTAAAGAACCTATTTGTACATGCAATTTGGCTGGTGGAAAGCTCTAAGTTTAGTTTTTTTTGCATAAAGCTAGTTTTTCCTATTAGAAAAGATGTTATTCTACTACTACACATTTGCATAGGATGAGTTGGAAAACCCAACTCCATCCGCTCCTGTGTTTCATTTAAATCCCAACTGTTTAATTAAAGGTGAGGAGATCTCCGGCATTTCCACTACTAGATGCTCAACTTGTCCATAACCGGGACACGGCTAATCGATTAGGTTGACACTCTGCAGAGGTTGCGACTTTTCCCCACAAGACTCGACCACCTCCATGATCAAGATCGAGACATAATCTTTCAAAAATGTTCCCCTTAACCCACGGATAGGCGGTACACCTACATCACTCTACATCTGCTAGCCCATCCCTAAGGGGTCACACTAACTACTCAACTAAGCCAGAGCCCATATTGGCTTGTGGCTGCACACGTAAGCTTCTAGACATGAGAATACGATTGATCTCTTTGAGCCTGAGCGGACGGTCCACTAGTGGTGCACCACCATGGATTTCCCATGCGTTCTAATCGCATTTCGCCACCATTCCAACAAGTTTCCGCCTGTAGTTCATTAATTATCTTAGGTCCTATTTACTACAATTTCACTCATACTTTACAATGATCACTCCCCAATCCACGTCTACTTAGCGAAGCAACATAATGTAAAACGATGGCGACAATGTTATAAGGTTCAGACCTACCTCAATGAACTCTTTGGGTGAAAAGCATAGTCATGCGGCATCAATTCCTACCATGCAGTCCTACCGCAAAGAACTACGTGCATAATAAAAACATAGGTAATGAAACATGATCAAGATGCAACTTGCCTTGGTACTGCTGGTTGAATTCTAAAGACTGATAATATTCTGCTTCGCACTCCGGGCAATCTACCGCAAAGAAGATAAACAAACATAAGCAAACATTCTAGAGAACCAGAAAGAACATGCAAAGCAAAAGTCTCAGAAAAAACCAAATGAACAAACATCACACTTAACTAGCATGAAAATTTTCTAGGTGCAAAACAACATAGGCACATGGTTCAAGAAGTGATGTGAACTATAGTGCATACTATGCATACTAGTAAAATATTAATAGGCAGATTCTAGTGTGTGAAAATTATTGTGACAAAGTTCCAGGTGATAGGGTTTGGCTACGGTGACAGAATGCAAAAAGAATCAACTTAATCGGAGCTACGGTTTGAGAGATATGGCCATTTGAAGTTTGAATTCGAATCTGAATAAATTCAAATTTGAATCTGACAAAAGTTTGTAAAAGGATCCCACTGGATAGATCTAAACAATACGGAGAATTTGACACTGGTTTCATCGAGTTTGGATCTACGGTTAAAAAGTTACGGCTAATCTAAGCTCAGGGACTAATCTGTGATAAAAGGGACTAAACAAAGGAAGAAAACTATCGCAACCAAGTCCTCGCCACGTATGCTCGTGGCTGGCCGAGCAAAGCATCCGCTATGGAGATTATACGCTTAACGACCGCTAAATAAGAAAAACAGTGGCGGCGGCTAACTAAAGAAAAACCGACGCTCGGTTTAAATAAACCGCACGGTCTAAGGGAACCGCGGTTAACCGCGTACCTCTTCGCAAAATAAAAAAAAACGAACCTAATCTAATCTGGGCCGTCCATGCTAGATCGAACGGGCGAGGGTGGGGTGGTGGCTCACAGTGGGTGGTGGTGGTGGCCGGCGACGATGAAGACGGCGGCGCGACGTCGGTGACGGAGGGGGCGGCGCTCTGGCGGTCCTCGGCGTCGGGAAGAAGACGGGAGGTACGCGCCTAGGGCGTCGCGAAGGTGGCGCTGGGGCTCCTCGGGGACGCCGGGTCGGCGAGGCGAAGGCAGCGAGCGCTCGCTGGCTCCGGTGGTCAAGGCGTCGTCGGGGCGTCGTCTCCGGCGGGACCTAGGCGAGGAAAAGGTGTCAAGAAGATGCGCAAGTTCACGTCGGTACGATTGACGAAGGAACAAGGGCTCGGGTGGTTTACTGGCAGCGGAATGCTCCGGCGAGGTCCGTTCGGCCGGCGAGATCCAAGCGGCGACTGCGGGCGGTAGGAGCGGCGTGGGAAGAAGCGGGACGGCGAGGATGGAAGAGGGGGTCCTGGACTTTATATAGGCGAGGGCAGAGGGCTCGGGTGCCGCGGATAAGCGTTATCCGCGAGGGCCTCGCCCTGCGGTTGCGGGAGCGCGGCGGCGAGCTCATCCGAGCGGAGCAAGCGGGAGGTTGGGGGAGATGAGGTGGAGCGGGGCCCACCAGTCAGTGGCGGCGGCGGTAGCGAGCGAGGGCGGGCGCGGAGCGGCCGATCGGCAAGTGGAGGTTTCGAAGGCGGGCGCTACTGGCCTTTGGGCCAAATGGCCACTGGGCGGTTATGCGCTCTGGCCGAACCCAGCTCGTCCAGTCGGTGAGTGCAAGGCATGCTTTTTTTTGTTTTTTGTTTTTAAACCTAAGACTAAAGTGTCCCTAAACAATTCAAATGAATTAATAAAAACACCACAGTAATTTATAAAATCACTATACAATATTTAGAACCTAATGAACATTAACTTAAGCACGTAACATTTTGAACATATTTTCCTAATGCAATTAATGCACTTTTTGCAAATAAACTAAATACCAATAAACTCCAAAACTTCAAATAATATTCAAAATAAAATTTCCCACTCTTTTATATTTTGAGGAAGTCATCTTATCCCCTCTCATTTGTTTTTCTCGAGTGGAAAAATATTATTTGAATATTTTAAAAACTCCAAAATGCAAAGAAATATGATATGCATTGAATGATTCTATTAACATCCAAATTTAATAAAAATTGGGATGTTACATGAGGGTTATCTTTTTGATGTTGAATCTTCTGCAGCTATTTTTGCTTGTAAAGATAGATATGAACTTAAGAGGCCGCTAGTTAAATGGAACAAAGAATCTCTTAGAGCATGTAATGAAACCCGGCCCTCGCTTTTGCTACTTCACCTATTTGTGTTCCCGATAAGGATTATGAATTTTCTGTTGATCCAGATATAATTACTTTGGTCGAATCTGATCCTTTTTATGGCTATGAATCTGAAACTATTGTGGCACATCTTACTAACTTAAATGATATAGCTGCCCTGTTTACTAATGATGAGAGATCGCGCTACTTTTATATACTCAAAATATTTCCGTTCTCATTGAAGGGTGATGCTAAGATATGGTTTAATTCTCTTGATCCTGGTTGTGTGCATAGTCCCCGAGATATGATTTATTACTTCTCGCTAAATATTTCCCTGCTCATAAGAAACAAGCTTCTTTGAGGGAAATATACAATTTCGATGCAAATTAAAGAAGAGAGTCTCCCCAAGCTTGGGGAGGCTTCTCAAGTTACTTAATGCTTTGCTGATCATCCTCTTAAGAAACACGAAATACTTGATATCTTTTATAATGGACTAACCGATGCTTCCAGAGATTACGGATAGTTGTGCTGGTTCTCTTTTCGTGGAAAGAACAGGATGAAGCTGAAATTCTATTGAATAATATGTTGACAAATGAAAATAATTGGGCACCTCTGAACCAGCTCTGCTCCACCATCGAGCCTATTCTTAAACCAACTCCGAAGAAGAGAGGTGTTCTATTTCTCAGCCCCGAACATATGCAAGAGGCAAAGAAATCTATGAAAGAAAAAGGTATTAAAGCTAAACATGTTAAGAATTAACCTCCTATTGAAGAAATACATGGTCTTAATTTACCGCCTGTTGAAGAAGTATATGATCTCAATTCTTTATTCACTGAAGAACCTCCTGATCCCGATATCCCGACACAGGTAGTAAAGGTAAATTCTCTCTATAGATATGATAAAGCTGAAGTCCCTCCTACTAAAATTGCTAATCAGTGCTTGGATGTAGCGACCCGACCCGAATGGATCAAGTCTCTGTGCTTTCGTGTCATCCCTGGATCGGTATGCTGACACACACAGTACTCGAAGTATTTATAACAGAGGTAAATCACATGTATGAAATAACGTACATACTATTACCTCCATCCAAATATAGCGGAAGCAACAAGGTTGTGGATTCCCATCAACACCAATGGCAAAGTTGAGTATAGGAAATCGTAACCCTAACGTATCACTTACTGTCGTTCGAAAAGTCCGCAACATGAAAAGTTGCAGTTCAAAACGGTCAACACATGGAATATCCGGCAATGTAACACATAGAGAATAATGGAATGAATAAGCCTATACTACATGCATATATGGCTGGTGGAAAAGCTCTATGGTTATAAGGTTTTGCGAAAAGCCAAGTTTCCCCTACTGCAAAGGAATAAATTTGTTTAACTATCACGGTGGTTGTGAAACATTGAGAATGGTTGACAGCATCCTCAATCCCAATTAAAAGTAATCATTAAAAACCCAACAATATTAATTAGAGTAACATGTTGAGATTCACATGACATTCAAGTACTAGATACTCAAGATGTCCATAACCGGGGACACGGCTAATCATGATTAGTTTATACACTCTGCAGAGGTTTGCGCACTTTTCCCCACAAGACTCATCACCCGTTTGATTTCTCGTACTGCAGGGTGTTTGAGAAACGGATGACCGAGACATAGTCTTTCAGAAGTGTTTGCACCTTACGATGGGTAGACCGTACCACCTACAACCCCTACATCAGCTAGTCTACCACTGTAAGAGTTCACACGACTTAATCAACTATGCGAGCCCATAATGGCTTGTGGCTGCACACGGAAGTTACTAGCATGAATAATCTTATGATCCCTTTGAGCACGGGTGGCGGTCCGAAGAAAAATAGGCAAGTCTGATAGAAACCAGGTGCCTCAATCCACCCAGATGTGTGTTTAAGTTGCCACCTTAAATAAACCATTAATTTAACAATCTCACATCTGTCATGGATACACTCACCCAATCCACGTCTACTAGCATAGCATGGCAATTTAAGCAAACATAGAGGTAACTCCCAAAGTTTCATAAGTAAAACAGGTATTAGGTACTACCTCATCTACTTCCCATCCCACAATTTAATTAGATCCTAATCATGCAAGTGTTTGAGGAATAGATCTAATGCATAAAAATGGGTAGGAAAAGGTATGATCAAGTGTTACTTGCCTGCAAAGTTGATGAAGATGATTCGCACTCAAAACTCTTGATAGGTCTACTCGTCACACTCCGGTCAATCTATCGTAAGCAAGCAATAGTAACCACACATAAGCAATCACTCAAAAGATCGGAAAGAACGAAGAAAACGATTCGGAAAACATCAAAACCAGGCAAATAGCTCTTGCAACATAAACCAATTTCTAACAGTACCAAAATTATATGAATTTGGCCTTATCAGAAAGTTTAGGTCAAGAGATTCGATTTGCAAAAAGAATCAACTAAATCGAGATTCTGAAACTCAAGTTATGATCAAACAAAGTTCAAATTCAAATCTGTTTGAATTCAAATTTTAAAACTTTCAAAACCATGTTTGAGTTGGATTACTGGATAGAGGGGATCATAACGAAGACGTGAACATTGGTTTCGTTGAATTTGGATAAACGAGTAAAAAGTTATAGCCGTTTGAAAATCAGGGACTAATTTGTAAAAGAACTACTACAAATAGGTCCCTGGTAGAAATCTATTTATAAAAAGGAAAACTCTACCGACCGAACGTTCACTACTAAAACCTAACGAACGGAAACCGTTCGCTCCTGTGCCATAGCTAACGAACGCTCTCTAAATAAAAAAAACGCTTAGAGAAAAAAACAAATGGATTTGGATCCTTAGATCCAGATCGGACGGATGAGGAGGGGCGGCGGTTACCGCGGCGGCGGGGTCGTCGGCGGCGAGGGAAAAGGACGGCGGCGGCGGCTCGGATCCGTTCGGGGGCGGCATTCCGGCGGTCGTCGGCGGCGGCGAAGTAGACGGGGAGGGGCGACTAGGCGAGGCGCGTCTGGAGGTGGTGGTGGCGTCGGGCGTAGGCGGCGGTGGAGCGAGGCGCAACGGCGGCGGATCTCGCCGGCGGCGGCGGTGGTTTGCGGATCGGGCGGCGAGCGAGGGGAGAGAGGGGAGTCGGGGCGTCGGGGCCCGGTATTTAAGGGGGGCCAGGGGGGCCTCGGGAGGCGTGGAGGAGGGGCAAGGGGAGGCGGTGGCCGGTGGCGGGGCGGCGCCGGACTCCGGGGAGGAGTCCCGGTCGGGGACGGGAGGGAGGCGGCGAGCGGAGCTGGGCCGCGGCCTGGCTGGGAGCTGGGCCGGCCCAGTTCGAGGGAAGTCTTTTTTTTAAAATAAAACAGACAACGAAATAAAAAAAAACAAAATAAATAAAAATATTATATAGGCATATAATATATCAAAATTTTCAGAAAAAGATTTCCTACAACATGGACATTATTCTAGTTTCAAATAAAATACACAAAATTTCAAATAAAGCAAAGAGTGATTCTGTTCCAACAAAAATCATTTTAAAAATACCAAAATGACTTCAAATTAATTTCTCTCCAATTTTCTGATGTAGGGAATCATGTTACCCTATTTTCCATATATTTTATTTTTGGAGAAAAATAATTTGAAATAAAACTCAAATACTTCCAAATTGAAAATAAATTCAAAAGAACTTTGAATTTAATTCTTTGAAACTCCCAACTCATATTTCATATGTTTTGAAGAAGTCATTTTATCTTCGCTCGTGAAAATCATTGAGTGCATAAAGTTTCAGAATTGGAAATATTCTCAAATGAAATTCAAATATTTTCAACACCTTGTCATTTAAATAAATGGAAGAAGTCATGTCATCTTCTCTCCGTGGTTTCGTGATCAAAAGAATTTGAATTCGAAGATCATAAAAGCAAAATGAAAGTTTGGGAAAGTCCTTTTATTCCCTCTCATTTAACTTTCAAAAGTTTGAATTCACTCACTTTCGGTCAATCAATCAAACAATCAATCAAATCTATCTATTGTTTATAACATTCCAAAATTTAGAATTTTGGGATGTTACAAACCTACCACCCTTAAAATGAATCTCGTCCTCGAGATTCGGAGAGGCTAGAAAGAAATAGGTTAGGTTTTGGGGGTCTTCTCAAAATCCATCGATCATCTCCGGGGTCTCGGGTGCTACCACCCTTAAAAGCATGGTTACGGTTCCATCAAAACTCATATACTCCATCCTTATTGTTGACAGTGTCGATCTTCTCAGATCCTCTGGATAATTACTTCTCTGGGCTCTTCCGGTAGTGGCATAACCTTTTCCTCAATTCTTTTGTCCTTTCATCTTGGTATGGTTATCCCGAAACTGGGTCTTCATGGCTGACGGGTCTGGCGCCAATTCTAAACAACTATCGATATCTCATGGTGGTCATCAATTTATGGTTTGTCCTGCAGAAAACGGGTCTGGGTTGAACCTCACCGTATGACCTACGATTGGCAACAACTGCCTTGTACAATGGAAAATACTTATACCATTCTAAGGTTTTAGACAGGGTTTTGATCGTCGTCTCTCTACTATAGGTAAGTCACTCAGATTTACCATTCCATATAGCAAAGCGAATAATAAGAGTAAGCCGGTATGGTTATCAGTCCATCCCGCACCCAAATCATTACTTTGTACATGGTTTAGCGAATCTCGCTTTCTAACACTCGGTCATCCTCACAAGCATTGCAGAATTTCTCTTGTCGACGAACCATGTTCGGAAAATCCATTGATTCTGCAGGCCAAACAAACATCTATCGTTCCTTAACAACTCTGCGGTTTTGCGTAAACTCCTATAGAATCGTCGGTCGGTAAAATCGTAACTTCTGCCAGGGTTTTTCCTTCAGCAAGAGTGTGCTTGCTTCTCGGCAGGTCCTGGGGCCTGTGGGTTATGGACCATCTCATCACTTGTAGTCCTTGAATTCATCATCGGGGCAACTGATCCTTCATCCAACATCCAACTTCCTGGCATACTTAAAATCCATCCAATTACCTTTGTCTCTTTTCCTTATATTTGCACCAAACTAGGACATGATTACTATGACTCATCATGGATTTTCCATTGATCCATATTTCCAACATCTTACCTCCTTTATTTCCAATAACACTTAATCTCTTCATCCTCGTGGGATGTCCCACATACAGTGATAAAATTATACTTATGAAATCCATACTCCACTTTGTGGAACATCATTATCCTTTCCAGGTCAAGTGTCCTTACAAGGGAATATTGGCCATCTCCGCATGGCACTTCTTCAATCGGGAGACATGAACACATCATGAACTCCTGACAGTCCTTCGGGTGACTCCAACTTGTTGGTAACTTCTCCCATACGCTCCAAAACTTGGTATGGTCCTTCAAATCTCGGGGCTCACTTTCCCTTAACTCCAAATCGTTTAACTTCTCGCAGAGGTGGCACACAAAGATATGCTCTATCTCCAATTTCATAGACTACCTCCTTGCGTTTTTGAGTATGCATAACTATTCTGCCTGGACTGAGCTACCTTCAGTCTATCTCGAATCCACTTAGCATTCTCTTCTGACTCCTTGATCACATTTGGTCCAAACAAGCAGCGATATCCAACTTCATCCCATATCAATGGTGTCGCTCCTTCTCCCATACAAAGCTTAAAAAGGGCCATCTTCAAACCGGCTGGGTAATCGTTGTTGTATGAGAACTCCCGTAGGGTAGATTATCATCATTACTAGATCCATAATCTAGCGCACACGCTCTCAACATGTCTTCCAGATTACGATTGACTCTCGATTTATCCATCCGTCTGCGGATGAAAGGTTGTCTTGAACTCTAGCCTAGTACCCAAAGTCCGGTGCATCTGATTCCAAAACTTTGAGGTAAACTGGGTTCCTCTATCTGTTACAATTGTCCTCGGAACTCGATGCATACATACGATCCTGGTCAAATATATCTTGGCCATCTTCGCACTTGTATAGGTGGTTTTCACTGGGATAAAATGAGCCACTTTGGTCAAGCGAGTCAACTACTACCCAGATAGAATCATATCCTATTCGGGTTCTGGGAAATCCGGTAATGAAATTCATGCCAAGCTTATCCCACTTCCATTCGGGTATTGGCATAGGCTGTAGTACTCCTGTTGGCTTCTGATGTTCTGCCTTCACTCTCTGACATACATCACATATGGCTACATACTCAGCAACATCCTTCTTCATACCAGTCCACCAGAAACACTCCTTCAAATCCAAATACATCTTGGTGTTTCCAGGGCGAATCGAGTATGGTGAGACATGAGCCTCCTGAAGTATAACTTCCTGATCTTTGCATTATTAGGCACGTATACACGATCCTCGAACCATAAGGTGTCGTGCTTATCCTTACGAAAGCCTTTGGCCTTTCCTTTGCTCATCCTCTCTTTTATCTCAGCAATCTCTTTGTCATCCTTCGGATCTTCCCAATAATGTAGACTAAACTTCCATTGCTGCAACAAAACCTTTGGGAACAATCTCCAACCTGAAGTTCCCTGAAAATCCTCGGCTAACTCCTTTGGTAATCCTCTGCTTATGAGGGTATTCGTCCTTATTTTCTTTCTGGTTGTGTCCTATTTTTTCCACAAAGCTTGTATGCACAAGTTTTCTTCATATCCTTTTTCCATAAGGCTTCAACTTCTGGGACACAAGCCGAGACTTTAGCAAAGTCAACTTAAATTCCTTCCAACTGGTTACTCCTTGCAATCCATTGATGGTTTGGTTCATCCTCCACCAAATAGCAGCACCTCTTTCAAAGCACTATAGAGCATGCTGGTCATATCCTTTCCGGCTATAGGATTATTCTCCGGGTGATCCTCCATGTTGTGAATCCATCGGTCTGTCTCCAATTGATTCATTGGTCCAGAAAGTACAAGCTCATCTCCATTCATCTTCTAACGGGTCCATGGGTTTGGGGTGGGGTAAGAGAGATCGAGAGGGATGCACACAATACAAACAAAAGTTTTGAAAAGACAGATTTTATTGTGGCTGTCAGAAAAACATCAAACAAATAACAACTCACAAACGTCGCATCTAACATAGGTATATAACAGGGGTTTGGTCTTCTAAAGGTCAATAGATCTCAACGTCATCAAATTCCTCAAGTATTGGTCATGTCTCCGATGGCTCCTTCTGATCATGCTTGTCCTTCTCAAGTTCTTTTGTCAAAACATCTACATTGTGTGAAGTCTCTCGCGACGTCCCTTAATATTTGGAGTTGCATTCCAAACTTCTGGTTTCAACTTCCTTGACATGAACCATGGTCCTACTATCCTTGATCTGACAGATCTTTGATGTCTCAAGGTTACGCTCCTCCACTTGACTACTTTCACCTCGGGTCTGAGTTCTTCACGAAACACTTCTTTGTCAAATACAGCTTCTTTTAGGTCCATCTTAACTTCTTGATGTAACACTCCAGATCCTAGCGATACACCAGCAAAGGTTAAAACTTCATCTTGCTGATAGGTGCTCCATCAGACTTCAACTATCTAATCCTTCCATGCATATGCATGCTTAACTCAGCACGGTGACAATAGCATAGGCGGGCAATAACATCATGGATATCGTGTTTCTGCTCTTGTCATTTCCATGAGCTATCATTCCATAGTTGATATCTCCTGTCTTAGGGTTTTCTTGACAAAAACTTTGAGTTTTTAACTCTCCATGCTCCGGTCTTACTCCAATACACCTTGATCTCGGGTATTGATAACTTCCATAGTCCGTCAAATTCCATAAGCGTAACCTTCCTAGGTCATACCAAATCTGGAAATTCTTCAGAGCCTTCAAAATCTCCTAGTCTTCGGAGTCTTCAACAGTTGTAGTTTCCATTTACACGGTAAAATCCTCTTCATTCCAAATGATCTTAGTTGTCCGATATCTTATCTCCTTGGAGTGGTCTCAACAGTCGAATCTTTAAGTGGTCAAGAGGGAAAAGGGGTATGGTCTCACTAAAAGGGAATATTTGAATAAGCTCAGAAGAGAAGAGAGGTAAAAGATTTTTGTGAAAAAGAAAGTTGTAGAGAAAAATCTTTCCTATGGGCTTGTCATGGGTTTCTAGGGTCACGTCCCACGGTCAACATGTGCTCGATACCATCTTGTAGCGACCCGACCGAATGGATCAAGTCTACGTGCTTCGTGTCATCCTCGGATCGGTATCTTGACACACGGTACTCGAAGGATTTATAACAGAGGTAAATCACATGTATGAAATAACGTACATACTATTACCTCAATCCAAATATAGCGGAAGCAACAAGGTTGTGGATTCCCATCAACACCAACGGCAAAGTTGAGTATAGGAAATCGTAACCCTAACGTATCACTTACTAAATCGTTCGAAAAGTGCGCAACATGAAAAG
Source organism: Aegilops bicornis (assembly GCA_021605145.1). Classification (NCBI taxonomy): domain Eukaryota; kingdom Viridiplantae; phylum Streptophyta; class Magnoliopsida; order Poales; family Poaceae; genus Aegilops; species Aegilops bicornis. The sequence continues at coordinate 380,167,274 of CM038669.1, read as the reverse complement.
TTGCAGCCCGAAAACGGGTCAGCACATGGAATATGCTGGCAATGTAACACATAGAGAATAATGGAATGAATAAGCCTATACTACATGCATATATGGCTGGTGGAAAAGCTCTATGGTTATAAGGTTTTGCGAAAAGCCAATTTTTCCCTACTGCAAAGGAATAAATTTGTTTAACTATCATGGTGGTTGTTAAACATTGAGAATGGTTGATGACATCCTCAATCCCAATTAAAAGTACTCATTAAAAACCCAACAATATTAATTAGAGTAACATGTTGAGATTCACATGATATTCAAGTACTAGATACTCAAGATGTCCATAACCGGGACACGGCTAATCATGATTAGTTTATACACTCGCAGAGGTTTGCACTTTTCCCCACAAGACTCGATCGCCTCCGTTTGATTTCTCGTCTTTGCAGGGTGTTTGAGAAAGCGGATGACCGAGACATAGTCTTTGAAGTGTTTGCACCTTACGATGGGTAGACCGTACCACCTACAACCCCTACATCAGCTAGTCTACCACCGTAAGAGTTCACACGACTTAATCAACTATGCGAGCCCATAATGGCTTGTGGCTGCACACGGAAGTTACTAGCATGAATAATCTTATGATCCCTTTGAGCACAGGTGGCGGTCGAGGAAGAAAAACAGGCAAGTCTGATAGAAACCAGGTGCCTCAATCCACCCAGATGTGTGTTTAAATTGCCACCTTAAATAAACCATTAATTTAACAATCTCACATCTGTCATGGATACACTCACCCAATCCACGTCTACTAGCATAGCATGGCAATCTAAGCAAACGTAGAGGTAACTCCCAAAGTTTCATAAGTAAAACAGGTAATAGGTACTACCTCATCTACTTCCCATCCCACAATTTAATTAGATCCTAATCATGCAAGTGTTTGAGGAATAGATCTAATGCATAAAAATGGGTAGGAAAAGGTATGATCAAGTGTTACTTGCCTGCAAAGTTGATGAAGATGATTCGCACTCAAAACTCTTGATAGGTCTACTCGTCACACTCCGGTCAATCTATCGTAAGCAAGCAATAGTAACCACACATAAGCAATCACTCAAAAGATCGGAAAGAACGAAGAAAACGATTCGGAAAACATCAAAACCAGGCAAATAGCTCTTGCAACATAAACCAATTTCTAACAGTACCAAAATTACATGAATTTGGCCTTATCAGAAAGTTTAGGTCAAGAGCTTCGATTTGCAAAAAGAATCAACTAAATCGGAGTTACGAAACTCAAGTTATGATCAAACGAAGTTCAAATTCAAATCTGTTTGAATTCAAATATTAAAACTTTCAAAAACATGTTTGAGTTGGATTACTGGATAGAGGGGATCATAACGAAGACGTGAGCATTGGTTTCGTTGAATTTGGATAAACGAGTAAAAAGTTATAGCCGTTTGAAAATCAGGGACTAATTTGTAAAAGAACTACTACAAATAGGTCCCTGGCAGAAATCTATTTATAAAAAGGAAAACTCTACCGACCGAACGTTCACTACTAAAACCTAACGAACGGAAACCGTTCGCTCCAGTGCCATAGCTAACGAACGCTCTCTAAATAAAAAAACGCTTAGAGAAAAGAAACAAGTGGAGCTGGGCCGCGGCCTGGCTGGGAGCTGGGCCGGCCCAGTTCGAGGGAAGTATTTTTTTTTAAAATAAAACAGACAACAAAATTAAAAAAAACAAAATAAATAAAAATATTATATAGGCATATAATATATCAAAAATTTTAGAAAAATATTTCCTACAACATGGACATTATTCTAGTTTCAAATAAAATACACAAAATTTCAAATAAAGCAAAGAGTGATTCTGTTCCAACAAAAATCATTTTAAAAATACCAAAATGACTTCAAATTAATTTCTCTCCAATTTTCTGATGTAGGGAATCATGTTACCCTATTTTCCATATATTTTATTTTTGGAGAAAAATAATTTGAATAAAACTCAAATACTTCCAAATTGAAAATAAATTCAAAAGAACTTTGAATTTAATTCTTTGAAACTCCCAACTCATATTTCATATGTTTTGAAGAAGTCATTTTATCTTCGCTCGTGAAAATCATTGAGTTGCATAAAGTTTCAGAATTGGAAATATTCTCAAATGAAATTCAAATATTTTCAACACCCTTGTCATTTAAATAAATGGAAGAAGTCATGTCATCTTCTCTCCGTGGTTTCGTGATGAAAAGAATTTGAATTCTCAAGATCATAAAAGCAAAAATGAAAGTTTGGGAAAGTCCTTTTATTCCCTCTCATTTAACTTTCAAAAGTTTCGAATTCACTCACTTTCAGTCAATCAATCAAACAATCAATCAAAACTATCTATTTGTTTATAACATTCCAAAATTTAGAATTTTGGGATGTTACATTGGATGAGTTTAATAACTTTATGTTTAAGAAAGATGAATTTAATGCTTATTTTGGTAGACAATTGAAACAAGATGCTTATATGATTAAACGCTTGGGTGATTATATGGCTAATATTAGAGGTGAACTTAAACTTGTTAGCAAAATGCTTATATGGTTACCACTCAAGTAGAACAAGTACTTAAAGCTCAGAAAGAAGTGCTTGATGAAATGAATAGTAAGAAAAATGATTATGCTGTTAGAGTGGCTACTAGAACTGGTAGAATGACTCAGGAACCTTTGTATCCTGAAGGCCACCCTAAGAGAATCGAGCAAGATTCTCGGAGAAATAATATTGATGCACCTAGTTCTTCTAAAAAGAAGAAAAAGAAAATGATAGGACTTTGCAAACTTCTAGTGAACCTATTCTTTGAACACTTTGATAGTCCGAATGATGTCTCTATGTCTGATGCTAAAACACAATCTGGTAATGAACATGAACCTAGTGAAAATGTTAATGATGATGTTCATGATGATGCTCAACCTAGTAATGATAATGATGTAGAAATTGAACCTGCTGTTGATCTTGATAACCCACAATCAAAGAATCAACGTTATGATAAGAGAGACTTTCTTGCTAAGAAACATTGTAAAGAAAGAGAACCATGGGTTCAGAAACCCGTGCCTTTTCCTCCCAAACCATCCAAGAAAAAGGATGATGAGGATTTTGAGCGCTTTGCTGAAATGATTAGACCTATCTTTTTGCGTATGCGATTAACTGATGTGCTCAAAACAAATCCTTATGCTAAATATATGAAGGATATCATTACCAATAAAAGAAAGATCTAGGAAGCTGAAATTTCCACCATGCTTGCTAATTATACTTTTAAGGGTGGAATACCAAAGAAACATGGAGATCCAGAGTACCTACTATACCATGCTCCATTAAAAGAAATTATGTTAAAACTGCTTTATGTGATCTCGGGCCGGTGTTAGTGTTATGCCTCTCTCTTTATATCATAGACTTGACTTGAATAAGTTGACACCCTCTTGACATATCTTTGCAAATGGTTGATAAATCAACTGCTATAATTGCCGGTAATTGTGAGGATCTCGCCTGCTCAGTTGCAAATGTTACTATTTTAACGGACTTTGTTATTCTTGATATTCCCGAGGACGATAGTATGTCTATTATTCTTGGAAGACCTTTTGTTAATACTGCAGGGGCTATTATTGATTGCAACAAAGGCAATGTCACTTTTCATGTTAATGGTAATGAGCATACGCTACACTTTCCGAGGAAACAACCTCAAGTTTATAGTATCAATTCTATTGGAAAAGTTCCATCGATTATTTTTGGAGGTTTTGAATTTCCTCTCCCTACTGTCAAGAAGAAATATGATATACTTATTATTGGGGATGTCCATATCCCCGTTGAGGTAACATAGTGTTATTCGTAATTTCTTCGGTTCCATGTTATCCGGAATGAGTTTGTTAACAAGACTTGATCAACCTTGTTAGTGGATTCCTTTTGATGAGCATGAGATGGATGAAACTAGAAGCACAACCTTCTGTACCCTCTTTATATTTTACATTATTTAGTAGAAATAAAGTAAAATAGTATTTTTCATTCTGCCTCTCGACTTATCCGTGCAATATAAAAATATCCCGAAAATAGAAGTCCTCGTAATGCCATGCCAATTTAATATGATTTTTTCGGGAATATTTGAGGATTTATCGTAAAAATTACCGTTAGGGGAGTCCACCACTGCCACGAGGGTGGAGGGCGTGCCCTACCCCTCGGGCGCGCCTCACCTCGTGGGCCCATGGTGGCCCTCCTCCACTTATCCCTGCACCCATCTACTTCCACTGCCTAACACAAACACCAAAAACCAACTCAACCACGAGTTCCAGCGACTTTTGCTGCGATTTTCGATCTCCTTGCTCAAAGCACCTCTCGTAAAACTGCTTGGGGAGATTGTTCCTTGGTATGTGACTCCTCCATTTGTACAATTAGTTTTTGTTATAGTGCTTTATAATTTGAAAATATTTGATGCATAGGTGAACATGTTCTTGAGATTGAATGTCAAATTTATATGGTTCCAAGTAGTTATAATGCTTGATATAGGCTCTAGGCACCTGTAGGAGTAGTTGCTATCAATTTTATTGAAGCTCGTTCACTTTTGTTTGAAGTTACTAAAAATTTCAGAATTATTTTTCAGAGAAAACAATATGTTTAGGAAAATGTTCCAAGGTGGTTCTTCAAGGAAGCAAGGTCCCAGGCTTGCAATGCGTGATGCTGACGAGGAACCACCAAGAGATGCTCTCGTGAGGCCCTGTGAATGGCCTTCGGAAAATTTTATGGATCAAGCGGGAACCAAAGAAGAATTTAACACATATTTGCGTAATGCGGTCTTGAGGACTTTGAGGTGACAAATGCCCCTCAAGATTATGATCTCACAAGTTCATTTGTGAGGAGGTTTGAGTTTTCATCTTTGTGTAATTCTCCTTCAGTCATGTTTGACCTTTATGAAAAATCTTATACCATGTACTTAGAGGATTTCACTTTTGCTTGCAAACTTCCATCTTGGGGTAGTATCAGGGATCCCCCTAAATCTGAATTTAGAGACTTTCTTGCTAGAATAACTGTGGGGGGATCTAGAGATATAACGCAGGCTACTATAGGGAGCATTCACATTCCTGCTATACATTATTTTGCTCTCTTCATAGGTAGATGCATAAATGCTAAGGATGAAGCATGTCACATGTGTGCCTCGATCTCAAAGATTCTCGTAAGTATTGTGTTAGGAGACCAATCTTATCATATGGGAGCCATTGTAGCTCGTAGGTTGAATCATAATAGACATAACGGAGATTTCTTTGGAGGAATTTATGCAACCCGCTTAGCTAATTTTCTTGAGATAGACATTCGTGAGGGTGATATGGAGTTACCCCTACTTATTTAGATTTTGATTCTATGGTTTCCCACCAGTTTGTTGAGAGGACTGAACCACCTCTCCAGTATTGACTAATCTTTAACAAATGACATGTTGTCCATATTACTCTTCCTGCTCCTGCCTTCTTTGATTCTCAGACAAAAGGAAGATATATTATTTCCAGAGAGGAGGCAGATGAGTACGAGAGAAGAGCGGAGGCAGCTCGACGCCACGCTGCAGCTCAGGAGGCGATAGTCATTGCATCGCTTGATATGACTGACTACACCTACGGGTATCCGCCAGGCTATCCCTGGCAATAGACCAACTTAGGCCAAAAGCCTAAGCTTGGGGGAGTACGTATTTCCCACCGACATTACATTTATGTTCACACACATTCATTGCTAGATGTCGGTGCTCAAACTCTTTCACTGTAATATCCATGCTAGTTTATTTTCTTTTTCCTACTTTCTTCTTGTGTGTTTAATAAACTTTAAGAAAAACCAAAAAAAAAATAGTGTTAGTCTACTTTTCCTGCTGTAGTAGTAGTCATTAAAAAGAAAACCCAAAAATATTTCCCGTTCTTCTTTTGCTTGTTTGGAGCTTTCCCGTGTAAATAGTTTTTATTTCTTTTCTTTTCTTTGGGGGTCAGTAGGAGAAGACCGTGATTAAATTGTTGAAGTGGCTCTTATATGCATCATTGTTGATTTAACCAAGAGCCCATATTGCCTTGTCTTCTCATGTTTATTGAATGCTCGCATGATTCCAAATTAGTCCAATGCACGTGCACTCTTATTATTATTCACACTGTTCGGTCGTGCAAGTGAAAGGCAATTATGATGATATATGATGGACTGACTGAGATGGAAAAAGCTGGTATGAACTCGACCTCTTTTGTTTTTGTAAATATGATGAGTCAATCGTTCTTTATTCAGCGTATTATGAGTAAACATGTTTGCAATGACAATTAGAGATCATAGTTGCTTGTGCTATGCTTGATTAGCTACGAGTTATAATGGTTTACCTTGTGTGCCAACATGTTATTAAAATGGTTGTGATGTGGTATGATGGGGTGGTATCCTCCTTTGAATGATTTAAGTGACTTGACTTGGCACATGTTCACGCATGTAGTTGAAACAAATCAACATAGCCTTCACGATATTGATGTTCATGGTGGATTATATCCTACTCATGATTGTATTCAATGTTTATTAATTTTAATGCATGTTCATGACTGTTGTCGCTCTCTAGTTGGTCGCTCCCCAGTCTTTTGCTAGCCTTCACTAGTACTAAGCGGGAATACTGCTTGTGCATCTAATCCCTTAAACCCCAAAGTTATTCCATATGAGTCCACCATACCTTCCTATATGCGGTATCTACCTGGCGTTCCAAGTAAATTTGTATGTGCCAAACTCTAAACCTTCAAATAAACATTCTGTTTTGCATGCTCGAATAGCTCATATATCAACTAGGGCTGCCCTTATCTTCCGTGTTAGGCGGGTTATTCTCAAGAGGAGTGGACTCCGCTCCTCATTCACGAGAAAATGGCTGGTCACCGGGATGCCCGATCCCATGCTTTATGCAAACTAAATCAAAATAATTGCAAACAAAACTCCCCACAGGACCCATTGAATGTTGGAGGCACTCGTTGTTTCGAGCAAGCCATGGATTGATGCTTGTGGAGGAGGGGGAGTATAAACTTTACCATTCTGTTTGGAACCGCCTATAATTTGTTTAGCATGGAAGATATCGTCATCTCTTAGTTGTTATGTTGACAATGAAAGTATGCCGCTCAAAATATAAATTATCTCTATTTCAAAACTGAGCTCTGGCACCTCTACAAATCCCTGCTTCCCTCTGCGAAGGGCCTATCTATTTACTTTTATGTTGAGTCATCACCTTATTAAAAGCACTAGCTAGAGAGCACAGCTGTCATTTGCATTCATCATTGTTAATTTATATTGGGTATGACTATGATTGGATCTCTTTCACCATGAATTACAATGTCTAGTCAGTCCTTGATCTTTGAAGGTGCTCTGCATTTATGTTTTGTGGTCTCAGAAAGGGCTAGCGAGATACCATCTTGTTATATCATATTATGATTATTTTGAGAAAGTGTTGTCATCCGATATTTATTATTATGGCTTGCTAGCTGATTATGTTATTCATATGAGTAAACATGAGACCTAGGAGTTATTGCAAACGTGGTTAGTTATGATCTTTGCTGAAAACCTGAATGCTGGCTTGACATAGTTACAACAACAAGAGCAAACAGAGTTTGTAAAAGTTTTTCTTTTTCTCTTTCAGTTTTTCAACTGAATTGCTTGAGGACAAGCAAGGGTTTAAGCTTGGGGAGTTGATACGTCTCCGTCGTATCTACTTTTCCAAACACTTTTGCCCTTGTTTTGGACTCTAACTTGTATGACCTTGGACCGATATTGCTTTTCAAAGAATTGCCATGATGTTGTTTTATGTGCAGAAAACAAAAGTTCTCGGAATGACCTGAAACTCCATGGAATATCTTAGAATAAATAATAAAAAATCCTCGCCAAAGATGAAGACCAGGGGGCCCACACCCTGTCCACGAGGGTGCCCCCCCCTCCTGGGCGCGCCCCCTACCTCGTGGCCCCCCTAGACACCTTCCGACGCCAACTCCGACTCCATATATTGGCTTTCGGGGAGAAAAAATCAGGGAAAATAAATCATCGCGTTTTACGATACGGAGCCAACGCCAAGCCCTAATCTCTCTCGGGAGGGCTGATCTGGAGTCCGTTCGGGGCTTCGGAGAGGGGGATTCGTCGTCGTCGTCATCATCAACCATAATCACCAATTTCATGATGCTCACCGCCGTGCGTGAGTAATTCCATCATAGGCTTGCTGGACGGTGATGGGTTGGATGAGATTTATCATGTAATCGAGTTAGTTTTGTTAGGGTTTGATCCCTAGTATCCACTATGTTACGAGATTGATGTTGCTATGACTTTGCTATGCTTAATGCTTGTCACTAGGGCTCGAGTGCCATGATTTCAGATCTGAACCTATTATGTTTTCATGAATATATGTGAGTTCTTGATCCTATCTTGCAAGTCTATAGTCACCTATTATGTGTTATGATCCGACAACCCCACAGTGACAATAATTGGGATACTTCTCGGTGATGACCATAGTTTGAGGAGTTCATGTATTCACTATGTGCTAATGCTTTGTTCCGGTTCTCTATTAAAAGGAGGCCTTAATATCCCTTAGTTTCCAATAGGACCCCGCTGCCACGGGAGGGTAGGACAAAAGATGTCATGCAAGCTCTTTTCCATAAGCACGTATGACTATTTACGGAATACATGCCTACATTCAATTGATAAATTGGAGCTAGTTCTGTGTCACCCTATGTTATGACTGTTACATGACGAACCGCATCCGACATAATTATCCATCACTGATCCGGTGCTAACGAGCTTTCCATATACTGGTTCTCTCTTATTTACTTTCCTGTTGTTACTGTTACGATCACTACAAAATACAAAAAACATTACTTATGTTGTCTTTACTTTTGTTACCGTTACCACCACTATCATATTACTTTGCTACTAAACACTTTGCTGCAGATACTAAGTTTCCAGGTGTGGTTGAATTGACAACTCAGCTGCTAATACTTGAGAATATTATTTGGCTCCCCTTGTGTCGAGTCAACAAATTTGGGTTGAATACTTTACCCTCGAAAACTGTTGCGATCCCCTATACTTGTGGGTTATCATCGGCCCATGAACGGACGATTCCAACTCTAGCCTGTTTACGGCCATAATGCGTCCTGTTATTGGCCCATGTTTGGCCAATCGATCATACGGCCCGTATAAGGCCCATTGATGATACGGCCCTTAGAAGGCCCATTGTTTCTATGACCGTAGAAGGCCCAATGTTTCTACGGTCCGTAGAAAGTTTATCGCTTTCTACGGCCCGTAGAAGTCCCATCGCTTTCTACGGCCCGTAGGAGGCCCACTGTCACTACAATAAATATTAGCCCATGGTTATTGTGGCCTAGTTTTAAAAAATAGGTTATTGCAGCCACTAGCAAACCGCGAAAAAAGAATTGCACTGACTACAAGCAAACAAATAAACAAGACAACAAGGAAATAAATAAGCAAGCAACTTATGCTAGGCTATCACGGCTATTACACATACTACATCCACTGGGCATCAGAGTTCACCACCAGTGCAAATATAGGGAACACAAAGACATATAAACGCCATGAGCAAAACAAGTCAGTAACTTAAACCACTTGAAGAGTTCAAGAAACAATATCACGGTACCCATAATCGGCAATATGCTTAGCAAGCTTATTAACTTTCACTTGGTTGGCGCTTAAATCCTCCGGTAACTTCTTTGTTGCACAAGAAAATGCATATCTGAATTCTGGGGGACTTCCTCGGTCCTTGACTACTTGCCACAAAGACGGTGGCCGATGCCTTTCAGCTTGTAGCTGAGACCGAAGAAGTCAAGTGATTCAGCGTGAAGTTCGAAGAGCTTGTGCCGGTGATCGCCAAGAACTTTCGAACACTACATCAACGCAGGATTGTGGGGTTTTCTCACTGTCTACAAGATCGTTTTTATCACCTTTCTTAGAGACCTATAGGGTTGTCTCACTATCTTGAACCTTATCTGCATTACTTTCTCTACCATTGCATAGTGGGGTGATCTTCTCCAATATTCTGTTCGCATACTACAAGAGAAACAAGCAGACACATCACAGGTTTAGCTTTTAGTATACCAAACTCATTTTGGTAAACCGGTTCAGTAGTAAGGTGGACAGGATAACAGCATGAAACAAACATATATCTATGTACTATGGTCACTGTATTGTCCATATCATTCTAGTTTATGTTCCCTAATCAAGATAGAGACACAGTTCAACTCATATATTTTTAAGACACAGCAGCATAGACAGAATATAAGTGTGAGAAACTACACAGCATTGGCAGCACTTGTAATGTGCATCACGTGAGAACATAACTGTTTATACAACTTAAACTGAAATCAACATAGAGCAAGAAGTTAGAACAGCAATCCAGTTAAATAAATAGGTTTAAAACATACTTGTTGCGCCATTTGAGTTTCAATTGGATCCTTCAAATTCGAAAGTAGTTGGTATGAGTAAATACAGTAATGCAACAGCAAAGGAGTATGCACCATAGCTACGGAATCTGACTTGAGAACAATTGCTCTTCTGCTTTAAACGTGGAGTTTGGGTTAGCTGTGGTGGTCTTCGTGCTTTGGGTACTGCAGTAGCTTTACAAACTGCTCGTGTGGGGGTACTCTGTGGTGGACATGGTGCTTTGTCAACTATAAGTGGGTTACTATCCGTTGGGGTTGCGGTTAGATGGGTTGTAGCTGGTTCTCTGCCCAACGATGTAAGTGTGCAATCTGGAAGAGTCTCGATTATGTGTGGTGGGGCTAGTTTGTGGGCCAGTACAACCATGGTTCTATCTGCATCGACGGGTAGCACTGTCTTTTGTGAAGAACGGGTTTTTGCTCCCTTAGATACCGCCATCACGCCCTCCAGTTCAAATGGCTGATAAATAAGAAAAGAAATTGAACGTACAGACATTGTATGATAGATGATGTGGTAATTCACATATATGTTGTCTAACCAAACAGACAAAGACATGACACAATTTCACATATATGATGCCTAACTAAACAGGATAGCATGACACAGTTTCAGATATATGATGGATAAATTAACAGGATATAATGGCATAATTCAACATATGATGAGTACCTAAACAGGATGACATGACAAAACTATATGATGTCTTTCTAAAATAGGTTGGGATGAAATAATTCACATAGATGTTGTCTAAGTATACATGATGGCATGATATAATTGACATAATTGATTCATATACTAAGCAGCTGGCACTCGCATGTATGATCTCTAAACTAAGCAGATAGAATTCAATATTGTGCATATGATGTCTAAACTAAGCAAGCAAGACACCATATGCATCATATGAGAAATATAAACATTGCAACTTAGAGCATACACCTCAGGTGGGATATAGGACTGGTCATCTATCTCTGAATCCTCCTCTGAGGAGCTCCCTGTAACCATCAAGATATATGCTTCAACAGGTACCATTGTCTGCTCTGAAGACCTTGTTTTCACTCCAGATTTTTCCATAACCTGCTCAAATGGCTGATACACATGAAGAGTAGTTCAATATACACAGATTGTCGACAAATGGAATACGTAATGAAAAAAAAGATGGCATGAGATAATTCACATATATGATGCACGGCTCCATGGCGGTGCATAATTCACATATATGATTACTGGCTGAAAAACATGGCATTGCATAATTCACATATCTGATATAGAAAGCAAACATGAGGCGTTCACACAAAGCATGTCCAATCTAAGCAGATGGCATGGCAATGCAAGACACCATATGCATGATATGAGCAATATAACCCAGCCAAGTTAGATCATGCACCTCGGGGAATACGTTGGTCATCTCTCTGAATCCTCCCACGAGGAGCTATCTATAACCAGCAAGAAATCTGCATCGACAGTGTAGCACCGATCGAGAAGACCTTGTTTTCACTCCAGATTTTCCCATGACCGACTCAAATGGCTGATGCAGGGAAGAGTAGATGAATGTATAAACATTGTTGACAAATGGAATACATTATGGAAAAAAATATGGCACGATACAATTCACATATCGATGGTGGCTAAACAGGATGGCATTGCATGATTCACGTATATGATGCACAGCTAAAGAAGATGGCATTGCATAATTCCCATATACTCCCTCCATTCCTAAATATTTGTCTTTTAGAGATTTCAAATGGACTACCACATACGGATGTATATAGACATATTTTAAAGTGTAGATTCACTCATTTTGTTCCGTATGTAGTCACTTGTTGAAATCTCTAAAAAGACAAATATTTAGGAATGGTGGGAGTATGATATAGAAACCAAACAAGTGGCATTCAAACAAAGCAAATCTAAACTAAGCTGATGACATATAAGATGTATAATGTAAGCAATGCAAGGCGCCATATGCATGATATGACCAACATCAAGATGCTGTGTTAGAGCAAACACCTCGGTGGTAAGCAGGCATGGTCGGCTCCTTCTGAATCTCCATCTGAAAAGTTATCTTCCTCCGGAATACAATCTGGAAATGCAGGAGGGGGGGGGGGGCACTTCGCCCACCATGGAGTAGCGTCTGCATGACATTATATTCGCACGCATAGGTCTTCTCTTTTTCTCTACATGTTCAGTACGATTGTGTACAATATCTGACATGCATAATAAAAAATAGTTAGATTTTGTAAGGCCTAAGGGGTGCATGCAAAAATCAAGACTGATGGTAGCAAACGAGTGGATGGATCCAAAACTAATGATAGCGGGTAGATTATAGCTTCAGTTTAAAAAGATAGACAATGGATCATCTATTGTTTGTTGCCCACCCAACATGAACCACATAGAAGACCCCAGATGAACGGATAGTAGCGGATACTATTCATTGCTGGCTCGATATGAGACCCATTGGCAATTCAAAACTCAAGATTGAACGATAAAGTAGCAGGTAATAATAACCGATGTATAACATAAGCAAACATGAAAGACTGTGACCTCTCTTGCGGAACTGTCTAGTCCTCGGGTTCATCTGCTCAGTCGATGATGGTAATGCAGTTGGCGTGGCTGCCGGCAATAGGGAAGATGATCTGAGGCGGCGAAAGAAAGTCTGCAGGGGGGATCTCTGCTGCGGTGAGCAACGCTTCGATGGTGCACCTCAGGTGGGCTGGATGACGGCACGGCAGGAGTAGGACATAACACACAGAGTTTTCTTTGATGCCAATCTGAAAATGAAGTAAATCTGTAAGGGCTCCTAAGAATTGGAGGATTCTATAAACTGTCACGCCCTCGATGCGGCTATATCTCCCACGTGTCGAAGCACGACTTAGAGGCATAACCGCATTGAAAGCAATGTCGCAAGTGAGGTAATCTTCACCCAACCCATGTAATACATAAGGGAAAGAGATACATAGTTGGCTTACAGTCGCCACTTCACACAATACATAAATGAACATCCATCATCCAGAATACACTCAAGGTCCGACTACGGAACCAAAATAAAAGAAGATACCCCAAATGCTACACAGATCCCCGGTCGTCCCAACTGGGCTCCACTCATCGATCATCGAGGAAAAGACACATAGTAACGACCACGTTCCTCGTCGAACTCCCACTTGAGCTCGGTTGCGCCACCTGACCGGCATCGTCGGCACCTGCAACTGTTTTGGTAGAATCTGTGAGTCACGGAGACTCAGCAATCTCACACCCGCGAGATCAAGACTATTTAAGCTTATAGGAAGGACAGAGTTGTGAGGTGGAGCTGCAGCAAGCGACTAGCATATATGGTGGCTATATTCGCAAAAGAGAGCGAGAAGAGGAGCAAAGCACAGTCGTGAAGCTAGTAGTGATCAAGAAGTGATCCTGAACTACTTACGTCAAACATAACTCCAACACCGTGTTCACTTCCCGGACCCCGCCGAGAAGAGACCATCACGGTTACACACGCGGTTGATGTGTATTTTTAATTGAGGTCAACTTCGGGTTTTCTACAACCGGACATTAACAAATTCCCATACGCCTCATAACCGCATGCACACGGCTTTCGAAAGATAATACCCTGCAGGGTGTCCCAACTTAGCCCATAATAAGCTCTCACGGTCAACGAAGGATATTCCTTCTACTGGAAGACCCGATCGATCTTGGAATCCCGGACTACAAGACATTTAGACAGCAATAAAACAAGACCAGCAAAGCCGCCCGATTGTGACGACAAATCCCGATAGGAGCTGCACATATCTCGTTCGTGGCACATCCGGATGAACACTACGACGGTAATCGAAGATGCCCCAAGTTGCCTCGTGGTGGCACCGCAAGTGGCTCTAGTTTGGACCAACGCTCGAGGAGCATTGGCGGAGGGTTAAATAAAGATGACCCTCGGGCTCGCGAAAACCAGGGGAAAAAGGCTTAGGTGGCAAATGGTAAAACCAAAGTTGGGCCTTCTTTGGAGGAGTCTTATTCAAAGCGAACTGTCAAGGGGGTCCCATAAATCACCCAACCGTGTAAGGAACGCGAAATCAAGGAACATAACACCGGTATGACGGAAACTAGGGTGGCAAGAGTGGAACAAAACACTGGGCATAAGGCCGAGCCTTCCACCCTTTACCAAGTATATAGATGCATTAATTATAGCAGATATATATTGTGATATCCCCAACAAGTAAACATGTTCCAAAAAGGAACAACATCTCCATGTTCCAACAAGGAACAAACTTCATCTTCACCTGCAACTAGCAACGCTATAAGAGGGGCTGAGCAAAGCGGTAATATAGCCAATCAACGGTTTGCTAGGAAAAGGCTGGTTAGGGCTGACATGGCAATATGGGTGGCATGATAACCAAGTGATAGGCATCGTAGCATAGGCATAGCAAAAGAGCGAGCATCTAGCATAGCAAAGATAGAAGTGATTTCGAGGGTATGGTCATCTTGCACGCAATGTTCTCGAGTTGTCGAAAGCTTGATCCTCGTAAAGCGTTCTCAACAGGTTCCTCGTTCACGTATTCGTCTCCGGCTCTACCCAAAGCAAGAACACAAACAAAGGAACCACAATAAATCACGGTGCAATGCACAAGCAACATGATGCAAAACATGACATGATATGCGAGATGTGATATGCAATGCGTATAAAAGGCCCGGAAGGAAAATGTTGAACCAGGCATCAACTTGGCAAACCAAGTATGCCGCTGGAAAGATGAGATGATTTCGGTTGAAATCGATATAAAGATCACTGGAATTGGATGCACGGTTTGCAAATGACAAGCAAAACAAGAATGGCACAAATCTGCCATTAACAGCATGATGCCACTTAGCAAGCAACAAGAAATTAAGCTACTGCACCCAAACGTACGAACAAAGTATATGGTAGTGATCTACTCAAGATGCTTGACAAAAGATGAACACTGAGCTACGGCTAAATCACACCATAACAGGTTCAAACAAGCATGGCAAAAGTGCAAAACATATCAGCTTCACAGACTTGGTGAAATTACTGAACATGGCAAAAACAGCATCAGGTAGCAATGTTCAGAGCAACCAACTACATGCTACAGGAACTTATAATAGCAAAACAAGGCATGGCATAAATCTATTCAAAGCATAGAACAAAATTCCCTTACTGACCATAAGCCAAAAAGGATCAGAAAATATAATAACATCCATGTCAACATAGCAAGTTTCGTTAACAGATTCAGCAACATGGCATGTCAAAAACAGATAACAAGTAGGCATGTTTAAGAGCTCAAAGCACTCACTACAGAGCCTTTCATGATTAACTAAGCATACATACATCAAGAAGACATGGCATAGAAGAGATACATGGCAAGAACAACATCATAGCATACACGGGTCAACTACAACAACCTTGGCAAAATTGAATAACATGTAAACAATCTGCTAGGAAACATTTTATAGCAAAAGTAGAGCTCGATTGACTCAAGCTATGGCACTCCATAATTGCAAACAAGGGCATGGATGGATAGAGCATAACCATATATTCAAAACATCCTTACTGAAGTATCTCAAAAAATGCATGGATCTCTCGATAGCATCAAGTTAACATGGCATAAAAATATCAAGAAATCGGGGCTGAAATCAGCAACATCGTGACACCTAGTTTGCATGCTTGTGCTAGTCACCACATATATCACAAAAATACATGGAATACACCCCTGGAAAGATGGCATGGCATATAACAAAACACATGTAGGACTAAAATTCATAGGATGCACACATCAATCATGGCAAAAATGACAAAAGTGCATGTTCTCTTACAAAACAGAAACTAACATCACATAGCCCTCTTCCAACAGCATTTAGGGCATCAAAATGATGCAATGAGATGAAATTATCTAGTCTTCGAGGTGAACATTTTGATATATTACACGCACGAAACGGAGCTACAGATGCGAAGTTATGATGCGTTGAAAATGCCACAAATCAATCACCGAGATAAAAACTTGGACGAAAATTAAGGGGGGGAGAAGAAGTCAACCGATCGGGATCTCAGATCCGGATCCGAGGCGGCCGGCGGGCTCGCGAGCACGGCCGGGAGGAGGAGGCGGGGCCGGGGCTGGAGACGCCGGGGTGGGCGCGGCGGCCGGGCGCCCGGAGACGGGCTGGCCGGGGCGGCGACGGGCCGGGCCGGGGCCTGGCGGCGGCGAGGTCCGGCGGGCGGCGGCAGTGGAGCGGGCGACGCGGGCCGGGAGGGCGGAGCGCGCTGGCGGGCGACGGCGAGGGCTCGCTCGGGCTCGGGCCGGGCGGCGGTGTGCTGGTCGCGCTGGCCGGGCGTGGCGGCGCTGGCGGGCGGACGCGTCCGTCGGCGCGGGATGTTTGTCCGGTGGCGCGAGGTAGGGGAAGGCTAGGGTTTGGACCCGGATTTGGACGGGGGAGGTGTTTAAATAGGCATAGATGGAGCTAGGAGAGTCCAAATGAGGTGTAGTTTCCGCCCACACGATCGTGATCGAACGACGGAGAGCATGAAAGTGACTTAGATGGGTTATTGGACTATTTTGAAGGGGTGTTGGGCTGCAACTTAAAAGAGGCCTTTGCGAGAGTGCGGTTAACCGTTGGAGTACCAAGCGAGCTCAAATGACCAAACTTGACAGGTGTGGTCTACGGTGTTATACCAAGGCCACTTGACAAACCTCGGTCCATTCCGAGAACGTTTAATACCCGCTCACGGAAAAACATAAAAGGGGACGCCGGGGAACATAGGAGTGCCGGATTGCAAAACGGACAACGGGAAAAATGCTCGGAATCATGAGACGAACACGTATGCAAATGAGATGAACATGATGACATGATATAAAATGCATGACACGGACAAAATGCAAAAAGAAGAAAAACCCAACCACGGAGGGAATATCATATCACAATGCCGAAAATGGCAAGAGTTGGAGTTACAAATATGGAAAGTTACATCCGGGGTGTTACAACACTCCACCACTACAAGAGGATCTCGTCCGAGATCTAGGACTGAAAGAACTCCGGATATTCGGAACGGAGGTGATCCTCGCGCTCCCAGGTGGCTTCTCGGTCGGAATGGTGTGACCACTTCACTTTCAGGAATTTGATTGACTTGTTGCGAGTCTTGCGCTCGGTTTCTTCAAGAATAGCAACAAGGTGCTCATGATAAGACAGATCTTCTTGAAGGTCAATTTCTTCGAAGTTGATAGTGCGTTCAGGAGTCTTGAAGCACTTGCGAAGCTGTGACACATGAAACACATCGTGCACGTTTGCGAAGTTGGAGGGAAACTCAAGTTGATAGGCGAGATCGCCTCTTTTGCCAATGATCTTGAAAGGACCCACGTATCTAGGGGCAAGCTTCCCTTTGACACCGAAGCGACGAGTGCCTTTCATTGGAGAGACGCGGAGGTAGACATGGTCTCCGATTTCAAAAGCCACATCACGGTGCTTATCATCATAATAGCTCTTCTGGCGCGATTGTGCGGCTTTGAGATTCTCACGAATGACTTTGCACATTTCTTCGGCTTCTGTGATCAAGTCGTTGCCAAGAAGTTGGCGTTCACCTGTCTCGGACCAATTGAGAGGAGTACGACACTTTCTGCCATAGAGAATTTCGAATGGGGCCATGCCCGAACTCGCTTGGAAGCTGTTGTTGTAGGAGAACTCGGCATATGGAAGATAATCTTCCCACTTCATACCGAAGGAAATGACACAAGCCATGAGCATATCTTCAAGGATTTGATTGACTCGCTCAACTTGGCCACTTGTTTGAGGGTGGAAAGTCGTCCGAAACGAATGTTGGTGCCCATGGCCTTGAAAAGAATCCCAAAACTTGGAGGTAAAGATGCTGCCACGGTCTCAAGAGATCAATTGTGGAATGCCGTGCAAGGAGACAATCACGAGGTGTATAGCTACGCCAACTGAGCTGCTGTGATCGATTCTTTGATAGGAAGAAAATGAGCCACTTTAGTAAGCTTGTCAATGACAACGAAGATAGCATCATTTTCACGCTTGGACTTTGGAAAACCAGTCACGAAGTCCATTTCAATATGATCAAACTTCCATTACGGAATAGCAAGAGGTTGAAGGAGACCAGCTGGTCTTTGGTGTTCTGCTTTCACTCTTCTGCGCAGACATCACACTCATTCACGAATTGAGCAATTTCTCGCTTCATTCGAGTCCACCAATATGACTGCTTGAGGTCATGCTACATCTTTGTACTTCCAGGATGAATGGATAGAAGCGAATTGTGTGCCTCGTTCATAATGACTTTACGTAGATCACCCTTAGGAACCACAATCTGGTCCTCAAAGAAAAGAGTATCTTTGTCATCAATGTGGAAGCACTTGTACTTGGAAATGCCCTTGTCGATACCACGTTTCACCTTTTTCACCATGGTATCCAGGAGTTGAGCCTCACGAATCTGATCTTCCAAAATAGGAGAGACTATGAGGTTGGCAAGAAAACCTTGAGGAACAACTTGAAGATTCAGCTTATGGAAAGCTTCCACAGAGATCCGGTTGGAAAGGCTTGAGGATTAAACTGCATTGCGATAAGCCTTCCTGCTCAAAGCATCTGCAATGACATTGGCCTTGCCGGAGTATATTCAATACTTGGGTTGTACTCTTGAATCATTTCGACCCATCGAGTTTGCACGAGGTTGAGGTTGGGTTGAGTGAAGATATACTTGAGGCTCTTGTGATCGGTGAAAATGTCCACTATCCTTCCCAACAAGAGATGTCTCCACGTTATCAATGCATGGACAACTGCCGCCAACTCAAGATCGTGAGTGGGGTAGTTCTTTTCGTTGGGCTTCAACTGGCGAGAGGTATAGTCCACAACTCTCTTCTCTTGCATTAACACAGCACCGAGACCTTGAAGAGAAGCATCACAGAAAACTTCAATGGATTCATCAGGAGGAGTCAAGACAGGAGCTGTGACGAGTTTCTCTTTGAGGGTATTGAAAGCAATGTCACACTCAGGAGACCAGACATACTTCACATGCTTCTGGAGGAGGTTGGAAAGAGGCTTTGCAATCTTGGAGAAGTTCTCAACGAATCTTCGGCAATAGCTTGCAAGTCCAAGAAAATCATGAGCTGCTTGACATTCGAGGAGGTTCCCAATTCACAAGCGGACACCTTCTCGGTTAACAGCGATGCCCTTGGCGGAGATGATATGACCAAGATAAAGCACTTCATCAAGCCAAAATTCACATTTGGAAAACTTCGCATAGAATTGATACTCTGTGAGCTTGTCTAGCACCAATCGCAAATGTTTGGCATGATCCTTCTTATTCTTGGAGAAGACCAAAATATCATCCAGATAGACCAAGACGAATTCATTGGTGTAGGGGTTGAAGATGAAATTCATCATCCGAGAGAATGTTGGAGGAGCATTGACAAGGCCAAAAGACATGACAAGATATTCATAAGAACCAAAGCTTGTTACGAATGCAGTCTTGGGAATATCTTGTTCACGAATGCGAATCTGATGATAACCCATACGAAGGTCAAGCTTGGAGAACACTTTAGCACCTTTGAGTTGCTCGAAAAGCTCATTGATGTTGGGAAGTGGATACTTGTTCTTGATTGTCTTCTTATTCAATGGACGGTAATCGACACAAAGTCGGTCCGTGCCATCCTTCTTCCGGACAAAAAGAACACCACAACCCCAAGGAGATGAACTCGGTCTGATCAAACCCAGACGCTCTTGTTCATCGAGCTGCTTCTTCAATTCCTTCAGCTCATTAGGTCCAAGCTTGTATGGACGCTTGCAAGCGGGTTGATGCGGTGCTCAAGATCGATAACGAACTCAAGCGGCCGGTGAGGAGGCATTCTGGAAGCTCTTCCGGAAAGACATCTTGGTACTCACAAACGATCGGAATCGAGAGATAGCATCCAATTAACACTTCTCATTGAGAGAAAACAACCGAATGGTTTCATCACGAGCGGCATAGATGATCACATCATTAGAAGAGTGAGTCAATTGAATTTCCCTGGCAGCACAATCAAGATGAGCTTTGTGCTGAGAAAGCCAGTCCATCCCGAGAATAAGATCAATATCCGAGTCACCAAGAACAATTGGTTTAGCCAGAAATCTATAGTTGCCCATCTTGATAGAAACATCCGGGACATAATTATTAGCTGTCATTTGCTTACCCGGGGACACAATCTTCAACGGAATAGGAATCTTTTCCGTCACAAACTCATGCTTGGCAACAAAAGGTCTCGAAATGAAAGAAAGCGATGCACCAGTATCAAATAAGACTTTTGCAGGAATATCATTAACTGAGAGATTACCCATTATCACATCAGTAGATTCCTCCGCTTGAGCTGCATTCATCATATTCACCTTGGCATGCTTTGGATTATGCTTGACCACCGCATTGCTGGAAGATTTCACAGAGGAGGAGGCGGAAGGCGCCTCTGGTTGAAGCACTTGTTCGCATAGTGACCTTTTTGCTGACATTTGTTGCAAGTCACCTCACGAGAGCGGACGGTGATAAGGAGCATTTGACCTTGGAGCTTGAGAATTAGACTTGTTCGATAGCTTTGGGTTGGGTGGGTGGGAAGATCCACGACCACCTGAGTTCTTCTGGCGATAAGGCCGACGGAACGGAGGAGGAGGAAGGTAGAACTTCTGCTGCTTAGCTGCCACTTGAGAGGAAGAAGAAGACTGAATCGCATCCTCCGATTCTCTTCTTAGAAGCCTCACATTTGAGCTGGGCAGCTTCTTGCTTCAGTGCCATGTTGTAGAATTCATCATACTTTTCTCGGGTCAAAAGCGTAAGAGCTAATTGCAGATCTTCTCCGAGACCACCTCTGAATTGATAGATCATACTCTTTTCATCGTGGACGTCTTGCTTAGCAAAGCGAGCGAGTTTCTGGAACTGGATATTGTATTGATAGACAGACATGTTGCCTTGCTTGAGATTGCGGAACTCCTCACGCTTGCTCTCAACAACACTTTTCGGAATGTGGTGAGCTCTGAAATCTCGGCGGAACTCATCCCAGGTAATGACACGACCTCCTCTGGAATCTTTGTATTGCTGGAACCACTCAGCAGCTTGGTCCTTGAGTTGAAACGAAGCAAACTTGACAAAGTCCTCGTGTCGACATTGCTCCCTTCAAAATGTTTGCAGATGTCCACAAGCCAATCGTCGGCGTCTGTGGCCTCGGCTACGTAAACTGAAAGACTTCGGCTGATTAGCGAGGAACTGACTGAGGGTAGCAAAGTGCGGCTGGTTGTTGCCTTGACCTTGATTTCCTTGACTGCCTTGCCCTTGGGTACGCTCTTGCAAGAGCTGCAAAATCATCTGAGCATTGGCATTGGTGGCTGCCATGATAGCTTGCCATGCCTCCGGAGGCGGAGGTGGAGGTGGAGGGTTCGACTGATTCTCATCATTGTGATCCGGATTCAGACGCGTTGGCGGAGCCATCCTGAAGAGGGTGACATCCGTTAGCACTTTGATAGACAAATAGTCAAGTTGAATCAACGGATAGAAATTGCAACATATAGTCTTCACAATAAACATTCGAACAAGGATGAACGAATGAATTCCAAAGTTAACATCACACGTCCATTAAGGTGAGAAGCCACTTAGATAAAGATATGGAAACACCATCCGCCTTTTGAAACAATTCGAATATCACAACTGAAAACAAAAGATTGGCTTCTAGAATAAGCGGAACAAACACATGATAGAGATTTCGCCCAAAGTGTTCGTGGTGGGGCCTACACGGACACGACGATATAGCGGCTGTCACGAATGACAAACAAGACGTCCCCGAATCAGCATAGCCAAGGATTCTTTAAGACGCCTCGCGACCATCAGAATCGACCGTGAATGGGCGGACCACTAGACGTTGGACCCCAATCTCAAATCATACATCCGTCGGAAAGATATCCCGTAAGCTACTAGAATTCCCACCTATAAACTCGAAACTTTACGGTTATGCAATCTGGTGTTGGGGATACAGGGGACACAAAATATATCACCCAAACTAACAATACCTAGATCCACCGTATCCATCCGTCAACACATAACCAAGAAACCTTCGAAATCGTGTACCTCGACCTTGAAAAGCATCCGTTATACGAGTCATGGCAATACTCCCGAGCTCGCCTCAAAGATCGGGTTATCGGGGTTATCTCACCAACAATCGCACAAAAGAGATTTCGATGTCGGCAAAACTCAGGTATTCCAGAATCGCAACGATAAAATTGTGACGACAACACCTCGGAGCTCAACTCCCGGGACACCGCCACAACCCCTAATTGTCGAGGCACCAAGAACAATGTTCTCGCCACAAAACCATCGGAACGATCCCAAGATACCCACGTGATCCTAAAAAATTTAGTGAAATTTGAGGAGAGGAGAGTCAAAACTTCTACGTCAGGAGACCTCACAGAGCTGACGAAGGGACCGGGAGTAAAAAGAATCCTACTCTCCGATATATATAATCCTAAGACTCAAAACATTTTTCCGTTCTAGACTCAACAACGCCAAAGAAACAATCAAGTAGGGGGCTCCTAAGTCGGGGATGGCTCTGATTACCAACTTGTCACGCCCTCGATGCGGCTATATCTCCCACGTGTCGAAGCACTACTTAGAGGCATAACCGCATTGAAAGCAATGTCGCAAGTGAGGTAATCTTCACACAACCCATGTAATACATAAGGAAAAGAGATACATAGTTGGCTTACAGTCGCCACTTCACACAATACATAAATAAACATCCATCATCCAGTATACACTCAAGGTCCGACTACAGAACCAAAATAAAAGAAGATACCCCAAATGCTACACAGATCCCCGATCGTCCCAACTGGGCTCCACTAATGATCATCAGGAAAAGACACATAGTAACGACCACGTTCCTCGTCGAACTCCCACTTGAGCTCGGTTGCGTCATCTGACCGCATCGTCGGCACTGCAATCGCTTTTGGTAGAATATGTGAGTCACGGGACTCGGCAATCTCACACCCGCGAGATCAAGACTATTTAAGCTTATAGGAAGGACAGAGTTGTGAGGTGGAGCTGCAGCAAGCGACTAGCATATATGGTGGCTATATTCGCAAAAGAGAGCGAGAAGAGGAGCAAAGCACGGTCGTGAAGCTAGTAGTGATCAAGAAGTGATCCGGAACTACTTAAGTCAAAGATAACTCCTACACCGTGTTCACTTCCGGACCGCCGAGAAGAGACCATCACGGTTACACACGCGGTTGATGTGTATTTTAATTGAGGTCAACTTCGGGTTTTCTACAACCGGACATTAACAAATTCCCATCGCCTCATAACCGCGGCACGGCTTTGAAAGATAATACCTGCAGGGGTGTCCCAACTTAGCCCATAATAAGCTCTCACGGTCAGCGAAGGATATTCCTTCTACCGGAAGACCCGATCAGTCTTGGAATCCCGGACTACAAGACATTTCGACAAAGAATAAAACAAGACCAAAGAAGCCGCCCGACAGCCGACAAATCCCGATAGGAGCTGCACATATCTCGTTCTCGTGGCACATCCGGATGAACACTACGTACGGTAACCGAAGATGCCCCAAGTTGCCTCAGGGTGGCACCGCAAGTGGCTCTAGTTTGGACCAACGCTCAGAGGAGCATTGGCCCGGGGGGTTAAATAAAGATGACCCTCGGGCTCGCGAAAACCCGGGGGAAAAAGGCTTAGGTGGCAAATGGTAAAACCAAAGTTGGGCCTGGAGGAGTCTTATTCAAAGCGAACTGTCAAGGGGGTCCCATAAATCACCCAACCGTGTAAGGAACGCGAAATCAAGGAACATAACACCGGTATGGCGGAAACTAGGGTGGCAAGAGGAACAAAACACCGGGCATAAGGCCGAGCCTTCCACCCTTTACCAAGTATATAGATGCATTAATTATAGCAGATATATATTGTGATATCCCCAACAAGTAAACATGTTCCAAAAAGGAACAACATCTCCATGTTCCAACAAGGAACAAACTTCATCTTCACCGCAACTAGCAACGCTTATAAGAGGGCTGAGCAAAGCGGTAATATAGCCAATCAACGGTTTGCTAGGAAAAGCATGGTTAGGGGCTGACATGGCAATATGGGTGGCATGATAAGCAAGTGATAGGCATCGTAAGCATAGGCATAGCAAAAGAGCGAGCATCTAGCATAGCAAAGATAGAAGTGATTTCGAGGGTATGGTCATCTTCGCAATGTTCTCAGAGTTGTCGAAAGCTTGATCCTCGTAAGCGTTCTCAACAGGTTCCTCGTTCACGTATTCGTCTCCCGGCTCTACCCAAAGCAAGAACACAAACAAAGGAACCACAATAAATCACGGTGCAATGCACAAGCAACATGATGCAAACCATGGCATGATATGCGAGATGTGATATGCAATGCGTATGTGCGCTCCGGAAGGAAACTAATGAACCAGGCATCAACTTGGCAACCCAAGTGTGCTGCTGGAAAGATGAGATGATTTCGGTTGAAATCGATATAAAGATCACCGGAATCGGATGCACGGTTTGCAAATGACAAGCAAAACAAGAATGGCACAAATCTGCCATTAACAGCATGATGCCACTTAGCAAGCAACAATAAATTAAGCTACTGCACCCAAACGTACCAGAGAAGTATATGGCAGTGATCTACTCAAGATGCTTGACAAAAGATGAACACTGAGCTACGGCTAAATCACACCATAACAGGTTCAAACAAGCATGGCAAAAGTGCAAAACATATCAGCTTCACAGACTTGGTGAAATTACTGAACATGGCAAAAACAGCATCAGGTAGCAATGTTCAGAGCAAGAAAACTACATGCTACAGGAACTTATAATAGCAAAACAAGGCATGGAGTGAATCTACTCAAAGCATAGAACAAAATTCCCTTACTGACCATAAGCCAAAAAGGATCAGAAAATATAGTAACATCCATGTCAACATAGCAAATTTCGTTAACAGATTCAGCAACGTGGCATGTCAAAAACAGATAACAAGTAGGCATGTTTAAGAGCTCAAAGAAGTAACTACAGAGCCTTTCATGATTAACTAAGCATACATACATTAAGAAGACATGGCATAGAAGTGATACATGGCAAGAACAACATCATAGCATACACGGGTCAACTACAACAACCTTGGCAAAATTGAATAACATGTAAACAATCTGCCAGGAAACATTTTATAGCAAAATTAGAGCTCAATTGACTCAAGCTATGGCACTCCATAATTGCAAACAAGGGCATGGATGGATAGAGAATAACCATATGTTCAAAACATCATTACTGAAGTATCTCAAAAAATGCATGGATCTCTCGATAGCATCAAGTTAACATGGCATAAAAATATCAGCAAAACTGGGGCTGAAATCAGCAACATCATGACACCTAGTTTGCATGCTTGTGCTAGTCACCACATATATCACAAAAATACATGGCATACACCCTTGTAAAGATGGCATGGCATATAACAAAACACATGTAGGACTAAAATTCATAGGATGCACACATCAATCATGGCAAAAATGACAAAAGTGCATGTTCTCTTACGAAACAGAAACTAACATCACATAGCCCTCTTCCAACAGAATTTAAGCCATCAAGATGAGCTCAAATTAAAATGATGCAATGAGATTCAATTATCTACTCTTCGAGATGAACATTTTGATATATTACACGCACGAAACGGAGCTACAGATGCGAAGTTATGATGCGTTGAAAATGCCACAAATCAATCACCGAGATAAAAACTTAGACGAAAATTAAGGGGGGGAGAAGAAGTCAACCGATCGGGATCTCAGATCCGGATCCGAGGCGGCCGGCGGGGCTCGCCGGAGCACGGCCGGGGAGGAGAGGAGGCGGGGCCGGGGCCGCGGGAGACGCCGGGGTGGCCGGCGGCGGGCGGCGCGGCGTCGGGCGCCGGAGACGGGCCGGGCGGGCTTGGCCGGCGGCGGGCGGCGGCGGGCTGCCGGGGCCCGTGGCGCGGCGAGTCTGGCGCCGGCGCGGCGAGGTCCGGAAAGCGCGGCGGCAGTGCGGGAGCGGGCGACGCGGCCGGAGGGCGGAGCGCGGCGCTGGCGGCGACGGGTCAGGGGCTCTGCTGGCTCAGGCGGGCTGGGGCGGCGTGGCGGTGGCCGGGTGCCACGTGTCGCGCCCTGGTTCGCCGGGCGGCGGCGGCGCGGGCGGGGCGGACGCGTCCGTCGGCGCGGGATTTTTGTCCGGTGGCGCGAGGTAGGGGAAGGCTAGGGTTTGGACCCGGATTTGGACGGGGGAGGTGTTTAAATAGGCATAGAGGGAGCTAGGAGAGTCCAAATGAGGTGTAGTTTTCGCCCACACGATCGTGATCGAACGACGGAGAGCATGAAAGTGACTTAGATGGGTTATTGGACTATTTTGAAGGGGTGTTGGGCTGCAACTTAAAAGAGGCCTTTGCGAGAGTGCGGTTAACCGTTGGAGTACCAAACGAGCTCCAAATGACCCGAAACTTGACAGGTGGTCTACGGTGGTATACCAAGGCCACTTGACAAACCTCGGTCCATTCCGAGAACGTTTAATACCCGCTCACGGAAAACGTAAAAGGGACGCCGGGGAACATAGGAGTGCGGATTGCAAAAGCGGACAACGGAAAATGCTCGGAATCATGAGACGAACACGTATGCAAATGAGATGAACATGATGACATGATATAAAATGCATGACACGGACAAAATGCAAAAAGAAGAAAAACCCAACCACGGAGGGAATATCATATCACAATGCCGAAAATGGCAAGAGTTGGAGTTACAAATATGGAAAGTTACATCCGGGGTGTTACATAAACGCAGGGACAGGAAAAACATAGGAATAGGATAGGAATGCACGTGCAAAACAGAGCACTTGGAAACATAGGATTTCAGTCAACCTGGGTGTTTGGCTCACATGAATTGGAAGAACAGAGGAATGGAGAAACAAAGTGATGCGACGAGTGTACAACCTCTTTGGCATAGCCTTGTGGACCTCAAAGCATCATTGGGTTGGACGTGGAAGATGGTGATGATCTTTGGTGTGACTGTCGGAGGCGGGAAGAAGATCCGAGGCCTCTGGAAACGGGCGCCGAGGGCCTTTGCTCACTGTGATGGACGGTTCCGTCGTTGGAGCGACTCCGCTAAGGTGTACGGCGAAGGTGAAGCATGACAAGATGCATAACTTTAATCTGAACTGGGACCCTAATATCATATGCAATAGATGATGTAAAATACATCACCAAAAAGTGCTAGATGTAAAACGCATCAGCCGCGCCACGGCCGCTCCGACAGATGTTGTAAGTACTGTTCACTCTGAACTTAACTGAAGAAAATGAACTTCACAGTCGAAACTGAAATTTCTTGTCAAAACTGATTGAACTAGTAATGAGCATTGCAATAGATGTTTATGGTGTTCGAGCACTAGTAGCAGAGAAGCGATGATCTAAATCAGCAGACGCCGAGCAGGAACGCACTAGCAGAGAGCAAGTCGTGCAAGAGCACCGTGAGCGAGTGCTAAAGCAGCAACTCCTCAGAGGCTGCCGGAGGTCGTGGCAAAGAAGAAGAAAGCAAGCGAGAGCAAGAGCAGAAAGCGAAAGCACGAATCTAAAGCAGGAGCAGTGCAGCAGCGCGACCGACAGCAAAAACAGAGCCGCAGCACGAGCGAGAGCGGAGGAGCTGCAGCTAGTGCCGTTGTGGAAGTCGCCGCCGAGGAAGCAACGACATGGGGGAAAGACGGCGTGGATGATGTGGCCGGCGACGGCACCGTCGATGGAGTCGCCATGTATGCTCGGTATCGAGCACCAGCAGCCCCGTGAGATTGAATAAAATATAAAATGCAGCGGTGAGTGCAGAACCTCCTTGGTGGCGCCGAGTTGGCCTCGGCTTCATCGGAGGAATTGGTGAGGGTGCTGCGGTTCCGGTGGGGCAGGTCAAGACGGCGCTGTGGGGATTGAGGTGGCGCGATAAATGAGGCGAACGTCGGGGCTTCCCCTTGGAGGTAGAGGATGGGGCGGCTGATCCGGCGAGATGACGAGATCGACAACGGATCCTCATCCGGTGCGGTGGATGAGGGACGGCGAGATGTTGCGGTGGACGACGTAGTCGGGGAAGAGTCTCCGGCTGGGCAGCGGTCGGGAGGCCGACGGAGAAGCGTGGGGTTTCGCGGGTTTTGGCGGCCTCGGTGTATGAATGGGGGGGCAAAGGGAGAGGGGGAGCCAAGCTTAGGGACACGCTTGTCCGAAATGTAGGGTAAGTTACCAGCGTACCCCACCGGTTTTGACACCGCAACGTGGAGCTTCATTTCCGGCTGAGGGGTAGAAGGGGGATTTCGTGTGTCTGGGCTGCGGGAGCGATTTTGGATGAGGAGGGAGGTCTCGCGCGCGTCCATATTTCGGGATAACAAGGCGCGGCGCGGGTTGAAGAACCGGGAGTTTCAAAGCAGGTGAGACAAAAGATACTCGAGCTTGAAAATTTCGGGATAACAAGGTGCGGATTCCTTGTTCGGCAGAACAAACTTAACGTGTAAAAAAATCATACAAGACACAAGAGAGTCATGTCCCCTTTTACTATATTGTCATAGATGCCATTGAAAAAACTACAAGAAAAATGTAAAAAAAATCGGGAGAACAAGATTACCCTACACAGTACCAAATCGATTCGCACTTCCCTCAATAACAACAAAATACAAATCAATTCCCACCAAAGAAAGAGTAATGTCCCTTTTTATATGATTAGAGATGCCATGATCTCAAATTTCAATTTTTGAATCCACGTTATGTTGAATTCGAATATATCATTAGGTGACCTTGCGGTTTATAATTGATGTAGTCGTACATTCTGATCTTCCATCATATATGAACATTTTACTCCACCATGTGAACATATATATTGTCGTCTACCATATGGACTAAATTTGAATCCATTTTCCTTATTTGAATACGATTGTTGTCAAGTTATACAATAATTTAAATATTATCTTGATAACAAAAAGACATGCATATAGAAGTAATCATATTTCACTATGAACTACATGTACCATACGCTCTCCAATTCAAATATCTGTATCCATTTTATGTTGAATTCAACTCATAGTACATTACTGGTCTAGGTAGCGAGATGTTCGGGATAATCTAAACCCTGTTTTCGTAAGTATAATTTTTGGCTGAATTGGGACAAGTTTTGGTATAAGCCTCTTGCAAAACCGGAGATTCTCTCAACAACCTCGTGGTTCCGAGAGGGAACGTGTCACCTTTGTGTGAGAAATGATATATGCTGCCTCACCCCTGATTTTATTTACAGAGGCAACATAGAACTATATGAGTGCCCTGTTAAATTTTGGAATTATTTCGGGTTCATTTGGCCTTTTCATACATTAATTGAGTTTCTGGACTTTTAATGTGCATAATCTAAATATGAATTGCATGCACATGCTCCAGTGCACCAAAGTGGGTTGAAAAATCACATGTGTGTCCTTGGTTGAATTTCTAGGTCCCATGGAAGAAATGAGAATGAAATTCAAACATCTCAAGGCGTCATGACTCTGCCGAGAACATCGAGAAACTTAGATTTTAAATTCATGTAAATCCAAAACTTGGCTCGAAATCATGAAACTTGGCATGGTGTCATGTCATGGCACTAACATGTTGTGGTAAAAAAATTGGGCCGATTTGGAAGCTCGTGGTTCAAAGAGGGAACGTGTCACCTTTGAGTGTGAAACGATATACTCTGCCCCCACCTCCCCGCCCTTGAGTTTCTTAACAAAGGCAACATATAACTACATTAGTGTCATGTTAAATTTTGGAATTATTCAGGGTCCGTTTGTCGTTTTTTATACATTAATTGAGTTTCTGGTCATTTAATGTGCATATGTCAAATTTGAACTACAAGCACATGCTCTCGTGCACCACAGTTGGCTGAAAAATCACATTTGTGTCCTCGGGTGAATTTCTAGGTCCCATGCAAGAAATGAGAATAAAATTAAAACATCTGGGCATCGTGGCTCGGCCGAGAACATTTAGAAACTTGGTTTTAAAATTCTTGTAAATCCAAAACACCTCTGAAAATCATGAAACTTGGCATGGATGTCAGGTCATGGTACTACCATGTTGTGGTAAAAAAATGGCCGAATAGGAACAGATTTTGGTATAAGCTTCTTGCAAACCGAAGCTTCTCCCAAGAAGGCTCGTGGTTACGAGAGGAACATGTCACCTTTGAGTGCGAAACGATATCGTTGTCCCCTTGAGTTTATTTACAAAGGCAACATAGAACTACAAGAGTGCCCTGTTAAATTTTGGAATTATTCCGCTTGCTTGGCCTTATTTACACATTAATTGAGTTTTTGGTCATTTAATGTGCATAATTCAAATTTGAACTGCAAGCACGTGCTCCCGTGCACCAAAGTTGGTTGAAAAATCACATTTGTGTCCTCGGGTAAATTTCTACTCCCATGCAAAAAATGAGAATAAGATTCAAACATCTGGGCATCGTGGCTCGGTCGAGAACATTGAGAAACTTGGTTTTAAAATCATGAAACTTGGCATGGTGTCATGTCATGGTAGTACCATGCCATGGTAAAAAAATTGGCTGAATAGGAACAAATTTTGGTATAAGCTTCTTGCAAATCGGAGCTTCTCTCAAGAAGGCTCGTGGTTCTGGGAGGGAACATGTCACCTTTGTGTGCATAATTCAAATTTGAAATACAAGCACATGTTCCAGTGCACCAAAGTTGGTTGAAAAATCACATGTGTGTCCTCGGGTAAATTTCTAGGTTCCATGCGAGAAATGGGAATGAAATTCAAAATTCAAGGCGTCGTGGCTGGGTTGGAAACATTGAGAAACTTAGTTTTTAATTCTCAGAATCCAAAACACGCATGAAAATAATGAAACTTGGCTTGGTACCAACATGTTGTGGTAAATTTGCAGTCCAATTTGCGAAGGCGCACACATTAACAATCAACAAAGTCATTTTGGAACAAGTGATGTCACGTTACAATCGGAAACACAAGTATTATTGAAACCGTGGGCGTTCTTCTTACTAGTACCATTTACGTGCCGCCACGCATCCCCATTTTTTATTAGCTAGGTGGCGCCGTGCAGGGTAGCTATTTGAGTACGAGAGGCATGCGATCAGACCCCTGGGCGTGCTTATCGGGAGGAGAGCCCTTTGACCTCCATCTGCCGTCCACCTCTCTCCCAAGGACTCCATTAATGGCGCCCGAGCCTCTGTTTAATGGCGTGGCTATGTCTCACTCGACTGAGATTTAAGAGAGAAAAAAGAAAATCTGAAAGCACGGATCTTGATGTAAGATCCGACGGACCTATATAGCATCTACTGTGACTTATAGCAAGACTGATGAATATATAAGGACGATTTTTTTAATCAAAGAAGGGCTTGCCCCTTCCAATTTTCATTACTGAAAACCACCACAATTCACAAGAAGTTCAGCACAACTCCAGCCTAACACGAAGGACTAAAAGCTACTCCCTCCGTCCCATATTACAAGACGCTTTTTGACACTAGTATAGTGTCAAAAAACGTCTTACATAATGAGACAGAGGGAGTACTAGATTGAAATCGCAACATCCCAAGAGGCCAACAAAGGCCAAACATCCACGCTAGAACCCAACATTTCACAACTGACGACACATTCCACATCCTAAACCGATTATTACATCAAAAGAAACCAGGAAATCAAGGAAGCCCAAAGAAGCAACTAGAAGAACAAAGAACGCTGTGGTCGCCACGGCAAGAGTTTTCTTCATTCCAGCCTCGCAACATTGATCTTCCACGTAAAGATAAGGGCGACTAATTGTCTTACATAATTAGAAAGATAATTAAAAAGCCACATGCGGCTACGCCGTAAATACACAAGGGCAAAAGAAGAAGGAAGACAAGGATCCGCTCGCTGATCTCTACTTTCTTGATGCGTTGTTGCAGGGGCAGGAACTAGTCTCCGCGGCGAGCGGCGATGAGCTCTTTCGTGTCCTCAATACGCTGCTTGAGAACATCCACGGATTCCTCCACCAGCCTTTGGCGCTCGTTGCGGAGCATGTCATTCCCGTCCATAAGTTTCTTGACGATGATGCCTGTCCTCTTCAACAAGGCACTGGTCTCCTCCTGCTGGTCTGCACTTCGGACGATCTTCTCCCTCAGCAGGTCGCGCTCGGCCCGGAGCCTCTCATTGCCCTCCCTTAGTTGCCGGATGACGCCAGTAGCCTGTTCAAACGAGGCTTTCACGTCGTCCTACAACCTCGCCAAGCCGGAGATCTAATCCATCTGGCTATGGACGATCGCATGCATGCGCCTGTAACAGTCGTCGTCTGCCCGCGAGAAATTTTCACAGGCCGCCCGCTGGCGTGAGACATCTCTGCTGCATTCGTGGCGGCGGCGGGACATCTCTGCTATGCGCGTGGCGGCGGACCAGTTGCTGCATCGACGGTGGCGGGACCTCCGTCTTGCTTCAGGCCGGCGGGACCTCTGTGCTGCTACTTCCGCGCGGCGGGACATGTCGGCTGCTCTCGCAGCGAGGCGGGACATCTCTCGTGCTTCCGCTTCCATGCTCGCCTCTCCCTGGTGGCAATCTCTTGACCCAGAACTCACGCTGGCCATGGCAGACGCAAGGGAAGGATGCTGAATGACTTGTTTGTTTTTGTGGATGAGGAGTTGAGTAGGAATGTGCAGTCATCTTGGCATACTAGTATTTATAACCGAGTACTAATACGCTCCTGAGTGGGAAGCCGTTTAGGTCGTGATCGGTGTGAACAGGTTTAGAATTCAATATAGCGTGGTACTAATACGCTCCTAAGTGGGAAACCGTTTAGATTGTGATCGGTGTGAACAGGTTTGCAATTCAATATAGCGTGGAGTAATTTGGAATGTGACGAGACGCAAGCTCAAAATTTATTGACGGTTCCCGGATGGAGTACTTCTTTTTCTACTCCCTCCTTTCCGGTTTTATAGGGCTTATCTCAAAATTTTAGTTTTTCTATTTTATAAGGCTCAATTTGGTTGTTCCCCAACACATGTTCAGATTCCAAGGTGCATTAAATCATTGCATGCAAGTATTAAGAGAAAATTGACCAATGCATGTACTTTATGCATGCATGCATTGCAATTAATGCATTGATAAACATAATTTTTGAGAAAAACAAGAGCATTAATTAGGTGCTTTTGCAAACTACAAAAATATTCCACCACTCACCATAAACCAGAAAGGAGGGAGTACTGCTGTGTACGTGCATTAATTGGCACCGTCTTTTACATATCTTACTTTTATTGGGGCGTTCGACAGGAATAGCGGGGTGGCGAGATCTAGGTTAGTCCTTTTTTCAGACGCATTAAACCTATCTCTCGGGACTTCTCGCACGCACCATCGTGCCACCCACAAAAACTTGTACTCTGAGTTTAGTAGTACGTTATACAGGAAGAGAAGAGGTGCACGCACGCACTTGCCTATTTTTTCTCTAAAAGGAGGATGATGACCCCCGGCCTCTGCATCTGGGAGTCACACACGCATCTGTAGCTATGAATTGTAGTGTTCTCGACCATCCGATTGGCTCTATCATGGATGTACCTATATACTAAAACATGTCTAGATACATCTATATTTTGACAAATGGAAGGCATGTATTGTGGAGCGGAGGAGTGCTTGTCATCAAAATGGATAAAAGGGACATATCTAGAACTAAAATACGTCTACATACATATCCTTTTATCCATTTTGATGAAAAGTAGTACTTCTTACCCAAAGTAACTTTATATCCAATGCAGACACAAAATATCCGTTCATTGTTGGAAATTATCGATCCGATGTCGATGTAATTGCTGCATCGCCACCAAAACCCACCATTTCTTAAGCTAAAGTAGACCAAGGTAATCCCTATATTAGCATATTACTAAGATAAATAGAAGGCAATTGTCGAAACATTTAGGACGTGAGCTTGTCAATCTGAATGTGGAGGGACACAAGCTTAGCCCGGCCCAGCTTGGGCGGAACTGTCAAGAAGGTCAGCTCCTGCACGCCGACGCCGCCGGATCCTTGCTGCTTGTCACCTCCATTTCGACCTTGACGGCGTCGGTCGTGCCTTTGGGCTCCCTGGCGGGCCGTTCGCCTGACTTGGCCAAGTAGTGCGGCAGTGGGGACGCCCCCGCTCTGATGCGGACGACCGACACGGTGATAGGCGCGCCGATGTCGAGCACATCGCCGACCAAGAAAAACGTGTGGCGGTCCTTCTCCGCGAACAGCAAGAGCCGTGGCTCCGACAGTGGCACTTGCAGCTGGAGCACCTTGCCGTACTGGATCCTGTGCACGGGCATGGGATGCACGGTGTTGATGTGGTGGTAGAGCGCCAGCGGCGGGCCTTCGTAGCCACAGACGGGCACAAGGCATATGCAGGGCGCGAGCGGACACACGCTCTGGTGATCGGCGAGCTTGTGGTAAGTGACGTAGAGCCCACAGCCTTCGTGCGGGCACTCCACCCTCACCGACAAAAGGACGGAGTCCACTGCCGTGTTCCGCATGTCAAAGCCACCGCCGCGTTCGAATTTCTGGCACTGCCGCTGGTTCCTGGGGCGCTCGACGCGACAGTCCGTGCAGGCCAGATGCCCTCCCTTGCACTGCAGAAATCAATCCAACAGCACATCAATCAAGAAACATGCACCCTGCTCAATCAGCCGAACGGACGAGGTGTATTCGAACCTCATACACTGGAGGCGTCAAGGGGCGGAGGCACAAGGGGGCAGTGGAGCACGGTGAGGTCCATCGAGACCTTAGAGAGCTCCATCGTCGGGTCCTGTTCTGCTCGTCTGCATGATCTCGCCCTCCTCGTGCACAACCATCTCTCGACTTGGGCCGGGGTATTACAAAGCTTACCGTCACATATTTTATACTCCCTCCGTTCCTAAATGTACTCCCTCCGTTCGGAATTACTTGTCTCGGAAATGGATGTATCTAGAACTAAAATACGTCTAGATACATCCATTTTCGCGACAAGTAAGGCTGGCCATAGTGGTAGTAACATAAGTAGTATCATGCACTTGGGACTCGCAAACATGCTTATGTGGCAGGCAATTAAAGAAGAGAGAGATGGTTATAGTAACATAGGTAGATACCGTAACATAATAAATATGGTGCTACTATGTGTCATGCATGGCAATAAATGGGACCATCTATGATACTACTAATCTATGATACTATGCACTATAGAGGTAGTAACATAGACTAGTAACGTTTGCATGTTACTAGTCTAAGTTACTCCCCACTATGACCAGCCTAATTCCGAACGGAGGGAGTAAGTCTTTATAGAGATTTCACTAGGTGGACTACATACGGAGCAAAATGAATGAATCCACACTTAAATGCATATATATACATCTGTATGTAATTCATAATGGAATCCCTACAAAGACTTATAATTTAGGAACGGAGGGAGTACTACGTCAAGGTGCATTAAATCAACACATGCAAGTACTATCAAAAGAAGAGTCACGGCATGCATGCATGCGTTGTAATTAATGCATCGGTAAATGCAAATTATAGAAATATATCGAGTGCAGTGCTTTGATGTGTCACGTCAACTCGTACATCAACGAGAAGTTTGATTATCCTCTCCCTCGCGGACTTAACTGCACCTGCCTTTGGCTGTATGATAGGTTGGCCACAAACCTGTCGGGCCCACCTGTCATACACGCAAAGACAGGAGCGTCCCTCCCTCGCCCATGAGCGTGGTGGCTGGCAAGAATAGGAGAAGCTTTTGCTACACGCTCTCCCTCCCGCACGCGGTGGACATGCAGCAGTTCAATCGGTGAGATGGCCAGAAGCATACTGTAGTACTCCTCCAGTGCAGTAGTACACCATCATTGTTCGACTTCCCGAAGAGGCGAAGAGCCAAGCGCAGCCCGGACGCTCGTGTGGCAGTTTCATGTGTAGAGTAGTCTAGATAGCGTGTACCGTGCCTGTAAGCTTAAAATCGTTGGGGTCGGCTCCATGCTATGTGGTCGTCTCAAAAAAATTTAAATTGAAATAGTCTTCTGGCCCTACCTGTCACCCTGGTGATTGTAGTTTGCACGCTCATCTGGTCAAGACAGGAATATATATTTTAATTTGTTTTTTTTTCGAAAAGGGAGGACTCCCGACCTCTGCATCAGAACGATGCATACAGCCACATATATTTTCATTTTTGGTGGGTAAATGTTAGAGGTTGCAGCAAATATATAGTACACTGCGGGTCTTTCAGCCAAGTTTAGAGGCATGCATGTGGGGCCGGTTCTATGATGTGTCGCATCAACTCGTAGAACGAGGAGAAGCTTGATTTGACTACACGCCTTCTCCCTCGCCCATGCGCGTTGTTGCTCGCAAACGAGGACAGGCTTTTGCTTAGTAGTACTTCTACAACAAGCTATCTGTCCCTGGCCATGTGGACGGACATGCAGTGATTGATTCGACCTTTGTAGAAGCGTAGTAGTAACATCATTGTTCGCCTTCTTGAAGAGGCGAAGAGCCAAGCGCAAACCGAACGCGTTGCATTCTGCGTAACATTGAGCACGCATATAGCCGTGCTCTTGCATGAGAAAAAATTCCTATGTGAGCCCACTATTGTACTAGTACGCATAACTACTTGCTAGTATAACCTCGTAAACCGTAAAGGAGTATTTGCCCTTCTAGAGATTTCAACAAGTGACTAGACTACACCGAGACGGAGTACATATTGAGCAAAATGAGTGAATCTGCACCGTAAATAAATACGCATTACTAGTTCTATCGCTTTCCTCTCCGAGGCGCACAATATTGAGTATCTTGACTAGTCTCTTTTTGACACGCATTTATGTTGTTGTTTTTGACACAAAGATGACGCAAGCGCTCATATACACGCCGCATACACTCACCCCTATGAACGCATTACACGCACGGCACTATCATCTTGAAATTTACTGAAGTCACCATAGGCACCTCGTCGTCCGACGGGTCCATAGGTGCTTGAATGCCAAGGAGGAAGAGGGTAGCGGTTCCCGAGACGTTGAACGGTCAATGATGCATCCTCAATTACATGTAGAGGGAATTAATTGGAGAAGCAGACTAGAGCCAGCATGATGTGAATGCAACAAAGTTTGGACTCTCATATAATAAAGGCGCCCCACCACTCCAATCCATCTACTTCCAAGTCTCTGCGCAACACTGCTCACTCCAATCCAAGACCAAGTGACCAGAAGCCACAAGCACCTATGGACGCGATGGACGCGAGCGGCAGTCGGACGTGCCAAATCATACAAGGCGTCGGCCTACGGCCCCGCGACCGCAGCAGCGTTCCAGACAGTCTTTGGCGACCACAGGCATAGTAGCCCTCGCCGACGCCGGCTTCGCCTCTCGCATGGACGACATGATGGTCAACTCCATCCGCAAGTTCACCACCGTCAAGAAGCGCGCGGACGACCTTGCCGTACTACTCCAGCCCGCACGCCCAGGCTCCTCATTGCGTGCCACCCTCATCGGCCTACATGGTGACGAACTCTTTCAAACCCTGGTGGCCCTGCAGGTGCCGGAGGTCGCGACGAAGAATGTGCACCTCAAGGCCGCGCTCGCCGCGCAGCGGCTCGCCATGCACGAAACCGTCGACCTGCACATCCACGTCTACGAGGAAATCGTCTACATAGGCCACTACAAGGCAAGTGAGGACAGAAAGACGTTGGCCTTCTTCCAGCGGCTCGAATCTTTGGACGCCATTGTTCAGAAGCACGTCGACCTGGCCATGAAAGCCGCTACTACTTAGGCGTCGTTCGGTGGGTCGGCACCCTGAGTCGAGGAGGTGGACGTCGTCGATGGATGCATCTCTTCTTCTTGCCTCCTGTAACCAGCACTGCATCGCCTCGTGGCCTTAATGTTTTATTAGTATAGTTTATTAGTATAGTACTCCCTCCGTTCCCAGATATAAGTCTTTCTAAGGATTCCAGCAAGTGACTACTACATACGGAGCAAAATGAGTGAATCTACACTCTAAACTATGTCTTCATACATCTGTATGTTGTATTCCATTTGAACTAGTATCTAAAAAGGCTTATATTTATGAACGGAGGGAGTATATGGCATTTTTTATTCCAGTCGTAACGTTTTAAATGTGAGGTGGGGCTGCAGTTGAGCAAACCCACCCCACCCACCGGGCATCGGCTGAGTTTAGAATTAGAAGAGAGAAACGAGGGAGGAGAGCTAGCTATAGCACGGAGGCTGTTGTCAGATGGGACTCATGTTTATAGAATAGGAGTACTGAGCACTCGTGCCTCTTTTTTTTAGGGAAAAATTAGTCGTATGTCTAGTACCACTAGTTGGGTGCGTCGACCTATAGCTGTCATCACTTTAGGTCTCCTTTTCAATCATGGCTACGCTTCACAGTACATATTTTTTCACGCATTTATCCTCCTATATGTACTCCTAGGCTATTTCCACGTGCTCCCATTCGCCGACATGTGGGACATAGAGCATCTGGGTCGTAGTGCATGGTACTTTACATTTCAGACCTCACGAATTACATGCAAACCCCCCGCAAAAGAATAAATAAATCAATGAATTACTACATGAAACCGTATTATTTTCATGGAAACCGGAGCACGTTCATTAAATTTTGTACATAGCACGTTTATAAAAAATGACCGGACCTAAACCAGTCTAAGGGCCTCTTTGATTCGTAGTATACTGAAAACACGGGAATGGGGAAAGTATGATGGCGATGAACCGAGACGAGGAGAACTCTAGCTCAGTTAGAGGTTAGAGTTAGATTCTAACCCTGAACTAACTCTAAACCAAAGAGGTGTATGCATGGCAGGGTTAGATTGACAATAAATGCTCTACTCAATCATTTGACTACTTTGGACCCTATTTTTAGTCAGACTAAAATAAGTCCCTTGGATCCAAGCACCCTCTTGGTGTGGCCGGCTCTTCTGTGGCCTCCTCCCGCTCACAATTGACATAAACGAACCATCTATACAAATCAAGCATGCAAAACATGATAATTTTTACTTTGTCCATACAAATGAGATATCCCACTTAAACATACAGGTCGTCAATCAAGCTTCACAAAATAAAGAAAACACTTCATGAAACAAAGAATGAGCTTACTCATCACGGAAGTCGTTTACGATAGGGAGGGAGCCCGGAGCCCCTCACGCACTGAGGGAGGAGCTCGCCATCGTTGCTCTAGAGGAAGGCTCTGTAGAGCCCAAGCCCCGGAACCCCTCCGGCCTTGCCCTTGCGAGTTGAGGTCGACACCAGCATGGGTAGCAGGGCCGCTTGCCGCCGACTGGGAACTTAATCTTTGGGCCTCTAGAAACAATGCAAGCATGTAACTAAAATACCTAGAAAGGTGAACTGAATCTTTGGGCCTCTAGAAATAATGCAAGCCTGAAACTGAAATACCTAGAAAAGGTGAACTGAATCTTTGGGCCTCTAGAAATAATGCAAGCCGAAACTTAAATACCTAGAAAGGTGAACTGAATCTTTGGGCCTCTAGAAATAATGCAAGCTGAACTGAAATACCTAGAAAAGGTGAACTGAATCTTTGGGCCTCTAGAAATAATGCAAGCCTGAAACTTAAATACCTAGAAAGGTGAACTGAATCTTTGGACCTCTAGAAATAATGCAAGCCTGAAACTGAAATACCTAGAAAGGTGAACTGAATCTTTGGGCCTCTAGAAATAATGCAAGCCTGAAACTAAAATACCTAGAAAGGTGAATTGAATCTTTGGGCCTCTAGAAATAATGCAAGCCTGAAACTCAAATACCTAGAAAGGTGAACTGAATCTTAGGGCCTCTAGAAACAATGCAAGCCTGAAATTGAAATACCTAGAAAGGTGAACTGAATCTTTGGGCCTCTACAAATAATGCAAGCCTGAAATTGAAATACCTAGAAAGGTGACCTGAATCTTTGGGCCTCTAGAAAGATTTATTACCTCCTCAAGCAGCATCAAACAATTACATGCGTGCACCACAAATCTATAGCAAGTTTGATCAGGATCTACTTCTCCAAATCAGAATTAGCGCTAGAGCAAGAAACACCAATGATATGGCCGTGAGACAGAGAAGGAATGAACAAACTCACCCCTCTCGCGGCCTCCCTGGTAGATGCGCTTGCCACATGATGACAGAGGGAGAAAAATGACTGGTGAAGGGGGAGCGGGGCGACCTTCGAAGGTCGGAAGGAGAGGGCGGCCGGAGTAGTGCGGCGGAGGCCGGAAGGAGAGGGAGGCCGGAGGAGAGAGAGGGCGAGCGGTGCTTGGGCGGGCGGCCCTATGGGGAACAAAGAGGAGTCGTGCGAGAGGGGGGGAACGATCTGGTGCGGGCAGGTGAGATTTTTTTAGGGGAGCGATCTCAGTGCGGGCAGGTGAGATTTTTAGTTCTCTTTTAGTGGGCCCGAGGATAACTAACCCAATTAGAACCTCTCCACCGGGCTAGTTTTTTAGCTGGGTTAGAGCAAACTAGCTCAAACTAACCCCTCTTGTTACGATAATTTGAGGCTATTTCAACCCAAACTAGCTCTAACTCGAGGATCCAAACAAAGGGGAGTGTTCTTGTACATGCTACAGTGTGGACCGTAGCACATTGTTTTTATGGCCATATCACCACATTGTTTTCTACTCTTTGGTTCCTTTGGGCTACCGTGGTTATTGCATACGGCTGGTTCCTGAGGCTGCCGTGGTTCGCACTCCTCCGACCTGAGTAGTACTCCCTCCGTTCCTAAATATAAGTCTTCGTAGATATTTCATTGTGGACCACATACGGATGTATATAGATGCATTTTATGTGTAGATTCACTCATTTTTCTCCGTATGTGGTCCATAGTGAAATCTCTCCAAAGACTTATATTTAGGAAACGGAGGGAGTAGTATACTCCTTCATTATTATATACAAGGCCACAAACTCAAATTACAGTACCAATGTAAAATTTAATGTCTCCTTTGCAAGTCGATTTTCTTTTTAGTTTCGGGATCATTATTACCCCACATGCATGCAAGAAAACTGAGTGGAGGAAGTAGCTGGCTGTCATTATGACTTCATGCATGTAACTATTAAACAAGTTGCTAGTACGAGAAAATATCATTAATTTTGCCTCGATTACTGTTGGTGGCCTTGTATAGATGCAAAATGTATATTCCATAGTGGCCTTGTATAAGTAAATGGAGGGAGTAGTACTAGTATATACTGCATCATTCTTTGCTCCTTCTTACTACTCCGACATGTGGGAGAGCCAGCATCCGGGTCGACGTGTCATGCACCAGATTAGAGCATGGAACGGAAGGGGGGCATCACCCCGGTCGGAGCGCCAGTAATTCATGACTATAGTGAGCGGTCATATCACAAGTCTTTCCAGCAGTAACGCACCGTCAAATCGCACAGCCCCACTCGCTCACCCTCCTCGCCTCTCTGTCAAACCTCCTACCCGAAAACTGCCACAGCGTCTTGCGGGAAAAGCCCGCCATCAACTTTTAACTATGCGAAAATAGTTCGAGCTTGTTCGTTCTATATAAATACAGTACTTACTGTATGTTTATTCACCCGTGGGGTTGTTCAATGAATGGAGGGGCGGGGAGCACAAGTGAACAATACTACCTCTGTCCGAGTTTATTGGTCCCCATTGTATTTCGTGCCAAATTTTGACCATAGATTAAACTAAGAAAATGTTCACGCATGTCACCAAACATTATATTTTTTTAAACTATGTTCAAATACGAATCCAATGAGATAATTTTTCTTGACATGCATTAACATTTTGTTAGTTAAATCTTTAGTCAAATTTTGGCACAAACTATAAAAGGGACCTATAAACCAAGACGGAGGTAGTACTGTAGTAGTAAGTAGGAGTCGTAGAGTAGTCACCTTAAATAGAGAGTTTCTTTTCTTTAATACCACGTACACAAATTGAAACGCTTCTTGTGGAGAGAAAAAGATAATCACTCCACTATATATGGACGCAGGGGCCTGAGCGCTTGCTTTACTTGGGTTGCTCTCTTCATTCTCTCATCCTCTCCAGATATAAACAAGACAGCGGTAGCGACATTTTCTCTCTGCTCACCGCTGGTCACAGATCGGCCGGATCCCTTGACGGTGTGTGTAGAGGACTAAATGGTGCATCGTTCATGCGGTCATCGTCGCCGAGGAGGAAACCCACAGCTTCGGAGGGGCCCGATCCTCTGCCGTGCCGTTCTCTCCGACACGGTGCCGGCACAGGAGGTCCTCCGACCCTTCTTCCTCCCTGCCGTATTGTGCATAGATCCGACCTGCCGCCGCCGACATCCCGACGACCCTCGGTATAAGTTCTTCAAAGCGGCCTTGCTCTACTGCCGCCAGCTCCCCACGTGTCTGCATGTGCATCTTTTCTACTCCCATCAGCTCTTCCAAAGCCACCTAAATTTTTAGTATTATTAGAGGTAAAGCTACTTCATGCATTCGAATCTAGGGCTTTGTTCAAACAACAAAGAAAGGGGGAAAGTTATAGCATGAATGTAGGACTTGATTTAAAGAGGAAATAATATGGTGAAAGTAGTAGAGACCCGATACCCAACCGGTCTCTTGGTTTAAAAGGAAAATAATGGGAAAACACAGTACAAACTGGATAAGGAACAGATCTATTATGGGTTAAAAAGGATAGAAAGTGGTGGCTGGTGGACAAGTCAACAGAGTATGTCCAGGATTAGATTTGCTGCCATCACATAGTAAAAGGTCTCCAGGATTAGATTTGCTGCCCTCACATAGTAAAAGGTCTCCAGGATTAGATTTGCTGCCCTCACATAGTAAAAGGTCTCAGGATTAGATTTGCTGCCCTCACATAGTAAAAGGTCTCAGGATTAGATTTGCTGCCCTCACATAGTAAAAGGTCTCCAGGATTAGATTTGCTGCCCTCACATAGTAAAAGGTCTCCAGGATTAGGTTTGCTGCCCTCACATAGCGTGAACAAGCTCGGCATCACCAATTTATGCCTCCTTGTAGGTACATTGTGCTGATGCGTCCACTATCGCATGTCCTTATACCATCCTTTTGCCCTTGTTAATGTAAGGGCGCATGTAAAATGAAGCGATCACACTGTTACCTTAGGGACATGTATAACCAGTGTTATTGTTAATCTAATGCCTCCAGTGATAAGATGCAATTAAACAGTGTTACAAATGGCACTCCTGCTGTTTTCCCCAGTATGATAAGTAAGTTGCTCCTTTACGCTGCTGAGTGTCCTGGTGTCCCCACGGTCCCATGCCCTTAAACCAACTCTTTAGCTGTTGTTGATTTCTGTATGCAGTAAACAAGCAAGCCACCATTAAAGTAATCCCATATCGAGGAATCTCATTGTTGATCATAATGCTTACGGTAACATGAAGCATTGTCAAGTTTTAGAATTTCTCTTGTCCTTGCACGATTGCCATGAACATAATTAAGATGCTTCTTTTCATTTTGTATATGTTAGTA
The DNA here is from genome assembly GCA_021605145.1 of Aegilops bicornis. NCBI lineage: Eukaryota > Viridiplantae > Streptophyta > Magnoliopsida > Poales > Poaceae > Aegilops > Aegilops bicornis. The sequence continues at coordinate 380,123,434 of CM038669.1, read as the reverse complement.
TATTCTTATTGACCCGACAACTGTATACTTTCTATCATTTTGTGCAGATAGGGATATCCATTTCACCTTGAAGCTATAGTGACCAGTTCGTGAACTGCACAAAACACATTTTTTGGAATGAGTGTCTTGTGCAGTTCAACTAAAATGTCACGTGGGCAACATCTCTCAATTTTGGTGGAACTGCACAAAATGGTGATTGGAGTTTCCAAAATATCCGTCAAGTTATGCTGGTAATATTGTGCAACATTTTATTAGCCTTTGCAAGATGGAGCCGTCACTGTCACCACAATGGCACTTTATTTTAGTGGAACTGCACAAAAGGATAAGAAAATTATAGTTGCACCTTACATGAGCCGGACAGCCAACCTTAATGTTCCTCAATTTTAGTGCAACTACTAAAGAAGAACACCTGCCAGCTCACAAGAACAAGTACTTCTTGCTAGCTGAATGATGCAATCTTTGCTTCATTTAATTGAACCTGCAGAAAAAGGCGCATGAATTGAATCATGGAACTCCAGGTAGACCTCATCATAGTGGAGCTGGAGGTTGAGTTCAAGGAGGCCGCTATTAAAGTGAAATCATGCTCTCCTATCTCCTTGTTTGTGATGTGCAAACATGTTGTGCAAACGGGAATACTCAACTACAGATGTTGTGACGGTCAAGAGCATTCGCCAAGTTCTTCGATTGTATGACATGGCTAGCCATGATGGATTTAATCCCGATATTCACTTTATCAAAACGCTCTAGTGGGTAGGTTCTGAATCTTGCAAGCTGGGAATCAATGAGATGTGTAGGCATCTTTGTTGTACTTATTATTTGAATCTTATTTGTTGGTTCTGAATCTTGCAATCTAGGAATCAATGAGATGTGTAGGCATATTTATTGTACTTATTATTTGGATTTTATTTGTTGGTTCTGAATCTTGCAAGCTAGGAATCAATGAGATGTGTAGGCATCTTTGTTGTACTTATTATTTGGATCTTATTTGTTGGTTCTGAATCTTGCAAGCTGGGAAACACGGCATGATGATGCAGAGGACAGCAACCATAACAAACAGTTCAAACTTGGTAGTATTATCTTTGTGAAAGTCGACAAATGTCTGATCGTATGCGTCACGAGAATAATAATTCTAATTGTTGTGCATGTTGATCCCGTGGCAATCGATAGAACGAGCCAATGCATTGCTTGTTTTAAGTATAAATTTCTATTAAAGCTAATTAAATTTAAGTAAAGTGACCACTAACTCCTTTTATTACAGTACCAATACAGACCCGCTCGTGAACCGACGTGTGGCCGGAGTAGGTTTCTTAATGGAGGCGTTTGAATGCGCCGAGGGTGCATCTTCTGCCGGGCATGCAGCGGACGAGGGAGGGGTAGTAACTGTTGTCGCCTGTACACACTCAGCTTACTGTTGAATCCAGTTCCCCAAGAGCTGAAAAACGAACTGCTGCCGCCGCCTACACACTCGTTCACTCGAAGAGACTCCAATGGCGATCCGAGGGGTGAGCCTGCTGGATATGGACTTCAGCAAGGAGTTAGTTCGCCTTTAATCCCTGTGGCTGCACCACGTTGAATGTGATGTACACCAACGACATGACTTCGGTGAAGCTACGCCTCGCCTCGATCCTATGGCTGCACGGAGTTCGGAGCATTCGCCCGTTCATCGGCAAATACCGATCGCACCTTCGCTACGGTGGGGAGAAGGAAGAACGCGACGATTCGGCTATCTGGTGCAACAAGCTTGTCGACATTCGAAGCAATACAAGACCATCAAGAACGGGCGGAGAAGGACTCCGTGGTTGACCTTCTTTGAGACCATCATCGACCCCTCGATCGCCAACATGAAAGAAGGCGACCTGAACACGTGGGAGGTACCTCACGAATCTAGCCTACATAACCTACATGGCCAAGGATGCATACGCATGCTATGACATGTACAGCAGATCTTGGACATGAGGGCGTGTACGCTTCCCGTGAATCGACGAAAGTACACCGACAAACCGCGTCATGATCAAGCGTGCCAGGAAGGTCTAGATGTTGTACTTTATCTGTTTGTAAGCACCTTTATCATCTGAGTGTTTCATGCATTAGCCTATGTGTTGTAATTATCTGTTTTGTTCGAAATATTTCTTTTAAAAACCCATTAACCTGATTGCTTTTTTAGTGGCTATATGCTTATGTATGTAAACTAGTTCACTTGTCCGTAAAAAAAACTAGTTCACTCGGCTGCCGTGCTTTGATCTCCTTCCTCCCAACATATTCCTCTCCTCAGGTGGACCCAGCAGGTCTCTGAATTTTCTCCCACTTTGTTTCTCGATGTAAACTGAGTTTTCTCCCAGTACTTTCCCCTAGAACCAACTCAACTGTCCAACGTCTAGCCTAAAAAATAATAATACCCCATGTACTATTAACTCATCAAATTAAAATGATATTTTATTTCGTAAGTTGAAAGTTCTTACAAAATAATAATAATAATTGTTTATATATAACTTGCCAAGTTAACTCCTAGTGATTGCGTACATAAGCTTGCAAAGATTTTCATGACGTGCAATCATGTGTTTATGTTTTTATAACATTTCTCCGTCTAGCCCAACATGATATTTTCACCACGACCAGCAAGTCCATGGATTTCGAGAAAAATGCAAATGGGATTTAAACGGGCTGCATAGATGCTACATCATTGTTTCACCCAGCCCACCAAATGGATTAAAAACAAATGGACTGGCTGACATGTGGGCCAGTAGGTCGAAGCCTAAGAAGGCGTTGGATTTACATACAACGGCCGGCATTCTTCTTCAATCTCTCGTCTTCTTCCCCAAATACCGACGACGGAACCTTTGCTCCAGACCTTCGGCCCAGCGGTGTTGTTTTGCGCTCCTCGGCGAAACGCTACCCCGCCGATGGCCAGGCCATCCCTCCACTCCGCACCTCCTGTTATTCTCTGCCGAGTGTAGGCCCACCCCACACCCGAACCAGTCAAGTTTCCCACTACTCTCCGTCTGCGACTCCACTGCCGCGTCTTCCCCATCTCCAGGTCGTTCCAGTCTGGGGCCTTGCCGTCGTCCACCGCCTCGGTGCGCTCGGCGTGGCATGGTCAACATACGAGAGTCATCGGAAGAGGACTGTACATGGAGAGCCTTACGGCTGGGACCCACGAGGTCCATGGTTGCATGCAAGGAAAGTTCCTCCTTATTACGCCAGACGTGCATCAGACGTGGGAAGGGCTTCAGATTTCAGCGAAAAAACGTTCCCCCCCCCTGACAGGTCGGACCCACCAGCTATATCTTCGCACACAAGGAAGTGCCTCCTTATTACGCACCAAAAAATGAATACCCCCTGCTAGCTGGGACCCACCATAGTGGGTGGCTGACTTGTGGGCCTACTAAGTTGACGAGGATGGAGGGCTTTGTCCACTTAGTCAATATGAACGATTCTAGCTCTAGTGACCGTACGATGTCCATCCAACGGCCGTAGTGCTTCTTCAACCTCTGGTCTTCTTGCTCCAGCCGCCTAAAGCAGCGCCGGTCGTGTCGCGTGCTCCTGCCTCTCGTGGCGGGCTGTGATGCCCATGGAGGCCTCACCGCCTCTACTACTCCCACGGCCCTGTGGTATCCTCTACTCACCCACACCCCTGTTATTCTGCAGCAATGACACCTCACGCGCATGACCCGAACCAATGATCCCTCGTACTCCTCTCCGCGTGGGCATCCACTTTGCGCGTCTTCCCGGCTCGCGTCGTCCCCTTCCTAGGCCTCATCGTCATCCACCGCCTTGGTGCTCTCGGCGGCGTGGTCAATGTGGTCAACGACCGACTTCCATCGGAAGAGTATCAGACGTGGAGAGGCCGATACCGGGTCCAAGGCCATGACCCAATTTTTTGTGATTTGCCAAGTAAGTCGCTTTGTCAGGCCTGTTGGGCTGCAAATATTTCAAGACGAGGAGAGCTTCATTCGGCTGGCCGAGAAAATGGCCTATCAGTAATGAGAAATGGGTTGTACATTTTAAAACACATCAAACCGCAATTAGTTTCAAATATCTTTTTTCATTTTGAGATTTTAAATTACATTAATTTTTATGCGTGGAGAATTTGTTTGATTTTATATTTATATAAATTTATTTTTAAAATTAGTTTGAATTTGAGTAAAAATTTAGGGATTAAAAAAAGTTAGGACCAAGACCGAAATATGCAAAATTTCGTATAATTTTTTAACCGTGGCCACAATATGGGTTGTAATGCTAACAAAAAGAATATGGGCTCCAAAAAAACCTTAAGAATTAGCGAATGGGCTGTAAATTATTAGAAATAATGGCAGATGGGATGTATGCTGTTTTCCGCGGATTTGAGGCTTTCCTAAAAAAATGTTGACGCACAAGCAGTGACTGTTGAATGTCCATCCAACGGCCGTCGTGCTTCATGAATCTCTGCTCTTCCTGCTCTAGCCGCTCAAACAAGCGCCATGGACTGCTCGCTTCCTCCTCCTCAAGGTCGGGTCAGGTTGCCACAAGCAGCCTCACCGCCCCACCGCATTCCCATCGCTGGCCTAGCCATCCCTCTACTCACCCACACCTTTGTTATTCTCCGGCTGACGACAGACGAACCGGTAAACCCTCGTGACAATCGTACTCCCCTCCGCGTGGGAAACAATCGCCAAGTCTTCCTCGCCTCCGTGTCATTCCCTTCCTAGGCCTCGCCGTCGTCCACCGCCAGTGCTCTCGGCGTGGTTGGTCAACGTGGGTCAATGACCAACATGCATCTGAAGTGGATCAGACGTGGAGAGGCCGACAACTGGTCCATGGCCGCACGCAAGGAAATGCCTCCTTATTACGCGCAAAATAATGATTCCTCCACCTGACATCAGGGACCCACCGAAAGGGCCTCTGTATTTCGCGAAAAAAATGATACCGCCGCTGACAGCTCGGACCCACCAGCTATATGTTCGCACGAAAGGAAGTGCCTCCTTATTACGCACAAAAAATGAATACTCCCATTGTTAGCTGGAACCCAGTATAGTGGCAGGCTGACTTGTGGGCCTACTAAGTTGACGGGGACGGAGTGCTTTGTCAACTTAGTCAATATGCATGATTCTAGCTCCAGTGACTGTATGATGTCCATCCAACGGTCGTAGTGCTTCTTCAACCTCTGGTCTTCTTGCTCCAGCCGCCCAAACCAGCCAGTCGTGCCTCGTGCTCCTGCCTCCCGTGGTCGGTTATGCGATGCGGAGGCCTCACCGCCCCTACTACTCCCACCGCTGGCCAGGCCATCCTCTACTCACCCACACCCTGTTATTCTGCGGCGACGCAGCCTCACACCGCTTGAACCAGTGAACCTCGTACTCCTCACGCGTGGGCATCCACTACCGCATCTTCCCGGCTCCACGCCGTCCCTTCCTAGGCCTTGCCGTCGTCCACCGCCTGGTGCTCTCGGCGCGTGGTCAACATGGTCAAGGAATGGCTTCCATCGGACGTGGATCTGTACGTGGAGAGGCCGATACCGGGTCCACGGCCGCAGCAAGGAAGTGCCTCCTTATTACGCTGCAAAATAATTATTCCTCCACCGACGTGGGACCCACCGGACGGGCCACCGTATTTCATGAAAAAACATTTCCCCACGGCTGGGACCCACCAGCTACATCTTCGCACGCAAGGAAGTGCGTTCGCAAAACAACGATTCGCCCCGATCATTGCTGGGACCCACCAGCTACATCTTCGCAGGCAAGGAAGTGCTGACGGTCGGGACCCACCTGGTCGAAGCGTGCGTGGGGTTGTCATTCTGGTCACGAACGATGTGCGGTACATCTTGGTCGTTGTAGAGGCGCGCACGTGTCGTAGTAGAGGCGCGCACGTAGCATGTACACGTATGTACATCGGCGAGGGTGCAAGAAAGAAAATACGGCCACGTACGTACATACGGGCAGGGTCTCGAACGCCTACTCGCGCATATATACATGGTTGGGTCGGAACATAGAAACAGCATCGTCGTCGTGTTCATGGGGAGCCAACCGGCTGGGTCGGAACGGAATGCGTGGTCGTGTTCATCGGGAGGGCTTGGATGGAACAGGCGATGGAAACGAGGCATGGAGTACTGCACAACGGAGGAAACGGCCTTGTGTTCGACCGGCCACATTCGAAACGGGATCCTGTTGATCGGGAGGGGCCTGGCATACCGCACAACGAGGAAACGGACCTCCTACGGTCGAAACGGGGGTCCTGTTGATCGGGAGGGGTGTGGCGTACCGCAAAACGGAGGAAACGGACCTCCTACGGTCGATACGGGGGTCCTGTTCATCGGGAGGGGTGTGGCGTACCGCAAAACGGACGAAACAGACTTGTGTTGGAGCGCTACGGTCGAAACGGGATTCCTGTTCATCGAGAGGGGTGTGGCGTACCGCAAAACGGGACTCCACGGGATACTGTTCATCTCCACCGTCGACCTCCTCCAGCCTCCACGGGCTCCTGTTCATCCAGCCTCCACCGCACGCTATTCCACCGGCTACTGTTCAACCACCCCTCCACGGCCACCCCTCCATCGTCTACTATTCATCCAGCCCTCCACACCACGGGGTCCAGTTCAACCACCCCTCCACGGACACCCCTCCACCGTCTACTGTTCAACCAGCCCTCCACATCACGGGGTCCTGTTCATCCAGAAGCAACGCCACCGCTCCTTTATTCATCCAACCCCCCGCAACGCTCACCGCTCATCCAATCGGTCGGCTTGATTAGCGGCAGATGGCGAAGAATCGCTCCATCGGGTTGAGTTAAGAGCCATCGATCGATCTCTCGGGTTCAGTAATGCGAGTTCGCAGCATGCAATTGCTCGGGTTCGATTAGAGCCCAACGCCTCGCCGGTTGATTAGAGCCAACGCCTCGCACGTGTATGAGAGAAACGCGCATCGCTCGGCCCCCGACCTCCCACCGTAACCGGCAACTCCTCGAAATTTTCCTCCCCCTTGCTTCTACCACGGTTTTTTCCATCATGGACGGCCCAAAGAATGTCATGCAGTTGCGTCTCCGGCCCGCCCAGGACAAAAAGCCCATTTTCTGTCATGATTTTTTGTCATAGAAGTAGGAGCCCACCACATCTATGATGATACCGGGTTTTGTCACAATTATCTTCATAGAAGTGTCATATGTATGACAAAAAAATTCGTTCGGCCCAAAATGTCACGGATGTGTCTTTTTTTTCGTGATATAGTACATCAAATGTACTATTATTTGGAATCAACATCAAGTGTATTCAAAAGATTGAATTCGAGTTCATATAGTACACATAGTTCATATCTATCTCTATAGTAATCATGTGGTGTGTTGTTAAGGTAATACATGAATGATGGTTGAAGTTGGCAACAATCATGATTGTAGATTCTTATTGAAATAGAGAAACGAATTCAAATTCAGTTCGAATTGCAACGGTAGTATAAACATTTGGAATGCACTAAAATGTTGGTATGAGTAGGTTACATGTATTATACAGTCAGTGAAATAATATAATTGGACATAACATGGATTCATACTCTCTCTTTGTGTAGCTTTCAATAGCATTTGTATAGTAAAACGGGACAAGACTCTTGAGGGAGTCCTGGATTAGGGGGTATCCGGACAGCCGGACTGTGTACAATGTCCGGACTATTGAAGCGTGAAGATACAAGACTCAAGACTTCGGCCCGTGTCCGGATGGGGCTTTCCTTGGCGTGGAAGGCAAGCTTGGTGATCCGGATATTATATTTCCTTCCTTGTAACCAACTCCATGTAAACCCTAGCCCTCTCCGATGTCTATATAAACCGGAGAGGTTGGTCCTTAGAAGGCCGATCACAATTACAATCATACCATCATAGGCTAGCTCTTAGGGTTTAGCCTCTATGATCTCGTGGTAGATCTACTCTTGTACTACCCATATCATCACTATTAATCAAGCGAGGAAGTAGGGTTTTACCTCCACCGAGAGGGCCCGAACACAGGTAAACATCCGTGTCCCTTGCTTCCTGTAACCATCAGCCTTGACGCCAGATCAGGACCCCTACCGAGATCTCGCCGGTTTGACACCGACATTGGTGCTTTCATTGAGAGTTCCTCTGTCGCCGTCGTCATGGGGCTCGATGGCTCCTTCGATCATCATCAACGACACTTGTCCAGGGCGAGACTTTCCTCCCGGACAGATATTCGTGTTCGGCTGCGGCTGCGGGCCAACTCGCAGCCATCCGGAGCAGATCGACAGCTCGCCCACAGCCACCGTGTCAGGTTCGAAACCCTGAACTACACGGCGGACATCCGTGGAGACTTGATCTTCGATGGATTTGGGCCTATGCCAGGAGCATCGGACAGTCGCGGCGAGCACAGCTTAGACCTGCCATCGGACGAAGCTTGGGGTATCGCCCCCGTAGTATCTCCGGACCTAGATCCGGAGCAGGCTGCGCTGCCTAAGGACGGAGGGATGGACCCCGCCCCCCAGGTCGCACACTCATCGGCGGGGAGCCAACACGGTCTTACCTCTGCGGTGGCTTGTGACCGAACCCCGGATTCAGATTGGACGACGTCGGTTCCAGTCCGCACACTCCTGAGCCCGTCGGGCCAGGATGGGCTCCGGTAATGGAGTTCACCGCTGCGGATATCTTCCACCACTCGCCCTTTGGCGACATGCTGCACTCATTAAAGTCTCTCTCTTTGTCAGGAGGGTCTTCGCCGAACTATGTCCGGGTCGAGTGGGAGGCAGACGACGAAGGAATTCGTTGCCCACCCACCACCCACTTCATTGCCACGGTCGATGACTTAACCGAGGTACTGAACTTCGACTCCGAAGACATCGACGGTATGGACGATGATGCAGGAGAAGAACATGAACCACCGCTCACTGGACGGTGGACAGCCACCTCTTCTTATGATATATATATATATATATGGTGGACACTCCGAAGGAAACAAATGGCAATGAGGCAACGGAGGATAAAACCTCAGGGAAAAAAACAAAGAATGGGCGTCGTCAGCGCCACTACAAGCCCCGCCACACCAATACCGGCCCAGGAGACGAAAACAATCCGAATGGTGCCGAAGAAGAATACAACCCTGATCAGCCCGCCTTCGAGCAGGCCGAAGAGGAGGATGAGCAGGTCAGCCCAGAAGAACAGGCAATGAACGAATACCCGGAGGAGGACAGCTACATGCCCCCCTCCGAAGACGAGATTAGCCTCGGCAACGACGAGTTCGGCGTGCCTGAGGATCCCGTAGAGCAGGAGCGCTTCAAGCGTCGGCTTATAGCCACTGCGAGGAGCCTGAAAAAGAAACAACAACAACTGCAAGCTGATCAAGACCTGCTCACACACAAATGGACTGAAGTCCTGGCAGCCAAGGAATACGGACTCGAGCACCATACGGCTGTCCGGCCACCTCGTGGCCGGGATAAAATGGCATACCAGTCTGCATACCAGCCAACACCCTCATGCCAACATACTACGGCCCGGGGCAACAAAACAGGACAGCCAAGATCGATCTACGGATTGCGGGGGCGCGCCTCGGTACGCGACGAGGACCGTCACGCCGGACACACCTTCAACAAGTCCGGTCGGGCCGAATATAGCCACCCAAAGCAATTCGACCTACGTAGCCACATAGCCCGGCATGCAGGCGCCACAAGACTCCTCTCGCTTCACCGACGGGCATCGGATCATGAATTCGCAGAAGGGTTCAAACCCGTAAACATTGAATCATACGATGGCACAACAGACCCCGCGGTCTGGATCAAAGATTTTCTTCTCCACATTCACATGGCCCACGGAGACGATCTGCACGCCATCAAATATCTTCCCCTTAAGCTCAAAAGGACCAGCCCGACACTGGCTAAACAGCCTGCCAGCAAATTCCATTGGCAGTTGGGAAAACCTGGAAGACGCATTCCTCGACAACTTCCAGGGCACATATGTGCGACCACCTGACGCCGATGACTTGAGCCACATCACTCAGCCAGAAAATTCTGGACTCGGTTCCTAACTAAAAACAACCAAATAGTTGACTGTCCGAACGCCGAAGCCCTAGCGGCTTTCAAGCATAATATCCGTGACGAGTGGCTCGCTCGACACCTCGGCCAGGAAAAACCCAAGTCCATGGCAGCTCTCACAACACTAATGACCCGCTTTTGCGCGGGCGAGGACAGTTGGTTGGCTCGCAGCGATTACTACACACGGCAATTTGGATGGCGCGATAATAACGGCAAGCCACGGCGTAATAGACATAAGCGACGGAACAACGGCGACAAAGATCAAGACACGGCAAATAACGCCAATTTCAGTGGATCCAAGCCCGGTCAGCGGAAGAAGCCGTTCAAAAGAAATAATTAGGGACCGTCCAGTCTAGACCGCATACTGGAGCGCTCGTGCCAAATTCATGGCACCTCGGACAAGCCAGCCAACCACACCAATAGAGATTGCTGGGTATTCAAACAGGCCGGCAAGATAAACGCTGAAGACAAGGACAAGGCGCTGCACAGCGACGATGATGAGGAGCCCCGACGTCCGAACACAGGGGGACAGAAGAAATTTCCCCCCGCAGGTGAAAACGGTCAACATGATCTACGCCACGCGCATCCCCAAGCGGGAACGGAAGCGGGCACCAAGGGACGTCTATGCGATGGAGCCAGTCGCCCCCAAATTCAACCCATGGTCAGCTTGTCCGATCACCTTTGATCGTAGGGATCATCCCACTAGCATCTGTCATGGCGGCTTAGCCGCATTGGTCTTAGACCCAATCATCGATGGATTCCACCTCACGCGAGTCCTTATGGACGGTGGCAGCAGCCTGAACTTGCTTTACCAGGACACAGTGCGCAAAATGGGCATTGACCCTTCAAGGATCAAGCCCACTAAAACCACCTTTAAAGGTGTAATTCCTGGAGTAGAGGCTCGCTGTATGGGCTCTATAACATTGGAAGTGGTCTTCGGATCTCCGGATAACTTCCGAAGCGAAGATTTAATCTTCGATATCGTCCCCTTCCGCAGTGGTTACCATGCACTGCTCGGACGAACTGCATTCGCCAGATTCAATGCGGTACCACATTATGCATACCTCAAGCTCAAGATGCCAGGACCGCGCGGGGTCATCACTGTCAATGGAAATATGGACCGCTCCCTTCGAACAGAAGAACATACTGCAGCCCTTGCGGTGGAAGTACAATGCAGCCTTCACGGCAAAACCAATCTGCAACAACTTCGAGCACCGTCAAGCGAGTCCGGAGCACCCCGCAACAGGATCATCAGGAACGCCAAGAGCGTGATTAGCAATTCGGCCTCCGCTCAAGCCCCTCAAAAGTAGCATTCGTGCCATGCGTACACAATTACGCACTCAAGATACCCTGGGCATAGGCGGAGGCGCATCAACGACTCAGTCAATAGTGCGGGTAACCGCCAAACACTTTCACACTCTTTCCCTCTTACCTTTCAAGACACCGCGTTGGCGCAGCATCCTCAAAAGAGCCGAATTGCCGGACTTATAGGGAAGAGACATCCAAGGAGGCAACATACGTTGTGCATGTATGAAATACCGGGTGGAATCTATTTACGATCATTATACCGCTTTATCTACTGAACACAGCCTGCCTGGATAGGACATGTCAAATAGTCCTATTTTATCTCTCGCTTAACGCATCCATTGTGAATGTACGCTTAAACGATTTTTTGTCAATGGGAGATTATCTACCGTCGACTTATTATTCTTATTTGAGCATTTTTTTTCTTTTATAAATGTTCATTCGATATTGCATCCGTACACCTTGGTGCGGTCAGTTTGCTAGGGGCTTCTCATGTCGCCCTGTAATACGGCAAATAAAGTCCGAACACTTTCAACAGTGTGGCACCCCGAACTTATAGCACTATATCCATCAGCACCGAATCATATCTTGGGTCTACAGTTGGGATAGCCTGGCTCCCTTGTTTTGGTGCCTTACATTCCGTTATATCGGCTAAGGTAGCGCAGGGAGAACTACTGCGATTGTGTCCCGGTTCGTCCGGACGAGCACCTCATTAGAGAAAGCCGAAACTAACCGGCATGATGTGGCGAGAGCTGGTCGTTATTCGAGAGGTTTTAAAATCCTCCAAGATTTTCCGCTTTAGGCGATAAATCGGCTTCGTCCGATCTAGGCGTGCATAGCGCCCCAATTCGCCCTTCCGGATTCTAGGGGCTTCGCCGAAATTTAAAATTGTAGACTTCTATGGCTAAGTGAAAGTTATAAAGTCGCATAGTCCGATTGCCTTGTTCGCTGCGCCGGACACCTCCTTAAGGGACCAAACATTTGGATAAAGAGTGTCCGGGTTTCCACGAACACCCCAGTGCTAGTCACATGGGGGCGGAAGCCAACGACTGGCCTACTTTTAGGATTTTATAAACAGCCGCACAGAAGGTAATATTTTAAATAACAAAAGCGCTACATAGCGCAAGTAACTTCGCCTTTAAATTACAAACATGACAGAGTGAACTCATTCAAAAATGGCATCCTTGGTGCACTCATCGGCGACGAGACGAGCACCCTTCATCACGCCATCATAGTACATCTCGGGATGGCGATGCGCCTTGCCCTCCGGCGGCCCGTCCTTGACCAGCTTTTCCGCATCCAGCTTGCCCCAATGCACCTTGACGCGGGCAAAGGCTCGGCGGGCACCTTCGATGCAAACGGATCGCTTGATCACTTCAAGCCGCGGGCAAGCATCCATCATCCGCTTGATCAGGCCAAAGTAGCTACTGGGCAGGAGCTCATCAGCCACATCCTCGACTATGAAGTCCTTCATAGCCAGTTCGGCCGCTCTGTGGAGTTCGATCAACTGCTTCAGTTGGTCGCTCAGAGGAATCGGATGATCGGCCCCATCATACTAGGACCAGAACAGCTTCTCCGTTGAGCTCCCCTCCTAGGCACGGTAGAACTCCGCAGCGTCTGAGACGCTGCATGGCAGATCTGCAAATGCCCCTGGAGAGCTCCGTATTCGAGTAAGTAAAAGAAACGCCTCCTCCACATGTTTGCTTTGCATAAAGAATTTCTTACCTGGATCTCCTGCTGTGCCTTCTCGGCTTCGGCCTTGGCATCTTTCAAATTCACAAGGGCCTTCGCAAGCTCGGCCTCCTTCGCCTTCAGATCATGCTCCACGGACTCGCATTTCTTGCTGAGGTCCTGGATCTCCTGCTGTACCTCACCTACCCTAGCACTTTGCTTTTCGCACTCCTTACACTCCGAGGCCGTCTTGTCTTTAGCCTCGGACAGCGCCTTCTTCAGGGACGCCACTTCAGCGGTGGCCCCTGTTACATGGTCACGACACTTAGGTGTTAGACTCATCAATTCTGCCTATCCTTAAATGCATAAGAGCGGGAATTACTTACCCTTGTTCTCTTCGAGCTGCCTCTTCGTGAGGACGAGCTCTCCTCGCTACCGCTTCCAGTGTCCCGCTTCAGTTCGGCAACCTCGGCAGTACGGGCAGCAGCAGCAAGCAGCACAGCCTGCTTATTCACAACAATACTTATTAGACTCCTACGGATTATAATTGACCCTCCGTTTGGCTTTTCTTTCCGCACACCAAACAGAGTATCAGGGGCTACTACCTATCGGGTGGTAATTTCATACATTTTTTTTACTTACCTCAAAGCCCGTCAGGAGGCTTACGCAGGCTTCGGTTAGTCCGCTTTTGGCGGACAGAACCTTTTGAATCACCGCACTCATAAGAGTACGGTGCTCTTCTTCCATGGAAGCGCCTCGAAGTGCTTCCACCAGACTATCCGGCGCCGTTGATGCGACGGAAGTCCTCGGCACGGGCGGCTCGCCCTCCCTAACGAGGGGCTGCCCGCCTGAGTCCGAAACCATTGGAGGTTCTGGAGCAGTGTTCAGTCGGGAGTCCGCCTTGTTGCGGCTCTCATCGACGCGATCCGCGGGGATCTTGAACCCCGCATGTCCGACATTCGAAAGTCCGCCTTGGGGCGTCTCCAGTGCCACCTCCCCCCGCTCGGGGAACCTTCAGGACAACACCTCCGTATCATCCGCAGGCTGAGGAGTGGTGGCCGTCGGGAGCGATTTCATCTCTGAAGCGCTCAGAGACCCGTCCGAAGACGACACCGCCGGATGAGTCCTGGCCGGACTGCATATATGTTCGACGTTATTAAACAGCTATGACGTAAAACCACGGTAGAGTGCGGACACTTACGATCGCGCCAGGGGCTTCCCCTGGGCAGCCACCCTTCATCGGCTGTAAGGCCGTGGTGGAAGTAGTCCGAAGGGATGTTGTCCCCTTCTTGGACGCCCCAGCCTCCCCCTCTGGGGCGGCTTTTCTCTTCTTCTCCCCCCCCCCCCAGTGCGGGGAGGTGGAATTTCTTTTTGATTCCCCCCGCTTCTGCGGGGTATAACGGCCTTGCACCGAGGGCCTTTTCCGGCCCCCGGGCCCGCTTCGTCGGGCCCCTCATCCTTTCCGGATGGAGCGTCTTCTTCTTCTTCCTCCTCCCCTTCGTGGGAGGAGTCTACCTCGTCATTCTTCGGACGAGGCTTCGGACGCAACCTTACGCCGGAGACCCTTCCTGGTCCCCGGGGCCTTATTTTTGGCCTTCTTCTCCGGCACCTTGTACGGTGCCGGGACTAGCATCTCCGTCAGGAGAGCATCAGCTGGATCTTCTGGCAACGGAGCCGGACAGTCAATCCGCTCCATTGTCTTCACATAGTCCTGAGGCAAATATATATAAATACTTAAAACTACCCCTTGAATGTATTGAGAAAAAACTAAACCCGGTGGTGGTCCCAAAACTCACCGGACTCGGGGGCCGCGCTGCATGAAGTCTGCGGTCCTCGGATGTGGGAGGAGGTACTTCGGAGGCCTTAAACAGCTCCTTCCACACGTCTTTGTGCTTCATGCCATAGAGCCTCTGAAGCGTTTGGTGTTCGGCCAGGACGAACTCCCACAGATTAACCGCCCGCCTTTGGCACGGCAGAATCCGGCGAACGAGCATGACCTGGATCATGTTGACAAGCTTGATGTTCTTGTCCTTCATGCTCTTGATGCAGGTTTGGAGTCCGGTCAGCTCTGTAGGTTCGCCCTAAGTCAGGCCCTTCTTTTTCCAGGAGGTGAGCCGCATGGGGGCTCCGGATCGGAACTCGGGGGCCGCCGCCCAGTTGGCGCCGCGCGGCTCGGTGATGTAGAACCACCCTGATTGCCACCCTTTAACAGTCTCCGCAAAGGAGCCGTCCAGCCAGGTGACATTAGGCATCTTGCCCACCATGGCCCCTCCGCACTCCGCTTGTTGGCCACGTACAATCTTTGGCTTCACGCAGAAGATTTGCAGCCACAGGCCGAAGTGAGGCCGGATGCGGAGGAAAGCCTCGCATACGACAATGAACGCCGAGATGTTGAGGACGAATTTCGGGGCTAGATCATGGAAATGTAGCCCGTAGTAGAACATGAGCCCACAGACGAAGGGATGGAGTGGAAATCCCAGTCCACGGACGAAGTGGGCGACGAACACGACTCTCTCGTGGGGTCCTGGGGTCGGAATGACCTGCCCGGCGTCTGATAGCCGGTGCGCTATGTCTGCGGCCAAGTATCTGGCCGCCCGAAGATTTGTGATGTGCTTCTCCTCGATGGTGGAAGCTACCCACTTGCCTCCTGCTCCGGACATGTCTAGCTGTGCGGAGGAGACTTGGGCTTGGGTGCTGGAGCTCGAGGGGGCAAGAATGGGCAGAGAAGGAAGAAGGCGTGGGTAAAAATGAGGAAATCTTATCCCTATATAGAGGCGACGAAAGCGGTGCGCCTCCCCACTTGCCCGTTGGGAATCGCTTGCTTCCCAAGCGCCATGATTAATGACGTGGTGGGATTACCCGTACCCGTATTGATGAGAATCCCGTGATAAGGGGGCACGATCTCTGCTTTGACAAGACGTGTCAAGGAAACCGCCTCGCAATATGCACCGTGGCTAGTTGTGGGAAGATGGTTCAAATAATGACCCGACCGTAATGACACGTCGTGTTGCTTGAGAAGTTGTCAACAGATTGCATTTGTGAAACATCATTCTCTCTACGGTGGCATATGAAGATCATCTTGTGGATCCGGACACGGTTTGAGTGTTCGATAATTACCTTGGAGTATTCGGAGGAGGAACCCGCCCTCAATGTCAAGACAATCTGCGGCGCCCGGACTCATCGTCATTGAAGCCTGGTTCAAGGGATACTGAGGGAGTCCTGGATTAGGGGGTATCTGGACAGCCGGACTGTGTACAACGTCCGGACTATTGAAGCGTGAAGATACAATACTCAAGACTTCGGCCCGTGTCCGGATGGGACTTTCCTTGGCGTGGAAGGCAAGCTTGGCGATCCGGATATTATATTTCCTTCCTTGTAACCGACTCCATGTAAACCCTAGCCCTCTTCGGTGTCTATATAAACCGAAGAGGTTGGTCCTTAGAAGGCCGATCACAATTACAATCATACCATCATAGGCTAGCTCTTAGGGTTTATCCTCTACGATCTCATGGTAGATCTACTCTTGTACTACCCATATCATCAATATTAATCAAGCAGGAAGTAGGTTTTTACCTCCATCGAGAGGGCCCGAACCTGGGTAAACATCTGTGTCCCTTGCTTCCTGTTACCATCAGCGTTGACGCACAGATGGGACCCCCTACCCGAGATCCACCGGTTTTGACACCGACAACTCTCTCTTTGTGTGGTGTGAATAGTTTTATTTTTTCGTTTTTTTGTTGAGGGAAGTGTGAATTGATTTGGTACGTACAAGTACAATATTACACGTTAGGCTTGTCCCTAAAATTCAGCCCGCGCCTTGTTATATCCCAAAAATTCAGATATCGTGCTCCATTAACTGGCGCCTTCACAACCCGTGCCTTGCTATCCTGAAATTACAACACGCGCAAAAACTCCCTCCAGCTGCCAAATCCCGACATGCGAAATCCCCCTTGTAACCCTGAGCCTAAAGGCCACTAGTTCAAATTGATGGGGCTACTTTTGTAACACACCCTACATTTTGGACAAGCGCGTCCCTAATTCATGGTTCCCCCCTCCCATCGCCTCCTTTTTGCCATTTGAAATCTGGCCGCCATAACCTCTTCGCTCCAGCCGTGAAACCCCACCCTCCTCCGTCCGCCACCTCACCGCTGCCTAGCTGGAGCCCCTTCCCCGATGGCATTGTCCACCGAAACAGCTCGACGTCCCTCATCCGCCTCCCTGGATGAGGATCCTTCGTCCATCCCGTCGTCCTGCCGGTTCAGCCGCCACGCCCTCCACCTCCAAGGAGCCGCACCAACGATCGCCTCGTCTATGGCGGCTGCTCCATCCCCATAGCGTCGCCTTAACCTGTTCCACCGGAACTGCAACATCCTCACCGACTCCTCGGACGAAGCCGAGGCCTACTCGGCGCCACCAAATAGGTTGTACACTCATCGCATCGCACCTTCTCCTTAACTCGACCTCCCAGCACCAACGGTGCTCCATCCCGCACCCCCATGGAGCGGCTACCTCGAAGTCGGCGCCGCGGGCAACATCTCCACGGCGGCTCTTCCCCAGTGCGAGGCCCCTTCGGCGGCGGCGTCCATACCAGCCGGATCTGTTGCTGCTGCTCCGTCTCTTGCTCACTCGCGCTGCTGCTACTACTCTCCCCCTCGCTCATGCTGCTGCTCTGCTCCGATTTATCTACACTTCAGTCGACTGAATCGACTTCTGGGTTAGTCGATTTTCAGGGGGTGGGGGCTCACCGGAGTTAAGGAAGAACCACCCACAGTGGGGAGGGGGCTCGCCGGAGAGGTACCCCACTATCTATATTAGGGTTCTGGGTGGGGGCGGTGCTCACCGGCGGTGGTGGGGCGCGGTGGTGGGGCGGTGGCGTGGGGATCGCCGGAGAAAAAGCTTGGCGCGGGGGGGGGGGGGGCTAGAGGGCTGGCCGGGGCGGCAGCGAACCGGCGGTGGGGAGTTGTTTTGGGGCGGCGAGGCGGCGGTGGACCGGCGGTGGGGAGTTGTTTCGAGGTGGCGAGGTGGAGCGGGGTTCGGCCGGTGGTGGCTGGCGGCTCAGGGGGGTGCAGGTTGAAGATGAACTGCAGGCCCTCCCTACACTATCCACGTGAAGTGCATCTCTGCTGCCATTGCATTCAGTTTCGATAGTAACATTCAGATTCCACATTAAATTTCAGCTTCGACAGTTAAGTTCAGAGTCAACAGTTTTTACCTCATCAGTTGTAGCCAGGTGGTTTTTGGTGATGTAAATTTTACATCTATCACTTTTTGGTAATGCATTTTACATCATCTATTGGAGATGCTATTAGAATCCCACTTGAGATTAACGATGGCAAACCCTCCCCCCCCCCCTCTCCTGATTGTAATCCAGAGGAAGATATCTGTTCTGAGGCGGATTCAGACGCAACTGACCACTCCTATTTACCCCCAAGGTAATTGATCTAACTTGGCATGATGATGTTAGTCATATCATGCATATGTTGCCTTGCAGTGCCTACTTTCGACATCATATATGTCATCTGCTTAGTTTAGACATGTTTTGTAATGCCACCTGTTTAGATTCAATATCATATATGGGAATTATGCAGTCTCATGTCTTTTAGCCAGCCATAATATATGTGAAATGTGCAATGCCATCCTGTTTAACCAGGCATCATATATTTGAATGATATCTAGCCCATCATTTTCTTCATTAAATTTCCATTTATCCACAATGTTTGTACATTAAACTACTCTTCCTGTGAGTTAGCCATTTGAGTGGGTGATGGAAAAATCTGGAGTGAAAACAAGGCCTTCAGAGCAGACAGTGCTACATGTCGAAGCAGATCTCTTGCTGGGTCCCGATAGCTCCTCAGAGATGGATTCAGAGACAGATGACCAGTCCTATTCCCCCACCGAGGTGTATGCTCTAACTTGGCACGGTTCTACTGCTCATATCATGCATATGGTGTCTTGCATTGCATAGTTTAGACATCATATACGCAATATTCAACACCATGTTCTTAGTTCAGACATCATATATGCGAATGCCCTCTGCTTAGCATATAAATCACATATGTGAATTAAATCATGCGATCCTAGTTACTTAGATAACATGTATGTGAATTATGTCATGCGATCCTATTTAGTTAGTCATCATATCTTTGAATTATGTTATGCTATGATATCAGGTTTAGATAGACATCATATATGTGAAATTATGTCATGCTATCCATTTTAGTTAAACAATATACATGTCAACTATTTAATGCCCTCTTTTTTCGACGCTATCTATTGCATCTGTCTCTCATACAATGCATGTACATTCAACTATGTTTCCGGTTTATCGGCCATTTGAATTGGAGCAGGTGATGGCACTATCTAGCGGAGTAAAAACACGGTCTTCAAATAAAATAGTGCTACCTCTTGGTGGAGATAGCACCCCGGTTGTACATGCACGAGAACCAGCCCTACCACACATAACCCAGACTCTCGCAGATTTTACCCCTACTGTGATGGACAAAGAACCAGCTTCACCCAATCTAATCCCAACCCCAATAGATAGTAACCCAGCTCCTGTTGACACAGCACCATCTCCACCATAGAGCTCCCAAACAAGAGCAGTTAGTAAGGCAGCTCCAGTGCCCAAAGCGTCAGTACTACCACGGCGAACCCCAACTCCACCAGTTAGTACACCTATTCCTGTGGAGGAAGCACAACCAGCCATTCATAGTTTAGCATCTATCGCATTTGATGTTGTTAAATCCTATGTGTGTATCTTCCCATCATGGAAATATTATACCGAAGGTGAAGGAAAATGCCAGTTGCAGATGTTTGTCCAGGAGTTATGTGTAAGTAATGTTATTCATGGCAATTACTTTGCTTTGTCCCATACATTCTACCTCCATGATGGTTATAATACAGCAAATTTTCCCATTTTCTGTATAGAGAAGGACCGATTTGGAAACTTCGGATGAGGTAACCTGTGCTAATACCTCTGCTATCTTCAAGAATGCTTGGTGGCAGTATTGGAATTACCTGAAGAAACCGTACTTCACAGGCAAAGAAACTCATCAAATTCCCTTACTTTCTCCTGAGACACATTTACTGGACGATGACTGGGAACGCCTTGTTATTTACTGGTCCCGAGCCAAGAATGTGGTAAGGTCTATGAGCTCATTTTATTTTAAGTACTATATGCTTGCATCTTACTGTACTCTGTTCATGTAGAACAAGTGCTTAAACCTGAAGAACAACTGTTCTCATTTAAGATTCCATTGCTATCGTGCATACTGCTTTGCTCTTGTATCACTGTATTTACTCATACAAACTTATTTTTAAATTGCACGATCCAATGGAAACTCCAATGGCACAACAGGTATGTTTACACATGTTTCTTTAACAGGTTTCCTCTTATAAATAGCTCTGTTGATTTCAATTTCAATTGTGTATACAGTTGACTCCTCATATCATGCACATTACTAGCATCATAACAGGGCCAATAGTGTTGTTGTACATGTAGACCCATGGTACCCATCTGAAATCTTGTTGTGCCGTGTAGTTTCCCACGCTTTGTATTCTTTCAGTGCTGCTGTTGTGTGTCTGCTTGTTTCTTCTTTTAGAATGCTGACAGAATATTGGGGAAGAGTGCCTTATTAAGCAACGATAAAGGAAGTAATGCAGATAAGGTTCCGGATTGTGAGACATCCTTGTTGGTCTCCAACAAAGCTGATAAAACAGCTCAGGAAAACTATCTTGAAGACAGTGAGACAACCCCAAAGTCCTGTCTTGGTTTAGTGTTCGAAAGCATCGCCACTATCGCTTGCACAAGCTATTCAAACTCACTGTCTGAATCAGTTCGGTTTCTTGAGTCTCAACAACAAGCTGGAAGACATCGATCAGTTGTTCTGCAACAAGAAGCAGAAGGATGGCGGAAGTCCCTGGAGCACTCAGACGCATACTTTCTGGTGCAACAGCAAGCGTTGGAGGATTTTAGCGCCAAACAGGACAAAGCTAATAAGCTTGCTAAGCTTATTGCCAACATGGTGGATACCCAGGATAATGTTTCTTGAGCTCTTCTGAAGTTGTTTCAGTTATTGACTTGTTTTGCTGCCGCGTTTATTTGCACTAGTGGCCAATTTTGACGGCTAGTGTATGTAATATGTTGCTTTGTTCCCTATATTTGCACTGGTGGCGAACTTTGATGCCCAGTGGATGTAATATGTGTAATAGCTGTAATAGGCTAGCGTAAGTTGCTTGCTTATTTATTTCCTTATTGTCTTGTTTCTTTGTTTGCTTGTAGTCAGTGTAGTTCTTTTTCCGCGGTTTGTTAGTGGCTGCAATAACCTATTTTTAAAACTAGTCCACAATAACCACTACATATTTACTGTAGTTACCGTGGTCCTCCTACGGGCCATAGAAACAATGGGCCTTCTAAGGGCCGTAGAAACAATGGGCCTTCTATGGGGCGTAGAAAGAATGGGCCTTCTACGGGCCATAGACACAATGGGCCTTCTACGGGCCATATCATCAATGGGCCTTCTACGGGCCATATGATCAATTGGCCAAATATGGGCCAATAACAAACCGCATTATGGCCATAAACGGGCTAGAGTTGGAATCGTCCGTTCATGGGCCGACCATAACGGGTCGTCGTTAATCGGACGTATTTGATGACACTATGAAAACGGCCCAACGTATTAACGGGCCACAAACGGGCCGACTATAACCACGGGCTGAATTTGGCTCTGGCGAGAAAATAGCGAACGGGCCGTAAGTAAACGAATGCTGGAAATGAGCCCAAGAATAAATGGGCCCTGAGAAGGCCGAAAGATAACATGGGCTGGAAACGGCCCAATGGAATAATGGGCCGTTAATGGGTATAAAGTGGTACACTGTTCATTATGGGCCAGTTTCACCACGGGCCGTCAATGGGCCAAGAGTTACAAAGGGCCTCATATGGGCCGAAAGACTTCATGGGCTATACATGGGCCGGAAGTTAAAACGGGTTGGAATCATATTGGATGGCCCAGATGATGCTATTGGGCCTAATTTGGATAGGTCGTAACGGGCCCTGGATTAGCGGGCTGTAAATGGGCTATATGCGAACAGGCCGTTAATAGGCTTTCCGTGGGCCGGCCCGCCACCTTTTGACCAAGTCAAACGGGCCGGCCTTTTCACAGGAATGGGCCTCTGTTGGGTCGTGCCACGTGTCGATGTATCATAGGCGCCTTCGGTCCAATGAGTGGATGACATCTGTCCCAACGGTGAGCCGACACATGTTTCCTCCAGCCAATGATGATTTTACACGTGGAAAACCCCCATTGGTCGGGGTTGTTAATGGGTTATCGGATCCAAAACCGGACCCGATAGCGTAACAGCGCGCCATTATGGTGGATGCCACGTGTCGGTCACCCTTGACGAAAGCACTTCTATGACGCGCGATTTATCGTCATGGAAGTGGACACTTCCGTGATGATATTTTTGTTAATGTCATGGAACACTTCTACGACAGCACAGGTATGACTATCTTGATTCTGTCATAAAATCGTCATGGATGTAC
Source organism: Aegilops bicornis (assembly GCA_021605145.1). Lineage (NCBI taxonomy): Eukaryota > Viridiplantae > Streptophyta > Magnoliopsida > Poales > Poaceae > Aegilops > Aegilops bicornis. The sequence continues at coordinate 380,100,928 of CM038669.1, read as the reverse complement.
ATGCATGACAAAAAACGTGACCTACTATGACAAACACGTATCATCACGGAAGTGTATTTTTTTGTAGGGGAGGGGCGGCGCCCCCTCCTTCCTTCTCTTTCCCCTCTCCTTCCTTCTTCTCCTAGTTAGACTAGGAAGGGGGGGGTCTAACTCCTACTTGGAGTAGGATTACCCCCCTTGGGCGTGCCCTATGAGGATCGGCCGGCCTCCCCCTTGCTCCTTTATAGACGGGGCAGGGGGCACCCCATAGACACACAAGTTGATCTTTAGCCGTGTGCGGTGTCCCCCTCCAAAGTTTTCCACCTCGGTTATGTCGTCGTAGTGCTTAGGCGAAGCCGTGCGCCGGTAACTTCATCATCACCATCACCACACTGTCGTGCTGACGGAACTCTCCCTCGGCCTCAGCTGGATCTAGAGTTCGAGGGACGTCACCGAGCTGAACGTGTGCAAATCGCGGAGGTGTCGTGCGTTCGGTACTTGATCGGTTGGATCGCAAAGACGTTCGAGTACATCAACCGCATTACTTAACGCTTCTGCTTTCGGTCTACGAGGGTACATGGACACACTCTCCCCGCTCGTTGCTATGCTTCTCCTAGATAGATCTTGCGTGAACGTATGAATTTTTTTTTTTGAAATTACTGTGTTCCCCAACATTTTCTTCATGCTCTGTAAGGTTAGCACTAATAATAACAGGATATATCTTCTTTTCATCTTGATAAGCATATTTCAAAGTATCAGCTAATTGTTTCTATTCAAACACAGGATCACCCTTAGGTGGAGGAGGACCTCCTAGAGTTTCAGCAAGCAAATTATGTTTAAGAATAGGTTGCTATTCGAAGAACATCCTATCTATTTCATTTCTTTCATGCAAGTGCATATCATTTTCATGGTCAAGCAAATATTGTTCTAGTGAATCAATAGGAGGAACAACAATAGAAGAAAGACCAATTATTTCATCCTTACAAGGCAATTCTTTATCATGGGGTTGCCTACAAAACTTTGAAAAATTAATCTCATGAGACACATCACCAAAATTAACACGGACGGTTTCTTTCTTGCAAACTATCTTAGCATTAAGAGTGTTTAAGAAAGGCCTACAAAAAATAATGGGACAAAAATCATCTTGTGGAGAACCGAGAACTAGAAAATAAGTAGGACACTTTATCTTTCCACACAAGACTTCAACATCTCTAACAATCCCAAGTGGTGTGATAGTATCTCTATTAGCAAGTTTAATAGTAACATCAATGTCTTCTATTTCAGCAGTGCAATATCATTCATAATTTCTTGGTATAGAGTAAAAGGAATAGCACTGACACTAGCACCCATATCACATAAGCCATGATAACAATGATCTCCCATTTTGACTAAGACAACGGGCATGCCAACAATGGGTTTATTCTTATCTTTAGTATCACGTTTAGTAATTCTAGCAACTCCATCACAGAAATAAATAGCATTCCCATTAACATTATCAACCAAGAGATCTTTAACCATAGCAATACTAGGTTCTACTTTAATTTGTTCATAGGGTCTAGGTGCTCTAATATTACTTTTGTTGACCACGGTTGAAACCTTAGCATGTTCCTTTATCCTAACAGGGAAAGGTGGTTTTTCAATATAAGCAGTAGGCATAACTGGATCAACATTGTAATTGATAGTTTCATCCTTAGCTATAATTGGCTCCTCGATGTTTTCTTTAATAGGGGGATGATATTTAAACCACTTCTCCTTAGGGAGATCAACATGAGTAGCAAATGATTCACAAAAGGAAGCTACTATCTTAGAGTCAAGTCCATATTTAGTGCTAAATTATGAAAAGCATCGGTATCCATAAAAGTTTTAACACAATCAAACTCAAGTTTTATACCTGACTCCTTACCTTCATCGAGTTCCCAATCTTCAGAGTTGCGTTTAATTCTCTCCAAGAGATCCCATCTAAATTCAATAGTCTTCTTCATAAAGGAACCAATACAAGAAGTATCGAGCATGGATTGATCAATACAAGAAAGCCGAGCATAAAATTTTTGTATAATAATTTCTCTTGATAGCTCATGATTGGGGCATGAATATAACATTGACTTAAGCCTCCCCCAAGCTTAAGAGATAGTTTCTCCTTCACGAGGCCAAAAATTATATATATAATTCCTATCACGACGAACTAGATGCATAGGATATAACTTTTTGTGAAATTCCAATTTCAAAATTCCAGTTCCAAGCTCTAATATCATCATATAACCTATACCATGTCAATGCTTCCCCCCCCCCCCCAAGATAAAGGGAAAACCTTCTTCTTAACTTCATCTCTGGGTAAACCTGCAAGCTTAAATAATCCACAAAATTCATACACATAGATTAAGTGCATATCAGGATGTAGTGTTCCATCTCCGGCATAAGGATTAGCTAGCAGTTTCTATATCATACCCGAAGGAATCTCATAATCAATATTTTCAGTAGGTGCAGTAGGTTGAGGAGCAACACTTTGTGCTTCCGGTCGAGGTGAATATTGTTGGGGAATGCAGTAATTTCAAAAAAAAAATCCTACGATCACGCAAGATCTATCTAGGTGATGCATAGAAATGAGAGGGGAGAGAGTTGTCTATGTACCCTCGTAGACCGAAACCGGAAGCGTTATGACAACGCGGTTGATGTAGTCGTACATCTTCACGATCCGACCGATCCAAGCACCGAAGGTACGGCACCTCCGCGATCTGCACACGTTCAGCTCAGTGACGTCCCACGAACTCTAGATCCAGCTGAGGTCGAGGGAGAGTTTCGTCAGCACGATGGCGTGATGACGGTGATGATGAAGTTACCGATGCAGGGCTTTGCCTAAGCACTACAATGATACGACCGAGGTGGAAATCCGTGGAGGGGGCACCGCACACGGCTAAAAAATCAACTTGTGTGTCTATGCGGTGCCCCCCCTCCCCCATATATAAAGGAGTGGAGGAGGGGAGGGCCAGCCCTCTCATTGCGCGCCCAAGGGGGGGAGTCCTACTCCCAGTAGGAGTAGGTTTCCCCCCTTCCCTAGTTGGAGTAGGAGAAGAAGGGAGAGGAAGAGAAGGAAAGGGGGGCCGGGCCCCCTCCCAGTTCGGATTGGGCTTGGGGGGCATGCCCCCACCTTGGCCGCCTCCTCCTCTCTTCCACCTCGGCCCATTAAGGCCCATTAACTCCCCGAGGGGTTCCGGTAACCTCCCTGTACTCTGGAAAAATGCCAGAACCACCCGAAACCTTTCCGGTGTCCAAACATAGCCTTCCAATATATCAATCTTTATGTCTCGACCATTTCAAGACTCCTCGTCATGTTCGTGATCACATCTGGGACTCCAAACTACCTTCGGTACATCAAAACACATAAACTCATAATACCGATCGTCACCAAACGTTAAGCGTGCGGACCCTACGGATCGTCACTGAATTCTCTTTGTCCATCGGTATGTTACTTGCCCGAGATTTGACCATCGGTGTCCCCATACCTCGTTCAATATCGTTACCGACAAGTCTCTTTACTCGTTCTATAACGCATGATCTCGTGGCTAACTCCTTAGTCACATTGAGGTCATTATGATGATGCATTACCGAGTGGGCCCAGAGATACCTCTCCGTCATACGGAGTGACAAATCCCAGTATTGATTCGTGCCAACCGAACAGACACTTTCGGAGTGCACCTTTATAGCCACCCAGTTATGTTGTGACGTTTGATACACCCAAAGCACTCCTATGGTATACGGGAGTTGCACGATCTCATGGTCTAAGGAAATTATACTTGACATAAGAAAAGCTCTAGCAAATGAACTACACGATCTTGTGCTATGCTTAGGATTGGGTCTTGTCCATCACATCATTCTCCTAGGGCGTGTTTGGTTCCTCTGCTCGCACCTACATCGCACCCACTGTCGGTGTCAAAACCGGCGGATCTCGGGTAGGGGGTCCCGATCTGTGCGTCAAGGCTGATGGTAACAGGAAGCAAGGGACACAGATGTTTACCCAGGTTCGGGCCCTCTCGATGGAGGTAAAACCCTACTTCCTGCTTTATTAATATTGATGATATGGGTAGTACAAGAGTAGATCTACCACGAGATCGTAGTGGCTAAACCCTAAGAGCTAGCCTATGATGGTATGATTGTAATTATGATCGGCCTTCTAAGGACCGACCTCTCCGGTTTATATAGACACCGGAGAGGGCTAGGGTTTACATGGAGTCGGTTACAAGGAAGGAAATATAATATCCGGATCTCCAAGCTTGCCTTCCACGCCAAGGAAAGTCCCATCCGGACACGGTCCGAAGTCTTGAGTCTTGTATCTTCACGCTTCAATTGTCCGGATGTTGTACACAGTCCGGTTGTCCGGATACCCCCTAATCCAGGACTCCCTCAGTAGCCCCTGAACCAGGCTTCAATGACGATGAGTCCGGCGCGCAGTCTTGTCTTCAGCATTGCAGGGCGCGTTCCTCCTCCGAATACTCCAAAGTGGTCATCGAACACGTAGACCGTGTCTGGATCTGCAAGATGATCTTTGTATGGTATAGATCTGTTTTGCTGGCAATTTTTGGGCGTCGTGCCCTTGCATCATGGCCTGGTCCAACGCGAACCGACGTTTCCTGCCCCACAATGACTCGTGTTGCGAGGCGGTTTTATTGGCACGTCCCGTCGAGGCAGAGATCGTGTTCCCCTTATTATGGGATTTTCCATCAATATGAGCACGCGTGACCCTACGACGGCTGTTGGTATAACCCATGTGTTTTTTAGATAAGCCTTAAACGGTCACACCGGGGACTCTTGATATTCACCCTCTTTATAAAGGGGTCGAGACCTACGCCTCTTGTTTCACCTTCATCGTGCCTTCCTGCACCTCGAGTTCTAACACCCAAAACCTAAGCTCCACCCCTCCGGAATCCTCCAATATGTCCGGATCTGACCCTCAAGGCCGGTGGGTGGCCTCCTCGATTGAAGAGAAGGACATTGCCAAGCTTAGGGAGGTCGGATACTTGCCCGCAGATATCTGGCACAGGGTCCCTGCTCCAGGGCAGGTCATCCCTACGCCAGAGCCCAACGAGTGTGTCGTTTTCGTCCCACACTTCCTCCGCGGTCTGGATTTCACCCTCGATCCCTTCGTGAGGGGGCTAATGTTCTATTATGGGTTGGATTTTCACGATCTGGCTCCCGACGCTATCCTCCATATCTCGTCGTTTATTATCGTGTGCGAGGCTTTTCTCCATGTCACCCCACACTTTGGCTTATGGCTCAAGACCTTCAATGTGATGCCGAGGATGATCGAGGGACGACATGTGGAGTGCTGAGGTGTCGTAATAAGCAGGAACGGCGATGCCCCGTGGCGAGAGGGTTCTTTCCCAGAAATATCCGATGTATGGCAGCGGAGGTGGTTCTATGTCACGGCTCCCAGAGGCACAAAGTGGGCGGCTGCCCCGAGTTTCGCTTCGGGCCCTCCGTCCTGATTGGCGTCTTGGACAGGCGTAGGGCGGAATTGGGGACCACCGGTGATATACGATCGCAGAATCGCATCCGGGAGCTTCTTGCAAGGGACATTAATCTCGTCAGCATAATGCAAGTGATGTTGATCCGGCGGATGTTGCCGTGCCAACGCCGGCCTCTTCGAATGTGGGAGTTCAATCCGGAGGGTCCGCGGACTGTCAAGCACTTCTTCGGCCTAAAGCTCGAAGGGATATGCAGATTATTCTTCGGACCGAAAGTAAAGTGTCCGGACACCACCGAGGATGCGGGCCTAAGCTGCAATCGCCTAGATACCCAAGTAAGTAAACTTGATACCGGACACCGTGTTTTGTATTTGTTATGATTGCTTATTCTTAAAATCATCCGCGTCGTGAATGGCTCATCAAAGGCGGAGAGAATTAGGTGTCCGCGCCACTTCGAAGGCTCGCCCGCCCCTACCATGGCCAAGATGCTTGACCGAGTACTCAGCAGGATGCCCCCGGGGAAAGACAAGGGGAAGGACGAAGAATCCGAACCCCACACGCTACGCATCCGAACCGGGGGAATTGTTACCTCCCCTAAGGAGGATAGTCGGGAAGGGGAGGCTAAGGCCTCCTCCCCGTGCGGGAAGAAGAGGGTCGCCTCCGAAGACTCAGAGACGGAGATGCCCAAACCCGGGAAAAAGACAACACCAGGGGGCTCCGCCCAAACGGGCACCCTCACCGCATCGTGCCCACCAACGGGCCAGCCCTCCACCGAGCTGTAAGTTAATTTTTAATTCGAAGGTACTGCGTTCCTCCTAGATCAATAACCAGGATTCGTCTTTTCGCAGTCCGGCTAGCAGCCCTTCTCGACAGAGTTCGTCTTCGGGGGATCTTCCTCCGGAGATGATGGAGAGCGAGACCCCACCCACTTCTCCGGCTCATGAAGCGGGCGACACTGAGGTGTCGTCACGGAGGAGTCCAGATCTGTCGAGGCCGGAAGCCAATGTGTCAGCCCTCCTGAGCTCGGGGCATTTGGCTCCCACTAGGGGCGATGGGAAGGGTCCGGCACAGTTCGATGTCCGGCTGTACGTTTTGACGGGCCTACTGGAGCGAGCTGCGCTTTCGGAGGAGCACCGCTCATTAATGAGCACAATGCTCAGGAAGATTTCCTCCGCTACAAGCGGTTTGAATGAAGCATTTACAAGTCTGCTCAGAGGCTCTGAGGTATGAAGTGAAGAATACACTGTTTTTGGCTGTGAGGCACGCATGAGGTGTGCTCCATATAGATAGTAGCCCCTGAGACTCTAGTTGCGCGCCCTAGGCGGCAAACGGGGGATCATAAATCAATGATTGCGCTATAAACACTTGCAGGTACCTGTGAGTCCGGCCGCCGACCAGTCCGTCGAGGTTTCCGAACTGACCAGGCGAATTCGTTCGATTGATGCCGATATCACGCTGGTGAATGATCGGCTGGACAAATCACAAGGTATGCGCTCTGCCTTCCTTTGTATAGGAAAATATGGAGGCGGGATGATATTAATGTAATATGTTTGGACTGCAGATGGTGTTGCTGCCGTGGAGGCCCTGAGGGCAGCACTTGTCCAAGCCAAGGAACAAGCTCGGGTTAGTAATGCGGCTGCCCTAAAGGCGACCGAGGAACTGAGAGCCAAACAGGCTGCTCATCGCCGAAGCGAGGAAAAGATGGCCGAAATGGCTATTGAGTTAAAAATGTCGCTGACCGATATGAGCTCCTTAAAAAGGAGCATAAGGATAGCTTGCCCGAGCTGGACAAGGCATGCAATGCCACCAAGGAAATACGGACCGAGCTCAGGGGTGCACAAGAGGAGCTTCAACAGGCCGGTAAAATCATGGCTGGAGGTTCCTACTTGATGCGGATGAAGTTTTTCGATCCGGCACGCGCTCCTGGCTGGCGCCGAGTCCTACGACGCCAGATATGATTTGGCGAAGAGTACGGCTGACGCTGCCAAGTTCTTCAAGGGTCAGGGTGATAAGGATGTGGAGAAGCTTTTCTGGTCACAATTCAATGCTCACACTCGCCCGCTGTCATTAAATGACAAGATGGCTGCTGTAGCGGAGCTTCACAGGTTGTCCGGTCTTGCAATGCGGTCTGTGATAGACCATCTTTGGCCGGAAGGGCCTAAGCCGGACAGTTACTTTGGCTTGGTGCAGCAGGTCCTTGGGGCCATGCCTCAGATCGACGCCATGAGGAGGTCGGCGTGCATAGAGGGTGCACGGATGGCTTTTGCCCGCGTTAAATCCTATTGGACGGATATGGAGGCCAATATTATAGCGACCCAAGATCCTGCGGGGGGCCAGTATCCGGCCGAGCACTACTTGGCGCAGGTCACAGAAGGTGCCCGCCTAATAGAGGCGCAGTGCTCAAAGTATGTCTTATTCGAGTGATGAGTCGAATCATTGCAAAAAACAATGTTAGTTTGGTTATAAGGCTATATTTATACTTTTTGCCCGAAAGTATTATTGTGTCCCCTGTGTGGTCGTTTATATATATATATATATATATATATATATATATATTATATATATATATATATATATAATATATATATATATATATACGAATGTTTAATCCGAAAGATAGCAGTCGTTGGCTTCATCCCCCATGCAGGCAATGCGGGGGTGTTCGCAAAAATATGCTTAGTCACACTTGATCCAACGTCTTGGTCCATGAAGGAGGTGATCGCACGTCGAACTAGGCAACCGGACTATATAGATGTAACACTTTTGCTTAGCCATGGGAGTCTAGTGTTGGGGCTACTATGTAGCCCCTGGTACCTTCGCGTGCATCCGAATACGGGCGCGTGTGTATGACCGGCAAACGGTCCTTCATTAATGCGGAGGGATCCTAAATATTCTGATAAGTCTTTGAGTGGTTGAACAGTCTCTCGCTGTATCATGACAGTCAGTTTTCGGCTTTCTCTACTGAGGTGCTCGTCTGGGATAACCAGGGCACAATCGTAGTAGTTCTCCTTTGGCCACCTTAGCCGATAGTAACGGAACGTAAGGCGGCAAACCCAGGAGCCGGGCAAACCCAACATTTTGACCAAACACATGATTCGGAGCTGCTGCATATAAGGCCAAACTCGTGACGCCGAACACTCCCGAGGGTATTCGGACTTTATAATAGTCGATGGGCTCAAGAATGCCCATTCGTTATAAACCCTGTTTTCCGTGCACGCGTTAATCTGTCGTGGCGAGATGCCAAAACGGCAGTATCCTCTCGTGGGTATGGAACCCATGGGATGGTTACACAACAAGAGGCAGTAAAAAAGGTTTACACAGGGGCTTAATCTAAAAAGAAACATGTTGAACAGGGCCCTGCTGCACATCTGCGCCTTTGTCTCTGTTGTGCTGTATCCTGGAAGGGTATCGCGCGAACGTTGTCTGTGGAAAAAAGGAAAACTCATAGAAGAGTACAACGTAAGTACGCGATGGATAATAAGAGTGTAAGATGTTGGCTTGCCCATAAGGTTGAGCCAACTGTGGGACTGTGTTAAGTATTTATAGCCCCTGGTGTCCACTATGGGATTACATATACGGTGCCCTGGTTCAATTTTATCCGGGCGACCGGACTCGTCTAGCCGAGTCTGTGGTCTTTAAGGACCAGTCATGTTTTCTCATGTTGGAGGCCGCTTATAGTCCGGCCAAGAGGGTCGTCGCGTGTTCCTCTGCGCGTGATGAGCGCTCTGTTAGTCCGCTAATGGTGATAACGCCACGTGGACTGGGCATCTTAAGTGTAAGGTAGCCGTAGTGCGGCAATACGTTGAAGCGGGCGAAGGCCGTTCTTCCGAGCACTGCGTGATAGTCGCTTTGGAAGGGTGCGATGATGAAGAGTAGTTCCTCGCTTCTGGAGTTGCCTGGAGAGCCGAATGTTACCTCCAGTGCGACGGAGCCTCTGCTATGGGCTTCAACGCCTGGTATCACCCCTTCAAAGGTGGTGTTGCTTTTGTTAATTCTGGTTGGGTCTATCCCCATCCTGCGGACAGTGTCCTCAAATATTAAATTGAGACTGCTGCCGCCGTCCATAAGGACGCGGGTGAGACGGTATCCGTCGATTATCGGGTCAAGCACCAAGGCCTTTGATCCTCCGCGCCGAATACTAGTTCGGTCATCCAAGTTATCGAAGGTGATCGGATAAGGCATTGTAACGCCTTCGATGCGGCTATATCTCCCACGTGTCGAAGCATGACTTAGAGGCATAACCGCATTGAAAGCAATGTCGCAAGTGAGGTAATCTTCACACAACCCATGTAATACATACGGGAAAGAGATACATAGTTGGCTTACAGTCGCCACTTCACACAATACATAAATAAACATTCAACATCTAGAATACACTCAAGGTCCGACTACGGAACCAAAATAAAAGAAGATACCCCAAATGCTACACAGATCCCCGATCGACCCAACTGGGCTCCACTCATCGATCATCAGGAAAAGACACATAGTAACGACCACGTTCCTCGTCGAACTACCACTTGAGCTCGGTTGCGTCACCTGCACTGGCATCATCGGCACCTGCAACTGTTTTGGTAGAACCTGTGAGTCATGGGGACTCAGCAATCTCACACCCGCGAGATCAAAACTATTTAAGCTTATTGGAAGGACAGAGTTGTGAGGTGGAGCTGCAGCAAGCGACTAGCATATATGGTGGCTACATTCGCAAAAGAGAGCGAGAAGAGAAGCAAGGCACGGTCGTGAAGCTAGTAGTGATCAAGAAGTGATCCTGAACTACTTACGTCAACCATAACTCCAACACCGTGTTCACTTCCCGGACTCCGCCGAGAAGAGACCATCACGGTTACACACGCGGTTGATGTGTATTTTAATTAAGGTCAACTTCGGGTTTTCTACAGCGGACATTAACAAATTCCCATCTGCCTCATAACTTGGGCACGGCTTTGAAAGATAATACCTGCAGGGTGTCCCAACTTAGCCCATTATAAGCTCTCACGGTCAACGAAGGATATTCCTTCTACCGAAGACCTGATCGATCTCGGAATCCCGGACTACAAGACATTTCGACAGCAATAAAACAAGACCAGTAACGCCGCCCTATTGTGCCGACAAATCCCGATAGGAGCTGCAAATATCTCGTTCTCAGGGCACATCCGGATGAGACATCCTAGGAGTAAAACCAAGCCTCGAGTTTCCCCGTGGTGGCCCCTGATCTACTACTCGTTCGGGCCAAAGACTCGAAGGAGCACCGTCCGGGGGTTAAAATAAAGATGACCCTCGGGCTCGCGAAAACCCGGGGGAAAAAGGCTTAGGTGGCAAATGGTAAAACCAAAGTTGGGCCTTGTTGGAGGAGTCTTATTCAAAGCGAACTGTCAAGGGGGTCCCATAAATCACCCAACCGTGTAAGGAACGCGAAATCAAGGAACATAACATCGGTATGACGGAAACTAGGGAGGCAAGAGTGGAACAAAACACCAGGCATAAGGCCGAGTCTTCCACCCTTTACCAAGTATATAGATGCATTAATTGTAGCAGATATATTGTGATAACCCCAACAAGTAAACATGTTCCAACAAGGAACAACATCTCCATGTTCCAACAAGGAACAAACTTCATCTTCACACCGCAACTAGCAACGCTATAAGAGAAATTTGAGCAAAGCGGTAACATAGCCAATCAACGGTTTGCTAGGAAAGGATGGTTAGAGGTTTGACATGGCAATATGGGTGGCATGATATAGCAAGTGATAGGCATCGTAGCATAGGCATAGCAAAAGAGCGAGCATCTAGCAAGCAAAGATAGAAGTGATTTCGAGGGTATGGTCATCTTGCCTACAAAGTTCTCAGAGTTGTCGAAAGCTTGATCCTCGTAAGCGTTCTCAACAGGTTCCTCGTTCACGTACTCGTCTCCCGGCTCTACCCAAATCAAGAACACAAACAAAGGAACCACAATAAATCACGGTGCAATGCACAAGCAACATGATGCAATATATGGCATGATATGCGGGATGTGATATGCAATGCGTATGCGTGCTCCGGAAGGAAAATGATGAACCAGGCATCAACTTGGCAAACCAAGTATGCCGCTAGAAAGATGAGATGATTTCGGTTGAAATCGATATAAAGATCACCGGAATCGGATGCACGGTTTGCAAATGACAAGCAAAACAAGAATGGCACAAATCTGCCATTAACAGCATGATGCCACAAAGCAAGCAACAAGAAATTAAGCTACTGCACCCAAACGTACCAGAAAATCATATGGCAGTGATCTACTCAAGATGCTTGACAAAAGATGAACAATGAGCTACGGCTAAATCACATCATAACAGGTCCAAACAAGCATGGCAAAAGTGCAAAATATATCAGCTTCACAGACTTAGGGAAATAACTGAACATGGCAAAAACAGCATCAGGAAGCAATGTTCAGAGCAATGAAACAGCATGCTACAGGAACTTATAATAGCAAACCAAGGCATGGCATGAATCTACTCAAAGCATAGAACAAAAGTCCCTTACTGACCATAAGCCAAAAAGGATCAGAAAATATAGTAACACCCATGTAAACATAGCAAGTTTCGTTAACAGATTCAGCAACAGGGCATGACAAAAGCAGATAACAAGTAGGCATGTTTAAGAGCTCGATGCACTCACTACAGAGCATCTCATGATAAACTAAGCATACATACATCAAGAAGACATGGCATAGAAGATATACATTGCAAGAAAAACATCATAGCATACACGGATCAACTACAACAACCTTGGCAAAATTGAATAACATGTAAACAATCTGCCAGGAAACATTTTATAGTAAAAGTAGAGCTCGATTGACTCAAGCTATGACACTCCATAATTGCAAACAAAGGCATGGATGGGTAGATCATAACCATATGTTCAAAACATCCTTACTGAAGTATCTCAAAATATGCATGGATCTCTCGGTAGCATCAAGTTAACATGGCATAAAAATATCAGCAAAACAGGGGCTGAATTCAAAGCAACATCATGAAGCCTAGTTTGCATGCTTGTGCTAGTCACCACAGAGATCACAAAAATACATGGCATACACCCCTGGAAAGATGGCATGGCATATTACAAAACACATGTAGGACTCAAGATCATAGGGTGCACACATCAATCATGGCAAAAATGACAAAAGTGCATGTTCTGTTAAGAAACAGAAACTAACAACACATAGCCCTCTTCTAACAGCATTTCGGGCAACAAGATGAGATGAAATGATCTACTCATCGAGACGAACATTTTGACATATCACACGCGCAAAACGGAGCTACGGATGCAGAGATACGATGCGATGAAAATGCAACATTATGCAAAATATCTGGGGAACTTAGGATATTTCGGGGTCAACCTCGTGCACGGAAATCGAAGCGGCGGCGGATCTCGCCGGATCCGCGGCGCCGGTGGCCGGAGTTGGAAGTGGACGAGCCGGGAGGGCGGGGGAGGCGCCGGAGGAGGCCGGGCTCAGGGCGGCCGGATCGGTCCGCCCGACCGGATCTGGCCATGCATGGCGCCGGCGGCGCGGGCGGCGGCGAAGGAGGCGGAGGTGAAGGCGGAGTTGGCAGCGCGGGCGGGCGGCTGTGCCGGGCAATGGAGGCGCGGGCGAAGCGCGGGCGAGCGGGCGTGAGCGGGCGCTGGCCTTGCCGCTCGGGCGTGGCTCCCATGAGCCGAGCGGGCCGCTGGCAGCGGCGGGTGGCGGGGCGCCACGTGGCGCGCTCCCGTTGGCCACGGGAGGCGGCGGCGGATGGGGCGGACACGTCCGGGCGGCGGCGATTTTCGTCCGGTGGCGCGAGGTAGGGGAAGGCTAGGGTTAGACCGCAAATTTGGACGGGGAGGACATATTTATAGATAGAGGGAGCTAGGAGGCTGCAAATGAGGTGCGGTTTTCGCCCACACGATCGTGATCGAACGACGGAGAGCATGGAAGTGAATTAGATGGATTATTGGGCTGTTTTGGAGAGGTGTTGGGCTGCAACTTAAAAGAGGCCTTTGCGAGAGTGCGGTTAACCGTTGGAGTACCAAACGAGCTCCAAATGACCCGAAACTTGACAGGTGGTCTAACGGTGGTATATCAAGGTCACTTGACAAACCTCGGTCCATTCCGAGAAAGTTTAGTACCCGCTCACGGAAAAACGTAAAAGGGGACGCCGGGGGACATAGGAGTGCCGGATTGCAAAACGGACAACGGGGAAAATACTCGGAATCATGAGACGAAAACGTATGCAAATGCGATGCACATGATGACATGATATGGAATGCATGACATGGACAAAATGCTAAAAGAGGAAAACCCAACCACGGAGGGAATGTCATATCACACTGCCGAAAATGGCAAGAGTTGGAGTTACAAATATGGGAAGTTACATCCGGGGTGTTACAACACTCCACCACTACAAGCGGATCTCGTCCCGAGATCTAGGACTGAAAGAACTCCGGATATTCGGAACGGAGGTGATCCTCGCGCTCCCAGGTGACTTCTCGGTCGGAATGGTGTGACCACTTCACTTTCAGGAATTTGATTGACTTGTTGCGAGTCTTGCGCTCGGTTTCTTCAAGAATAGCAACGGGGTGCTCATGATAAGAGAGATCTTCTTGGAGGTTAATTTCTTGAAGTTGATAGTGCGTTCAGAGTCTTGAAGCACTTGCGAAGTTGTGACACATGAAACACGTCGTGCACATTTGGCGGTTGGACGGAAGCTCAAGTTGATAGGCGAGATCGCCTCTTTTACCAATGATCTTGAAAGGACCCACGTATCTAGGGGCAAGCTTCCCTTTGATACCGGGCGACGAGTGCCTTTCATTGGAGAGACGCGAGGTAGACATGGTCTTCGATTTCAAAAGCCACATCACGGTGCTTGTCATCATAATAGCTCTTCCGGGCGCGATTGCGCGGCTTTGAGATTCTCACGAATGACTTTGCACATTTCTTGGCTTCGTGGATCAAGTCGTTGCCAAGAAGTTGGCGTTCACATCTCGGACCAATTGAGAGGAGTACGGCACTTTCTCGCCATAGAGAATTTCGAATGGGCGCTGTGAACTCGCTTGGAAGCTGTTGTTGTAGGAGAACTCGGCATATGGAAGACAATCTTCCCACTTCATACCGAAGGAAATGACACAAGCCCTGAGCATATCTTCGAGGATTTGATTGACTCGCTCAACTTGGCCACTTGTTTGAGGGTGGAAAGCTGTGCTGAAACGAATGTTGGTGCCTATGGCCTTCTAAAAGGAATCCCAAAACTTGGAGGTAAAGATGCTGCCACGGTCTGAAGAGATCAATTGTGGAATGCCGTGCAAGGAGACAATTCTGGAGGTGTATAGCTCTGCCAACTGAGCTGCTGTGATAGATTCTTTGATAGGAAGAAAATGAGCCACTTTAGTAAGCTTGTCAATGACAACAAAGATAGCATCATTTCCACGCTTGGACTTAGGAAAACCAGTCACGAAGTCCATTTCAATATGATCAAACTTCCATTCTGGAATAGCAAGAGGTTGGAGGAGACTAGCTGGTCTTTGGTGTTCTGCTTTCACTCTTCTGCAGACATCACACTCATTCACGAATTGAGCAATTTCTCGCTTCATTCGAGTCCACCAATATGACTGCTTGAGGTCATGGTACATCTTCGTACTTCCAGGATGAATGGATAGAAGGGAATTGTGTGCCTCGTTCATAATGACTTTACGTAGATCACCCTTAGGAACCACAATCCGGTCCTCGAAGAAAAGAGTATCTTTGTCATCAATGTGGAAGCACTTGTATTTGGAAATGCCCTTGCCGATACCACGTTTCACCTTTTTCACCATGGTATCCAGGAGTTGAGCCTCACGAATCTGATCTTCCAAAGTAGGAGAGACTATGAGGTTGGCAAGAAAGCCTTGAGGAACAACTTGAAGATTCAGCTTGCGGAAAGCTTCACAGATCCGGTTGGAAGGGCTTGAGGATTAAACTGTTGCAATAAGCCTTCTGCTCAAAGCATCTGCAATGACATTGGCCTTGCCAGAGTATATTCAATACTTGGGTTGTACTCTTGAATCATTTCGACCCATCGAGTTTGCACGAGGTTGAGGTTGGGTTGAGTGAAGATATACTTGAGGCTCTTGTGATCGGTGAAAATGTCCACTTTCCTTCCCAACAAGAGATGTCTCCACGTTATCAATGCATGGACAACTGCCGCCAACTCAAGATCGTGAGTGGGGTAGTTCTTCTCGTTGGGCTTCAATTGACGAGAGGTATAGGCCACAACTCTCTTCTCTTGCATTAACACAGCACCGAGACCTTGAAGAGAAGCATCACAGAAAACTTCGAATGGCTTGGATTCATCAGGAGGAGTCAAGACAGGAGCTGTGACGAGATTCTCTTTGAGAGTATTAAAGCAACGTCACACTCAGGAGACTAGACATACTTCACATGCTTCTGGAGGAGGTTGGAAAGAGGCTTTGCAATCTTGGAGAAGTTCTCAACGAATCTTCGGCAATAGCTTGCAAGACCAAGAAAACTGCGGAGCTGCTTGACATTCTGAGGAGGTTCCCAATTCACAACTGCGGACACCTTCTCGGGGTTAACATCGATGCCCTTGGCGGAGATGATGTGACCAAGATAAAGAACTTCATCAAGCCAAAATTCACATTTTGAAAACTTCGCATAGAATTGATGCTCTCTGAGCTTGTCGAGCACCAATCGCAAATGTTTGGCATGATCCTTCTTATTCTTGGAGAAGACCAAAATATCATCAAGATAGACCAAGACGAATTCATTGGTGTAGGGGTTGAAGATGAAGTTCATCATTCGAGAGAATGTTGGAGGAGCATTGACAAGGCCGAAAGACATGACAAGATATTCATAAGAACCAAAGCTTGTTACGAAAGCTGTCTTGGGAATATCTTGTTCACGAATGCGAATTTGATGATAACCCATACGAAGGTCAAGCTTGGAGAACACTTTAGCACCTTTGAGTTGCTCGAAAAGCTCATTGATGTTAGGAAGTGGATACTTGTTCTTGATTGTCTTCTTATTCAATGGACGGTAATCGATGTCGAAAAGTCGGTCCATGCCATCCTTTTCTCGGACAAAAGAACACCACAACCCCAAGGAGATGAACTCGGTCCGATCAAACCAGACGCTCTTGTTCATCGAGCTGCTTCTTCAATTCCTTCAGCTCATTAGGTCCAAGCTTGTATGGACGCTTGCAAGCGGGTTCGATGCGGGCTCAAGATCGATAACGAACTCAAGCGGCGGTGAGGAGGCATTCTGGAAGCTCTTCTAGAAAGACATCTTGGTACTCACAAACGACTGGAATCGAGAGATAGCATCCAACTCGCCCTTCTCATCGAGAGAAAACAACCGAATGGTTTCATCACGAAGCGGCATAGATGATCACATCATTAGAAGAGTGAGTCAATTGAATTTCCACAGCAGCACAATCAAGCTGAGCTTTGTCTGAGAAAGCGATCCATCCCAAGAATAAGATCAATATCGAGTCACCGAGAACAATTGGTTTAGCCAAAAATCTATAATCGCCCATCTTGATAGTGACATCGGGAGCAATCAAACTAGAAGTCATAAGCTTTCCGGGAGAAACAACTTGCATCGCTTTAGGTAATGCCTCTGTATCAAAATTGTGCTTCGATGCAAAAGGATATGACATGAAAGAATGCGATGCACCAAAGATCAAATAAGACTTTTGCAGGAATATCATTGACCGAGAGATTACCCATTATCACATCAAGATTCCTCCGATTGAGCTGCATTCATCATTTTCACCTTTGCAGTCTTGGGATTATGCTTGACCTCTGGATTTCTGGAAGATTTCACAGGAGGAGGAGGCGGAAGGCGCCTTTGGTTGTAGCACTAGTTCGCATAGTGAACTTTCTGCTGACACTTGTTGCAAGTCACCTCTAAGAGCGGACGGTGATAAGGAGCATTTGACCTTGGAGCTTGAGAATTAGACTTGTTACGATAGCTTGGTTGGGCGGGTGGGAAGATCCACGACCACCTGAGTTCTTCTGGTGATAAGGCTGACGGAACGGAGGAGGTGGAAGGTAGAACTTCTGCTTCTTAGTTGCCACTTGAGAGGAAGAAGAAGACTGAACTGCATCCCTGATTCTCTTCTTAGAAGCCTCACAGTTGAGCTGTGCAGCTTCTTGCTTCAGTGCCATGTTGTAGAATTCATCATACTTTTCCGGCTCAAAAAGCACGAGAGCTAATTGCAGATCTTCTCTGAGACCACCTCTGAATTGATAGATCATACTCTTTTCATCAGGGACGTCTTGCTTAGCGAAGCGAGCGAGTTTCTGGAACTGGATATTGTATTGATACACAGACATGTTGCCTTGCTTGAGATTGCGGAACTCCTCACGCTTGCTCTCAACAACACTTTTCGGAATGTGGTGAGCTCTGAAGTCTCGGAGGAACTCATCCCAGGTAATGACACGACCTCCTCTGGAATCTTTGTATTGCTGGTACCACTGAGTAGCTTGGTCCTTGAGTTGAAACGAAGCAAACTTGACAAAGTCCTCAGGTCTGACATTGCTACATTCAAAATGTTTGCAGATGTCCACAAGCCAATCGTCGGCGTCTGTGGCCTCGGCTACGTAAACCGAAAGACTTCGTGATTAGCGAGGAACTGATTGAGGGTAGCAAAGTGCGGCTGGTTGTTGCCTTGACCTTGATTGCCTTGATTGCCTTGCCCTTGGGTACGCTCTTGCAAGAGCTGCAAAATCATCTGAGCATTGGCATTGGTGGCTGCCATGATAGCTTGCGAGGCCTCCGAAGGCGGAGGTGGAGGTGGAGGGTTCGACTGATTCTCATCATTGCGATCCGGATTCAGCGTTGGCGGAGCCATCCTGAAGAGGGTGACATCCGTTAGCACTTTGATAGACAGATAGACAAGTTGAATCAACGGATAGAAATTGCAACATATAGTCTTCACAATAAACATTCGAACAAGGATGAACGAATGAATTCCAAAGTTAACATCACACGTCCATTAAGGTGAGAAGCCACTTAGATAAAGGTATGGAATCATCATCTGCCTTTGAAACAACTCGAATAACACAACTGAAAAAACAAAACAAAAGATTGGCTTCTAGAATAAGCCGGAACAAACACATGATAGAGATTTCGCCCAAAGTGTTCGTGGTGGGGCCCACACGGGCACGACGTCTGACGGGACGTCACGAATGACAAACAAGACGTCCTCGAATCAGCATAGCCAAGGATTCTTTAAGACGCCTCGCGACCAATCGTGAATCGACCGTGGATGGGCGGACCACTAGACGTTGGACCCCAATCTCAAATCATACATCCGTCGGAAAGATATCCTATAAGCTACTAGAATTCCCACCTATAAACTCCCGAAACTTTCTGGTTATGCAATCTGGTGTTGGGGATCTGAGGGGACACAAAATATATCACCCAAACTAACAATACCTAGATCCAAATTGTATCCATCCGTCAACACATAACCAAGAAACCTTCGGAAATCATGTACCTCGACCTTCGAAAAGCATCCGTTATACAAGTCATGGCAATACTCCCGAGCTCGCCCCAGTACTGGGTTATCGGGGTTATCTCACCAACAACTGCACAAAAGAGATTTCGATGTCGGCAAAACTCAGGTATTCGAACTGCAGAACGATAAAATTGTGACGACAACACCTCGGAGCTCAACTCCCGGGACACCGCCACAACCCCTAAATGTCGGGAGGCACCAAGAACAATGTTCTCGTCACAAAACCATCGAACGATCCCAAGATACCCGTGTGATCCTAAAAAAAATTTAGTGAAATTTGAGGAGAGAAGGGTCAAAACTTCTCGTCGGAGACCTCACCAGAAGGTCGAAGGGACTGGGGAGTAAAAAGAATCCTACTCTCCGATATATATAATCCTAAGACTAAAAACATTTTTTATAGACTCAACAAAGTCAGCGATTCAATCAAGAATGGGGCTCCTAAGTCGGGGAAGGCTCTGATTACCAACTTGTAACGCCCTCGATGCGGCTATATCTCCCACGTGTCGAAGCACGACTTAGAGGCATAACCGCATTGAAAGCAATGTCGCAAGTGAGGTAATCTTCACACAACCCATGTAATACATACGGGAAAGAGATACATAGTTGGCTTACAGTCGCCATTTCACACAATACATAAATAAACATTCATCATCCAGAATACACTCAAGGTCCGACTACGGAACCAAAATAAAAGAAGATATCCCAAATGCTACACAGATCCCCGATCGACCCAACTGGGCTCCACTACTGATCATCGGGAAAATACACATAGTAACGACCACGTTCCTCGTCGAACTCCCACTTGAGCTCGGTTGCGCCACCTGACCGCATCGCCGGCACTGCAACTGCTTTTGGTAGAATCTGTGAGTCACGGGACTCAGGCAATCTCACACCCGAGATCCAAACTATTTAAGCTTATAGGAAGGACAGAGTTGTGAGGTGGAGCTGCGACAGCGACTAGCATATATGGTGGCTACATTCGCAAAAGAGAGCGAGAAGAGAAGCAAGGCACGGTCGTGAAGCTAGTAGTGATCAAGAAGTGATCTGAACTACTTACGTCAACCATAACTCCAACACCGTGTTCACTTCCGGACTCCGCCGAAGAGACCATCACGGTTACACCTTGATTGATGTGTATTTTAATTAAGGTCAACTTCGGGTTTTCTATAGCCGGACATTAACAAATTCCCATCTGCCTCATAACCGCGGGCACGGCTTTGAAAAGATAATACCTGCAGGGGTGTCCCAACTTAGCCCATTATAAGCTCTCACGGTCAACGAAGGATATTCCTTCTACCGGGAGACCCGATCGATCTCGGAATCCCGGACTACAAGACATTTCGACAAAGAATAAAACAAGACCAAGAAGCCGCCCGATTGTGCCGACAAATCCCGATAGGAGCTGCACATATCTCGTTCTCAGGGCACATCCGGATGAGACATCCTACGAGTAAAACCAAGCCTCGAGTTTCCCGTGGTGGCCCCTTGATCTGCTTTCGTTCGGGCCGGCACTCGAAGGAGCACCGGTCGGGGGTTAAAATAAAGATGACCCTCGGGCTCGCGAAAACCGGGGAAAAAAGGCTTAGGTGGCAAATGGTAAAACCAAAGTTGGGCCTTGTTGGAGGAGTCTTATTCAAAGCGAACTGTCAAGGGGTCCCATAAATCACCCAACCGTGTAAGGACCGCGAAATCAAGGAACATAACATCGGTATGACGGAAACTAGGGAGGCAAGAGTGGAACAAAACACCAGGCATAAGGCCGAGTCTTCCACCCTTTACCAAGTATATAGATGCATTAATTGTAGCAGATATATTGTGATAACCCCAACAAGTAAACATGTTCCAACAAGGAACAACATCTCCATGTTCCAACAAGGAACAAACTTCATCTTCACCTGCAACTAGCAACGCTATAAGAGGGGCTGAGCAAAGCGGTAACATAGCCAATCAACGGTTTGCTAGGAAAGGATGGTTAGAGGTTTGACATGGCAATATGGGTGGCATGATATAGCAAGTGATAGGCATCGTAGCATAGGCATAGCAAAGAAGCGAGCATCTAGCAAGCAAAGATAGAAGTGATTTCGAGGGTATGGTCATCTTGCTCGCAAAGTTCTCAGAGTTGTCGAAAGCTTGATCCTCGTAAGCGTTCTCAACAGGTTCCTCGTTCACGTACTCGTCTCGGCTCTACCCACATCAAGAACACAAACAAAGGAACCACAATAAATCACGGTGCAATGCACTAGCAACATGATGCAATATATGGCATGATATGCGGGATGTGATATGCAATGCGTATGCGCGCTCCGGAAGGAAAATGATGAACCATACATCAATTTGGCAAACCAAGTATGCCGCTGGAAAGATGAGATGATTTCGGTTGAAATCGATATAAAGATCACCGGAATCGGATGCACGGTTTGCAAATGACAAGCAAAACAAGAATGGCACAAATCTGCCATTAACAGCATGATGCCACAAAGCAAGCAACAAGAAATTAAGCTACTGCACCCAAACGTACCAGAAAATCATATGGCAGTGATCTACTCAAGATGCTTGACAAAAGATGAACACTGAGCTACGGATAAATCACATCATAACAGGTCCAAACAAGCATGGCAAAAGTGCAAAATATATCAGCTTCACAGACTTAGGGAAATAACTGAACATGGCAAAAACAGCATCAGGAAGCAATGTTCAGAGCAATGAAACAGCATGCTACAGGAACTTATAATAGCAAACCAAGGCATGGCATGAATCTACTCAAAGCATAGAACAAAAGTCCCTTACTGACCATAAGCCAAAAAGGATCAGAAAATATAATAACACCCATGTAAACATAGCAAGTTTCGTTAACAGATTCAGCAACAGGGCATGACAAAAGCAGATAACAAGTAGGCATGTTTAAGAGCTCGATACACTCACTACAGAGCATCTCATGATAAACTAAGCACACATCCATCAAGAAGACATGGCATAGAAGATATACATGGCAAGAACAACATCATAGCATACACGGATCAACTATAACAACCTTGGCAAAATTGAATAACATGTAAACAATCTGCCAGGAAACATTTTATAGTAAAAGTAGAGCTCGATTGACTCAAGCTATGACACTCCATAATTGCAAACAAAGGCATGGATGGGTAGATCATAACCATATGTTCAAAACATCCTTACTGAAGTATCTCAAAATATGCATGGATCTCTCGGTAGCATCAAGTTAACATGGCATAAAAATATCAGCAAAACAGGGGCTGAATTCAGCAACATCATGAAGCCTAGTTTGCATGCTTGTGCTAGTCACCACAGAGATCACAAAAATACATGGCATACACCCCTGGAAAGATGGCATGGCATATTACAAAACACATGTAGGACTCAAGATCGTAGGGTGCACACATCAATCATGGCAAAAATGACAAAAGTGCATGTTCTGTTAAGAAACAGAAACTAACAACACATAGCCCTCTTCTAACAGCATTTCGGGCAACAAGATGAGATGAAATGATCTACTCATCGAGACGAACATTTTGACATATCACACGCGCAAAACGGAGCTACGGATGCAGAGATACGATGCGATGAAAATGCAACATTATGCAAAATATCTGGGGAACTTAGGATATTTCGGGGTCAACCTCGTGCACGGAAATCGAAGCGGCGGCGGATCTCGCCGGATCCGCGGCGCCGGTGGCCGGAGTTGGACGGGGATGAGCCGCCGGAGGGCAGGGGAGGCGCCGGAGGAGGCCGGGGAGCTCGGGGCCGGCCGGATCCAGTCCGGCCTGACCGGATCTGGCATGGGCGGGCCGGCTGCAAGGCGCGGGCGGGCAAGCGCGGGCGGGCGGAAGGAGGCGGAGGTGGCTGGCGGAGCGGCGCGCCGGCGGGCGACGGCCCGTGCCGGGCGACGGAGGCGCGGGCGAAGCGGGCGCAGGGCGCAGCCTTGGCCGCGGGGCGGGCTCCTCATGAGCCGAGCGCTGCATGGCGGCGCGGTGGCGGGCGCCACGTGGCGTGCTCCACGGAGGCGGCGGCGGATGGGCAGACACGCCCGGGCGGCGGCGATTTTCGTCGATGGCGCGAGGTAGGGAAGGCTAGGGTTAGACCGCAAATTTGGACGGGGAGGACATATTTATAGATAGAGGGAGCTAGGAGGCTCCAAATGAGGTGCGGTTTTCGCCCACACGATCGTGATCGAACGACGGAGAGCATGGAAGTGAATTAGATGGGTTATTGGGCTGTTTTGGAGAGGTGTTGGGCTGCAACTTAAAAGAGGCCTTTGCGAGAGTGCGGTTAACCGTTGGAGTACCAAACGAGCTCCAAATGACCCGAAACTTGACAGGTGGTCTAAAGGTGGTATACCAAGGTCACTTGACAAACCTCGGTCCATTCCGAGAAAGTTTAGTACCCGCTCACGGAAAAACGTAAAAGGGGACGCCGGGGGACATAGGAGTGCTTGGGATTGCAAAGCGGACAACGGGGAAAATGCTCGGAATCATGAGACGAACACGTATGCAAATGCGATGCACATGATGACATGATATGGAATGCATGACATGGACAAAATGAAAAAAGAGGAAAACCCAACCACGGAGGGAATGTCATATCACACTGCCGAAAATGGCAAGAGTTGGAGTTACAAATATGGAAAGTTACATCCGGGGTGTTACAGGCATCCAGTGGTTAGGCGTGAGTACGATGGGCTCTATATCGAGCGCGTCTCTATGCGCGCGTTCGTACCTCCTCATGGATGTGTGAGTCGCGTGGATCATGTTCACTGTTTTAACCTCTCGCGGGAATTTTTTTTTGTCCTTCAGTGTTCGGCTGGCGAGGTTCATCCTCGTCTTCACTTGGTGTTTCCCTTTCCTTGTGTTTGTCATTTAATTTGCGGCTCGCTTGAAGACCCAAAGCACTCTCTGTGCGTGTGGTTTGCAGTTTTGTCAGGGTGCCATGAATTTGGCATAGTCTGTCTAGGACTCTATTCAGACCGGACGGTCCCTCTTTGCTGCCTTTAGATGGCTTGTTTTGCTGATTAGGTCGAGAGCCCCTGAATCCGGCATTAACCATCGTGTTATCCGGGCTCTCTTCCTTGTTTTGATGTTTGTTTTTATGACGCCGTGGCTTCCCATTGCCATCCCTTATTTCGGATGTGCTAGGGTCGCTGGTGCCTTTACGGGCTAGCCAGCTATCTTCTCCCGCGCAAAAGCGGATCATAAGGCTTGTTAGGGCTGCCATTGTCCTTGGCTTTTCTTGGCCGAGGTGTCTGGTGAGCCATTCGTCACGGATGCTGTGTTTAAGCGCTGCTAAGGCTTTGGCATCCGGATAATCAACAATTTGATTCTTCTTAGTGAGGAATCTGTTTCAAAACTTGCAGGCGGATTCTCCGTGATGTTGGACTATGTGACTTAAGTCGTCAGCATCCGGAGGCCGGACATAGGTCCGTTGAAAGTTGGCCCTGAAAGCGTCCTCGAGTTCCTCCCAGCTCCTAATTGAATTTTCGGGGAGGCCTTTCAACCAGTGCCGAGCTGGTCCCTTCAGCTTGAGGGGGAGGTATTTGATGGCGTGAAGGTCGTCCCCACGAGCCATATGTATGTGCAGGATAAAGTCCTCGATCCGAGACCCACAGGTCTGTCGTTCCGTCATATGCCTCTATGTTCACAGGTTTAAAGCCCTGTGGGAATTCATGGTCCAGTACTTCATCGGTAAAGCACAAGGGGTGAGCAGCCCCTCTGTATCTGGACGTGCTGTGGCATGTCGTCGGCTGTTGTTGTGTCCGGTCTTTATTCCGGACTGGTGTTTGATGGCGTAATCGTTTTGGCGACCATAGTCCTTCGCCGGGGTGTGTCCTTTGGGTCCATAAATGGACCTGGCCGCGCCAGCTTTCTTATTCAGGTGTTCATGTGGATCGGTAGCCGCTTTGTTGCGGTTATGAAGTGGTACAACTTTGTCGTCAAATTCTGGCAGTAGCTTGCGTTTTGGATAGCTCTTTGTATGGCGATCATCGCCGTATCTTTCTTCAGTGTCCAGCACTTTATTCAATCTATGGTTGAGCATTTCCTGTGTGGCTTTGAGCCGTTGCTTCTGCTTCTTTAGACTTCTTGTGGTGGCCATAAGCTTTCTGTGGAGGTTATCTCGTTCCACGTGTTTTTCCGGGATTGCATCATTATCCGGACTGTTTTCATGTGCTGGTTTGATGACCTCTCCGTCGGGATCATTGTCCTCGGGCGTCTGCTCCGAACTGTGTTCGGGGTGACCTGGTTCGCCCTGCTCCATCGCTGGGTCCGTATGGTCGTTGTTGCCTTCGGAGTTGATTGTAGTATCGATCCCTCTGGCGCTCTTGTCACTATTTTTACTGTTGCTGGACTTAGAACGGCGTCTGCGCCGTTGCTTTGGCTTTTGTCCGGGGGTTTTATCGTCCGGATTGTCGCCTTTGTCCTCTTTGGGCGTATCCACCATGTATACGTCGTGTGACAAGAGGGAAGTCCGGCGCCCCATAGATTCCGCATCTTCTCCTGCATTGTCGTCCATACCGTCGATTTCTTCGGAGTCGAAGTCAGGCACGTCGGTTAAATCATCGACCGTGGCTATGAAGTGGGTGGTGGGTGGGCATAGAATTTCTTCGTCGCCTGCTTCCCACTCGAACCGGACGTAGTTTGGCCCAGAAATTTCTGTCAAAGAGAGAGTTTCAACGCATTCAGCATGTCGCCAAAGGGCGAGTGTCGAACAATGTCCGCGGCGGTGAACTCCATTACCGGAGCCCAACCTGGCTCGACCGGTTCGGGAGTGCATGGACCGGACTCAACATCCGGATATGAATCCGGGGGGTCTGGAGTCATAGGCCACCACAGAGGTAAGGCCCGTGTTTGGCTCCAACGCCGATGAGTGCACGACCCGCGGGGCGGGGTCCAGCCCTCTGTCCTCAGGCGACGCAGCCTGCTCCGAATTTAGGTCCGAGGCTAATGTGGGGGTGATACCCCGAGCTTTGTCCGACAGCAGGTCTAAGCCGTGCTCGTCGTGACTATCCGGTATCGTGTTATTGACGATGGTTGAAGGAGCCATCGAGCCCAGTAGCGACGACACAGAGGAACTCTCAATGAAAGAACCAATTTCGGTGTCAAAACCGGCGGATCTCGGGTAGGGGGTCCCGATCTGTGCGTCAAGGCTGATTGTAACAGGAAGCAAGGGACACAGATGTTTACCCAGATTCGGGCCCTCTCGATGGAGGTAAAACCCTACTTCCTGCTTCATTAATATTGATGATATGGGTAGTACAAGAGTAGATCTACCACGAGATCATAGAGGCCAAACCCTAAGAGCTAGCCTATGATGGTATGATTGTAATTGTTATCGGCCTTCTAAGGACCAACCTCTCTGGTTTATATAGACACCGGAGAGGGCTAGGGTTTACATGGAGTCGGTTACAAGGAAGGAAATATAATATCCTGATCGCCAAGCTTGCCTTCCACGCCAAGGAAAGTCCCATCCGGACACGGGCCGAAGTCTTGAGTCTTGTATCTTCATGCTTCAATAGTCCGGACGTTGTACATAGTCCGGCTGTCCGGATACCCCCTAATCCAGGACTCCCTCACCCACCATGTAGTTTTCGCATCATTTGGTAGACTGCACGTCGCTTTGGGCCAGGCCCGACTGATGCAAAATAGGCCCCCCCAGCCAGGCTGAGCTCGCACGCAAGTTTCGGCCATTTTCGCGAGCCTGCATCCGCGCGAGCACCCACGCGAGCGAAGAGGAATAGGGTTTCTCCCCCCGTCGATTCACACCCGATTCACGCCGCCGCCTCACGCCTCTCATGTCTCCTGCGAGCAGACCTCGCCTCCACGTCGCCTCGCGAGCACGTCGCCGCCGCGGATCCTCACCGTGCGAAGGTTGAACGCCCCTCCTCACATCACTCTTCCATCTGTCCCCTTCCCCTCAGACCCTCTCATCTATCTCTGCCCCTTGTGCTGCTTTGCTTGCACCGATCACGGATGTGAGCCGTGGTCGGGAGCCGAGCTCTGGCCATGGCCGCCCGTGGCCATGGGAGGTGCTCTCCTCGCTCTGAGAGGCACGAGCACCCACACACACACCCATGCGCAAGCACCCACCTGCACACACACACACACACATATATGCACAGCCGCCATGCACATGCTCTGCCCGAACATCCTTCTCCTCATATGGATGCATGTGATAAGCATGCATCTATGGGAGCTAGTTGGCTAGTAATTTTTGTTATTATCATGGATCTGTGTGATCTGTTCCTAAGTAAGAGTTTGCTAATTTGTGCATATATTTTATTTTGCTTTGATGATGCAAATGTTGTCAATATTAACCCATGCCTTTATGAATTTATAATACTGTGATGAATTTATATAGATGGATGACAACGGCAAGACCCAGATATGCTCATAGTGCAAGCTGCTGGTTTGGTTGCTGGTTTGTGTGCAAATATGTGCTAATTCACCTAAGGAAGCTGACCATATTTTATTGTATTCAGTCAGAAAAACCATGCCCCTATATATGTGATGTAAGGAATATAACATGGACCTTATGTTATGTTTGTTTGTTGGACTGTAATATGGACAATATGGATATGGACGGTATGTGAACTCTAGCATGTGCCGGACTGTAATATGGACCATATGGATTTGTGGCTCTATAATATGTGAACTCCTAAGATGTACTTGCATTGTATGTGCACTCCCTATTATCCTGATGCATTTCTTTAGCTATTTTGTACCATAAATTGCTTATATGTGTATATAAACTACTTGTGTACTTATACAAACAGCAAAGAGCCAGGCTCATCTTATGCAGTACACCAAACAAAATCTGAGCTGAGCCAGGCTCATCTCATGCAGTACACCAAACACACATCTTAACTCATTTTTGCATGAGCTCAACAAGGCCAGCCCCAACCAAGCTCCTTCATGCAATGCATGCTAGATGCACCCAGGCAACCAAACACGCCCCTAATGATGTGATCCCGTTATCAACGACATCCAATGTCCATGGTCAGGAAACCATAACCATCTATTGATCAACGAGCTAGTCAACTAGAGGCTTACTAGGGACATGTTGTGGTCTATGTATTCACACATGTATTACGGTTTCCGGTTAATAAAATTATAGCATGAACAATAGACAATTATCATGAACAAGGAAATATAATAATAACCATTTTATTATTGCCTCTAGGGCATATTTCCAACATAGACATGACCGAGACTCACTTCCGGTCAATAACCAATAGCGGAACCTGGATGCTCATATTGGTTCCTACATATTCTACGAAGATCTTTATTGGTCAAACCGCATAAAACATACGTTGTTCCCTTTGTCATCGGTATGTTACTTGCCCGAGATTCGATCGTCGGTATCTCAATACTTAGTTCAATCTCGTTACCGACAAGTCTCTTTACTCGTTCCGTAATGCATCATCCCGCAAGTAACTCATTAGTCACATTGCTTGCAAGGCTTATAGTGATGTGCATTACCAAGAGGGCCCAGAGATACCTCTCCGTAACACGGAGTGACAAATCCTAATCTCGATCTATGCCAACCCAACAAACACCATCGGAGAC
Source organism: Aegilops bicornis (assembly GCA_021605145.1). Taxonomy (NCBI): domain Eukaryota; kingdom Viridiplantae; phylum Streptophyta; class Magnoliopsida; order Poales; family Poaceae; genus Aegilops; species Aegilops bicornis. Next base: position 380,072,384 of record CM038669.1, on the reverse strand, counting down.
ACCTGTAGAGCATCTTTATAATCACCCAGTTATGTTGTGACATTTGATAGCACACTAAGTGTTCCTCCGGTATTCGGGAGTTGCATAATCTCACAGTCATAGGAACATGTATAAGTCATGAAGAAAGCAATAGAAATAAACTAAACGATCATGCTAAGCTAACGGATGGGTCAAGTCAATCACATCATTCTCTAATGATGTGATCCCGTTCATCAAGTGACAACACATGTCTATGGCTAGGAAACTTAACCATCTTTGATTAACGAGCTAGTCAAAGTAGAGGCATACTAGTGACACTCTGTTTGTCTATGTATTCACACATGTACTAAGTTTCCGGTTAATAAAATTCTAGCATGAATAATAAACATTTATCATGATATAAGGAAATATAAATAACAACTTTATTATTACCTCTAGGGCATGTTTCCTTCAATCTCCCACTTGCACTAGAGTTAATAATCTATATTACATTGTAATGATTCTAACACCCATGGAGTCTTGGTGTTGATCTTGTTTTGCTCGTGAGAGAGGCTTAGTCAACGGGTCTGCAACATTCAGATCCGTATGTATCTTGCAAATCTTTATGTCCCCTTCCGACACTTGATGACGCATGGAATTGAAGTGTCTCTTGATGTGCCTGGTTCTCTTGTGAAATCTGGATACCTTCACCAACGCAATTGTTCCAGTATTGTCACAAAAGATTTTCATTGGACCCGATGCACTAGGTATGACACCTAGATCGGATATGAACTCCTTCATCCGGACTCCTTCATTTGCTGCTTCTGAAGCAGCTATGTATTCCGCTTCACACGTAGATCTCGCCACGACGCTCTGCTTAGAACTGCACCAACTGACAGCTCCACCGTTCAACATAAACATGTATCCGGTTTGCGATTTAGAGTCATTCGGATCAGTGTCAAAGATTGCATCGACGTAACCATTTACGACGAGCTCTTTGTCCCATCCATAAATGAGAAACATATCCTTAGTCCTTTTCAGGTATTTCAGGATGTTCTTGACCGCTGTCCAGTGATCCACTCCTGGATTACTCTGGTACCTCCCTACTATACTTATAGCAAGGCACACATCAGGTCTGGTACACAGCATTGCATACATGATAGAACCTATGGCTGAAGCATAGGGAATGACTTTCATTTTCTCTCTATCTTCTGCAGTGGTCGGGCATTGAGTCTCACTCAACTTCACACCTTGTAACACAGGCAAGAACCCTTTCTTTGACTGGTCCATTTTGAACTTCTTCAAAATGTTATCAAGGTATGTGCTTTGTGAAAGTCCAATTAAGCGTCTTGATCTATCTCTATAGATCTTGATGCCCAATATATAAGCAGCTTCACCAAGGTCTCTCATTGAAAAACTTTTATTCAAGTTTCCTTATATGCTATCCAAAAATTCTATATCATTTCCAATCAACGATATGTCATCCACATATAATATTAGAAATGCTACAGAGCTCCCACTCACTTTCTTCTAAATACAGGCTTCTCCAAAAGTGCAGATAAAACCATCTGCTTTGATCACACTATCAAAACGTTTATTCCAACTCCGAGAGGCTTGCACCAGTCCATAAATGGATCGCTGGAGCTTGCACACTTTGTTAGCATCCTTTGGATCGACAAAACCTTCTAGTTGCGTCATATACAACTCTTCTTCCAGAAATCCATTCGGGAATGCAGTTTTGACATCCATTTGCCAAATTTCACAATCATAAAATGCGGCAATTGCTAACATGATTCGGACAGACTTAAGCATCGCTACGGGCAAGAAAGTCTCGTCGTAGTAAACTCCTTGAACTTGTCAAAAACCTTACGCAACAAGTCGAGCTTTGTAGACAATAACATTACCATCAGCGTCAGTCTTCTTCTTGAAGTTCATTTATTCTCGATGGCTTGCCGATCATCGGGCAAGTCAACCAAAGTCCACACTTTGTTCTCATACATGGATCCCATCTCAGATTTCATGGCCTCTAGCCATTTCGCAGAATTTGGGCTCATCATCGCTTCCTCATAGTTCGTAGGTTCGTTATGGTCTAGTAACATGACGTCCAGAACAGGATTACCGTACCGCTCTGGTGCGAATCTTACTCTGGTTGACCTACGAGGTTTAGTAGTAACTTGATCTGAAGCTTCATGCTCACTATCATTAGCTTCCTCACTAATTGGTGTAGGAATCACTGGAACTGATTTCTGTGATGAACTACTTTCCTATTCAGGAGAAGGTACAATTACCTCATCAAGTTCTACTTTCCTCCCACTCACTTCTTTCGAGAGAAACTCCTTCTCTAGAAAGGATCCATTCTTAGCAAAGAATATCTTGCCTTCGGATCTGTGATAGAAGGTGTACCAAACAGTCTCCTTTGGGTATCCTATGAAGACACATTTCTCCTATTTGGGTTTGAGCTTATCAGGTTGAAGCTCTTTCACATAAGCATCGCAGCCCCAAACTTTCAGAAATGACAACTTGGGTTTCTTGCCAAACCACAGTTCATAAGGTGTCGTCTCAACGGATTTAGATGGTGCCCTGTTTAACGTGAATGCAGCCGTCTCTAAAGCATAACCCCAAAACGATAGCGGTAAATCAGTAAGAGACATCATAGATCGCACCATATCTAATAAAGTGCGGTTACGATGTTCGGACATACCATTACACTGTGGTGTTACAGGTGACGTGAGTTGCGAAACTATTCCACATTGTTTCAAATGAAGACGAAACTCGTAACTCAAATATTCTACTCCACGATCAGATCGTAGAAACTTTATTTTCTTGTTACGATGATTTTCCACTTCACTCTGAAATTCTTTGAACTTTTCAAATGTTTCAGACTTATGTTTCATCAAGTAGATATATCCATATCTGCTCAAATCATCTGTGAAGGTCAGAAAATAATGATGCCCGCCATGACGCCAACACTCATCGGACTGCATACATCAAGATGTATTATTTCCAACAAGTCATTGCTTTCGCTCCATAGTTCCGGAGAACAGAGTCTTAGTCATCTTGCCCATGAGGCATGGTTCGCAAGTATCAAGTGATTCCAAAAGCCCATCAGCATGGAGTTTCTTCATGCTCTTTACACCAATATGACCTAAACGGCAGTGCCACAAATAAGTTGCACTATCATTATTGAACTTATATCTTTTGGCTTCAATACTATGAACATGTGTATCACTACTATCGAGATTTTACAAAAATAGACCACTCATCAAGGGTGCATGACCATAAAAGATATTACTCATATAAATAGAACAACCATTATTCTCTGATTTAAACGAATAACCGTCTCGCATCAAACAAGATCCAGATATAATGTTCATGCTCAACGCACCAAATAACAATTATTCAGGTCTAAAACTAATCCCGAAGGTAGATGTAGAGGTAGCGTGCCGACCGCGATCACATCGACTTTGGAACCATTTCCCATGCGCATCGTCACCTCATCCTTAGCCAATATCCGTAGCCCCTATTTTGAGTTGCAAATATGAGCAACAGAACCAGTATCAAATACCCAGGCGCTACTGCGAGCATTAGTTAAGTACACATCAATAACATGTACATCAAATATACCTTTCACTTTGCCATCCTTCTTATCTGCCAAATACTTGGGCCAGTTCCGCTTCCATTGACCAGTCCCTTTGCAGTAGAAGCACTCAGTCTCAGGCTTAGGTCCAGACTTGGGCTTCTTCACTTGAGCAGCAACTTGCTTGCCGTTCTTCTTGAAGGTCCCCTTCTTCCCTTTGCCCTTCTTCTTGAAACTGGTGGTCTTGTTGACCATCAACACTTGATGCTCCTTCTTGATTTCTACCTCCGCAGCTTTTAGCATCGCGAAGAGCTCGGGAATTGTCTTATCCATCCCTTGCATATTATAGTTCATCACGAAGCTTTTGTAGCTTGGTGGCAGTGATTGAAGAACTCTGTCAATGACACTATCATCAGGAAGATTAACTCCCAGTTGAGTCAAGTGGTTGTGGTACCCGGACATTTGGAGTATATGTTCACTGACAGAACTATTCTCCTCCATCTTGCAGCTATAGAACTTATTGGAGACTTCAAATCTCTCCATCCGGGCATTTGCTTGAAATATTAACTTCACTCCTGGAACATCTCATATGCTCCATGACGTTCAAAACGTTGTTGAAGTCCCGGTTCTAAGCCGTAAAGCATGGCATATTGAAATATCGAGTAGTCATCAGCTTTGCTCTGCCAGACGTTCATAACGTTCGGAGTTGCTCCTGCAGTGGGTCTTGCACCTGGCGGTGCTTCCAGGACGTAATTCTTCTGTGTAGCAATGAGGATAATCCTCAAGTTACGGACCTAGTCCGTGTAGTTGCTACCATCATGTTTCAACTTAGCTTTCTCTAGGAACGCATTAAAATTCAATGGAACAGTAGCACGGGCCATTTATCTACAACAACATAGACATGCAAAATACTATCAGGTACTAAGTTCATGATAAATTAAAGTTCAGTTAATCATATTACTTAAGAACTCCCACTTAGATAGACGTCCCTCTAATCATTTAAGTGATCACGTGATCCATATCAACTAAACCATGTCCGATCATCACATGAGATTGAGTAGTTTTCAATGGTGAACATCACTATGTTGATCATACCTACTATATGATTCACGCTCGACCTTTCGGTCCCAGTGTTCCGAGATCATATCTGCATATACTAGGCTCATCAAGTTTAACCCGACTATTCCGCGTGTGCAAAACTAGCTTGCACCTGTTGTATGTGAACATAGAGCTTATCACACCCGATCATCACGTGTATCTCGGCATGACGAACTGTCGCAATGGTGCATACTCAGGGAGAACACTTATACCTTGAAATCTAGTGAGAGATCATCTTATAATGCTACCGCCGAACTAAGAAAAATAAGATGCATAAAGGATAAACATCACATGCAATCAATATAAGTGATATGATATGGCCATCATCATCTTGTGCCTTTGATCTCCATCTCCAAAGCACCGTCATGATCACCATTGTCACTGGCATGACACCTTGATCTCCATCGTAGCATCGTTGTCGTCTCGCCAACTATTGCTTCTACGACAATCGCTACCGCTTAGTGATAAAGTAGAAACAATTACATGGCGATTGCATTGCATACAATAAAGTGACAACCATATGGCTCCTGTCAGTTGCCGATAACTCTGTTACAAAACATGATCATCTCATACAATAAAATATAGCATCATGTCTTGACCATATCACATCCCAACATGCCCTACAAAAACAAGTTAGAGGTCCTCTACTTTGTTGTTGCAAGTTTTACGTGGCCGCTACGGGCTTAGCAAGAACCGTTCTTACCTACGCATCTAAAACCACAATGATTTTTCGTCAAGTGTGTTGTTTTAACCTTCAACAAGGACCGGGCGTAGCCACGCTCGATTCAACTAAAGTTGGAGAAACAGACACCCACTAGCCACCTATGTGCGAAGCACGTCGGTAGAACCAGTCTCGCGTAAGCGTACATGTAATGTCGGTCTGGGCCGCTTCATCCAACAATACCGCCGAATCAAAGTATGACATGCTGGTAAGCAGTATGACTATTATCGCCCATAACTCTTTGTGTTCTACTCGTGCATATAACATCTACGCATAGACCTGGCTCTGATACCACTTTGGGAACGCAGTAATTTCAAAAAATTCCTACGACCACGCAAGATCTATCTATGTGATGCATAGCAACGAGAGGGGAGAGTGTTGTCTACGTACCCTCGTAGACCGAAAGAGGAAGCGTTATGACAACGCGGTTGATGTAGTCGTACGTCTTCACGATCCGATCAATCCTAGCACCGAAGGTACAGCACCTCCGTGATCTGCACACGTTCAGCTAGGTGACGTCCCACGAACTCTAGATCCAGCTGAGGTCGAGGGAGAGTTTCGTCAGCACGACGGCATGATGAAGGTGATGATGAAGTTACCGACGCGGGGCTTCGCCTAAGCACTACAACGATATGACCGAGGTGGAAATCTGTGGAGGGGGGCACCGCACATGGCTAAACAATCAACTTGTGTGTCTATGGGGTGCCCCCCTCCCCCGTATATAAAGGAGTGGAGGAGGGGAGGGCCGGCCCTCTCATGGAGCGCCCAAGGGGGGGAGTCCTACTCCCAGTAGGAGTAGGTTTCCCCCTTCCCTAGTTGGAATAGGAGAAGAAGGAAGAGGGAGAGGGAGAGAAGGAAAGGGGGACCGGCCCCCTTCCCAATTCGGATTGGGCTCATGGGGGCGCCCCCACTTTGGCCGCCTCCTCCTCTCTTCCACCTTGGCCCATTAAGGCCCATTAACTCCCCGGGGGGTTCCGGTAACCTCCCGATACTCCGAAAAAATGCCCGAACCACCCGGAACCTTTCCGGTGTCCAAACATAGCCTTCCAACATATCAATCTTTATGTCTCGACCATTTCGAGACTCCTCGTCATTTCCGTGGTCACATCCGAGACTCCGAACTACCTTCAGTACATCAAAACACATAAACTCATAATATCGATCGTCACCGAACGTTAAGCGTGCGGACCCTACGGGTTCGAGAACTATGTAGACATGACCGAGACTCACTTCCGGTCAATAACCAATAGCGGAACCTGGATGCTCATATTGGTTCCTACATATTCTACGAAGATCTTTATCGGGCAAACCGCATAACAACATACGGTGTTCCTTTTGTCATCGATATGTTACTTGCCCGAGATTCGATCATCGGTATCTCAATACCTAGTTCAATCTCGTTACCGTCAAGTCTCTTTACTCGTTCCGTAATGCATCATCCCGAAACTAACTCATTAGTCACATTGCTTGCAAGGCTTATAGTGATGTGCATTACCGAGAGGGCCCAGAGATACCTCTCATAACACGGAGTGACAAATCCTAATCTCGGTCTATGCCAACCCAAAAAACACCATCGGAGACACCTGTAGAGCATCTTTATAATCACCCAGTTACGTTGTGACGTTTGATAGCACACTAAGTGTTCCTCCGGTATTCGGGAGTTGCATAATCTCATAGTCATAGGAACATGTATAAGTCATGAAGAAAGCAATAGCAATAAACTAAACGATCATAGTGCTAAGCTAACGGATGGGTCAAGTCAATCACATCGTTCTCTAATTAAGTGATCTCGTTCATCAAATGACAACACATGTCTATGGCTAGGAAACTTAACCATGTTTGATTAACGAGCTAGTCAAAGTAGAGGCATACTAGTGACACTCTGTTTGTCTATGTATTCACACATGTACTAAGTTTCCGGTTAATACAATTCTAGCATGAATAATAAACATTTATCATGATATAAGGAAATATAAATAAAAACTTTATTATTGCCTCTAGGGCATATTTCCTTCAAATATACCCTGAACAAACCCCTCAAAGGATTGTTTTCCATAGTAACAAGCAACGGTAAATTTCAGCACGTTATATATAAATTTTTCCTTACCAATTCCCCACTTACCAAGAGTGATGCACTCCCCAGCAACGGCGCAAGAAAAGAGTCTTGATGACCCACAAGTATAGGGGATCAGTCGTGGTCCTTTCAATAAGTAAGAGTGCTGAACCCCACAAGGAGCGGAAGGAAATGACAAGCGGTTTTCAGCAAGGTAATTTCTGCAAGCACTGAAATTGTTGGTAACAGGTAGTTTGATAGCAAGATAATTTTTAACAAGTAATTAGTAACAATAGGTGCAACAAGGTAGCCCAATCCTTTTTGTAGCAACGGACAGGCCAAAACAATCTCTTATAGTAAGCAAAGCGTTCTTGAGGACACACAGGAATTTCATCTAGTCACTTCCATCATGTTGGTTTGATTCGCGTTCGCTACTTTGATAATTTGATATGTGGGTGGACCGGTGCTTGGGTGATGTTCTTACTTGAACAAGCCACCAACTTATGATTAACCCCTCTCACAAGCATCCGCAACTACGAAAGAAGAATTAAGATAAAATCTAACCATAGCATTAAACATATGTATCCAAATCAGCCCTTACGAAATAGCGCATAAACTATGATTTAAACTTTTGTCACTCTAGCAACCCATCATCTAATATCTAGTCCAAAATGCCTTCCCTTAGGCCCAAACATGGTGAAGTGTCATTTTGTCGACGTTCACATAACACCACTAAGGGAATCACAACATACATATCATCAAAATATCGAACGAATATCAAATTCACATGATTACTTATGACAAGACTTCTCCCATGTCCTCAAGAACAAAAGTAACTACTCACGCAACATGTTCATGCTCAAGATCAGAGGAGTAATAAATAGCATAATGGATTTGAACATATAATCTTCCACCAAATAACCAGCTAGCATCAACTACAAGATGTAATCAACACTACTAGTCACCCGCGGGTACCAATCTGAGGTTTTGATACAAAGATTGAACACAAGAGATGAACTAGGGTTTTGCGATGCGATGGCGTTGTTGATGTTGATGGAGATTGGCCCTCCCACGATGAGAGGGTTGTTGGTGATGACGATAGCTTTGATTACCCCCTCTCGAAGGGAAGTGTCCCCGGCGGAATCGCTCCGCTAGAGAGTAAAAGTTCTCCTGCCCAAGTTCCGCCTCGAGACGGCGGCGCTCCGTCCCAAAAGTCCTCTCCTTCTTTTATCTAGGTCAAATACCTTATGTACTAGAAGATGGGAACCGGAAGTGGACCAGGGAGCCCACTACCCACCAGGGCGCGCCAGGGGGCAGGTGCGCCCTGGTGCCTAGTGGGCACCTGGGTGGCCCCCTATGGTGTTTCTTTATTGCAATATTTTTTATATATTCCAAAATAAGTCTCCGTAAAATTTCAGCTCATTTGAAGATGTGCAGAATAGGTATCTCTGACATAGCTTTTTCAGATCTAGAATTCCAGCTGTCGATAATCTCCCTCTTTGAGTAAACCTTGCATATTATGAGATAAAAGGCATTAGAATTACTCCACAAAGTGTTATATTGCATAAAAACGCTATAAAGAACAGTAGGAAAACATGATGCAAAATGGACGTATCATGAAGCTACTACTAGGCATGATACAAGTATATGAAGCACATATAATTTCATATTTATGATATTCAATTCATTCAACAATTTACTCATAAGATATAAGTGAAGCACAAGAGTAAATGACAAACTACTCCAAAAAGATATAAGTGAAGATCAAATGAGTAGTTAAGTAAATAGATAGTTATGTGAAGATTCTCTCTCATTTAAATTTTTTAGATCTTCAATATTTTATTCAAACAACAAAGAAAACAAAATAAAATGACATTCCAAGAATAACACATCTCATGCGAAGAAGCAAAAACTTATGCTCAACCGAGACTAACCGATAATCGTTGATGAAGAAAGGTGGGATGCCTACCGGGGCATCCCCAAGCTTAGATGCTTGAGACTTCTTGGAATACTATCTTGGGATGCCTTGGTCATCCCCAAGCTTGAGCTCTTGTGTCTCCTTAATTCCTCTCATATCACGGTTTTCCTAAATCTCAAAAACTTCATCCACATAAAACTCAACAAGAACTCGTGAGATTAGTTAATATAAATGAATGCAAAACCTTATCATTCTCTACTGTAACAAATCACTAAACTTAATATTTAACATTGCATACTAAATGTCTCTGCATATTTAATACTCCTATCCTCAAATAGAATAATTAAACAAGCAAAGAATGCAAACATAACAGCAATATGTCAAAACAGAATAGTCTGTAAAGGATGAATGAAGATTCATACTTCTTTAACTCCAAAATCCTGAAAAATTACCACACTGTAGAAAATTTATCATAGCTTACTATGTAAAAAATTCAAGTTTTATCACATTCTAACTTTTCTGAAGAATTCGGACAATAATAGAAAACTTTCTGTTTTCAAACAACAACATATAGACTTGCAAAATAAGCATGGTAAAGGCTATACTTGTAATTTTTAATGAAATAAAAGATAAAAAATAACAAGAAAATCCTCAACAAAAGAAAATGACGCTCCAAGCAAAGCTCATATCATACGACGAATAAAAATATAGCTCCAAGTAAGCTTACCCATAATGTTGAAGGCGAAAGAGGGGATGTCATCCGGGGAATCCCCAAGCTTGGACGCTTGGGTCTTCCTTGAATTTTACCTTGGGGTGCCATGGGCATCCCCAAGCTTAGGGTATTGCCACTCCTTATTCTCCACATATCATTATCTCACACAAAACTTGAAAACTTCAATTACACCAAACTTAACGGAACTTCGTGAGTTGGGTTAGTATGATAAAGAGCAAAGCATTCACTTTGGTACTGTCAAGACAAGATTCATAATTATTTTCACACAATGCCTGCTATACCAAAACATTTCTACAATTTATGTTGACCAATATAAGCTAGAGAATCTAGAAAACAAGCAAACTATGCATTGAAAATAGAATATGTCAAAAACAGAACAGTCTGTAATGATCTAAACAATGACCATACTTCTGTAAATCCAAAAATTCTGAAAAATTAGGAAAACATAGGGAATTTGTATATCAATCATGTGTAAACTATTCATAATTTTTTATGCTCCAGTGATTTTAAACAATTCTGTTACCGGGCGCAAAAGTTCCTGTTTTTGCACAGAATCAAGTCAACTATCATCCACACTATCCCAAAGGCTTTACTTGGCACTTTATTGAAACAAAAGCTATAAAACATGATTACTACAGTAGCTTAATCATGAACACACAAAACAGTAGGTAGATATATTAGGTTGTCTCCCAACAAGTGCTTTTCTTTAGTGCCTTTTTAGCTAGGCATGATGATTTCAATGATGCTCACATGAAAGTAAAGAATTGAAACACAAAGAGAGCATCATGAAGCATATTACTAGCACATTTAAGCCTAACCCACTTCCTATGCATAGGGATTTTGTGAGCAAACAATTCATGGGGACAAGAATCAACTAGCATAGGAAGGCAAAACAAGCAAAACTTCAAGATTGTCAACACATAGAGAGGAAACTTGATATTATTGCAATACCTACAAGCATATGTTCCTCTCTCATAGTGACTTTCAGTAGCATCATGAATGAATTCAACAATATAGCTATCACATAAAGCATTCTTTTCATGATCCACAAGCATAAAAAATTTATTACTCTCCACATAAGCAAGTTTATTCTCATGAATAGTAGTGGGAGCAAACTCAAAAAAATAACTATCATGTGATACTTGATTGGGATAATCCAATTGAAAATTGAAATCATGATGATATGTTTCATGGTTATCGTTATTCTTTATAGCATACATGTAATCACTATAATCATCATAGATAGCAACTTTGTTGTCACAATCAATTGAAACCTCTTCCAAAATAGTGGATTCATCACTAAATAAAGTCATGACCTCACCAAATCCACTTTTATCATTATAATAAGATTCAATACCCTTCAAAATAGTGGGATAATTATTATCTAAAGTTGACACCCTTCCAAACCCACTTTCATAAATATTGCAATCATGATAAATAGGAGGCATGCAATCATCATAACAAATTTGCACATCAAAACTTGGGGGATTAAAAATATCATCTTCACCAAACATAGAATCCCCATGCTTATGGCTTTGCATATCACTAGCATCATGGATATTCAAAGAATTCATACTAGCAACATTGCAATCATGATTATCATTCAAGGATTTTACGCCAGACATTTTATTGATTTCTTCTTCTAATGCTTTGGCACAACTTTCCGATCAATTATTTCCATGAAAGACATTTTTTGTAATTTTATTTTATAAACCAAACTAGTGATAAAACAAGAAAAAAAGATTTAATTGCAAGATCTAAAGATATACCTTCATACACTCACCTCCCCAGCAACGGGGCCAGAAAAGAGCTTGATGCCTGAGGGAGTTCTGGACTAAGGGGTCCTCGGGCGTCCGGCCTGTTAGTCGTGGGCCGGACTGATGGGCTGTGAAGATACGAAGACCGAAGACTGCACCCGTGTCCGAATAGGACTTACCTTGGCGTGGAAGGCAAGCTTGGCGACCAAATATGTAGATTCCTTTCTTTGTAACCGACCTTGTGTAACCCTAGATCCTCCGGATGTCTATAACAACCGGAGGACTTAGTCCGGAGAGGAGAGACACATTACCATGTCATACAGGCTAGACTTCTAGGGTTTAGCCATTACGATCTCGTGGTAGATCAACTCTTGTAATACTCATATTCATCAAGATCAATCAAGCAGGAAGTAGGGTATTACCTCCATAGAGAGGGCCCGAACCTGGGTAAACATCATGTCCCCTGTCTCCTATTACCGTCGACCTTAGACGCACAGTTGGGACCCCCTACCCGAGATCCGCCGGTTTTGACACTGACATTGGTGCTTTCATTGAGAGTTCCACTGTGTCGTCCTCAAAAGGTTTGATGGCCCCTTCAATCACCAACGAAAATGATGTCCAAGGAGAAACCTTCCTCCCCGGACAGATATTCGTGTTCGGCGGCTTCGCACTACGGGCCAACTCGTTTGGCCATCTGGAGCAGATCGATAGCTATGGCCCTGGCCATCAGGTCAGATTTGGGAGCTTGAACTACGTCGTGGACATCCATGGAGATTTGATCTTCGCCGGATTTGAGACCACGACAACCGCTCCTGGTCACCTCGATAAACATGACCTAAATCTGTCATCGGACCGCATCCAGGAGATTGCTCCCGTAACTGCTCCGGCCTTAGATCCGGAGCATATTGCACCATCCAAGGACGGGAGGCTCAACCCCACCATGAAGGCCACAGATTCCATGGCGTTGGAGCCGCAGATAGACTTAATCTCACACGATACCTATGCCACCAGAACTCCGGACTCATCTCCGGTCATAAGTTCCGAACCACGTGAGCCCGCGGACGCCGAACTTGATCGTTTGTTGATCTTCGAATTCAGCACCGCAGACATCTTCCAGCATTCGCCCTTGGGTGATGTGATAAATTCATTAAGAAATATGTCCTTGGCGGGAGGCTCACAGCCGAATTATGTCCGGTTTGAACTGGAGGACGATGATGGGGGGGCAATTTCGCTTCCCACCCACCACCCACTTCATAGCCACTGTTGAAGACTTAACCGACACGCTTGACTATGACTCCGAAGACATCGACGATATGGACGACGATGCCGGAGACGAGGAGGCCCAAAACCCGCCATTCACTAGACGATGGACGGACACTTCCTCATATGATGTAACATGGTAGATACGCCAAAAAATAATAGCGGCGATGACAAGGAAAACCCAGCGAAGGAGGACCCTCCTAAGACACAACCAAAGCGCCGGCGTCAGCAGCGCCGCTCTAAATCGCGCCGCAGCAAAGACAGCAACACCGGCACAGGAGACGACAACACTCGAGATGGCGCCGAAGACACAGAAGAACCCGATGAACAAACTGATGAACAAGACAATCGGGAAGCAGGGCAAGTCAGCCCTGACGAACAGGCCATAGAAGAAGACTCGGAGGACGGTAGTTACCATCTGCTCTCCGAGGAGGAGGTGAGCCTCGGCAACGAAGACTTCATTTGCCTGGGAACCTCTCGAGCAGGAGCGCTTTAAGCTTCCGCTAATAGCCACTGCGAGGAGCCTGAAAAAGAAGCAGCAACAACTTCAAGCTGATCAAGACCTGCTCAATGACAGATGGACCGATGTCCTAGCAGCCGAGCAATACGGCCTTAAACACCCAGCCAAAAGTTACCCGAAGTGCAAATTGCTACCTTAGTTCGATGATGAGGCGCCAGACCCTGCACCATCATCACGCAATGTTGTTGATCGGCCACCGCACGGTCGGGATAAAACGGCAACCCGAGCCGAAAACCAGATTGTCCCATGCTACGTCTTGAGCTTGCGTTGGTTTTCCCCGAAGAGGAGAGGATGATGCAGCAGAGTAGCGTAAGTATTTCCCTCGGTTTTTGAGAACCAAGGTATCAATCCAGTAGGAGGCCACGCACGAGTCCCTCGTACCTACACAAAACAAATAGCTCCTCGCAACCAACGTGAATAGGGGTTGTCAATCCCTTCACGGTCGCCATTTAGAGTGAGATCTGATAGAGATGATAGATAATATTTTTGGTATTTTTGGTATAAAGATGCAAAGTAAAATAAAAGGCAAAGTAAAGAGCAAAACAATAATAAAGCGTAGGAAGATTAATACGATGAAAATAGACCCGAGGGCCATAGATTTCACTAATGGCTTCTCTCAAGAGCATAGGTATTTTATGGTGGGTGAACGAATTACTGTTGAGCAATTGACAGAATTGAGCATAGTTATGAGAGTATCTAGGTATGATCATGTATATAGGCATCACGTCCGAGACAAGTAGACCGACTCCTGCACGCATCTACTACTATTACTCCACTCATCGACCGCTATCCAAAGATGCATCTAGAGTATTAAGTTAATGAAAACAGAGTAACGCCTTAAGCAAGATGACATGATGTAGAGGAATAAATTCATGCAATATGATAAATACCCCATCTTGTTATCCTCGATGGCAACAATACAATACGTGCCTTGCTGCCCCTACTGTCACTGGAAAAGGACACCGCAAGATTTAACCCAAAGCTAAACACTTCTCCCACTTCAAGAACTACCAATCTAGTTGGCCAAACCAAACGGATAATTCGAAGAGACTTGTAAAGATAACTCAATCATACATAAAAGAATTCAGAAAAGATTCAAATATTGCTCATAGATAATCTTGATCATAAACCCACAATTCATCGGTCTCAACATACACGCGCCAAAAAGAAGATTACATCGAATAGATCTCCACGAGAGAGGGGAGAACATTGTATTGAGGTCCAAAAAGAGAACAAGCCATCTAGCTACTAACTATGGACCCGAAGGTCTAAGGTAAACTACTCACACTTCATCGGAGAGGCTATGATGTTGATGTAGAAGCCCTCCGTGGTGGAATCCCTTCCAGTGAGCTCCTAACAGGCCCCAAGATGGGATCTCGTGGATCTGAGAAAGTTGCGGCGGTGGAATTAGGTTTTTGGCTCCGTATCGATCCGACGAAGTGCGTAGGTATATATAGGAGGAAGAAGTACGTCGGTGGAGCCTCGAGGGGCCCACGAGGTAGGGGTGCGCCCTAGGGGGGCGCCCTCCACCCTCGTGGCCGCCTCAGAGCTTTCTTCATGGAGCGTCCAAGTCTCCTGGGTCTTATCCGATGAGAAAATCACGTTCCTGAAGATTTCATTCCGTTTGGACTCCGTTTGATATTCCGCTTTCTTGAAACACCGAAATAGGCAAAAACAGCAATTCGGGTTGGGCCTCCGGTTAATAGGTTAGTCCCAAAAGTAATATAAAAGTGGAAAATAAAGCCCAATATAGTCCAAAACAATAGATAATATAGCATGGAGCAATCAAAATTATAGATACGTTGGAGACGTATCGAGGCATCTAAGCTTAATTCCTACTCGTCCTCGAGTAGGTAAATGATAAAAATTGAATTTTTGATGCGGAGTGCTACTTGGCATAATTTCAATGTAATTCTCCTTAATTGTGGTATGAATATTCAGATCCGAAAGATTCAAGACAAAATTTCATACTGACATAAAAATAATAATACTTCAAGCATACTAACAAAGCAATTATGTCTTCTCAAAATAACATGGCCAAAGAAAGTTCATCCCTACAAAATCATATAGTTTAGTCATGCTCCATTTTCGTCACACAAGAATGCTCTCATCATGCACAACCTCGATGACAAGCCAAGCAATTGTTTCATACTTTAGTAATCTCAAACCTATAAACTTTCACGCAATATATATGAGCGCGAGCCATGGACATAGCACTATGGGTGGAATAGAATATAATGATGGGGGTTATGTGGAGAAGACAAAAAAGGATAAGGTCTCACATCAACGAGGCTAATCAACGGGCTATGGAGATTCCCATCAATTGATGTTAATGCAAGGAGTAGGGATTGCCATGCAACGAATGCACTAGAGCTATAAATGTATGAAAGCTCAACAAAAGTAACTAAGTGGGTGTGCATCCAACTTGCTTGCTCACGAAGACCTAGGGCATTTGAGGAAGCCCATCGTTGGAATATACAAGCCAAGTTCTATAATGAAAAATTCCCACTAGTATATGAAAGTGACAACATATGAAACTCTCTATATGAAGAACATGGTGCTACTTTGAAGCACAATATATGAGACTTTCTATATGAAGAACATGGTGCTAGTTTGAAGCACAAGTGTGGAAAAAGAGATAGTAACATTGCCCCTTTTTTTTCTTTGGCCTTTTTTGGGGACAATGCTCTAGAAAATGATGATCATCACACTTCTATTTATTTACAACTCAATGGTTACACTCGATACTAGAACAAAGTATTGCGGTGTACCGGGATATGCAATGAACCAAGAGTGACATGTATGAAAGAATTATGAACGGTGGCTTTGCCACAAATACTATGTCAACTACATGATCATGCTAAGCAATATGACAATGATGAATGTGTCATGAAGAACGGTATGGTGGAAAGTTGCATGGCAATATATCTCGGAATGGCTATGGAAATGTCATAATAGGTAGGTATGGTGGCTGTTTTGAGGAAGATATAGGGAGGTTTATGTGTGAAAGAGTGTATCATATCACGGAGTTTGGATGCACCGGCGAAGTTTGCACCAACTCTCAATGTGAAAGGGCAATGCACAGTACCGAAGAGGCTAGCAATGATGGAAGGGTAAGAGTGTGTATAATCCATGGACTCAACATTAGTCATAAAGAACTCACATACTTATTGCAAAAATCTACAAGCCATCAAAAACCAAAGCACTACGTGCATGCTCCTAGGGGAATAGATTGGTAGGAAAATACCATCGCTCGTCCCGACCGCCACTCATAAGGAGGACAATCAAATAACACCTCATGTTTCAAATTTGTTACATAACGTTTACCATACGTGCATGCTACGGGACTTGCAAACTTCAACACAAGCATTTCTCAAATTCACAACTACTCAACTAGCACGAATTTGATATTATCACCTCCATATCTCAAAACAATTATCAAGCATCAAACTTTTTTTAGTATTCAACGCACTCAAAAGAAAGTTTTACAAATCTTGAATACCAAGCATATTATTATTAAGCAAATTACCATGCTATTTAAGACTCTCAAAATAATCTAAGTGAAGCATGAGAGATCAATAGTTTCTTTGAAACAAATCCACCACCGTGCTCTAAAAGATATAAGTGAATTACTAGAGCAAAAACTATCAAGCTCAAAAGATATAAGTGAAGCACATAGAGCAAAACTATCAAGCTCAAAAGATATAAGTGAAGCACATAGAGTATTCTAACAAATTCCAATTCATGTATGGCTCTCTCAAAAGGTGTGTACATCAAGGATGATTGTGGTAAACTAAAAAGCAAAGACTCAAATAATACAAGACGCTCCAAGCAAAACACATATCATGTGGTGAATAAAAATATAGCTCCAAGTAAAGTTACCGATGGAAGTGGACGAAAGAGGGGATGCCTTCAGGGCATCCCCAAGCTTTAATTTTTGGTGTCCTTGGATTATCGTGGGGTTCCATGGGCATACACAATATTAGGCTATTGCCACTCCTTGTCCAATAATAAATAAAAAAAATTCACCCAAAACTTGAAAACTTCACAACACAAAACTCAATGAAATCTCGTGAGCTCCGTTAGCGAAAGAAAACAAAAGACCACTTAAAGGTACTGTAATGAACTCATTCTTAATTTATATTGGTGTTAAACCTACTGTATTCCAACTTCCCTATGGATCATAAACTATTTTACTAGCCATAGATTCATCAAAATAAGCAAACAACAACACACGAAAAACAGAATCTGTCAAAAACAGAACAGTCTGTAGTAATCTATAACTAACGCAAACTTCTGGAACTCCAAAAATTCAGAAAAAATAGGACGACCTAGAAAATTTGTTTATTGATCGGCAGCAATTGGAATCACTATTTTATCACGTTCTGGTGATTTTTAACAATTGTTTTCGTCGACCGAAAGTTTCTGAAAATTACAGCAAGATCAAATAACTATTATCCAAGAAGATCCTATAGGTTTAACTTGGCACAAACACTAATTAAAACATAAAACCACATCCAAACAGAAGGTAGATGGATTATTTATTCCTAAACAGAAACAAAAACAAAAGACTAAAAATAAAATTGGGTTGCCTCCCAACAAGCGCTATCGTTTAACGCCCCTAGCTAGGCATAAAAGCAAGGATAGATCTAGGTATTGCCATATTTGGTAGGCAATCCATAAGTAGCTCTCATAATAGATTCATATGGTAATTTTATTTTCTTTCTAGGGAAGTGTTCCATGCCTTTCTTTAATGGAAATTGGAATCTAATATTCCCTTTCTTCACATCAATAATTGCACCAATCGTTCTAAGGAAAGGTCTACCAAGAATAATAGGACATGAAGGATTGCAATCTATATTAAGAATGATAAAGTCTACGGGCACATAATTCCTATTTGCAACAATAAGAACATCATTAACTCTTCCCATAGGTTTCTTAATAGTGGAATCCGCAAGGTGCAAATTTAGAGAGCATTCATCAAAATCACGGAAATCTAGCAAATCACACAAAGTTTTGGGAATAGTGGAAACACTAGCACCCAAATCACATAAAGCATAAAATTCATGATCCTTAATCTTAATTTTAATAGTTGGTTCCCACTCATCATAAAGCTTTCTAGGGATGGAGACTTCCAACTCAAGTTTTTCCTCATAATATTGCATCAAGGCATCAACGATATGTTTAGTAAACGCTTTATTTTGACTATAAGCATGCGGAGAATTTAGCACGGATTGCAACAAGGAAATACAATAAATTAAAGAGCAACTTTCATAGTGGGTTTAGCAACATCTAAGGTTTTACTTTCTTCAATCAAACTTTTATCAATTTTAGCATCATACTCTAAAAGCTCCGAATTTTTAGAACGCCTTCTAGGTAAAGGTGACTCATATTCAATCCCATCATTATCAAGATTCATATTACAAAACAAAGATTTAACGGGAGACACATCAATAACTTTTAGGTCTTCATCTTGATTTTCATGGAAATCAGGATTAGCAGCCATCTTATTGACCAAGGCAGCTTGCTTATCAGATATTTCAACAGTTAATTTCTCAAGACGAGAAATTTGGGATCTTAAACCTTCAAATTCTTTAGACATATCATCGAGCTCTTTATTCAAATAATTCATAAAACTTTTTTGTTCCTTAAGCTCGTTTCTGAAGAAATTATTATGCTCAAATTTCAAAACCATAAAACTCCTTATGTTGCTTTCGATCTCTTCCAACCTTTTAAGGTGGAGATCACCAGATCTAGGTAGAGCCATAGTGACAAGCAAGCAATCCAGCACACGAGCAAACAGAAAAAGGTCAAGTGAAAAGAGAGGAGGAGATTGGGAAAGAGAGGGCGAATAAAACGGCAAGGGTGAAGTTGGGGAGAGGAAAACGAGAGGCAAATGGCAAATAATGTAATGCGAGAGATAAGGGATTGTGATGGGTACTTGGTATGTTGACTTGTGCATAGACTTCCCGGCAACGGCGCCAGAAATCCTTCTTGCTACGTCTTGAGCTTGCGTTGGTTTTCCCCGAAGAGGAGAGAATGATGCAGCAGAGTAGCGTAAGTATTTCCCTTAGTTTTTGAGAACCAAGGTATCAATCCAAAGATTAGGGAGGCCACGCACAAGTCCCTCGTACCTACACAAAGCAAATAGCTCCTTGCAACCAACGTGAATAGGGGTTGTCAATCCCTTCACGGTCACTTACGAGAGTGAGATCTGATAGAGATGATAGATAATATTTTTGGTATTTTTGGTATAAATATGCAAAGTAAAATAAAAGGCAAAGTAAAGAGCAAAACAATAATAAAGCGTAGGAAGATTAATATGATGAAAATAGACCCGGGGGCCATAGATTTCACTAGTGGCTTCTCTCAAGAGCATAGGTATTTTACGGTGGGTGAGCAATTCTTGTTGAGCAATTGATGAGAATTGAGCATAGTTATGAGAGTATCTAGGTATGATCATGTATATAGGCATCATGTCCGAGACAAGTAGACCGACTCATGCCTGCATCTACTACTATTACTCCACTCATCGACCGCTATCCAAAGATGCATCTAGAGTATTAAGTTAATGAAAACAGAGTAACGCCTTAAGCAAGATGACATGATATAGAGGAATAAATTCATGCAATATGATAAATATCCCATCTTGTTATCCTCGATGGCAACAATACAATACGTGCCTTGCTGCCCCTACTGTCACTGGGAAAGGACACCGCAAGATTTAACCCAAAGCTAAACACTTCTCCCATTGCAAGAACTACCAATCTAGTTGGCCAAACCAAACAGATAATTCGAAGAGACTTGTAAAGATAACTCAATAATACATAAAAGAATTCAGAAAAGATTCAAATATTGCTCATAGATAATCTTGATCATAAACCCACAAGTCATCGATCTCAACAAACACACCGCAAAAAGAAGATTACATCAAATAGATCTCCACGAGAGAGGGGGAGAACATTGTATTGAGATCCAAAAAGAGAGAAGAAGCCATCTAGCTACTAACTATGGACCCGAAGGTCTGAGTAAACTACTCACACTTCATCGGAGAGGTTATGATGTTGACGTAGAAGCCCTCCGTGGTGGAATCCCCTTCCGGCGGAGCTCCCGAACAGGCCCCAAGGTGGGATCTCGTGGATACAGAAAGTTGCGGTGATGGAATTAGGTTTTTGGCTCCGTGTCGATCCGACGAGAGTGCGTAGGTATATATAGGAGGAAGAAGTACGTCGGTGGAGCCTCGAGGGGTCCATGAGGTAGGGGGCGCGCCCTAGGGGGGCGCCCTCCACCTTCGTGGCCGCCTCGGAGCTTTCTTGACGGACGGTCCAAGTCTCCTGGGTCTTATCCGATGAGAAAATCACGTTGCCGAAGATTTCATTCCGTTTGGACTCCGTTTGATATTCCGTTTCTTCGAAACACTGAAATAGGCAAAAAAACAGCAATTCTGGGCTGGGCCTCCGGTTAGGTTAGTCCTAAAAGTAATATAAAAGTGGAAAATAAAGCCCAATATAGTCCAAAACAATAGATAATATAGCATGGAGCAATCAAAAATTATAGATACATTGGAGACGTATCATCCCACCTCGCCGTAAAGGCAGGGATAAGACAGCTCGAGGCTATACATATGACCTTCATCAAGACCTGGACAGTAGAGCAGGACATACAAGATCGATCTACGGATCGCGAGGACGTGCCTTGACACGCGAGGACGGCTATCTATTCGGACGTGACAAACCTAGTCACGCCCGGGCCGAAAACAGCAGACGGACTCCATCGGAGCTACGTCGTGATGCGGCCCGATATAGAGGCGCCGCACACCCTCTTTGCTTCACTGATGAAGTAATGGATCATGAATTCCTAGAAGGGTTTAAACCCATAAACATCGAATCATATGATGGAACAACCGATCCCGCGGTATGGATCGAGGATTTTATTCTCCACATCCACATGGCCCGCGGGGATGATCTTCACGCCATCAAATACCTCCCACTAAAACTCAAAGGGCTAGCTCGGCACTAGCTAAACAGTCTACCCGAGAATTCCATTGGCAGGTGGGAGGACTTGGAAGAAGCTTTCCTCGACAACTTCCATGGTACATATGTCCGGCCACCAGATGCCGATGACTTGAGTCACATAGTCCAACAGCCTGGAATGTCAGCCAGGAAATTCTGGAGTAGGTTCCTGACTAAAAAGAACCAGATCATCGACTGTCCGGATGCCGGAGCCCTAGCGGCCTTTAAACATAGCATCCGTGGCGAATGGCTCGCCCGCCACCTCGGCCAGGAAAAGCCAAAATCCATGGCAGCCCTCACGGCACTCATGACCCGCTTATGTGCGGGAGAGGGTAGTTGGCTGGCCCGTAGCAAAAATACAGAAAGCGACACGGGCACCTCCGAGGCCAAAAATAGCAACGACAAGCTCCGACGCGGCAGACACAAACGCCGAAGTAATGGTGACAACACCGATGACACGACAGTAAATGCCGGATTCAGTAGTTCCAAGTCCGGTCAGCAGAAGAAGCCATATAAAAGAAACAATCAGGGACCATCAAGCTTGGATCGCATACTCGACCGTCTGTTGCAAATCCATGGCACCTCTGATAAACCAGCCAATCATACCAACAGAGATTGTTGGGTTATTAAATAGGCCGGCAAGTTAAATGCCGAGAACAAGGAGAAGGGATCGCAAAGCGAGGATGATGACGAGGAGCCCAGGCAGCCGAACATAGGGGGACAAAAGAAGTTCCCCCCTCAGGTCAAAACGGTGAACATGATATACGCCACACACATTCCTAAGAGGGAGCGCAAGCGTGCGCTCAGGGACGTCTATGCGATAGAGCCAGTCGCCCCAAAATTTAACCCATGGTCGTCATGCCCGATCACCTTTGATCACCGGGATCATCCGACCAGTATCCGTCATGGTGGTTCAGCCGCACTGGTCCTCGACCCAATCATTGATGGATTCCACCTAACGAGAGTCCTCATGGACGGTAGCAGCAGCCTCAATCTGCTCTATCAGGATACAGTGCGCAAAATGGGTATTGACCCATCACAGATCAAGTCCACAAAAACAACCTTTAAAGGAGTCATACCAGGTGTAGAGGCTCGCTGTATAGGCTCAATTATGCTAGAGGTTGTCTTCGGATCCCCGGACAACTTCAGAAGCGAGGAGTTAATCTTTCACATCGTCCCTTTTCGCAGCGGCTATCACGCACTGCTCGGACAAACCGCATTTACTCGATTCAATGTGGTGCCTCATTATGCCTACCTCAAGATCAAGATGCCCGGGCCATGCAGCATCATAACAGTTAATGGAAACACGGAACACTCCCTCCGTATAGAAGAGCACACCGCTGCCTTAGCAGCAGAAGTACAGAGCGGCCTTCTTAAGCAGAACCTTAATTCGGCGGCCAAGCCCCCGGACACTGTCAATAGAGTCCGGACCATCCTGCAGCATGACAGATCGGCTCATCAGGAGCTTGATTATCAATTCGGCCTCCGTCCCAGTCCCGATCAGGTGGCGGCACTAGTACCGCGCGTACATAACTACGCACTCAAAATACCATGGGCATAGACGGAGGCATAACTAGCCGGTGATCCACAATATGGCTTGGACACATATACTTACATTGTTTCCTTTGCCTCTTTTCAAGTTTCTTTTTCACAGACCTTCCCTGATGGCTAGATCACCGGTCCTCTCGAAGGAAAAATACACCAAGATGGCAAGAAGCACACGCATATTGGGGAATTTCAAGGTGGTTTCGTTAACAATCACTCTACCTGTTTTCAGGACCCACATGCAGCTCTTCCTTGGTTTTTGGCATGTTAAATAGCTTGTTGCTTAACGCACTATTTGTATCAATGCACTTTGACGTATTAATAAAATTACAATGAAAACAGTTCACGGCCCAAATTTTGCGGCCCTAGCTCATAACCTTTGCTCCTTTTCTGTTTTCCTTTATTCTTTGTTAATAAACCTTATTAGATAGCATCCGTACACTCTGGTACATTTCACATTTGCCAGGGGCTTTATAGCGCCCCGCAATACGACAATAAAGTCCGAACACTTTTTACAGTATAGTTTGGCACCCTGAATTTAGCATTATATGCATTGGCTCCGAATCATGTCTTTGGTCAATAGTTGGGTTGCCCGGCTCCTGTGCTTACTACCTTACGTTCCGCTATATCGGCTAGGGTAGTAAAGGGAGAACTACTGCGATTGTGACCTGGTTCATCCGGATGTGCACCTCAGTAGAGAAAGCCGAAAATTGACTGTCATGATGCGACGAGAGCCGGTCAGCTCTTCGGAGGTTTCAAATCGCTAGAGGTTTTTTCCGCATTACGCGAAGAATCGGTTTTTATCCGATCAGGTGTTTACAGAATCCCCCAATTCGGACTTCCGAATACCAGGGGTTGCGCCTAAAACTTTATTATTGAACTCCTATGGCTAAGTGAGGGTGATAAAGCATTATAGTCCGATTGCCTTGTTCGTTGCGCTAAACACCTCCTTCAAGGACCAAATAATTGGATCAACAGTGTTTAGATTCCATCCCGAACACCCCTGTATTTCCTACGTGGGGGCTGAAGCCGACAACTGGCCAACTCTCAGATTTATTAAAAACGGCCGCACAGGAGGTAAAAATCTAACACAAAGCATTATATTACATAAACTGTCTTTTCATAATACAGGGCAAGACAAAATATGAATGTATTCATTCAAAGATCACGTCTTTCGCACACTGCTCCGCAACAATGCGGGACCCCTCCAGGACATCTCCAAAATATCGCTCAGGTGTGCGGTGCTCCTTGCCCTCGGGCGGCCCTTCGGTCGCTAGCTTGACGGCGTCCATCTTCGCCCACCACACCTTGACATAGGAGAAGGCGGTAGCGCGCCCTCCGATGCGCGGATCGCTTGATGGCGTCCAGCCAAGGCGACAGGCATCCGGCAGCCGCTTCACGAGGTCAAGTAATTGGGTATAACCGGCTGGCCACCGGATTATTAAATCCTTCATGGCCAGTTCGGCCACCCTGTGCAGCTCGACCAACTGTTTTAGCTGATCGGTGAAGGGCACCGGATGTTCTGGCGCAAGATATTGCGACCAGAATAGCTTCTCCATGGAGCTCCCTTCTTCGGCTCGGAAGAACTCCACGGCGTCGGACACACTACATGGCAGATCAGCAAAAGCCCTTGGAGAACTCCGAATCCGGGTTAGTAAAAGATACTTCCTCCTTACATATTTGCTTTGCATACTGAATGCCTTACCTGCCGTGATCTTCCTTGCCTCCTGGATCTCCTGGAGGGCGCCCTGGGCCTCATTCCAGGCCGTCTCCGCACTCTGACGAGCCTTGGCGAGTTCGATTGTCGGCGTTATGGGAACGGGGGTCCCTAGACTTGCCTGCCTGCAGCCTGCGGCGTGGCTCAAGTGGGGGCCCAGCGCGGCCCAGCTTCATCAGCTCAAGCTCAAGACCCTCGCGAGGGGCCAAGCCTCGTGGGGCGGACTGACAGAAGCGCCTCAGAGCAGCCTCGTCGAGCGAGGCTCGCGAGGAGGCGGAGAGATCAAGGCGGAGTGCCTCCCGAGGGTGCCCCATGACGCAAGCCATGACGATCAAGGCCAGGCGAGCGCCAGCCCACGCAGTGTCCTCATTTCCCCTTTGGTGCAAAGGAGGCAAGCACAGGCAAAGGCATCAGGCAAAGGTTGCCACTTCGGTGCAACAAGACCAAGACCAGCAGAACGGCAGGATGGAGGTCATCGTGGAGCCCAGGACAGCGGCACTGTCAGAGTCTTCGGCAGTCGAAGACCAACTTTAGTCAGGATAAGTGTACTGGATGTTCCCCTTCAAAATGGCCAATTGTTGGCGCCCTTCCCGCTCATTATTTGGGAAGAGGCCCAGGGCCTCCCTCTATAAATAGGACTAGCCACCACAGAGTAGAGGCAATCTGGAAGGAACGCACAGAGAAAGAGAGAGAGAGAGAGAGAGAGAGAGAGAGAGAGAGAGAGAGAGAGGCGACTGAACTCACCCTAGCAGTTCATCGCACCAGCTCAAGAACAGACCCTCGCGAGGTTGTTCTTCCTTTGTATTGTTCATCATCAGCCCCTGAGGCAATCCACCACACCACAAACTAGAGTAGGGTATTACACCACAACGGTGGCCCGAACTAGTATAAACCTTGTGTCTCTTGCGTTGTCCATCGTTCATAGTTTAGATCCCTTGCAATCCATTCACGCATGAGCTGGTAGGGGAAAGATATCCGCGCGCACCCCAGTGTTCGAACCTCAAGGGTCTGCCGGAGCCCGAAATCCGACATTTGGCGCGCCAGGTAGGGGTGCGCCGGAATCTTTCTCCCGCTGGTCGTGTGAGATCTTCCGTCGTGTCCATGGCTAACGCTCGCCGAGCTCGCGCCGAGCACCGGGCTGCTCGCGCCGCTCGAGTCGTCCAGATGGCTCCCGTCGGCGGATGCCCCCGCCGTTCCCCGTCTCCTGCTGCCAACGGCCCGGTGGGGAATGGGCAGCAGACCTGTTGGGGGGAACTGCGCGACCTCTACCTCGCCCCTCGCGCTGGGTCGGCGCCCCCGGTCGTCGCCGCTCTCCTGGGCGGCTCACTGGTGCCACCTTCGAGCTGCCACGTCAAGCCGTTCACGCGCTAGATCACCGCCGCCTCCAAGCGCTAGGGAGCCCCGCCGGGCTGGGTGGCGCCCGAGGCCGACCTGCTCATCAACTCGGACGATCTCCCCTCCAACTCCGTCGGGTCGGTTGCGCTCCCGATGTTGTGCACCCCACCATCTGCGGAGTGGCAGTCACCCGGACCCTCATCGACGATGGAGCCAGCCTCAACGTGCTCTCTGTGGAGGCCTTCAGCCTCCTCCATGTGCCACCAGAGCGGCTCCAGCCAATGAGCCCTTTTCCGAGTCGAGCCGGCTCCACCGCCTCATTGGGACAAATTCGCCTCCCGTTGACCTTCGGCACCCGCGACAACTTCCGCACGGAGCTGATTGACTTCGACATCGCCCCCATCGGCCTCCCCTACAACGCCATCCTTGGCTACCCGGCCTTGGCTCGGTTCATGGCAGCAACTCACCCGACGTACAACCTCATGAAGATGCCCGGGAGCAGCGGCGTCCTTACTGTGTCGGGAAACATTGGAGAGGCACTGCAGGCGCTCAAGCACGTTTTCAAAGCGGCTGCAGCGGCACGACCCACCGGCGTTGATGCTCCCGAGCCCAAGGGGGCTGCGCCATCCAAGAAGAAGCAGCTATTCACTCAAAACAAGGCGGAAACCAAGCAGGTACCAGTCAGCAAGGACGGGTCCACTGACGCCACCTTCACCATAGGTGCAAACCTCGAACCCGAGCAGGAGGAGGCCTTGGTAAAGTTCCTGCGCGCAAACAAGAAGGTGTTCGCATGGGGGCCTGATCGGTGGCGGGGTCCGAGAGGGTGTGATTGAGCATCACATCAACGTGTGCTAACGTCGCCCGTGAAGCGAAGAAAGCGGCGACAGTCCACGGAGAAACAAGCTTTTATCGTCCAAGAGACCCGCATAATTTGGAGGCAGCAGGGGTTATTCGCGAGGTCCTCTACCCGGATTGGCTGGCCAACCCAGTTGTCATGCCAAAGAAAGGGGGAAAGGAGTGTATGTGTGTCGACTTCACCAACCTCAACAAGGCCTGCCCACAGGATCCATTTCCGCTTCCTCGCATTGACCAGATCGTCGATTCCACCGCTGAGTGTGACTTCTTTGTGCTTCTGGATGCCTTCTCGGGCTATCACCAGATCAAGATGGCGGTAGAAGATGTGGAGAAAGCGGCTTTCCTAACCCCGTGCGGAGTGTCTTGCTATACCTGCATGCCATTTGGGTTGCATAGCGGTAGCGACCTTTCGATGGTCGATGCACGCCGCCTTGGGCCGACGGCTCGGGAGGAATGTTGAGGCATACGTCGGCGACATTGTGGTGAAGTCTCGGAGGCCAAAAACCACGATACAGGACTTGGAAGAAACCTTCATGAGCCTCAAAAAGTGGACCTGCGGCTTAACCCAGAGAAGTGCGTATTTGGAGTCCCCTCGGGCAAGCTCCTGGGTTTCCTCGTGTCCCATAGGGGCATCGAGGCCAACCCGGAAAAGGTCAAGGCAGTCGAAGACATGAGTCCACCAAACACCCTTAGAGAAATGCTGAAACTCACCGGGCGCGTGACCGCGCTAGGCCGTTTCATCTCCAAGCTGGGAGAACGAGCACTGCCATTCTTCAAGCTGATGAACAAGAAGGGCCCCTTTGAATGGACTGAAGAGGCCGACAGGGCATTCCAAGAGCTCAAGAGGTACCTTACCAGCCCTCCTGTGATGGTCGTGCCACGCCCACTTGAGCCCCTGGTGCTCTACCTCGCCGCCACACCCTACTCCGCCAGCGCAGCCCTAGTGGCGGTTCGGGAAGAGCGCCAGATCAATGTTGCGCCACGCCCAGCTACGGCCCCGGTCGTGGCAGCACAAGACCAAGAAGACCTCGCGAAGGTCACGGCCCCGGCAGACGGAGACCAGCCTTAGCAGGAAGATGCCCCTAGAGCCGAGGAGGCCGCGCCAGGCGGCCACGCGCTGGGGGCTCCATTGCCTCGGGAGGCATCAGACCCTCCGGAGGGCACGGGCCTCGTCAGTACTCCAACTCTCGTCGAGCATCCGGTGTACTTCATCAGCACGGTGCTGCGGGACGCAAGGGCGCGGTACCCCATGCCCCAAAAGCTCCTCCTCACGCTATTGGTAGCCTCACGCAAACAGCGGCACTACTTCCAGGGTCATCCCATCAAGGTCGTCTCAGCATACCCTCTGGAGAGGGTGCTCAGGAGCCCCAACTCAGCTGGAAGAGTCGCCGAGTGGAACATCAAACTGCAAGCATTTCAGCTAGAGTTCAGCACAACTAGAGTCATCAAGGGGGCCGCATTGGCAAATTTCGTGGCATAATCGACGGAGGCACCTGGCCTCGAAGCAGGCGAAGACCGGTCGCTTTCTCCGGGGAGCGAAGCACCGGACGGCTGGGTCATGTACTTCGACGGGGCATTCTCCCGACATGGCGCGGGGGGCGGCGCAGTGCTCGTATCCCCTACTCAGGACAAGCTCTACTACGCCGTGCAGCTCTGTTTCCAGCATGGGGAAAAGGTCTCCAACAACATAGCAGAATACAAAGGCCTGATAGCCGGCCTGAGAGCCGCAATCGCTTTGGGGGTAAAGTGCCTCATCATCAAGGGTGATTCACAGCTCCTCGTCAACTTCTCCAACAAGATATACGAGCCTAAGGACGAGCACATGGAAGCCTACCTGCGGAGGTTCGCAGGATGGAGAAACAGTTCTGGGGACTGGAGCTGCAGCATGTGCCACGCGGCACCAATCATGAGGCAGACAACATTGCCAAGAGAGCCTCCAGACGGCTGCCTCAAGAGCCTGGCGTCTTCAAGGAGCGACTCTTCAGACCCTCAGCGGCACCGTCACTATCCAGCGCGGCGCAGCCTCGGGAGGAGCTTCCCCAGTCGTCTGCCTCGGGAGCCCCGGCCTGCGGCCCGGCATCAGGGGCACGCCTGCTCTTGGCATTGGAACCTCAGGAGGGGTGCTGGATCACAGAGCTCAAGAGCTACTTGATACAAGGGACCCTATTTGGAGAAGGAGGAGGAGGAGGCGGAGCGTGTGGCGCTGCAAGCCACGGCCAATGTATCGAGGACGGGAGCTTTCTGGAGGCGGCTGAATGACGTGTCCCTACCTGCATTCCCAGAGAGAAAGGGAAGGAATTGCCGGAAGACATACGCAGCGGAGACTGGGCACCACTCATCGTCAGAACCCTCGTTGGCAAGGCGTTCCGCAACAGGTTCTCTTGGCCACGGCCTTTCGGCGTCGTCGAGCTGGTAAAGGCTTGCGAGGCCTACCAATTTCATGCCAAGCAGATCCATCACCGTGACGGGAGGTCGCAGAACTATACCCCTCTCATGGCCATTCGCGGTTTGGGGGCTGGACATTACGGGCCCGTTCCTCGGGCGCCAGGGGGCTATCGCTACCTCTACGTCGCCATGGACAAATTCACCAAGTGGACTGAGGTGGAAGCTGTCCGCACCATCCCAGCAGGCTCAGCGGTCAAGTTCATCAAGGGCCTCGTGAGCCAGTTTGGGGTGCCTAACCGCATCATCACCGACAACGGTTCGCAGTTTACCAGTAATCTCTTCAAAACGTATTATGCTAACCTTGGAACGCAGATATGCTACGCCTCGGTGGCACACCCTCGGAGCAACGGCCAGGCCGAGCGAGCCAATGCGGAGGTCCTTAAGGGCCTCAAGACAAGGACCTTCAAGAAGAACCTGGAGGCCTGCGGCAGGGGCTGGCACGACGAGCTCCAGTCTGTGTTGTGGTCCATCCACATGACGGCGGCCAAGTCGACTGGCGAGACCCCTTTCTTCCTCGTCTACAGAGCAGAAGATGTTCTCCCTCACGAGGTCAGGCGTCGCTCCGCACGGGTCCTGGCGTTCGACGAGGCGCAGCAGGACGCCATGCGGGGGACGGATCTCGTGCTGGGAAAGGAACATCGTCGAGAGGCCGTGCTGCGAGTGGCAATGTATCAACAGGCGCTGCGGCGATACCACTGCCGCAACATCCGCCCCAGGACTCTGGAGGTAGGGGACCTCGTGCTCAGACGGGTCCTCTCCAGGGAGGGGTTGCATAAGCTCTCCCCCATGTGGGAGGGCCTTCTGAAGTTGCCTTTTTTGGCTCGCGACTCTTTGCCTTTTTCGCTCTCCTGCCTCGATTTCTCTCGCGCAAGTCTCGTGAGGAAGCGGCGCGGGCACCCTCGTGAGTGTTTTCTGCCCTTATCGTTTGAGGCTTTCCAAGCCAGGTCTGCTACGGGAGCACCCCTCCCAGTCCATGCCCCACGGGCACCGCGACGCGAACACAGGACCTGGGTCGGTCGCCCCCACAACCGAGGCCGGAAGCTACCCCTCCTGACTAATCCTTGCAGGAAATGAAGCGTTCGACGAGACCTCGACCTCAGGAGGGGAAGACCACGACAGGACCCCCCGAGCTAAGTAATTTCTACGCGCGGGCATGTGGCACAAAAGCACAATACAGAAATAGCGTAAAAGCAGTCACGACAATTGGCATGACAGCAGTTCAAGCTTGCCTCATGAGCCCTACACTATTGTCTCTTTGCGCAGGAAAAGGAGAAGAACAAAATAAGCACGACTCGCTTGGCATCAACTCGCGGCGAAGGCTCGTACTGCCTCCGGAGCTCAGGCGGACTCCCTCTCGCGCTTCACCGGGGCGCGACGGCGAGCAGATCCGCTACCTCCCTCCAGGCGGGCGCGGCGGCGCGAAGGCTGGTTGCGGCCACCGCTAGAGGAGCTGCTGCCCGAAGGAGAGCCGCCGAAGCTCGACGAACCCCGAGCGCCACCGACCACGCGCGCGCTGTCATCCTCATCCCGATCATCGTCGGGGCTGGGTCCATGGCTGCAGTCGTCGTCCTCGGGGCAGCACCCAGCGCGGCGACCATCTTCCCCAAACACCCTCATGTAAAGGGTGGCATCGCTGTCGAACTTGAAGTGCAGGGTGCACCGCCGGCTTAGGCCACGCGCGCGGGCAAACGTCTGCCAACCGCGGGTCAGGGCCACACTCCCGGTAGCGGAGACCTCCAGTGAAGCCCAGGAGGCCTGGCTGCAGCAACCATCCGCCTGAAGCCAGAGGCCGCCCGGGGCGCCGGCCGGGAGTTCACCCAAAAGGAAGCGGGGAAGCTGGAACCAGGTGCTAGTCGGCTCCACCGACCACACGACAAACTCCGGCAGCACCTCTGCCGAGTGGAAGCGCGTCCTAGGAGGCCGCGCGGTCGCAGCGCGCCCCCCATCGACAACCTGGCGCCCGTCGCCGTGCAGGAGATCGCCCCCACGGCCGCGGGAAGCCACTGCGGGAGCCACAGGATGCTTGCGAGGACGGCCTCGACCTCGCTTAGCCGGGGGAGAGTCAGGCTCTACTTGGCGGGCCTTTCCCTTCTCCGCGGCCGAGAACCTCTTCGACGGAGCCATGGAGAGAAAGGAGCAGCAAGAGGAGATGGACTGGAAGGGCTCGCGCCGTTCCGTACTTATAGCCGGAGGAGGCCAACCGTCGGCCCCATGATTGCAGGTAATCATGACTCATTCTTGCACGCAGGGACTTGTCAAGTCATGCGGTTGCCGAGGCATCGTGAGGAAGCGGAGACACCCACGACCCACCGATCGCCACGCGGCGCCCAAGGCCGCAGGATGTTGGGGCCCGCGGTGCTTCGCACTTGCCCCTTTGCTTCTCCGCTAAGCCAAGTCCGAGCGCGCCTTGGGCCCGGGGGCTACTGTTGGCGTTCAGGCCAGGGGTCCCAGACTTGCACGCTGCGGCCTGCGGCGTGGCTCAAGTGGGGGCCAGCCATGCCCAGCTTCATCGGCTCAAGCTCAAGACCCTCGCGAGGCCAAGCCTCATTGAGGCGGACCAGCGAGAACCTGCCTCAGGAGCAGCCTCGTCAGGCAGGCTCGCGAGGAGGCGGGGAGATCAAGGCGGGGTGCCTCTGAGGGTGCCCCATGACGCAAGCCATGACGATCAAGGCCAGGCGGGCGCCAGCCCACGCAGTGTCCTCATTTCCCCTTTGGTGCAAAGGAGGCAAGCACGGGCCAAGGCATCAGGCAAAGGTTTCCGCTTCGGTGCAACAAGACCAAGACCAGCAGAAGGCAGGATGGAGGTCATCGTGGAGCCTAGGACGGTGTCACTGTCAGAGTCTTTGGCAGCCGAAGACCAACTTTAGTCAGGATAAGTGTACTGGATGTTCCCCTTCAAAATGGCCAATTGTTGGCGCCCTTCCCGCTCATTATTTGGGAAGAGGCCCAGGGCCTCCCTCTATAAATAGGACTAGCCACCACAGATTAGAGGCAATCTGGAAGGAACGCACAGAGAGAGAGAGAGGCGACTGAACTCACCCTAGCAGTTCATCGCACCAGCTCAAGAACAGACCCTCGCGAGGTTGTTCTTCCTTTGTATTGTTCATCATCAGCCCCTGAGGCAATCCACCACACCACAAACTAGAGTAGGGTATTACACCACAACGATGGCCCGAACTAGTATAAACCTTGTGTCTCTTGCGTTGTCCATCGTTCATAGTTTAGATCCCTTGCAATCCATCCACGCATGAGCTGGTAGGGGAAAGATTTCCGCGCGCACCCCACTGTTCGAACCTCAAGGGTCTGCCGGAACCCGAAATCCGACATCGGTCTCTTGAGCCAACGCATCGCGCTCCAAGGTCTCGCACTTCCTCATCGCGTCCTGGAGCTCCTATTGGACCTCGTTGACCCGGGCCTTGAGCTTCTTACGGGCGTCCTGCTCCTTGACAGCCTTCCCCTCGGCTTCTGCCAGGGCCTCGAACTCGGTCGTCGCTTCTATACATGTCATGACACTTCGGTCAATGCATATCATTTTACCTCTTTCGAATATATAATAGGTTATTACATACCATGTTTTTCTTGGAGCTGCCTCATCACCTGGCCGAGCTCCTCCTCGGCCTGCTCCAGTCTCTGCTTTAGTCTGGAGACTTCAGTAGTATGCGAGGCGGCGGCCAACAGCGACGCCTGCATGTTCGTTTTAGACAAATTTAGTTAGTTTCCTGCAATAAGGGATTGATCCTGTGTACGGCTTTTTCTTTCCGAACACCGGACAGTGTCTTAGGGGCTACTGTCTATATTGGCATCTTCTCTTTTCGCGTCACTTACCTCAAAACCTGTCAACAGGCTGCTGCAGGCTTCAGTTAGTCCGCTCTTGGCGGACTGAACCCTTTCAATCACCTTGCCCATAAGAACACGGTGCTCATCCACAATGGAAGCGCCTCGCGGCGCTTCCAGCAAATTATCCGGTGCCCCTGGTTGGACAGGGGTCACTGGTGGAATAGGCATAACCCCTTCTTTCGAAGGAGGTTGCGCACCGGATTCCGGAGCCATATCGGTCTCTGGAATCAAATCCGGCTGAGGGTCGAACTGAATGCGGCCCTCATCGCCAGTCTCCATGGGGATCGGCTCCCCCTTGTGTACGGCGGCGGAGGCTTCGCCTCCTGGCGCCTCCTGAGCCTCTCCCCAACCTGGGAGAGTCCTTCGGGACAGCACCTCTACATCGTCCTTGGCACTGGGGGAGTGAGCGGTCGGCGGTGACTCGCTGGCCATCGCCTTTGAATCCAACGAACCTCGTGACGAGGATCGCTGGGAGCTGTCATGGGCCGGACTGCAATAGCATAACTAATCGTGTCAATACAACGAAGAGGAGAGGCTAGATTTATGGGCATATGTGACTCCTAGCACTTACGATGCACCCGAGGCTTAGTGCGGGAGCGTCGCTCTGGACTGTTGTCGACGACCCATGCGGAGTTATCCGCGAGGGAGCCTTTCCCTTTCTTGGACGTCTCCGCCTCCAGGTTCATGGAGGCCTCCCTCTTCTTCTTTCCCTCATCAGGGGGAGGTTTGTTCTCCTCCTCCTCCTCCTCCTCCTTGTCCTCAGCAGCGGAGGAAAGGGTCACTTCATCTTCGTACATCACGTCCGAAGCACCCTTGCGACAGGGGCCACCTTTGGCCCCCTTGGCCTTCTTTTCCGGCGGCCTATAGGGCGCCGGAACCAGCATCTTCGCCAGGAGCGGGATGGCTGGCTCTTCGGGCAGCGGAGCCGAACTATGGATCCGCTTCGCTCTCTCCGTCCATGCCTGAAAAAATACAGTAAGGGTTAGGCATCCTCCTTGAACAAACAAGTAGAAGGTAAGCCTTAAGAAAAGGAGAACCTACCTCATTGGCGGAATGGGCGTGATTGTGCCCGCGGTTCGAATCTATGACCGGCGGTTTCTTGTTGCCCTTGAAGAGCAACTTCCAGGCATCTTCGTGAGTAGTTCCGAAGAGGCCTCTCAGGGTCTGGTGCTTCTCCGGATCGAATTCCCATAAAGGGAAGCTTCGGCGTTGGCAGGGGAGAATCCGGTGAACCAGCATCACCTGGATCACGTCGACGAGCTTGATGTTTTTATCCACCATGCTCTGAATGAGCGTTTGCAGCGCTATCAACTCATCTGACAGAGACCAATTAGGGCCCTTCTCCGTCCAGGAGGTGAGCCGCATTGGAGCTTCGGCCTGAAACTCGGGAGCCGCCGCCCAATTGGCGCCGCGTGGCTCTGTGATGTAGAACCACTGCTTCTGCCACTCCTTGACAGTCTCCACGAAAGTGCCTGTGGGCCAAGTGACGTTGGGCATCTTGCTCACCATGGCGCCTCCGCACTCCAGGCGCGACCATCCACCACCTTCGGCTTCACGTTGAAAACCTTGAGCCATAGGCCGAAGTGGGGATGGATGCGGAGGAAGGCCTCGCACACGACAATGAATGCCGAGATGTTGGGGAAGGAGTTCGGGGCTAGATCATGGAAATCTAGCCGGTAATAGTACACCAGTCCGCGGACAAAGGGGTGAAGTGGAAACCCAATCCGCGGACAAAGTGAGGGAGGAAAACTACCCTCTCAGTAGGCTTCGGGGTGGGGATGACTTGCCCCTTGGGGGCTAGACGGTGGGCGATTCCTTTTGCCAGGTACCTGGCGCCTCCTGTCGCCTTCCTCCTGCCAGTAGGAGCAGCTGCATGCTCGCACGCGCACGACCAAGGAGGCCAGCTCCTCCCTGCCTGCCCCCTCCCCGACGCATCTGGACGTCGCCGCGCGACCCCCCTGGCCCCTATCACTCCTCCCCGTGTCCATCCCCTCCTCTATCCCTCTCTGCCGAGCTCCACCGAGCGAGTTCGTCACCGCCGCTCGCTGTTGCCGCAGCCACTGCCACTGCCTCGCCTCTCCGTCATGCTCCAGGGCTCCTCCTCGGTCCCACGCACCTATCCGCCAACCCACACAAGCCAGGACGAACCAAAGACGATGTTGCAACCTTCTTCCCTGCCCACGGCCTTCGGATGTCGTCGCTCGATTCGCCGCCTCCCGTGCTTCCCCGGCCTCGCCATCTCCCCCATCGGATCCGTTGTGAGCCCCTGCCCCTCCCCCTATGCTCGCCCCTACTTTCTCGTCCGCTAGCTGCCATTCCCGTGAGCTCCGAGCTCCGGCCGCCGCCATGGCCGACGAGCTCCATGCTCCTGCGCTCTCCCGCTCGCCCTAGCATCACCAACATGCTCAACGCGTCCCAGAAGCGTTAACGCCAGCCAGCTTGGTCTAAGCTTCATGAAACCCCGCGCCGTGTCCCGAGCTCGGCGCCGCCCGCTTCATCGCCGCCGCCGTTACGCCACCCAGCACCAGCTGCCACCGTCTGACGCCTCGTTGCGGGGTCCCGAGAACCCATCCGCCACGACCTCGTCATGGAACGGCCGGATGACGACCTCGCCGTGTCCTGCGATGGCCGTGCTAATCGCCGGTTAGCGGATGTGGTCGTCATTAGATTAGGTGCTAACTAACCCTATTTGTTTAACACTAGACACTGACAGTGGGACCCGCTTTGTTAGTTTACTGGATAACAAAAATAATTAGATTACTTAATAAAACCAGCGGGACCCACGCGTCAGATTTGACCTGCTGACGTGGCCGTTGACCAGGCCCACCTATCAGCGACTCTAACCAGCCCTGTGTCACCGACGTGTGGACCCAATTGAGTTTGACCTTGACCGGTCGGGTTGACCATTGACGTCACCGATGCGATAAATCCTTTTCTGGATTTATTCTAATTCGAAATACCCAGGAATTTTCAGAAATTACCCTTAACTTCTAAAATTCATAGTAAATAATTTGTAAATCAGATTGAAAATATTCATATATGAAAAATGATCAGAAAAATCCAAAGAATCTGAATATGGCATTTTCATGCATGTTTGAACAAGTTAACCTCACTGAATAGGACAATTCATGATTATGGAAGAAATGGTCATTAGTTTTGGAGTTGGAATTTGCTATAGGTTTGAATTCCACTTCAATGAATATGACTAACTGTTGCACTAGGTCAATTCAGTACTTTAATATGACATATCATTCATATGAATGTGCATTGCATTGATTGTGGTTCCTTTTGTGTTTGTCGGTGGTTGTTCCCTCTTAGTAGATGATGTTTCCGACGACGTGATCGATGACACCGATGAAGAGTTATACTATCTTCAGAAGCGCCAGGCAAGCAAAACCCCCTTGTTCATTCCTATACAATCCCACTCTCTCGCTCCTGCTCTCTTTTACTGCATTAGGACAACAATGATTCAACTGTTACATGTTGTGGTAGTTGAACCCCTTTCCTCTGCATGACCTGTCATTGCCACAGTAAATAGATGAAACCCACTAGCATGGGTAGGAGTTGTTTGAGCCCTGATGTGCCTACTCATTTATGCTTGTTTGTCATGCACTGCTCGCTTAGAGTTGAGTCAGTCTGATTCACCGGGATGAATTGGAAAGTTGTGAACATGTCCCACTTGTTGAGAGCTAAGTGTGTGAACACGATTTGGTAAAGGTAGCGGTGAGAGGCCATGTAGGAGTACATGGTGGGTTGTCTCATTGAAACCGCATTGTCAGAACCCGAGTTCTGTGTTTGTGATCCATGAATAGTTACTACCACACATTGGGTTCCGGTAACTCGACCCCTCTCGGCTTATTAACCGCCTCGATCTCTATCTAGGAGTTGCAACTAGTTTTTGGTGTGTTGTAGGTTGTGTTAGTAGTCTACCAAGTGGCACCCGGTACAGGTGGGCTTGGGACAGACTAGGCACCATGGCACAGTGTACCAAGCATAGATCCATCCGTCGAGGTGGGCTTGGGAACCCTGCACACATCGTTTGGGGCCGTGAGCAACACCCTGGTCGGATCTCCTTGCGGATGGAACCCGAATAGGCGATAAACCTGGACGAAAGACTTGTGTGGTTAGTCAGGTCGTGGCCGACTCCCTCGCCAGGCTTCCGCTTGAAGGTTGCCGAGATATACAACGTGTACATGGTGGTAAGTGGCGAGAGCATGTGTGAAGAAGTACACCCCTGCAGGGTTAACATCATCTATTCGAATAGCCATGTCCGCGTAAAGGACTTCTGGGTTGCCTATACAGTTCATAGACAAGTGAAAGTGGATACTCTAAAATGCGCAAGATAAGTGTGAGTGCTATGGATGGCCTTCGTAGGGAGACGGGAGCGGATCCATAGTGGTGTATTGATATGGTGAATATGTGGACTGCGTAGCGCCACCTCAAAAGAGTTACTTGCGATGCGTAGTTCAGGTTAGCCACTGAGTCAAAGCTGGCTTGCTACAGTTAAACTCCACCACCCCCTTTATTGATACCGATGCATATGTAGATAGTTCCGATGTAAGTCTTGTTGGGTACATATGTACTCACGTTTGCCTATTTTATGTTTTGCAGAGAGACGTCAGTCTCGCTAGTAGTTCCGTGTGGACTTCGATGTTTAGCTTGATACCCCGGCTACGATCTTGTGCCCTCGGCAGGATCTGGTAGATAGTCAGGCTTCTCAGCCTTTTTCATTTGTAGATGTCTGTACTCAGACACGTTAAGCTTCTGCATGTGCTTTGACTTGTATGCTCTGAATGTTGGGTCATGAGACCCATGTTTGTAATATCTTGCTCCTCGGAGCCTAATGAATAAATACTTTGAGTCGTAGAGTTTTGTTGTGATGCCATGTTGTATTTACACATATCGAGCATATTGTGTGTATGATTGAAATGCTTGGTATGTGTGGGATCCAACAACCTAGTTGTTTATCCTTGGTAGCCTCTCTTATGGGGAAATGTAGTCTTGTGCTTCCATGAGCCATAGTAGTCCGCTTCTGACCAGTTCACCGGAGTCACCTTAGCTTCGGCACTACTGCTTGGAACACTTGACTGGCTGGCATGTGATTCACTTCGTTCTCGTGGTTCCGTCTTCGGGAAATGTCACGTGGTGACATCCGAGTCCTCGCCTAGCCTGCTACAGCCCGGTTCACCGGAGTCCTCGTTAGCCCAGTGCTATAGCCCGGATTCAAGACGCCAGCTGGCGGCAAACATGCTCGATGTTGATTCATGTATGCCTCGTCCCGTAAGTTAGTGCCACTTTGGGTTCA
Source organism: Aegilops bicornis (assembly GCA_021605145.1). Lineage (NCBI taxonomy): Eukaryota > Viridiplantae > Streptophyta > Magnoliopsida > Poales > Poaceae > Aegilops > Aegilops bicornis. Next base: position 380,033,738 of record CM038669.1, on the reverse strand, counting down.
CGACTAGTCATGTCAGCCCGGGTTCTACGTCATATGGATGCTAGCGACACTATCATATACGTGAGCCAAAAGGCATAAACGGTCCCGGGCCATGGTAAGGCGACTGTGGGAATACCGTGCATGAGGCCGCAAAGTGATATGAGGTGTTACCGGCTAGATCGTTGTGACTTGGAATCGGGGTCCTGACAGTAAGGCACCTCCACGATCTGCACATGTTCAGCTCGGTGACGTCCCACGAACTCTAGATCCAGCTAAGGTCGAGGGAGAGTTTCGTCAGCACGATGGCGTGATGACGGTGATGATGAAGTTACCGACGAAGGGCTTCGCCTAAGCACTACAACGATATGACCGAGGTGGAAATCTGTGGAGGGGCCTGACACGGCTAAACAATCAACTTGTGTGTCTATGGGATGCCCCCTCCCCCGTATATAAAGGAGTGGAGGAGGGGAGGGCCGCCCTCTCATGGCGCGCCCAAGGGGGGGAGTCCTAGTAGGAGTAGGTTTCCCCCTTCCCTAGTTGGAGTAGGAGAAGAAGGAAGAGTGAGAGGGAGAGAAGGAAAGGGGGGCTGGCCCCCCTCCCAATTTGGATTGGGCTTTGGGGGCGCCCCCACCTTGGCATCCTCCTCCTCTCTTCCACCTTGGCCCATTAAGGCCCATTAACTCCCCGGGGGGTTCTGGTAACCTCCCGGTACTTCGGAAAAATGCCCGAACCACCCGGAACCTTTCCGGTGTCCAAAAATAGCCTTCCAATATATCAATCTTTATGTCTCGACCATTTCGAGACTCCTTGTCATGTCCGTCATCACATCCGAGACTCCGAACTACCTTTGGTACATCAAAACACATAAACTCATAATACTGATCGTCACCGAACGTTAAGCGTGCGGACCCTACGGGTTCGAGAACTATGTAGACTGTTGGGGAACGTAGTAATAATTAAAAAAATTCCTGCGTGTCACCAAGATCAATCTAGGAGATGCTAGAAACAAGATAGAGGGAGTGCATCTTCATACCCTTGAAGATCGCTAAGCGGAAGCGTTACAAGAACGCAGGTGATGGAGTCGTACTTGCGGCGATTCAAATCGCGGAAGATCCGATCTAGCGCCGAACGGACGGCGCCTCCGCGTTCAACACACGTATAGCCCGGGGACGTCTCCTCCTTCTTGATCCAGCAAGGGGAGAGGAGAAGTTGAGGGAGAGCTCCGGCAGCACGACGGCGTGGTGGTGGAGCTTGCGGTTCTCCTGCAGGGCTTCGCCAAGCACTATGGAGGAGGAGGAGGTGTTGGAGGAGGGAGGGGTTGCGGCTGCCCTCCCACCCCCACAATATATACAGGGGGAAGAGGAGAGGGGAGGCGCCTAGGGTTTCCCCTAGGGGCGGCTGGCCAAGGCAGATTGGATCTCCCTTGGGAAACCCTAGGGAGACTTGCCCCCCAAGCCAAGCCAGGTGGAGGCTTGCCTCCCAAGCTAGGTGGAGGCGCCCCACCTCTCCAAGTTACGTGAGATGGAGTGGGAGGGGCACATCGCACAACCCCTTAGTGGGCTGATGTGCCCCCTCCCCTTGGCCCATAAGGCCCCCCAACACTTGTCGGGGCCTCCGAAACTCCTTTCGGTCACGCTGGTCGTCACCTGGTACTCCCAGAACAATTCGGGACTCCAATACCCTTCGTCCAATATATCGATCTTCACATTCGGACCATTCTGGAGTTCCTCGTCACGTCCGGGATCTCATCTGGGACTCCGAACAACCTTCGGTAACCACATACTATTTCCCATTACAATTCTAGCGTCACCGAACCTTAAGTGTGTAGACTCTACGGGTTCGGGAACCATGCAGACATGACCGAGATACCTCTCTGGCTAATAACCAATAGCGGGATCTGGATACCCATATTGGCTCCCACATATTCCACGATGATCTCATCGGATGAACCACGATGTCGGGGATTCAATCAATCCCGTATACAATTCCCTTTTCCATCGGTATGTTACTTGCCCGAGATTTGATTGTCGGTACCCCCATACCTCGTTCAATCTCGTTACCGGCAAGTCTCTTAGTCGTTCCATAACACATGATCCTGTTGGGGAACGTAGCAGAAATTCAAAATTTTCTGCGCATCACCAAGATCAATCTATGGAGATTCTAGCAACGAGAGAGAGAGGGAGTGCATCTTCATACCCTTGAACATCGCTAAGCGGAAGCGTTACAAGAACGCGGTTGATGGAGTCGTACTCGCGGCGATTCAAATCGCGGAAGATCCGATCTAGCGCCGAACGGAGGCGCCTCCGCGTTCAACACATGTACAGCCCGGGGACGTCTCCTCCTTCTTGATCCAGCAAGGGGAGAGGAGAAGTTGAGGGAGAGCTCCGGCAGCACGACGGCATGGTGGTGGAACTTGTGGTTCTCCTGCAGGGCTTCGCCAAGCACTACGGAGGAGAAGGAGGTGTTGGAGGAGGGAGGGGCTACGCCAGGGAAGAGGTGCGGCTGCCCTCCCACCCCTCCACTATATATAGGGGAAAGGGGAGAGGGGGAGGCGCCCTAGGGTTTCCCCTAGGGGGCGGCGGCCAAGCAGATTGGATCTCCTTAGGAAAATCCTAGGGAGACTTGCCCCCCAAGCCAAGCAGGTGGAGGATTGCCTCCCAAGCCAGGTGGGCGCCCCCACCTCCCCAAATAACGTGGGAAAGGGTGTGGGGCGCAACACCCCTTAGTGGGCTGGTTTGCCCTTCCCTTTGGCCCGTGAGGCCCTCCAACACTTGTCGGGGCTCCCGAAACACCTTTCGGTCATCTTGGCCATAGCACAGTACCCCGGAACACTTCCGGACTCCCATACCCTTCGTCCAATATATTGATCTTCACCGCCGGACCATTCCGGAACTCCTCGTGACGTCCGAGATCACATCCGGGACTCCGAACTACCTTCGGTAACCTATTTCCCATAACAACTCTAGCGTCACCGAACCTTAAGTGTGTAGACCCTACGGGTTCGGGAACCATGCAGACATGACCGAGACATTCTCCGGCCAATAAACAACAGCGGGATCTGGATACCCATGTTGGCTCCCACATGTTCCACGATGATCTCATCGGATGAACCACGATGTCAAGGATTCAAGCAATCCCGTATACAATTCCCTTTGTCAATCGGTACGTTACTTGCCCGAGATTCGGTCGTCGGTATCCCAATACCTCGTTCAATCTCATTACCGGCAAGTCACTTTACTCGTTCCGTAATGCATGATCCCGTGACTAACTACTTAGTCACGTTGAGCTCATTATGATGATGCAATACCGAGTGGGCTCAGAGATACCTCTCCGTCGTATGGAGTGACAAATCCCAGTCTCGATTCGTGCCAACCCAACAGACACTTTCAGAGATACCTGTAGTGCACCTTTATAGCCACCCAGTTATGTTGTGACGTTTGGTACACCCAAAGCATTCCTACGGTATCCGGGAGTTGCACAATCTCATGGTCTAAGGAAATGATACTTGACATTAGAAAAGCTTTAGCAAACGAACTACACGATCTTGTGCCATGCTTAGGATTGGGTCTTGTCCATCACATCATTCTCGTAATGATGTGATCCCGTTATCAATGTCATCCAATGTCCATGGTCAGGAAACCATAACCATCTATTGATCAACAAGCTAGTCAACTAGAGGCTCACTAGGGACATGTTGTGGTCTATGTATTCACACATGTATTACAGTTTCCGATTAATACAATTATAGCATGAACAATAGACAATTATCATGAACAAGGAAATATAATAATAACCATTTTATTATTGCCTCTAGGGCATATTTCCAACAGTCTCCCACTTGCACTATAGTCAATAATCTAGTTCACATCACTATGTGATTGTAATCAATCCAACACCCATTGGGTTTGATCATATCTTGCTTGTGAGAGAGGTTATTAGTCAACGGGTCTGAATCTTTCAGATCCGTGTGTGCTTTACAAATCTTTATGTCATCTCCTATATGCAGCTATCACGCGCCATTTGGAACTATTCCAAATAACAACTCTACTATCTGAATCCGGTTTACTACTCAGAGTCATCCAGATTAGTGTCAAAGTTTGCATCGGTGTAACCCTTTACGACGAACTCTTTTACCACCTCCATAATTGAGAAAATTCCTTAGTCAACTAGTTACTACGGATAACCTTGACCGCTGTCCTGTGATCCATTCCTGGATCACACTTGTACCCCTATACAGACTCATGTCAAGGCACAATTCAAGTGCGGTACACAGCATAGCATACTATGGAGCCTACGTATAAGCATAGGGGACGACCTTCGTCCTTTCTCTCTATTCTGCCGTGGTCAGGTCTTGAGTCTTACTCAATACTCACACCTTATAACACAGCCAAGAACTCCTTCTTTGCCGATCTATTTTGAACTCCTTCAAAATCTTGTCATGGTATGTGTTCGTTTGAAAGTACTATTAAGCGATTTTGATCTATCCTTATAGATCTTGATGCTCAAAGCTTAATCCAGGTTTTCCATTGAAAAACACTTTTCAAATAACCCTATATGCTTTCCAGAAACTCTACATCATTTCTGATCAACAATATGTCAACAACATATACTCATCAGTGCTCCCACTCACTTCTTTGGAAATACAAGTTTCTCATAAACTTTGTATAAACCCAAAATCTTTGATCTTCTCATCAAAGTGTATATTCCAACTCGAGATGCTTACTCCGGTCCTTAGAAGGATTGCTTTGGAGCTTTGCATACTTGTTAGCATCTTTCGGGATTGTCAAAACCTTACGGTTTTATCACATACAACCTTTCCTCAAGAAAATTGTCGAGAAAACAATGTTTGACATCCTATACGCAAGATTTCATAAATAATGCAGTAATTGCTAATATAATTCCAACAGACTCTTAGCATCGCCACGGTGAGAAAGTCTCATCGTAGTCAACTCCTTGAACTTGTCGGAAAACATCTTAACGACAAGTCGAGCTTTCTTAATGGTGATACTTACCATCATTGTCTGTCTTCCTTTTAAAATCCATATGTACCCAACAGCCTTGCGACCATCAAGTAGTTCTTCCAAAGTCTATACTTTGTTTTCATACATGGATCCTCTCTCGGATTTTATGGCCTCGAGCCATTCATCGGAATCCGGGCCCACCATCGCTTCTCCATAACTCGTAGGTTCATTGTTGTCTAGCAACATGACCTCCAAGACAGGATTACGTACCACTCTGAAGTAGTACACATCCTTGTCAACCTACGAGGTTTGGTAGTGACTTGATCCGAAGTTTCATGATCAATATGATCAGCTTCCACTTCAATTGGTGTGGGCGCCACAGGAACAACTTCCTGTGTCCTGCTACACACTAGTTGAAGTGATGGTTCAATAACCTCATCAAGTCCCCACCATCCTCAAACTCAATTCTTTCGAGAGAAACTTTTCCTCAAGAAAGGACCCGATTCTAGAAACAATCCCTTTTGCTTCCGGATCTGAGACAGGAGGTATACCCAACTGTTTTGGGTGTCCTATGAAGCTGCATTTATCCGTTTGGGGTTCGAGCTTATTAGCCTGAAACCTTTTTCACATAAGCGTTGCATCCCCAAACTTTTAAGAAATGACAGCTTAGGTTTCTCTAAACCATAGTTCATATGGTGTCGTCTCAATGGAATTGCGTGGTGCCCTATTTAAAGTGAATGCGGTTATCTCTAATGCCTAACCCATAAAAGATAGTGGCAATTTGATAAGAGACATCATGGTATGCACCATATATAATGGGGTGCAGTTATGACGTTCGGACACACCATCACACTATGGTGTTCCAGGCGGTATTAGTTGTGAAACAATTTCCACAATGTCTTAATTGTGTGCCAAACTCGTAACTCAGATATTCATCTCTATGATCATATCATAGACATATTATCCTCTTGTCACGACAATCTTCAACTTCACTCTGAAATTACTTGAACCTTTCAATAATTTAGACTTGTATTTCATCAAGTAAATATACTTAGCATCTACTCAAATCATCTGTGAAGCAAGAACATAACGATATCCACTGTGTGCCTCGGCACTCATTGGACTGCACACATCAAAATGTATTACTTCCAACAAGTTGCCTTCTTGTTCCATCTCACTGAATACGAGGCCTTTCAGTCATCTTGCCCATGTGGTATGATTTGCATGTCTCAAGTGATTCAAAAATCAAGTGAGTCCAAACGATCCATCTGCATGGAGTTTCTTCATGCGTATACACCAATAGACATGGTTCGCATGTCTCAAACTTTTCAAAGACGAGTGAGTCCAAAGATCCATCAACATGGAGCTTCTTCATGCGTTTTATACCAATATGACTCAAATGGCGATTGCCACAAGTAGGTGGTACTATCATTACTATCTTATATCTTTTGGCATGAACATGTGTAACACTACGATCGAGATTCAATAAACCATCCATTTTAGGTGCAAGACCGTTGAAGGTATTATTCAAATAAACAGAGTAACCATTATTCTCCTTAAATGAATAACCGTATTGTGATAAACATAATCCAATCATGTCTATGCTCAACGCAAACACCAAATGACAATTATTTAGGTTTAACACCAATCTCGATGGTAGAGGGAGCAGGTGATGCTTGATCACATCAACCTTGGAAACAATTCCAACACACATCGTCATCTTACCTTTAGCTAGTCTCCGTTTATTCCGTAGCTCTTTTATTTCGAGTTGCTAACACTTAGCAACCGAACTGGTATCTTAATATCCTGGTGCTACTAGGAGTAAGTGAAGTACACATTTAATACAATGTATATCCAATATACTTCTGTCAACCTTGCCAGCCTTCTCATCTACCAAGTGTCTAGGGTAGTTCTGCTTCAGTGACCGTTCCCTCATTACAGAAGTACTTAGTCTCGGGTTTGGGTTCAACCCTAGGTTTCTTCACTAGAGCAGCAACTGATTTACCGTTTCATGAAGTATCCCTTCTTGCCCTTGCCCTTCTTGAAACTAGTGGTTTTACTAACCATCAACAATTGATGCTCCTACTCGACTTCTACTTTTGCGGTGTCAAGCATCGCGAATTGCTCAAGGATCATCATGTCTATCCCTGATATGTTATAGTTCATCACGAAGCTCTAATAGCTTGGTGGCAGTGACTATGGAGAACCATCACTTTCTCATCTAGAAGATTAACTCCCACTCGATTCAAGTGATTGTAGTACTCAGACAATCTGAGCACATGCTCAATGATTGAGCTTTTTCTCCCTTAGTTTGCAGGTTAAGAAACTTGTCGGAGGTCTCATACCTCTTGACGTGGGCACAGGCCTGAAATCCTAATTTCAGCTCTTGGAACATCTCATATGTTCTGCGATGTTTCAAAAATGTCTTCGGTGCCTTAATTCTAATCAGTTTAACATTATGCACTGAACTATCACGTAGTCATCAAAACGTGTATGTCAGATGTTCGCAACATCCACAAATGACGCTCCAGGTTCAGCACACCGAGCAGTGCATTAAGGACATAAGCCTTCTGTGCAGCAATGAGGACAATCCTCAGTTTACGGATCTAGTCCGCATAATTGCTACTATCAACTTTCAACTAAATTTTCTCTAGGAACATATCTAAAACAGTAGAACTAAAGCGCAAGTTATGACATAATTTACAAAGACATTTTGACTATGTTCATGATAATTAAGTTCATCTAATTATTTAATGAACTCCCACTTAGATAGGCATCCCTCTAGTCATCTAAGTGATACATGGTCCGAGTCAACTAGGCCGTGTCCGATCATCACGTGAGACGGACTAGTCATCATCGGTGAACATTGTCGGCATTCTGGGAACAGGGTACGGACTTGCTACTGCCTATGACTGTGGCGTGGCTCAAGGGTGGCCCAAAGACGGCCCATCTTCATCGGCACAAGCTCAAGACCCTCGCGAGGGGCCAAGCCTCACGGGCGGACGATAGGAAGCTTCCTCGAGCTGCAACCGTCGAGTGGCTCGCGAGGAGGCGGAGAGATCAAGGCGGGTACCTCACGAGGTGCCCATGACGCAAGCCATGACGAACAAAGGCGCCAGGCGGGCGCCAGCCGCCAATGATGTCCTCGCTTTCCTCTTTGGTGCAAAGGAGGCAAGCGTGGCGAGAGCATCAAGCAAAGGCAGCCATTTCGGTACAACAAGACCAAGACCAACACAACGGCAGGAAGGAGGTCATCGTGGAGCCCAAGCCAAGGCGTCATCGTCGAGCCTTTGGCGTGCGAGGACCAACTTTAGTCAGGATAAGTGTACTAGATGTTCCCCTTCAAAATGGCCAATTGTTGGCGTCCTTCCCGCTCAATATTTGGGAAGAGGCCCAGGGCCTTTGCCTATAAATAGGACTAGCCACCCAAAGGGTAGAGGCATCTTAAATCCAGAGAGAGAGAGAGAGCGATGGAACTCCCCCTAGTAGTTCATCGCACCGTCCAAGAACAGACCCTCGCGAGGCTGTTCTTCCTTGTATTGTTCATCATCAGCCCCTAAGGCAATCCACCACACCACACACTAGAGTAGGGTATTACACCACAATGGTGGCCCGAACCAAAGATAAACATTGTGTCCCTTGTGTTGCTCTTTGCGTAGTTTAGATCCTTGCGAGGCGACGAGGTGCAGGTAGGTAGGGGCTGAGATCTCCCCGTGCACCCCAGAGTTTGAACCTAGAGGGTCTGCCGGAACCCGAAATCCGACATTTGGCGTGCCAGGTAGGGGTGCGCCGGAATCCGCCTTCTGACGCTTCGCGCCCCATCGCATCGTCATCATCATGTCCGGCGACCAGGCGGGCAACCCTAATCCCTGGGCGGCCTGGCCCGCCCACGCAGAGCCGCTCGCCCCGGGCGACCCCATGCCCCAGGCATCTCGCGGTCCACAGGGTGCTGCTGGCCGAGGGTGACGCGGTCAGGCAACGAGAGCTCTCACGCCGCAGCAGGCGCGGTCGGTGGTGAGGGCCTCGAACCACGCCGCGGCCACGGCGCCATACACCCGACGGGAGCAGGCGAACTCAAGGGTCGTGCTCACGGTGGCCCGAGAGCTACTACAATGCAGGCTCTTTGGAGGGCGGCATGACGTCTTCTTTGGAGCAGTGGCTGAGCTCCTGGCTTCGCCGCATCGGGGCTCACCCTTCGCACCAATCGCCACCTCAGGTCCAGGGCGGCCCACGGAGGCCCAGCGCCTCAGCGCAGCTCCAAGCGGACTCCAAGGCCACTCCAACGCCAGCCAGGCCGTCAGCACCGGGCTAGCAGCGGCGCTGCCTCCGCCCCCGGCCAGCGAAGGAGGACTCGCGACGGCCCATGGCCCAAGTGGGCGCCTCAAGCAGGGCTGTGTGGCACACGGGGCACTACGGTGCAGCATTCGGGATGGCGGCCCCGGAAGAGTATGTGCCCCACATGATGGATCAAGGGCATGCAGGAGGACGAACACGGCTCCTCGGCCCAAGCCGGGGGACGAGGCACCCGAAGCTGAGCTCTTCCAGGAGCCCCGGGAAAGCCTCGTCGACCGCGCCGGAAGCAACGATTATCGGGTACCGCTAATTCATCAGGAGCAGGCATACGCTAACCATGGACCGCAGGAGGTACAGGTCATCGTAGCGGGCGACTGCCCCAATCCCGCAGTTTCCTACCCCTCAGGAGGAGGGCGCCGGGGGCTGCAGGAGAGGGGCCGAGATCCGGCATCACCACCGCGGCGTTCGGAGCAAGGTGTCCTCAGGAGGTAGGCCCTCTGCCGGGGAGGTGCCTCAGGGCCTATGTCGGGGAGGCTGATCGTACCCACGAACACCTATGGGGCCGGCGGACCTGTGCCCTTTGTGGTTCGGAGGCGGAGAGATCGCACGAAGAGCGGATCGAGGCGAGGCACACGGCAGCTTTACCCAGCTTCGGAGCTCTCCGGAGAGATAAAACTCCTACTGCTGCTTGTTTGATGTATTGTGTTCTTGCTAGGGAGCTATGCGAGCTACAAAACCTAGCGTGAGCGTATCTGGTCTCTAGTGAGTCGAATGAACCGAAACTCGAACCCCCCTCTACGTTGCGCATGGGCCTCCTTTTATATGCTCAAGGGGTCTCCGACAGGTGGCAACATAGGCGAGGGTACAAATGTAAAAACAGGGGTTGGTACACCTACCGAGCGATTATGCGATGCAAAATACCTAACTCGGCGGCAAGGGACAAAAGAAATAAATGCCCGGCGGTCGCCTTTAACAAAGCTGCAGCGAGAGACCGTCAGTGCGCCACCGCTTCGCCACGATGGCAAGCTTGTCGGCGCCGCTTATCGCTGCTCTCCGCTGGCTGCACTGACCTCTCGACACGCGTGCATGGAATGGTTCCATGGCGACACGTTGCTGGATGAGCTGGAGTGGAGATGGAGAGAGGTTGCTTGCCGCTGCAAAAGCGCCTTGCCGCGGCGAATCCTTGTCGGCGTCCGGAGGCTTGTCGCGCTCGAGCCTTCCCGGCAAGCTCCTCTTGCGGGGCCTTGTCTTCTGCATGCCTTGAGTGGCCTTCCGAAAAGCTCCTCTTGCCGGGCCTTGTCTTCTTAATCAAATACTTTGTTCTTGAATGGCTCCAAAGGAGCCACGGAGGACCTTGGTGGTGACGAGGCAAACCTCGCTGAGGTCTGCAATCGTCTGTTCCGCAGCACGGGATACTAGGGTACCCCTACTCTAGTACACCGACAGAGCCCGGGCCTGGGCCGCATATGGTGCCGAGCGCTGTCGGGCCAGGCCCAAAGCGTCTGCCGGTCACACGCGCCTCGACCACGCCGCAACTTGCCCGGACCCACCACGACCCCCACTAACGGCACGCACCGGACGTGGCGTCGTGGCGAGATCGTGGGCCTGGTCGTGGGGGTTTCTTTATTAGGAAAAGCGGAGCGTCCGCCCCTCCCCTCTTTATAAGCGGAGAAAACAGGGCAGGCCGTCCACTCTGCCATTCTTTGTCTTGTCAAGAAAACCACCGCCGCTCCCCCCTTCTTCTCCAGTGCGAAGAGAGCAGCGCCCCGCCCCCTTTCGCCACAAGAGCGCTCACCGCCGTCGGCCTCCTCCACCGCCCTCGCCATGGCTCCGAAAGCCGATAAGGTGAAGGGCGTCAAGTCGGCCGAAGCGCAGCGGCTCGCGGCGTTGCGCAAGGAGCGGGCCATCTTCCCCCCCCCCCCCCCCCAGCTCGGCGCAAGGGAGCTGCGGGACGTCTTCTACCTCTTTTGGTCGACGGAGACGCGTGCGCATCCGCGCACGAAGGTACTCCCCGCCTCTGCTTCTGATTTGGCCCCAACTGGGTACCCCTTTTTCGCCCTTTTCTTCTATTGCGGGCTTTGCCCGCCCTTTTCCGAGTTCTTCTGCGACATCATGAACACATTCGGCCTCCGCCTCCTTGATTTCACCCCCAACACCATCTTGACCATGGCATTTTTCGCGCACCTTTGCGAAAACTTTGTCGGAGTCCACCCAAATGTGGCACTCTTCCGCCACTTCTTCGTGCCCCGCGTGGAGAGAGGAGAGCCGCTTGCCGGAGGGATAGCTTGGGTCTCCAGGATCGGCAAGAAAGAAGCCTATCTGGAAGGAGAGTTCCGCAACAAGTGGGAGGAGAGGAGAGCCAATTGGTGTTGGGTCGTAGAGGAGAACCCGCAGCCCTTCACTGCCGTGCGCCAAACCCCAATAGTGCGCGGCAGAGATTGGAGTAACTTGGCGCTGGAGGATGCGAAGTTGAAGATAGCTGTGACCCGGATTTTGCGCCTCAGGCTTGCCGGACTAACCGTAGGCGCAGTTGGCACAGATTTCCTTCGCCGCCGCATCGCTCCCTTGCAGCAGAGGAGGAGGCCTGCTTGGGAGTTCCAAAACGCGGAAGACATTATGAGGTTGCGCCCGGGCCTGAACTGGAACTTCACCGTCTTGGAGTTGGATGTGATGTTGCTCGAACTGTTCAAGAACGACCCCGACCACCCTGAGTGGTTTAGGTTGCCGAGGGGGGTCGTCCCATTGTGCAACAACTCGGCGCTCGACCGCATCCGCGCCATGATGCCGTTGTGCGATTCCCATGGGATCGTTCCAACCTGGCGAGAGCCCCGACAGGTCGCGGCAGCAGTTCTTCGACGACTTGGAAGAAGTGCCGATCCGCTCCGACGAAGCGAAAAAGGCTCACCCGCGACACCACCGACGAGGAGATGGCGCGGATTGCCTGAGGTGGAGGAGGCGGCAGCTGGCCGCCACTGGAGCCTTCGGGTATACCGTGGAGGAGGCGGACGCTGCGAGCGGCAAGCCTCGCCGAGCGAGGGAGATCACCGGCGAGGACGAGCTTGTCGAGCCCGAGGCCGGGTCGAGTGGACCCGCCGAGGGCGCTTCTTCTCCACCTCCCGACTTGCCGCCAATGAGCCCCGGTTCACTGAAGAGGCGTCTCAAGGCCGAGACGAGTCGGGGTGACAGACTGGACCACAACAGGCAGCGCTGCAGCGCTCTACAAGCGATGTTGTTGAGCGCCCACACTGCTGCGAGAACTGTGGGATCTTCTCAGGCCACCGCCGACGCCTCCGCCAAGCGGCCAAGAGAGCCCACTCCCCCGCCTCTTCGCACCGGAGGCGAGCCGGAGTTTGACTTCTCCGCGCTCAGCTCCGAGGAGGAAGGCGAAGAGTAAGCTCTTGAGATTGTGCTTGTATTTCTTCAATTTTATTGCTTCATCTTGAATCTGATTTGCTTTGCTCGGACTCTTTCCTTTTCGTGACGCTGGCCCAGAGAGCGGCGAAGAGGGCCAAGATCCCGATGGTCGTCGTTGAGGACGATTCTCCCGTGGCAACAGGGGACGCGTCTGAGACCCCCTTGCGGACCAGCAACCCCTTCCTCGAGCAGCCCCCCAAAGACAGCCCCCAGAGTAAGTGTGCAGTTTTCTCCTTACTATTCGGTGTGCAGGGGTGCTCCTTCTTCGTTGATACCTGACTGTTTGCTTGTGTAGGAGCAGAGTAGCCTCATCGGGAGGGCTCGGAAGCCACCTCCGAAATCCTGCCCGCTGCCACTACGCCGCCAAGGGAGGATTCTCTCGCAAGGGAGCGCCCTCCGACAAGGGAGGCCACTCCGGCAAGGGAGGCTACCCCGGTAAGGGACAGCGCCAGTGACCCTCCAGTGGTCGAGGCCATGGCTGCGGATCCCGTTGCAGGTAATTTCCTTACACGAAAATTTCCCTTGGGCTTTCTTTCTTTTGTTTCTTTTTTTTGAACATCTGCTTGACTGCTCTTTCTTCGTCGGCGTAGAGCCGATGGAGGTCGAGGCCGCCGGCAAGGAGGAAGCGGCAAGGCAACACCGACGAGGCCGCCCGTCGAGGAAGAAGAGGTCGTTCTTTGTGGAAGAAGAGGCCGTCGCCGACGAGCCTGTTGGCGAGAAGGCCACCGAGGCTGCCGACGCCTGGCGAGGGTCGGGCGATCGCCTTGACGGCCTGAGGTCGCAGGAGCGCCAGCGCTACACCGACAGCCGACTCCCCGGCCGCTGCAGGCGTCGGCCAGCTTCGAGGAGCCCCAGCCGGCGCCTACACGAAGGCCGGGAGGGTGTCTTCATCAAACTCCCACAGGAACCGAGTTCGTGGCGCCGGTCGAGGGAGAGACCTTCGACGGCGAAGCTACTCGCTTTCTGGGCTGACGCTGGTGGACGCGCCAACCAGCAAGCGTGGCGAGTCCGAGGAGGAGTACTGTTGAAGAAGCCGATGTCGCTTCACGCCCGGCGAGCCAAGTTGGAGTCCCGGAAGCACTTGTCGCGAGGCGAGGCGGACATGGAGAAGCGTCTTGAAGAGCTCGAGCGCCAACCAAGAAGCTCTCGCGACGTAGCGTAAGCGCTGGGGGCAACTTGCGGAAGAGCGCACGGCCTTCATCCTTGAGAAGGCCGCGGTGTTGAGGAGGAGCAGCGGCTGGCTGCCGAGAAGCTCTCCGCGAGAAGCGAGCGCAGCCGTGAAGGTCAACTGGACAGCCACGAAGAAGACCTTGCCGCGCGAGGAGTCACTTAAGGGCGCCAGAAGCGAAGGATCTTGCCGCAGCCGAGGCCGCCGCCAAGGATGAGTGAAGGTGAAGGTGGCACTTTGGAGGCCAGCCTCAAGAAGAAGCGGCGAAGAGCTTGCAGCGCTCAAGCATGAGCGCGAGAAGGACACCTACACTCTAGGCGAGCTGCAGAGTCGTCTCGCTGATAGGGGCAAGGAGCTCGACGCCGCCAAGGATTCCAAGGCGGATCTTGAACTGAAGCTGACCACCCTGACGCAGACGTTGGACGGCGCCAGGGAGCGGGAGGTGGGCTTGTTGGAGACGATCAAGGCCAAGGAGGAACTGCTAGCGAATGCTGCCTCCATCCAGAGCACCTCGAGGGAGAGCGTGGAGCACTGGACTGAAGGTCTTGTGGACACCGCCGCCGACATCCTAGCAGTGATGGAGCCGGGGATGGCGGACCTTGCATACTCCTCCGACGAGCATCTCCAACCCAGCGCCAAACTCAGTTTATTCTTCAAAGGCGTGGTGGCGGGTCTCCAACGACTCGGGAAGAGGTCCCAAAGCGGCTGGCGAGGAATCACGCCAGATCTGTGTAGGAGCCCTCGAGAAGGTGTTGATAAAGGTGGCCTTCCGCAATCCGGGCCTCAACCTTAACGGCGTCCTCAGATCCTTGCCGCCATATGCCAACGTGGAGGAGCTCAAAGCCCTTGTCGCACCCATTGTGGACAAGGTGAACAAGATCAAGCGGATTGATGGCGACCGCGTAGACTAGGCCGCCAGTTTTATCTTTCCCTTGTCGCTGCGGATCATGTTTAGAACACTTTGTTAGATCAGCGACAAGTTATTTTGTAATATACTCTATCTTAGGCGATCAATGCAACGTTATTTCCTCTACTTGATTCCTTCCTTTATGCGTTTATGCCTTACGCATTTGGGGGACTTGTCGGTGCGGGCACCTTTGTCTTGTTGAGTGCGAACGTCGACCTTCTTGGCAATGCCGCCTCCGACAAGCAACCTTGTCGCGACTAGCCGCAGCTCACTTAAGTTGTTGAGCGGACTCGAAACAAAGTAAGTAGCGACTAGCTGCGAGTTGGTTCCTCTACGCATGTGTTTTCCATACAAAGTACTATCGTTCGAGGAAGATAACTTAAAAAATTAAAAATTGATTGCTCAAACTTTGGCAACTTAGCTTTTACATCTCTTGCTTCCCGATGAGGCGAAACTTCCTCGGCGGTGTCTGGTCCATAGTATTATCTCCTCCTTCCCCGGGTTAACTTGTCTTGTGAGGGAGCCTTCCTTTCTTTGAGAAAAGAGAAAGAAGAGGAAATAAAGTTATGGAGCCTAGCGGCTCGATTTTGCTTACCGGGTGTGGTTGCTTTGCACAAAGTGTTAGCCAAAACATGCAATAAAATGATGAAAGCATGAATTTGACAAGTTGTGCGCAACACATGAGCTTTCTTGATGCACGGGTCTGCGCCCGGCTTTGTACAAAGGATTACATGCAACAGCGGCAAGACTTGTACAAAGGTGGTTGCCGAACGGGTTAAGAACCGCGCCCTATGGGTAAAACTTATGAAGATGCTCAATGTTCCAGGAGTTGCTCACGGGATGCCATCTTCGGTCTCAAGGCGGACAGCGCTTGTGCCTAGTGACTCGTTTCACCCGATAAGGGCCTTCCCACTTCAGCGTCAACTTGTTTGAATTCTTGGCGGACTAAGCGCCCAAGAACAAGGTCGCCTTCCTCGAGACTTCGGCACTAACTTTCTGCGGCTATGGTAGCGACGCAAAGCTTCTTGGTAGCGAGCAGCTCGCACAGCCGCCTAAACACGATCCTCCTCAAGGAGCAGCGCGTCATCTTGTCGCAGCTGCTCTTGCTCAAGCTCATCATAGCGAGCACTCGAGGCGCATCCGTTATCTGAGTTCCGTGGTGAGAACTGCCTCTGCTCCATAGACTAGAGCAAAAGGTGTCCGGCGGTGGCTCGATTTGGCGTCGTCTGATCGACCAAAGAACCACCGGCAG
Organism: Aegilops bicornis; assembly: GCA_021605145.1. Classification (NCBI taxonomy): domain Eukaryota; kingdom Viridiplantae; phylum Streptophyta; class Magnoliopsida; order Poales; family Poaceae; genus Aegilops; species Aegilops bicornis. The sequence goes on along the minus strand of CM038669.1, from coordinate 380,017,764 downwards.
ACTCCTCGATCCAGTTTCTTCCGTACTTGTGCAGCTCTGTCGAAGGTCTGGTCTTGAGCCCTTGAAGATTTCAGCATTTGCCCTCTCTGCTTGACCGTTGCTTCTCGGGTGAGCCACGGAAGCTCGCAGACCTTGGCGCCAAGATCTTGGACATCTTGCATGAAGGTGCGACTGCGTAAATTGTGTGTCATTGTCGGTGATGATCCTGTTAGGGATTCCAAACGGCAAACAATCGACTGAAGAACTTGATCGCTGTGCTATCACCTTCCTCACTGCTTCCACTTCCGGCCACCTTGTGAACTTGTCGATGGCGACGTACAAGTACTCAAAGCCCCCGACGGCTCGGGGGAAGGGGCCGAGATGTCGAGCCCCCAGACCGAAAATGGCGGGATAAAGGGATCGTCTGGAGAGCTTGAGCTGGCTGGTGTATCTATTTGGAATGGAATCGCACGCTTCACACTTGGTTACTTGTGCAGCATCCTCGGAGGGCTGTCGGCCAAAAGAAACCTTGTCGGAAAGCTTTGCGGCAAGTGCTCTTCTTGCCAATGTGGTGACCACATATGCCTCCGGTGTATCTCTCGCCAATGTAGCTTCGGCCCATCTTCCCCAGGAATACACTTCAATTTCACACCGTTGAGTCTTCTTCACATGCGATTATCTTTGTCGACAAACTGGTACATACTTTCATTTGCCCGGGCTACTCTTTTCGGCTTCTTCTTGCTCTTCGGGAAGTTCTCTGTCTGAAGGAAATGGACAATCTGCTGCGCCCATCTTTGGAGCTTGCGGCTCGACAACAAGGACCAAAGGCACATCTGTCGCCGCGGGAACATCAGCTTCTACGGCAAGAAGAACTGCGGCTCTGCGGAGCTTGATGCTCCCGATAAGCTTGCCGGAGCAAAACTTGTCGGAAGCATCTGCTTCAATGAAACAAACCCTAAGGCTTGTCGAGCAGATCGCCCCTCGGCCTTGTTGGTGTTGATCTTGGGGACCTTCGCAACGACGGCTTCGGAAGCTCTGCCGGAAAGTAGTCACCGGATATCAACTTCCTCTTCTTGCTTTGTCCGGTTGATGGTGTTACGGTTGGTTGAGTCGACTTGAGCACGAAAATCCCTGGTTCCATTGTGCAACTTAAGTAACGCACTTTGTGAACCGTCGGCAATATCATTACGAGCTCTTGGAACATGTTCCATTTGCGGGCCGTCAAAGTGCTCTTCTAGCTTCCTCACTTCATCAACGTAGGCTTCCATCAACGGACTCTGGTAATCTTTGTTCACTTGGCGGACGACAATTGCGAGTCACCACGACAATAAGCTTTTTGATCCCAAGGTCCACTGCGATCTCGAGACCGGCAAGCAAACCTTCATACTCTGCGGTATTGTTTGTTGCTTGCTCCTTGGGAAAGTGCATCCGGACTACGTACTTGAGGTGCTCTCCGGGTGCGATAAGCAAGATGCCAAGCACCGGGCGCCTTTGCAGCGAGAAGGCACCATCAAAGTACATCGACCACTCTTTGCTTGCTTCTTTGACGGGAATGCTCGTCCCGGAATCTCTTCATCCGGCGTTGGCGTCCATTACGCTATGAATTACGCCAACGCTCTGCTTTGGATAGTTGATGTGCTTTCAAACTTGAGACCAAAGCTTGGCGGTTCCAATGCCCACTCGACAATTACGCCCGTTGCTTACGGATTCTGCAAGATCCTCTTCAGCCGGAAAGCGAGTGACAACTGTAATCTCATGTGCTTGGAAGTAATGGCGCAGCTTTCTCGAGGCCATGAGGAGGCCGAAAAGCAATTTACGCACACCGAGTACCTTGACCTAGCCCTCGCAGGAGGGAACCGACAAAGTAGACTGGGCGCCGCACCATCCTTTTCGCAGATCTGGTCATGTGTCTGCGCTGATTCGTTCTTGTCGGGACCAGAGCTTGTCGGCGAAGCCCCTCGCTTGTCATTGGATGTGCTTGTCGTGGTTGCTTTGGCTCGTCGTCCGCCTCCCTCTCCGCTACATTAACGCGCACTAACCACTTGATTGGTTGCCGCTATATATAGCAGCAACTTCTCTTGTGGTTTAGGTGCGACAAGTGTTGGAGTGGAGGACAGTATCTCTTCAAGTCCTCGCAGCGCAGCCTCCGCTTCGAGTCCATTTCATTGGACTGCCTTTTTCAAAATCTTGAAAAACGGCATGGCGCGTTCAACAGAACCTAGAAATAAACTCGCTGACAAAGCAGCTTACGCACCCGCAAGTCTTCGTACATCCTTGACGCGCTTTGGTGCTTCAGTCTGCTCAATGGCCTTGATCTTGTCGGGATTAGCTTCAATCCCTCGTTGAGACCACGAAGAACCCGAGAAGCTTGCCGGAAGGGACTCCAAACACGCACTTCTCGGGGTTGAGCTTGAGGTTGATCTTGTGCAGATTTGCAAAGGTCTCGTTCAAATCTTGAACCAGAGTTGCTTTGTCCTTGCTTTTGACCACTATGTCGTCCATGTAGGCTTCTACATTTTTGTGCATTTGCGGCTCAAAAGTGTCATGGACTACCCTTGCAAATGTTGAACCAGCATTCTTCAAACCGAAAGGCATCCGGGTGAACCAGTAAGTGCCACATGGTGTGATGACTGCGGTCTTCTCCTCATCTTCTTCAGCCATGAAGATCTGATGGTATCCTCGAGTATGCATCAAGAAGCGAAAGCAAATCACATCCAGCCATGGAGTCAACAATCTGGTCAATGCGCGGCAAGGGAAATGGATCTTTGGGACAAGCTTTATTAACATCCGTGAAGTCAATACAAAGTCTCCATTTTCCATTTGCTGCGCCATACGACTGCTGGATTGGCCAACCACGTAGGATGGAGCACTCCTCGACAAGGCCTGCTGCTTCCGGTTTCTTGATCTCTTCCGCTATGAATTCTTGGCGCTCCTTTGCTTGCTTCGACTTTTTGCTTGACGGGCCGTGCATGAGGACAAACGGCAGGCGGTGCTCAATCACTTTCACAGGGAACGCTGGGGATGTCGACGGTTGCCATGCAAACACGTCGACATTCGCCCTTGAGGAAAGCAACGAGCGCCTTCCTATTTAGGGTCGAGAGAGGCACCGATGGTAAAGGTACCACTAGTGCCGTCCTCCTTGGCGGGCACCTTCTTGGTCTTTAGCGGAGCTACCATCTTCTTGCACTTGCGGTGGAGCTCGATGGTGCGTCCTCGACGATGGCGCAGCACTCGAAGAGGTGCGCTTGCGGAGTAAGCATTAGAGTTCTTGCCGGACTTGGACTTTGTTTTCTTCCCCGGGAGCTCGAGGGCAAGTGTTTGGCAACTGTCATGGCTTTGCATCCCGGTAGATCTTGTCGGCCTGAGATAAGGGCATCCTTCTTGTCGCCATGGACAGAGATGACGCTTATCGGCCTGGCATCTTGAGTAAGTTGTAGGCATAGTGAGAGGCTGCCATGAACTTGGCGAGTCTTTGGGCGGCCAAGTATCCCATTGTAAGGCAATGGGAAATCGGCAACGTCGAATGTGACCCTCTCGATCCTAAAGTTCAGCTCGCTGCCAAATGTTACCGCAACGTAATCTTCCCTTCGGCTTGCTCCTTCCCGGATTGATTCCTTGGAAGGTGCGGTCTCTTCGAGCTCGCCGTCGTGGATTTGAAGCTTCTGGAGCACATGGAGGAGATCGATTCAAGCCGCCCCACCGTCAACTAGCATTTTGGTGACCTTGAGGTTGTGGATGGTTGGTGAGACCAACATCGGCAAGCACCCGACCGCGATTATGCGATCAGGGTGGTCCTCAATATAAAAATGATAGGCGTCTTGGACCACTTGAGAGGCTTGCGTGACTCTACGGATGGTTCCGCTGCATTGACCTCCGCATCCATTGCTTGAGTTGGCGGTGGGAGGTATGCGAGAAGCACCTCCGTCAACACTGAAGGACCTCTGTGGCTTTCTGAAACTCCTGCTCATCGGCGTCGTCGTCTTCCATATCTTCATCGTCGTCATCATCTTCATCCTTGTCGCGGCGGCTGAGGTCTGTCTCCTTGCCGTTGCTTGGCCTTGCCAGCGGCGTCCTCCCGACGGGGCGTTTCTTGCTTGCTCCCCAGCACCTTCTGGGCCTTCTCTTTGTCGCGCCGCTTTCGTACTCAGCTTTACGTTGTTCGACAAGCTGCTCGACCTTCTTGCAGCTCTGGAGGTCGTGGCCCTTGGTGCGGTGGATCTTGCAAGATCGCTTGCCGGAGCTGTCCCGCTTGTCGGGCGCCGCCACCGGCCAGTGGTGGGCGTCGGCGCAACCACCTGCCGGAGCCACCAGCCTTGGCATTCTTGTCGCCACCTCCGCTGTCGGACTGCTCAACAGCTAGCACTTCTCTACCTCTCTTTTTTCTGTTGCCTCGCCACGACCCTTCTTTGCCGGGCGGTCTCTCACCTTGTCGCATCTCGCTGGCATTCTCTCCTGGGAGTCTCCTCCCTTCCTTAGCGCGTGCACACTTGTCGGCCAAGGCGTACAGCTCACTGACGTCCTTGACTTTGCACATCGCCATCTCCTCCCTCATCCTGTGGTTCCGCACGTTCTGATGAAACGCGCCGCGGCCACGGCGCCATACACCCGACGGGAGCAGGCGAACTCAAGGGTCGTGCTCACGGTGGCCCGAGAGATACTACAATGCAGGCTGCTGGAGGGCGGCCGCGACGTGCTGCTGGAACAGGTGGCTGAGCTCCTGGGCTTCGCCGCATCGGGGGCTCACCCCTTCTGCACCCAACTGCCACCTCAGGTCCAGGGCGGCCCACGCGGAGGCCCCGCGCACGCTCGCGCAGCTCCAAGCGGACTCCAAGGCCACTCCAACGCCAGCCAGGCCGTCCAAGACTGGAGCAGCGGCGGCCTTGCCTCCGCCCGGCCCGTGAAGGAGGACTCGCCACGGCCCATGGCCCAAGTGGGCGCCTCAAGCAGGGCTGTGTGGCACACGGGGCACTACGGTGCAACATTCAGGATGGCGGCCCCGGAAGAGTATGTGCCCCACATGATGGATCAAGGGCATGCGCAGGAGGACGAACACGGCTCGCTCCTCGGCCCAAGCTGGGGGGACGAGGCACCCGAAGCTGAGCTCTTCCAGGAGCCCCGGGAAAGCCTCGTCGACCGCGCCAGAAGCAACGATTATCGGGTACCGCTAATTCATCAGGAGCAAGCATACGCTAACCATGGACCGCAGGAGGTACAGGTCATCGTAGCGGGCGACTGCCCCAATCCCGCAGTTTCCTACCCCTCAGGAGGAGGGCGCCGGGGGCTGCAGGAGAGGGGCCGAGATCCGGCATCACCACCGCGGCGTTCGGAGCAAGGTGTCCTCAGGAGGTAGGCCCTCTGCCGGGGAGGTGCCTCAGGGCCTATGTCGGGGAGGCTGATCGTACCCACGAACACCTATGGGGCCGGCGGACTAGGCCCCTTTGTGGTTCGGAGGGGGGCGGAGATCGCACGAAGAGCGGATCGAGGCGAGGCACACGAGCAGTTTACCCAGGTTCGGAGCTCTCCAGAGAGATAAAACTCCTACTGCTGCTTGTTTGATGTATTGTGTTCTTGCTAGGGAGCGATGCGAGCTACAAAACCTAAGCGTGAGCGTATCTCAGTCTCTAGTGAGTCGAATGAACCGAAACTCGAACACCCCTCACGCTATGCGCATGGGCCTCCTTTTATATGCTCAAGGGGTCTCCGACAGGTGGCAACATAGGCGAGGGTACAAATGTAAAAACAGGGGTTGGTACACCTACTCGAACAGTGTATAGTGCAAAATACCTAACTCCGACGGCAAGGGACAAAAGCAATAAATGCCCGTCAGTGTCGCCCGAACAGTGCAACAGAGACCGTCAGTGCGCCCACCGCCGCCACGATGGCAAGCTTGTCGGCCGCTTATCGCCGCTTCTCTCCGCCGGGTCAAGACCTCTCGACACGCGTGCATGGAATGGTTCCATGGCGACACGTTCTGTCGGATGAGCTGGAGCGGAGATGGAGAGAGGTTGCTTGCCGCGTAAGCGCTTTGCCGCGGCCGAATCCTTGTCGCGTCCGGAGGCTTGTCGCGGCGCTGAGCCTTCCGCAAGCTCCTCTTGCCGGGCCTTGTCTTCTGCATGCCTTGAGTGGCCTTCCCGACAAGCTCCTCTTGCCGGGCCTTGTCTTCTTAATCAAATACTTTGTTCTTGAATGGCTCCAAAGGAGCCACGGAGGACCTTGGTGGTGACGAGGAAAACCCTGTCGCGGGGTGCTGCAACTGTCCGTGCACGAGTACGGGATACTAGGGTACCCCTACTCTAGTACACCGACAGCCTACCCCCGGCAGAGGACCCGTGGTCGTCGGGGGAACCGCTGGCGACCGCTCTACCCCATCGGCGGCGTCCTCGGTCTCCGGCCGTCGTCGATGGCACTAGAGTGTGGCGCAAGGCGGGGCCCTCGTCTGGCGATATGAAGCAAGGCCGGTACATGTGAAGAAGGCCCAGTGCCTGTGAAGCTCGCTGCCCCGTGACACTCTCACGTAATAACGAGTGGGGTTGTACATGCCCCGGAGTCTTAGGAGTGCCGGCCTCAGGCCCTGGGGCTCCCTCCCACGACCAGTGGCAGCACTTAGCTCTGCGCTGGTGAGAAGACGTCCAAGACTAGACTAGGTGCCGGACGTGGCTTTTTCTGCTTTTCTTGCTTTTCCCCTTGGCTGTCGCTTTTTCCCCCATTTGGATTTAAGTTGGATTTGAGCTTGCGATTTGCGTGTGTTTGGGGAAGGGGAGTCTAGTCTCGTTCGAGCAATCTCTCGCGTTCTGGTTACCACTCTGCCTCAGCTGCCTCCCCTCGTGAGCCCCTCGTGAGCCCCTCGTGAGCCGGGCCAGGCCTAGCACGCGTGTAGACCGGACCGCCATCACCGCGCCCTCTCAGGAGGTTCTCATCACAGGTTCAATGGGCTCGTTCAGGGAGCACGGAGCGCCACAACCCTCCGCAGGCTATCTCAGGGCCCACGCGGGTCGAAGGTAAACAAGCCAGCCAGCTTGTCGCAAGGCCAGCCACTTGGCGCAGGCATACGGGTGATATCGCATCTACTAATACGCTAACTGCAAGTTTTTACACGAGGGGCTCCCCCTCCCAAAATGCTCTTACAACCTTCAGGGCCAAGCCCGAACTCTGTCTGCGCAGGATAAGAAAAGCAGGAGCAGCAGGCGGTCAATCGGATAAATCCCCCAATGAATCCTCGAGGTCACCTCCTGAATCGTCACTGGCGTCGCTGGCCTCGCCATCGCCCTCCGCGTCGCCATCAGCAGCGTCAGGGCCGTTCACCACGCCGCCTTCATCAGCGGCCACGACCACGCCGTCATCATCAGTAGTGAAGGCCCTGACGAGGGCATCCATGTTGTCTTCCACCCAATGCGCCAGGTCGTCCTGGACGGCCTGGGGTACTGGGGTGATAGCGGCATCAAAATCGAAGTTGAGGTCCATGTCCCGATGATGGCTGAAGACGCGAGAAAAGGCACGCCCGAGCAGGGCGCGACTCCTCTCCTCCACCAACCTGTTGGCTCGCCGACCGCACCTCCGGCTGCATCACCACATCGCTGAAGAATCGGAGGTTACCAAAGATAGTTAACTACATGAGGCTCGCCAGCGGCCGCCTCGTAGATGTTGCCCAATGCTGTATTAGCTCTTTCCCGGAGCGTGCGGAGCATAGGGCCATGCTCATGCTCCAGGATCTGTAGCTGGCGTATCTCGTCCTTGTTGCGCCGCGCAACGGCTCGGCCAAGGCCCACTCACGACGAGAAGAAGCACCTCGGCGTGGAGGAAGTCAGCTCCTCTGCGCCATGCCAAGGGCGGCAGGAAGCGCCACCCGCGCGTCACTTCATCCAGCTTGGCCTCGTGGCGGCGGTCCTGCCTTCCGCTTCGGCCCTGATCAACCCCATCCTCTCCTCGAACTCGCGCTCGAGGTCCAAGCGGGCCGTCGCCACCCGGCGATCTACCTCTTCCAGGACTCGGGCCTCCCGCGCAGCGACATCGTCCTCCGCTTGCGTCACCAAGCGCTCCCTCGTCTCCAGCTGCTCAAGATCGCGGGCGCTCGGCGGCTTCGGCGTCGGTGCCTCCTTGCGCCTCTGGAGCTCCGCTGGTCGATCAAGCCCCTTCATTGATGCAAGGCCGTCTCATGCAGCTCCACCGCTGCTCGGTGGAATTTCTCCAGTTCGAGCTCCGCGCCCGCTTCGTCGCCGCCTCACGCCGCCGATCAGCCTCCCGGGCCTCCTAGGCGGCCCAGAACGGGCCTCCCGTGAAGCCGCCCGGCGACACCTCGGCTTTCTCATTGTCGAGGTCACGCGGCGGTGGCGCGCATAAGGGCAACGCCACCTTCAGCTTCGCCCCTCTTGACTAAGCGCAGGCCCTCAGCTTCAAGGCGCGCGTCTTCGTCAGCGAGCTCTACACCAAGCTGGCTCACTGCGTCAGCCGCCCTCTGTAGAAACCCTTGGCGAAGGGCACGGCGCTCCCAGGCGCGCTCGAGCACGTCTTCCGTGTCGTCATCCGCCATAGGTGTGCGCGGGGGGCCGCGAATCAGCACTTCCCCTCCGGGCAGGGGGCTGGGGGCTGACACCCTTGCGATGGCCGGACACGCCTCGCCAGAAGCCCGGCCTAGAGCCGGCTCATCCCCGAATGAAGAACGAAAGGCCGACCTCAGCCAATCGCCGTCCACGACTAGTCGAGGAGCCCAAGGCAGGCTGGCTATGCCCCGGGAAGGCTCGCGAAGGAGGGTCGCGAGGTGCGCAGAACCATGATGCGCCACAGGATGGCTCACCTCTCCGACCGCCTCACCACAAGGGCAAAGGCTTGAGCTCTGAGCGTTTGGAGACAGTGGAGAGGGCGAGGCACTGGGGATGGCTCCTCGGCCATCTCCATGAGCTCGGCAGAAGGGCCTCATGAGCGAGGATCACCAAGCAATGGGAAAATAAGGAACTAGGAAAGGGAAGGCTTACTCATCAATGGCGAAATACTTCTCAAGGCTTCAACAGTCGGCAAGGGTAATCATCACCCAAGGCCTCCCTTCTCTTCAGGAGAGCCTCGAAGTCCACGCTGAAGCAGCCAGAAGTTCAACAGGGTCACCTGCGACGAGGAAGAAGCACCAAGGTGACCAGCGTCAGGGGCGTCGTCCTGGCGCACGCCGCCAGTCGCCTCACCAAGAAGGGTAGCCGGGGCCTCAGGGGCCTCGGCCACGGAGCGGGCCACGGCTCGACGCCTTCCCAGCGAGAGTGCGGGCCTCAGAGCTGCCACCTCGGGAGTGCCGCTGGCGTCGTCATCGGCGGAGGCCCCTCGACCTCCGGTGGCCCTTGCCTCCTGCTCCACCACTCGAGGAAGGACCACCGTGGGCAACTGGAAGGGCAGTCACCACAACTGGGTTCTCGCGAGGTCCCATGAGGCCTGCGGGGCGCAGCCCCCATTCGTCGAAGCTAGGCAACTGCTTCACGAAGTCACCCCTGTTCGGGCAAAGGTACAGCAAAGCACCCCCTTGCCGGATGCTGCCAGGGGAAGGGTCCTCAGTCAGGATCATGAGAACCTTCCTCAGCACTTCAGGCGTCAGGTCCTCCTCCTGGAGCCTCATGCGGTCCTCACGCCCGCCGAAGGCCCACATCCGGCGGAATTGCGCTGGAGAGGAGCAATGCGGCATAGGAGGAACTCATTCACCACCTTGGGCGCCGTCACGCCGAGCGCCCTCAAGTACGCGAAGCGATGCCAGACGAAGATGAGCCGGGGGCTCGTGAGCGTCTCCTGGCCCCAGCCCAAATTGGGGATAGCGGGCAATGTTGGCTCTGAGAGCAGGGGGCTGGGCACCCCGACATCCACATATAGCCACCGCTCGTGGAACCCCGACGCGGGCGGAGGAAGGCTGAAATCAATCCCTGAAGCCGTTGTTTCTGGTGCGGCAATGAAGCTCACGCACCCTGAGCATTGGGTGGGGTCGATAAGGCGCAAAGAGAAGGAGTGGCGCAGCAAGGCAACTAAAGGAGGGATGCCCATCATCGCCTCGCAGACAAAGGTGAAAACGACAAGCGGAGTAATGGATTCAGGACCCAAATGCATCATATGGATCTGGTAATGGGGAAGCACAACGTTGAAGAAATTGGAAAAGGGGGGAACCAGTCCCGCCCACAGGGCATCGGCGAAGTACCGGACCTCGGTGACTATTCTGTCAATGGAGAAGTGAGACGCGGACCAGACCGTCGTCCTCCCGCACTCATTGAAGGCGATGGCGAGGCAGAATCGACCTTGTCCAAGCCTTCTCGGTTGAGTATGATCGACCGATCGACAGCAGGAGCCATCGGCGACGGCGAGCGGGGCGGAGGCACATGCTTTTTCCCTTTCCCCTTCTTCATCGGAGCCATGGCGACGGGAAGGGGGAGGATTCGAGATTGGATTGGAAGCAGATACTGGAGCTCGAGAGGAGAAAGAGCAGGAGACGGTCGAGCGGCGAGAAGAGGGATGGCTGTGTGCAACCACGAGTCCGTCTTGCTGGGCGCAAAATAAGGAGGCATGGGGGAACAGGGACGCCCACGTCCAATCAACCGCCACGTGGCGCCCGAGGCCGCAGGCTGTTAGGGCCCGCAGCACTTCGCACTTGCCCCTTCGCTTCTCTGCTCAGCCAAGTCCAGGCGCGCCTTGGGCCCGGGGCCTACTGTCGGTGTTCTGCGGACGGGGGTACCCAGACTTGCCTGCCTGCGGCCTGCGGCGTGGCTCAAGGGGTGGCCCAGCATGGCCCATCTTCATCAGCACAAGCTCAAGACCCTCGCGAGGGGCCAAGCCTCATGAGGCGGACGACGAAGCTTCCTCGAGCACGGCCTCGTCAGGTGGCTCGCGAGGAGGCGGAGAGATCAAGGCGGGTACCTCACGAGGTGCCCATGACGCAAGCCATGACGACCAAGGGCGCCAGTGGGCGCCGCCCGCCAGTTGATGTCCTCGCTTTCCTCTTTGGTGCAAAGGAGGCAAGCGCAGCGAGAGCATCAAGCAAAGGCAGCCATTTCGGTGCAACAAGACCAAGACCAACACAAGGGCAGGAAGGAGGTCATCTTGGAGCCCAAGCCAAGGCGTCATCGTCGAGCCTTTGGCGGCAAGGACCAACTTTAGTCAGGATAAGTGTACTAGATGTTCCCCTTCAAAATGGCCAATTGTTGGCGCCCTTCCCGCTCAATATTTGGGAAGAGGCCCAGGGCCTTTGCCTATAAATAGGACTAGCCACCCACATGGTAGAGGCATCTTAAATCCAGAGAGAGAGAGAGCGGTCGAACTCCCCCTAGTAGTTCATCGCACCGGCCAAGAACAGGCCCTCGCGAGGCTGTTCTTCCTTGTATTGTTCATCATCAGCCCCTGAGGCAATCCACCACACCACACACTGGAGTAGGGTATTACACCACAATGGTGGCCCGAACCAGTATAAACATTGTGTCCCTTGTGTTGCTCTTTGCGTAGTTTAGATCCTTGCGAGGCGACGAGGTGCAGGTAGGTAGGGGGTGAGATCTCCGCGTGCACCCCAGAGTTCGAACCTAGAGGGTCTGCCGGAACCCGAAATCCGACAAACATCTTCATGTTGATCGCATCTGCTATACGACTCATGTTCGACCTTTCGGTCTCTTGTGTTCCGAGGCCATGTCTGTACATGCTAGGCTCATCAAGTCAACCTAAGTGTTTTGCATGTGTAAATCTGGCTTACACCCGTTGTATGCGAACGTTAGAATCTATCACACCGATCATCACGTGGTGCTTCAAACAACGAACCTTCGTGAACGGTGCACAGTTAGGGGAATACTTTCTTGAAATTTTATGAGGGATCATCTTATTTATGTTCTTTGTCGTTCTAAGCAAATAAGATGCAAAAACATGATAAACATCTCATGCAATCAAATAGTGACATGATATGGCCAATATCATTTTGCTCCTTTTGATCTCCATCTTCGGGGCGCCATGATCATCATCGTCACCGGCATGACAGCATGATCTCCATCATCATGATCCCCATCATCGTGTCTTCATGAAGTTGTCTCACCAACTACTACTTCTACTACTATGGCTAACGGTTTAGCAATAGATTAAAGTAATTACATGGCGTTATTTCAATGACATGCAGGTCATACAATAAATTAAGACAACTCCTATGGCTCCTGCCGGTTGTCATACTCATCGACATGCAAGTCGTGATTCCTATTACAAGAACATGATCAATCTCATACATCACATATATATCATTCATCACATCCTTTTGGCCATATCACATCACACGGCCTATCTGCCAAAAACAAGTTAGACGCCCTCTAATTGTTGTTGCAAGTTTTTACGTGGCTGCTCTAGGTTTCTAGCAAGAACGTTTCTTACCTAACCACAACGTGATATGCCAATTTCTATTTACCCTTCATAAGGACCCTTTTCATCGAATCCGATCCAACTAAAGTGGGAGAGACAGGCACCCGCTAGCCACCTTATGCAACTAGTGCATGTCAGTCGGTGGAACCTGTCTCACGTAAGCGTACGTGTAAGGTCGGTCCGGGCCGCTTCATCCCACAATACCGTCGAAACAAGATAGGACTAGTAACGGTAAGCAAATTTAACAAACCAACGCCCACAACTATTTGTGTTCTACTCGTGCATAGAATCTATGCAATAGACCTAGCTCATGATGCCACTGTTGGGGAACGTAGCAGAAATTCAAAATTTTCTACGCATCACCAAGATCAATCTATGGAGATTCTAGCAACGAGAGAGAGAGAGAGGGAGTGCATCTTCATACCCTTGAAGATCGCTAAGCGGAAGCGTTACAAGAACGCGGTTGATGGAGTCGTACTCGCGGCAATTCAAATCGCGGAAGATCCGATCTGGCGCCGAACGGACGGCGCCTCCATGTTCAAAACACGTACAGCCCGGGGACGTCTCCTCCTTCTTGATCCAGCAAAGGGAGAGGAGAAGTTGAGGGAGAACTCCAGCAGCACGACGGCGTGGTGGTGCAACTTGTGGTTCTCCTGCAGGGCTTCGCCAAGCACTACGGAGGAGAAGGAGGTGTTGGAGGAGGGAGGGGCTACGCCAGGGAAGAGGTGCGGCTGCCCTCCCACCCCTCCACTATATATAGGGGAAAGGGGAGAGGGGGAGGCGCCCTAGGGTTTCCCCTAGGGGGCGGCGGCCAAGCAGATTGGATCTCCCTAGGAAAATCCTAGGGAGACTTGCCCCCCAAGCCAAGCAGGTGGAGGATTGCCTCCCAAGCCGTGTGGAGGCGCCCACCTCCCCAAATAACGAGGGAAAGGGTGTGGGGGGGGGGCACCACCCCTTAGTGGGCTGGTTTGCCCCTTCCCTTTGGCCCATGAGGCCCTCCAACACTTGCCGGGGCTCCCGAAACACCTTTCGGTCATGCTGGCCATAGCCTGGTACCCCCGGAACACTTCCGAACTTCAATACCCTTCGTCCAATATATTGATCTTCACCGCCGGACCATTCCGGAACTCCTCGTGACGTCCGGGATCACATCCGGGACTCTGAACTACCTTCGGTAACCTATTTCCCATAACAACTCTAGCGTCACCGAACCTTAAGTGTGTAGACCCTACGGGTTCGGGAACCATGCAGACATGACCGAGACGTTCTCCGGCCAATAACCAACAGCGGGACCTGGATACCCATGTTGGCTCCCACATGTTCCACGATGATCTCATCGGATGAACCACGATGCCAAGGATTCAAGCAATCCCGTATACAATTCCCTTTGTTAATCGGTACGTTACTTGCCCGAGATTCGATCGTCGGTATCCCAATACCTCGTTCAATCTCATTACCGGCAAGTCACTTTACTCGTTCTGTAATGCATGATCCCGTGACTAACTACTTAGTCACATTGAGCTCATTATGATGATGCAATACCGAGTGGGCCCAGAGATACCTCTCCGTCATATGGAGTGACAAATCCCAGTCTCGATTCGTGCCAACCCAACAGACACTTTCGGAGATACCTGTAGTGCACCTTTATAGCCACCCAGTCACTTTGTGACGTTTGGTACACCCAAAGCATTCCTACGGTATCCGGGAGTTGCACAATCTCATGGTCTAAGGAAATGATACTTGACATTAGAAAAGATTTAGCAAACGAACTACACGATCTTGTGACATGCTTAGGATTGGGTCTTGTCCATCACATCATTCTCGTAATGATGTGATCCCGTTATCAATGACATCCAATGTCCATGGTCAGGAAACCATAACCATCTATTGATCAACGAGCTAGTCAACTAGAGGCTCACTAGGGACATGTTGTGGTCTATGTATTCACACATGTATTACGGTTTCCAATTAATACAATTATAGCATGAACAATAGACAATTATCATGAACAAGGAAATATAATAATAACCATTTTATTATTGCCTCTAGGGCATATTTCCAACAGATCCCGTGGCTAACTCCTCAGTCACATTGAGCTCATTATGATGATGCATTACCGAGTGGGCCCAGAGGTACCTCTCCGTCATACGAAGTGACAAATCCCAGTCTCGATTCGTGCCAACCCAACAGACACTTTCAGAGATACCTGTAGTGCACCTTTATAGCCACCCAATTACGTTGTGACGTTTGATACACCCAAAGCACTCCTACGGTATCCGGGAGTTGCACGATCTCATGGTCTAAGGAAATGATACTTGACATTAGAAAAGCTCTAGCAAACGAACTACATGATCTTGTGCTATGCTTAGGATTGGGTCTTGTCCATCACATCATTCTCCTAATGATGTGATCCCGTTATCAACGACACCCAATGTCCATGGTCAGGAAACCACAACCATCTATTGATCAACGAGCTAGTCAACTAGAGGCTTACTAGGGACATGTTGTGGTCTATGTATCCACACATGTATTACGGTTTCCGGTTAATACAATTATAGCATGAACAATAGACAACTATCATGAACAAGGAACTATAATAATAACCATTTTATTATTGCCTCTAGGGCATATTTCCAACATAGACATGACCGAGACTCACTTCCGGTCAATAACCAATAGCGGAACCTGGACACTCATATTGGTTCCTACATATTCTACGAAGATCTTTATCGGTCAAACCGCATAACAACATACGTTGTTCCCTTTGTCATCGGTATGTTACTTGCCCGAGATTCGATCGTCGGTATCTCAATACCTAGTTCAATCTCGTTACCGGCAAGTCTCTTTACTCATTGCGTAATGCATCATCCCGCAACTAACTCATTAGTCACATTGCTTGCAAGACTTATAGTGATGTGCATTATCGAGAGGGCCCAGAGATACCTCTCCTTAACACGGAGTGACAAATCCTAATATCGATCTATGCCAACCCAACAAACACCATCGGAGACACCTGTAGAGCATCTTTATAATCACCCGGTTACGTTGTGACGTTTGATAGCACACTAAGTGTTCCTCCGGTATTCGGGAGTTGCATAATCTCATAGTCATGGGAACATGTATAAGTCATGAAGAAAGCAATAGCAATAAACTAAACGATCATAGTGCTAAGCTAACGGATGGGTCAAGTCAATCACATCATTCTCTAATGATGTGATCCCGTTCATCAAATGACAACACATGTCTATTGCTAGGAAACTTAACCATCTTTGATTAACGAGCTAGTCAAAGTAGAGGCATACTAGTGACACTGCTGTTTGTCTATGTATTCACACATGTACTAAGTTTCCGGTTAATACAATTCTAGCATGAATAATAAACATTTATCATGATATAAGGAAATATAAATAACAACTTTATTATTGCCTCTAGGGCATATTTCCTTCAAAGAGATGGTGATACAAGTGTAGTATGGATAGTAGATATAGGTTTTTGTAATCTGAAATATAAAAACAGCAAGGTAGCAAGTGATAAAACGAAGCACAAACGGTATTGCAATGCTTGAAAATAAGGCCCAGTGTTTATACTTTCTCTAGTGCAATCTCTCAACAGTGCTAATATAATTGAATCATATAACAATCCCTCAACGTGCGACAAACAATCACTCCATAGTTCTTATCTAGCGGAGAACATAAGATGAAATTGTTGTAGGGTACGAAACCACCTCAAAGTTATCTTTTTCGATCAATCTATTGAGCCATCCTTATAAGTGTCACAAACAACTCTAGAGTTCGTACTAATATAACACCATATGATACACATCAACCAACTCTAATGTCACCTAGATACTCCAATGTCACCACAATTATCCGTGAGTTGATTATACGATATGCATCAAATAACTTCAGATTCATAATATTCAATCCAACAAAAAGAACTTCAAAGAGTGCCCCAAGGTTTCTACCGGAGAAAGAAGGATGAAAACGTGCACCAACCCCTATGCATAGATTATCCCAATGTCACCGTGGGAATTCGCAAGTTGATTGCCAAAACATATATCAAGTGAATCAATAGAACATCCCATTGTCACCACGGGTATCCACATGCAAGACATACATCAAGTGTTCTCAAATAAAAAAAGTATTCAGTCCGATAATAGTGAAACCTCAAAGCTAAAAATTCAATTTATCACAACAAGATAGAGAGGGAGAAACACCATATGACCCAACTATATTAACAAAGCTCGCGGTACATCAAGATCGTGCCAAATCAAGAACACAAGAGAGAGATAAAACATATAACTACTGGTATATACCCTAAGCCCCGAGGGTGAACTACTCCCTCCTCGTCATGGAGACCGTCGGGATGATGAAGATGGCCTCGATGATGATTTTCCCCTCCGGCATGGTGCCGGAGTAGGGCTCCAGATGGGATCTCTTTGATCGAAGTTCTAGGTTAACTTTCGAGAGTTTTGGTATTTATAGGAAATTTTTAGAGTTGGAATCACGCGAAGAGGGGCTAAGTGGGCCCACGAGGCACTTGGGCACCATCACCCCCGGGTGCGCCCAGGTGGTGAGTGGGCCCTCGTGGCTCTTCTGGTCGTCCTACGAAGCTTCGAGGGTCTATTTTGTTCCAAAAAACCATCAAAAAGTTTCAGCCCATTCCAAGAACTTTTATTTTTGCACAAAAAACAGCACGACGATAGTTCTGCTGAAAACAACATCAGCCCGGGTTAGTTCCATTCAAATCATATGACTCTGCACGTGCTTATCAATTTTCCTCTGTATTACATATTCAAGAACCATAACAGTCATAACATAGAATATAAACACTTAATTATAAACTCAAAATAAACAATACAATTATTATTGCCTTCAGGCATATTTATAGAACAACTGGATTTTCTTTGATGAGTCACCTACATTAAAACTTATAATAACATGCATTTGGAACCATCAACTTGTATGTCATGATGAACTTTCACAACTGATGAATTCCTTTTATTTTCTACTCTATCTACTACTAGGGGCGGGAGTGATTTCATAGAAATTGATTGTTTCTAAGAAGAGAAGAAAAATAATTCGGAAATGTTAACGCCCACACGTGTGGGCGTTCACCATCTCGACCACACGCAACGATCACCGTTGGGTACTTTGTGCACGAATCTTGGCACAATCCTGTCGTTTTTCTGTGCCACATAGGACTAGGCGTGTGTGCAGTGTGCGAGACAGTTCGCCCGCACGTTGGTTGCCCTCCCGCGGTCAGCGGTTGCCACTCGGAGGCGTGCGGTGGAACTGCTATGCGCCCACACGCCGCGCGCCGACCGCGGTTGACGTCAAACACGTCGCGCACCTCCCCCCCTCTCCCTCATGGTTCCATTTACTCACCCCCGCAGTTACTGGCACAACCCACTTCGCATTTCAAACCATTGGAGGAGAAGACGAGGGGAGAAGGCGACGATGGAGGCGGAAGAATCGACGGTGTTCGCGGCCGTCGGTGGTGCTCGCCAGAACGGAGCGGCTTCGCCGGAGCGCCTGCGAATTGAAGGTAATGCTCGCTCTAACTCTCACAATCCCTTCCTGCATTTTCCCCCTTCCCTCCCTGTTCGATTCCTCGCTCGAGATTAGTAGAGATTCAGGCGATTTGGCGATGCGTCGGTGTTCCCGCCGGCGGCGGAGTCCTGTGCTAGCCGTTTTCGGTGGCACTAGGCAGTTTTGTCGCCGCGGCGGCGGCGGCCTCGTCGGTGTGGTTATGCATGTCTAGAGGCACGCACTAGTTGTGCCTTGGGATTGGGCAGGTGTCTCCCGGTTTGTTAGTTGCGCATTGGTTTGAATTGGTGTTTGCAATCGCCTGTGGGAGAACTTTGAGGTTGAATTTGAAGTCACCGTAGTTGCCATTGAACCCTAGATCTAGTTAGTTGTTTTTGAAATCGCAGTATGATGCAAACGTGGTAGTTTGATTAACTATCATGACCGTATGGTAACTAACTTCCGAATGAATGTGATAGTTGCCACAAACATGCTTTCCCATGCGGCAACTAACTTCATCGAATGACTGTGATAGTTGCCACAAACAAGCTTTCCCATGCGGCAACTAATTTATTGAATGACCGTGATAGTTGCCACACACACGCTCTTCCATGTGGCAACTAATTTGCTGAATTATTGTGATAGTAGCCACAAACATGCTTTTTCATTGTGGCAACTAATTTTCCTGAATGATTTGTGATAGTTGCCACACTGTATGAATGGTAAAGTGTAGTAAATCGGTAGTCAATGCAGTTTCAAAGAACCAACCGTGACTGACGGCAACTAATGTGCACATCAAGCGTGCTGTTGCCACATGGATAGTATATTCTTGTGGCAAATAGAATGTGTACACATTGTGTATACATTGCCATCTTGTAGACAGGACAATGTGGCAAATTGGCTGCATAACATGGCAACCAATTTTGCATATCAATTGTGTCGATGCCATTCATATGCTTTCCATGTGGCAAGTTTTTGTCCGACCACATTATATGCATTGCCATGTTACGGTCAAGTACAATGTGGCAAATTCATTGTAATCACAGACGCATTTTTTTGTGTTTTGCCACAATGACTTGTGATATCTGAACACACCGTGGCAATTTTCGTGTTCTTGATTAGATGTTTTCATTGCTTTTTTGTATTATGTGTTGCATTTAAACATGGCAATTTCAACCTAGCACATTTTGCCGCTGAACACATGGCATTTCATTGGTGTATTTAGGATGTAGGTGAGCTGCCACATCTTAGTTTTTGTGATGTGGAGGACTTTGTGACTTTCTATCGTACTATCTTGGGCTAACATGGCAACTTCAAAATTTTGTTCTCAAGTGCATTTATGATCTGTGCACTTTTTTTTTGAAAATGTAACGAATGTGCTTACTTGCCACGTTTATGTTTTCGACAATCACAGGAGGGGTGCGTGTGTGTTCATGTGATATTTTGCATTCACTAGTTGACATTTTCTGTTAGGTGGCAACTGGTTACATCTTGCATTTTCATTTCCACCGTGACAATTTGGTCTGTTCCTATCTCAAAGAATGGTTTCGTGGTGATCATCAAAATGATGATGATGATTTCATGGATCCACCACAGATAATCGGGCAATCGGACGGAGAAAAGAGGGTGATGAGGTAACCGTCCACACCCTCCTCCTCGCTTATGTTATCGGGTCGCCACCTCGAAGCTAGCCGTCGTCTGTCATGAACTAAAATTTCATGACATTGCAAAACATGGCAACAACTGATCACTTTTTGTCTGTTTTTTGCAGAAGAAGAAACGTATTCGCAATAGAGCCTCCCAAGAATGACTGACTACGTTGACTGACAAATTTACCGACGATCAGAAGGGAGCTGCTGCTGAGATGGGTATGCAGGCTCTGATGAATGTCCGGTGCACGAACCTTGTCAACCCTGTATGCGACTGGCTTGGTGAGATTTACGACCCCGCCTCCAGGGAATTTGTGATTCCGGGACGTGGAAGACTACCGTTGAACGAGGAATCCGTGTTCTACACTTTGGGTGTGCCTCGTGGACATATCAAAGTCCCGTACGAGGTCAATAACGAGATCGAGGAAGTGATGTTCCCCGCTTGTTTCTGGGTTGGAATCCATGCCAACACGCCTGACCGGGCAGATTCAGCTGCGAGCCATGACGACGCATGGAGATGTTTTTTAAGATGAAGCTACTCATGTACCTCATCTCAGCTGTTTTTGCGCCGACCACTTCTCTTCGCCCAAGCAACAAATGCTTCCCCATCCTGGTGAATGATCCATCTTTACTACTTTATTTTCATTCAATCTTTTGGCTCTGGCGTCATGTGTAAAGCTAGTCAACGCCGGTGTTTTTGATGTTTTTCCATTTGATTTACGATGCGGCAACCTTTTGTCCCGAAATTTTGTGCGGCAAAGCGGATCTGAAAAATGTGAAGAACATGAATTGGTGTAAGTTTATTGCCGACTTCATGCACGATGCATTCTCAAGCAAGATGTACCAAAAGGGTTGTCATTTGCATTTAATGGTATTTTTTGCCAAATTTTCTCGCGGAACACTCTTTTTTAACACACTTTTATTCATGCATGGCAACCTGATCATAACAAGATGGCAACTGCCATAATGACAATATGGCAACTGGCATAATGACAATATGGCAACTGCCATCATATTATCATGGCAACTGTCATCATACTATGATGGCAACTGCCATCACACTATGATGGGAACTAGCACATACAGATGGAAACTTCTTGTTTTTTCTCTTCTTCATGCACCTCAACTTGATTATCATGGGAACATAGATTATCCTGTTTTTTTTTCCACAAAGTACCCATGATGGCAACTGATATTTCTTTCTTTTTAAAATTGTTTTACATCAGCTCATGTACGTCGACTGTCTTGATCTGTCCACCGTGGATTTCACTGGGACAGGAGGCCCGCCACCTACGCACAAGTTTGTTGTTTCTGCGTGGACTATCAACGCTGTCAAGGCTGTGCTTGCCGCAGACAGGGTAACTAATACCAAATATGGAAAACTGCAGGTTAGTTCTGGTTTCTTTCTCCACACGGCATGCTTACAAATTTGACATGAGGCAACCGTCTGTGGTTCATAAGAGATGACTACCTTTGTTATCCATGGTTGTCTGCGTATTGTATCCATGTCTCACTCCACATGGCAACTCTTTCATTCGTGCTGAAACTTACATTCTCTCTCTTACATCCTATCTACTTTTTTTTGTTTTTTCCAGCTGATGGCCAAGCATGCTATAGACTACAGCGTGTTTGGGGGGCCTCAAAACTTTGGAAAGTGGATGGACGTGCACTCAGCTCCGTCTTGCCCTACTGAGGTAATCAAAAGATCTACATCTATGGTTTGCCATGGATTATTTTTTATGGCGCGCAAGTGACTGCAATATGGGTGGTTATTGATGCTTCTTGTTTCGTGCACAGGCGAGGGCACCTGTTGAGCATCTAATTGGGCAGTTTGCATCCGGAATGACCGGCTTGCTCGGGAAGTTGGTTGAGGGGTGGACGCCCTCGCTGGCTCGACAATGACGCGGTTGCAGGCGATTCACTTCATTTGTCCCAGAACGCATACATCGGCCAACCGTTGCTGTGGCAAGATGACTACAACAGTTCCCAAGAGCCTGTAGACACACAAGATGAACTAGATGGAGACGCTGGTCTCAACAAGGATGACGACGATGACATGGAGAATGTGCAACAGGACACCGATGATGATGAACATGCTGAAGTTCGTGCAGGTGGTAACAAGGGCAAGGATGCAACAGATGTCCCCCCACCAGAGAAAGTCAAAGAACATATGGCTGCGAGAGGCGAGGGGGTGTTGCCATCAAAGAGGGGGAGGGCTCCAGAGGATGTTGGGCAGGGTTCTCCTGGCAAGAGGTCTAGGACCGATCCCGTAGCTGCCAGGAGGAGGTTCGACTTTAATTTTAGTCTTTTGCTTTGTCTATTTTCTTGGAACAGACTCATCCTTTTTTTGCACTTGTTTTTGTCAAGCGCAAAGAACGAGTTTGTCAGTCGACAATTGCCACCTTTTTTTCCTCCATCTCATACGCAGCAATGAGCCGATACCGGTGGACGAAAGATTCTACGAAGAAACAGCGCCAACACCAACCCGTGTTTCGCTTTCGGTTGAACAAAGGCGCCCCCATTGCCGGTGACACCCCTTCCACCAGGTCATCTCCTCGTACGACGACGACCAACACCGGGGATCCTGTCGTGTTGCCAGACCTGAGGAAGCCAGTCAAGAAGTAGGTTTTTCCATGCGCTTTCATTGACATAGTGCTATATTTTCTTGATTTTCCAATGCATCCGTTCAGCTTGTCACATGGTCTTCTGTCATCGTCCCCCACGTGGCAACTGCTGTTTTTCAAATGATTTTTTCCTTCCTTTTTAAGTGTATGGCAACTCCTATTGGTTTTTACATGGCAACTGGCATCTAGGCCAAATGGCAACTCTTACTATACCTAATGGCAACTGCCATCTTTACCGTTGGCTTGTGTGCTCATCCCATACCTAGGTTTGAAATTGCATTCATGGTAGATCAGACATTTTTATCATTCTTCAAGTTGGCTAACATGGCAACTACTGCTGGATTTTGTATGGCAACTGCTAACTAGGACACATGGCAACTACCAGCTTTTCCACTTGTTTTTCATTTTTTTTAAGATTTCTACCATGGCAAATATATTTCGTTCATTTTTAATACCTTTTTCATGTGCTTTATTTTTTTGCAGGGTGAAGAAGACTACTACGCGGGGGGCCGAGCATATCAGTAAGGACCCACTCGAATGCCTGCATTCAAAGTTGTCAACAGGGGGCAACTCAGATGTTCATGAGGCGCCAGCGACAATCTGCTCTTTGCCACCGCCAATCGCTCCCACTAACTCGATGCAAGTGGTCGACCATCTCCATCGGCCGCATGTGCGAGCTAGAACAACAGCATCCGTGACATCGTGGAGTGACGAAGTCGCATTCCGCCAGACAATGAAATATTGCCAACTCTTTCCGCAATGAAGGATGTCTTTGTGACCTTTGAAGTGGACGCTCCGAGACCAACCTAAGAAAGGAAGATTCCGCTCATCCGACATCGATTCCAAGCGTTGCGGCGTGGTGGCACTCTGTCCACGGCTGTAAGCGGGCCGAGGCGGCAGTTCACAATGATATGCCATCTACATGTAAGAGTCTTGGCACAACAACTCCATCTCCTGTCGGTGCAGATACTGCTAAGGCGACTGTTTTCGCATGCTGGTCTTCCACCTAGGCGTCGTAGCCCCCGCAAGCAATCAACAGACATACCCAACACACCGGTTGTAGCTAGGAGCAGCAGAGACGAGTCTGGTTATGTTCCTGCGTCCACACTGTTCCCGCCACCTGCCAAAAGCAATGCGATGGAGAAACCGGAAGACCGGAGCACAACTGATGCATGTGTCAATGCAGGTGAACGTCCGGAGCAGACTGCACCTTTACCTGCAGTGGAAATCCCCGGCTTAAATCTGCGCACTTCCAGGCTCCCGGTCAATGTGGGTGTCCCATACAGCCCAAACAAGAAGATTGTCAAGAAGGATGCGGCTGATACCGCTGACAACACGCCCCGCCATACAAATAAGCCCGATCATTCTGTAGCGGCCGATTCAGATATGTTTGTTGATCTTTCACCCTTGGATTCTGCCCCGCAAGTTGTTCGTGGTCCGGCCAGTAGGCATGAGAGGCACCCAATGGCCTTCATCCCACCGAGCTTTAGTCTTGGCATTAGTCAAGATCAACCAGTGGTGCCAGATCCTATGCCAGTTGCCTTTGCTTTCCCGCGAGGCATGCCCGCAATGATGGCGCAACCAATGGTTGAGGCGGGTGAAGGCTGTCAAGTTCGCAGAGCCGATAGTCCAAGGTACATTTATCATGTGCTTATATCATTTTCTTGTATACATCTTTGTAGTTTGACTTTTGTCCCAATCATATTTTTTGGGGGGTCATCACTTATGATGGCAACTGATATGTGATGACATGGCAACTAGATTTGATGCACCATGTCACCTACATTTTTTTGCTGCCATGCTGCATTTCACATTTGGGCAACCACATGGCAACTGAAGTTGATTCAACATGGCAACTGTAGTTGCTGTCACATGGCAAATACAGTGCATTACACATGGCAACTGGATTTTCTGCACCATGTCACCTGCATTTTTTGTTTCCATGCTGCATTCTTTCCACTCGGCAAGCACATGGCAAGTGGAGTTAGCACAACATGGCAATTGTAGTTGCTGTGACATGGCAACTATAGTGCATCACACATGGCAACTGGATTTGCCTCCACATGGCATCTCCCTACTTTTTGTACCTACATTTCACATCATGCACCCTATCTTCTCACAATCCATCTGTTTTTGATTTCCAGGTATCCTAATCCACTTTTTTGATCCTTGTAGCCACCCCTGAGGAGATTTCACCGTCACTTGATGAAGCTTACCGTAGGATCGAGGAGGCAGCATTGCAGAGGAGGTCCTCACGAGGTCAGGGGCAATCAAGTTCCAACGTGCCTGCAGATACGATATCTGAGGATACCATTAGGAGTGCCACCCCTGGTTCTGTGAGGCAGCAGAGGGTAGTTCACCCACCTCCCGCGGAAGACTACGAGCCCGAATTCAGGGCCACAAAGGAAAAGACCCAGTTGTACGATATTGTCAAGCGATTTGGAAATGCGAGGGCCAGCAGCAAGCACATGAAGGAGCTGAAAGCGTAAATGACCACACCACATAATCTCTCATTTTGCTTTGCTCTTTTTTTACCATTCATATTCGTCGTACTTTCTATACATGATCCGATTATGTTTTAGTTCTTTTATTTTTTTTACTTAGTAGGCATGATTCTTTCATGTTATATCATTTTCATACAGCTCATGTTTGGACAGAACC
Organism: Aegilops bicornis; assembly: GCA_021605145.1. Taxonomy (NCBI): domain Eukaryota; kingdom Viridiplantae; phylum Streptophyta; class Magnoliopsida; order Poales; family Poaceae; genus Aegilops; species Aegilops bicornis. Next base: position 379,992,981 of record CM038669.1, on the reverse strand, counting down.
AAGGTCATTCAATGCGAAGCAACGTACGTCGACCTGGGTGATCTTGTCGAGTCCGTGAGGCCAAACGGTAAAATGTCGACAAATGTAGTTGCATGCGGGATTGACTACATCAACAAGCATATGGATATGTCTCCCGACAAAACAATCATGCATTACAAAGGTGACACGCAAAATATGGGATGGTGACTTCCACCACAAAATCTCGAGGAAGAATTTTGCTCAACACGGTGAATTCAAGCTCACACCGTAAAAACATGTGAGTACTCCTTCCCTGTTTGCACTTTTTTCACATGGTATGGTTTTTTGCCATTATCTGCACTCTGTTTATGTGGCAGATGTTTCATGTGGCATCAGCTGCCGTGCAAACTGACTTTTTGATTTTTGCATCCCGTGCAAACTATGTGGCAACTTCAAAGTAAAATACACGGCAAATTTTGTTCATACATGGACGGCAACTTTCTTTCAACTACCCACTATAACTAAACATTCTACGTGATTCTACTTTTTTGTCCCTCTGCTTTGTTCTTCATGTGAACTCGCTTCTCATTTCCTTCACTTTTACATGCAGGTCATGTTCCCCATGTTCCAGAGCTTGCACCACGACCCACACGACAAGTGTGGTCGCCACTATGCGATCTGTCTTGACCAAGAACCAACGCTTTGAGGTGCTTGATTCAATGCGCTCGGCGGTGATGCAGACCTTACTTCGCATGCTGAATTCTTCATCAACAACGTCAAAGAGACATGGAACCGCTACTACGAAAACTCAAAGGTCCAGATCGACATTTCCGATTGAGTACGTGGCGACTACGAATCAAGGGAACACGTAATTTCATACCCCCTCCTTCATGTGCCATTTACATCAATCCCACCCCTCTTTGTTGTTACATCTGAATTGAAGTTTATCATTGCTATGTCTCCTTTTTGCGAGTTCACGACTCTTTTTTCTTGTGCAGGTGATTTGACCGTGGCTTTCACACGTTGGAATACCTTGCAAAGTGGGAAGGTAGACTTGTTCCTGCTGTCACAGCTGCAACGGTCGTTGAGCTCCGGAAAATTTACACATGGAACTGGTTGACGAATGAAGATTTCAACAAGTGGTCCGGAGCACGCGAGTTCGTGGAGGAAGATGTCAAGAAAGTCATCAAGAAGTACAAGTGATCACGTGGCGTTACACACCGGACGCATACCTTACATTCTGTTGCCGAGGAATGTAAGGTACTATCTTTGTTCTTGTCAAAACTATGTTCGTGTGCTATGTTATGACTGCAACCCCGCGTAGCCTAGTATGTAGTGGTGGTGTGTGAGCGACATTTGAATATTTTCTGTAATATATGTGTGGATGTGAACATATTTTAGGCGTGACAGTAGATATGTTTATGTTTATCATTATTATTATGGTTTCATCGTTTGTAGCAACAGCTTGTCGCTCAATGCGCTTCACGATGTTTTAAAACATGGCAACTGTAGTTCATCAGATATGGTTAGTGAAAGTCATCGTCGTTTTTCATTTGGCTGTTTTGCTTCTTCTTTTTCATCGCTAACTATACCGGCTAGCATGGTAGTTTGATCATGTAGCCGTAACCTTTCCTGCGGTTGATGCACGTTACGCTTTTTTCAACTTGTTTCCCATACATTGCACACAACACACTATGTGTGACTAAATCGCGTCGAACTAACATGGAAATATATGTGATGCAGAGTCATTACAAATAACATGGCATATTTCAAAGACTAACATGGCGATTCAAGACAAACAACACGGCAGATTCAAAGATAAGCAACATGGCAGATCCAGTATACTTAACATGGCAGATCCAGTATAATTAACATGGCAGATCCAGTACAATTAACATGGCAGATCTAGTACAATTAACATGGCATATTTAGTATAAAATAGCATGGCAGATTAACTACACATAACATGGCAGATTAAGTACCCATAACATGGCAACTGCATTTATCCATTCAATGTATTTTCCTTCAACTTCTGATGCCCCTCAAGAGTCACTCTCCCAATTTAAAAAAAAATCACAACATCTAGGGTACAAAACAAAATGTCCACAAGGACCATGTCAGAACGCCCCAATTTTTGCTTATGGATTGCCCGTCCCTTTCTTTGTTTTCTTGTGTTTTGCTTGAATCTCCAATCCCGATTTGTACCTTACCTCTCTTGGACGACCCTTTGTGATGGAACAGGGTGGGTTCCTAACCTGGGTTTGTGTGCTTGCTGTTCTAGATCCTATCTCCAAGTTTTCAGATGATGGCCCCGTGGATGAAGGCACACTTGATGTGCGGGGGAACCGGTGTAAGGCTTCCTCAGCTTTCCTCTTCTTGATCTCATCAAGCTCTCTTTTCAGGGCCTTCCTGTGTTTTTCTACGACTCTCGCTGTCTCATCACTCTTGCACGCTTCATCAATTAGCTCAGCATAATTCTTTGTCAGCACAACGTGCCTCACGGCTTCCATGGTTGACTTAGGTCTCTCGTCATGCACAGCCAGAACTGCGTTTGGTGTCTGCGGCGCCAACGCGTCGTCAGCGTCCCAAGTCCATCGCCGCCTTATGAAATGGTGGGGCATCCGTGTCACAACGTTCATGTCCATTACTTTTAGTATGTGACAGCACACAATGTCGCCCTGCTCAAACTTGCGGCATTGGCGGTAGTACTCGCCTTTCGCCTATCGAGGCTTTGACGAAGTAGTTCCTTCCTTTGTCCGGGTCTTCGTGTTACGAATCGACATGCCCAAAATAGAACACACCTTGAACGTATGTTCGCCCACTTGAAAGCCGTGAACATCTTTGGCATGCTTTATTTCTTCACGGAATCGCAAGTTTTGTGTGTTTTCCGTTAAACTATCGCGGCGCTTTTTTTTGTAGCACCTTATGTTGTCATGGAAATAGAAATACATTTTGTTTGAACATGGCAAACATAGTACATTGAACATGGCAAATATAGTACCTTGAACATGGCGCATCGTAGTACATTAGACATGGCAACCGCAGACACTGCATATGGCAACCGCAGACACTAGACATGGCAATCGTAGTACATTTTCAATCGACATCGCTATTTCCACACCAACATTCCCCAATGGAAGCACATTGCATAAAACATGGCAACTGCATTTTTATTAAACATGGCATCTATAGTTGAGTAAACATGGCAATTGCATTTCAACAAACATGGCAGTTGCATTTTAGTAAACATGGCAACCGTGCATTTCAAAGATATGTGTCGACAATATAACATTTTTCAGTTGACATTGGCATTTGCATACCAACATGCCCCAATGGAAGTACAATGCATTAAACATGGCAACTGCACTTCATTGAACATGGAAAATTGCATCCGAGCAAGCATGGCAAACAGAATTTTCATTGAACATGGCAATCGCAATTTGAGTAAGCATGGCAAACAAGATTTCATTAAACATGGCAATGCATATCATGGCAATCGCATTGCACTCTATATGGCACCCATCGCTTTAGTGCTTTTAAGCAAATAAGACAGAACGCAATCGACTTACTTGTTAAAGATCTTGTTGGTGTATATCTTGCTCATTTGCCTCTCCATCGGTAAATACGTTAGCAATTTTGGCTGCTTTAGTCTTTGTCGCTTCTCATTGTAGCTCGGATCCTGTAATTTTTTGTTGCAAAGGCATGTCTTTGCTTGGCAACCTGTAGCAATGAGTTGCCGGGGCTCACGCATCCGCTTCAAAACAGCATTGAACCCCTCGTTGCGCTGCGTAGTCTGCAGAAAGGGAAGAAGCCTTTGCATGAAGTAGGCCAAAGACTCAAGACATTCGCTTCTCCCACAGGCTAACAAGAGTCTTGTTGTCTTGGACTTGATGTGTTTCAGCCATGGCCATCCAGCTCCTTTCAAACTCCTCCACCGTCAAGTTGTGGTCCACGCACAGCTCGAATGCCTTGTGCAGCTCTGGATGGTCAGCAAAGAATGGTCCTAGCGTCTCCTCAGCCTTCTTTATAATGTTCCACCTGCAGTGCATGTGCACTACCAGCGGAAAGACCTCCTCTATGTCTGCATGCATGCTGAAATCCTGGTCTATTATTATGTTCATCGGAGCAAGTCCATCCATGCACTCCAAGAAGGTCTTGAACAGCCAAACGTACCCATCCGTGTCTTCGTTCAACGAGCCCAGAGTCAACCGCAACGATCGATTGTGGTTATTTATTCCTATGAACGGAGCGCATGGCATCTTGTACATATTAGTGAGATACGTCGCGTCGAATGAAATGCAATCTCGTAAATGTTTATGCGCTTCGCTTGCGGCACCATCCACCCAATACATGTTCACGACACGGTCCTCATCGTCCAACCTTATCCTGTAGAAGAAATTTGGATCTTCCTTCGCTTTCATCGAAGTAGGCCATTGTGGCCTCTATGTCGCCAACTTGCTCTCTCTACAAGATTACTTTGCCTGTAGGTTTGTGACGTCAGTTGGTATGTAGGGCATGCTACTCAGAGTCCCCTTTTTGCTGTGGATGAGTGATAGTATCTGGACCATTCTTGATGGACCGATGTTACAATCATGTAGCAGCTTTACGACTTGCCTTTCGACGGGGGTGAATCCTCTGTGGGCGGTTAGAAATTTTACCAGGTCGAACTTCTTTATGAGTTTGTGGTTGTGCTCGTCAAAATATTCAGTGACCACCCACTGTGCTCCATCTACGTTTAGCTTACACCGGACAGGGCATTTTGTCTTGAGAATGATACCTCTCTTTCGTTCCGGAACGACAGGCGCAACACCTTTTCCCCTTCTTGTTCCTCCGTGCCTTGTGGCACCTCATCTCACCTCTACTGTACTCATTAATTTTCTTAATTTTCCTATGGTATTCGGCGTTGACCGCAAATCCATGGAACTTTGCATATGTCTGGTAGAATTCCTTTGCTTCTTCGAATGATTCAAATCTCTGCCCAACGTACGGTGGCTGAGGTACCACGATCTCTGATTGCCCACCATCTTCATCCCCTTGTGCTTCGTCGTCAGTTTCATCATTCACTTCAGTATCGGCGGCAGTTCCATCTACTTGAGTGTTGCCAGTGCTTGTGTTCAAAGGGGTGCTTGTCGGCATTGCTGGAATGATTGCCATTTCCGACTCTGACTCGACATTGTTTGCGGCATGATTGTCTGCTGGCTGGTGGAACGCGTCTTTCGTGCGCTCAGAGCTCCCTGCAGTAGATAGTAGATGTCCCCGCGCCGCTGTTCACTGTAGTTGTAGGCCCTGCAATAGAAAAAATAGGTACGAGAGTAAGATTTTTGTTTGAATAACATGTTTATCGCAACAGATCACATCAACTTCGAGTGATTTGGCATGACATCATTCAAACAGCAAGCCGTGAGTCTGCGCGTGGACATGTATGGCAACTGTAGTTGTCCGATCATGGCAGCTCTGATCCAACAAACATGGCAACTATTGTTTGCCAATGCACGACAACCAGCTCCTTTTTAGTACGAAAACTTGGGTTACATATGCATGGCACCGCGATCCTGCATACATGGCAAATATCGCTACCAACACATGGCAACCATCGTGTTCTAGCATCAAAACTATTGCATTCTAAGCCAGATCTCACTAGGCAAATGCGATCAACCATTAGTGCCGCACACATGCTTTTAGCGGTTGGCAAATTTTCAAGACAATACATGACTCATTACACACAACCATTTGTTAGCGTTTTATGCTTGGTTTTGTCCACCATCACTGCTACAAATCTTCTTTTTTGTCACGTGCTATTTTTTGCCACAAAAACAAATGTAGTGCTCTTTTGTGGTTCAATTTTTTCCTTACCTTGTTGTGCTGCATGTGCCCATCTTGTGTGGTCCATGACACCAAATTGACGTGCTCTATCTGCAATCTGTGAAGCTTGCCACGAGACGCGTTCACGGGTTACCACCACCTTAATAACCTGTAAGCATCGTAGTAGTTGGTCAATACATGGCAAATGCAGTTTGTGCTAGCATGGCAACTGCAGTTGCCCTGGTATGGCAACTGCAGTTGTCCAGGGAGGGCAACAACAGTTGTCCAGGGATGACAACTGCAGTTATTTATCCATGGCAATTGCAGTTGTCCAGTCATGGCAACTGCAGTTGTCAACTATGCTCCTTCTGCTAATTCACCGTCTGCAACTTTACTTTTTATGGACTCACTGTGTATGACGTCGATGGCGAGGCACATGGGTGCCGCTGATGCCATGTCTTTGCATGAAGGCTCGTGCATTTTCACCCGTCATAACTCGTGAGTCTTTTTGCCAACTTTTGCAAGTTTATTTTTCATGTCCAGACCAGTATGTGTTCTTTTTCGTATGCGTTACCTTGATTAGCCACATTAGCTAGTTGAAGTTGGCTGCCCGTACATTTGTCAGTGTTAGCGCCCTGTGACTGAACTTGCCACGGAGGCCCACTGAGTGTGTTTTGGTCATAAAACCTGCGAAAAAATGGCGATGTCACGACATAAGTAGAATGTCATCTTCATCGTTGCGAACATGGCAACTGTTCTTTTCTTTTGTTATCACGCATCATACCAATGCTCGTGACATCGTTCTAGTAGTGGCAACAACGGCCCCGCAGAAATGAGTTGATCAGACTACGATGCATCCCAAGGGGGCGTTTCTGGCCTTTGGGAACCCCAAGTATCACCGCCATCTTCGTGATTCATTCTTTTCCGCGTCTCGCTTCTTCCAATGTGTTCTCAATCACTGCATGAACAAGAATGCATCAACAATCCACAAGAATTGTATTCTTCCGCTGCTTGCACATAGAAGATAACACGTCAGTGTTATTACATTTTCATGTGTAGGCAACCAACACATCGCGGCAAGTAGGACATGCACATGGACACTCTTTTTTCTAAATTTTTGGGTGCTAGCTATCCGTTCGAGTAGATGGCAACAACCACTACAATAGGATGTCAAGCAACATGTCAACTTGGTGGCAGTTACTGACAACGAAAGGTGGCAACTGACGTTATACACAAATGGCAATTAATTTTTCCCACCCCCTTTATTCCAACTTTGTCATTCCTCTCCTTTTTTTTAGGGATTCATACTCATCCATTTCATTACCAACTACTCGCGTCAATCAAACTAGGAACTTAAGTTAATCTCAAGCGTAGTACATGGCAGATCTGGTGTATTCTGCTTGGCAAATGCGAAGATACACCGAACCATGTAGTGTTTTACCCCTATAGCATGGATCCAGTCGCCACCTTCATCTCAGAATTTGCAATTTTACGCGGAAGAAGGATGAGAAGGAGTACGAGATCGGGAGATTTCACCGCTTTTAGCCGATCGTCTTTGAAGGGCGGGGTTGGAGGGGGGTGGGGGAGGTTTGGGGTGTGGTTTGCGGTGTGAAGGCCCTACGGATCTGCTCTGGTTGCCATGGCAACCAGAGAAGGCCGGCGATGGAGGTAGGGGTTCGAGAGGTGAGGGATGATGGCGGTCGAGTGGGGATCGATCGGAGGGAGCAATTTGGGTCGTCTTGAGCGTGAGGTCGTCTGGCGGACGGGGTCGTCTTGGTGGGTTGCCACCGGACATCGGGCTGTGCAATTCTTGGCGCCAGACCGATCGTCTTGAGCGGAGTTCTTGTCCATGCCACACGAGGCGTGCGGGCGGGTTTCTATCCATGCCACACGTGTGGCATTTATCGGGACACAAATAATTTGATTTGATTTTATGACAAGTTGACGATGGAGTGAACCTGTCTTCGCGGGGCTGAGTCGAGCCAGCTCCACTTCCCTGCCACCCACGACGATTTCACCACAGCCGTGGAAAAACCGAGATCGGAAGGTGGTACAGCTTCTCTCAACAAAAGCACAAAACTAATACACAAAAGCCACAATCAAATCAACGAAATCAATCGGACGCCGACGAGAAGACAGCGAAATTCTCAATCTCCGACCACCCTACCGGTCTCCGGCGATCGGCGTACCCGCGGGCCACCCTGGACAGGATCGCCGGGTGGGGGGATCTCGTCGCCCAGATCGGCCGCGCTGGGGGCGAATCACTCCCGCCACTCTCCGGCGGCGCCGCGCTCCCCCTTCTTTCAGCTCCCGCTCCCCTGGCGGAACCCTAATGCCCGCCGCCGCAGCCTCCTAGAGAACATGGACTTCGCCAGCCGCCACACCGCCGCGGCCCCGCCGGCCAACGCCGGGGCCGACGCCTCCTCCTCCGCCGTCACCGAGGAGCCCGAGTACCTCGCCAGGTACTTCGTCGTCAAGCACTCGTGGCGGGGGAGGTACCGCCGGATCCTCTGCATCGCCGCCTCGGGCGTCGTCACGCTCGACCCGACCACGCTCGCCGTCACCAACTCCTACGACTTCGCCGCAGACTTCGACCGCGCGGCGCCCGACCCCAACGGCGCCGCCGAATTCTCGCTCAGCGTCCGTTCTGACGGCAAGGGCAAGTTCAAGGCCATGCGCTTCTCCTCGCCGCTCCGCGCCGGGATCCTCACCGAGCTCCACCGCCTGCGCCCCGTGCACCCGGTTGTCGAGTTCCCCGTCCTCCACCTCCGCCGCCGCACCCAAGAGTGGGCACCCTTCGTAAGTTCTCCGCCCTTGCCCCATCGCGCCTTTCTTATCTTCTCTCCCGAGCACTATCCAGCCGTGCCACTATTCTGAATAATACTAGGTTGGAATATAATATCTCCACGGTCATCAGTCGATGCTTTCATGCCCAATCCAACTTAGTTTTGGGGTATATGGTACTGATAACTGCATTACTGAAACTTCATATTTAAAGGGTTGCATCAGTTAACTAGCCAAAGAATTGTCCAGTTAGCCAAATGAGGTGGAATTAAGAAGAGGGTTATCTTATATGCCTGTACTGAAGTCAAATAGCTAGCTAGTTGTTGTTAATCCCGGCGGCAAAATCCTTGCTGATTCTCAGATTGTCATGTGGTCATTTTTTTGGCATGGGGCTTACTTAGTTTACAAAGCTACAAATTGAAGGGATGTAAATAAATAAATGGTCTTCGGATCGTGCCATACTTCCATCTTTTGGTGCGAACTTAGTTTACAAAGCTACTAATTGAAGGGGCATTAAAAATAGTGTAGCATACTTGTATAATTCTCCCTCCGTATCAAGATATAAGACATTTTTGTAGGCTAGTTTAGCCTACAAAAACGTCTTATATTTTGGTACAGAGGTAGTAGTATTTTTTCACGCAATTGGTTATCTCTCTATTTATGGACAAAATTAACAAATGAACACCAATTTTCAAACCGTGCTACAATAAATGGCTGAAAACTAAATCACTCAGTTTTCAAATTGTGCCGCAAGACCGCAATGCTAATACCAAGCATTTAAGTAGTTAATAATAAATGAACATTACTCACTGGGTTGATGAATTGTTAGACGGGCAGCTGATTGTAGAGTACCTCTACTGTAATTTACTTACACCATGCTGTTTCAGATGAATCTACTGTTTTAAATCATCAGCTGTTTAACATCTGATGATATCTTGGTTACTGGCATTGAAAAACATTATGTAGAAAATTAAGGTCACTTCATTGGGAATTGAGCTCCTTGAAGTACACTCTGGTAATCTACGCTGGTGCTTGGACTTTAGAGATATGGATTCTCCTGCTATCTTGCTCTTGGGGGATAATTATGGGAGGAGGAGCGCTGAAGGCGGAGGGTTTGTGCTATGCCCCCTTTATGGAAGGAAGTCGAAAGCATTTATGGCTGCATCAGGCAGTACAAACACTCTGATTATATCATCTTTGGTATGCCTTTTTGTATTCTTCTTTGTTAGTTGTTTCATTGCCTGTACAAGTTGATGTAGCATTCTAATGCCAGTTATCTTTCAGACAAAAACTGCCAAGTCAGCAATTGGATTATCACTCTCCGTTGACAATTCACAGTCAATGACAGCTGCTGACTTCATAGCAAGGAGAGGTGAATATTGTATATCTGGTGATGATGAATTTTACTTGTGCTGCCATTTTGTTGGGGATATTGAGTAGATTTTTAGGTGACTATTGTTTATGATGATGAGGGAAGGGGAGCCTTTGGCACAGTGGTAAAGCTGCTGCCTTGTGACCATTGTTAAGCTTCATGCACTAGCCAATGCAACCAAAAGTCCGAACTGATGTAAAGTCAGCAATTGGATTATCACTCTCCGTTGACAATTCACAGTCAATGACAGCTGCTGACTTCATAGCAAGGAGAGGTGAATATTGTATATCTGGTGATGATGAATTTTACTTGTGCTGCCGTTTTGTTGGGGATATTGAGTAGATTTTTAGGTGACTATTGTTTACGATGATGAGGGAAGGGGAGCCTTTGGCGCAGTGGTAAAGCTGCTGCCTTGTGACCATTGTTAAGCTTCATGCACTAGCCAATGCAACCAAAAGTCCGAACTGATGTAAAGGGCTAGTGCAATCCACATATACTGTAACACCCCCTCTCACGTGTGACGGGGAAGACAAGTCAACATGTGCAACCGAAAGAGAGAGACGGCGCGCGAAACTCACGTATGACTCAAGAGGCCTCTACGTGGACACAAAGGGGGGCTATAAGCAATTTTTAATAAATTGCGAAAGTCAGGACTTGAACTCAAGACCTTAGCTCCGATACCATGTTAAGCTTCATGCACTAGCCAACGCAGCCAAAAGTTCGAACTGATGGAAAGGGCTAGTGCAATCCACATATACTGTAACAACCATGAGGTCACGGGTTCAAGTCCTGAAACAGCCTCTTACAGAAATGTAGGGAAAGGCTGTGTACAATAGACCCAAAGTGGTCGGACCCTTCCCTGGACCCTGCACAAGCGGGAGCTACATGCACCGGGCTGCCTTTTATTGTTTATGATGATGAGGCTGCACATATTAATGCTTATATACAGTTTTCAATACATTTTTTCAGTATACAGCTTCAATATCAATATAAAACAAACAGACTCAGCGAAATAGCACCAAGTTTCAGATTGGTACATAAAATTCACATCTATCTCATGTATTAGTTTCAAGTTTATCTACAATGTCGTCAAATCTACATCTGCCTCATGCAACAAAGGAGTAAAACTTGAACTGATGTTCTCTGTGTTCCCTGTGGCTATCATCTCACTTGATTTTCATTTTAGCTAATGAGGCAGTTGGAGCTGCTGAAACTCGGCATGGAGAATGGTCAGTAATAAGATTACGTCCTGCTGCACATGGCACTGCCTGTATTGAGAGCTTGAGTTTGGGTGTTGGACCACGGGGAGGACTTGGAGAACAGGGTGATTCTGTTTCTCGGCAGCTCGTTCTTACAAACACATCACTTGTGGAAAGGCGCCCTGAGAATTATGAGGTAGCCATTTTTTTATTTTTTATTTTTGTATAAATCATTCACACTGAAACTTTTGATAGCATATGCACATGCTGCAAGTATGCTGCCATTGGCAAATCAGCTTTCAATAAATGGTAGTCTTGAGTACAAGGTCTAAGGGCACTTACATCAATTGTGGATATGTTTCTGTTAGATTGCTTGTTCCTTCTTTCTGCTATGACTTTGGTGTGGTAGGTTTCTTACTTGGTTGCGCTGTATCTTATCTTTCCAGGCTACTATTGTCAGGCCTCTATCAGCAGTAAGTGCCCTTGTACGATTTGCAGAAGAGCCGCAGATGTTTGCATTCGAATTCAATGATGGTTGCCCGATTCATGTAAGTAGTATGCAATATAATATAATAGCCTCTAAGCCCAATGCCAGGAACGCCTTCTAATTGTCTTCTGTTTCTCACTCAGGTATATGCAAGTACGTCCCGTGATAATTTAATTGCAACAGTTGTTGATGTTTTACAAACCCAGGTATCACTTCTTTGATCTTTCTCGACTTTGCACCACTTGAGGTTAACAGAGTTGATATAATGTTTTGTGGAGGTGGAAAATTGTACTAGTTCTACCCTGATATATTCCAATACTCAGATTTACGGTCCTTCTTAGCAAGCTTGAAGTGACTTGTACTTTTTGCTCATCTAAGTCAATACTTTCCAATGAAAATAAAGACATACATCCTGGTTAGAATTTAGTTTGCGGTTCCAAGTCACTATCTGAAGGGGAGCCTTGGCGCAGTGCTAAAGCTGTTGCCTTGTGACCATGTGGTCACGGGTTCAAGTCCTGGGAACAGCCTCTTGCAGAAATGCAGGGAAAGGCTGCGTACAAAAGACCCAGAGTGGTCGGACCCTTCCCCGGACCCTGCATGGCGGGAGCTACATGCACTGGGCTGCCCTTTTTTTTTCCAAGTCACTATCTCCAGTCGTGCCTGATTAGCTGTATGAAGAGTACAGTTTCTTCGTGTGTACGTGTTACATATTCACAATATACAGCTTAGCAATTACTGAGTGCAAACACCAAAGTGCTTTCTAGGCACTAGAAGTGCAGTGAAACAAAACACATGGATATGTACCACACCTGGCCCCATTACATATACACTTAATCTCACAAGCACAGTGTAAGTTCACACACAGTGTAAGTTCACATGTCGTGTATAGTTACTGATCACCTAATGTGGTGGTGTTACATGAAAGAAATCACTCCGAGGACTGCATAACTACTTGGTCAACATTAAAGCAATTCAACTGTCATGTAGCTCTGTTCTGTACTAAATTGATTTATCTTTTTCTCGTGCCCATGACATGAGTTTCTTCTACAGTTATACTCCTCTAGCATAGATAACTACCACATGCTTAGAATGCATAGTACAATTCAGCCTTCCTTTCTTATCAGTTGATGTTCGTCTTGCATGTGTTTGTCTACTATGCTCACCTTGATCTCTGCGTCCAAGCATTCTCTTTATTTTAATCTCCTTGTTGCTTGCAGAGGCAATGTGCAATTCCAGTGCTGCCAAGGTTGACTATGCCTGGTCATCGTATAGATCCACCTTGTGGGGTTGCCCATCTTCAGATACCTCAAAATGCTACTGTTGATATGGAAGCTGCTAACATGTACGTAAAACATTTGGCTGTGGTCGCGAAAGAGGCTGTAGCTTCATCTGATACTGTTCCGGGAGCAAAAATCAGATTATGGCGTAGAATAAGGGAGTTTAATGCATGTATACCATATACCGGAGTGCCCATCAATATTGAAGTGCCTGAGGTGGTCCTAATGGCTTTAATTAGTCTTCTTCCAGCCACCCCGCAAAATCTTCCTGCTGATGCTCCACCTCTTCCGCCTCCATCACCAAAAGCAGCAGCGACAATAATGGGGTTCGTTTCATGCTTACGGAGGCTACTTACATCAAGAAGTGTGTCATCACATGTGATGGCATTTCCTGTTGCTGTTGGGAGAATAATGGGTTTGCTTAGGAATGGCTCAGAGGGAGTGGCAGCTGAGGCTGCTGGGCTTGTGGCTATGCTAATTGGTGGTGGTCCTGGTGATACATCGATGTTGATGGATACGAGGGGAGAATCCCATGCTACCTACATGCATGCAAAGTCTGTACTGTTTGCACATCCGATCTATGTTCCAGTCCTTGTTAGCAGATTGAAGCCATTATCAGTTTCACCATTACTTTCTCTGTCTGTTGTGGAAATCCTTGAAGCTATGCTTTGTGATCCCCATGGTGAAACAACCCAACATGCTACATTTGTTGAGTTACTACGTCAAGTTGCTGGTTTGCGCCGTCGGTTGTTTGCCTTATTTGCGCACCCTGCTGAAAGTGTAAGAGAGACCATTTCAGTTATTATGCGTACAATCGCTGAGGAAGATGCAATAGCAGCAGAGTCTATGCGTGATGCTGCCTTGAAGGATGGTGCGCTTCTGAGGCATTTGTTAAATGCTTTCTTCTTCCCTGCCGGTGAGCGGCGTGATGTTAGTCGGCAGCTTGTTGCTCTGTGGGCCGATTCTTATCAACCTGCGCTGGATTTGCTGTCCAGAATACTTCCTCCTGGACTTGTTGCTTATCTTCATACGAGGTCAGATGAAGATTCTCAGAACCAGTATGACGAAGTACCGCTAAGCAGAAGGCAGAAGCGGATACTTCAGCAGAGGAGGGCTCTTGGTGGTAAGAACATGGAAATACCAGAACAAGGAATGCCCCCCAATAGTGTTGATGATGGAGATTTCTTCAGGCACACCAGTGTGGGTCCTTATGGAGGAGCAGATGTCAATCAGAGGCATGCCGGCCAGTACTCAACCGTCCACACCCCTTCTCCTGCTATGAGTATTGACCCTTCTCATGCAGTTCCACATGGTGCTGTACCTCAGTCTGTTTCTGAAAATCATCAACTTGGAACACCACAGCTGGATTCACACACTTATTCAGTGGACCCCACTGCTAATGGTGACCTTATTGAGTCCTCACATTCAGATTTCTCAGTACCTGCACAGATTGTGGTGGAAAACACTCCTGTGGGATCTGGCAGGCTACTATGTAATTGGTTTGGATTTTGGAGAGCATTTGGTCTAGATCACAATAGAGCAGATTTGATATGGAGCTAACGCACAAGGCAAGAATTAAGGGAAGCATTGCAAACTGAAGTTCATAACCTTGATGTTGAGAAAGAAAGAACCGATGATATTGACCCTGGAAGTTCGGTAAGTGAGGATGATGGTGGTAGTGACACCTTACCATAATTTCATGGAACTATGCTGAATTTTTGTCAGCTACCCTAGCTTGTCTAAAGAAGTCTGTGTTGGGCAATATTACTTACGGTTGCTGCTTGAAAGTGGAAGTAATTACCGAGCACAGGATTTTCCACCACGTGACCCTGTTGCTTTTTTAGAGCTCTGTACCATCGTTTCTTGTGTGATGCAGATGTTGGTCTAACTGTGGATGGTGCAGTTCCTGATGAACTGGGTTCATCTGATGATTGGTGTGACATGGGAAGGTTGGATGGGTTTGGTGGGGGTGGAGGTTCCTCAGTAAGAGAGCTTTGTTCAAGGGCAATGGCTATAGTTTATGAGCAACATTACAAAGTTATTGGGCCTTTTGATGGCACAGCACATATTACAGTTCTCTTAGACAGAACAGATGATAGGGCTTTAAGACACCGATTGCTACTTCTGTTAAAGGTTGGTTGTGCTACACCATGACCTCCCATTTAGTTTTGTTTTTTCTTTCCCATCTTATCATCTGGTAAGATTACATAAGATGCACTAGATATGAAAACATCAATGAGCTTTATTCACATGGAGTTTTCCTGGCCACATCAGTATCATCCATAATACCTTTAGATACCCGTAGAACAGTGAACGTGGGCAATAATTTTATACAATCTTATCAAGATCAATTATCAATAGGTTATTTGCTGATGTGGCGCGTCTTTTCCATGCTGATAAATTTCACTTCTTTGGTTTCCCCTCTTTTTGTAGGCCTTCATGAATGACCTTTCAAATGTTGAAGCGTGTGTTCTTGTTGGAGGCTGTGTTTTGGCTGTTGATTTGTTAACTGTTGCTCATGAAGCATCTGAGCGGACAGCTATTCCTCTACAGTCTAATCTCATTGCATCAACCGCATTTATGGAGCCTTCAAAAGAGTGGATGTATATTGACAACGATGGTACAAAAGTTGGTCCACTTGAAAAGGATGCTATTAGAAGGCTGTGGTCAAAGAAGTCAATTGATTGGACAACAAAATGTTGGGCCTCCAGTATGTCTGACTGGAAAAGATTACGTGACATTCGAGAGCTGCGTTGGGCACTTTCTGTTAGGACACCTGTTCTGACTTCTACTCAGGTATTCAGTCTGCAGCTTTATGATCATGTGCACTCATGCGGCCCACATGCAATTTTTCTGTACCGTCGTTGATTCATGAAAATGTATTTCTGTACGCAGATTGCGGATGCTGCCTTGTCTATATTGCATAGTATGGCATCTGCACATTCTGATCTTGATGATGCGGGAGAGATAGTGACCCCAACTCCTAGGGTGAAACGTATATTGTCAAGTCCAAGATGCCTTCCTCATGTTGCTCAGGTGTTTTTTAGCCTCAAGTTTGCTTTGTTTTTCTATAATCAGTGGATACTACTTTGTAGCTATCCTGTTTATACTATTGATCATACAGGTGCATGATATGAAATTTATTCCCATAAAATACTAACATACCCCTTAATCCGCAACTTGGATACAGATAGGAACATGTTTGATAAACATAATCTAAACAGCAAAGTGTGCAGATGAAGTAACAATCCCAGAACATGCCAGCAGACTATAAATCCCTAGTTAACCTGTTAGAGTAGTTATCACCGTTACGGATCTAGCATTTGTTTTTATGATAAGCTGTTGTCGTACCAGTAAACCTCATGCTTATATTGTGATAAATTGATTTAACTCTTCAGTTATTCTGTTGACTTATTTTTCATGACTTCTCGAATCATTTTATCAATCAAACACTGATGAAACAAAACATTTTGAAATTATATATAGGCCATGCTTACTGGGGAACCAAGCATTGTTGAAGTATCTGCCTCTTTGCTTAAGGCTATTGTCACAAGAAACCCCAAAGCTATGATTCGATTATATAGTACTGGTGCCTTTTACTTTGCATTGGCATACCCTGGTTCAAACCTTCTATCAATCGCACAACTTTTTTCGGCCACGCATACTCATCAAGCCTTTCATGGCGGTGAAGAGGCTGCAGTATCTTCATCATTGCCTTTGGCAAAGCGCAGTGTACTAGGTGGACTGCTCCCGGAATCACTGCTGTATGTCTTAGAACGTAGTGGTCCTTCTGCTTTTGCTGCCGCAATGGTGTCTGATTCTGACACACCAGAGATTATATGGACCCACAAAATGAGGGCAGAACATCTTATCCGCCAGGTATTTTGCCTGTAGCCTTCATTGCTATTTTTAAGAATTTGCTTTGAAATTTCTGGATTTTAATCTTACTTTCAAATACTTTTTTGCGTTCTACTTGTTTTCTTAGGTTCTGCAGCATCTCGGTGATTTTTCTCAGAAATTGGCTCAACATTGCCATTCATTGTATGATTATGCTCCTATGCCACCTGTGACCTACCCGAATCTGAAAGATGAGATGTGGTGCCATCGTTACTACCTTCGGAACCTATGTGATGAAATCAGGTTTCCTAACTGGCCCATTGTTGAACACGTAGAGTTTTTGCAGTCACTACTGGCAATGTGGCGTGAAGAGTTAACTCGCCGTCCAATGGATTTGTCTGAAGAAGAAGCCTGCAAGATACTGGAGATTACTCTCAATGATCTTGTAATTGGCGAGAAGGGTAGTAGCAAAAAGTCATCCGAGTTAAATCTGGCCAGTTTGGCAAAAAATATTGAAAACATCGACGAAGAGAAGCTTAAGCGCCAATACCGGAAGCTGGCAATAAAATACCATCCAGACAAGAACCCTGAGGGAAGAGAAAAGTTTGTTGCTGTGCAAAAGGCTTACGAGCGATTGCAGGTATTCCATTGTTTCTATGACTGTTGACACCATGCCACCTTTGGTATGCTTGATTTCTTATAGTTAAATTATTAATTAATTAAATTGGAGGCGCCATAAATAAAATGATAGACGGGTTAGTTATATGGAGTTATAACTGGATCATTTTTAGTATAGAGTAATTTTTCGAGGAGGATTGCTAGCAACATAAAATGAGTGTAGTAAATCTCAGGTTATCCTTTCTAAGGAAGTAGGTGTTTCTTTTTTCCTTAGCTTTAAGTTTTCTCCTCTGGAAGATCTCTAAATCTAAATTATAATTGTGTATGGAAAAGCATTTGCTTTGTTGAATTTGATTAAGCTGTTCTCCATGTTTTGCCTTCTCTTTTTGTTTCTTATTCTTATTTGGTCCGTCCTTTTCTTTTATTGGGGTAACTGTATGAGCAGATTTCTTCTGTGCACTTCACAAATCATTTTCCACCTTGTAACATTCGCCCTACAAATTGGAGTAAGGCAAAAGGGAACATGTGAAGAAATATTGAGTACTGTTAAGATTATTCCCACAGTGTTTGACTATTGACATCGAGCCCTTTTAAAGATATTTACTGTGAATGTAATATCTATGCATGCAGGCAAGTATGCAAGGATTGCAGGGACCACAGCTCTGGAGGCTGATACTCTTACTTAAGGCACAGTGTATCTTGTACAAGAGATATGGACATGTCTTGGAACCATTCAAATATGCTGGCTATCCTATGTTGCTAAATGCAGTTACTGTAGACAAGGATGATAGCAATTTCCTTTCATCTGATAGAGCCCTCTTTTGATAGCCGCTTCAGAGCTGATTTGGCTGACGTAAGCTAAAAAAACTTAGTTTAGCTATGTTTATATATTTTTTCAGAAACTGTTTATTTTCATTGCCTCTCATGTTCTTCTCATCTGCTGCCAGATGTTCATCATCTTCACTAAATGGAGAAGAGCTTATACGAGACAGCGGTATCCCGTTGTTGGCAACACTGCTTTCACGTTGCATGTGCATCGTTCAGCCCACAACTCCGCACATGAACCAGCGGCTAAAATAGTCACCAATATAATGCACACATTTTCAGCGCTCAGCCTGTTTGAGTCAGGAAGAGTTGAGATTCTTAAGTTTGCTGGCCTTGTTGAGGACATTGTGCACTGTACAGAACTTGAATTTGTTCCATCGGCTGTGGATGCTGCTCTGCAGACAGCTGCTAATGTTTCAGTTTCATCTGAACTGCAAAATGCTCTGCTTGCCGCTGGCTTTTTATGGTACTGCCCTGCCATCTTTTTGCTATTGCTATTATAATATGATGATTCCCTCCTCTCTCTGAAAGAAAGAAGCTATAGTAACATGGAGTTAGTACTGAACGAATTCTGTACATATTATACTTGACTGAATCAAATTGACATATACATTAGCAAAAAAGTAGGTGATGTGAAGCCATAGCAGTGACATATCAATTCAAATGTTTTTGCAGGTTTGTCTTGCCCTTACTGCTTCAATACGATTCGACAGCAGAAGAGAATGAGACAAGTGAATCACATGGTGTTGGGGCAAGGGTGCAGATTGCCAAAAATCTTCATGCAGTACATGCAGCTCAGGCTTTGTCAAAGCTTTGTGGTCTTGGTGGTGACGGAATATCAAGCCCATCTAACCTTCCTGCTTTCAATACATTAAGAGCACTTCTTACTCCCAAGCTTGCTGACATGCTGAGAAACCGGCCACCCAAAGATCTATTATCAAATCTGAATTCAAACTTGGAGTCACCAGAGGTAATAGGTTCTCTGTTCAATTGTATATTAGGCAATTTGCTAAGCTTACTACTTTACTATTATTATTACTGGCACATAATCCATGCACACGTGCATACACCTCACTGGACTTAGTGAATTCCATGACAGTGGATCTAGCTTCAAAGATGTAGCAAGAGCAGTTTCATAGTCTTACTTAGTCTCTAGTCCCGACTTGATATTAATTAGCTATGGAAGTGATGTTCTCTATGGGTATAAACAGAAGCACACTCTGAGTAGTGATGCTGTTGTTTATTTAATCAACCATGCAATTGCTTCATAGGGAGCAATTATAAACTACTTCCTCCGTTCAAAAATATAAGATGTTTTAGATATTTCAACATGGACTACATACGGACTGAAATGAGTGACCAAACCCACTAAAACGTGTATATATACATCCAATTCAGAAAAAAAGTTGGAATATTTAATATTTGTGAACGGAGGGAGTATTTCAGTACTTATGTACTACGTCAGTTCGCAAATGGACGACTTCCTTGAGTGTATGCTGTTAAACTTCTCTACATTTAACTTGTAATATTTTTTAGATTGGTTAAGTAAAAACAATATTATAAATGTCATGAAAATTATTTCCATAATATGACAATTTGATAGTTTGTACTAAAATATTCGTATGGAAAATAGTGGCCAAAATTGCATCTTGGAGACTGTATGAAAGGTAATCTAATTACTAATGGAAGGAGTAACTTTCCAAAAATCTACTACAGTTTGGTTCTATATATATGTGATGATGGCTTCACTAATTTACATATTTTGTTTCTTTAAGTGAGCAATTGCAAGCTGCTTTTCATGAACACGTTTCAGAGATTATTATACGACAATCTACTACTGTTTAGTTGTATGTGTGGACTTGATTTTTATAGCTTAAGAATTTTTTCTTGCTGTAGATCATATGGAATTCTTCAACCAGAGGAGAGCTCCTCAAATTTGTAGATCAGCAGCGAACTAACCAAGGTCCCGATGGTTCGTACGATTTGACAGAATCACAGTCTTTCAACTATGAAGCTTTGTCAAAAGAATTGAATGTTGGTGATGTCTACTTGAGAGTTTACAACAATCAACCAGATTATGAAATAAGTGATCAGGAAGGATTTTGCATTGCTCTTCTTAAGTTTATAGCAGGTCTAGTGCAAAAGTGGAATTCCATAAATTCGGAGGAAAATATGACGCATGAACATGATTCGGTTATCGATACATCTACTGAAAATGGTGGAGCCAGCGATTCAACTAATGAAGGAAAAGAGGATAATTCATTTGAAAAAGGCAGTAAATATGAAACTGGCGGAGATTGTGAAGTTATTACAAACCTCAGAAGTGGGTTAACATCGCTTCAGGTACTCTTTTGGAACAGGTTTCTCAAGTTTTCTGTGTATGCTGCTCATTTTCTGACTCTTTTTTTCATTCTTTTTTGCTACAGAATCTTCTGACAAGTAATCCAGGCTTGGCTGCTGTTTTTGCTTCCAAGGAACGATTGACACCTCTATTTGAATGCCTTGCGCTGCCTGTTCCTCCTGAAAGCAATATTCCACAAATTTGTTTAAGTGTTCTTTCTCTCTTGACAAAGCATGCTCCTTGTTTGGAGGCCATGGTCGCAGAAAGGACGAGTCTCATTTTGCTATTTCAGATACTACACTGCAATCCTTCTTGTAGGGATGGGGCGCTTGCAGTCCTCTATTCTCTGGCCAGCACGCCAGAGTTGGCCTGGGCTGCTGCCAAGCATGGTGGTGTAGTGTACATTCTCGAACTTATGTTACCCCTTCAAGGTGACAATCTCTATTTTGGCATTTTTTTGCTACATTTAGATATTTATATGAGGCTATGGTGTTGTTGCTATTTCAGAAACTAATGTGTATTTTACACGTTTCACATTCTTCATGCTCTTGCTGTTTTGTTGGCACCAGCTGTTATTTGATGAGCAATAGTATGTTTAATTAATCCATTTTTTAAAGTGTAGTGTGAACTTCTCACCAGTATCTTGCAGTGATCCACCACCTTTAAGTTTCCTATGTGTTTATCAAACTTTGTTCTATTTTTAACTTATTACCGTCCACATTGGTTTTTCATGTTTAACTACCACTAGTTTAGAGATCTAATTATGCACAACATATTACTCACTTAGTTTATATCATGTAGAGGAAATCCCTATGCAGCAAAGAGCTGCAGCTGCATCCTTATTGGGCAAACTCGCTGGGCAGCCGATGCATGGTCCCAGGGTGGCCATCACACTTGCTAGATTCTTGCCCGATGGTTTGGTTTCTGCAATTAGAGATGGACCTGGTGAAGCTGTTGTTTCATCTCTTGAACAGACAACAGAAACTCCTGAACTTGTATGGACACCTGCAATGGCAGCTTCTCTTTCTGCGCAGCTGTCTACCATGGCGGCAGACCTTTACCAAGAGCAGATGAAAGGACGTCTTGTTGATTGGGATGTGCGGAACAACCATCTGGCCAACATGTAATGAAGGATGAACCACAGGTATAGTGCTTGTTCTAGAATCATTCTGGTATCTGCATTTCATAACATTGGCTTAGGTATTATCATGCTGTGCAAATTTCAGGTTGGTGGAATATATGTGAGACTTTTCCTAAAGGATCCCAAGTTTCCACTGAGAAACCCTAAAAGATTCCTTGAAGGGCTCCTAGATCAGTATGTTTCTTCAGTTGCTGCTACCCACTATGAAGCAAATGCAGTTGATCCAGAACTTCCTTTGCTGCTTTCTGCCGCACTTGTTTCTTTGTTGCGTGTTCATCCGGCACTTGCAGACCATGTTGGTTACCTAGGTTATGTTCCAAAGCTAGTTGCAGCTATGGCTTATGAGGGAAGAAGGGAGACTATGGCATCTGGACAGGACACAAGTAGAGCGCAAGCAGAACCTATTGAGCACGATAACTCTGATGGTGTCCCTGAGACCACTGTGCAGACTCCACAAGAGAGGGTTCGCCTTAGTTGTTTGCGAGTACTACATCAGCTGGCGTCTAGCACCACTTGTGCTGAAGCTATGGCGGCAACAAGTGCAGGAACTCCTCAGGTATTAAATTATAATGAACTTATTTGTGTTTGTTATGACTCTTGAGGGGAACATTGCATATTGAACTTTTTTGTAGCATCTTTTTTGCTGATAAGCAGCATGGCCACTAATGTAATTTGACTTCATCTGAAAACGTTTGGTGACAAAGCTTGATAATACTAAGTTCAGTGTGAACCTTGGTGTTTAAAGAAATTATGACTGAAAATTCCTTTTCTGGCGTCACTTCAATAATAACTATTTATCTCTTAAATTTACAAGATGTTTGCCTTTATAGTTTGAAAGTATATTCTGTAGAACTTATGGGGGGAGAAGCCAGAAGAGGAAATCCAATATGATTGGCATAGCACATCTTTTCATAAATGGCATCTAAGGGCCCATCGTGATCTATTTCTTGAACTACCTTGCAGGTTGTTGCACTGCTTATGAAAGCAATTGGATGGCAAGGTGGGAGTATACTGGCATTAGAGACACTAAAGCGTGTTGTTGGCGCTGGTAATCGAGCTAGAGACGCGCTTGTTGCACAAGGGTTAAAGTAAGCTGCTCCAGTTTAGCTATAGGTCTTTAAATATAGAATAGAATATTCCATTTCCCAAATACTCCCTCCGTAAAGAAATATAAGAGCGTTTAGATCACTAAAGTAGTGATCTAAACGCTCTTATATTTCATTACGGAGGGAGTATCATTTAATTTCACAAATTTGAAGTGGCCTTCAACAATCACTATTGAATGCTTTGGTGCTATATATTGTTAGAGGGCAGACTTGCGTGAATATGCAACTTTAAAGGATGCACCTGGTAATTTATGAAACATTTGCATTTAATGGGTTCCATTTATGTTGAAAACCTTTCTGATCAAAACTTCTTCAATATAGCTATTTTTTTCTGATTGGAAAATTAGGTATTCTGCAGCATCTCAGCATCTGCCTTTACCCCATTATTTTGACATTTTGCAGAACTAAAACATATTAACTTGTATTGTTTTTCTTCTGGTTAGACTTTGGAATACACCTTTTGTCTAAATGACCATCATTTGCAATATATTGAGACTTTTTTTGAATGAAAAGGAATCCTAACCAGGACCTACCACTACCAGTGTCTACTTGCTTCATCTTGTTAGTCACTGCAGTGGTAGAGCTATTGCTTTTCAGTGAAAACAGCTCAATAATTATTATTTTTGCTCTGTATTTACTACGAATCAAAATAGGGTTGGTCTTGTTGATGTGCTCCTTGGCATTCTTGACTGGCGAGCTGGTGGAAGGCAGGGACTCTGTAACCAAATGAAGTGGAATGAATCAGAGGCTTCAATTGGGCGTGTACTAGCAGTGGAGGTAAGCATCATATTCTGGGTAGCATTTTAGCTAAATCTTGCTATTGCACTGAGCAGTTAGATGCAATCAAAAGAGAATTGGTTTGATCATAGACAGTGTCTAGGGAGCTGATGTCCAAAGTGCATCTTCCATTTTGCTTGTTTTGGGTACTGGGTGGTATGAGTTTAAGATTGCCCTGAAATATTTGACCTGAAAATAAATCAAGTGTTTACCCAAAGAATTGGCTGAGCTACATTTCGTGTCGTCAAGTCTTCAGAGCATTAGTCTCGTGACTATTGAGTAGTTAAAGCATGATATAAGAGGGTGCAATCCTTGGATCCTGTCAAGGCCTCGTTGTGGTATTTATGCATTTTAGGTTCGAGTCGTTTGAAAATTCAATTTCTTCATACTTGAATAGCCTCTACGGCTTGTGTTTTGTTGATAATATTTGATGTACTTGTTTTTCGTTTTGTTTTATCTAAACAGGTACTTCATGCTTTTGCAACGGAAGGCGCTCACTGTGCTAAAGTTCGAGAAATCCTTAATTCCTCTGATGTGAGTCTATAGAACTCTACGGCTCATATTAGCTCATGAAATTGCAGGAGTAGATCATTGATGAAGCGACTCACTCGGCAGTAAACAAGAACTCTAGTTAGTTAATTAAGATCTTTTTTCTGTCTTTCGCAGGTATGGAGTGCGTACAAAGACCAGAAACATGACCTGTTTCTTCCATCCAACGCACAAACTTCTGCTGCTGGAGTTGCAGGGCTTATTGAGAGCTCATCTTCAAGGCTCACCTATGCCCTCACGGCGGCGCCCTCGCCTCAACCCGCCCTGGTCCGTCTACCATCGTCGTCTCCTCCTCCACCGACTGGTCCTGTAAATCCTGCCAGCGGGCGGCGGCATTCGTAGCGCACAAGTTGAAAAACACGCTGATCTCAGCTTCTTGACGATGGCGTGAACATTTTGGAGTTGGTTAGCTCTTCAGAGCGCCTGCAGGTGGATTGCAAGTACATAGCATGTACAGTTTTTTCTGTTACAGAGGTCGGGTGTCGTGTGCGTTTCTTGTACATGTAAAAGCACTCCTTTTTGTGAGTTTCACCTGTCCATAGAAAAAACCCGGGATGGAAATGATTGCATCGATTCGTTTCGGCTTCATGCCATGCCAATACATTGTCCTTTTCACATAAGAGGAATGAGCTGCATGGTACTTCTTTCGCCTCTCACATTTTGATGTTTGCCCAGCCACCGAAACTATTTGTCACTTGATTCTCAGATGCTTGCCTGCTCACTTGCTCTGGGCGAAGCTCAATTTGTCATCCGTGGCTTGCATATCTACTGATAAGATGGATTTCATGGGGCGTGCGGCTCACCACCTAGCCTCCCCACAGCTGCACCACCGAGCCTCTCCACACAAATGGTACATTGTCGTTGCTGCGTGCGCTGTCACGCTTTGGCACGCTCAGAATGAGTTTTCAACAAGCGCCGGTCTGCTGCCTACATAAGTTGCTCTGTTGGCTTGGGCACATGAGTTGGAGTGCTGATTAGCTCGCTATTTTACATGTTTTAGTGCATAAGTTGTTCCTCTTGCCCCTGCCTTCCTTTCTTTCTCTTGTGGCCCTTTTGCACCAAGGTGCACATCACAAGCCTCATGTAATTGACCACTGGTCTCAAGTCTTTGCCTGTTTTGAATATATAAGATAGAAGGATCTACCTTTCATTTCATTTTTTTAATCGCCCGACTGATCGACTGGTTTCGTCGGCCTCCTCACTCTCTCGCTGCGTGGCTATGTGGCCCCGTGCGAGTCGCCTCTCTCTATCTTTCTCTACCTCGTCTCTTCATGTGTCTTGCCCCATTCCCCTCCCCCCGCTCCACGTACACCGTCGCAGCGCACAAGCACTTTGTCGCTTCCTCATAGCTTTGCCTCCGGATGGCATGGATGTCCATTGCTGCGACGCGTGTCTTTATTGCGATCGGCGTGATGGCAAATTTGGAGCGGCATGGGCGTTTGTTGCGTGGCCGCACAAAGTGATGTGACACGTCGGCGTTTGCTGAGAGGTCGTGCAATGGCGACCAGACGATCCCCGCCACCAATTGTTGCAAGGTTGGGCATCGATGTTGTAGACGATGGTTGCTACAGGCGACGGACGGACACTGTAGGCAGGTGATGGAGCTAAGGCTGTGTTTGGTTGGACTTTTGGAGCCAGCTTTTGGCTTTTCAAAGCTATAAGCTAACCAAAGGGAGAAACGTGAGAAGCTGAAGTTGCAAAAGCTACAGATTCCCGTAGTGTAATTTTCGAAGCAGGTGAACCCCCAACTTCAGCAATGCATTTTTAGCTGTCCCCTGGACGTTGCGTGGTATTTACCCACCTTTGCCACTGGCAAGTCAAAAAACGATTCGTTCTATTCCCCCCGAGCGATGGTCAGCCACGAGAGGCCTCATCCTCGCAGAAAAGAACCGCTCGATCCCCTTGGACCTGAGCGACAGCTAGGGTTCCTAGCTAGCGCCGCCGCCGGCGGCGCCCCTCCACTGCCGCCGGCGCCGCCTCCCGCGTCCGCCGCCACGTTGCTACCTCCTCTCTCCTCTACTACCCAGCGGATCTCCTCCTTCCTCAAGTACCTGCATGGACCATCGGACCAGCAAGGGCCGCTGCTCCTCCACCAACGCGCGCCCCGCCGCCGGCTGCCCCGCCGCAACCTCCTCCCTCCATTCAGTAGCTGCTCCCCTTTCCTCCCGCTTTTTTTCTCTGTTGGTATTGATCGAATTCATGTGAAGTGATGAACAGTGGTTGTTTTTTGATATATTGATACATATTGCTTGTCAAATTGTTGTATATTGATGGAAAGTGGACTGCATATTGTCCTATGTTGTTGTACAGTGACTGGGTTATTGATGAATACTTGGTGCATTGATGTACATTGGATGGTTGCTTGCTGCGGATTGCTGCCTAATTGCTTGTTGGACCATATATATATTGATAACATGAGCAATATTCGTAGTAGGGTCATTGCATTATGGTCAATTTGCATGTAAACATATTCACTCAGGCTCAGGGGCATTACAAACAATTCACGGCCAAATCTACAGTTTCACAGTTGTTTGAACCAAACAGCCTCCAGTTTTTCCAGAGCTGCTTTTTCACAGCAGCTTCTCCACAGCTGCTTTTCAAGAATCTGCAGCTCAACCAAACACAGCCTAAATTTGGCAGATCTCGAGAAGGGGGTGATCTTGGCTAGATGGTAATAGGATGAAAAAGGGACACAATATTTACCACAGTTCGGGCCCTTCCAAAGAAGTAAGCCACGTTCTGTTTGTATTGTATTAATTGTGGATGGGATATAAAGTACAGGTTGATCTACCTCGCGATCTTATGTGAATGAATTTGGGTCTACGGTCCTAAACCCCTTGGCTCATATAGACACCAGGGGTACCTAGGGTTGCACGTAGGTCGGTTACATCAGGATATAAACATGCCGAGGATCGCATTTTTTCTTGGAGCAGGTGCCAAGTCTTCGGAAAATTTCATCTTGAGTACGCCGAGGGCCTGACAGGTGTGGCCCACTGGTTGATAGTTTGGGGGTCCTTGGCCCAACCCATGCTCGGGGGCCGACGTGGTTAGCACCCCCCTATGTAGGACACCATCAGTAGCCCCTGAACCGGTCTTCCAAGTTGAGGATAATCCTCGGAAGACTTGCTCTTCTATGTTAGTCTTCGATCTTGCAAACTAGTTCAACATTCACCTTTGTGCTTCCTCCTTTGACATAACCGTAGCCTGTGTACGAGGAATTATATACCTCAGACACCCGAGGAGCCCCAAACGAGCTCTTCCCAAAGAGTATTTTTATTGTCGTACCCGAGGACCCTTACCCCGACTAGTTAGCTTAACAACGAAGTCTTTCCTGAGGAAGAGTGGGTGCGCCTGGTTTGGTCAGGTTCTGGCAACTTTTGACCGAACTCGAAACACCACCATATATTGTAGAACCGAAAGGTCTCATCAGTATTCATTATGTCATGGGTAGCGTAACTCGCCACCGTTGCTATTGGCACGTCTCATCAGTAAAGAGATAGTGCCCTGGATTTTCGGTGGCATTATCAGTAAACCGCCTCAATCCACGTGCGCACATAACGCACGTCGCGTTGGGAACTTGCGAGATTATTGCCGCGCAATCCGTCCGTTGAGTGTTTTTACCGTCTTACAAAATCCAAATGATGGATTTACTCCATTTTCACACCTTCGTCCTTGCTCCCAGCTCTTGCGATTCCCAAGCTCCGGCGCCTAGATACCAAAACTTCAAACAGAGCCTACCAATCCCCCCTTCCTTCCCTCCTCATCTCCATCGATGACTGGGAAGGGAAAGCATACCTGGGCGGCGGCGGAGGAGGAGGAAAAGGCGGCGAGCAAGAGGGGGATATGGCTCCACTCGACTGTCGCCGCCACTGACATCACTGAGCTCCATGCGCTCGGCTACCTCCCCCCACGGGGTGAGGTGAAGTGTCGTTCCCCTCTTGTCGGGAAGGTCATTTGCTCCGCCACCTGGGTTCTAGAACCTTGGGAAGGTGAGCGCGTCATGTTCATCCCCCACCTCGTACAAGGTCTCGAGTTTCCGATCCACCCCTTTCTCCAGGGCCTCCTCTACTTCTATGGCATGCAATTCCACCACCTTGCCCCCAATTCCATCCTCCATATCGCCTCCTACATCGTCTTCAGCGAGGCTTTCCTCTGCATAGAGCCCCACTTCGGGCTTTGGCTCAAGCTTTTCTATGTCAAGCCGCAGACAAACGCCGGCCATAGCACGGAGTTTGAGGTACCATGGCCAGCAAGATCCATGCGTCAAATGGCCGTCGAAACAGTGAAGCACTGGCATGAGGAACGATTTTATATGGCCGATGTGCCATCCTAGGACAGGGAAGGAGTCCCTGCTTTCTCAGCAGTGCCATTGGATTGGCTCCACTCATGGACGACCAAGAACCTCGAATGGGGGAACAAAGAAGAGTTCAAAATGCTCCAAATTCGGGTGGAGTTCTACATCAAGGATGGTGTTAACCTGATTGATGTCGTACACGTCATGCTCCACCGCCGAGTTCAACCACTCCAAGCTAGAGCTTCTTCTCTATGGAAGTTTGCTCCTGGTGACCAGACCTTGGTCATCCGAAGTTTCTTCCGAGGAAAGGATATTAGAGGGATGCAGACCCTCCTTTTCAAGGCCAAGGGTCAGTCCTTCCGGCTTGAAGGCAACGATGTTGGCTACTGTGAGGTGCACCGAGCTCCAGAGGTAAGTCCCTTTTGCTTTTCTGGCTCAAGTTTCATCTTGCCATCCTCGGTCAAATAATTCAAAGATGAGGTGTCATTTTCCTGGACATGCGCACCTTCACTGAGTTGGTTAGTTCACCGACCCTCAGCGTGGGCCGGGGTGGGGGGGCTGTGAGCGATGTGCTGCATCACCTACTGACCGCGGACCCATACGGGACCCTGCTCAAGGCCAAGAATGTCGGGAAACATAGTAGAAAACAAAAAAATTCCCTACAATGAACGCGGGACACTATGAAGATACAATAACGGTTTAGATCATATCATTACCAACTCCGAGTTGTAGCGGAAGAAGACAAGTCTGAAGGAAATATGCCCTAGAGGCAATAATAAAGTTGTTATTTTATATTTCCTTATTCATGATAAAGGTTTATTATTCATGCTAGAATTGTATTGATCAGAAACTTAAATACATGTGTGAATACATAAACAAAAACCGTGTCCCTAGTGAGCCTCTACTAGACTAGCTCGCTGATCAAAGATGGTTAAGGTTTCCTAACCATGGACATTAGTTGTCATTTGATAACAGGATCACATCATTAGGAGAATGATGTGATGGACAAGATGTTGGGTTCTACGGTAGGGTGCATCGACTGCAAATTAAAAATTCCTACGCGCAGAACATCCAGGAACATGCTACGGGAGATGGATCACAGTTCGTTACCACTAGACGCCAGCGTGCCGTGCTGAAGAAGAGTTGGGGCAGCGCGTCCGAGTGGATCGTCTCCTCCTCGTCCGATCTCCCTCGAGCGGCTGGTTGTCCGATCCCACGTACGAGTTCGCCGGAGCGGCGCAAGTGCACCGCCTCTAACGATATCCGCGCGTGCGGGAGGAACGTCGTGCGGCGGATTGCTAGGTCTAATCACACAGTCGGCGGCGAGTGGAGGTGGCTATTCGCAACACATGCAAACCCTAGTCGCAACGCCGAAGCGATCAACCCCCGAGTGTGCCGCACCTCCACTTTATATAGGCGTCCGTCGCGGGCTCAACACTTGGGCCTCGCACGGACCCTAAAGCTTAAAGTCTACTCAGTCACGTTCCTAGTCCAGTTCGTATCACATCCGACCCGGTGTCCTCTGAACGGACCTCGTAGGTTCCTTCCCTTAAGCCGCGCGACCCCTTAGGTTCAAGCCGGCTTGGTCGTAGTTCGGATCACCTCCGGTCTACATCTTTGGTAGCGGCCTCTAGCAAGGCATGCCGACCACCAAGCGACGATGAAGCCGGTTAGGCGAACACAGCATAACGTGTCACACTTCATTCCCTTTGTCGCATACGATATATGTTGTCGGGCTCAAGGCGAGACTGTCATCCTTGTGCTAACCCGACCTCTTTCTCGTTCGGTGATCTGAGCCACTATCCGGATTATCTCATAATCCTTGTCGCATGGCCATCTTGTTCTCGGTCGGATCACATGAGGGCCCAGTATATCTCTCACGATCGGAGGGGCAAATCCCATCTTGCTCGACCATGTCTCGCATGACATGGGATTGGACAAACCGAAACCTACCTTTGTAACTACCAGTCCACGGAGTAGCGTTTGGTCGGTCCAAAGCAAGTCTATCACCATCTCGAGTACATGCGTCAGCTCAGGTCTTAGGACATAGAACGTATGTTGTACTAGAGACTCACAGATGACATATCGCTACGTCTCATAGTTGGGTCTGTCCGACTCGGCCCTTATCTCGACTCGGATCCGACTATGTCGAATCCGACCAGACCTTTCCAAGTCCATATTATCCGGTTAGCATCCAATGCTCCATGGCTAGTGAGACCGAGCCATCGACCGTGTCATATGCTAGTCTAGTCATTTCTTGGCGTCCACACAGCCCTTTCGACTAGGGACCTTTTAGGACAGTCATCATACAATGCATAGTCCCACAAACAAGTCACATACTTGCTGATACACATCATTGATAATGTCCAAGGACTATCTTTATTCATAAACACATAGGAAATATCATCATACATGATTGCCTCTAGGGCATATCTCCAACATAAGACACATCCGTTAGCTTAGCATAATGATCCTTCAGTTTTGTTGCTATTGCTTTCTTCATGTCAAATACTTATTCCTTCGACTATGAGATTATGCAACTCCCGGATACCGGAGGAATGCCCTGTGTGCTATCAAACGTCACAACGTAACTGGGTGATTATAAAGATGCTCTACAGGTATCTCCGAAGGTGTTTGTTGTGTTGGCATAAATCAAGATTAGGATTTGTCACTCCGAGTATCGGAGAGGTATATCTGGGCCCTCTCGGTAATACACATCATAAGCTTGCAAGCAAACGACTAAGGAGTTAGTCACAAGGTGATGTATTACGGAACGAGTAAAGAGAGTTGCCGGTAACGAGATTGAACTAGGTATAGAGATACCGACGATCGAATCTCAGGCAAGTAACATACCGATGGACAAAGGGAATTACGTATGTTGTCATAAGGGTTCGACCGATAAAGATCTTCGTAGAATATGTAGGAGCCAATATGGGCATCGAGGTTCCGCTAGTGGTTATTGACCGGAGAGGTGTCTCGGTCATGTCTACATAGTTCTCAAACCCGTAGGGTCCGCACGCTTAACGTTCGTTGACGCTGTAGTGTTATATGAGTTATATGATTTGGTGACCGAATGTTGTTCGGAGTCCCGGATGAGATCATGGACATGACAAGGAGTCTCTAAATGGTTGAGAGGTAAATATTGATATATAGGACAATGGTATTCAGACACCGGAAGTGTTTCGGAGGGTACCGGGTACTTATCGGGTCTTCGGAAAGGAGTTTCGGGCACCCCGGCAAAGATTGCCTTATGGGCCAAGTGAGGGAACACACCAGCCCACAAGGGGCTAGTGCACCCCTATAGAGGCCAGCCCTATGAGGAGGAGAAGGAAAGAGGGGAGGGCAAGGAAAGTGTGGATTAGGATTCCTACTTCCTTCCCTCTCCCCCCTCTCTCCTCCCCCTCGGTTATATATGGCAGGGGGCGCACGGCTTGGGAGGGACTCCAAGTAGGATTCTTCTCCCTCCCACCTATATATATATGAGGGGGGGGGGGGCTAGCACACAACATATCAATTGTTAGCCGTGTGCGGCGCCCCCCTCCACCGTTTACACCCCCGATCATATTTTCGTAGTGCTTAGGCGAAGCCCTGCGGAGATCACTTCACTGTCACCGTCACCACACCGTCGTGCTGACGGAACTCATCTACTACCTCGACGTCTTTCTGGATCAAGAAGGCGAGGGACGTCACCGAGCTGAACGTGTGCAGAACGTGGAGGTGTCGTGCGTTCGGTACTTGATCGGTTGAAGCACGAAGAAGTTCGACTACATCAACCGCATTGTGAAAACGCTTCCACTTATGGTCTACGAGGGTACGTATACACACTCCCCCCTCGTTGCTATGCATCTCCATGGATAGATCATTGCGTGTGCATAGAATTTTTTTATTTTCCATGCAACGATTCCCAACAGTGGCATCATAGGCTAGGTCTATGCGTAGATGATATGCACGAGTAGAACACAAAGAGTTGTGGGCGGTGATAGTCATACTGCTTACCACCAACGTCTTATTTCGATTCGGCGGTATTGTCGGATGAAGCGGCTCGGACCAACCTTACATGTCCACGCACATGAGACCGGTTCCACCGACTGGCATGCAACTAGTTTTGCATAAAGGTGGCTGGCGGGTGTCTGTTTCTCGTACTTTAGTTGAATCGAATTTGACTATGGATGGTCCTTGAAGAAGGTTAAAACAACAAACTTGACGAAACACCGTTGTGGTTTTATGCGTAGGTAAGAACGGTTCTTGCTAGAAGCCCGCAACAGCCACGTAAAACTTGCAACAACAAAGTAGAGGACGTCTAACTTGTTTTTGCAGGGTATGTTATGATGTGATATGGTCAAGACATGATGAGATATACATTATTGTATGATATGATCATGTCTTGTAAGATATCTGGCAATCGGCAGGAGCCGTATGGTTGTCTCTTTATTGTATGAAATGGATACGCCATGTAATTGCTTTACTTTATCGCTATGAGTTAGCAATAGTTGTAGAAGCAATAGTTGGCGAGACGACCACGACGCTACGATGGAGATCAAGGTGTCGAGCCAGTGATGATGGAGATCATGACGATGCTTTGGAGATGGAGATCAAAAGCACGAGATGATGATGGCCATATCATGTCACATATTTTGATTGCATGTGATGTTTATCTATGCATCTTATTTTGCTTAGGACGGCGGTAGCATTATAAGATGATCCCTTCACTAAATTTCAAGGTATAAGTGTTCTCCTTGAGTATGCACCGTTGCGACAGTTCGTCGTGTTGAGACACCACATGATGATCGGGTGTGATAGACTCTACGTTCACATACAACGGGTGCAAGATAGTTTTACACATGTGGAATACTCGGGTTAAACTTGACGAGCCTAGCATGTACAGACATGGCCTCGGAACACTGGAGACCGAAAGGTTGAACGTGAATCATATAGTAGATATGATCAACATAGAGATGTTCACCATTGATGACTACCCCATCTCATGTGATGATCGGACATGGGTTAGTTGATTTGGATCACGTATCACTTAGATGACTTGAGGGATGTATATTTAAGTGGGAGTTCTTAAGTAATTTGATTAATTGAACTTAAGTTATCATGAACTTAGTCCTGATAGTTTTTGCAAATCTATGTTGTAGATCAATAGCTCGCGATATAGCTCCCTTATTTTTTGATATGTTCCTAGAAAAAAATAAGTTCAAAGATGATAGTAGCAATGATGTGGACTGGGTCCATGATCTGAGGATTATCCTCATTGCTGCACAGAAGAATTATGTCCTTGATGCACTGCTAGGTGACAGACCTATTGCAGGAGCAGATGCAGACATTATGAATTTTTGGCAAGATCGATATGGTGACTACTTAATAGTTTAGTGTGCCATGCTTTACGGCTTATAATCGGAACTTCAAAAAGTTTTGAACACCACAGAGCATATGAGATGTTCTAAGAGCTGAAATTGGTATTTCAGACTCATGCACGTGTCGAGATGTATGAGACCTCTGACAAGTACTTTGCCTACAAGATGGAGGAGAATGGCTCAGCCAGTGAGCATGTGCTCAGAATGTCTGGGTACTATAATTGCTTGAATCAAGTGGGAGTTAATCTTCCATATAAGATAGTGATTGACAAGAGTTCGCTAGTCACTATCACCAAGCTAATAGAACTTCGTGATGAACTATAATGTGCAAGGGATGACGAAAACAATTCCCAAGCTCTTCGCAATGCTGAAATCGACAAAGGAAGAAATCAAGAAAGAGCATCAAGTGTTGATGGTTAACAAAACCACTAGTTTCAAGAAAAAGGGCAAGGGACACAAAGGGAACTTTAAGAATAACAACAAACAAGTTGCCACTCCCATGAAGAAGCCCAAAGGTAGACCCAAGCTTGAAACCGAGTGCTTCTACTGCAAAGGAAATGGTCACTGGAAGCGGAACTGCCCCGAATACTTGGCGGATAAGAAGGATGGCTGAAAGCACAAGTGCTCCCTGGGTGATTTTGGTAATTAATGTCAACATATCTCTTGTTGAACTGATACTTCTATCTAGTATGTTTCAGATAAGTTCAATAGTGGAGTGGCATGGACAAGAGGATGTGGAGCCCCTTCAAGATGCTAAGGACAAAGGATTGACTCAAACTCAAAGTTCAGGACTCTACATTTTCTATTTTAGTGATCCAAGATCACATTGAGTCCATAGGAAAGCCAATACTATTAAAAGGGGATGAGGTGTTGCTAAATGGCTTGCTTGCTCAAAGTGCTTAGTGATATGCTCCAAAGCCCTCAACCACTTTCTCACATCCACATATGTCCCAAACCTAAAGTCAAACTCGACCCCACCAATTTGATCTACCCGGCGCCACCGAGTTCACTTGACATAGCCACTGCCAGAAACCCTAATCAATTCGGTCTCACCGAGATGGGCTTGCAAACTCTCTATTGCCTATTGCAATAATGTCGGTCCCACCGAGGTATGCAACCGGTCCCACTGAGTTTGCTTGACCAACTATCTGTTTCGCTTATTACGAAAATTGGTCCCACCGAGTTTGTGTAATCGGTCAAACCGAGATGAGGTTTTACCCTAACCCTAGCACATCGGTCCCACCGAGTTGATCATATCGGTCCCACCGAAATGCCTAACGGTCACATTATGAACTAAATCGGCCTGGCCGAGTTTTCTTATTTGGTCCCACCGAGTTTGGTGATTTGTGTGTAACGGTTAGATTTTGTGTGGAGGCTCTATATACCCCTCCACCCATTCTTCATTCATGGAGAAAGCCATCAGAACATGCCTACACTTCCAACATACATTTTCTGAGAGAGAACCACCTACTCATGTGTTGAGACCAAGATATTCCATTCCAACTGAGGGAGTCATGGACTAAGGGGTCCTCAGGCGTCTGGCCTGTTAGCCATGGGCTGGACTGATGGGCTATGAAGATACAAAGACCGAAGACTCTACCCGTGTCCGGATGGGACTCTCCTTGGCGCGAAAGGCAAGCTTGGTGACCAAATATGAAGATTCCTTTCTCTGCAACCGACTTTGATGTAACCCTAGTCCCCTCCGGTGTCTATATAAACCAGAGGGCTTAGTCCGGATAGATATACTCATTACCATAGTCATACATGCTAGACTTCTAGGGTTTAGCCATTACGATCTCGTGGTAGATCAACTCTTGTAATACTCATATTCCTCAAGATCAATCAAGCAGGAAGTAGGGTATTACCTCCATAGAGAGGGCCCGAACCTGGGTAAACATTGTGTCCCCTGTCTACTATTACCATCGACCTTAGACGCATAGTTCGGGACCCCCTACCCGAGATCCGCCGGTTTTGACACCGACATTGGTGCTTTCATTAAGAGTTCCACTGTGCCGTCCCCAAAAGGTTCGGTGGCTCCTTCAACCGTTAACCACGATGCTGTCCAAGGGAAAACCTTCCTCCCCGGACAGATCTTCGTGTTCGGCGGCTTCGCACTGCGGACCAACTCGCTTGGCCATCTGGAGCAGATCGATAGCTACGCCCCTGGCCATCAGGTCAGATTTGGGAGCTTGAACTACGTCGCGGATATCCGCGGAAACCTGATCTTCGACGGATTCGAGACCGCGACAGTCGCTCCCTGTCACCATGATGAACATGACTTAAATCTATCATCGAGCCTGTAGGATCACGAGTTCCGGCAAAACCCTTAAGGTTTGAACTCTGGGGTGCGCGCAAAGTTCTTTCCCTACCGATCCACGCCCTAGCTTGCTAAGATCTCGCGGACGAACTCAACGACCTCATAGCACAAGAGACACAAGATTTATACTGGTTCGAGCCACCGTTGTGGTGTAATACCCTACTCCAGTGTGGTGGTGGTGGGTTGCCTCTTGGGCTGATGCTGAACAATACAAGGGGAAGAACAACCTCCTGAGGTTGAGGTGTTCTTATGCTTGGTGTGTGGCTAAGGATCAGCTAAAGATCAGATCAAGCTTTGTTGCCTTCTACTGCGGTGGCTAGTCCTATTTATATAGGCCCTGGTCCTCTCCCCAAATATTGAGCGGGAAGGGAGCCAACAGCTTATCCTGACAAAAGCGGTCTTCGCCTGCCAAAGGCTCTGGTGGTGACGCTGCTTCGGGCTCCACGGTGACCTCCATCTTGTCGTCCTGCTGGTCTTGGTCTCGTTGCACCGATATGGAAACCTTTGCTTAACGCCTTGGTACTCCGCGCCTGCGCTTGCTTCCTTAGCACCAAAGGGGAAACAAGGACACTGCGTGCGTTGGCGCCCGCCTGGCGCCGGCCTGATCTTGATCGTCATGGCTCACGTCACGAGAACCTCGCGAGGTTTGCCCTGCCTTGATCTCTCCACTCCTCGTGAGCCAACCCGGTGAGGCCGCTCCTGAGGAGGTCTTGTGTCGTCCGCCTCGCGAGGCTTGGCCCCTCGCGAGGGTCTTGAACGCCTTGTTGATGAAGATGGGCCGTACGGGCCCACGCGCAGAGCCACGCCGTGGGCCGCAGGCAGGAAAGTCTAGGGACCCCCGTTCCCAGAACGCCGATAGTAGCCCTCGGGCCCAAGGCGCGCTCGGGCTTGGCTTTGAGGCGAAGCCAAAGGTCAAGTACGGAGCGCCGCGGGCCCCAAAAGCCTGCGGCCTCGGTCGACACATGGTGGTTGATTGGACGTGGGCATATCCACTTCCCCACGTTGCCTCGGCAATTGCCCGACTCGACGAAAAGGCTGGCGCGGACAGTGCTTGCCTTCATTGCTTCTCTTCGCCTTGCTCAGATCCCCTTTCTCGCGCCTGCTTCTGTAATCCTCAGATCTGCTTCCATCTTCTCCTGCATCAGCGATTAATGGCGCCGCACAAGGTCAAACCCTCCGCGTCGCCGGCTTGGTACGAAACTGCTCTCGACGCGCCCAATGTCTCGGAGAAGAACCTCGCCGCCACGTGCTTGCTGACGGCGGGGGAGAGCAACGAGAGGGGGAAGACGGAGCTCCGGGTCGCCTCCGACGTGCCGGAGCCCGAGGGGAGCACCTTCTTCCCCTTCTTCACGAGCAGTATCGCCGCAGGGTTGGTTCCCCCCTTCTCTGACTTCTTCTATGAGGTCCTTGGCCATTACGGGCTGTAGGCGCTGCATCTTCATCCCAACTCCATCCTTCTCCTATCCATCTTCGCCTACTATTGCGAGGCGTATCTAGGCGTGATGCCGTCCGTGGCTCTGCTGCGCCACTTCTTCTTCCTCCGCGTCAGCGAAGGCCATATCTCCGGGTGCGCCAATTTCATTGCGGCCGGCAAGGCCAACTCGATCTCGAACACCGGGAAGAAGGCCGACAACCTCAGGGCCAAATGGGTCATGATGGGCGCCAAGTGTGTCCACCCGCGCTTGGTGCTGCCGACGGAGATGCCCCAGTCCGACAAGGGGTGGTCTTGCACGAAGCTCACTGATGCGCGTGCGTCGTCGGTGTTGGAGCAGGTGCAGACCAACCTGAAGCCCGGCAACGCGAGGGCAACGAAGGTGACAGGGGCCATGCTCCTGAGGGAATTCCTGGCGCTGCGTGTTGCTCCTCTTCAGGCGCGTGCGCGCCCCTTGTGGAGGCTTGGAGGTGAAGAAGACAAGATTCGCCTAAGCCCAGAGTCCTTGCCCGATGACGAGCTGTCCGCAGTTTTGTGCCTCTTGGTCGGGGACAACCAAGAGTACCCGCCGAGTGCCTTCGTTCCTCTGTTCCGCCGCAAGGACTAGGAGCAGATCATGGCCGCCAGGCCCACCTTTGACGGGCGCGGGCTGGTGCCGCCTGCGCCCTCTGGAGCCCCTGCGGCACCGAAGCTGGTGGAGCTGTCTTCTGACGAGTCCCGTGGGAAGGAAGAAGAGGAGGAGGGCTCGGAGGTGACCCCGAGGAGATTGGGGAAACTTCCCCCTTGAGCAAAGCTGACATCCTTCGCGTTCGGCCAGACGACGCCGAGGCCGACGCCCGTCAGGAGGAGGGGGTGCTGCCCGCCATCCCGACAAAGGGCAGATCGTCACTGGTTTCTTGAGGTGCTGCCTCCGCCTTGATGCCGCCTGGAGCTGCCTCCAGCCCTTCTGCTGCGCTGTCTTCTGCTCCCGGATCCCGTGTGCTCACTCCTCAGGCTCCGAAGCTTTCGGGCTTCAGGATCCCCAAGCGGAGGGTGGACTATGTCGCGGTGGATCAGTAAGTGCTTCGAGCTTCATCTTGTTCCTGCTCGTACTTGCTATTTTCTGATGTTCACCCTTGGTTGATCAGGCCGATGCCTTCGGTGAAGAAAAGGAAGGAGGATACAGCGGCCGCGCCCCCCTCTGCGGAGAAAGAAGGCGGCAACACTCGCACCTCCCCAGCCCGGTTGCCCTCGCGAGGCCAAGAGGAGCATCGTCGGGAGGAGTCATCCCCCGTGGCCCCGCTGGCTCCGGAAGTCCCGGTGCCTGGCTCGGCTGATGAGGTCCCAAAGGCTCAGGAGCCCTTGATCTCCCAGGCTCTGGTGACAATGCCGCTCCCTCCTCCTGCTGCGCCTCTGGCCCTAGGTTCTTCTGCTTCCTCTGCCGTCTTGGAGCGCGTCCTTTCGGAGATGGCCCAGCTGCGGGAAGATCTCCTGGGCGCGGACCCGCGCCTGGTAGCCGGGCGCCTGGAGCTGGCCTCTGGCTGGCTTCACTCTGACTCGGCGGTTCGAGCGTCGCTGAGCCAGGCCGCGGCGGCCTCCGAGAAGGAGAAGCAGGCCGCCGCCAAAGCTGCGGCCGATCGCGAGGCGGCGCTGAAGGACGCCGAGGCCGCCCGCGACCGCTGCCGAGAGCTGGAGGACGAGCTGAAGAGCCTGCGCGACCAGCGTGCAGAAGAAACACATGGCCGCCAGGCGAAGGAGGAGGAGATGAGGTCCCGGGAGGACGCCATCAAGGGCCGCGATGCCGAGCGCAGGCCGCGGAGCGCAGCTGGCTGGAGGAGTTGGAGCGGAAGGTGAAGGCGAAGGAGGCCAATCTTGACGCCAAGGCGAAGGTCCTGGCTGAATACCGTGTGGCCTTCTCGCTTCTCGAGGAGAGGTCCCGCATGGTGCTGAAGTCATTATACGAGAAGGGCTTGGAGAGGCCGCTGACCACCGATGAGGATGGCCCTACTCAGCTGCTTCCCCACTTGGTGAAGGCGCTTGAAGAAGTCTTGGAGGGCATCGGTCCCATGGCTGAGGCAGAGGCTCGTGTCCTTTCTTCAGCTACACTGACGCGTGTTTTCAGCCATCTGTACCTTCGTGACCCCAGTGCTCGTCTTGATGAGCTGCTGGAGCCTGTCACTGATGAACACTGCACGGCTGCCACCGCAGCCGCGAAAGGTCAAGTGGAGGCCCTGCTGAAGAAGTTCCGCGACTTCGTCCTCGCGCCCTCGACCGGCGATGCCACCGATCCTGCGGCTCCATCTGGCGGTGCAGGTGAAGGCGACGCTACCAAGGGAGGAGCACCTTTTGCGGGTGATGGCGGTGTCCAGGGGTGACTTGCTTGCGGCTGCTTCCCTGTTTTATCCCTGCAACATGCATCATGCCTCGTGGAGGCGTTTAAAATCGTGCTTGGTATTTGGGAGAACGATATGGCTTGTAATATTTGCTTTGAGATTTTGCGATTTTCTTCCTATTTGCTTTGTGTTCTGCGTCGGCAGAGCCCAGCCCCGCGCATACCTCAACCGCCGTTGGGCCGACCAGAGACCAGGACGGACCAAGGAGTGAGGGGCTACGTGACCAGTTAGGCTCCTGAGTCGCGATGCTCAGGAGTCCCCCTTGACGCGCAAACAGCTTATAGGAAGACTACGCGAAGATAGGTTAATGTTCTATGTCGGCAGAGCCTGGCCCTGCGCATACCTCAACCGCCATTGGGCCGAGCAGAGACCAGGACGGACCAAGGAGTGAGGGGCTACGTGACCAGTTAGGCTCCTGATTCGCGATGCTCAGGAGTCCCCCTTGACGTGCAAACAATCTCCATACCTTTGCCCTCGCCGAGGCTCGGCTCAGGAGGGGCGTGCAACTACCAGGTCCGAGGGACCTGGCTTGGGTGGCGTACGCTTGGGCGTGACCCGAGCGCAGCCCCCGTGCCCAGCCCCCTCGCGTGACTCTCCCGAGGGGAGGCGTTGCGGTGAGGCCGGACACTGAGCTCTGGGCTCCCTGAGGTTGGTACGGCCG
This sequence comes from Aegilops bicornis, assembly GCA_021605145.1. Classification (NCBI taxonomy): domain Eukaryota; kingdom Viridiplantae; phylum Streptophyta; class Magnoliopsida; order Poales; family Poaceae; genus Aegilops; species Aegilops bicornis. The sequence goes on along the minus strand of CM038669.1, from coordinate 379,952,472 downwards.
TGAGGCCGCCCTCAGTTGTTTATCACCAGCGCGGAGCGTAGTGCTTCCGCTTGTGCACGGGCATAGCCGCTCCTCGGCAGTGTCGATGGCCAGCACGGAGCATGGTGCTTCCACTTGTGCGTGGGAGGGGGCCTCCCTACCGCGGAGAGCCTCGAGGGCGTGTACAGCCCCTCCCTGACATGTGGCTTGCATGGCAGGGCTAGACGAGGTGTATCTGGGCACTCGTGAGCCAGCGCGGGACTTAGGAGGCCCTACCTCAAGGTGGGTTGCGCCTGGTCTTGGTTCTTGTTCGCCGTGCTGGTCCTACGAGGTGGTCAGACAACCTGCGCCGAACGAATCTCCTGAGGTTATCGCATGAGAGGGCCAAGCACCAACGGCCCCAGGAGGTGACATGAACGGGGCCGGCCCACCAGACAGAGCTCAGTCATTGGATTTATCGATGCTGCAGGGACGGGACCGAGCACAGACGCCGTGCTTAACCTACCCACGCGAAGGATCCTGAAGAAAGACGGCCGGCGCGCGGCTCGCACGTTAGGTGGCGATCGAGCAGGTACTAGTCGTAGATAGATTAAGCATGGGAAACTAACTAGCTCAAGTAAATGCGGGGATATACATGCCACTGGGTCAGGCCCGAGCGGCTTGGGGATGATGCAGCCCGAGGGGCGCCCCCAGCAAGGTAAGCTAAAGACATAAGAAGAAGGGATACATGCCACAAGGACGGACCCACGCGGCCTAGGAATGATGCAACCCAAGGGGCGCTCCCAGCTAAATAAACTTGGCAAATGTCACCTGATTCTGTCGATGAAGGGGTGTCGGGGCAGCTGAAGGTACGCGGCGGAGGAATTGCTCCTCACGAGCCACCGGGGCCCTGAGCCTCGGGAGGCTCTGGGGGTCCAGGCGGTTCCTTGAGCACCGTCTCCATCTCCGTCAGCACAGCGTGGTGCCTGGCCTCCTAAGCCGCCAGGATGCTCCGCAGGTTGTGCTGATAGGCAGTCGCCACGCTCGGTAGGCAAAAAGGCATGCAAACATAGCTGTGTGGTGGACCCTCGCAGCGGCCCATGCGCGAAGGCTAGAAAAGCTCCTGAGAGGCGACCCTGTTGAGCCCTGGGACGTCAATGCAGATGCGCAGCCCGGCATCCTTGCCTGGATGGGGATCTGCGCCTGGTGAGCGGCGGCCGCCACACATGGCCCTTGCGTCTTGCAGTTCCTGAGTGGTCTTGGTGATGAACTCCTGAGCGGTGGGCACTCCTCGCCCTGTGTCCTCCTGAGGGAAACGTGCCATGAAGCACGCCTCCAAAGGGTGCCCGAGCGCCTTCCTCGTGATGTTGGCAAGGTCTGAGGCCCTCTAGAAGAGAGCCCCGAGCCCTGCCCGAGAAGGGCACCGGGCGCGCCTTCCTATGCAATGGAGGGAGGCGCCCCAGGTGCGGGCGCCGATCCTGACGAGGTGCCGCTTTCCTGAGGCCCTGCGTGGCACAACTGCTTCTTCTTCTTGGGGGTGGCCTCAGGAGGGCATTCGCCCTTGCTGTCGGGGTCGTCGATTGCTGCAGCTTGAAAGGCATGCTCAAGGGAGCACACCGCATCTCTTTCTTCACATGGGACCATGATGATTCCGCCGCTTCCCGGCATCTTGAGGACATTGTAGCCGTGATGGGTCACCACCATGAACTTGGCCAGGGCTGGATACCCGAGGATGACATTGTACGGCAGACAGATGTGCGCGACGTCGAAGTCGATGAGTTCGGTGCAGTAGTTCTTGTGTTCTCCGAAGGTGACGGGAAGGGGCACCTGCCCTATCGGTGTAGTGGAGCCGTCGGTCACTCCTGAGAAAGGCTTGGTGGGCTGAAGCTGATCATACGACACTTGGAGGTTGTCGAACGTGTCGACGGATAGGACGTTGAGCCATGCGCCACCGTCGATGAGGGTCTTGGTAACTTGCACGTTGCTGATGACTGGGGAGCAAAGCATTGGGAGGGCGCCTGCGGTGGCCGCGCACTTGAGCTGATCCGCCGAACTGATGGTGATGGCACACTTGGACCACCTGAGCGGGCGTGTGGCCTCAAGCTTGGGGAGGACTGCATTCACTTCACGAGCAAACTGTTTGAAGATACGCTGCGAGGCTGGGGCCTGAGCTCTGCCCAAGATGCAGGCGATAGCACGTGGCTCCTGGAAGCCCCCAGCCCCCTCGTCTTGATGGTGGACGTCATTCCTTGTTGGTGGTGGCGGCAGTGGAGGAAGGCCAGCGTTGCCTTGAGGACGATCCTCATGAGGCTGGTCCCTCCAAGCGCCCTCGCGAGGTTGATCCTGCCAGCGGTCCTCACGAGGCCGGTCGCGCCACTCCTGGCGCGGGCCACGGTCGTCCCAGCGTCCGCCACCACGTCCTCCTCCTCGGCCGTAGCCCCGGTCGTTGCGCTCGGGGCGTCGACCGAAACGTCCTTCTCGAATGGCTCTGAGCTCTTGACAGTCGCTGGTATTGTGGATATGCAGGTTATGGAAGGCACAGAATGGCTGGCTGCTTTTGGATGATTCGGGCTGATCTCTACCGCGTTTGGTGTCCGGCTCCGCTGCGAGCACGACTACTCCCTTGCACTTCACGTCCTTTGCCTTGGCTTTCTTCTCCTCTGGGTCCGCAGCCGGGAGCTCAAGGAGGAAGAGGCGCCCTTCCTCAGCTCTTGCGCACTTGGTCGCCAGGTTGAACAGCTCCAGGGATGTGCATAGCTCCTCGTGGATAGCGAGCTCCTCCTTCATCTTGACGTCAGGGATGCCATCAGAGAATGCGGAGATGATGGCCTCGTCCGTCACCTTGGGGATCTTGAGACGAACGTTGTTGAAGCGCTGGATGTACTTCTGGAGGGTCTCTCCTGGTTGTTGCTTGACGCGATGCAGGTCACCCGCGGCCGGGGGGCGGTCGCGGGTGCCATGGAAGTTGGCAACGAAGCGGTCGCGCATCTCGTCCCAGGAGGAGATCGAGCCTGGAGGCAGGTTCAGGAGCCACGAATGGGCGCCGTCTTTGAGCTCCATGGGGAACCAGTTCGCCATGACTTCCTCATCGCCGTTGGCCGCCTCGATGCTCAGTTCGTAGAGCTGCAGGAACTCCGCGGGGTCGGGGGTGCCGTCGTAGCGAGGAGGCAGATCTGGCTTGAACTTGCCCGGCCAGGCGACGCTACGCAGCTCGGGGGTGAAGGCGCGGCAGCTGGCCGTGGTCACCGGGGCCCGTCTTGGAGGTGGAGCTTGGTCTTGGCGACCACGCGCCGCTACAGCAAGCGGCGTGGGGCCTTGCCGCAGCAAACGTTCCTGGCGCGGTAGTGCGAGGAGTGGTGGAGCGTTCTCTTGCGGTCGAGGGACTTCTTGACAGCTTCTTTCTTCACGCGCGGGCACCGGGCGCGGTGGGTCGTGCCGTGGAGCCGCACGCCTTGGCGCCATCTTGGTGCAGAGATGGTGGAGGCGCTCCATGTGCTACGTTGCCTATAGCTGGCGGAGGGCGAGGCAGCGAGAGGGACGGTGCGACGGAGCCCCCTGCGGCGTTGACGAGCTCGGCGATGCATTCAAGCCAGTCCTCGTAGAGGTCGTCGACTGAACGGTAGCGCAGGAGCTCGTGCGCCATGAGGAGCGCGGCCCGTGCGTCCGTGGGAGCGCGACGAGCGTGGGACGACGAACCAGCGGGAGTCAGCGATGGAGTGGCGGTGCGGCCGTCCTGTCGCACCGAGTGGTGCAACGAGGACGGTTGCTGCTCGTTCCCCACCGGGCCGGTGGTGGCGTTGGTGGCAGGCGACGGAGAATGGCGGGGTGGCCCGCCGACAGGGGCCGTCTGAGCGACGCGGGTGGTGAGGGCAGCCCGATGCTCGGAACGGGCGCGACGTGCATCAACCATGGAGACGATGAAGCGACGGGACGCGGAGCAACGGAAGGGAAGCTTCGGCACACCCCTACCTGGCGCGCCAAGTGTCGGATCACGGGTTCCGGCAAAACCCTTAAGGTTCAAACTCTGGGTTGCACGCGAAGTTCATTCCCTACCGATCCACGCCCTAGCTTGCTAAGATCTCACGGACGAACTCAACGAACTCACAGCACAAGAGACACAAGATTTATACTGGTTCGGGCCACCGTTGTGGTGTAATACCCTACTCCAGTGTGGTGGTGGTGGATTGCCTCTTGGGCTGATGATGAACAGTACAAGGGGAAGAACAACCTCCTGAGGTTGAGGTGTTCTTGTGCTTGGTGTGTGGCTAAGGATCAGCTAAATATCAGATCAAGCTTCGTTGCCTTCTACTGCGGTGGCTATTTATATAGGCCCTGGTCCTCTCCCCAAATATTGAGCGGGAAGGGAGCCAACAACGACCGATTTGAAAGGGGACAACTAGTACAACTTATCCTGACAAAAGCGGTCTTCGCCTGCCAAAGACTCTGGTGGTGACGCCGCTTCAGGCTCCACGGTGACCTCCGTCTTGCCATCCTGCCGGTCTTGGTCTCGTTGCACCGATATGGAAACCTTTGCTTGACGCCTTGGTGCTCCACGCTTGCGCTTGCTTCCTTAGCACCAAAGGGGAAACAAGGACACTGCGCGCGCTGGCGCCCGCCTGGCGCCAGCCTGATCTTGATCGTCATGGCTCACGTCACGAGAACCTCGCGAGGTTTTCCCTGCCTTGATCTCTCCGCTCCTCGCGAGCCAACCCGGTGAGGCCGCTCCTGAGGAGATCTTGTGTCGTCTGCCTCGCAAGGCTTGGCCCCTCGCGAGGGTCTTGAACGCCTTGTTGATGAAGATGGGCCGTACGGGCCCATGCGCAGAGCCACGCCGTGGGCCACAGTCAGGCAAGTCTGGGACCCCCGTTCCCAGAATGCCGACAGAGCCATACTCAGGAAATTGCACCTGTAACCGCTCTGGCCTTAGAATCGGAGCAGATCGCGCCATCCTAGGACGGGAAGCTCAATCCCGCCACGGAGGCCACGACTCCGCGACGTTGGAGCCGCATACAGACCTAACCTCGGGTGATGTCTGTGTCACCGGAACCTCGGACTCATTTTCGGCCATAAGTTCCGAGCCATGTACGTCCGTGTATGTCATCGATCATAGAATTCAGCGCCGCGGACATCTTCGGGCACTCACCTTTAGGCGATGTGCTGAACTCGTTAAAGAATCTATCCCTAGCGCGGGACTCCCAGTCGAATTATATCCGGTTTGAACTGGAGGCTGATGATGGAGAATTTTGTTTCCCACCCACCGCCCACTTCATAGCCTCTGTCGAAGACCTAATCGACATGCTTGCCTATGACTCCGAAGACATTGACGGTATGGACGACGATGCCGGAGAAGAGGAGGCCTAAAACCCACTGTTCACCAGACGATGGACGACCACTTCCTCATATGACGTATACATGGTGGATGCACCAAAATATAATAGCAGCGACGACAAGGAAAACCCAACAAAGGATGACCCTCCTAAGACACAACCAAAGCGCTATCGTCAGCGGCGCCGCTCTAAATCGCGCCACAGCAAGGACAGCAACACCGACGCAGGAGACGATAATACTCCGGATGGTGCCGAAGACACAGAAGACCCCGACGAACAAACTGCCGAACAAGACAATCGGGAAGACAGGCAAGTCAGCCCTGATGAACAGGCCATAGAAGAAGACTTGGAGGACGGTAGTTATCATCCGCTCTCCCAGGAAGAGGTGAGCCTCGACAACGAAGATTTCATCATGCCTGAGGAACCTCTCGAGCAGGAGCGCTTTAAGCTTCAGCTAATATCCACTGCGAGGAGCCTGAAAAAGAAGCAGCAACAACTTCAAGCTGATCAAGACCTGCTCAATGACAGATGGACCGATGTCCTGGCAGCCGAGGAATACGGCCTTAAACGCCCACCCAAAAGCTACCCGAAGCGCAAATTGCTACCTCAGTTCGATGACGAGGCGCCAGAGCCCGCACCAGCATCGCACAATGTGGTTGACCGACCACCGCGCGGTCGGGATAAAATGACAACTCAAGCCGGAAACTAGACTGTCCTACCTCGCCGTAAAGGCAGGGATAAGACAGCTCGAGGTTATACATATGACCTTCGTCAAGACCTGGGCAATAGAGCAGGACATACAAGATCGATCTACGGATCGCGAGAACGTGCCTGACACGCGAGGACGGCTATCTATCCGGACATGACAAACCTAGTCACGCTCGGGCCGAAAACCGCAGACGGACTCCATCGGAGCTACGTCGCGACTCGACCCGATATAGAGGCGCCACACACCCTCTTTGCTTCACTGACGAAGTAATGGATCATGAATTCCCAGAAGGGTTCAAACCCGTAAACATCGAATCATACGATGGAACAACCGATCCCGCGGTATGGATTGAGGATTTTATTCTCCACATCCACATGGCCCACGGGGATGATCTTCACGCCATCAAATACCTCCCACTAAAACTCAAAGGGCCAGCTCGGCACTAGCTAAATAGTCTGCCTGAAAATTCTATTGGCAGCTGGGAGGACTTGGAACAAGCTTTCCTTAACAACTTCCAAGGTACATATGTCCGGCCACCAGATGGCGATGACTTAAGTCACATAGTTCAACAGCCTGGAGAGTCAGCCAGGAAATTTTGGACTAGGTTCCTAACCAAAAAGAACCAGATCGTCGACTGTCCGGATGCCGAAGCCCTAGCGGCCTTCAAACATAGCATCCGTGACGAATGGCTCACCTGCCACCTCGGCCAGGAAAAGCCGAAGTCCATGGCAGCCCTCAGGGCACTCATGACCTGCTTTTGTGCGGGAGAGGATAGTTGGCTAGCCCATAGCAAAAATACAGCAAGTGACACGGGCACCTCCGAGGTCAAAAATAGAAACGGCCAGCTCCGACGTAGCAGACACAAACGCCAAAGCAATGGCGACAACACCGATGACACGACAGTCAACGCCGGATTCAGTGGCTCCAAGTTCGGTCAGCGGAATAAGCCATATAAAAGGAACAATCAGGGACCATCCGCTCGGACCGCATACTTGATCGTCCGTGCCAAATCCACGGCACCCCGGACAAACCTGCCAATCATACCAACATAGATTGCTGGGTTTTTAAACATGCCGACAAGTTAAATGCCGAGAACAAAAAAAAGGGATCGCAAAGCGAGGACGATGACGAGGAGCCCCGGCAACCGAACACAGGGGGACAAAAGAATTCCCCCCAGGTCAAAACGGTGAAAATGATATATGCTACACATCCCCAAGAGGGAGCGCAAGCGCGCGCTCAGGGACGTCTATGCGATAGAGCCAGTCGCCCCAAAATTTAATCCATGGTCTTCATGTCCAATCACTTTTTATTGACGGGATCATCCGACCAGTATCTGTCATGGCAGTTCAGCCGCATTGGTCCTTGACCCAATAATTGACGGATTCCACCTGTCGCGAGTCCTTATGGACGGCGGCAGCAGCCTGAACCTGCTCTATCAGGATACAGTGCACAAAATGGGCATTAACCCATCACAGATCAAGCCCACAAAGACTACCTTCAAAGGAGTCATACCAGGTGTAGAGGCCCGCTGCACGGGCTCAATTGCGCTAGAAGTTGTCTTCGGATATTCGGACAACTTCCAAAGCGAAGAGTTGTTCGATATCGTCCCTTTTCGCAGCGGCTATCACGCACTGCTCGGACGAACTGCATTTTCTCGATTCAATGCAGTGCCTCATTATGCTTACCTCAAGCTCAAGATGCCCGGGCCACGCGGCGTCATAACAGTTAATGGAAACATAGAACGTTCCCTCCATACCGAGGAACACACCACTGCCTTAGCAGCAGATGTACAAAGCGGCCTTTTCAAGCAGAACCTTAATTCGGCGGCCACGCTCCCGGACACTGTCAAGAGGGTCCGAACTATTTTGCAGCAGGACAACTCGGCTCGTCAAGAGCTCGACTAGCAATTTGGCCTCCGTCCCAGTCCCACTGAAGTGGCGGCATTTGTACCGCGTATACATAACTACACACTCAAAATACCATGGGCATAGACGGAGGCATAACTAACTTGTGATCCGCAATACGGCTTGACCGCTCCCGGACACACATACTTTCACTGTTTCTCTTTCCCCTTTTCAGCTCTCTTTTCTACAGGCTTTCCCTGAGGGCCTGACCACCGGTCCTGTCAAAGGATAAACACACCGAGATGACAAGAAGCACAAGCGTACATGGGAATTTCTAGGTGTTCTCTTTAACGATCACTCTACCTGTTTTCAGGACCCACACACAGCTCTCCCTTGGTCGCGGCATGTCAAATAGCCCGTTGCTTATCGCTCTATTTGTATCAATGCACTTTGACGTATTAATAAAATTGCAATGAAAACAGTTCGCGTCCCCAATTCCGCGGGCCTAGCTCATTGCCTTTGCTCCTTTTCTGTTTCCCTTATTTTCTGTTAATAACCTTATCAAGTAGCACCTGTACACTTTGGTACGCTTCCATTTTCCAGGGGCTTCATAGCGCCCCGCACTACGACAACAAAGTCCGAACACTTTTTTACAGTATAGTTCGGCACCCTGAATTTAGCATTATATGCATTGGCTCCGTATCATGTCTTTGGTCAATAGTTGGGCTGCCCGGCTCCTGTGCTTGCTACCTTACGTTCTGCTATATCGGCTAAGGTAGTAAAGGGAGAACTACTGTGATTGTGCCCTGGTTTACCCGATGGAGCACCTCAGTAGAGAAAGCCGAAAACTGACTGTCATGATGCGGCGAGAGCCGGTCAGCTCTTCGGAGGTCTCAAATCATTGGAGATTTTTTCCGCATTACGCGAGGGATCGGTACTTACCCGATCAGGTGTTTACAACATCCCAGTTCGGGTACTAGGGGCTGCGCCTATATTTTTGTTGTCAAACTCCTATGGCTAAGTGAGGGTGTTCAAGCCGTATGGTCTGATTGCCTGGTTCGTTGCGCTAAACACCTCCTTCAAGGACCAAACAATTGGATCAAGAGTGTTTAGATTCCATCCCGAACACCCCCGTACTACTTACATGGGGGCAGAAGCCGACGACTGGCCAACCCTCAGATTTTATAACACACGGCCGCACAGGAGGTAATTTTTTATATATAAAAACAAACATTATATTACATGACAACTTTGTTCGATCATACAAGGCCGAGACAACATGAATGTATTCATTCAAAGATAATGTCTTTCACACATTGCCTCGCCACAATACGAGACCCCTCTAGGACGTCTCCAAAATATCGCTCGGGTGTGCGGTGCTCCTTGCCCTCAAGCGGCCCCTCGGTCGCTAGCTTGACGGCGTCCATCTTCGCCCACCACACCTTGACATAGGCGAAGGCCAGGCGCGCGCCCTCGATACAGACCGACCGCTTGACGAAGTCCAGCCGAGGACATGCATTCACCAGCCGCTTCACGAGGCCGAAGTAGCTGCTTGGTATAGCTTCGGCAGGCCACAGCCGGATTATCAAATCCTTCATGGCCAGTTCGGCCACCCTATGCAGCTCGACCAGCTATTTCAGCTGATCGGTGAAGGGCACTGGATGTTCTGGTGCAAGGTACTGCGACCATAACAGCTTCTCCGTCGAGCTCCCTTCTTCGGCTCGGAAGAACTCTGCAGCGTGTAACACGCTGCACGGCAGGTCAGAAAACGCCTCTGGGGAACTCTGAATTCGGGTTAGTAAGAAATACTTCTTCTTCACATACTTGCTTTGCATATTAAACGCCTTACCTGCCACGATCTTCTTGGCCTCCTGGATCTCTTGGAGGGCGCCCTGGGCTTCAACCCGGGCCTCTTCCGCACTTTGGCGAGCCTTGGCGAGTTCGGTCTCTCGAGCCGAAACATCGCCCTCCAAGGCATCACACTTTTTCACCGCGTCCTGGAGCTCTTGCTGGACCTCGTTGAGCCTGGCCTTGAGCTTTTTACGAGCAACTTGCTCCTTGGCAGCTTTCTCCTCGGCTTGGCCGGCGGGGCCTTTTTCGGGGCCTCGACCTCGATCGTCGCTCCTACACAAATCATGACATTACAGTCAATACACATCATTTATTCTTTCTGAATATATAGCGAGTCATTGCATACCTTGCTGCTCTTCCAGCTGCTTCCTCGCTTGGCCGAGCTCTCCCTCAGCCCACTCCAGCTTCTGCTTTAGTCCGTAGACTTCGGCAGTATGTGAGGTCGCGACCAAAAACGACGCCTGCTTATTCGTATAAAGACACATTTAGTTTGTTCCCTGCGAAAATTAATTGATCCTCTGTCCGTCTTTTCTTTCCGAACACCGGACAGTGTCTCAGGGGCTACTGTCTATATTGGGACTTTTCTCTTTTGCTTCGCTTACCTCAAAACCTGTCGTCAAGAAGCTGCGAGCCAGTCGATCCGCTTTTGACGGACTGAACCTTCTCAATCACCCTACCCATAAGGATACGGTGTTCATCCACAATGGAAGCGCCTCGTAGCGCTTCCAGCAGATTATCCAGTGCCTCTGGTTGGACAGAGGACACCGGCGGGATGGGCACGCCTCCTTCTTTCGAGGGAGGCTGTTGCCGGATTCCAGAGCCTTGTGGGCCTCCGGAGCCGTATTCGGTTGGGGGCCGAATTGAATCTGGCCTCCATCATCAGTCCCCATGGGGATCTGTTCCCCCATGTGTCCAGCGGCCGATGTCTCACCCTCTAGCGCCGCCCTGGCGACCTCCTGAACCTCTCCCTGGCCAGGAAGGGTCCTTCGGGACGACACCTCAACGTCGCCCTTGGGCGGTGGAGAGTGAGCAGCCGGCGGTGACTCGCTGGCCATCGCCTTTGAATCCAGCGAACCTCCCGACGAGGTTCGCAGGGAGCTGTCATGGGCCCAACTGCAATAGCATAACTAACCATGCTAATATAATGAAGAGGAGAGGCTGGATATACGAATATGAGTTTATAAGTACTTACGATGCGGCCAGGGGCTTGCTCCAGGGGGGGGGGGGGGTCTCTCCGGACTGCTGTCGACGTCCCACGTGGTTTTATCCGCGAGGGAGCCTTTCCCCTTCTTGGGCGCGTCCGCCTCCAGATTTGTGGAGGCCGCCCTCTTCTTCCTCCCCCATCAGGGGGAGGATTGCTTTCCTCCTCCTCCTCTTCGTCGTCTTCGGCGGCGGAGGAATGAGTCTTATCTTCGGACATCACGTTCGAAGTTCCCTTGCAGCGGGGGCCACCCCGGCCCCCTTGGACTTCTTCTTGGCCTTCTTCTCTGGCGGCTGATAGGGCGCCGGGACCAGCATCTTCGCTAGGAGCGGGATGACTGGCTCTTCGGGCAGCGGAGCCGAACTGTGAATTCGCTCCGCTTTCTCCATCCATTCCTGAAATGGTAAATTAGCAAAGTTCAGTTACCCTCCTTGGACAAACAGGTAGATGCCACGCCTTGAGATGTGAAGGACTTACCGCGCTGGCGAGGTGGGCAAGATCGTGTCCATGATCCGAGTCTATGGCCGGCGGCTTCTCATCGCCTTTGAAGAGCAGCTTCCAGGCGTCTTCGTGAGTGGTGCCGAAGAGCCTCACCAAGGTCTGGTGCTTCTCCGGATCGAATTCCCATAGAGGGGAAGTTCGGCTTTGGCAGGGGAGGATCTGGCAAACTAGCATGACCTGGATCACATCGACGAGCTTGATGTTCTTGTTCACCATGCTTTGGATGCGCGTCTGCAGCGTCATCAGCTCATCCGACGAAGACCAATTTGGGCCTTTCTCCATCCAGGAGGTCAGCCGCATTGGAGCCCCGGACTTAAATTTGGGAGCGGCGGCCCAAGTGGCACCGCGTGGCTCTATGATATAAAACCACAGCCTCTGCCACTCCTTGACAGTCTCCATGAACGTGCCTTGGGGCCATGTGACGTTGGGCATCTTGCTCACCATGGCTCCCCCGCACTCCGCGTGTTGGCCATCCACCACCTTCGGCTTCATGTTGAAGATTTTGAGCCACAGTCCGTAGTGGGGCTGGATGCGGAGGAAAGCCTCACACACAACAATGAATGTCGAGTTGTTGAGGAAGGAGTTCGGGGTTAGATCATGGAAATCTAGCCCGTAATAGAACATCAGCCCGCGGACGAAAGGGTGGAGTGGAAACCCTAGCCCGCGGACGAAATGAGGAAGGAACACCACCCTCCCGTTCGGTTTTGGTGTAGGGACGACTTGTCCCTTGGCCGGAAGCTGGTGGGCGATCTCCTTCGCCAGATACCCAGCCTCCCGAAGCTCGACGATGTCCTTCTCCTTGACGGAGGAGGCCATCCACTTGCCCTGACCTCCAGATCCGGACATGGTTGGGTGTTTTCTCGGAGTGGAAAAGACGAGAACTTGGGTGCTGGAGCTTGAGAATGGAAGGGCAGAGGAAGAAAGAAGGTGTGGGTGAAGAAGAGGAATCCTTATCCCCTTATAAAGGCAGTAAATATTGAATGCCTCCCCACTCTCCTTAAAACTTGCCTATTCCCAAGGGCCGTGTAAACGACACGGTTGGATTACCCACGCCCGTATTGATGAGAATCCCGCAATAAGGGGACACGATCTCTGCTTTGACAAGGCGTGCCAATGGAAGCCGCATCTCGAAACACGGAAAGTCAGACGAAAATGGTTCGAAATAATGACCGGGTGGATGGGATGTCATCTTGCGAAAAGTTGTCAGCGGATGGGACTCATGAAATATTATACTCTCTGCACCTGTGTGTGTGGTACTTGTGTTGCAGATCCGGACACGTTCGTTGCATCCGAAAACTATCTTGGAGTGTTCAGAAGGGGAACCCGCATTGCAATGCCGAAGACAATCAGCACGCCGGACACCTCGTTATTGAATCCCGGTTCAGGGGCTACTGAGGGAGTCATGGACTAAGGGGTCCTCGGGCATCCGGCCTGTTAGCCATGGGCCGAACTGATGGGCTACGAAGATACAAAGACCGAAGACTCTACCCGTGTCCAGATGGGACTCTCCTTGGCGCGGAAGGCAAGCTTGGCGACCAAATATGAAGATTCCTTTCTTTGCAACCGACTTTGGTGTAACCCTAGTCACCTCCGGTGTCTGTATAAACCGGAGGGCTTAGTCCGGATAGATATACTCATTACCATAGTCATACAGGCTAGACTTCTAGGGTTTAGCCATTACGATCTCGTGGTAGATCAACTCTTGTAATACTCATATTCCTCAAGATCAATCAAGCATGAAGTAGGGTATTACCTCCATAGAGAGGGCCCGAACCTGGGTAAACATTGTGTCCCCCGTCTCCTGTTACCATCGACCTTAGACGCACAGTTCGGGACCCCCTACCCGAGATCCGCCGGTTTTGACACCGACACCAACCACATAAATCTTGATCTCTAGCTTCCCCAAGTTGCTTTCCAATCAAATAATCTTTCACCAAATCCAAATCTGTGTGAGAGAGTTGAGTGTTGGGGAGACTATCATTTGAAGCACAAGAGCAAGGACTTCATCATCAACACACCATCTATTACCTTTTGGAGAGTGGTGTCTCCTAGATTGGTTAGGTGTTACTTGGGAGCCTCCGTCAAGATTGTGGAGTTGAACCAAGGAGTTTGTACGGGCAAGGAGACCGCCTACTTCGTGAAGATCTACCCTAGTGAGGCAAGTCCTTAGTGGGCGATGGCCATGGTGGGATAGACAAGGTTTCTTCTTTGTGGACCCTTCATGGGTGGAGCCCTCCGTGGACTCGCACAACCATTACCCTTCGTGGGTTGAAGTCTCCATCGACGTGGATGTACGATAGCACCACCTATCGGAACCACGGATAAAAAATCTCCGTGTTTACATTGCGTTTGCACACTCCAATCCCATGCCTTTACATTTTTTGCAAATTGCATGCTTTACTTTCCGCTGCTCATATACTCTTGTCATGCTTGCTTGATATGTATTGTGAATGTTTAAACTTGTGCTTAAATTCCACCTCAACTTGAAGAAATTAAAAACTGCCACTTTTCTTGCTAAGAGTCTATTCACCCCCCTCTAGACACCTCTTCTCGATCCTTTCAATTGGTATCAGAGCTTTGGTCTCCATTGCTTTGGTTTAATCACCATTGGAGGAAGATGAATGAGTCTATGTTGGGGAGTCTTAGACATAGAGTGCCTATAATTGATGGAGAGTTCTTTCATGAGTGGAAAAATGAGATGCTTGAGATTTTCAATGAATATCATTTGAGAAAGTACATTACTACCCCTTGTGCTCGCCTTGTTGACCCCTTGCATCCTATCCATGATGAGTCTATTGACATGATCCGTAATCTTAGAACTATCAATATTATCAGTAGAGGATTACCTAGAAACTTGATTGCTAGCTTGCCTGCTCTTGATTGTGCCTACACCATATGGAGATTTCTTGAGGAAAGATTTCCAAACTATTCCTTACAAAATCTAGAGGAAATTATTCATAAGTCTATTGCCTTGAATAAAATGAGTACTAGTGATCCTAAGTTTGATGATTTCCTATTTGAGCTTCGTGACCTCATGCGTGCCAAAGGAGATGTTGGAATCATTAGCAATATCATCTCCAAAGCCATTAGATTTCATAAAGATGACTATTGTGATGATCATTTATCTAATGAATCACTCTCTCTAGGAATTGATCCATCATATGATGATGTTGAACATGGATACTATGATGAGGATGATGATAGTGACTTTGATCTCGATGAGTCTATGAGACACTTTGGTCTTATGGCTAATTTTCGTGGCTACATGGCTGGAGGAAAGGAACGGGTTCTTGATAGTGGATGTACCGATCACATGACCGGAGACAAGGATATGTTTCGTGAGCTTGCTGAAAACCACGGCCCTCGAAAGTATGTCACCTTTGGTTAGGGTAAGGTGGTTGGCCTTGGTAAGGTGGCCATCTCACATGATAGCTCCATACAAAATGTCATGCTCGTTGAATCTCTTGGCTATAATTTACTTTCCGTATCTAGACTTGCTGACTTTGGCTTCAATGTCCTGTTTACTGAAGTAGATTGCCAAGTGTTTCATAGAGATAACCATAAAATGATCTTTACCGGTATACGTAGAGGTGATCTATATATTGTTGATTTCACTAAAAAGGCTCAACCTAGAACTTGCTTAATTGCTAAATCTTCTAAAGGCTGGCTGTGGCATAGAAGGTTATGTCATGTGGGCATGCGAAATCTTGATAAGCTTATTAAAGGTGATCATATCCTTGGAGTAAAAGATGTTATATTTGACAAGGATAGACTTTGTAGTGCTTGTCAAGCAGGAAAACAAGTTGGAGGAAGCCACCCCGTGAAGAACATCATGACCACGAGAAGACCGCTTGAGCTACTTCATATGGATCTCTTCGGTCCCAATGCCTACAAAAGTCTCGGTGGAAACTCATTTGGTCTAGTCATAGTCGATGATTTTTCAAGATTTACGTTGGTGTCCTTTCTTGATGATAAATTGCAGGTCCAAAAGATCTTCAAGAACTTCGCTAGGAAGGCCCATAATCAATTTGAAGTGAAGATCAAGAAGGTTCGCAGCGACAATGGAACGGAGTTCAAGAAAGCAAATGTGGATACCTTTCTTAACGAAGAAGGGATTTCACACGAGTTCTCGGCTACGTACACGTCTCAACAAAATGGAGTTGTTGAGAGGAAGAACCGGACTCTTATTGAGATGGCAAGAACGATGCTTGATGAGTACAAGGCTCCAAAGCACTTTTGGGCAGAAGCGGTTGAGACAGCTTGCCATGCAACAAATCGCATGTATCTTCACAAGCTACTCGGCAAGATGGCATACGAGCTCCTCACCGGTAACAAACCCTAAGTTGGATACTTTCGAGTATTCTGCTCAAAGTGCTACATTATTGATAAGCATCATCATTCTAAATTTGCTCCTAAATCTCATGAAGGTTTCCTACTTGGTTATGGCTCAAACTCTCACACTTACCGTGTCTACAACAAAATTTCACCCGAAAGGTTAAAGAGACGGTAGATGTGAAGTTTGATGAATCTAACGGCTCGCAAGTAGAGCAATTGCCAATTGATGTAGGAGACAAAGACCCTTCGGAAGCAATCCAAGACTTGTCTATTGGCAAGATACGTCCAACGGAGGTGAAGGAGAGTACCTCGTCCGTCCAAGTGCAAGCTTCTACCTCACAACAAGGTGAACCAAGAGTTGATACGGAAGCATCCACAAGTGGGACACACCAAGATGAAGAAAACGAGGAAGTACACCAAGATGAACCTCATCAACCTCCTTCTCCACCACGACAAGGGAATGACAACGTCAGCAATGAAGAAGGCCAAGAAGAAGAGCAAGATAATGAAGAAGATGTTCCACCCCGACCAAAACAAAAGCTCTCACGAGTTCGAGCAAGAGTCTTAAGAGATCATCCCGTCGAACAAATTTTCAATGATATCCAAACCAGGAGAATCGCTCGCTCTAAAACTTGTTTGGCTAATTTTTGTGAACATTATTCATTCATCTCTAGCATTGAACCCATGAAGGTTGAAGAAGCATTGGAAGATCCGGATTGGATAAATGCCATGCATGAAGAGCTACACAACTATGAGAGAAACCAAGTGTGGACATTGGTCGAGAAGCCCGACAACAACCAAAACATCATTGGTACCAAATGGGTGTTTCGCAATAAGCAAGATGAAGATGGACAAGTAGTTCACAACAAAGCACATCTCGTCGCCCAAGGCTACACTCAAGTCAAAGGTATGGACTATGGTATATGGTGAGACATATGCCCCCGTTGCTAGACTTGAGCCAATTTGCATATTACTTGCCTATGCTAATCACCATGATATCACCTTGTACCAAATGGACATTAAAAGTGCTTTTTCTAAATGGTGAAATTGAGGAGGAAGTTTATGTTAAACAACCTCCCTACTTTGTTAATCCTAAGAAACCCAATCATGTTTACAAACTTCACAAAGCTCTTTATGGTCTTAAACAAGCTCCTAGAGCGTGGTATAAATGCTTGACCAAGTTCCTTATTGAAAAAGGCTTTGAGATTGGAAAAATTGATTCTACTCTTTTCACTAAAAGGGTTAATGGAGAATTATTTGTGTGCCAAATTTATGTTGATGATATCATATTTGGTTAGACTAACCCTCATTTTAGTGAGAAGTTTGGCAAGCTAATGTCGGATAAGTTTGAGATGTCTATGATGAGTGAACTCAAATTATTTCTTGGTTTGCAAATCAAGCAAACTAAGGAAGGTACCTTTGTCTCTCAAAGAAAGTAGACCAAGGACTTATTCAAGAAGTTTAATATGCAAGAATGCAAAGGTATGAATACACCCATGCCTACTAGTGGACATCTTGATTTGACTAAAGATGGTGAACCGGTTGATAAAAAAGTTTACCGCTCTATGATTGGTTCATTGTTATATCTATGTGCCTCCCGTCCCGATATTATGCTAAGTGTGTGCATGTGTGCACGATATCAAGCGACCCCCAAAGAATGTCATCTTAAGGCTGTGAAAAGGATAGTGAGATACCTAATACATACACCAAATTTTGGCATTCGGTATCCTAAGAAGTCTTCTTTTGATCTTGTTGGCTATTCCTATTCGGACTATGACGAAGACAAGGTTGATAGAAAGTCCACTTTGGGTACTTGTCAATTTCGTGGCAGATCTCTTGTGTCTTGGTCCTCCAATAAACAAAACTCGGTATCCTTATCCACCGCCGAAGCGGAATACATTGCCGCTGGATCATGTTGTGCTCAATTACTTTGGATGACCCAAACTCTTAAAGATTATGGGATATATGTGAAACATGTTCCATTGCTTTGTGACAATGAAAGTGCTATTAAGATTGCTCACAATCCCGTGCAACATTCTCGAACTAAGCATATTGAGGTTCGTCATCATTTCATTAGAGATCACGTTGCTAAAGGTGATATTGATCTTAAGCATGTTCGTACCGATAAGCAATTGGCGGATATATTCACAAAACTGCTTGATGAGAAAGTATTTTGCCGGTTGAGAGGTGAATTGAACATCATTGATGCTTCAAACTTGGAGTAGGAACTCCATTTGGATACATGCAAGGCATGAGCCTTTGACTAATCCTTGATATTTCTCTTCTGATGATAATCATATGTCTTGGATATATTTGCACCCTTGCATGTTATCTAACCCTTGTAGGTACTTGGATGAATCTAAATCTATGAGATTGCAACTCACTCACATCTTGAGAAATCTCTACATCACCAAGTCTCTACAATATGGTGGTTGAAGACAAGGAAGCATGAAACCCTTCAAACATATCCTTTGACAATTTCTATATATCAAATTTCTTTTGGTATCATATTTCATGATTGTCACTTTGGATACACAAGTGCTCCTCCTTGCAAAACTAACTCATGTAGGTATATGAATTCCAATGAAAAGTGGTGCTCCCAATGAGCTACATCAACCTTGAGCATCCCACACAAGTTCAAGTACATGATCAAGATCAACACCACCACCCAAAGTATGTTATTCCATCTTAGAGAAGCTTTACCCCAATTCATGGGTCAAAGCAGCTCAACAAGATGTGAATACATCAAAATGCTTAAACAAAAAATGGTAACCCCATTTTGAGCTTAAATGATGAGTATGACCTATGCTCAAGTGTCTTCACTTGACTCCTAAGTCAATATACTCTAACTCATGTGATTTTGTCGCCGACCAATTCTAGATGAAGTTCTCTAGTGTTTCTCCTTGTTCTTGCATTTGTATCTTGCATATTTGTTTCCCTTCTTAAATAAAAAAACTTCATCTAGATCTCCTTTCCTTTTATCTTTTTGTTCTGCATTCCCTGCATCCAATTCATTACAAATCCTTTAGTTAATTCCTTGCAAATCCTTGTGAGATCTTATTTGCCTAGTGAGCTGAGATGACAAGTGCTTTATCTCTGTAATGAACTCTGACACACAGATTTGTCTCTTTTGGTCAAACCGAATCACCTCGGTGCCACTGAAGACAACAACTCGGTGTTACCGATTTCAAATGCTGAGGAGACACTTTATCATTTGCATCCTGCACATTTTGTTCCAGCTCCACTCGATGATTCTTATCCTCTACCAGCACCTTATTTTTCCCTGCTGCTTTGCTATATGAATCAAGGACCAAACCTATTTTGACACACACTCCAGAAGACCCCTTCTTGGAAATTGATGTCAAAGGGGGAGAGAGAGCTCATATCAAAGCTTAGTCATATCAAAATGGGGAAAGAGAGATAATCACATCAAAGAGAGACCCCAGATGCTTGGTATTCAAAGAGGAGAGAAGCCACATGTCTTTAGAGGGGAAAGACATGTTCATGTTGTTTGTTTGTTTACTTTGCTTTGATTTTATGTTCCTTATCTTCTCCTAGTATCCCATTGTAACGCCCCAGATTCAATGCGCCAGGTGTCTGCCGGTTATTAGCCGTCGTTGCCGTGTCATTTTCTTGCGTGTTGCTCTTTGCCTTGTCATCATATGCATTGCATCATCAGGTTTCTCAAAACTTGCATCCGGTCCTTTTCCCCGTTGTCTGTTTCGCGATCCGACACTCCCACACGCGCCCGTTGCCCCCTCAGACCTCGTTTCGCGAGTGGCATTTAAATGTTCTCGGAATGGGATGAAACTTGGCGTGCGGTCTTATTATGGTGTAGACAGAGCGCCTGTCAAGTTCCGTCGCATTCGGAGCTCGTTTGATAGTCCAACCGTTAAATATTTATCGGCACCGTTGCCGGTATTTTCGCCGGACGTTTAGGTCTCTGGAACAATCGCCGGGCCTCACTTCTCTTCTCTCCTCTCAGGCCGAGACCTCTTTGCACAGCCCACCTAGTCCCCCCCCCCCTGTCCGGAGCCACACGCTTGCGATCGTACGGCTCGAAATCCGGCATCAAACTCCCCTAACCATAGCACCTACCCTATTTAAACACCCATCCTTCCTAATTTGGGCATCCCTAGCTCTTCCCCTACCCCTAGCCCCCCTCCCTCGGATCCAGTGCCGCCCCTTCTCCTCGGATCCGCCACCGACCACCGCCTCCCCACCACTTTGCGCCGTCCCACTCGCCAGCGCCGCCGCAAGCCGCTTCTCACCCAACCCGCAGCTGCCACGCGTCCCCAGCAGTCTCCCCGCCGCCGCGGCCCGCTCGGGCCCGGGGCAGGCCCGCCAGGCCCATCCACCGTCACCCGAGCGCCCCCGCGCCTCCCGCTCCCGATCTGGATCGAGGGGAGGAGCCCCTCGACCCCGAGCCCTCGCCGCCGACCCCGAGCACCTTCGCCGTGCTGGCGCGCCGCCTCCACCGACATCAAGCCAGCCTTGTCGCGCCCTCTCTCTGTCTCTCCCTCTCCTTCCCGCCTCTCCCTCTCGCTAACTCCCTCTCTCTCCCGCAGGACCCCAACCCCGCCGCGGAGCCGCGCCTCCCCGAGCTCCGTCCATCGCCGGGAAGGGGTCCCCGGCCTCGTACTCCGCCGGAACCGGCCACCAGCGCCCCATTCCCGGCTTCCTCCGCTCGCCGGAGTCGCGCCGGCCACTGCCTCCCCTGCCTCCCTCGATCCAGGCGGGATCGAGAGGAGGACGACACTGCCTCGTGGGCCCGCGGCCCTCCGTGTCTACATTGCGTTTGCACACTCCAATCCCATCCCTTTACATTCTTGCAAATTGCCTTCTTTACTTTCCGCTACTCATATACTATTTTCATGCTTGCTTGATATGTATTGTGAATGTTTAAACTTGTGCTTAAATTCCACCTCAACTTGAACAAATAAAAAACTGCCACTTTTCTTGCTAAGAGTCTATTCACCCCCCTCTAGACACCTCTTCTCGATCCTTTCAATAGCAAATTGAACAAAGGTATATTTGATATACATGTTATTGATGTGTACTTTACTAGTGTTCATAGTAGCCCCTGAGTATTTGATACCGGTTCAGTTTCTAAGATTAGTAACTCGAAACAGGAGTTGCAAAATGAACAGAGACTAGTTAAGGGCGAGGTGACAATGTGTGTTGGAAGTGATTCCAAGGTTGATAAGATCACCATCGCATACTCCCTCTACCTTCGGGATTAGTGTTGAACCTAAATAAATGTTATTTGGTGTTTGCGTTGAGCATGAATATGATTGAATCATGTTTATTGCAATACGGTTATTCGTTTAAGTCAGATAATAGTGATACACCCAATGGACGTCAAAACTGCATTCCTTAATGGATTTCTTAAAGAAGAGTTGTATATGATGCAACCAGAAGGTTTTGTCAATCCTAAAGGTGCTAACAAAGTGTGCAAGCTCCAGTGATCCATCTATGGACTGGTGCAAGCCTCTCGGAGTTGGAATATACGCTTTGATGAGGTGATCAAAGCATATGGTTTTATACAGACTTTAGGTGAAGCCTGTATTTACAAGATAGTGAGTGGGAGCTCTATAGCATCACTACAAAAAAATACAGTTCCGTGATGATACGTGTTTGTCACAGTAGGTCGCGTTTTTTGTCATGCATGTACATCCATGACGATTTTATGACAGAATCAAGATAGTCATACACGTTTGTCGTAGAAGTGTTCCATGACATTACCAAAATTATCATCATGGAAGTGTCCACTTCCATGATGATAAATCAGCGTCCTGAAGTGCTTTCGTCAAGGGTGACCGACACGTGGCATCCACCGTAACGGAACGCCGTTAAGCTATCGGGTCGAGTTTTGGATCCGGTAACCCGTTAACAGCCCCGACCAATGGGGATTTTCCACGTGTAAAATCATCATTGGCTGGAGGAAACACGCGTCGGCTCATCGTTGGGACAGATGTCATCCACTCATTGGACAGAAGGCGCCTATGATACGTCGACACGTGGCACGGCCCAAAAGAGGCCCATTCCTGTGAAAAGGCCGGCCCGTTTGACTTGGTCAAAAGGTGGCGGGCCGGCCCATGGAAAGCCTGTGGCCTGTTCGCATATAGCCCATTTACAGCCCGCTAACCCAAGGCCCGTTACGCCCTATCCGAATTAGGCCCAGTAGCATCATCTGGGCCATCCAATATGATTCCAGCCCGTTTTCACTTCTGGCGCATGTATGGCCCATGACGTCTTTCGGCCCATATGAGGCCCTATGTAACTCTTGGCCTATTAACGGCCCGTGGTGAAGCGGCCCGTAATGAACGGTGTATCACTTTACACCCATTAACGGCCCGTGGTGAAACCGGGGCGTAATGAACGATGTATCACATTATACCCATTAACGACCCGTTATTCCGTTGGGCGTTTCCAGCCCATGTTATCTTTCGGCCTTCTCGAGCCCATTTATTCTTGGGCTCATTTCCGATTCGTTTACTTACGGCCCGTTCTTTGTAATTTTTCGCTTGTGGGCCAAATTCAGCCCGTGAATTCTGATCAGCCCGTTTGTGGTCCGTTAATACGTTGGGCGTTTTCATAGCGTCATCAAATACGGCCTATTTACGATGGCTCGTTATGGTCGGCCCATGAACGGAAGATTCCAACTCTAGCCGTTCTTACGGCCATAATCTTGATCTGTTTGGCCCATGTTTGTGCAATCGATCATACGACCCGTATAAGGCTCATTGATGATCTGACCCTTGAAGGCCCATTGTTTCTACGGCCCATAGAAGGCCCATTGTTTCTACGGCCCGTAGAAGTCCCACTGTTTCTATGGCCAGTAGGAGGCCCAGTGTCACTACAGTAAATATTAGCTCATGGTTATTGTGGCCTAGTTTACAAAAATAGGTATTTGCAGCCACTAGCTAACCGCGGAAAAAGAACTGCAATGACTACAAGCAAACAAATAAACAAGACAACAAGGAAATAAATAAGCAAGCAACTAACGCTAGTCTATTACGACTATTACACATATTACATCCACTGGGCATCAAAGTTCGCCACCAGTGCAAATATAGGGAACAAAGCGACATATCATATACCTTTGGTTGTCAAAGTTGGCGACCAGCGCAAATAAACGCCTTGACAAAACAAATCCGAACTGAAACCACTTGAAGATCTCAATAAACAATATCACAGGTACCCATAATGTCGGCAAGATGCTTAGCAAGCTTATTAACTTTCTCTTATTTGGCGCTTAAATCCTCCGGTAACTTCTTGTTGCACCGGAAAATATGCATCTGAATTCTGCAGGGGACTTCCTCGGTCCTTCCGCTTCCTCGTCAGCACATCTCGATCGATGTCTTTCAACTTGAAGTTGAGACTCAAGAAGACAAACTGATTCAGCGGCGAGTTCAAGAGCTTGTGCGGCGATGGTGGCGATAACTTTCGAACACTACATCAAGAAAGGACTTTTGGGTTCCCTCACTGTCGTCAAGATAGTTTTTATCAGCTTTCTTGGAGACCAACAGGGATGCCTCACTATCTTGAACCTTATCTGCATTACTTCCTTTACCATTGGATAACGCAGTCTTGTTCTCCAATATTTTGTCCGCATTCTAAAAGAGAAACAAGCGAGACACATCACATGTTTACCATGTTGTATATGAAACTCATTTTGGTAAATGAGTTTAGTAGTAAAGTGGACAGGATAACAACATGAAACAAACATATATCTATGTACCATGGTCACTTTATGGTCTATATCATTCTAGTTTTTGTTGCCAAATCAAGATAGAGACACTGATTCAAATAATATTTGTTCAAGACAAAGCGAGAATATACAGAATATAAGTGTGGGTAACTATAGAGCAATAACAACACTTGTAATGTGCATGACATGAGAACATAACTGTTTATTCAACTGAAACTGAAATCAACATAGAGCAGGTTACAACGACAAACCAGTTAAAAAACAGGTTTAAAACATACATGTTGCGCCATTGGAGTTTCAATTCCATACTTCAACTTTGAAAATAGTTGGTATGAGTAAATACTGTAATGCAAGAGCAAAGGAGTATGAACCATAGCTACAGAACCTGACCTGAGAACAAATCTTCTTCTCCTTTAAGCGTTGAGTTGGGATTCGGAGTGGTGGTCCTCGTGCTTTGGGCACTGCAGTTCCCTTAGTAACTGCTCGAGTTTGGGTGCTCTGTGGTGGAGACGGTGTCGTGTCAACTGGAACTGGGTTACTATCTGCCAGGGTTGGGGTTAAAAGGGGTGTAGCTGGTTCTCTGTCCAACGGGTAGGAGTACAATCTGCGAGTCTGGGTTATGTGTGGTGGATCTGGTCCTTGGGCAAGTAAAACTGTGGTTCTATCTGCATCAACTGGTAGCACTATCTTTTCTGAAGACCGTGTTGTTACTCCCTTAGATACTGCCATCACTCTCTCCAATTCAAATGGCTGATAAACAAGAAAAGTAATTGAAAGTATAGACATTGTATGATAGACAGGTGCAATGGATAGTGGGGAATAAAAGAGGGCATGAAATAATTCATATTTGTGTTGTCTAACCAAACAGGATAGCATGACACAATTTCACATAAATGATGTCTAACTAAGCGAGGATAGCATGACACAATTTCACATTATGATGGCTAACTAAAAAGATGGAAAGACATAGTTCAAAATATGACACTATGTAAGCAGGATGACATGACATAACTATATAATGTGTTTATTAAATAGGTTGGCATGCCATAATTCACATACATTCACAGATAGAATGCCATAATTCAAAATATGATGATTTGTAAACACTAAACAGGATGAGATGATATAACTATATGATGTCTTTATTAAATGGGTTGACATGCCATAATTCGGATAGATGATGTGTATGTACTATGTAAACATGATGGCATGATATAATTCAAATATATGATTTATATAGTAAGCAAGTAAGCAGATGGCAATCCATATATGATGTAAAAACTAAGCAATGCAAGACAAAATGCATGACATGGGTAATATAACCCTGCCAAGTTTGAGCATAGACCTCAGGGGGGAAATAGAACTGGTCATCAGTCTCTGAGGAGCTCTCTGTAACCAGCAAGATGTCTGCTTCAGCAGGTAGCATTGTCTGCTCTGAATACCTTGTTTTCACTCTAGATACTTCCATCACCGCTTCAAATGGCTGATGCACAGGAAGAGTAGTTGAATATACAAAAGTTGTCGACAAATGGAACACGTAATACAAAAAATGATAGCATGATATAATTCACATACATGATGATTGGCTAAACAACATGGCATTGCATAATTCACATATATAATGCCTTTGCAACAAGATAGCATTGTATAATTCACATATATAATGTCTTGCAACAAGATGGCAATGCATAATTCACATATATGGTAATTAGACACTGAACATGTGGCATTCACACAAAGCATGTCTAAACTAATCAAATGACATAGCAATGCGAGACACAATACGCACGATATGAGCAACATAACCCTGCCAAGTTAGACACCTCGGGGGGGGGGGGGAATAGGACTTGTCATCTGTCTCTGAATCCTCCTCTGAGGAGCTATCCGTAACCAGCGAGATATGCGCTTCGTCGAATAGCATAATCTGCTCTGAAGACCTTGTTTTCACTCCAGAATTTGTCATCACCGTGTCAAATGGCTGATGCACCTAAGTGCAGTTGAATGTACTAACATTGTTGACAAATGTAATATGTAACGAAAAAAAGGATTACACGATATAATTTACATATAAGATGACTGGCTAAGCAGGATGGCATTGCAAAATTCGCATATATGATGCCTGGCTAAACAAGATGGCGTTGCATAATTCACATAAACGATGAATAAACTAAACAGATGGCATTCACACAAAGGATGTCTAAACTAAGCAGATGAAATATTTGATGTATAAAGTAAGCAATGCAAGACACCATATGCATGATATAACCAACATCAGCATGCCAAGTTAGAGCGAAGACCTCAGGGGGTAAATAGGAGTTATCTTCTCATACGAATCCCCCTCGAGCAGATATCTTCCTCTCGATTACAATCTGAAATGCGTGGAGGGGGCTGCCTTTGCGCCTACCATGGAGCAACGTGCGCATGAAATTTTATTGCCACGCATAAGGCTCGTCTCTTTTCTCTACATGTTCGGTTCCATTGTTTACAATCAACATCATGCATAGGAATTAAACATAGTGAGATTATGTAAGGAGTGCATGCAGAAATCCAGTGATGGTAGCAACCTGTGGATAGACCCAAAACCAATAATAGCGGTAGGATAATATCTTCAAGAAAAAATACAGATAATGGCTTCTTTATTGTTTGTTTCCCACCCAACATGAAACTCATAGTAGACATCGGAGATTAACCAGATAGTAGATAGATACTATTGATAGCAGCCCCGATATGTACCCCACAACCATTTAAAAACTCAAGTTTGACCATTAGTTTGGAGCTGACTCAGAGTCTAATCAGTGAATAGGACGATAAAGTAGCATGTAATATTAAGCGATGCATAACTTAAGCAGTCACGAAAGAGTGCGACCTCTCTTGTGGACCCGTGTAGTCCTCGAGGTCATCTGCTCGGTTGATGATGGTAATGCAGTTTTCATTGCTGCCCGGCGGGAAGAAGATACGAGGCGGCGAAGACAGTCTGGAGGCCGGATCCTGCCGTCTTTGGACCCTTACATCGTTGGAGCAAACTGAGCTGGGGTGGACGACAAGAAGCGAGGCGGGACAAACCACACAAGGTTTTCTTTGACAACTATTTGTAAGAGAAGTAATTCTGTAAGGGCTCGCTTGAATTGGAGGATTCCAACAATGCAGGGATAGGAAATAGATAGGAATAGATATGAATGCACGTGCAAAACAGAGAATTTAAAAACACAGGATTTCTGCCAATCTGGGTGTTTGATTCACAACAATTGGAAGATCACGGGATGCAAAGAAGCATGGTGAGATTAAGTCAAACCACAAGAAAATGTACGGTTATAATGCTATTATGCTACTATCTCTTAGTCTTGTGGTTCATGAATAGGAATTTGAAAAGGAGGACAAGTGAAAATTAAAATTCCTACGTTTTTCTTTCAAGGAGACACTAAAGGAACAAATCCGTGTGCTCGATTGGACAATATATATAACATGTAGAGTAAAAAAGAGATGCAACAAGTGTACAACCTCTTTATGCGAAGCCATGTCGATCTCGGCGTGATTGGGTTGGCGGTGAGGATGCTCCGGCTGACTTTCTTTGTCGGAGGAGGAAGAAGATCTTAGGCGTCTAGAAATGGAGCCCGAGGTACTGCTCATTGTGATGGAGGTTTAAATCGTTGGAGCAGCTCCGGTGAGTTGTACGACGCCGAGGCTGAAGCAGGACAAGAGAGACAACGTACAATGTTAACCTGAGTGGAATTCTAATAGCATCTCCAATACATGATGTAAAATACATAACCACAAAGTGCTAGATGTAAAATACATCAGCCGCTCATCTCTGAACTTAACTGTCGAAACTGAACTTAACAGTTGAAACTGAACTTAACTGTTGAAACTGAACTTAACCGTCGAAACTGAATTTTGTTGTCGAAACTGAATTTTCTGTCGAAACTGAATGCACTAGCAAGGTGAGGCTACACGTCGGTCGACCGACTTTTTCATCTCTGGTCAGTCAATTTTGCAGCCGTTGGATACAAAATCAAGGGCCTGCGGTTCATCTTCAACCTCCACCCTCGAGCCGCCACCACCACCGCCAAACAGAAGCCCCCGCCGCCCGCCCGCCCAAAAACACTCCCCACCACCGGTCGCCGCCGCCCAGCCATCACTCTAGCCCCCCGTGCCGAGCTTTTTCTCCGTGATCCCCACGCCACCGCCACGCCAATGCCCCGCCAACGCCAGTGACCCCCGCCCCCCACCGGAACCCTAATGGAGATAGTGGGGTACCTCTCCGTGAGCCCCCCCTCCCGCGGCTGGTTCTTCCTTCACCCGGCAAGCCCCCCACCCCACCTTCGAAAATCGACCGACCCAAAAATCGATTCGATCGATCAAGTGTAGCTAAATTGGAGCAACATCGCAAGCAAGAGCAAGAGCGAGAGCAGCTGGCGGAGAGCAATAACAAGAGCAGAACCGAGGGGACCGAGAGCAAGAGCAGAGCAGCGTGAGCGAGAGCTAAAGCAGCATCAACTCCTCTTGATGTGGACGTCGCCCGCGAGGGCGGCGCCGTGGAGGAAGTGGCGGCGACGCCCGGCGTGGATGGAGCCGTGCCGTGTCGGCTTTCGGGACGGCGCCCGGCAGCACTGTGAGATCGAATCAAGAAGAAAATGCGGCGATTAGTGTACAACCTCTTTGGTGGCGCCGATTAGGCCGCAACTTCATCCGAGGAAACGGTGATGATGATGCTCTTCCGGTGGTGCAGGTGAAGACGACGGTGTGGGAATGGAGGTGGCGCGAAAGACGTGGGGAACGTCTGGGCAGCTCCTTGGAGGTGGAGGACGGGGTGGCTGAACCGGCAGGACAATGAGACCGACGACGGATCCTCATCCGGTATGGTGGATGAGGGACGTCGAGGTGTTGCTATGGACGATGTTGTCGGGGAAGAGGCTCTGGCTGGGTGGCGGACGGAGCAGGGTGTGGGGTTTCGTCGCGGGTTTTCGCGGCCTCGATGTACGAATGGGCGGGCGGATGGGATGGCAGTGGGGAACCATGGCTTAGAGATGCGCTTGTCCAAAATGTGGGGTAAGTTACGAAAGTACCCCCACCGATTTGAGCCGGTTCTTTCGGTTCAGGGTACCACGGGCATTTCCGGCGTGTCGGGATTTCACAGGAGGTGGGAGTTTTCGCGCGCATTGTAATTTCGGAATAGCAAGGCGCGGGTTGAGATGGAGGGAGTTGTCGGAGCACAACGAGAGAAAGATATATCTTAAATATTTCGGGCTAACAAGGCGGGTTGAAATTTCTGGACAAGCCTAACGTGTACTGTACCAAATCAATGCGCACTACAAATGTCATTCAAAACTTTGAATTCATGTTATGTTCAATTAAAATATTTTTCTACGTGTATAATGCATGCAACCTACTACTCAAATGAACGTTTTAGTGCATTCCAAACGTATATACTACCGCTTCAATATGAACTAAATTTGAATTCGTTTCTCTATTTGAATAAGATCTACATTAATGATTGTTGTGAAGTCAAAGCATTTGAATTTGTTTCTCTGTTTTAATAAGATCTACAATCATCATTATTGTCAAGTTAAACCATCGTTTGTGTATTATCTTCACAGCACACCACATGATTAGTCTCGAGTTACATATGAACTATGTGTACTATATGAACTCGAACTAGATTTTGAATCCACTTTATTTTGATTTCAAATCACATTACATTTCTAGCTCTAGCTAGATCTTCATAATCTAAACCATGTCTCATATGTATAATGTGTTTATCACATTATGTATGGTGCCCCGCCTCACGCCTACAAGTATTTAGATGTGAGTTGCAAACACCACACATTACCAAAAATTCAAATAAAATGTGAGAATGTTCTATATATAGTATTGTTTAGATTGTTCGATATTTAGTTGTAAGCTGCAAACGCATACACATTATCACAAATTCAAATAAAACGCCGATTGTTTGATGTATAGTATGGTTTAGATTGTTCGACATTTAGCTGTGAGTTGCAAACGCCATGCATTATCACATTATGGTATAACATGTGCACAACACGTGTATCACCGCTATATTCATGCATGCAATGTTTAAAACACTATGATCTCCTATTCAAATATATGAATCCGCTTTCATATCAAATTATGATCTTTGTTAGTCTCTTACACCCACACAATCCTCTAACCTTTGTAGCTACCGCTAACTTTCTCTCGTGCATGCACACGCCCTCCCCTCCCTCCCCTCCCTCGGCATTCTATCCACCGGGCACATTCATTTTTTTCTTTAGGTCATTCTCCCAGAGTCTCCACAACTCCTTTCCGACACACATCGATCGATAAACCTCTCCAGCGATGCCTGCCTACAACATACACACACACACACACCTTCAATCTCCTCCTTTATGTGTCCTTGCCTCGTGTCTCTCATACGGTCAGACACACGTGTAAACTCTCGCCCCTCTTTTCATCGATCTCACAACCGCACTCCTCCCCTATCTAGCTAGTAGTTGGGCCTCTCGCACCACCTCCTAGCTCCATTCTCTCTGTCTATCCGTCTCGCTGGGCCTTATTTTCCTCTAACAAATGGACGTACACCGACCGATCTCTCGCTATACATATAGCTAGCTAGGTCCTTATAACTCATTTTTAGCCACACGTCGATCGATCTACCTCATTAGTTGTGTCTCTCCCTTCCTCCGACAAACAACAATTGATCTCTCGATCTAGTTAGGTTTTCTTACCAAACACATGGTTCCCCTTCATCATCCATGGATGCGTCCCGGCAGATCTATCATGCACAGCACACACGTAAACACATCCCCACTCTCATCGATAACATTGCAGTTCCACCCTCAGTTTGTCTAGTAGGCCTCTCCCACCATCTTCGAGAAGCAACTCCATCACCCATCCAGCACTCTACCCCTCTCCCTCCCTCTCCCTCCCCCTCTCTCTCCTCTCTCTCTCTGTCCCATCATATTTCCCGTCCTTCAGTTATGTATGGATGTCGACCGATCTCCCTCAAGAAATAGCTGGGTCTCTCCTTCTCAACACATATATGAGTCGTTCTACCTCTATAGTTAGGCCTCTGCCTACCCCTCCCCCACCCCCTCCCCCCACACACACCGATACATCGAGCGCTCTAGTCATGTCTCCCTGCCACACACAAACTTGACATGTGCCCTCTAACGTTTCGGTAGGCCAGTCGCCCTATATCTTTGACTTGCACACACACACAATTTCGATGGCTCTCTTCATCGATCTCGCACCCACCCACTTGATCCTCTCTTTGACTCTATCGATAGCTATGACCCCTCCCTCTCTTCTCGTGGATTGCCCGACCCTCTATGTATGATATGGATAGGCCTCCATTTCACACACATTGCATGCAAATTTTTGTTTGAGATGTCATCGAGACATATTCCCACAAATAATTCACGAAATCAACCCCCACCCCACCCCCACCCCCACCCCAAAACAAATAACACTCACGAACGCAGTTTGTATCTCTCACACACACCCACGTAGGTGGGGGGCGTGCACGAAGAGAAGAGGTGCATGCAAGGCGCACGTACTCCCGTCTCTTTCCCAACCACACCCGCGCGGGTACACGGTGGAGCTCACTTCTGTACGAAAAAGGCAGCCCACGTGGTAATTTGGCACGTGTATTGGTTGTCCACTTGGTGGAGGGAGGATAGTCTACCACGGGTGAATAAACAATTTGCAACTTGACGCGTTATGTTAAATTAAAAAAAAGAGGCAAACCATGTGGGGCCTACCTTAGAGGCAAGGCTCTATGCCTTTGGAGTACTTTTGATGTGTCCCGTCAACTCATGAGCGAGGAGAAGCTTGCTTAGTACGCCGTCTCCCCCGCCCACGGGCGCGGTGGCTCGCAGGATGAGGTGAAGCTTGCTCCGCCTTATACCCGCTCCCTCGCCCATGTGCGCGGTGGCTCGCAGGACGAGGAGAAAAATTTACTACTCCCTCCGTTTACTCCTCGTCCCTACTACCTTGGTTATAGAGATTATATCATATTGTTTGGAATATATATGTCCTTTAGTAGATTTCAATATGAACTACTAGTACATACTCGAAACAACGATGTATATAGACGTATTTTAGAGTGTAGATTCACTCATTTTGCTCCGTATGTAGCACTCTCCCTCGCCTCGACCCTGCATACGTGGTGGGCGTGCAGCAATTCATTCGGTCTCATATAGCGAGCGATATATACTGCACTACATTATTGCTCGACTTCCCGAAGAGGCGAAGAGCCAATCGCATGGTTAATATTTTGGAGTTGCCAAGCGCAAGGTTATAGGAGAACGAGTAGTAGGTGCTGCGTCATTTATAAATAAAGATTTTTTTCTTCAGTGGCACGTACGCAATATGATAGGTTCGTATGGAGAGAAAAGGAAACCGCTCCACTATATACATAGTCAGGACGGGCTAGCCTACACGGTTGCTTGCTGGGGTTGCTCTCTTCACACTCTCTCGCACAAAACGACTGTGGCCACATCTCTAACATCCCGGCGGATCACGTCCGCTTGGGGAAGGGGTGGATGCTTAGTGTAGATGCGGTGGCCGTCGCCGACGGTGAAAACCCACTGTCGGCACGTCCCGATCAGGGGTCCCCGCCGTTCTCTCTAACAAAGCCGGTGAGGTTGCCTTCGTCCCTTGCTCACTGCTGCGACGTGGGCAGTTGCCGCCTCCCGCCACCCTCCTCAAGGTTTAGCTACGTCCCTCGGTACAACTCCCTTTACTGGGCTTGCACCTTGCTCCAGCTGCCCACATCACTCCTTGTGGATATTTCTCTACTTCTTTGCCCCTTTTATACCTCTCTTGGCTTCTACGTCTTGTATTTGTGATGAGTTTATGTCTCATCAACTAGTCCCAATAATCTTATTCTAATCACGCTTCTTCAATTTCTTTGCCACAGGGATGCTCATCTCGATTTTGGTGAAACTGCACAAAATGATCCGATGGTCAAAAGGTTGCAAACTTCATTTATTAGGAAGCTCGAACGTTGCCAGCAAATTGAAGCCTGGTCAGGGTTCACGGTTCAAGGGCTAGGGACTGCATGGATCATTTTTTTCTTTAGCTGCCTCTGTTCCAAAATAAGTGTCAACTTTAGTAGTAGTACAACTTTGTACTAAAGTTTGCACAACGTTGAGACACTTATTTTGGAACGGAGGGAGTACATATTTGCTATGATCTGTCAATCATTGAGATGCAATAGCATGCATGTTAGTCTCCTTTGTATTTGATGAAATGTTGCAACGGGCAACCTTGGACGCAAGAGAAGCTGGAAGCTTCATAGCATTGTACAAATTTATCTCGCTGATAAATTACAGTACGTACTATACTAGTACTTCCTCCGTTCCTAAATATAAGTCTTTGTAGATATTTCACCATGAACCACATGCAGATGTATATAGATGCATTTTAAGTGTAGATTCATTCATTTTGTTCCGTGTGTAGTGGAATCTCTACAAA
The DNA here is from genome assembly GCA_021605145.1 of Aegilops bicornis. Taxonomy (NCBI): domain Eukaryota; kingdom Viridiplantae; phylum Streptophyta; class Magnoliopsida; order Poales; family Poaceae; genus Aegilops; species Aegilops bicornis. The sequence continues at coordinate 379,919,558 of CM038669.1, read as the reverse complement.
GACTTATATACTAGTAATAGCTAGCCCCCACTACTAGGAATTCTCTATCCTCTCCTTGAGCCACATCATCAAAATTGATGTAGCCATTAGATGAAGTAAATCAGTCCATAATAGCCGTCTGATCTAGACGTTGAGAGGCTCCACACTAAGCCACATGCAAGCATGCAGAAATATCGTGGCACATGCATGTGAGTGGGTTTTAACTCACATCAACATGTCTGCATGCAAGCATGCACCGGTAGCATGCATGTAAGTGAGCTTTTAAGTCCCATTAACATGTCAAAAAGAAAAATATAATCCCATTATGCAGTAGGAGTTGGCTGATCTTTTTTCTTTATGTGGGATGATCTAAATGATGATGGGAGTTTATTTAGTTTGGCTACCACATTTGTCATGCGGTTATAGAGTTTTTTTATTTCTATGAAATCGATAATTTTGCGTAGAGAGATATACCGCTGTTCCGCGGCAACGCACGAGGACTCATCTAGTAATATTTAGGAACGGAGGGAGTACTATGTAAAGAGTTAGGTGTCGCACGGTGATAGTGTGAGGTGGGCCATGTAATCACTGAGCCTGCGTGTTTTCACTACTCTTGCACGCCTCCGCTGTAAGAATGGAGAAAATTGTAATCTAGTAGTAGTACCTCCTTTTGCCGAAAGCGTGGGACATCCAACAGTCCTACCACCTCAGTAATAAGACCAATGAGCCGTCAAATCACATAGACCCAGCAGTAAGTTGGATGGACGAAGCAACCATCACTCTTGCGCCAGTGAGAGGTTGCGTCCGCTCTGCCCGGGCATGAATGCGGCACCGATTCTTTGGAGCGGCGCTGACCGTTTCAGGCGGGAAGCGCGCGCGGGCGATGGAGGGGCTTTGGGTGGGCCAGGCTGGTCAGGAGCGGGCGTGGCAGCTGTCCGCTTGTCCCTGGGACACACCCGGAAGCGAGAGGATGCACCAACTCTCGCGGCTAAAATCATACACTACACACCATCTCTCTCAGAGGAGTAGGTCGATCTGTCGCTCTCTCTAACACACACATGCCGTTGAACACACACACACACGCTGGCGCACCTTGGTCCCGTTGCACCTTCTAACGTGACTTATTACACCTAGACGGAGGGAGTAGTAAGTATCACGAGATACGGTGGCCTTGACTTAAGTCGAATACAAGTGCCCAAAATTTGTGTGCATGTTATAATAAGGATTCACTTAAAATAGTACATGAGCGAACAGAGGGATCAATTGGACAGTGTTCCCGAGTAGTAGCGAGATGTATGAGGTAAGATACACCGCTGGCACTTTTATTTTTTCTTATTAATTTGTTTGTTTCACCCTCTGACTGGTGGGACCCAGCATTACTACGTGGAGAGAGGTAAGGTGACTAAGGCTGCATTATTTACGCAACACTGTGGATAGTCTTACCACCAAAGCCACATGACACGATTATGATTGAAATCCCAATGACTCCCACACACACAAAAAAAAACACGGCATGCTTGTCACATGAATGCAGGAATGTATAAAAGGTCATTTTCCTCTCGTTGAACATAACGGGAGGGTTGTGTAGCGTAGCCTGTTCGCTCATCAAACTTGAGGTCTCGGGTTCGATAACTACACTTGAGCATAATCTGTGCCAGGAGGATTCTTTGACTGGTCAAAATGTTTTCTAGGGTTTGCACGCTTCACACTCTCTCTCCAGTATATATATACACGCTGGAGCCTCAGCGCTTGTAGTTGCTCTCTTCACACTCTCTCGCCCTCTCCAGATCTAAACAAGAATTCGTTAGCCTCTCTCTCCCCTCACTACTGCTCAAAGAGCCGGCAGGATCCGTCCGCCGGGAAGGGAAGGAGGCTTAACATTGTCGCCGTTGGCGAGGGACTACCGGCGCAGCTGTTCACTTTCCACCCAAAGGCGGGCGGGAGGGCCTCCTACCCCTTCTTCTTCGCCCGTCCCATCGCCCACCGAACCACGCCCAAGAACCTTAAGGTATAATTTACTTACTCCACATGCATTGCTCTAGCTGCATGTATACCATGAATCTAGGACGTGGTTCAAAGAGGAAAGGAGTGGGGAAAGTAGTGGGAAAAGTTGTATATAGCATGAATCTAGGACGTGGTTCAAAGAGCAAATGAAGGGGAAAGTTGTATAGCATGAATCTAGGACGTGGTTCAAAGAGGAAAGTAGTGGGGAAAGTTGTATCGCATAAATCTATGACGTGGTTCAACGAGGAAAGGAAAGGGCGAAAGTACTAGTTCAAAAAGGAAAGGAAGGGACAAGGCTGTAGAGTTTGAGCAGGACTAGATTTGCTGCGCTCACATAGGGAAAGGTGTCTAAAGATAACAAAACTGGGACCAACACAAATATGCTCCTTGGTTGTTTGTTCTTTGTCGCAACAGACTGTGCATGACCACAGTACATCGGTAGATGCACATGGTGCTGAAAGGCCCACCGTCCCTGCAACTCATTAGTTGTTGTTAATCTAAGGCCCTGTTTGGTTAAAAACTCCCTAGTCCCTACCTGCTTGGTTCCAGGGACTAAACATGGACTAAAGGTTATTAAATGACATGCTAAAAGACCATGTTACCCCTAGTAATGAACTAATAGAAACACGGTGCGATGCGTGGCAGGGGCAACTGTTGGAAAAAGCCCAAAAAGACTCCTCGGGGTCTTCTTTCTTTAGTCCAAAATGCCCACTTTTAGTCCCTAAAAGTCCCTCTTGTTTGGTTTAGATGTGACTGACATGGAGTTTTTTTAGTCCCTACACCAAAATGTCCTCGTAAACAAACACCCTCTAATAATGTCATTTGGAAAATTGATGCAATGCCACGCTTAAAAGCAAATTACATGTTTAACGAATTTTATTGTTAATATAATCTCTATGTTAATATTAATCAATGCCACCATTTGAGAAATGCTACTGTCTTGCTTTCTTTCCCATTTAGATAAAGTAGATGCTTCTTTTTGTTGGCTTCTGTGTCATCCACCGTTATTGACCACTAATTGCTTCCTTTGCACCTCTGTGTAAACAGGGTTATCTACTTCACCTCGTTGCCATTGTGACCTTTTGTTGCCTTTGCACAAAACACTTTTGTTTTAGGAGTGTTTTGTGCAGTTCAACCAAAATGTCACACCGACAACGTTGCTTGATTGCTTGATCTTAGTGGAACTGCACAAGAGGAGATCTTACTTCCTATCCTTTAAGGCGAATTTGGTTGTGATCTTCTTCTTGTGAGTTGTTTGAATTCCGCATCATGAGAGGTCAGTACTAGCCTTCTTTCGCATGATTCTGCAGTGTGCTTTCATATGTTGTGCTACTTGTACGATAATGTTGCTTGATTTTAGTGAACTGCACAAATGGAGACAAGACTTCCAATCTGTATGTGCACCGTAATATCCCATTGAGGTAAGATAAGGATACTTCACAAATCACCGGCCTGTATTTTGCCACTTTCATCGAGAAAATTAAGTTTAGTACTATATTTGTGCTCCCTAATTGACATGCCAAATCTTACATTGAAGGCGAAACTTATGCATTATTGAACCAAGTGATGAAGGGGAAGAACAAGCGGAAGAAAAACAAAAATCAACTCCGGTCTTTGTAATGAAACCTTTGGGCTGTGATGACACAAGTAATGATATAGTTTTGCATCTTAATTTATTGCTATGGCTGGAACGAGCAATTGTTTTGCCACTGATTTGATGCCGCTCTTAATGTAATACGTAATTATCTCTACTTGTGCAAACGGGGATCTTCTTTGAAGATACCATATATTTTAGTGGAACTGCACAAGAAGATGTTGGAAACATTAAACTAATCGAGGAGTATATAGTAAGCATGGACACCATCGTGATAGCAACAGATGGTTCCGGAGAAGTGCTTCATCTGTATGCTCTACACAATAAGCCTCCTGACAAAGGTTGGTACTCGCCCACTGATTTCATCCATATGATTGAGCTTTGTCATCTCTATTGGTGTTGTGCTACTGTTTAGATGTTGTCATGAAAAAGTGGTATTGTCCTTGAGAAGTGCTTCATCTGTGCTGTTTTAAATATTTCCTTTCCTTTTTTTCGAGCAAACATGGATGCTAGCATTTAGTAGTCCTCTTGTCTTTGCACAACAGGATGATCTTCCTCTGAAAAAGAATATGGAGTACGTGAAGTGACAAGTTCCAATTATGCCAGGATGAAGAAGCCCTGTCTATCTTCTCATCAGAAGGAGCAGTTGAAGGATGGTTACATTACTCCCCACAAGACCAAACTAACTTCAGCTCAGAAGGACTGACAAATCTCCATTTTTTGCTGTGATGCACGAGTACAATGTTGTTCTAGGATTCTTTCTGGTGAGTTCCATTTTTCTAAAAGTGTGCTCTACATGAACCATGTATGTGCCTATTGAAGTTGTCAATTCATAGTACAGTTTGCTTTATACTAATCAATTTTTTGTATTTGTGCAAACAGGGGTGCTCAGCTTGATTTCAATGGGAACTGCACAAAATGTTCATGAATACATCGAATCATTCATTTCCACCACAAGAAAGGAGGTGCCGATAAGTTCAAGGCGTTGCAACATATAAGGGCAAAATTATACAAGCTACGCACGAATTTGGTTGATTTTGGTGGAACTGCACAAAAAGAACATCTGGTTTATTTAGCACGAGGTGCCATGTCAATGTCCGAACTGATGGCAAACCCTGCCCATCCCACAATCGTAGGCATTTGATATTTTGGAATGGGAGAACCTTGTCAAATTTTGCTCATTGATTTTAGCAAGACATGCGTTTTATATTTTCGAATGGGACGCCCTTTCTTTGTCGGCAGCGTTGATCAATTTTTCTTTGTTCTTTAGTTGTGAAGTAAATATTGCCTCGACATGTGAGTCGCCGAGATGCATAATCATCGATTGTTTTGAATGTTCTCTATGAATTGCCATGCTGTGTGTTTGATTGCAATGTACAAAAACGCTAAAAGATGCTCAAACTCTTTGTACTCCTTCTATTCCTTTTACTTAGCACATTGTGAAAGTGCATAAGATTGGTCAAAGTAGAGATACTTTGTTGTAGACAAAACTTGTATGCGTAATAGAAAGGACCGGAGGGAGTACATGTGAAATCGCTGCAAACGAGGTGATCACCACAGGAATAATGCTAGTACGTATTGTTTTGCATGTTCATCCAATGCCGTGATACATGAATTCAAACTAATCGAAATAAATTCATTCATACACGGTCGGATTTCATATAAACATGCCGGATTTCATTACATTTCATACATTCTTCAACTAAAAAGGGGTGCGCTGGAGGTATAACTAAATAACCAAAGCTACCCACATGTCCCGGCCGAGCGAGCAGAAAGCTTGGTGACTTAGCGCAAGTGCAGTTACAGAATCGACATGTGGCCTGTTGGGCCCACGTGTCGACCACCATAGCACCAGCAGTTAAGTAGAAGCAGCGTTCTTCTCCAGCGTAGCTCTCCGACTCCACGTCGCCGCCAAGAAGCTAACCGGCCGTCAATGGTCAACCCGCCAAGCTTGGCTTCAACCGGAGAGTAGCAGCGGTGGCCTTACTTGGACCCGAGCGGCGGCGACCTCATCGTGTTCTACTCTTCCTCGTTTTACGTGTGGCGTGGCCTCGTTGGCGTGGGCGGGGCCTCGGCGAGCCGGCGATGTCCTCTGTCTCGTTGCGGTGGCGGCGCCAAGCGGTGGAAATCCTCCCCCACGTTGCAGGCAGGGTGGGGCCTCGGCTGAGACGGCGATGTCCTCTGCCTCGTTGTTGGCGGGGCGGGGCCTCGGCGGAGTCGTCGGTGTCCTCTGCCTCGTTGTTGGCGCCGCGGGGCCTCGACAGAGCAGGGCCTCGTCGACGCCAGCGGAGCGGGGACTCGTCGGAGCTGGCATTGTCCTCTGCCTCATCCTCGGTCTCGCTAAACAGCGCCTCGCCCTCTTCATCGCCCTCTTTGCTAGCCTCTTTGTAGGCGGCCGCAGCCTCCGCCACCCGCATGCGGTACCGCCAGCGCTCGAGGCGGCCCTTGCGGGTGGAGTGGTACGAGTCGAGAAGCACCTCCTGTTCCGCCCGCTCTGCGGCGATCTGCTCCTCCACCTGCAGGTGCTCCTGAAGGAGATGGTAGTTGTAGGCGGCGTCGGCCTGCGCCTCCCGGAACTGCTCCTCACGCATTTGCCTCACCCTGTCCATATATTGGGCACGGGCCTCGCCGATGGTCATGGTGCAATGCACCGGCGAGGATGGCGCGGAGGAGGGGGTTGGCGCCGGACCGTCGACTACCATGTTCTCCATTGGGACGTCGTCGTCCTCCGGCTGCCTGCCGGCCAGCCGGTCGGCAGCAATGGCTGCCATCTCCTTGTGGTCCGTCACCCGCCCGTCCCGAAGAGCACTGGAGCGCGATGAAGCCATGGTGGGCACTAGTGGTGTGGACAGGAGAAAGGGAACGAATGCGGATGACTGCGGCTATGGCCGGCGCAGCAGTTTATATAGGAATGGTGGGCGGGCGGAGGGACGGACGTGTGGCGCCGGAGTAGCCGCCTCGGCAACCGCGTATCATTAATGTGGGCGGAAGATGGACGGACTGACGGCACTTGTGTCATTTGAAGGCGGAGCAATCGCCTGCACCGGTAAACGGGGTGGGCGGCGCTGACTGTTTCGGGCGGAAAGCGCGCACGGGCGAGGAGATGACTTTACTTGGAGAGGATGACAATGGGGACCCACCAGGTCCATAGCCTCACGTACGCAAGTGCCTCCTCCTGGTTTCATGACATGACGGTCCCACACCATTGTCAACCTATGTAGTAGTCAATAAACGAGAGAATTGCACAAGAAGCGGCTGGCAGCTGGGACCAAGCAGCTCGAGAATATTTGTGTTTTTGAGGTGTGAGCACTGCAGAGTTTTTCGATGTTTAGCCCAGATATTAATTTTTCTCCTCTGAACAACAATGAAAACATAGCTGCAGGTATTAATTGGGCGGGTTGTGGCCCGTCTAGCCCAGGCCAGATATCCAGCCCAGATATTAATTTTTTTTCAAGCTGAAAATGGCTAGCCCCGCTATACTTTTTTTAGGAATACCCAGGCAAGGTCAAGTTGTTATTCTCCGCCCCGCTGGGCTGCAAATCTTTCCTAGAAGGGATGCATTAGGCTTAACAAGAAAATGGGCTTTACGAAATAATAAATGGGATGTAATTATAAAAACTGGGCAGTAACTATAAAAAATGCACCAAACACGTGATTACTTTATAAAATATTATTTTTGGATATTGAAAATTTTAATTTCATTAATTGTTGTGAGCGTAATGTTTCGTTGGATTTTTACGTAATATAAATTTATATTGAAATCATATTTAATCTGACTAGAAATTTTGGGATAAAAATATTTCGGATCCCATCAAAATGTGGGAAATTTTATTGAGTTCTGTTTTGAACGGTTGGTTGAAATGGGCTGTACTTTTAACAAATTGTAAATGGGCTGTAGTAAATTCCATTAGAATTCAAAAATGGGCTACACATTCTTACAAATCTCAAATGGGCTATAAGTTCTTGCCGCACATTTCTGGCCTTACTAAGTTGACGCGTCCCCTAAAAAAACAGAGTTGACGCGTATGCAAGGCTTTGTCAACTTATAGTCAACACACGGTTCTAGCAGCAGTGGCCATTGGATGTCCATCCAACGGATGCCGTACTCCTTCTTCAATCTCGGATATTCTAGCTTCACCCGCCCAAAAAATGATTCCTCCCCCTGACATCTGGGGCGCACTGCTTTGGAAGTCGACATCAGGCCTACTAAGTTGACGTACCAAGGGCTTTGTCAACTTAGTCACTCTAAACGATTCTAGCTGCAGTGTCCGGACAATGTCCATCCGACGGCCGTCGTGCTTCTTCAACCTCTGGTCTTCTTCCTCCGACCCAGCAAAGGCTTGCGGTCGTGCCGCTGCCTCGCCTCCCGTGGCGGCTGTCTTTGCCATGAGGCCTCACCGCCCCCTACTCACTACTACAAAAAGGGCTATAGATGGAATGGCTACTAATGGCGCACCTGTGATGTGGTGCGCCATTACTATATTCTAATGGCGCACCATGTCTCGGTGCGCCATTAATATATTACTAATGGCGCACCTGGTGTGTGGTGCGCCATTAGTAGTTTGGAAAAAAAAACATAAAAAAAATTTTGTTACTAATGGCGCACCGGTGCATAGTGCGCCATTACTAATTGACATAGTAATGGCGCACCACATCCGTCGTGCGCCATTAGTAGTTTTGAAAAAAATGTAAAAAAAAAAAATTGTTACTAATGGCGCACCTTGTAGTGGTAATGGCGCACTTTCCACTGGTGCGCCATTACTAAGTTTTTTAAAAAAAATCAAAAAAAATATCATTTTTTTTATTTTTTTTTCAAAACTACTAATGGCGCAGTGGGGTGGTGCGCCTTTAGTAGTTGACCTATTAATGGCGCACCACCCCAGGGTGCGCCATTAGTAATTTGGCCACCTTCCACCGACGGCGTACCGTGGAAGGTGGAAGGTAACCAAGTTACTAATGGTGCACCGTGGGTGGTGCGCCATTACTAGTTCAACTACTAATGGCACCACTCCCACGGTGCGCCATTAGTAACTTGGCCACCTTCCACCGAATGCACCCCGTGGATCGCTTTTCAGCTTTAAAAAAATAAAAGAAAATGATGAAAATTTCAAAAAATAAAAGAAAATAAGTTTCCCATGTGATATGTGGTCTAGTTGTTGGGAAAATTTGCAAATATGAATTTCGACTTCATTTGCAAAATCTCGAGAATTTGTAAAATGGGCATAACTTTTGCATACTAACTCGGATGAAAAAGTTTTTTATATGAAAAATCATCTACTCGAAAAGTTACATCCGAATTTAACAGGGGGGAACCCCGTTAAACATTTTCAAAATTCCCAAAAACCTAACAGAAAAAAAGTTACGGGGCTTTCAAGATCTAGCGGCAAAAAAATTCAAAAAATTTCAAACTTACTAGTGGCGCACCGTGGATGTGGTGCGCCACTAGTAATAGAAAAAAATTACTAATTTCAAAATTACTAATTTCAATTTTTTTTTGATTTTTTTCAAAAAATGATACGTAATATGATCGAGAAGTTTGAAATATTTTTCAAAATTTCATCATAGTCATTAACATGAACAAAGTCCTAGACATCAATAAGGTATAACTTGAGTTGATATGCTAGATATATCAACAAGTGCACGTGAAGTGAGCTGTTGCTTGGGGTTGGATAGAACTCTGAAGTTAAGCGTGCTTGGGCTGGAGTAGTGTGAGGATGGGTGACCTTTCGGGAAGTTTGACCACGAGTGCGATTTGACACGAGATTAAGCATATTGACTAGAGATTAAGCCATAGTGAACTGAGATTAAGAAAAATTTGAAAAAATTAAAAAAATTTGAAAAAAAAATGTTACTAATGGCACTTCAATAGGGTGCGCCATTAGTATACCAGAATACTAATGGCGCACCTCTATAGTAGTGCGCCATTAGTATACTAGATACTAATGGCGCATCAGGCTATACTAATGGCGCACTACATGGTGCGCCATTAGTAGCAGAATACTAATGGCGCACCACCTGGTGCGCCATTAGTAAAAATTACTAATGGCGTGCTATTAATGGCGCACCACAGATGCACCATTAATAGCCATACTAGGTGCGCCATTAGTAGGGGTTTTTCTAGTAGTGACTACTCCCACCGCTGGCCAGGCCATCCCTCCACTCACCCACACCCCCTGTTATTCTCAAGGGCGATGACAACAGTAAAATAACCAGTGAACCCTCGTACTCCTCTCCGCGTGTGCATCCACTGCCGCGTCTTCCCCGGCTCCGCGTCATCCCCTTCCGAGGCCTCGCCGTCATCCACCGCCGGGGTGCTCTCGGCGCAGCATGGTCAACGTGGTCAAGGAACGACTTCCATCGGACGTGGACTATACGTGGAGAGGCCGATAGCTGGGTCCACGGCAGTCGCAAGGAAGTGCCTCCTTATTACGCGCAAAATAATTATTCCTCCACCTCACAGCGGGGACCCACCGGACGGGGCACCGTATTTCGCGAAAAAAATGATTCGCCCCCTGACTACTGGGACCCACGAGCTACATCTTCGCACGCAAGGAAGTGCGTAAAAAAACGATTCGCCCCCTGACAGCTGGGACCCACCAGCTACATCTTCGACGCAAGGAAGTGTGTCCGAAAAAAATGATTCGCCCCCGACTGCTGGGACCCACCAGCTACACCTTCGCACGCAAGGAAGTGCGTCCGGGCAAAAAAAAAAACGATTCGCCCCCTTGACAGCTGGGACCCAGCAGCTACACCTTCGCATGCAAGGAAGTGCGTCTGGGCAAAAATAACCCAAAACGATTCGCCCCCTGACTGCTGGGACCCACCGGCTACATCTTCGCAGTAAGGAAGTGCTCGGCGGTCGGGACCCACCGGTCGAGCGTGCGTATCATTGTCATTCTGGTCGTGAACGTGTACATACATACCGGTCGTTGTAGAGGCGCGACGCGTCGTAGTACAGCGCCGCACGTAGCATGTACACGCACGCATCGCGCTGTGGTGCAAGAAAGAAAATACAACCACATATGTGTACATACGGGCGGGGTCTCGAACGCCTACACGCGCATACGTACGGCGAGGGCTCGTGTACATGGCTGGGCCGGAACGGAGAAACAACATCGTCGTCGTGTTCATGGGGAGGCAACGGAATGCGTCGTGTTCATGGGGAGGTAACGGAATGCGTCGTGTTCATCGGGAGGCAACGGAACGCGGTGGAGCCAACCGGCTGGGTCAGAACGGAATGCGTGGTCATGTTCATCGGGAGGGCTTGGACGGAACAGGCGATGGAAACGAGTCCTGGCGTACCGCACAACGAAGGAAACAGACCTCCTATGTTCGGAACGGGGTCCTGTTGATCAGGAGGGGTCTGGCGTACCGCAAAACGGAGGAAACGGACCTCATACGATCGAAACGGGGGTCCTGTTGATCGGGAGGGGTGTGGCATACCGCAAAACGAACGAACGGACCTCCTACGGTCGAAACGGGGGTCCTGTTGATCGGGAGGGGTGTGGCGTACCGCAAAACGAACGAAACAGACCTCCTACGGTCGAAACAGGGGTCCTGTTCATCGGGAGGGGTGTGGCGTACCGCAAAACGGGACTCCACGGGATAATGTTCATCTCCACCGTCGACCTCCTCCAGCCGCCACGGGCTCCTGTTCATCCAGCCTCCACCGCGCGCTACTCCACCGGCTACTGTTCAACCACCCCTCCACCGTCTACTATTCATCCAGCCCTCCACACCACGGGGTCCTGTTCAACCACCCCTCCACGGGCACCCCTCCACCATCTACTGTTCATCCAGCCCTCCACCACACCACGGGGTCCTGTTCATCCAGAGGCAACGCCACCTCTCACTGTTCATCCAAACCCCCCCGCAACACTTATTGTTCATCCACTCGATCGGCTTCAGTTAGCAGCAGTAGCGAAGGAATCGCTCGATCGGGTTCAGTTAACAGCCATTGATCCATCGCCGGGTTGATGCGTAGCCTGCGGTCTGTCGCTTCGGGTTGATTAGAGCCCAACACCTCGCTTCGGGTTGATTAGAGCCAATGCCTCACACACGCAGCGTACATGTACGAGAAAGCAGCGATCGCTCGGCCCCCCACCTCCCACCGTAATCGGGAACTCCCCAAATTTTTCCTCGCCCTCGCTTCTACCACGGTTTTTTCCGTCATGGACGGCCCAAAGAATGTCATGCAGCTGCGTCTCCGGCCCGCCCAGGACGAAAAGCCCATTTTCTGTCATGATTTTTTGTCATAGAAGTAGGAGCCCACCACATCTATGTTGATACCGGGTTTTGTCACAATTATCGTCATAGAAGTGTCATATGTATGATAGAATTTTTTCGTTCGGCATAAAATGTCACGGAAGTGTCTTTTTTTTGTAGTGCATATTGTGGAGCTTGTCCTTGCTATATAATCACTAGTTCCATTCTTGTCTCATGTTCCACAGATCAAAAATTGGGCACACGATCCAATGCAAGTTTCTGCCTTTTCTGAAATTTTGCAAAGGAAGTGCCTTATTCCTAATTCCTATTGAGCTGCAATTTGGCAGGGTGATTAACATTAATAAATCACCCATGGATACCAAAGATGAGCTCAATCCATTCATCCTAGCTCCCTATGCAATTTTTCAAAGTTTCTGACCAGAATGCAACTTTGTGAAAGAAGTACCATCATAGAGTTTCCAAAGGGGATGAAACTTTTCCATCCTCTCAACTATTCCAAATCATTAGCCTCCACCCAAATTCAGCTCATTTCATTGATCTATGTGAGCACAGGAGCAATTCTTGTTTTCTGTCCAAATTTTCAGTTTGTGAACCACGTATATTTTATCTTGCTCCACTAGGGCTGAAAATATTTCCAAGCCTTCTCCTATCCATATAACCCACCTACTCAAGAGTTTGGCTCATTTCATGTAGCCAATATTTTCCTAGAAGTTTCCCAAGTTACTGGTCAGAAGTGATGTTTGTGAAACAAGTACCATTTTGGCAAGTCCATTTGGTATGAGATTTTTACAGCATCATTATATGTCTAATCATCAAGATTTGCCAAGTGGTAGCGCAAGCCAACACTCCTAGTGAGTGCTTCTTCCTCATTTAGTTTCTGGACCATATTTGACAGTTGTACTACAGCTATGTTAAATACTGGTCCAAATCCCCTCCAACTTCCGAGGACCGTAGTCCTTGCTAGACTAAACATCCCAGACAACAAGTTTAGTCCTTAACCTCACTAGTTTGATCACCAAGATGCGGCCAAGTTTGCTACAACAAACTTGTTGAGCTTGTTTCCCTCTGCTCACTACACCTCTGCCCGTGCCATCACCTCATCTTTAATGAGCCTTGGAAGGACTCCTCTACTGACAAGGTTTGGCACTAAGTAGGAGGCCGGAGCGTGCAGTGTCCGTGGTGATCACGAGTGATGCCGTCCAAAACGGTGGTCTGCACACTGTTGGCCTCAGCAGAGCAGCTCCGGCTGGCTCTGGCCCGCCCTAGCCTGTCCAACAGCTTAGCCTCGTCGTCGCCTTCCCCCTGGAGCTCATTCCCCCTTCATTTGCTTCCTCGTTGAGACGTCGCCGTCGCCGAACAGTGAGCGCCCGAGCGCGCCATCGTTTTCCTCCTCTGTCTCCTTCTTCCCTGAGCTCCCTTAGCGTTTTGCAGCCCCGTGAGCTCGTCCGGATCCCCATCGTCGCCTTCCCACCGCTTCCCGCGAGCCTTGGCCGCGCCTGCCGACACTGCGCCGTCGCCGAGGCATGGACACGTTGCATGCCGCGTGCCACCTCCTCCCCTCCCCCTCGAGCCCTCCCCGCGGCTATTTAAGCACGCCCTGAGCGTCCTCGCAGTCCGCAACCCCCTCCCCGGGCCTCTCCCCGAGCCCAGAGCCCCTCTCTGACCCCCATCACCACCATGGCCGCTGCCTTGGGCCTCCATCAATTTTGGCACTCCCGAGCCCTCCTCTCCATTCCCTCACCACCACTTCATCCCCCATGCTCTGACGAACCTCCCCGTGGCCTCGGCCTCTCCCCTTCCCCACTGTAGCGCTGCGTCCACCGGTGGCCGAACCCCCCTCTCCGCCATAGGCCTTGCTGCTCTCTCTCCGGTGCTCCTCGGTGGCAGCAAGCACCTCCACCGGATGCGCCTCTCCCTCCCGATCACCTGGATAGGCCGCACGCCTCGTATTGTGGCCGAAGTCGCCGATGCTTGTCGTCGGGACGAGCGCTCCCTCGGCCAGGCGCACTCCACGCGGGAGGAAGAAGAAGACAAGCCGGGCGGGCCCCACCCTACATGGGCCCCGCTTGTCATTGGCCGAGAAGGTGCCCAGTCAGTGTAAGCGGAAACATATCCACCAAAGTGCGTTTTCATTTCTCTGAAGACGTATTCAGCGTAGTATGTTTTCTGCTAACTGAAAACGTATTGCCTGGAATACTCTTTCTATTCTCTGGAAACGTATTTTCTCAAATGCGCTTTTTGTTTTCAGCCCCGCCGGCCGAAGTGGCTAAATTGTGAACGTTCACCCGTTAAGGCCAGAAATGGATAGAATTTTATTCGATTTCTGCTTAATGAACGAACGTCCACAACTTTGCGCTCGTAACTCCGATCGAGGTGATTCCAGCGCTCACGTTCTCTGTTCGTCGAGCTCTTTCCGTTGGTATCATTTTCATTATGTTTTCACACAATGAAAATGACCACTTTTCCCTTGCCCGTAAACAGCCCCCTCTGAGAGAGAACTGTTTCTGGCAAATTTTTCCGCGATTGTTTCACACTTCTTCCCGGAGTATTTGACGAACCCCAGGCAAGCCAACCACTTATCATGAGCCCCAAAATTGTATGTTGACTTTGCTGGTACCTCGTGTGTGTGCTTAGTTGTAGTAGTTTTTGTTTGTTTCGTCTGCCGTTATTTCAGTTGTGCTATATGTTAGTACTACTTGCCACATCATGTTTGCTTTTCATGATAGCATTTGCCATGCTAGTTATATTGTTGTTGATAATGTCATACCTGTGTTTTGGTTAGTTTCATGCCAGTAGTATTGATGCTATGATGATTTTGTCACACCATCGATAAACTAGTAGCCGACATTGTCATGTTTCATAGGATTTATCTGTTCACTTGAGGAACTTGATATTTGTTAATGCATTTGCATGTTGCATGCTCATTGTTGCATCTTTGTTAAATATATGCTCGTAATGTTAATGATGGTGGAGAAGTTAATAACATGATTTAATAATAAACCTCCTCCGTAATCGATGGGATCGAGTCATAGTGCCACCAAATCGAGCTTTCTCCTGTGCAGCCACATTTGCCTTTATGGGAGGCCCTAGCTGGGTCTATTGTCATGCCTCTCACCGGTGCCCCCAACTAGGGAGGGTTATGGGCGCGCGCTACCCTAATCAGGTAGGCAGACATAAGCCTTGTGAGCCCGCGTTTGGTTATGTGTACATGTCCCTGTTTGGGACCTTTTTACCACGACGGTGGCCGTAGGTGCCTTTGGCAAGCACGAGGCCACCCATGACTTAGCCCAAAGGGGAGTTGGTCAGAGTGGCCGGGAGAGTGTCATGGCAGTAGGTCGGTTTTGTTGGAACACCGTTGGTCCACCCGAATGGGAGTGCGAGCCCATGGGTTCCGTGGTGTGGGTAAAGTTTGCTACCTCTGCAGAGTGTGTGTTAGATCTATCGATAGCCGCGTCCTCGGTCATGGGCACAAGTTCGTAATAGGTCATACTATAGGGTCTTGGTCGAAATGGAGGATAAATCTGCCAATAACTTATGTGATAACTAAGATGTGATCAATAATGTGGTGACTTGGACAATGAGAAAATCGTGAGAAGTCACGATGATGTGTTGATATGACCCCGAGATGAGGTCCCGGTAAGTCACGAGTTTGCTCCGAGGAGCCGCAACAGAGTAAGTGATTGTTGCATGAGGTTAATACAATATGTCTTCATGGGAGGTAACTGGTAGTTTATTTTCAGCATATTTTCTTGATGCCATGCCATGTTTTGATATGCTATGCTTTGCTGTTGTTATGTTAGAAGTAAGTTGGATATGCGATGCTAGTAGATGCTATGATGTTGTTCATGCTTAGTTTGATTTATGATTCTTGTTAATGTTATGCCATGCTTAGAAGTTGTGTTGGAGTAGATTGTCGCATATGCTTGGTTCTTGCTTTGTCATATGTTTGTTTGGATGCTATGTATTTGGTTGTCTTGCAAGTACATTCAATGTACTGACCTGGCGTGTCATGCCAATTTTGTAGTTCGTGTCCAGATTGTTCGTTTGTTCCGTCGTGCTAGGCCGTAATCTTGCCAGTCTTGTGAGTTATGGAGCTCAGCCAGAGTGATATGCTGCCAAACCAAGACTTTCGCCACCATTTATATAGACTTCCGCTACCATGTAAATAGCCTTAGGGCTACGCGAGAAGATTGTATTCATCAGTGATGTAATCTTATACACATGTATTTGATGAATATTCTTGTACCTGGAATGCTGTATCATGGACCTGTCAGGCGTCAGGTGTTATCCTGGGCTGACGTGCGAAGGCCCCTGCTCCAAGTGGATCGGGGTGCCACAGGAGATGGTATCAGAGAAGCCAGGCTGGCATAGCTTATCCTAGCGTTAGATCACCGCTACCATCAACCCGTAATGACCCTAAGGGATTTGACCCATCCCTGGCATCCGGCATGGCCACTGTTAATCAATAGGTGGCGCAGTCGGGACCGACACGTCCTCACCCTGCTGTCCATGCCTAGTTATCCGTGGAACAAATAGCAACCCTATCCTTTCTGGTCGGCCCACCGCTTACCATTCGCCATTAAGGGAAAGGGGCCACACCATGTGGGCATGTCCCGCGTAGCTGCCTATAAATCCCTTCTCCACTAGTCGTATCGCTCACCCCTCAGTCAGCCATGTCCCTGTAGGGAAGCCTAGCTAGCAACACTCCAGCCATGGCTAGCGCCCTCAAAGCTCCCAAGTTTTACACCCGCACCTTTGCCGTCAACCATACTGGCTTTCCACCCCTTCTTACTGAGATGCTCACCAAAGCCTTTGGCTGTAATGCTAGCCCCGATTACCTGGTGTTCCAATCGACACTCGTCCCTCACCTTCACCGCTATGATGCAAGAGTGCACATCGGCCTAGGTTCCGTAGTAGATGACCAGCCTTATGTTTTTCAGGGTAGAGCCATGCCTACCACTGATTTAGCCATTCAGGGCGCTGCTGTGGAGGCTATCCTATACCCTCGAACCAAGCTTCTGCAGGTGGCATAAAGGCGAGAGTTCTTCTTTTTCCCCATTGTGGCAGAAGCAGGAATTCATCCTTCTCCCACTATCCAAGGAAATGGCCCCGCAATCGCTCGCCTGGTGCAATATATCACTGCCCAGGGGATGATGATTTCAAAGATGCTTGCCGAATTTAGAACCCTGGACAACGATGCGGTATGAGTTGTCAGGGAAGCTTATCGTGAGGCTCGTAAATTTGCATCTCAAGCCGTTTGCCCAATGCCATCCGAACCAGTGCTACCCTCTCATCCTGTGTTGTGGCCTAAGCCAAACATCATCACCGTCGACAAGTCTCTTTTCCGGATCCACCAGCAGCATCTGCTTGGATCAATTTTAGCCACACCTCCAGCAGAAGAGCCCCAACCCATAGTACTGTTGGACGATGAAGATGGAGATTGGCTCAGTCTTCGTCCTCCAGGAGAGCCCCAGCATGGCCAGTCTTCTGCATGAACTCAGTCACGCAGCAGGTGTTTCTACGAGTAGGTCGGTCTGTCGGTTCATCCTCGATATGAGGATAGAACCATGTATCCCGGAGTGCGTAGTTTCGATTAGCGCGTAGCGCATTCGTGCTTGGTTGTATGATGGTGCTGTTGTAACCCGTATGCTGTGGTTTATGTATGCTTGCTTGCTTTTGTTTGTGTCTTTGTGTTTGCTTGTCTCTGTCAAGCAGAAATGTTTGATAGGGTTGGCAATGGTTGCTAACAAGATTTTAATCAGTAGAGCACATACACTAAAAACAACATTGACTTATTCCGAGTCTATAATAAAATGCGCGCCATTGTAGGTATATGTATACCAGGAGTACATATACCCACTGGCATTAAAACGCCTTAGTGTGATTTGTCTGGTTTGTCTTTCTGTTGCGTGTATGTTGCATCTGTTTGCTTGTTAGTTTAGACTGCACTGCATCCTGCATGCAGCCCTGGTTCACTCATGAGTACTTTTGTGTTGTACTCGAGAAATGCAAAGTCACATCCCTATCTCTATCTGCGCATACTCCATGTGCCAGATTTTCAAACCCAGAACCTCGAGGAGACATTTTCATCTGGCCATTTCTCGTCCCTAATTCTTTTTCGTTAACCCAATTGCGTTTCCAGAGAAACATTGCCAGCTTTATTTCCCTCGATCCAGTACAACTCCTCGATACATATTTCAACTCCGATTCTACCTCAACACCTACTTTTTCGTGGAGCAATCCAAAAAAATTTCCTCGTACCCTAGTGTGATTCTGAGCTGGCGCAGCCATCTCACCTGCATCTGGACCCCACCATCACCATCACTGCCTTGCGTGGCGTCGGCCAGTCGCCACCACCGCTTCACCGCAGCATGCGATTACTCCATCGGCGCGAAGAGACGGAGAATCAAGCGTGGCAGAGGACCACCCCGTGCACCATCTTCTTCCACACCTCGAGCCACCACACCCAGTCGCGCATTCCTCAAGCTCGCTCGTTCCTGATGAGTATCACCAGGAGGAACGATGCGCTGATCAGTGTGCCCAGCATCACAGCTAGGAAACATCGTAGCGCCACCAGGAACACAGCCTCGCCGAAGGAGCTCGGCTCGATCCCTTCCAAACCAAAGAGGTAGTAGAGCGACATGGTGTTTGTGTGTTGGAAGAGAGACGCGCTGCCGTTTTTATAGCCCAACCCCGGTGTACGGTGAGCGAGGTTCAGGAAAATCGCTCGTTGCCCGATCACCGGCGTCCAGGAGGCGAATCCGCAAGCAGTGCCGATAAGGCGCTGGCCCGCGACGTGAGTGCTCGCTGCACCGGCGCCGTGCACGCCGCGCACTATGGCTCTAGGGTCCTCATTGCCCTAGGAGCTAGATGTGCACTGCGCCAAGCCGCACGCGAAGCTGCAGCACAGAAGAAGCAGTTAGCCGGAGGTAGAAGAAGGAGGCTGCCAGTGGGCCCTGGACCCACGTGTCAGCAGGTGAATCCACTGTTCACTAGGGTGCATCTAGCGGATTTTTCGAGAGTCTGATCTCGAGTGCCCTAGCCGTGGATATAACCGTGTTTTCCCATATCTCTCAGGGTGTACCAATTATCGGTGCCCCCAACTCATTAGAATTTGACCAAAGGTTTAAAATTAACCCAGAGGTTTTTCCCCGGAGGGGTTATCTTTGCAATTGTGCTGTAACCCTAGGAATCTCGAGGACGAGATTCTTTTTAAGGGGGGAAGAGTTGTAACAACCCCAAAATTGGGTTATCAATTTTTGTGCTGTTATTCTCTCCGGGCACTCATTTTCAAAATCTTTCTCCTGAGTTTGTTGGATGACTCTGAGACTTCTTGTCATTTCCAACCTTAAAAAAACCTTGCTCATGTCTTTGTCAGTGGGCAAGACCTCATTTGCATCAGCTCAAACCCTAATTCCAAAATTTTGGAATCTGAATATGGCCTTTGTGATTAGAAAGGAGCTATCATTTTCCTTGAGCTGTTGATCATCCCATCTGCTCCCAGAGACCCTCCTATCCTTGTAAACCTTGGATATGCAAAAATATTGCCAAGTCCCTTGCAATATTTTTGAATTATGATTTATTCCCTTTCTTGCCTTTCTGAGGAATAAAATCCAAAGGCATAGCTAGCCATCTCCTAAATTCATGTGAATTTGTGGAGTTGATATTTATGCCTAATCCAAGCTCTGGAAAATATATTGGCCATAATTAAATAAGGAAAATTGCCTTTTCCTACTTAATACCAATACATTTTCTAAAGGAACTACTATTTTTATAGCAGAGAAAATTCCCACATAAATTGCGGAGCTTGTACTTGCTATATTATCACTAGTTCCATTCTTGTCTCATGTTCCACAGATCAACAATTGAGCACATGATCCAATGCAAGTTTCTGCCTTGTCAGAAATTTTGCAAAGCAAGTGCCTTATTCCTAATTCATATTGAGGTGAAATTTTGCAGGGTGATTAACATTGATAAATCACCCATGGATACCAAAGATGAGCTCAATCCATTCATCCTAGCTCCCTGTGCAATTTTTCAAAGTTTCTGACCAGAATGCAACTTTGTGAAGGAAGTACCTTCATAGAGTTTCCAAATGGGATGAAACTTTTCCGTCCTCTCAAGTATTCCAAATCATTAGCCTCCACCCAAATTCAGCTCATTTCATTGATCTATGTGAGCACAGGAGCAATTCTTGTTTTCTGTCCAAATTTTCAGTTTGTGAACAAGTATATTTTATCTTGCTCCATTAGGGCTGAAAATATTTCCAAGCCTTCTCCTATCCATATAACCCACCTACCCAAGAGTTTGTCTCATTTCATGTAGCAAATATTTTCCTAGAATTTTCCCAAGTTTCTGGTCAGAAGTGATGTTTGTCAAACAAGTACCATTTTGGCAAGTCCATTTGGTATGAGATTTTTGCAGCATCATTATATGTCTAAATCATCAAGATTTGCCAAGTGGTAGCACAAGACAACACTCCTAGTGAGTGTTTCTTCCTCATTTAGTTTCTGGACCATATTTGACTGTTGTACTACAGCTATGTTAAATACTGGCCCAAATCCCCTCCAACTTCGCAGGAGCATAGTCCTTGCTAGCGTAAACATCCCAGACAACAAGTTTAGTCCTTAACCTCACTAGTTTGATCACCAAGATGCGGTCAAGTTTGCTACATCAAACTTGTGGAGCTTGTTTCCCTCTGCTCACTACACCTCTGCCCGTGCCATCACCTCATCTTTAATGAGCCTTGGAAGGACTCCTCTGCTGACAAGGTTTGGCACTAAGTAGGAGGCCAAAGCGTGCAGTGTCCTTGGTGATCAGGAGTGATGCCGGCCAAAACGGTGGTCTGCGCACTGTTGGCCTCGGCAGAGCAGCTCCGGCTAGCTCTGGCTCGTCCTAGCTTGTCCAACAACTCAGCCTCGGCGTCGCCTTCCCCTGGAGCTCATTCCCCCTTTGTTTGCTTCCTTGTTGAGCCGTCGCCGTCGCCGAACAGTGAGCGTCCGTGCGCGCCGTCGTTTTCCTCCTCTGTCTTGTTCTTCCCTGAGCTCCCTTGGCGTTTCGTAGCCCCGTGAGCTCGTCCGAATCCCCCTCGTCGCCTTCCCGCCGCTTGTCGGTGTCAAAACCGGCGGATCTCGGGTAGGGGGTCCCGATCTGTGCGTCAAGGCTGATGGTAACAGCAAGCAAGGGACACAGATGTTTACCCCGGTTCGGGCCCTCTCGATGGAGGTAAAACCCTACTTCCTGCTTGATTAATATTGATGATATGGGTAGTACAAGAGTAGATCTACCACGAGATCGTAGAGGCTAAACCCTAAGAGCTAGCCTATGATGGTATGATTGTAATTGTGATCGGCCTTCTAAGGACCATCCCCTCCGGTTTATATAGGCACCAGAGAGGGCTAGGGTTTACATGGAGTCGGTTACAAGGAAGGAAATATAATATCCGGATCACCAAGCTTGCCTTCCATGCCAAGGAAAGTCCCTTCCGGACACGGGCTGAAGTCTTGAGTCTTGTATCTTCACGCTTCAATAGTCCGGACGTAGTACACAGTCCGGCAGTCCGGATACCCCCTAATCCAGGACTCCCTCAGTAGCCCCTGAACCAGGCTTCAATGACGATGAGTCCGGTGCGCAGTATTGTCTTCGGCATTGCAAGGCGGGTTCCTTCTCCAAATACTCCAAAGTGCCTGTTACGACGAATAGTGTCCGACCTCCAATCAATGTTGTGCACCTCGGCTTCGGTGCCTCAGTAATGACCATCTCCACGTGTCGAGCGAATGCGAGGAGTCGAGGCATTTTGCATTTGCCACCCTCGATCCTCCGGGCTAACCGTCTATTTGAAGGGACGGGATCCTCAGATCCAAACCTCACTCTCCCTCGAGCCGACATCCAGCAGGCGCTCATGAAAAGCCATTCCAACATGGCCGACCGTCGCAGCTCTTCCGCTTGCCCTTCTCGTTCCAAGTCAGGGGATAAGGGAGAGTCTTCAGTTCCTCATAGTCATTTGATAAAGTTACAAACCCAAGGGTTTCTCCCACCGGTGTTCATGGTCCCCGTCCGAGCTGGAATAGCCACTTATGACGGAGGAGACCAAGCTGAGGGATCTCCTAACCCATCTCCGGAGGAGCGTATATGTCTGATCCCTCATCTGCTGAGGCGTCGGGTTCCCTATCCACCCGTTTCTTGGCGGGCTCCTGAGTTCTACGGCCTCCAGTTACGATATTACCCCTGCCTCTATTACGCACATAGCGGGGTATGTTGCCCTTTGCGAGCTGTTTTTAGGCTGCGAACCACACTTCGGATTATGGAGGAAGCTGCTCTGCCTCGTCCCCCGCACCCAGGGGGAGTCCCTATGTCAAGTGGGCAGGGCCGAAGTATGGCACATTGTCGAGACCGGATAGCTGTCCGACACTCCTGAGAAGGCACCAGAAAACTGGCCTTCAGAGTGGTTCTATATAAACGACGTCCCCCTTCCGGATCCAGTCCGGACAGGTCTCCGCAAGTTCAACAACGCCCCACCGAGGGCACGCCTAAGCTGGCGCCCCCGGGGCCCTCAAGAGGAGGACACAAGGGAAATATTCCTCCTGATGGACAGGATAAAGTTACTGGCCAAATCCGGACTGACGATAGTTGAGGTTATGGCGATATGCATAAGACGGGGAGTGCAGCCGCTCCAATACCGGGGGAAGCCCATGTGGCATTTCAACGGGGAGGACGACGCCACCCGCTGCGGCCGCAAGGGTCCGGACTCCGCTGCTACTCTGGCAAGGCTATTGTCCGATCTGTACAAAGGGGAAGAGGAGGAATTCCTTCGCATAAAAACGTGGGACGGATTCTCCATGTACAACCCCCCAGCATGGGTAAGTTGCCATTCTTTTTCCCTGCTTTGCTCTAGCGTTCTTCTGCTAAGATTACTTGCGTCAATGCTTACGGCGGGAACTAAGGAGGGCCGTAGAAGGAATCTTCAGCCCTCCTCGCAACTGAGAGGACCCTCGGAAGGGCCCTAGATCCGGGACTTAAAGTGGATCCGGATATCCTTTGTGGAGCTTGTCAACGGGGTATTCTATCAGGCGAGCTGGGATGGCGCCCTAGTGGCCATTACGGCCGACTACCCTGGACTGCTCCCCGCTTCGTGTGTAGGCCGAACTAGAAAACCCTATCCTTCGAAGAGGACTCCCCCCAGGTGTTATAATTTACCTTTGAGGCGTCGTTCTATTTGCAGAAACGACGGCCGGAGCGAGGGGCCGAGCCCCTAGGGACTCATCAACCACGGGCGTCCAGATTGGGCAGGCTCAAGAGGAAGGCGGTGAGGGTTGACACACCGCTACAGAGGTAAAGCAATAACCTGTCCTGTAATTATAGAATTTAAAATATCACAACGCCCTTTGTGTATGCGGCAGAAGAGGAATAACCGGACTATATCCGGAGACCCTACCAATCACGCCTCCACCAGCCGGGTTGCAGAACCGGCTTCAGGGGCGGAGGCGGACATGGGGCCATCACCGCATAGCTCTCCAACAGAGAGTGCGGACATGCTCTCAGCCACGAATTCTGAAGTAGAGAGCGCCATGAATCACAGGCGCCGACGGGCCGTACTTCGGAACAACATCTTTTCCGAAGAGGCGTTTAATGCCTTTAATTCGGCGGACGCATACATCCAAGCTGCTCGGGGTGGGCTTGCCCAAGTGACAAACCAGTATACCAAAGACATACGGGTGAGAAATTTTGATAAGTATGTATAGCAGTAGCCCCTGAGACTTGAAACGGTTGAAACAACAGTTTTAAGGATCAATTTATGTACAGGTCCTTGTAGAGAAGAACGAGCAATTGTCTCGGGAGCTGGAGGGATGCAAGGCCAAATTGAGGGCCACCGTTGCCAAATTAGAGGAACCCCAAAAGCCCTCATCTGGTAACAATTGTCACAATTGCACGAAGATGCACCAGTTTGTAAATGGCTGATGTGACAAGTCTAACAGAAAATTCTGCAGAGAATCCCGGGGTGAATCCAGAGGGCGTAGGAGAGGACGCATCGCATCTCAAAAAGGAGCTACAGGCTGGCGAGCACATTCTTACGCGAGTTAGGCGGGAGAAGAATGATCTTCAAGATGCCAAAGTCCAGCTGGACATGGAGTTAAAAGATCTCCGCGCTCAGCTGGCAGACTCCGTGAAGGAGAACAAGAGGCTTCGACGTGGCATTTACGATGAAGTGCCTAGGCGAAGCTGTAGTATAGTTCGGAGAGGAAGTATATTGAAATAATTTTGCTTGCGGGGATGTTAACGGGTCGCATACGAGGAGGAGATGCCCTCATCTGCAAGTGATTTACTGCAAGACCTTTCGCAACTGCACGAGCGAGCTCGGCAAGTGATGCAGGGTGTCGCTCAGGCTTTGTGGCCATCAAGCCTACTGCCGAATGGCATGGGGGAACTTGCGGACCTGCTTCAAGGAGCCCGGCGGCGCTTCCGTCTATGGAAGATATCAGCATGCCGGCAAGGAGCAAGAGAAGCCTAGGCAATGACGAAGACGCGCTACACCAAGCTGGACCCGAACCATATGGCCGAAGTGGGACCGGCGGGGCCCGATGGGCAAGAAATTCCTGTTAGTCTGGTGTATGACCAGGTAGCGTTAGCCGCTAAGTATTCTCAACAAGATTGTAAGCTAGATAGCCTGTTGGACGGTATAGAGGAGGAATATATTCAGTCCAAGTGATCGTAATTTAATGGGCATGATTAGCCCCTAGCTAGATTAAAATCATTTGTCATGGCGGACCTTTTCGCTTCAGCCCCCGGATCCTATAATCCTGGGTGTGTCCGAATACCCTCTCAGTTATACAAAACTGGGGTATGCGTGGACAGACAAGTACCCAACTAGTTATGTTATATTACATGGATAGTAAGAAACATCTTCCAGAGAGAATAGTTCTGTTAGGGGTTCCTTTCCCTGGGTATGCATGCGACGATGCACATGTATGGGACTGCGAGCGATGGCGCAGGATACAAGACTTACGGGATTTATGTTATAATAAACGAATACATCTTTTGTTCACTGACCGAATATTCTCTTAAGGAAGCTAGCTTTCGGCTTCACCCAGTCTGAGGTACACATTCGGCTGAACCGGCAGTAACAATCGCAGAGGTGCTCCCCTTATGCCCTAGACGAATTAACGGGAACGTAGGGCATAAACACAAGAGCCAGGCAACCCAACTTGGCAACATCTTAAGTCATATCGATGCATATAATGGTGAAGAAAAGGCATATATGGAAAAAGAATGCATATGTGATGGGCAGAAAGCCATGTGAGTAATCATTTTTAGCTTCCGTATAGGAAGCCCCCAGGTATTGCTTACACACTTAGTGCGGCCGGGGTGATCCGGAAATTCGCATTGTATTGAATACTTTGTGTGAAGAGAGAAAAAGGTCGAGAAAGAAAAAAAGGGATGGGGCATAATTAAAAGGGAGGGGTTAGGAGACGAACACTGTGTTCGGCGCTAGGCGTAGAATCTCTGTAGTCTGGCTGCGTTCCATGGGTTTGGCTCGAGTCTGTTATCGGATGCATTACGTAAGCGGTACGCTCCTCCGGTGAGGACTTTGTCAATGACGAAGGGACCCTCCCACTTGGGTTTGAGTTTGTCCGTCTTCTTTTCTGGTAGGCATAGAACGAGCTCGCCAATATTGTAAGTTTTGGCCCGCACTTCTCTGCTTTGATATCGTCGAGCCTACTGCTGATAGAATGTGGAACGGGCTTTTCCGACATCGCGCTCCTCCTCCAGGGCATCCAGATTATCCTGCCGATCTAACTCGGCTTCCTTCTCTTCGTACATGCATACGCGTGGCGAATCATGTATTATGTCGCAAGGTAATACTGCTTCCGCGCCATACACCATAACAACTGGTGTATATCCGGTGGTGCGATTTGGTGTGGTCCGTAGCCCCCACAGTACGGAGTCGAGCTCCTCCACCCAGTGCGTATCCGATTCTGTCAAGGATTGTACTAGTCTGGGTTTGATGCCGCTTATAATGAGACCATTTGCCCGCTCTACCTGGCCGTTTGTTTGGGGATGGTAGACGGAAGCGTAATTGAGCTTGATGCCCATTTTTGTGCACCAAGTTTTCACTTCGTCGGTTGTGAAATTTGAGCCATTATCAGTGATGATGCTATGGGGGACACCGTATCGGTGTACGACCCCAGATATGAAGTCTATTACTGGTCCGGATTCAGCCGTTTTGACTGTTTTAGCTTCTATCCATTTGGTGAATTTGTCCACCATGACCAATAAGTATTTCTTCTTATGGCTTCCCCCTTTAAGAGGTCCGACCATATCCAGCCCCCAGACCGCAAAGGGCCAAGTTATGGGGATTGTATGGAGAGCGGTAGGGGGCATATGACTCTGATTGGCAAAGAGCTGGCAACCGACGCAATGTTGGACAAGGTCTTGTGTGTCTGCTCGGGCCGTCGGCCAATAGAAGCCTGTACGGAAGGCCTTGCTGACTAATGCCCGAGCCGCGGCGTGGTGCCCGCCAGCCGGCATGGATTTCAGCCAAGAGTTGCCGCCCTTCCTCTTCGGAGATGCATCTTTGTAGTACTCCGTTAGCACTTTTCTTGTACAGTTCCCCTTCGTAGACTTTGTAAGCTTTAGAACGCCGGACATTGCAGCGTGCTTCATTTTGGTCTTCGGGGAGCTCCTGCCTATTTAGGTAGGCCGAGAAGGGCTCGGTCCACGGGGCGATTACAGCCATGATTTCGTGGGCCGAGGACGTTATTTCGGGGGTAGAACCTCCAACTATGTCTGATGGTTCGGAATCTGGGGATGTATTCGGATCCGTGCTAGTATTGCCGGACCCCCCTTCCCATACTACGGATAGCTTGAAAAGCCATTCCAAGAATATGTTAGGTGGGACAAGGTCGCGTTTAGCACCGATGCGAGCGAGGACATCCGCCGCTTGATTGTTTTCTCGAGCCACATGGTGGAATTCGAGCCCCTCGAACCGAGCTGACATTTTGAGGACGACATTACGGTGAGCCGCCATTTTCGGGTCCTTGGCATCAAAATCTCCGTTTATCTGTGATATTGCGAGGTTTGAGTCCCCGCGCACTTCTAGGCGTTGAATGCCCATAGAGACTGCCATCCGAAGACCGTGTAATAGAGCCTCATATTCGGCTGCATTGTTGGAGTCTGTGTATAATATTTGGAGGACGTACTGGACCGTGTCGCTGGTGGGAGATGTCAGGACTACACCTGCTCCCAATCCGGCCAGCATTTTAGAGCCGTCAAAGTGCATGATCCAGTTTGAGTATGCACCGTACTCTTTAGGGAGTTAAACCTGTCCATTCGGCGACGAAGTCAGCCAACACTTGCGACTTGATGGCCCGCCGTGGTTTGTACGTTATGTCAAACGGAAGGAGCTCAATAGCCCATTTGGCAATCCGGCCCGTAGCATCACGGTTATTTATTATGTCATTGAGTGGTATTTCGGAGGCCACCGTAATCGAACACTCTTGAAAGTAGTGTCGTAGCTTCCGGGATGCCATGAACACCGCGTATGCTATTTTCTGATAGTGTGGGTATCGGGATTTTCATGGGGTTAGGACCGTGGACACGTAGTAGACCGGCTTCTGGAGCGGTTATTTGTATCCGTCGGCCTCTCGTTCAACGACGAGCACTGCGCTTACGACTTGATGAGTTGCAGCTATGTACAACAACATAGGTTCGTCGATATTCGGTATTTAATACCGGATTACTGGCCAATAAGGTCTTTATTTCATCCAGTCCGGCCGGCTGCATCCGTCAATCTGAAGTGTTCGGTTCGCCGAAGAAGGCGATAAAGAGGTAGTGCCTTTTCTCCTAACCTGGAGATAAAGCGGCTGAGAGCAGCCACGCATCCGGCTAGTTTTTGGATGTGCTTAAGGTCTGTTGGTATAGCCAACTGTGACAGAGCTCGGATCTTTGCCGGATTCGGTTCAATTCCTCTATTGGAAACGATGAAGCCGAGTAGCTCCCCCGAGGGGACGCCAAAAACGCATTTTTTCCCGATTCAGCTTGATGTCGTATGTCCGGAGATTGTCGAATGTAAGCCTCAAGTCATCTATTAGGGTTTCGACGTGTCTTGTTTTTATGACCACGTCATCCATGTATGCCTCCACTGTTTTGCCGATTTGCTTTTCCAGGCATGTTTGAATCATGCGTTGGTAGGTTGCACCGGCATTCTTGAGCCTGAAAAGCATAGTGTTGAAGCAGAAAGGGCCATATGGCATTATGAAAGCTGTTGCAGCTTTTGGACTCTGCCATCTTTATTTGATGGTATCCAGTATCGTCGAGGAAACACAAATGAGTCGTGTCGGCTGTGGCATCGATGATTTGATCGATGCGAGGGAGGGGAAAGGGATCCTTGGGGCAAGCCTTGTTGAGGTCTTTGAAGTCGACGCATAGGCGCCATGATTTTTCCTTCTTTGGCACCATCACCAAATTTGCCAGCCAATCCAGATGTTTGATATCTCTGATGAATCCGGTCTCGAGTAGCTTGGCTAACTCTTGCCCCATTGCCTGTCGTTTGGGCTCTGAGAATCGCCTCAGGGTCTGCTTGACTGGTTTATATCCTTTTACAATATTGAGGCTGTGTTCGGCCAGTCTGCGTGGGATGCCTGGCATGTCCGATGGGTGCCAGGCGAAAAGGCCCCAATTCTCGCGTAAGAAATCTCGTAGTGCAGCGTCAATCGCGGGGCTCAGCTGTGTCCCGATGGAAGCTGTCTTCGTGGGGTCCGTTGGGTGGACCTGGAATTTGACTATCTCGTCTGCAGGTTTGAATGAGGTGGACTTGGGTCGTTTGTCTAGTATCACGTCGTCCCTGTCCACACGGTGGCCCTGATGTTGTTAACTCTTCAGCTGCTAGGGATTTAGATAATGCTTCCAAGGCTAGAGCTGCGGTTTTATTTTCGGCGCGAAGCGCAACGTCCGGATCACTGGCTAGAGTGATGATTCCATTGGGTCCGGGCATTTTAAGCTTCATGTACCCATAATGGGGTACAATTTGAAAGCTTGTAAACGCGTCCCGCCCTAGAAGGGCGTGGTATCCGCTGCTAAAAGGAGCCACCAGGAATGTGATTTCCTCGGACCTATAATTCTCGGGGGTACCAAATACCACATCGAGTGTGATTTTTCCCGCACACCGCGCTTCCCGAGTAGGGATAATTCCCCTGAAGGTCGTGCCGCTTTATTCAATGCGGCTTTTATCAATCTCCATCTTGCTGAGTGTTTCTTCATAAACCAGATTTAATCCGATTCCGCCGTCCATGAGTACTTTAGTGAGCCGAAAGCCATCTATGATCGGACTAAGGACCAGAGCGGCTGGTGCCCGGACAGCCCGGAATCGAGGTTCATCACTGACATTAAAAGTTATAGCAGTGTCGTTCCAAGGGTTTATTTTCGCCACACGGTAAATTTCAGCGGACCTCCGGCGAGCTCGCTTGCGCCTATTGTTTGAGGCGAAAGTCTCAAAGACTGTTAGTAACGTATTGTGTTCGCTGGCGGGATGTTGTTCCGCTTTATGGCCCACAAGAAGATCCTCACCACTAATAGCCACCTGCCGGAGTATCCAACAAGCCATAATGCTAAGATTAGGTATTGTATCCGAGTCTTGTGGAGCTTACATGGCCCGTCGAGCCATCCTTCCAATACGGATCTCCATACAGGTGGGCTTTGGTTTCTTGGGGTTGGGTCGGACGACTTACGAGTTCGTCCGTTTAGTTCGGACAAAGGTTTTGGCGAGAGCGATACTATCCCAAAATTCTGTTTGGGTCTTCCAAGCGCTCTCCATTGCACAAGTGCTTCCGTACTATGGTTGCCAAGTCTGCGAAGCGTACTATGTCGCGGGCGGCTTATAGCATTGAGGAGTCCTTCGTCCGTGCAATTTTGCGTAAAAGTGAGACCATGTTCTCTTGGCGGCAGTCTGACCTTGTTAAGCGCAAGGAGGAATCTGGCCCGGTAGCGATGTACGGTTTCACAGGGATATTGCACGATGCGGGAGAGACAGTTTAGGTCCATTTAGAGTCCGGATTTTGATCCGATCTAACGCCTATATGCGCGGCGGTCCCGAGCTAAACAGCTCGGGATCCGGGTGCCCAATTCCTTGACCCGATGCCCGACTCTAAGTCCTGGACCTGGGTCAGGTTTTCCTTTGAGCAGGTCTTTGGCTCAAGGAGTTCGGTGATCCAAACACAACTTGTCCTCAAAGTTGAGGGGCAATCCGCGTGTGGTTCCTCCACTATCGCTATCTCATGGGTGGCCGGCGGGGACCTGATGTCCCTTTGATCGGGTTTAAGCCCAACCCGGTCGTAGTCTGTAGCGACTCCCGGGCAGCGATCACGATCCAAGAGTTCGTTAAGGAGGAGAGCTCCATTGGATCCATCTGTTCGGCAAGTTCGGCCCGGCGAAGGTTATGATTGATGACCCGAGAAGTCATTGTCGGCGCCACCGCCGATGGGGCGGTCATGATAAAACCGCCGAAGCGGGCGTCGGCCTATGACGGAAGGCCCCTCCGAAGTAATGTCGTCCTTGACAATGAGACGAGCCATCGAGCCTGACGGCGATGACACAGAGGAAATCTCTATGAAAGCACCAATGTCGGTGTCAAAACCGGCGGATCTCGGGTAGGGGGTCCCGATCTGTGCGTCAAGGCTGATGGTAACAGGAAGCAAGGGACACAGATGTTTACCCAGGTTCGGGCCTCTCGATGGAGGTAAAACCCTACTTCCTGCTTGATTAATATTGATGATATGGGTAGTACAAGAGTAGATCTACCACGAGATCGTAGAGGCTAAACCCTAAGAGCTAGCCTATGATGGTATGATTGTAATTGTAATCGGCCTTCTAAGGACCACCCCCTCCGGTTTATATAGGCACCGGAGAGGGCTAGGGTTTACATGGAGTCGGTTACAAGGAAGGAAATATAATATCCGGATCGCCAAGCTTGCCTTCCACGCCAAGGAAAGTCCCATCCGGACACGGGCCGAGGTCTTGAGTCTTGTATCTTCACGCTTCAATAGTCCGGACGTAGTACACAGTCCGACAGTCCGGATACCCCCTAATCCAGGACTCCCTCACCGCTTCCCGTGAGCCTTGGCCTCTCCTGACGACACTTCACCGTCGCCGACGCACGGAAACGTCGCCTGCCGCGTGCCACCTCCTCCCCTCCCCCTCGAGCCCTCCCCGCGGCTATTTAAGCACGCCCCGAGCATCCTTGCAGTCCACAACCCCCTCCCCAGGCCTCTCCCCGAGCCCATAGCCCCTCTCTGACCCCCATCACCACCATGGCCGACGCCTTGGGCCTCCATCAATTCCGGCACTCCCGAGCCCTCCTCTCCGTTCCCTCACCACCACTACATCCCCCGTGCTCCGGCGGAACTCCCCGTGGCCTCGTCCTCTCTCCTTCCCCACCGTAGCGCTGCGTCCACCAGCGGCCGAACCCCCCTCTCCGCCGCGATCCCTGCTGCTCTATCTCCGGTGCTCCTCGGCGGCAGCAACCACCTCCACCGGATGCGCCTCTTCCTCCCGGTCACCTGGATAGGCCGCACGGCTCGTATGGTGGCCGGAGTCAGCGACGCTTGCCGTCGGGACGAGCCGGTCCCTCGGCCAGGCACACTCCGCGTGTGAGGAACAAGAAGACCAGTCGGGCAGGACCCACCCTGCTTGGGCCCCGCTTGTCATTGGCCGAGGAGGTGCCTAGTCAGCGTAAGTGGAATCATATCAACCAAAGTGCATTTTCATTTCTCTGAAGACGTATTCAGTGTAGTATGTTTTCTGATAACTGAAAACGTATTGCCTGGAATACGCTTTCTATTCTCTAGAAACGTATTTTCTCAAATGCGCTTTCTGTTTTCAGCCCCGCCGGCCGAAGCGGCTAAATTGTGAACGTTCACCCGTTAAGGCCAGAAATGGATAGATTTTTATTCCGTTTCTGCTTAACGAACGAACGTCCACAACTTTGCGCTCGTAACTCCGATGGAGGTGATTCCAACGCTCACGTTTTTTGTTCGTCGAGCTCTTTCCGTTGGTATCATTTTAATTATGTTTTCACATAGTGAGAATGACCACTTTGCCCTTGCCCGTAAACAACCCCCTCTGAGAGAGAACTATTTCCGGGAATTTTTTCCGCGATCGTTTCACGCTTCTTCCTAGAGTATTTGACGACCCCCAGGCAAGCCAACCTCTTATCATGAGCCCCGAACTTGCATGTTGACTTTGCTGGTACCTCGTGTGTGTGCTTAGTTGTAGTAGTTTTTGTCTGTTTCGTCTGCCGTTATTTCAGTTGTGCTATATGTTAGTACTACTTGCCACATCATGCCTGCTTTTCATTTGCCATGCTAGTTATATTGTTGTTGATAATGTCATACCTGTGTTTTGATTAGTTTCATGCCAGTAGTATTGATGCTATGATGATTTTGTCATACCATCGATAAACTAGTACCCCGTATTGTCATGTTTCATAGGATTTATCTGTTCACTTGAGGAACTTGATATTTGTTAATGCATTTGCATGTTGCATGCTCATTGTTGCATCTTTGTTAAATATATGCTCACAATGTTAATGATGGTGGAGAAGTTAATAACATGATTTAATAATAAACCTCCTCCGTCATCGATGGGATCGAGTCATAGTGCCACCAAATCAAGCTTTCTCCTGTGCAGCCACATTTGCCTTTATGGGATGCCCTAGCTGGGTCTATTGTCATGCCTCTTGCCGGTGCCCCCAACTAGGGAGGGTTATGGGCGCGCCCTACCCTGATCAGGTAGGCGGACATAAGCCTTGTGAGCCCGAGTTTGGTTATGTGCACATGTCCCCGTTTGGGACCTTTTTGCCATGACGGTGGCCGTAGGTGCCTTCGGCAGGCACGGGGCCACCCATGACTTAGCCCAAAGGGGAGTTGGTCGGAGTGGCCGGGAGAGTGTCATGGCAGTAGGTCGGTTTTGTCGGAACACCGTTGGTCCACCCGAATGGGAGTGCGAGCCCATGGGTTCCGTGGTGTGGGTAAAGTGTGCTACCTCTGCAGAGTGTGTGTTAAATCTATCGGTAGCCACGTCTCGGTCATGGGCACAAGTTCGCAGTAGGTCATACTATCGGGTCTTGGTCGAAATGGAGGATAAATCTGCCAATAACTTATGTGATAACTAAGATGTGATCAATAATGTGGTGACTTGGACAATGAGAAAATCATGAGAAGTCATGATGATGTGTTGATATGACCCCGAGACGAGGTCCCGGTAAGTCATGAGTTTGCTCCGAGGAGCCGTGGCAGAGTAAGTGATTGTTGCATGAGGTTAATACAATATGTCTTCACGGGAGGTAACTGGTAGTTTATTTTCAGCATAGTTTCTTGATGCCATGCCATGTTTTGATAAGCTATGCTTTGCTGTTGTTATGTTAGAAGTAAGTTGGATATGCCATGCTTGTAGATGCTATGATGTTGTTCATGCTTAGTTTGATTTATGATTCTTGTTAATATTATGCCATGCTTAGAAGTTGTGTTGGAGCAGATTGTCGCATATGCTTGGTTCTTGCTTTGTCATCTGTTTATTTGGATGCTATGTATTTGGTTGTCTTGCAAGTACATTCAATGTATTGACCTGGCGTGTCATGCCAGTTTTGTAGTTCGTGTCCAGATTGTTCGTTTGTTCCGTCGTGCTAGGCCGTAATCTTGCCAGTCCTGTGAGTTATGGAGCTCAGCCAGAGTGATATGCTGCCAAATCAAGACTTTCGCCACCATTTATATATACTTCCGCTACCATGTAAATAGCCTTAGGGCTATGCGAGAAGATTGTATTCATCAATGATGTAATCTTATACACATGTATTTGATGAATATTCTTGTACCTGGAATGTTGTATCATGGACCTGTCGTGCATCGGGTGTTATCCTGGGCTGACGTGCGAAGGCCCCTGCTCCAAGCGGATCGGGGTGCCACAGTACAATAGTGATCCAGGAGTAGATCACTGGACAATGGTCAAAATTATCCTTAGTTACCTAAGAGGACTAAGGAAATGTCTCTCGGTTATGGAGGTGATAAAGAGTTCGTCGTAAAGGGTTACATCGATGCAAGCTTTGACACCAATCCAGACTGAGTCTCAATCTAGATACATATTGAAAGTGGGAGCAATTAGCTAGAGTAGCTCCATGCAGAGCATTGTAGACATAGAAAATTTGCAAAATACATACAACTCTGAATGCGGCAGACCCGTTGACTAAAACTCTCTCACAAGCAAAACATGATACAGCTTAGTACTCTTTGGCTGTTAATCACATGGTGATGTGAACTAGATTATTAACTCTAGTAAACCCTTTAGGTGTTGGTCACATGGTGATGTGAATTATTGGTGTTAATCACATGGCTATGTGAACTAGATTATTGACTCTAGTGCAAGTGGGAGACTGAAGGAAATATGCCCTAGAGGCAATAATAAAGTTATTATTTATTTCCTTATATCATGATAAATGTTTATTATTCATGCTAGAATTGTATTAACGGGAAACATAATACTTGTGTGAATACATAGACAAACAAAGTGTCACTAGTATGCCTCTACTTGACTAGCTCGTTGATCAAAGATGGTTATGTTTCCTAGCCATAGACATGAGTTGTCATTTGATTAATGGGATCACATCATTAGGAGAATGATGTGATTGACTTGACCCATTCCGTTAGCTTAGCACTTGATCGTTTAGTATTATGCTATTGCTTTCTTCATGACTTATACATGTTCCTATGACTATGAGATTATGCAACTCCGTTCTTTGGAGGAACACTTTGTGTGCTACCAAACATCACAACGTAATCGGGTGATTATAAAGGTGCTCTACTGGTGTCTCCGAAGGTACTTGTTGGGTTGACGTATTTCGAGATTAGTATTTGTCACTCCGATTGTCAGAGAGGTATCTCTAGGCCCACTCGGCAATGCATATCACTATAAGCCTTGCAAGCATTGTAACTAATGAGTTAGTTGCGGGATGATGTATATCGGAACGAG
Source organism: Aegilops bicornis (assembly GCA_021605145.1). Lineage (NCBI taxonomy): Eukaryota > Viridiplantae > Streptophyta > Magnoliopsida > Poales > Poaceae > Aegilops > Aegilops bicornis. Next base: position 379,884,742 of record CM038669.1, on the reverse strand, counting down.
TAACGAGACTTGCCGGTAACGAGATTGAACTAGGTATTGAGATACCAACGATCAAATCTCGGGCAAGTAACATACCGATGACAAAGGGAACAATGTATGTTGTTATGCGGCCTGACCGATAAAGATCTTCGTAGAATATGTAGGAGCCAATATGGGCATCCAGGTTCCGCTATTGGTTATTGACCAGAGAGGTGTCTCGGTCATGTCTACATAGTTCTCGAACCCGTAGGGTCCGCATGCTTAACGTCCGTTGACGATATAGTACTATGAGTTATGTATGTTGGTGACCGAATGTTGTTCGGAGTTTCAGATGAGATCACGGATATGACGAGGAACTCCGGAATAGTCCGGAAGTAAAGATTGATATGTGGATAGTAGTATTTGATCTCCGGAAGGGTTCCGAAATCCATCGGAAGGGGTTCCGGATGTTCCCCGAAATGTTTGGGCACGAGAACACTTTATCTGGGCCAAAGGGGAAAGCCCACGAGGTTTTTGGAAAGCGCAAAAGGAAGTTTTGCGGAGTCCTGGGGCCAGACGCCAGGGTCCCTGGCGTCTGGGCCAAGACGCCGGGAACCCTGGCGTCTGGCCCTGGAGTCCGAGAAGGACTCTTGCCTTTCGGGTGAAACCGACTTTGTGGAGGCTTTTACTCCATGTTTCGACCCCAAGGCTCAACATATAAATAGAGGGGTAGGGCTAGCACCCAAGACACATCAAGAAACACCAAGCCGTGTGCCGGCAACCCTGTCCCCTCTAGTTTATCCTCCGTCATAGTTTTCGTAGTGCTTAGACGAAGCCCTGCGGAGATTGTTCTTCACCAACACCGTCCTGCCACGTCGTGCTGCCGGAACTCATCTACTACTTCGCCCCTCTTGCTGGATCGAGAAGGCGAGGACGTCATCGAGCTGAACATGTGCTGAACGCGGAGGTGCTATACGTTCGGTACTTGATCGGGACGGATCATGTAGGTGTACGACTACATCAACCGCGTTGATAAACGCTTCCGCTTACGGTCTACGAGGGTACGTAGACAACACTCTCCCCTCTCGTTGCTATGCATCACCATGATCTTGCGTGTGCGTAGGAATTTTTTTGAAATTACTACGTTCCCCAACACCACCTACCCGAGATCCGCCGGTTTTGACACTGACATTGGTCCTTTAATTGAGAGTTCTGTTGTTAGATTGCCGAAGGGTCGATGGCTCGCCTGATCATCAGAGACGGCATCAACACCGGGGACATCTTCGTCTTGCTGGATCAAGAAGGCGAGGGACGTCACCGAGCAGAACGTGTGTAGAACACGGAGGTGTCGTGCGTTCGGTACTTGATCGGTTGAAGCACGAAGAAGTTCGACTATATCAACCGCGTTGTGAAACGTTTTCGCTTACGGTCTACGAGAGTACGTAGACACACTCCCCCCCTCGTTGCTATGCATCTCCATGGATAGATCATTGCATGTGCGTAGAATTTTATTTATTTACCATGCAACATTTCGCAACAAAGTCGGCGTAGATCCTGCTTGAAGTCCCTCGAACCGTTCGCGAATGATCCCTTGAACGGAAGACCGAAAGCATGACCTCTCCACAGTTTACAAGTGTACGGCCTTCACGATCCGGCAGCGCTTCACCGTACAGAGCAAACTGTCGCTGTAGAATTAGAATGAGGAGATTAGAACCACACTTGGATTCTAATTATGAGGATGAGAGAACTAGATCTAGTTCTAATTGGATCAACTAGAACTAGAACTAGAGAAGGCTCCAAAACTTGTGTCTTCAAAAGTGCCCAAAACCTCTAGTATATATAGGTTGGAGGAGGGAAGAGGGGGCGCCACAAGGGGGAAGGTTCCCCCCTTGCGCCAGCCAAGAGGAGGGGGAAACCCCCTCCAATTCGGCTTCCCCTTCCTTCCCCAAGAGAGAAGGGGGCGCCACCACCTATTGGGCCCAAGCTGCGCAATATCCTTTTCACCACTTGGCCTTTTAAGGCCTGATGTTATTTAAATAAATATAAAAGCAGCCTAATCATATTTAGAGCATTTTAATATTAATTTAACATCTCCGAAAACAATTTACACCTATATATTATTTATCAGTACTACCCGGTAAACCCCAAAACCCTTCTGGTTCCTCTCAAAACTATTGGGAATATTAATGAATCTATTTCATAAATATTTTCTCATTACTCCTATCCTACTAACACTTAATAAATCATAATTACATTCAGGTTGTGACCTTGTAGGTTCGTTAAAACATAGACATGACCAAAACCCCTTTTGTTCAATGACCGATAATGGAACCGTGGACATCCATATCGATCCCTATGAGTACATGAATGACATTCGAGTGAACCTTTGGTTATCATGTGCTATTCCATTTGCTTCATGACACTTTATGTTAGGGCATATTTCTCCCTTAGTGGTTTTGGTGATTTATGACAATACATTTGCGGACTAATCATGTGCACTGAGTGTTGGGAAACGTAGCATGCAATTTCAAAAAAATTCCTACGTTCACGCAAGATCTATCTAGGAGATGCATAGCAACGAGAGGGGCAGAGTGTGTCCATGTACCATTGTAGACCGAAAGCTGAAGCGTTAGCTTAACGCGGTTGATGTAGTCGAATGTCTTCTCGATCCAATCGATCAAGCACCGAACGTCCGGCACCTCCGAGTTCTGCACACGTTCAGCTCGATGACGTCCCTCGAACTCTTGATCCAACAAAGTGTCAAGGGAGAGTTCCGTCAGCACGACGGCGTGGTGACGGGGACGGTGAAGTTATCCGCGCATGGCTTCGCCTAAGCACTACGTGAATATGACCGAAGGCGTAAACTGTGGAGGGGGGCACCGCAGACGGCTTAGAACAATTGTTGTGTCTGAAAGTGTGTTATATCGACTAGAGGGGGTGAATAGGCGACTTTTATGAATTCTTCCTTTGAGGAATTTGCGGTGAGGAAATTCCTTAGCGAAGAACTACTTGCAGCGGAATAAGTACTCAGAAGTAAACATAACAGAACACATGCATGGTCATCATGATGAAATGAAGATAGGCACAGAGTACTGAAAGTGTAAACACAGGATAACACAAGATGAAGACAAACAGACTGAAGAAATTAAACTGAGGAAATTGTGAAAGTCTTCAGTCAAAGTCTCCAAACACTTGAGACAGCAGATGAACAATATGTGGCCTACTAGGTCTATTTCCTCAACTCTTTCATTTCCTCAAGTGAAGAATATCATATGTTTCCTAACCATCTGAGCAACTCGATTCTCAAGTGAAGAATATCATATGTGGCCATCTGAGCAAAGGACAGTATGGAAGAGTGAGTGCTTTGGAAACTGCTAAGCTTATCTGGGATAGGCTGTCCAAAGTGAATGAAGGAGTTTCAACTCAGCGTGACTCTCGAGTTGATGTTCTTCGCAATCTCTTCAACCGCTTCAAAAGACTCAACAATGAAAATGTTCAACAAACCTTCGATCACCTCACTGACATCTCAAATGAGCTTCAAGAGCTTGGTGCCACTGACATCACCGGCCATGAGGTGGTGAAGAAATTGTTGAGATCGCTTGATTCCTCATTTGATACTCTGGCATTGATGATACAAGAACGTCCTGATTACAAGTCACTTGATCCCGTTGATATCCTCGAGAGGCTGAATACTCATGAGTTCCAGCTTGCTGAGAAGAGAGATCTCTATGGCTCGAGCAATGGCAGATCACGTGCACTGAAGGCCAAGGCAGTTTCTGAGTCCGAAGATGAAGACTCTGACAACAGCCTTGGTGATCCTGAAGAACTGAGCCATGAACTAGCACTACTCGTGAAGAAATTCCAGAAGTTCTCAAGACGTGGTCGCTTTGGAAGACCCTCAAGGAGCAATGATTCCTCATCCAGTGACTACAAGAAGAGGCTTTGTCACAAATGCAAGAAACCCAGACACTACATTCAAGATTGTCCTCAGAAGAAATACAAGGATTACAGTTCTGATGATGCGAAGAAAAAGAATAAATCCTCAAAATCTTCATCATCAAAATCCTCAAAGTCTCCATCTCACAAGAAGAGCAGCTCCAAGAAGGCTCGGGTATTCATTGGCAACGAAATGGACTCTGAGGCTGAATCTGAAGAAAATGAGGAAGAGGAGGCATCTGAGGAGTCCGAATCCGGCGTGACGAGCCTAGCCCTCGCTACTGCATTCGTCAGCAAGTCTATCTTCAACACTGAAGAAAATGACCTCACCAACAAGGCTGATGAAGGCAATGATGACTACGCTCCCACCTGTTGCTTCATGGCAAAAGGTGCCAAGGTACTCAAATATACCTCCTCTGAATCAAGTGAGAATGAATTTGATAAAAATCTTAAGCCCAGCTATTCTAAACTTGCTAAGATTGCTGTGAAACAACAAAGGGCTTTTGAAAAGGTTCAAAACATGCTAGACAAAAGTGATGATATGTTGGGTGAAGAAATGGATCGCACTAAAACCTTGACTAAAAATCTTCAGAGACTTCAGACCAGGTTTGACAACCTTCAAGGTCATCATAACACTCTCTTATCTGATCATGAGAAGCTTTCTTATGAATTTATTCAAAGAAAGCAAGATCTTGAAAAGCTAAGAGTGAGTTGTGAAGATCTTCAGAAGGAGCGCGATTCATTACTTCTCAACAAATCAGCGCTGCTCAGGAAGAATTTGTTCCTCCATGTTTGAAATGCATTGAACGTGACTCTGCTAATTCTTCACCTGAATGTTCATATGCTTCTAATGTTACAAATTCTTCACCTACCTCTGCTATCACTAATTCCTCATTTGAGGACATTGCTAGTATCACTACGATGCAGGGCTGAAGGAATTGTACATGACAGGCATGTACAAAAGCCTCAAAGGGCATCAGACTCTTTGTGATCTGCTTAAAAAGCAGATCCTCAATAGGAACCCTAGGAAAGAGGGTATTGCCTTTGAGAGGAAACTCAATGCTGATGGTACATATTGGAAACCTGAGTAGTACCCCAAAACCTCATGGGTTGCTGCAAAGGGAACTCCAGTTGATCCATCTAATCTATCTGGCTTTACATGTGAATCTTCTCATTCTTCTGATGAGTCATTTGACTCCAACTATAAACTGTTCAAAAATCAGAATGGTGAAGTATTTGCTAGATATGTTGGCACTAACTGCAGGAATGGTTCCCCTATGAAGAAAACCTGGGTTCCCAAAAGGTGCCTTGAAATTCTTCAGGTGAATGTCCTCATGACACCACCAGTGAAGAATAGGAACCCCATATCAAATTCTTCATATGGACCAAATTCTTCATATGGATCCAAGTCCCCATACTGACCAAATTCCTCACGTGGATCAAATTCCTCAAAAGGATCAAAGTCCTCATATGATTATCATCGTGCTAACAACTCTGTTTCACAGGGAAGAGCTAAGGGCTATGAATATGAGCATTATTCTTCTAATCATTATGTTCATAAGTCCTCGAAGAATTTCTCTGCTTATTCATATGCTTACCCTAACTCCTCTTATGTGAAACGAAATGGATTGGCTTCTATGCCACCTTTCTCATATGGAGCTCGCAGAGTGATGAATTCTTTACCACCCCTTCAGATGTGGGTGGTGAAGAAAAAGAACTAATCTCTTCTGCAGGGTCAGGTCTCCAGACGCGCGTGAACGTCTGAAGAATTTGCCGGAGACCTGAAAAGTGCACGAAAGGGCCTTGAGGCTAATCATGAAGAAATGAACTCTCATTTCTCACGTCCTCATCTTGCTATATCTGTCTTCTTTGCTTGATGAAATTGATCTGATGAATTTGATATCATATTCTTCACTGATGAAGTATATGAGTTCGTAAGCTGCACTAATTCATCTGCAGGATGATCAACCCAAAGCCACTGAGTGGGTACTCGATGGTGGATGTACAAATCACATGACTGGTGACAAGAATATATTGATGGATGCTCCCTTATCACCATCGCATCTGAAGCATATCATCTTCGCTGACAAAGGCAAAAGTCAGGTATTGGGTCTAGGTAAGGTTGCGATCATAAAGGATCGACACATGGACAAAGTCATGCTTGTCGAGTCCTTAGGATACAACCTCATGTCTGTATCAATGCTTTTTGATCTTGATATGGTTGTTGTCTTTGGCAAGTATCGTTGTGTTGTGGTTATGGAAGCTGACAATTCCAAAGTCTTCGAAGGCTTTAGGAGAGGAGACTTGTATATTGTTGATTTCTCTACAGGACTACAACCAGCCGTGTGCCTACTTGCAAAAGCTTAAGAAGGCTGGCTATGGCATTGACGACTTGGTCATGCAGGCATGAGAAATTTGCACACGCTTGCGAAGAAGAAGCATGTCATTGGCATTGAGAATGTCAAATTCCTCAAGGATCACTTATGCGAAGCCTGTGAAGCTGGAAAGATGACCAAGGATAAGCATCCAGCAAAGACAATCATGACCACTACTCGACCATTAGAATTTCTTCACATGGACCTCTTTGGTCCTAATCATTACTCAGCAGTCACAAATGATGCATCTCTCTATGGTCTTGTGATTGTTGATGATTACTCTCGTTACACATGGGTACACATTGTTACTTACAAACATGAAGTGCAGGAAGTCTTCAAACGATTTTCCTCGAGGGCTTCAACCAACTTTGGTGTGAAGATCAAGCACATAAGAAGTGACAATGGAACTGAGTTCAAGAACTTTGGTCTTGATGAGTATCTTGATGAACTTGGTATTACTCATAAATTATCTGCTCCTTATACTCCTCAGCAGAATGGCGTCGTGGAGCGCAAGAACAGGACTCTTGTGAGATGGCTCACACTATGCTTGATGAATAAAAGATGCCTCGTCACTTCTGGATTGAGGCAATTTATACTGCGTGCCACATCATCAACAGAGTATATCTTCACAAATTCTTCAAGAAGACTGCCTATGAACTCCTCATTGACAAGAAACCCAATGTGAGTTATTTCAAAGTCTTCGGTGCTAAATGTTGGATTAGAGATCCTCATCACAATGCTAAATTTGCACTAAAAGCACATGAAGGTTTTGTGCTTGGTTACGGAAAGGACTCGCACACCTACAGAGTCTTCAACAACGTTCTTCACAAGGTTGTTGAAACTGTAGATGTGCGGTTCGATGAAACTAATGGCTCACAAAGAGAGCACCTACCTTCTGTGATATATGAACCAGCATCTGAGGAAACTATCAAGTTCAAGGCTACTGAGGATGTCATCCCTACCGAAGAATCTGCTGAAGAATTCATTCCAGAACATGAAGAACGTCGAACTAATGCACCTGAAGAAAATGGTGCTGAAGAAAATGCTGATCAAATTCCTCGACGACAACCAGCTCATCCTCGCGTTGCAAAAGAAGTGCAAGTTGAAAAGATCATCGATGACATTGAAGCACCAGGTCCTCCCACATGCTCAAAAGCTTCACATTTATCTAACTTTTGTGGGCACTATGCCTTTGTCTCTATCACAGAGCCCACTAAGGTAGATGAAGCATTTCTGGAGCCTGAGTGGATTCAAGCCATGCAAGAAGAATTACATCAGTTCGAGCTCAACAACGTCTGGGAACTGGTCAAACGTCCAGATCCTCGAAAGCACAATATCATTGGCACAAAGTGGATCTACCGCAACAAGCAAGATGAAAATGGCCTTGTGGTGAGTAATAAGGCACGGCTCGTAGCTCAAGGCTACACACAGGTTGAAGGAATTGATTTCGATGAAACTTTTGCACCTGTTGCTAGACTTGAGGCTATTTGCATATTACTTGCTTATGCTAACCATCATGATATCACTTTATATCAAATGGATGTGAAAAGTGCATTTCTCAATGGTAAGCTTGAGGAAGAAGTATATGTTGCTCAACCCCTAGGTTTTGAAGATCCTAAGCATCCTGACAAAGTCTTCAGACTCAACAAGGCCCTCTATGGCCTCAAGCAGGCCCCTCGGGCATGGTATGATACTTTGAAGGAATTCCTCATGAAGAAAGGCTTCAAACCCGGTTCACTCGACCCTACTCTTTTCACTAAATCTTATGATGGTGAACTGTTTGTGTGCCAAATATATGTTGATGATATTATCTTTGGCTGTCTTGACCAACGTTATAGTGATGAATTTGCCTATATGATGAGTGAAGAATATCAAATGTGTATGATGGGAGAGTTGAAATTCTTCTTAGGTCTTCAAATTCGGCCAACAGTAAGAATGGCATATTCATATCTCAACAGAAATACCTCAAGGATGTACTGAGGAAATTCGGCATGTAACATTGCAAAGGCGTCAAAATTCCTATGCCCACAAATGGCCATCTATGCACTGCTGAAAATGGTATTGACTTCGATCATAAGGTATACTGCTCCATGATTGGTTCTTTATTGTCCTTATGTGCATCTAGGCCAGATGTAATGCTTAGTGTTTGCATGTGTGCCCGATTTCAAGCTACACCGAAGGAATCACACCATAAGGTTGTGAAGCATACTCTTCGATATCTAGCTCACACACCAACACTTGGATTATGGTACCCCAAGGGCTCGGATTTTGATCTCATTGGATATTATGACTCTGACTATGCTGGTGATCGTGTGGACCGCAAGTCAACATCTGGTACATGTCATTTCCTCGGACGATCTTTGGTCTGTTGGTCCTCGAAGAAACAGAACTGTGTATCACTGTCTACTGCTGAAGCTGAGTACATTGCTGCTGGTTCTTGCTATGCCCAATTGCTATCGATGAAGCAAACTCTCAAGGACTACGGCGTCAATGTGAAGAATGTGCCTCTCTTCTGTGACAATGAGAGTGCCATCAAAATTTCCCACAACCCAGTTCAGCACTCGAAGACAAAGCACATTCAGATTCGTCATCATTTTCTTCGCGATCATGTGTTGAAGGGCGACATTTCTATCGAGCATGTGAAGACTGAAGAACAGCTAGCCGATATCTTCACAAAGCCCTTGGATGAGAAGAGATTTAGCAAGTTGAGGTGTGAGCTAAATATCTTAGAATCTTCGAATGTTCTTTGAAAAGGACACTCATCCTAACACTTACGCAAAATTGATGACTTAGATGTGCAACAGATGAAGAAAAGTTTTTCTTCAATCAATGAAGATTAATACTCTAAGTGTGAAGAAATTAACGAAGAATTTGATTCTCAGAACCCTACGACAATTGTACGCGGTGTCTGAAATCATCTTTCTTATACGGTGGGTCACGCCACCACCAGAAGTTGAAAATCTTCAATTTGAGTTTTTCCTCTGTTTTGAAATTCCTCAGTTGTTCAAATTCTTCAACTTTGCAAAATCTTCACTGTTTCTGTCGTTTTTCTTCATTGGTTATATATAATATATGAGTTTATGTCCTCTATAGCATTCACTTATGGCTAATTCTTCAAGTTGGTTTGTTCTGCTAAGTGAATGTGATTGGACCCTTCCCCCTCTATGCTATACTCAACCCAATCTATTCACAAATTCTTCATGTGCGTTCTATTTGAAACTCGTTCAAAATCTTCACTGTGTTCTTGTCAGCTGAAGAATTTGCAAACGGAACATTTTAAATTATCTTATCCAAAATTTTCGGCATTGCCGCTCAAACCGTTCCGCATCCCACGAAATACTTATCTATTCACCCACGATCTAACACGATCTCCACTTCTCAGTATGTGGGTGACACATGTCATGCGAATGAAGGGTCAGGGGCACATTCGTCAAATTTCTTCGGGCGAACAGTTTTTCACCGTGGCTATAAATACCCCCCTTCCCCTTCCTCACTCCCTTTACTCCGCTCGACCTCTCTCCCGCTCGAGCTTCTCAAACCCTAGCGCCGCCGCTACTTCATCGTCGCCGGTGAGGAAGAGATTCACTGCCTCGACCTCTTCACCATCGTACTCGCGCCGGCCGCGGAAATCTTCACTCCGCCGCCGCCATAGCTGTCTTCCTCCGCTGAGTTAGGGCGTGGAAGATCTGCACAGACGAACTTCACTTCTCCATCTCACAGTTTGTCGTGTTCTTCGTCCAGGGTAATTAAAAGTTACTTTTACTGCCCTCTTTGATTCAAATGATTTCTACAAAATCCTCAATGGTGTTTATTCTTCAAATTCTTCACACTAAACACCTCACATGTCATCTGTTCTTGATTCGTTTCTCTAAGCAATAATTTTTCTTCAAGATTCCTCAATTGTGCGGATTTCTGATTTGTACAACTCTGGAACCTAAGACGAACGCTTAGTGAGATTATTCAAGACTTCTCTGGTCAAATTCCTCAAACTTGTTCTTCTTACAAAACCTTTTGAGAACGCATATGACCTCTCCAAATTCCTCGCAACTATACTCTGTTCACAGGTACTCATGTTCGCTGCTGAATCACTAGGTTCTCATCAACTTAACCATTTGCAGCTTTCCTCGAAGAAAAGTTGCATACTTCTTCAGAGAATTCAATTGTTCAAATTCCTCATCTGAAGAAAATGGCTGATGGGAAGAAGCCACAAAAGGGAGGAAAGAGGCCTGAAATCAACACATCATTGGAAATCCCTGATGACATCTATGCTGGGTACTGCAGACCCCCTGGGGAAGATAAAAATCAGCGCAAAGTGCGCATTCAGAAGATAGAGAGGAGATGGGCAAGAGAGTGGAGGGAGTACAGATATGTTACTCCGAAATACATGAAGAAATTCGCTGTTACCCCTCCATGCTCAAGACCTCCATTAGCACTTGGCCAAGAAGCGGATCCCACCAGCATCAAGAGCGGTGAGGACTATTCTGAAGAATGGGCCAAGCGCCAGGCCAAGTTGGCCAAACAGGCAAAAGAAGCAGTGAGGAAATTCAATGAAGACTCTGCTGCTGCTACTGCCGCTGAGCCTCTGTCAAGCCGAAGAAATCCATGGCAAAGAAGCCTGCGCGTAAGCCAAGTGCTTCACCTTCAATGCCCTCAAGGCCAAGTTCCTCAGCAATGCCCTCACGGCCAGAATCCTCAAAGCCCTCACGGCAAATTCCTCACGCTGCTCCTGCTCCTCCCAAGTCCTCAGCTGCTCCGACAAAATCCTCAGCACCTGTGCATCTTGCCATGTGCCAAAGGACTACATGCATCTCTATTGCCTCAGGAGCTTCAGCTAGTTCCTCAGCTGCACCCAATTCTTCAACAGGACCTTCTCTGCTGAAGACAAAGACCACTGCTGGACGAGGTTCTCGCCCAAGTCCTCACAAGAAGCAGGTCGCCTTCCAAGTGCCGTATGAAGAAGACGAAGCTGATGATGATGAACTTGCTGAAATCATCAGAGATAGGCAAGTCAGGGCCGCTAGAGCCAAGGGCACAAATGTGCCTCTGCTTTTGGATCCAAAGTTGATCCTCGACTACATTGATCTCTGGCACAAGGACCCAAACATTCCTATGCCTGATTTCAAGTTGACTCCTGGCCAAAGTCATATGCTGACTGCCTTCATCCAAGAAGAAAAATGGAAATATGAGAAGGCCAGACAGATCAACAAAGCGCAGTATAGGAAGGAGAAATTTCTGAAGAACAACGTTGTCTCTATGACAACTGATGATCTTGTGAAGATCCAGTCTGAAATCGAAGTCCTCAGCGATGATTTGAATGCTTACTATGCTGATTGGCAAGGAGCCAAGGTCAGGTTTGTTAAACTGACTGAGAAGTTCACCTCCAATGGTGTAGCTCCATCGCAACAAGAAATTCCTTAGGCTGAAGCATCTGCTCAGTCGAGTGAAGAACATGCCAGCACCGCTGATGACACTCAGGCTGCTGAAGAAAATGTGAGTTCCAGGGCTGATGACTACATTCCAGCCGCTGATGAAATTGCCAGGGCATCCACCAAGGTGCGCTCAAGAAAATGAAGAGGTCAGGGCAACTGCATCAGTTGTGCCTGAAGAAAATCAACCACATTCCTCTGCTCCTCCTGCGCCTACACCAACTCCAATCCTTCCATCTGCATCATATGTGAAGAAGACCTAGGCTGCAGAGCGTGAAGCAGTGAAGAAAAGGAAGGCATCAGCTTCTTCAGATTCTTTAGCTCTGAAGAAAATGAAGTCTATGACCAGCTCGTTTGCTAACCCCATTGATGTTGTTCCGATCTCAACCATGCCATCAAAGGACCTTGTTCCATTTGATGAAGAATATGTGATCCCTAGCGGATCTTATGAAGAAAATCCTTCTGCTACTTCGTCAGAGCAGATGGATGAAGAAATTCAAGTGGATGAAATCCCTTCAACACCAGTTGTTTCCTCGCCTATGCCTCAGTTTACTGCTGAAGAGGCCAGCGTTCAAGAGATAGAAGATGAAGACGTGGACATTGGCTGTACCACACTATCGGATCACGGGTTCCGGCAGACCCTTAAGGTTCGAACTCTCGGGTGCGCGCGGAGATCCAACCCTCCACCGTCTCGTACCTCGCCGAATCGCAGGGATCTAAACTACTAACAAGAACAACACAAGAGACGCAAGATTTATACTAGTTCGGGCCACCGTTGTGGTGTAATACCCTACTCTAGTTTGTGGTGTGTGGATTGCCTCTGCAGGGCGGCGAAGGGCGATAGGAAGAACAGCCTCGCGAGGGTCTGTTCTTGGTGGGTGTGATGAACTGCTAAGTGGTGCCCCATCGCACTAGCTTGAGGAACAGGTTTCTCTCTCTCTCTGGATTCCGACTGCCCGATCCGATCGTCCTCCCTCTCTCTGAGTGTGGCTTCCCCTATTTATAAGCGAAGGCCCTGGGCCTCTTCCCCAAATATTGAGCAGGAAGGGCGCCAACAATTGGCCATTTTGAAGGGGACCAGCCGGTACACTTATCCTTACTAAAGTTGGTCCTCGCCGCCAAAGGCTCGTGATGATGGCCTTTGCTTGGGCTCCACGATGATCGCATTCCAGCCGTTGGGGCTGGTCTTGGTCTTGTTGCACCGAAGCGGATGCCTTTGCTCGATGCCCTTACTGCGCTTGCCCCTTTGCACGAAAAGAGGAAAGGAGGACGCCAGGCGGCTTTGGCGCCAATGGCGCGCCTTGGTCGTCATGGCTTACGTCACGGGCACCTCGCGAGGCACCCCGCCTTGAACTCTCCGCCTCCTCATGAGCCAGCCTGACGAGGCCGTGCCTGAGGAAGCTCTTGGTCGTCCGACCCACGAGGCATGGCCCCTCGCGAGGGTCTTGAGCTTGTGTTGGTGAAGATGGGCCGTCTTGGGCCTCCTTTGAGCCACGCCGCACGCCGCAGGCAGGCAAGTCTGGGGACCCCCGTTCCCAGAACGCCGGCGATAGCCGGGGCCTGACGGCGCCGGACTTGGCCGTGCGAGAGGCGAAAGGGCAAGTGCGAAGCGTCGTGGCCCTACGCCTGTGGCCTTGGGCGCCAGCGTGGCGGTTGATTGGGCGTGGCGCTTGCTCCCCACGCCTTGGTAACCGCCCGGATTCGACAGGTCCTCGCATGCAGAGTTGGGCATGATGATCGGTGATCGTGGAGGCCGACGGTTGGCCTCCGCCCGGCTATAAGGCACGGAACGGCGTGCGCTCCTCCGATCCATCCTTCGCTTCTCTTCTTCCTCGTCTCGCCCGGTTGCCATGGCTCCGATCTGCCGGTTCTCCGTGGAAGAAAGGAAAGGCTCCTCAAGAGGATCTGACCCGCTCCCCCCAAAGAAGCGGCTTACTCTCGAGTGTCGAGGCAGGAGCGCGAGGAGGTGCCCGTGCTCTGCGTGCAACCGCCACCAGGGTTTCCTCTTCCTTGTACGCTGGATTGGTGGCCTGAAGGAGGCGACGCTTTGGGCGCCCTGGCGGTGCCGTCGGCACGCGGCGGGTCACGAAGGTGTGCGTCTTCCCCCTGGAGTCCACGCCGAGGGTTCCTGCCGGGAATTCGTGCTCCGCGTCGCCACGCCTCCTAAGTCTTGGATCCGACTTCCTTCCTTCTTCACCTCCGTCGTCCGGCAGGGGGAGCCCCTGGGACTCTGGCTGCGGCACCCTCGCGACCGGGGCAGAGGTCGCTGTAGTTGCCCCGGGCAAGGTCTTCATGACTCGTGGCTAGAGCGAGATTGCCCGGGTTTGCAGGACGAGGGGCGCCCTCACGATTCACCTGGAGTACGACGGCGCTTCGGTGATGTCCTTCAAGATCTTCGACGCGGAGGGTCATGGCTGGAGTGCTGCCGGGAGAGGTGGTCGGGGTTCTCTTGTGGTGAGACAAAGGTCAACCGCCCGCTCCTTGGCAGCTTCCCAGCGACAGGCGCCGGGGATCCAGCGACTCCGCCGAAGCTCTTGGCGACAGCGACTCTGAGCCCCGAGCCTGCGCGCTCGAAGCAGGCGAGCTCGTCAGGTCGTCGCCGCCCCTGACCTGGATGGGGTTGGCTCCGGACCGGGTGGCCCACTGTTGATGATGGCGTCCACCGTGGTGGTCCCTGTAGATAGGACTCCTTAGGATTTGCGTCTTTTGTTCCTGCGAAGAGCCAAGAATGTACCCCGCAGGGGCTTGTAAGATATTTGTAGCTTCGTTTGTCAATATGATCCTTGTTATGAGGCAATGCGGTATGCTCATTCTGTTCTAGCTCAGTTCCTTCCTTTCAGACCTCGTGAGGGCTTGGTGCTCTGTGCCGACAGGTCCCAGTCCCAAGGCAGCTTCAGCCGTCGCTGGTATGCCAGGTCACGATGCCGTGGCCAAGGCCAGGAGGTGAGCGGCCCGAGGTCCAGTAAGAGCCTCTGAGTCGCGATGCTTAGGGGGTCCCCCTTGGCGCTCAAGCAGCCATCATTCGGTGAGAAAGGAGAGTCACGTTGCTAACACGGAGTTGCATTGAGTGCGGGGATGGTGCTGGGATGACTAGTGTGTCCTGAGGGTGACTTATCTCGAGGGTTAGGGCGATGCTTCCTGGCGCGGCGCTAGGTCCGTGCCCTGGCTGGCGAGAGATTGCGTGGCCAGGTCGTTCCGTGCTCCTCGGAGGGGCCCTGCAGGTTCACCACAAAGGGAACAAGAGCTCGCCGGGGCGATTGTTAGTCCTGCCGTTAGTTGCTTTGGAGCGGCGCGAGAGGCCTCGCGAGGTGTGCCGGGGCACTCGTGAGCGAGCGCGGGACTCACGAGGCCCTACCTCAAGGCGGGTTGCGCCTGGCTCTGGGCCTTATCCTCGAGTTTGTTCCTGCAAAAATGGCTAGATGCCGGTGCTCTACGTCTTCGGGTCCCGGCTCTCGGGCTGGTCTCTACCGTCGCTGGCAAGCCAGGTCACGATGCCATGGAAAAGACCAGAGGGTGAGGGCCGGAGAGCCGGTAGGAGCCCTGAGTCGCGATGCTCAGGCACCCCCCCTTTAACGCGCAAGCAGGATTAGATGACACAACTCTACGTCCTCGGGTCCCGGCTCTCGGGCTGGTCTCTACCGTCGCTGGCAAGCCAGGTCGCGATGCCATGGACAAGACCAGAGGGTGAGGGCCGGAGAGCCGGTAGGAGCCCTGAGTCGCGATGCTCAGGCACCCCCCCCTTTAACGCGCAAGCTGGGTCGGAGGCAACAACTCTACGTCTTCGGGTCCCGGCTCTCGGGCTGGTCTCTACCGTCGCTGGCAAGCCAGGTTGCGATCCCATGGACAAGACCAGAGGGTGAGGGCCGGAGAGCCGGTAGGAGCCCTGAGTCGCGATGCTCGTGCACCCCCTTTAACGCTAAGAAGCTGGATTGGATGACGAAACTCTACGTCCTCGGGTCCCGGCTCTCGGGCTGGTCTCTACCGTTGCTGGCAAGCCAGGTCGCGATGCCATGGACAAGACCAGAGGGTGAGGGCCGGAGAGCCGGTAGGAGCCCTGAGTCGCGATGCTCAGGCACCCCCCCCTTTAACGTGCAAGATTTCGCCACCCAGGAGAAGGCACCAAATAACAAGCATGGTGGAGCATAATCCTAAGGAAAACGCATGAAGGATGCATGCCGTTGGGACTGGCCCGAGCGGCTTGGGGATGATGCAGCCCGAGGGGCGCCCCCAACAGGGTAAGCTAAGGACATGAAATAAAAGGGATACATGCCGCCGGGACGGACCCACGCGGCCTGGGAATAATGCGGCCCTGAAGTTGCTCCTAGCAGGAAATAAAACTTAAAGATGTCACCTGGTGATGTTGGGGATGAAGGGCTGTTGATGTAGCAGACTCGGTGGGCTGCGGGAGCCGATCCTCACGAGCCCCTAGGCTCAGGGGCCTCGGGAGGCTCTGGAGGCGCTGGCGGCCCCTCACGGGCCATCTCCATCTCCGCCAGGGGCTGCGGCGTGCACGACCTCTTGAGCCTCCAGGATGGTCCTCATGAGACAGCTGGTGTGCAAGAGCCACGTTTGGCAGTGCCATAAGGCATGCCTACGTGGTATGGGCGGGCCCTATAGCGTCCCACTCGCGAGGGCCAGAGGCACTCTTGAGATGCGGCTCGGTTGAGCCTGCACGCGTCGATGCAGACGCCAGCCCACCATCCTCACACGGATGGGGGCCACAGTGGCAGCGGCGGCTGCCCCTCATGACCCTTGACTCTGTAGCTCTGAATGGCCTTCTTGATGAACTCTTGAGGGTTCTGTTCTCCTGGTCTTGCTCCCCGCTTGCGGAAGCGTGCTTCAAACACGCCCACGTGGTGCCCAAGCGCCTCCCTCGAGACCTTGGCGAGGTCGGCGGCCCTCCAGGAGAGAGCCCCCGAGCCCTGCCTGAGGAGGGCTCCAGGCGCGCCTTCCTATGCGATGGAAGGAGGCTCCCCCTGGCCCGGCGCGAGCCCTGAGGGGCCTGTCTCTTGATGAGCCGGGCCGGCCGATGTCTTCTTCTTCTTGGGTGCTGCCTCGGGAGGCGTCCTGCCGCTGTGGTCTGGGTCTTCCAGCGATGCGGCCTGAAAAGCTCACTCCAAGGAGCACACTGCATCTCTCTCTTCATAGGGCACTGTGATGACCCCGCCGCTTCCTGGCATCTTGAGGATGTTGTAGCCATGGTGGGTCACGGCCATGAACTTGGCCAACGCTGGGTACCCGAGGATGGCGTTGTACGACAGGCGAATGTGGGCGACGTCGAAGTCGATGAGCTCGGTGTGGTAGTTGTCGCGGGCCCCGAAGGTGACAGGAAGGCGGACCTGCCCGATCGGGACCGTGGAGCCGTCGGTGACTCCGGAGAAGGGCTTGGTTGGCTGAAGCTGGCTGTAGGGCACTTGAAGATTGTTGAAGGTCTCCACGGACAGGACGTTGAGCCCTGCTCCGCCGTCGATGAGGGTCTTGGTGACCAGCACGTTCCTGATGATTGGGGAGCAAAGCATTGGGAGGACTCGGCTGTGGCTGCGACTTGAGCTGATCCACTGAGCTGAACGTGATGGCGCACGCCAACCACTTGAGAGGGCGCGTGGACTCGAGCTTGGGAGGACTGCATTCACTTCACGGGCGAACTGCTTGAAGATGCGGTGGGAGGTGGGGCTTGGGCTCCGCCCGGGATGCAAAGCGATCGCGACGCTTCTGAAGCCCCCAGCCCCCTCGTCCTGATGACGGTCTTCGATTCTCCTTGGTGGCGGCGACAGCGGAGGGAGGCATGCGTTCCCTTGCGGACGGTCCTCACGAGGCTGATCCCTCCAGCCCCCTCGCGATGTGGGTCTTGCCAGCAGTCCTCGCGAGGTTGGTCGCGCCACCCTTGGCGCGGGCCGCGGTCTTCCCAGCGTCCTTTATTTCTTCCTCCTCCTCGGCCATAGCCCCGGTCGCTGCGCTTAGGGCGTCTGCCGACCCTTCCTTCGCGCACAGCCCGGAGCTCTTGACATTCATTGGTGTTGTGGGTGTGGAGGTCGTGGTACACGCAGTACCGGCTGCCCTTGGAAGACTCGGGCTGATCTCTGCCCCGCTTGGTGTCTGGTTCGGCCGCGAGTACGGCAGTCCCCTTGCGCTTTACGTCCTTGGCCTTGGACTTCTTCTCTTCGGGATCCACGGCAGGCAGCTCGAGGAGGGAGAGGCGCCCCTCCTCAGCCCTGGCGCACTTGGTCGCCAAGTTGAACAGCTCCAGGGAGGTGCACAGATCTTCATGCATCGCCAGTTCCTTCATCTTGACGTCGCGACGCCACGGAGAAGGCAGAGATGATGGCCTCCTCCGTCACCACAGGGATCTTGAGGCGCGTTGTTGAAGCGCTGGATGTACTTTGCAGGGTTTCCGGCTGCCGCTGATTTCGCGCATGTCGCCACGGCGGGTGGCCGGTCGCAGTACCTTGGAAGTTGGCGATGAAGCGGTGCGCATCTCGGCCCAGAAGAGATCGTGCACAGGGCTGATTCAGGAGCCAAGTGCGGGCTCCGTCTTTGAGTGCCATGGGAAACCAGTTTGCCATGACCTTTTCATCTCCATTGGCAGCCTCGATGCCCAGCTCGTAGAGCTGGAGGAACTCCGTAGGATCTGCCATGCCGTGCCGTCGTAGCGTGGGGGCAGGTCTGGCTTGAACTTGGCGAGCCACGCGACGCCGCACAGCTCAGTGGTGAAGGCGCGGCAGCCCGCCGTGGCCGCGGGGGGCCTCAGACGGCAGAGAGCTTGGTCTTGCAGGCCTCCCTGCGCCACGGCTGCGGGCAGCGCAGGGTCTTGACGTGCTGGAGCGGGGAGCGCTCGGGCAGCTTCTTGTGGGCGAGGAACTTCTTGGCAGCTCTGCTCTTGCCGCGCCGGCGCCTGGCGGAGCGGGTTCCGCCCAGGGGCCGCACGCCTTGGGGCCAGGGTGCCGTCTTGTGGAGGAGGCGGCTGAGGCACCCCGGGAGCTTCATCGCCCAGCTGGGCGGGTGCGGTGAAAGCAGACGGTGGGCTCGCCTCCGCAGCGACGAGCTCGCGGCAGCGGTCGAGCCATTCTTCGTGACGTCATCGGCCAGGCGGTAGGGCAGCAGGAGTTCGTTGGCGCGATAAGTGCAGCCGGGCCTCAATAGCAGCGCGAAGCGCGACGAAGAACCAGCGGGGGGTGGCGAAGGCGTGGCGATGCGACCGTCCGCCTCATGGGCCAGGTGCTTTGGGGCAATGCTTGCTGCTCGTTCCCCGCCGGGCCGGTGGCGGCGTTGACAGCCGGTGACAGGGAACGACGAGGGCGTCCGCCGGCGGGAGCCGTCTGGGCGACGTGGGAAGCGAGGGCGGCTCGGCGCTCGGCGCGAGCCCGACGGGCGTCAGACATGGTTGCGATGGTCGGGGAAGAACGAGGCGACGAAAGGCAGATTCCGGCGCACCCCTACCTGGCGCGCCAAATGTCGGATCACGGGTTCCGGCAGACCCTTAAGGTTCGAACTCTGGGGTGCGCGCGGAGATCCAACCCTCCACCGTCTCGTACCTCGCCGAATCGCAGGGATCTAAGATACTAACAAGAACAACACAAGAGACGCAAGATTTATACTAGTTCGGGCCACCGTTGTGG
Organism: Aegilops bicornis; assembly: GCA_021605145.1. Taxonomy (NCBI): domain Eukaryota; kingdom Viridiplantae; phylum Streptophyta; class Magnoliopsida; order Poales; family Poaceae; genus Aegilops; species Aegilops bicornis. The sequence goes on along the minus strand of CM038669.1, from coordinate 379,865,431 downwards.
TGTAATACCCTACTCTAGTTTGTGGTGTGTGGATTGCCTCTGGGGCCGACGAAGGCGATCTGAGGGAAGAACAGCCTCGCGAGGGTCTGTTCTTGGTGGGTGTGATGAACTGCTAAGTGGTGCCCGTCGCTCTAGCTTGAGGAACGGGTTTCTCTCTCTCGATTCACCGCCCGATCCGATCGTCCTCCCTCTCTCTGAGTGTGGCTTCCCCTATTTATAAGCGAAGGCCCTGGGCCTCTTCCCCAAATATTGAGCAGGAAGGGCGCCAACAATTGGCCATTTTGAAGGGGAACAGCCGGTACACTTATCCTGACTAAAGTTGGTCCTCGCCTGCCAAAGGCTCTGGTGATGACGCCTGCTTGGGCTCCACGATGACTGCATTCCAGCCGTTGGGGCTGGTCTTGGTCTTGTTGCACCGAAACGGATGCCTTTTCCTGATGCCCTTGCCTGCGCTTGCCCCCTTTGCACCAAAGAGGAAAGGAGGACGCTGCGCGGGCTGGCGCCCGGCTGGCGCCCTTGGTCGTCATGGCTTATGTCACGGGCACCTCGCGAGGCACCCCGCCTTGAACTCTCCGCCTCCTTGTGAGCCAGCCTGACGAGGCCGTGCCTGAGGAAGCTCTTGGTCGTCCGCCCCGCGAGGCTTGGCCCCTCGCGAGGGTCTTGAGCTTGTGTTGGTGAAGATGGGCCGTCCTGGGCCTCCTTTGAGGCACGCCGCAGGCCGCAGGCAGGCAAGTCTGGGGACCCCCGTTCCCAGAACGCCGACACACACCAGTGATGAATGATGACTTTTGGGAAAGTCAGCACCCCAACTCTCCACTCTTCACACCTTTACAGCAAATTCCTCAGTCCCCTGTTGCCACTGAAGTACAAATGGGATCTGAAGAACCTCGGGCAACCCCATATGTCCATGAAGAAATTCCAGCCACTAGTGCTGAAGAAAATGTACATGAAGAATTGAAGAACCAGGCTGTCACTGGAGTAGAAGCTGAAATTCCTCAGCCTGAAGAACCTGAGATTGTGGAACTTGAGGTGGTGATGCAATTGACTGACACTCCTCAGCCCAAGCCTAAGGATCCATTCTGAAAGAAGCAGAAATTCAAGGCTGATGATTTCTTCGGCGAGCACGTGTTCTTCACAGACTACAATCCTTATGATTCTGCTCGTCTTAGAAGGAAGCGCTTCTGGACCACCAGCCAGGCCAACTTCTATTCTTCACTGCTCTTCAACAAGGACAAAGTCTTCGACCATGAGCGTATTCCTCATGTGGACATGGAATCACTGCCATGCTTCACTCCTGTCCTCAGTGTGCTTCATGACACAGGCCTCCTCAACTTTTGTACAGACATAGTTGATTGGAACGAAGAACTCATTCTTCAATTCTACGCAACTTTGCGCATCACAGGAGATGCTGACGATGTGGACTCCTGGGTTTTGGACTGGATGACAGAAAATACTCACTATAAGGCACCGGTCTCTGAATTGCTTCACGCCCTGCCCATCAGTCCTCCACCTGAAAGAGCTCGTTGCATGTACCAAGAGCTTGAGCTTACAGATCACTATATGCAAGTGCTGATGAAGCCATTGAAGCCCGGCCAAGCCTCAAGGACAAAATTCCTCGTGAAGGAATTACAGTATGTACCAAGGACAGTCTATCGCATTCTAACGAAGACTATGAGTCCAATCAAAGGCCACGACTCATCTGATGAGGAAATTGTCGGCATCATGAAGAATCTGGTTTTCAACATCATTCATGGCATTCCTGTCAATTATCACGATTTCTTCATGAGGACTCTGGCAAATGTTGCACTTTCACCGTTTGAGCTGAAGCCTTATGCACCTTGGATTATGAGATTCCTCAGGACAAGGTCTTCACTCAACTACAAGGCTAATTTTTAGAATCACCTCAGCTACTTGCCCCCGATTGAAGTCCTCAAGCGGACCTATTCCTCAGCTGATGAAAAGGGCAAGGCACCAACTATTATAGATGAAGGCATTCGTCCATTGGATGGACAATTTCGCAAGGCTGCATCCTATTCCACCAATGATGACTCTGCCACTCATGATTCTGCTGCCCATGCCTCCAAGCGAAATCCTCAAGCTAATGCTCCTCATGTGATGACAGACCGTGAACTTCTGCTAAGTCTTCACCAGAAGGTGGATCGAAACCATAAGTGGGTTAAGCGTCAGTTTGGTTCAATTCTTCACAACATGACTGCTACACATAATGCAGTGAAGAAAAACCATTACTACCTCCACGAAGTCTTCGATCGCACCTGGGCTATTCTGTCTCATGTATATGGAGGACCTTGACTGGTCTGCACCTCCACCGAAGAAATACAAGAAGGTCAAGGTTCCTCCTTGGTGGCCAGCTCCTATTCTTCATCGCGCGACACCGATGAGCATGAAGACTTGGACGACACTACAGCAGGCCCTACTACGACAAACGACCCCAACAATGCTGGCGCTCCTTCATCAACTTGATATTCGTCAGGGGCGTTAGTCCTCATTTTTGAACCTTTTGGTCATTCGATGACAAAGGGGGAAAATTTGAGTTAGTCTTCAAGCGGGTCTATTATATGGGCGTTTTTTTCTAAGTTGCAACTCTCGTTCTTTAGAAGACTTTGCTGGATTGAGTTGTAAACTTAAACTCTATGGTGACCTGATACTTTTGCTATGTTTTTCTGCATGCTTATTCCTCATTGATGTTAATGCATGCATGCTGAATTACATCAATCACCATATTTCATCATGCATTTCAAATTCTTCATATGTTATGTGTCAAATGCGTGTATGAATTACAAGATATAGTGGGAGATCTCCATGATTCTACTCTTGAAGTGTGCATTGCTTCAAAAGCAAATTCCTCACTATGCACATCTTCAGGGGGAGTTCTTCTATATCTTGCAATCAAATTTCTCAATATCAGTATTTACACGTCATATGTTTATCCCCATTGAAAACTTAACCTATATTGTCATCAATCACCAAAAAGGGGGAGATTGTAAGTGCATCTAGTGCCCCTTAGTGATTTTGGTGTATTGAATACTGGGACTAATGTGTTTATGAGTGTACACAGGTCTATAAGTCGATGAGGAGTTTGATATTTACAAAGAAAGTCAACCCCTAAAAATGAAGTTCTTCGACTGAAGTCTTTGGATTTTTGAAGACTTTCTGAAGACTTTGAAAGTGAAGAAATTGGTGTGACCTTGAAGACTTGGTATTCATTCGAGGAACATGAAGCGTGAAGACTTTTGTTTTCGTAGTTTCATTTTCTCTTTCTTGAGTCATAGGAAACACCGTCTTTGTTAAAGGGGGTCAAGGAAATACTAAGGAAAAATTTCCATGTGATGCTCAACTCAAAATCCTACACCTACCAATCCCTTCGAGTGAAGCCATTGGAAATCTCATACAGTTCAGTCATATTCTTCAGTGATAGAGATGAGGTTCTTCTGGTCTCTGGGGAATTTGTTCTGACTGGGGAGTTAGGAATTCGCCAGTGCGGATTGCCTACACAGTGAGGAACATGATTGCCCTGAGGAATTTGAGCCTCAAATTTCCGACCGTTGCTGTGCTAAGCGCCAGCTGTCCTAAAATATCTACCCACCTAACAGTCATATCATTGAAGGGCATTTATGTATTATCATGTCGGGCTGCTCCGAGAGAAACTAACACTTGTCATTTGTGAGCATCCCATCCTCCGAGGACTTTGAGCGAATATCATCGAGTGAGGAAACCCAAACCCAAACACCTACAAACCCAAAGTGATTGAGCATCATTGAAGAGATTGATCCTGCGTGGATCCGATGCTTGTACCTTTGAAGACTTTGCTTATTCCAGATGGTTAGGCTTCATGGTCTAGAGCATCCAAGACGAAATTGTGGATCGCCGAGTGACCAAGTTTGTGAAGGTTCGGAAGTCACCTGAAGACTTACCATGAGTGATTGGACGAGGTCTGTGTGACCTTAGTTCAAGGAGAATATGGTGAGGAATGTGTGTCCGGGACTGTGTGTCCTCAGGTTTAAATACCTAGCCGCTCCAACCAGATGTATACCTGAGACAGCAGTTGGAACTGGTCTACCAAATCATTGTCTTCACCAAGCCTACTAGGTCTATTTCCTCAACTCTTTCATTTCCTCATAACTGTGTTGTGCACTTGTTCATCTGCTGTCTCAAGTGTTTCCTTTGCTCAGATGGCCACATATGTTTCCATACTGTGTTTCCTTTGCTTAGATGGCCACATATGATATTCTTCACTTGAGAATCGAGTTGCTTGAATATCTTCACATCGATAGCGTTCAGTGAGGGTGAGACAGAGGGAACACCATTTTCCACAACATACCAGAGATCGTTATCAATTGCTTCAAGATGCATTCACGTCTTATTCTTCCAGTAGGGGTAGTCCGTCCCATCGAAGGTAGGACACCCAGCAGAGAACTTGATCATACCTGCGGTCGACATAACTAAAACTCTAGGCCGTTAAACCAAAATCCCGCAGAACAAGGGAGTACCTTGCTCTGATACCAATTGAAAGTGCGTTATATCGACTAGAGGGGGGTGAATAGGCGATTTTTATGAATTCTTCACTGAGGAATTTACCGGTGAGGAAATTCCTTAGCGAAGAACTACTTGCAGCGGAATAAGTACTCAGAAGTAAACATAACAGAACACATGCATGGTCATCATGATGAAATGAAGACAGGCACAGAGTACTGAAAGCATAAACATAGGATAATATAGGATGAAGACAAACAGACGGAAGAAATTAAACTGAGGAAAGTGGGAAAGTCTTCAATCAAAGTCTTCAAACACAGATATGAACAAGTGCACAACACAGTTATGAGGAAATGAAAGAGTTGAGGAAATAGAACCAGTAGGCTTGGTGAAGATAATGATTTAGTAGACCATTTCCAACTGCTGTCTCAGTTGTACATGTGGTTGGAGCGGCTAGGTATTTAAACCTGAGGACACAGATCCGGACACAGTCCTCACCGTATTCTCCTTGAACTAAGGTCACATGCACTCGTCCAATCACTCGTGGTAAGTCTTCAGGTGACTTCCGAACCTTCACAAACTTGGTCACTCGGCGATCCACAATTTCCTCTTGGATGCTCTAGACCATGACGCCTAACCGTCTGGAAGAAGCACAGTCTTCAAAGATAACAAGCGTCGAATCCATGCAGGATCAATCTCTTCAGTGATGCTCAATCACTCTGGGTTTGTGGGTGTTTGGGTTTGGGTTTTCCTGACTCGATGATTATCGCTCAAAGTCCTCGGAGGATGCGATGCTCACAAATGACAAGTGTCAGTTTCTCTCGGAGCAGCCCGACATGATAAGACATAAATGCCCTTCAATGATATGACCGTTAGGTGGGTAGATATTTTAGGACAGCTGGTGCTTAGCACAGCAACGGTCGGAAATTTGAGGCTTAAATTCCTCAGGGCTATCATGTTCCTCACTGTTTAGGCAATCCGAACTGGCGAATTCCTAACTCCTCAGTCAGAACAAATTCCTCAGAGACCAGAAGAACTTCAGATTCATCCTTTGAAGAATATGACCGAATCGTATGAGATTTGCAATGGCTTCACTCGAAGGGATTGGTTGGTGTAGGATTACTCGAGTTGAGCATCACATGGAAAATTTTCCTTAGTATTTCCTCGAATTCGCTTTAACAAAGACGGTGTTTCCTATGACTCAAGAAAGAGAAAATGAAACTACAAAAACAAAAGCCTTCACGCTTCATCTTCCTCGAATGAATACCAAGTCTTCAAGGTCACACCAATTTCTTCACTTTCAAAGTCTTCAGAAAATCTTCAAAAAACCAAAGTCTTCAGTTGAAGAACTTCATTTTTAGGGGTCGACTTTCTCTGTAAATATCAAACTCCTCATGGACTTATAGACCTGTGTACACTCATAAACAAATTAGTCTCTTAACCTATGAGTCTTCAATACACGAAAATCACTAAGGGGCACTAGATGCACTTACAGTGTCTAGAGGCGCCCTCACCCCCATATATAAAGGAGGGAGAGGGGAGGAGGCCGGCCTAGGCGCGCCCCAAGTGGGAGGAGTCCCACTAGGGCTCCTAGTCCAATTCGCCCCCCTTTCCTTTTACCGGAAGAGGAAAGGGGGAAGAAGAGAGAGGAGGAGAAGGAAAGGGGGGTGCCGCCCCTTCCCCTGTCCAATTTGGACTCCTCCCTTGGGAGGGGCACCTCTTGTGGGCTGGCTTGCCTCCCTCCTATGGCCCGTATGGCCCATATCTTACCCCGGGGGGTTCCGGTAACCCCCCCTCCCGGTACTCCGATATGTACCCGATACATTCCGGAACACTTCCGGTGTCTGAATATTATCATCCAATATGTAAATCTTTACCTCTCGACCATTTTTAGACTCCTCGTCACGTCCGTGATCTCATCCAGGACTTCGAACAACATTCGGTCACCAAATCACATAACTCATAATACAAATCATCGTCGAACGTTAAGCGTGCGGACCCAACGGGTTCGAAATCTATGTAGACATGACCGAGACACCTCTCCCAATAACCAATAGCGGAACCTGGATGCTCATATTGGCTCCCACATATTCGACGAAGATCTTTATCGGTCGAACCATTATAACAACATACAGTATTCCCTTTGTCATCGGTATGTTACTTGCCCGCGATTCGATCGTTGGTATCTTCATACCAAGTTCAATCTCGTTACCGGCAAGTCTCTTTACTCGTTCCGTAATGCATCATCCCGCAACTAACTCATTAGTAACATTGCTTGCAAGGCTTATTATGATGTGCATTACCGAGAGGGCCCAGAGATACCTCACCAATACTCGGAGTGACAAATCCTAATCTCGATCTATGCTAACCCAACAAAACACCTTCGGAGGACCTGTAGAGCATCTTTATGATCACCTAGTTACATTGTGACGTTTGATAGCACATAAGGTATTCCTCCGGTAACCGGGAGTTGCATAATCTCATTCAAAGGAATATGTATCAGTCATGAAGAAAGCAGTAGCAATAAAACTTAACGATCATTATGCTAAGCTAACGAATGGGTCTTGTCCATCACATCATTCTCCTAATGTTGTGATCCCATTCATCAAATGACAACACATGTCTATGGTTAGGAAACTTAACCATCTTTGATTAACGAGCTAGTCTTGTAGAGGCTTACTAGGGACACTGTGTTTTGTCTATGTATCCACACATGTATCATGTTTCCGGTTAATACAATTCTAGCATGAATAATAGATATTTATCATGACATAAGGAAATATAAATAACAACTCTATTATTGCCTCTCGGGCATATTTCCTTCAGTCTCCCACTTGCGCTAGAGTCAATAATCTAGATTACAATGTAATGATTCTAACACCCATGGAGTCTTGGTGCTGATCATGTTTTGCTCGTGGAAGAGGCTTAGTCAATGGGTCTGCGACATTCAGATCCGTATGTATTTTGCAAATCTCAATGTCTCCCTCCTTGACTTGATCACGGATGGAGTTGAAGCGTCTCTTGATGTGTTTGGTTCTTTTGTGAATTCTAGATTCCTTCACCAAGGCAATTGCTCCAGTATTGTCACAAAAGATTTTCATTGGACCCGATGCATTAGGTATTACACCTATATTGGATATGGACTCCTTCATTCGCTGCTTCTGAAGCAGCTATGTACTCTACTTCACACGTAGATCCCACCACGACGCTTTTCTTGGAACTGCACCAACTGACAGCTCCACCATTCAATATAAATATGTATCCGGTTTGTGACTTAGAGTCATCCGGATTTGTGTCAAAGCTAGCATCGACGTAACAATTTACGACGAGCTCTTTGTCACCTCCATAAACGAGAAACATATCCTTAGTCCTTTTCAGGTACTTCAGGATGTTCTCGACTGCTGTCCAGTGATCCACTCCTGGATTACTTTGGTACCTCCTTGCTAGACTTATAGCAAGGTACACGTCAGGTATGGTACACAAAATAACAGACATGATGGAACCTATGTGTCAGGACCCCGATTCTAAGTCACACCGATCTAGCCTGTAACACCTCATATCACTTTGCGGCCTAACGCACGGTATTCCCACGGGTGTCGCCTTACCATGGCCCGGGACCGTTTGCGCCTTTTGGCTCACGTATATGATAGTGTCGCTAGCATCCATATGATAGAGAACTTGGGCCGACATGGCTAGTCGTGAACCCAAAGCGGCACTAACTTACGGGGACAGGCATACATGAATCAACATCGAGCATGTCGGTCAGCAGCGTGTGAATCTGGGCTGTAGCACTGGGCTAACAGGACTCCGGGAACCCGGGCTGTAGCAGGCTAGGCAGGACTCCGGATGTCACTGCGTGACATTTCCCCGAAGGGATGAATACAGGAACAAAGTGAAACACATGCCGGCCAGTCAAGTGTTCCGGAGCAGTAGTGCTGGGCTAGCAGGACTCCGATGAACCGGGCTGTAGCGGACTACTATGGCTCATGGAAGCACTAGACTACATTTCCCCATAAGAGAGGCTACCATGGATAAACAACTAGATTGTCGGATCCAAGTACCAAGCATTTCAATCATACACACAATATGCTCGATATGTGTAAATACAACATGGCATCACAACAAAACTCTACAACTCAAGGTACTTTACTTAAAGGCCCTAGAGAGCCATACATAACATGCTCATACAGGTAGGGGTCACATGACCCAACACTCAAGTCATACAAACATACCAGCACATGCGGAAGCAAACTTGTCTGAGTACAGACGACTAGAAAGATGGCTTGACGAAGCCTGTCTATCTACACAGGGCCCTTCACAAGCTCAGATCACCACCTAGGTGGCAAGTCACTCGTCAACGTCGAGATATACATAGAACTCATCGAAGGGGGTGGTGTTGTCGTCTGAAAACAGTAATTAAAGCAACATGAGTACAAAGGTACTCAGCAAGTCTTACAACAGATCCTACTATACATGCACATTCTCAAGAAGGTAGTGGAGTTATTGCAGCAAGCCAGCTTTGACTCTTGGCTAAGCTATCCTATGAGACACCACTTGTAAAAATAGTTTTCGCATTTGCAGTCCACTAATCACCATCACAATACTCCACCGTGGATCATCCCTCGTCATCCTACGAGAGGGCCATCTGCGGTACTCACACTTATCTTGAGTCTTTTAGTAGTAACCATTAACTTGTCTATGAACTACATAAGCGACCAAGTAGTTCTTTACCGTGGACGCAGCCATTCGAATAGTTTTATACCCTGCAGGGGTGTACTTCATCACACACGCTTTCACCACTTATCGCCGTTTACACGACATGTACTCGACAACCTTCAAGCGGAAGCCCAGCGAGGGTTTCGGCCACGACCTGACTAAACACACGAGCCCCTAGTCCAGGTTTATCGCCTATTCGGGTTCCATCCGCAAGGAAATCCGGCCGGGGTGTCCTCTACAGCCCCAAACGATGTGTGCAGGGTTCCCGAGACACCAAACGGGCGACTCGGTACACCATGCCACGAGCCTACCGCATCACAGCGCACCCCTAAGGTCAGCGCTCCGCATGGCCTCCAGCATAGTACAAACAGCAGAAACTACTTGCAACTACTGGACAGAGGACAAGAGTGGTTAATAAGTCGAGAGGGTCCATTGGTTTCGGGCCCAACGTGTGGTAGTAGCTGATCTTAAATCACACATACATATCTCAGTTCTTAAGGACGGCCTCAATGAAACAACCCACCATGTACTCCTACATGGCCTCTCATCGATACCTTTACCAAATCATATTCAACACTTCACTCTCATTACCAACACAATCATTCACTCTAGTTCATCACCCCGATGAGTCAGACATGACACGACTCTAAGCATAGCAAGCATAGCATGGTAGGAAACACAAACATGGCTCAATCAACTCCTACACATGCTAGTGGGTTTCATCTAGTTACTGTGGCAATGACAGGACATGCAGAGGAAGTGGGTTCAACTACCGCATAACACAGCAGTTTGAAACGCGTTGTCTTAATGCAGTAAAGGAGAGCAGAAGCGAGAAGATGGGTTTGTATCGAAATGATCAATGGGGTTGCTTGCCTGACAGAGTGGTAGTGGAATACTGCCATTCAGTTGGATACTCGTGAATATCCTCGGAGGAAGAACCTACCACGAAGAACACATCGAAACACAATCACCACATGGCAATATGCAACAATATGATGTATGCGAAGACATCGCAAAATGAGTGTTTTTTGGCTAATGCAACTTAGGACAGATTGGTTTGAGTTCATTTGAATCAAGGATTCAAATGCTAACCCTAAATAAGAGGTGATATTAATGCATTAGCTTGTTTCATCGAAACAGCAAGGTTAAAGTGTTCTGACATGCATGAAACCAGTACAGATGGAAAGATTGAATTTTTCTGATCAAAACTCATATATAAATCTTTGGATTTGGAGTTATAGATTAATTTCTATGATTTTTGAAGTTTGTAGTATTTTCTGGAATTTCCTGTATAAAAATAAATCCAGAAAATACTTATTGCATCAGCATTGCGTCATGGTGACGTCAGCGGTCAACGGAGCCGGTCCAGGTCAAACTGACTAGTGGGCCCCCTCTGTCAGTAGTTAGTTAAACTAACTAAATTTAGTTAGCGCTAAACTTGGGTTAATTAGCATGGCGGGCCCCACTTGTCATAGACCCAGGGGGTCAAACTGGGCACACCCGATCAACGGTCAGCAGGGTCAACTCACCGGTGTTTAGCCGCCGGCGAGGCCAGACGCGGCGGGGCAATGCAGGTTTCATGCTCCGGCGACCAAAACGACGGCGGAGCACGTCTACGTGATGCGGGGAGGGAGCCGCGTCGAGTGGTGGTGGTGGTTAGGCTCGGGGTCGCCGGAAACGACGCCGACGATGAGTTGTGCGGCTGCCGGAGTTCGGGCGAGGTCGAACCCGTCGCTAGGGGGCACGACAAGGGGCGTGCGGTGGTGCCACGGGCTCCCGGCGAAGCGGTGAGTGTAGTGGACGAGGTGGTGTGGCCGTTGGGTGGACGGAGCGTCGTCGGCGACGAGCTCGGCGGCGGCGCGTGCAGTGAAGCTTCGTGCGGTCGCTATGATGCTCGAGAGAGAGAACGGGAAGGATGGGGAGGTGGCTGAGCTCACGGAGATCACGTTGAAGCAGTCAGCGAGGTCGGGGATAAGCTGGTGCAGCGGGGACGGCGAAGGGGATCTCCAGAGGTGTTCGGTGGAGACGAGGTCGAAGGAGGCGGTGCAGAGCGTGCGAGCGCTCGGGGCTCGGCTAGCTCGGCATAGCGGACGGTGGTGGAACTCGTGGACAAGATGGGGCGGCGTGAGGACGACGGAGAGCGCGGCTACGTCGGTGGTGTGGTGGCAGGTGCATTGCCCATGGCGGGAGAGGGCGAGGGAGAGAGGCAGGGGGCGTGTGGGGGTGTCCAGGCGGTCGAGGGGGCGACGTGGAGGTCGACCAGCGCGTCCAGGGGCACGGGTGGCAAGCAGGTGGCGCCGTGGTGAGCTCGTGCACGCCGGCGTCACCTCCCTGCCTGCCTGGCGGGGAAGAAGCAACTGGCTCGCACGGGCCAGCACAGTGCTGGGCCACTAGGTGGGCTGACTGGTGGGTTGTGGCCAGGTAAGTTGTTTTCTTGTTTTATTTTCTGTTTTCTTTTATTTCTGCAAGTTTGTGGCATTTCTAAAAATACTTAGTCATTTCCAAAAATCACCAAACTGCACATGCTCAGTGTATGGAACATATCCAACATGGAACATTTCAGTTTGGGATTATTTGGACATTTAAAATATTTACTAGCATTTAAATGCCGAAATGCAAGTTACATATGATTTAATTCAATGATCTTAAGATGACCTAGAAAATTGTGAACCCATTTTTTCAGAGGTTCTAACCCAAGACAAAAAGGGTGGACTTTTTAGAAGGGCATTTCAGGTTCATTGAAAATGATTTTAGTAAAACCTAGTTGTTTTCAAGGGGGTGCTGGGGGTTCTGTCATCCCCATTTCAAATTTTCTGGAAAAGTAAACATGATGCAACACTCTAATGCATGAACTAGCTAGGATGTGACAACTCACCCCCACTCAAAAGAATCTCGTCCCGATATTTAGGATCCGTCGGGAAGAAGGTGGGGTACTCAAGTCGAAGACAATCCTCCCTTTCCCAAGTAGCTTCTTTCTCGGAATGGTGTGACCATTGAACCTTGAGAAACTTGATATTCTGGCGTCGAATGGTACGCTCGGCTTGATCAAGGATGCGAACGGGATATTCCCAATATGTGAGATTATCTTGGAGATCAAGCGTTTCGTGGTCCACTCCACGGATAGGATCCGCGAAGCAACGCCTGAGTTGAGAAACGTGGAAGACATCATGAACTCTGGAAAGATGCGGAGGTAGTTCCAATTGGTAGGCAACTTATCCTCGTTTGGCAAGAATCCGAAAGGGTCCAATGTAACGAGGAGCCAATTTGCCTTTGATACCGAAATGATGGGTTCCCTTCAAAGGAGTAACCCAAAGGTAAGCCTTCTCGCCAACTTCATAAGTCATGAGCTTATGTTTGCGGTCATACTGGATCTTTTGACGAGATTGCGTTGTTTTCAATTTCTCACGAATAATGCGAACCTGCTCTTCTGCTTCCTGAATCATATCCGGGCCAAAGAGTTGTCTTTCCCCGGTTTCTGACAAGTTAAGAGGCGTTCGACATTTTCGTCCATAGAGAACTTCGAAAGGAGCTTTGCCCAAGCTAGCTTGATAACTATTGTTATAAGAGAACTCGGCGAATGGAAGGCATTTCTCCCAATCCATACCGAAAGAGATGACAGAAGCTCGGAGCATATCCTCCAGAATTTGATTGACTCGCTCTACTTGACCACTTGATTGAGGGTGGAAGGCGGTGCTAAAGGAGAGACGAGTTCCGATAGCATTTTGGTAACTTTCCCAAAATCGAGAGGTGAAAAGACTTCCACAGTCTGAGTTAATCTCCAATGGAACACCATGAAGAGACACTATTCGGGAGATGTACAAGTCAGCTAGCTGGCTAGTGGTTATACTCTCAAGAACAGGTAGGAAGTGGGATACTTTGGAAATACGATCGACAATGACGAAGATAGCATTATTCCCTCGCTTAGTCCTGGGAAACCCGGTAATGAAATCCATACCGATTTTATCCCATTTCCATTCAGGAATAGCCAAAGGTTGAAGGGTGCCAGCAGGCCGTTGACGCTCTGCTTTAACACGATGACAGACGTGCAATTAGCAATGTATTGAGCAATTTCTCTCTTCATCCTAGTCCACCAAAACCTATGGCGTAGGTCTTGATACATTTTAGTACTACCGGGATGAATGGTGAGAGGGGACTCATGAGCTTCCTTAAGGATCAACCGCCTCAGGTTGCGTACCTTGGGAACCACTAGACGGTCTCCAAAGAACAAAACACCTTGATCATCAACGGAGAAACAATCCGCGACTCCTTTCTTGATGTTTCTCTTAATACGGGAGACTCCCGGATCTACCTTCTGTGCTTTGATGATCTGATCCATAAGGGTAGGTTTCGCCACCAGGGTGGATAGGAATCCTCGAGGAACAATGTGAAGGTTAAGCTTACGAAATTCCTCATGGAGAAGTGGTTGACTTTGTTGTACCATCAAGTTGTTACAATAAGATTTACGACTTAGCGCATCAGCCATGACATTGGCTTTGCCCGGGGTGTAAGTTATTCCTAAGTCGTAATCTGTGATCAACTCGACCCAACGTCTTTGCCTGAGATTCAAATCCGGTTGGGTGAAGATGTATTTCAGAGTTTGGTGATCGGTGTAAATCTCGTAACAAGTACCGAGAAGGTAATGTCGCCATGTTTTGAGTGCATGGACCACAGCTGCAAGCTCTAGATCATGTGTGGGATAGTTATCCTCATGTGGACGCAACTGTCGAGAAGCGTAGGCAATCACATGACGATCTTGGATGAGTATGCAACCTAGTCCTTGTCGCGAGGTGTCGCAATAGATAACAAAGTCCTTAGAAAAATTTGGTGGCATGAGTACGGGAGCAGATGTCAGGCGTCTTTTCAGTTCCTGAAAGCTGAATTCGCACTATGGGGTCCACTCGAACTTTTTATCTTTCTTGAGGAGTTCAGTTAGAGGTTTAGCAACCTTGGAGAAATTCTCGTGAAGCTTGACGATAGCTTCGCTAAGCCAAGGAAACTCAAACTTGCTTGACCGTTTGGTGGAGTCCAATCAAGGGCGGCTTGAACTCGCTCGGGATTGACAGCAATACCCTTACCAGAGATTACATGGCCTAGATAGTTCACTTCTGGCAACCAAAATTCACACTTGGAGAATTTGGCATAAAGGCGATGCTCTCGAAGTTTCATCAATACTAGCCTTAGATGCCCGGCATGTTCTTCCTCATTCTTGGAGTAGATGAGTATATCATCGAGGTATACCACGACGAATTTATCCAAATACTCCATGAAGATCGAGTTCATTAACCGAGAGAAGGTGGCTGGAGCATTGGTTAAACCGAAGGACATGACGATGTACTCGTATTGGCCATAACGAGTAACAAAGGCCGTTTTAGGAATGTCCCCGTTCTTGATTTTGATTTGATGGTAGCCCAACCTCAAATCCATTTTGGAAAAGATCGAGGATCCAACGAGCTGATCATACATGTCGTTGATCCTGGGGAGCGGATACTTGTTCTTGATAGTGACCAAGTTGACAGGTCGGTAATCTACAACCATCCGATCCGTTCCATCCTTCTTCTTGACGAAGAGGACGGGGCAAGCCCATGGAGAAGAACTAGGACGGATGAAACCCTTTTTCAAGGACTCATCGAGTTGTTTCTTAAGCTCGGCTAGTTCTAGGGGTGCCATCTTATAGGGCCTTCTAGAGATTGGGACGGTTCCTGGAACAAGGTCTATCACGAACTCGACATCCCTGTCAGGTGGAATACCTGGCAGTTCTTCTGGAAAGACATCCGGGAAGTCACAGACTACCAGAATATCTTCAAGGTCTAGAAGAGGGTTGGAATTTAGGGAGTAGAGCTGACGCTTAGACACTCGGGTCAAACATTGACTGTCTTGCCCGATGGATGGGTGAGTTGAACAGTTCTAGTAGAGCAATCAATCTTAGCATAATGGGCTGACATCCAGTCCATACCAAAGATGATGTTTATGTCGAGGATTTGAGAGCTGTCAGCGATGCAAGGAAGACCAATCTATCAACAATAATTTCATTTCCATGGCTTACTTGAGAGGTTTGCCATTTAGAACCAGGGGTTTGAATTACCATGGAGGTGGGCATGTCACAAAATGTGGTGTTGTGCAATTGAGCATAGCTCTCAGAAATAAATGAATGAGATGCTCCAGTATCGAAAAGAACAGTTGTCGGATGGCAATTAACAAGGAGCGTACCAAGGACGACGTTGGGATCATCATGAGTCTCCTCAGCTAAGACATAGTTGACATGACCACGTGCAGTGGTGGCGGGCTTGACGTAGTAAGTCTTTCCCGCTGGCTTTCCACGACCAACGGACTTCCCAGGCTGATTGGGGTTGTTTTGAGGGCACTCGCACAGGTAGTGACCCGTCTCTCCACACTTGAAGCATGTCACAACATTGGGGCGTGGAGCAGCATTAGCAACAGGGCCACCATAGGTCTTGGGCTGTGCATACTGCTGGTTGGGGCGAGGCGCCTCAAAGGATGGCCACGGAGTGAACCTGGGTGGCAGAGCTGTGTTTGGAATCCAGACCCGGCGCTTCTGAGATCCAGAGCCGGATGAAGATCCAAAGTCACGGGAGTGCTTGCGTGAAGCGTCATAGTCAGTCTGACCTGTCTCAGCACTGATGGCCTTATTGACCAGCTTCTGGAAGGAGGTGCACTCGTGCAGATGAAGATCACGGCGAAGCTCGGGGCTAAGTCCCTTGCGGAACCTTGCCTGCTTCTTGGCGTCGGTGGATACCTCTTCAGGAGCATAACGTGCCAGGTTTCGAAACTCACGGCTGTATGCATCCACAGTCAGTCTTCCTTGGGTGAAATTGCAGAATTGTTCCCGCTTATGATCGTTGAGACCCTCCGGGATGTGATGCTCACGGAAAGCCTCGCTGAATTCAGCCCAAGTAGTGATTTGGCCGGCTGGGTGCATAGCCTCAAAGTTTTCCCACCAAAGGCTAGCAGGGCCTTCGAGGTGATAGGCAGCGTAGGTAACCTTATCAGCTTCGGCTACGTTGGCAGAACGTAGCTTATGGGTGATGCTGCGAAGCCAATCATCCGCATCGAGGGGCTCGACGGAATGATTAAACTTCGGTGGGTACAACTTGACAAAGTCATTGATTGACACCAAGTCGTTCCTCACGATGACGTGCGATATTACGCTCAATTCGTTCTAGCAAGCGGTTGGTCTCACGCTTGTTTCTTTCCGCCTCCAGCATAACTTCTGCCGGAGAAGGCAATTGAGGCAGATTCTCATCCCTAGCTGCACTGGCTTCACCCTGCTCCGGGGCAGCAGGGTTGTTGCTGGTGTTGACCATCCTAGGAAAAACAAGACAATGGTTTAGACAAGGATGGTAAAATCTTGGCAAGGAAGTGCGGAATGTAATGGACGACATGGAATGCTGAGATGTTCATTTGCATGACATGGTAATATAGAAACTGCCATATGTATACCATTGGTCATACACACCGTACATAGTTTAGTACAAGCCCAGGCTAGAGTACAATTACGGTGAAAGACGATACATCTCATCGGAGGCATTCCAAGCTCCTATACATTATTTTTCTATACCTCCGGAACGTGATACACACCAAGTCGTATCCCATGAGTCACGCATGACTGTGGAGAATACAACTATTACAATACTAGTAAAGCTACTACCAACTCAGACGTCTCCATAGTAATCTTCATAAAGATTACCACCATGTCCTGGGAGCTGAACATGATCATCTGGAAACAGTCGGTCCTGTGGAGCTAGCGGTCCATAAGGACTCGGATGTGGCCTTGGTCCAACAAGCGGTGGCGGGCCAGGGGTCCACGAGGAGGTGATGCCTCCTACATCACGCCATTCCATACAATCTGGCAGACCAGACCGCACAGGTACAAGTCCCTCATGTCCATATACCCAGCCTGCAGCGGTGCAAACCGTGTCAGAGTGGCCCAGTGATCGGAACGAGCGTTGAAGAGCTCCATTCGCAAGGCAGGATTCTCACGGTCCTTGTCCTCAAGCATCTCGGTGGTGGTGCGGAGTAGTGAATCCTCATGGGTAGAGTCACAGTAAATAGCTTGATAGTACCCTTGTGCCCCAGGGAGTGATGCTGGCATATAGCGGAAATCAGTGTTCCGAAGCAAGGAAGTTCTAGCTCATATGATAGTCATCATCGAGTAAGTTGCGTCCTGCACGGACATCTCGATTGTAACCCCAAGTCCGTAAGAGCAATGGAGGGGTTCAGTAGCTCCAGGATAGGAAGGGTATATCCTGACTGTACAAAGGTATTGGCTCTGATTAAAGTCCCGAAACTGCTCCTCGATGGTATACTCAAGATACCATCGATAGCCTGTCTCAATCATCACTCGGACCAGCATGGATGTGTGACCAGGTACATCGAGGCACCGAGTCAGACGAACCACTTGATTCTGGGAACGGGTGGCCATATGAAACCACGAAATAATGCAAAGGCATTAGAATTTTCTACGAGAAATCGGACATCATAACGGCTGTAAATGCTCAGAAAAAGATTTGAGACATTCACAACAGTTTGCGTAGACACTCAACAATATCATATCAACATTCTGGTTCAACTGGCAACATACTAAAAGTAGTAGTAACTGAACTATGGCTTGTAACCAACAATCCTATAAGTTACTACGGATTAGAAACACGTGAACCTCATAGAGAGAAGAGAGCCTAGTCCTTAACCCACGTAGAATGAGAAGAAAATGACTCAGATCAGAGGGCATAAGGTAAAGGAGTAAAAAGAGCCTTATGTTCCCTCCCACAATCAATTCCCCTACATATAACTAAAGCATTTCTAGACTCGACATCGACCAGTTTGGCTTGACAAACCTACAAGCAGTCCGGCTCTGATGCCAATGCTGTTAGGACCCTGATTCTAAGTCACATCGATCTAGCCTGTAACACCTCATAACACTTTGCGGCCTCACGCATGGTATTCCCACGGGTGTCGCCTTACCATGGCCCGGGACCGCTTGCGCCTTTTGGCTCATGTATATGATAGTGTCGCTAGCATCCATATGACAGAGAACCCGGGCCAACATGGCTAGTCGTGAACCCAAAGCGGCACTAACTTACGGGGACATGCATACATGAATCAACATCGAGCATGTCCGTCAGCAGCATGTGAATCCGGGTTGTAGCACTGTACTAACAGGACTCCGGGAACCCGAGCTGTAGCAGGCTAGGCAGGACTCCAGATGTCACCGTGTGACATTTCCCCGAAGGGACAGACACAGGAACAAAGTGAAAAACATGCCGGCCAGTCAAGTGTTCCGGAGCAGTAGCGCTGGGCTAGCAGGACTCCAGTGAACTGGGCTGTATCGGACTACTATGGCTCATGGAAGCACTAGACTACATTTCCCCATAAGACAGGCTGCCTAGCATAAACAACTAGATTGTCAGATCCCACACATACCAAACATTTCAATCATACACACAATATGCTCGATATGTGTAAATACAACATGGCATCACAACAAAATTCTACAACTCAAAGTACTTTATTTAAAGGCCCCGGAGAGCCATAGATAACATGCTCATACAGGTAGGGGTCACATGACCCGGCACTCAAGTCATACAAACATACAAGCACATGCGGAAGCAAACTTTTTTGAGTATAGACAACTAGAAATAAAGAAGGCTTGACGAAGCATGTCTATCTACATAGGGCCCTTCACAAGCTCAGATCACCACCTGGGTGGCAAGTCACTCATCAATGTCGAGATCTACATAGAACCCATCGGAGGGGGCGGTGTTGTCGTCTGAAAACAGTAATTAAAGCAACATGAGTACAAAGGTACTCAGCCAAGTCTTCTAGCAGATCCTACTATACATGCACATTCTCAAGAAGGTAGTGGAGTTATTGCAGCAAGCCAGCTTTGACTCTTGGCTAAGCTATCCTACGAGACACCACTTGTAAAAATAGTTTTACTTTGCAGGTCCACTAATCACCATCACAATACTCCACCGTGGATCCTACCTCGTCATCCTACGAGAGGGCCATCCGCGGTACTCACACTTATCTTGAGTCTTTTAGTAGTAACCATTAACTTGTCTATGAACTGCATAAGGAACCAAGTAGTCCTTAACGCGGACGCGGCTATTCGAATAGTTTTATATCCTGCAGGGGTGTACTTCTTCACACACGCTTTCACCACTTATCGTCGTTTACACGACATGTACTCAGCAACCTTCAAGCGGAAGCCTAGCGAGGGTGTCGGCCACGACCTGACTAAACACGAGTCCCTAGTCCAGGTTTATCACCTATTCGGGTTCCATCCACAAGGAAATCCGGCCGGGGTGTCCTCAACGGCCCCAAACGATGTGTGCAGGGTTCCCGAGGCACCAAACGGGCAACTCGGTACACCATGCCATGAGCCTACCACATCACAGCCCACCCCTAAGGTCAGCGCTGCGCATGGCCTCCAGCATACTACAAACACCAGAAACTAGTTGCAACTCCTTGACAGAGGACAAGAGTGGTTAATAAGTCGAGGGGGTCCATTGGTTTCGGGCCCAACGCGTGGTAGTAGCTGATCTTAAATCACACATACAGATCTCAGTTCTTAAGGACGACCTCTGTGAAACAACCCACCATGTACTCCTACATGGCCTCTCATCGATACCTTTACCAAATCATATTCAACACTTCACTCTCATTACCGACACAATCATTCACTCTAGTTCATCACCCCGATGAGTCAGACATGACACGACTCTAAGCATAGCAAGCATAGCATGGTAGGAAACACAAACATGGCTCAATCAACTCCTACACATGCTAGTGGGTTTCATCTAGTTACTGTGGCAATGACAGGACATGCAGAGGAAGTGGGTTCAACTACCGCAACACACAGCAGTTTGAAACGCGTTGTCTTAATGCAGTAAAGGAGAGCAGAAGCGAGAAGATGGGTTTGTATCGAAATGATCAATGGGGTTGCTTGCCTGACAGAGTGGTAGTGGAATACTGCCATTCAGTTGGATACTCGTGAATATCCTCGGAGGCAGAACCTACCACGAAGAACACATCGAAACACAATCACCACATGGCAATATGCAACAATATGAAGCATGCGATGACATGGCAATATGAGTTTGTTTTGGCTAAAGCAACTTAGGACAGATTGGTTTGAGTTCATTTGAATCAAGGATTCAAATGCTAACCCAAAATAAGAGGTGATATTAGTGCATTAGCTTGTTTCATCTAAACAGCAAGGTTAAAGTGTTCTGACATGCATGAAACCAGTACAGATGGAAAGATTAAATTTTTCTGATCAAAATTCATATATAAATCTTTGGATTTGGAGTTACAGATTAATTTCTATGATTTTTTGAAGTTTGTAGTATTTTCTGGAATTTCCTGTATAAAAATAAACATAAAATACTTATTGCGTCAGCAGTGCGTCATAGTGACGTCAGCGGTCAACGAAGCCGGTCCAGGTCAAACTGACCAGTGGGTCCCGTCTGCTAGTAGTTAGTTAAACTAACTAAATTCAGTTAGCGCTAAACCTGGGTTAATTAGCAGGACGGGCCCCACTTGTCATAGACCCAGGTCTTGGCCCAGGCCCACCGGTCAACGGTCGTGAGGTCAACTTCGCGGAGTTTAGCCGTCGAGGCCGACGCTGGCGGGCGATACGGGTTCGTGCTCAATGACCAAAACGACGGCGGAGCACGTCTACGTGATGCGGGGAGTGAGCCGCGTCGAGTGGTGGTGGTGGTTGGGCTCGGGGTCGCCGGAAGCACGCGGCTGACGAGCTGTCTTGACTGCTGGAGTTCGGGTGAGGTCGAACCCGTCGCTAGGGGGCACGGCAAGGGGCGTGCGGTGGTGCTACGAGCTCCCGGCGAAGCGGTGAGTGTAGTGGACGAGGTGGTGTGGTCGTTGGGTGGCCGGAGCGTCGTCGGTGACGAGCTTGGCGGCGGCGCGTGCGGTGAAGCTTCGTGCGGTCGCTATGATGATCGAGAGAGAGAACGGGAAGGATGGGGAGGTGGCTGAGCTCACGGAGATCACGTTGAAGCAGTCCGCGAGGTCGGGGATGAGCTGGTGTGGCGGGGACGGCGAAGGGGATCTCCGGCGGTGTTCGGTGGAGACGAGGTCGAATGAGGCAGTGCAGAGCATGCGAGCGCTCGGGGCTCAACTAGTTCGGTGTGGCGGACGGCAGCGGAGCTCGTGGACAAGATGGGGCGGCGCGAGGATTTACGGAAAGAGCTACGCCGGCGGTGCGGGCAGAAAAGGCCGCCCATGGCAAAGTAGGGCGAAGGAGAGAGGCAGGGGGCGTGTGGGGGTGTCCCTGCAGTCGAGGGGGCGACATGGAGGTCGGCCAGCGCATCTAGGGGTATGGGCGGCAAGCAGGTGCCGCCATGGTGAGCTTGCGCACGCCGGCGTCACCTCCCTACCTGCCTGGTGGGGAAGAAGCAGCTGGCTGGCACGGGCCAACAGTCTTTGAGCCGCCAGTGGGCCGGTCAGTGGGTTGCGGCCGGGTAAGTTGTTTTCTTTTTTATTTTTTGTTTTCTTTTATTTCTGCAAGTTTGTGGCATTTCTAAAAATACTTAGACATTTCCAAAAATCACCAAACTGCACATGCTCACTGTATGGAACATATCCAACATGGAACATTCCAGTTTGGGATTATTTGGACATTTAAAATATTTACTAGCATCTAAATGCCCAAATGCAAGTTACATATGATTTAATTCAATGATCTTAAGATGACCAAGAAAATTGTGAACCCATTTTGTCAGAGGTTCTAACCCAAGACAAAAAGGGTGGACTTTTTAGAAGGGCATTTCAGGTTCATTGAAAATGATTTTAGTAAACCCTAGTTGTTTTCAGGGGGGGTGCTGGGGGTTCTGTCATCCCCATTTCAATTTTTCTGGAAAAATAAACATGATGCAACACTCTAATGCATGAACTAGCTAGGATGTGACACTACGGCTGAGGCATAGGGAATGACTTTCATTTTCTCTCTATCTTCTGCAGTGGTCGGGCATTGAGTCTAACTCAACTTCACACTTGTAACATAGGCAAGAACCCTTTCTTTAACTGATCCATTTTGAACTTCTTCAAAACTTTATCAAGGTATGTGCTTTGTGAAACTCCAATTAAGCGTCTTGATCTATCTCTATGGATCTTGATGCCTAATATATAAGCATCTTCACTGAGGTCTTCCATTGAAAAACTTTTATTCAAGTATCCTTTTTTGCTATCCAGAAATTCTATATCATTTCCAAACAACAATATGTCATCTAGACATAATATTAGAAATGCTACAGAGCTCCCACTCACTTTCTTGTAAATACAGGCTTCTCCAAAAGTCTGTATAAAACCATATGCTTTGATCACCTCATCAAAGCGTATATTCCAACTCCGAGATGCTTGCACCAGTCCATAAATGAATCGCTGGAGTTTGCACACTTTGTTAGCACCTTTAGGATCGACAAAACCGTCTAGTTGCATCATATACAACTCTTATTTAAGAAATCCATTAAGGAATGCAGTTTTGACGTCCATTTGCCAGATTTCATAATCATAAAATGCGGCAATTGCTAACATGATACAGACAGACTTAAGCATCACTATGGGTGAGAAGGTCTCATCTTAGTAAACTCCTTGAACTTGTTGAAAACCTTTGTGACAAGTCGAGCTTTGTAGACAGTAACATTACCATCAGCGTCAGTCTTCTTCTTGAAGATCCATTTATTCTATATGGCCTTCCGATCATCGGGCAAGTCCACCAAAGTCCATACTTTGTTCTCATACATGGATCCCATCTCAGATTTCATGGCCTCAAGCCATTTTGCGGAATCTGGGCTCATCATCACTTCCTCATAGTTCGTAGGTTCATCATGGTCTAGTAACATGACTTCCAGAATAGGATTACCGTACCACTCTGGTGCGGAACGTGCTCTGGTTGACCTACAAGGTTCGGTAGTAACTTGATCCGAAGTTTCATGATCATTATCATTAGCATCCTCACTAGTTGGTGTAGGCATCACGGGAATGGTTTTATGTGATGAGCTACTTTCCAATTCGAGAGAAGGTACAATTACTTCATCAAGTTCTACTTTCCTCCCACTCACTTCTTTCGAGGGAAACTCCTTCTCTAGAAATGATCCATTCTTAGCAACAAAGATCTTGCCTTCAGATCTGTGATAGAAGGTGTACCCAACAGTTTCTTTTGGGTATCCTATGAAGACGCACTTCTCCGATTTGGGTTCGAGCTTATTAGGCTGATGGTTTTTCACATAACCATCGCAACCCAAACTTTAAGAAACAACAGCTTGGGTTTCTTGCCAAACCACAATTCATATGGTGTCGTCTCAATGGATTTAGACGGTGCCCTATTTAACGTGAATGCAGCTGTCTCTAGTGCATAACCCCAAAATGATAGTGGTAAATCGGTAAGAGGCATCATAGATTGCACCGTATCTAATAAAGTACGGTTACAACGTTCAGACACACCATTACGCTGTGGTGTTCCAGGTGGCGTGAGTTGTGAAACTATTCCACATTGTTTTAAATGAAGGCCAAACTCATAACTCAAATATTCGCCTCCGCGATCAGATCGTAGAAACTTTATTTTCTTGTTACGATGATTCTCCACTTCACTTTGAAATTCTTTGAACTTTTCAAATGTTTCAGACTTGTGTTTCATTAAGTACATATACTCATATCTGCTCAAATCATCTGTGAAGGTCAGAAAATAATCATACCCGCCGTGAGCCTCAACACTAAATGGACCGCATACATTGGTATGTATTATTTCCAATAATTCAGTGGCTCGCTCCATTGTTCCGGAGAACGGAGTCTTAGTCATCTTGCACATGAGGCATGGTTCACAAGCATCAAATGATTCATAATCAAGTGATTCCAAAAGTCCATCCGCATGGAGTTTCTTCATGCGCTTTACACCAATATGACCTAAACGGCAGTGCCAGAAATATGTTGCACTATCATTATCGACTTGGCATCTTTTGGCATCAATATTATGAATATATGTATCATCACGATCGGGATTCAACAAAAATAGAGCAGTCTTCAAGGGTGCATGACCATAAAAGATATTACTCATATAAATAGAACAACCATTATTCTCCGATTTAAATGAATAACCGTCTCGCATTAAACAAGATTCAGACATAATGTTCATTCTCAACGCTGGCACCAAATAACAATTATTCAGGTCTAAAACTAATCTCGAAGGTAGATGTGGAGGTAGCGTGCCGACGGCGATCACATCGACCCTGGAACCATTCCCGACGCGCATTGTCACCTAGTCCTTAGCCAATCTTCGTTTAATCTGTAGTCCCTGTTTTGAGTTACAAATATGAGCAACCAAACCGGTATCATATACCCATGCACTACTACGAGCATTAGTAAGGTACAGATCAATAACATGTATATCAAATGTACCTTTGTTCACTTTGCCATCCTTCTTATCCGCCAAATAATTGGGGCAGTTCCGCTTCCAGTGACCAATCCCTTTGCAGTACAAGCACTCAGTTTCAGGCTTAGGTCCAGACTTGGGCTTCTTCCCGGGAGTGGCAACTTGCTTGCCATTCTTCTTGAAGTTCCCCTTATTTACTTTGCCCTTTTTCTTGAAACTAGTGGTCTTGTTAACCATCAACACTTGATGCCCCTTCTTGATTTCTACCTCCGCAGCTTTGAGCATTGCGAAGAGCTCGGGAATAGTCTTCTCCATCCCTTGCATATTATAGTTCATCACGAAGCCTTTGTAGCTTGGTGGTAGTGATTGAAGAACTCTGTCAATAACACTATCATCTAGAAGATTAACTCCCAGCTGAGTCAAGTGGTTATGATACCCAGACATTCTGAGTATGTGTTCACTGAGAGAACTGTTCTCCTCCATCTTCAGCTATAGAACTTGTTGGAGACTTCATATCTCTCAACTCGGGCATTTGCTTGAAATATTAACTTCAACTCCTGGAACATCTCATATGCTCCATGACATTTAAAATGTCTTTGAAGTCCCGATTCTAAGCCGTAGAGCATGGCACACTGAACTATCGAGTAGTCATCAACACGTGACTGCCATGCATTCACAATGTCCGCAGTTGCTGGAGGGGGTGGCACACCTATCGGTGCATCAAGGACATAATTCTTTTGTGCAGCAATGAGGACAATCCTCAAGTTATGGACCCAGTACGTGTAGTTGCTACCATCATATTTCAACTTAGCTTTCTCTAGGAACGCATTAAAATTCAAGTGAACGGTAGCACGGGCCATTGATCTACAACATAGATATGCAAAAACTATTAGGACTAAGTTCATGATAAATTAAGTTCAGTTAATCATATTACTTAAGAACTCCCACTTAGATAGACATCCCTCAAGTCATCTAAATGATCACGTGTTCCAAATCAACTAAACCATGTCCGATCATCACGTGAGATGGAGTATTTTTCAATGGTGAACATATCTATGTTGATCATATCTACTATCACGCTCGACCTTCCGGTCTCCAGTGTTCTGAGGCCATGTCTCTACATGCTAGGATCGTCAAGTTTAACCCGAGTGTTCCGCACGTGCAAAACTGTCTTGCACCCGTTGTATGTGAACGTAGAGCTTATCACACCTAATCATCACGTGGTGTCTCGGCACGACGAACTGTGGAAATGGTGCATACTCAAGGAGAACACTTGTACCTTGAAATTTTAGTAAGGGATCATCTTATAATGCTACCACCGTACTAAGAAAAATAAGCTGCATAAAAGATAAACATAACATGGAATCAAAATATGTGACATGATATGGCCATCATCATCTTGTGCTTTTGATCTCCATCTCCAAAGCACCATCATGATCTCCATCATCACCGGCTTGACACCTTGATCTCCATCGTAGCGTCGTGGTCGTCTCGCCAACTATTGCTTCTACAACTATCGCTAACGCATAGTGATAAAGTAAAGCAATTACATGGAGTGTGCATCTCATACAATAAAGCGACAACCATAAGGCGCCTGCCAGTTGCCGATAACTTTTACAAAACATGATCATCTCATACAACAACGTATATCACATCATGTCTTGACCATATCACATCACAACATGCCCTTCAAAAACAAGTTAGACGTACTTTACTTTGTTGTTGCAAGTTTTACGTGGCTGCTACGGGCTTCTAGTAAGAATCGTTCTTACTATGCATCGAAACCACAACTGTGTTTCGTCAAGTTCGCTGTTTTAACCTTCAACAAGGACCGACCGTAGTCACATTAGATTCAACTAAAGTTCGAGAAACAGACACCTGCTAGCCACCTTTATGCAAAACTAGTTGCATGTCTGTCGGCAGAACCGGTCTCTTGAACGTGGTCATGTAAGGTCGGCCTGGGCCGCTTCATCCAACAATACCGTCGAATCAAAATAAGACGTTGGTGGTAAGCAGTATGATTATCACCGCCCACAACTCTTTGTGTTCTACTCGTGCATATCATATACGCATAGACCTGGCTCGGATGCCACCGTTGGGAAGCGTAGCATGCAATTACAAAAAAATTCCTACGCTCATGCAAGATCTATCTAGGATATGCATAGCAACGAGAGGGGGAGAGTGTGTCCACGTACCCTCGTAGACCGAAAGCGGAACAGTTAGCTTAACGCGGTTGATGTAGTCGAACGTCTTCTCGATCCAACCGATCAAGCACCGAACGTACGACACCTCCGAGTTCTACACACATTCAACCCGATGACGTCCCTCGAACGCTTGATCCAGCAAAGTGTCGAGGGAGAGTTCCGTCAGCACGACGGCGTGGTGACGGTGATGGTGAAGTTATCCGCGCAGGGCTTCGCCTAAGCACTACGTGAATACGACCGGAGGCGTAAACTGTGGAGGGGGCGCCACAGACGGCTTGGAACAATTGTTGTGTCTAGAGGCGCCCCCACCCCCGTATATAAAGGAGGGAGAGGGGAGGAGGCCGGCCTAGGCGTGCCCCAAGTGGGAGAAATCCCACTTGGGCTCCTAGTCCAATTCGGCCCCCTTTCCTTTTACCGGAAGGGGAAAGGAGGAAGGAGAGAGAGGAGGAGAAGGAAAGGGGGCGCCGCCCCCTTCCCCTGTCCAATTCGGACTCCTCCCTTGGGGGGGGGGGGCGCCACCTCTTGTGGGCTGGATTGCCTCCCTCCTATGGCCCATATAGCCCATATCTTCCACTGGGGGGTTCCGGTAAACCCCCCGGTACTCTGATATGTACCCGATACATTCCGGAACACTTCCGGTGTCCGAATACTATCATCCAATATATCAATCTTTACCTCTCGACCATTTCGAGACTCCCATCATGTCTGTGATCTTATCCGGGACTCCGAACAACATTTAGTCACCAAATCACATAACTCATAATACAAATTGTCATCGAACGTTAAGCGTGCGGACCCTACGGGTTCGAGAACTATGTAGACATGACCGAGACACCTCTTCGGTCAATAACCAATAGTGGAACCTGGATGCTCATATCGGCTCCCACATATTCTACGAAGATCTTTATCGTTTGAACCGTTATGACAACATACATTATTCTCTTTGTCATCGGTATGTTACTTGCCCAATTCGATCGTCGGTATCTTCATACCTAGTTCTATCTCGTTACCGGAAAGTCTCTTTACTCGTTCCCTGATGCATCATCCTGCAACTAACTCATTAATCACATTGCTTGCAAGGCTTATTATGATGTGCATTACCGAGAGGGCCCAGAGATACCTCTTCGATACTCGGAGTGACAAATCCTAATCTCGATCTATGCAAACCCAACAAAACACCTTCGGAGATACCTGTAGAGCATATTTATAATCACCCAGTTACGTTATGACATTTGATAGCACACAAGGTAGTCCTCCGGTATCCAAGAGTTGCATAATCTCATAGTCAAAGGAATATGTATAAGTCATGAAGAAAGCAGTAGCAATAAAACTTAACGATCATTATGCTAAGCTAATGAATGGGTCTTGTCCATCACATCATTCTCCTAATGATGTGATCCCGTTCATCAAATGACAACACATATCTATGGTTAGGAAACTTAACCATCTTTGATTAACGAGCTAGTCTAGTAGAGGCTTACTAGGGACACTGTGTTTTGTCTATGTATCCACACATGTATCAAGTTTCCGGTTAATACAACTCTAGCATGAATAATAGATATTTATCATGATATAATGAAATATAAATAACAACTTTATTATTGACTCTAGGGCATATTTCCTTCATTGAGCATTTCAGATAATTCATCGTTTGGCACAAGAAGATTGATGCCCCTCGAAGTTTTAAACAGAACATGGTTTATTTTCCTTCGTTTCATATTCGGTGGACTTGAGTCGTAGGATTTACCGTACTATCAAGAGGGGGTCTGCTTCAGAATGGTTTGGGTGGAATCAACACGCACACACACTACTAGGGAAAAGGCTAGCAGCAGCGCGGGTTTTAGGTGTATCAGTAGCGCGGGGAGTGGCGCTACTAATAAAGTGCTACAGCTAACACATAGCAGTAGCGCATGCCTACCAGCACTACTGCTACACAAGTGTAGCAGCAGCGCGCTTAGTGGAAGCTCGCTACTGCTAGTAGCTCTAGCGCGCTCTGGCTGGACGCGCTACTACTATCGCGGTGCTGCTGCTAACACTCGCTACTGCTAATTTTAGTGGTTTTTTTGTTTTTTTCGGCATATTTGTTTTGTATTTGAACATGCTTTATAGAAGAATATTTAGCACATACAAATGTCATCATGATACACATACAAATGCCTGCGATACCACAAATGTAATCATAGCATATACATACAAATAGTCTCATCATAATCATCACCCAACACAAAGTGGTCTCTCTTCATCATCTCGAAAATAGCGATACAAGTCTCGATTACTTGCAAATACATTGTCATCCATCTAAACAATGATATACGCGAGGAGAGCTATCACTTTGAGTACATGAGTTCGTATCCCTCTCTCGCATTAGCGTGAACCTAAACTAACTCATCGCCTGTCGCTCGGAAAGGAAACCGGTACACTGGCCTCGATACTCCGGCCACTTGTCGTATATATACTCCTGGTGTAGCACTTATTCACCATCGATGATCTATGCACCTGCATCATCACATGAGTCGATGATATGCAACATATATATATATATATATATATATATATATATATATATATATATATATAGTTGAGCAAATGTAAAGAGACAGACTTGGCAAAAATAGAAACAACATGTCATAAGCATAAATAACAAAGTTCATCGTACCCCAAAATGCCCTAACTAGAGTGATTTTCGCTAGTTGAGGAGGAGGACAGTTTAATTACATTACAAATAAAGTTTCACCATGCATAACTCAAAGTTTTGTCATACAGAAAGTATGGACTAAACGGACACATTGTCATATATCGACAATCACTCCAACTTGTCGTTCCATCCATCCATGTCAGGGAGATAGTCCCCGAGCCTAGTGCAAGGCTTCAGGTCGAGACGCTGAGCGGCTACCCATGTTCGGACGTCTTCCCGCGACATTTGTCCTTCTTCGTAGAACATCCCTATTTTTCCGATAGAACTCGATGGATGTTCGGACATCTTCAGGTCGAGACGCTGAGCGGCTACCCAAGTTCGCGCTGGATGTGATAGAACTCGACTCGAAGTCGATGATCCTCGATATCCCCTACGTTCTTTGCCCATTGCAGAATCTGGGCATCGCCGGATGTAGGTGACATGCGAAGGTTCTGGTGATCCCATCTGTACTCCAGCATGTGGTGTAGGACATAGAATCCATCATTAAGAGAATCGTTCGGTTCTTTGGATGCAGCGAAGTCGGTCTTATGGTCAAGGCGAGCTGTCGACCCTTCTCTTCTTGTCCCTAACCTCTCCACCCCTTGCTTGGTAGTAAAACATAGCCTTTATCGAGAACATCCTTGATGTGGGTGTAATCCTTTTGTGAATGTTCTTGACGAGTCCAAGTAAAGAGCGTGGGAGAATCGGGGGTACAGGATGATGAGGACGGCGCGCCGGCCGCTGCAAAATAAGTACACCTCAAATTACTTAGCCTCCACCGTGCAAATGAATGATTGAAATCGAAGGAAGGATAGCAGCGCGGATGACTTACACGGGATGATAAGGCACGAGAATCGCCTCCTTGTCCTTATTGGCGAGCATGAAATTGACGATGTATTCCCTCGCGTATACACGGTGCTCTGCGCAGACTCCCAAGAAGCCCTCGTGCATGTAGTACGGGTCAGCGACACATATATGAGGTATCTGCTCAACCCCGATGATGTAGTTCATGTGCAAGGCATAAAGGCGAACAAACGTAAAATCCAACTTCTTCACGTGAAACATGTCGAATATGTAATCGAATCGGAGGAAGAACTTATCCGCGGGGAAGCTGTCGACGTCCGACATTTGCCGCGGAACGTTAACCACGTAGAGTGGGTATCCTGGATCTGTCGAGGCGATGAGGCCTTTCTCTACCCGTAGCACATCGTCATGAAGTCTCCTTAGATCGCCGAATCTGGCCCCTAGCGCTCTTGCAGGTAGGATTGGTTGACCGGGGATATGCCATTTATCCGCATCGGGGATATCTATACGGTCCTGAAGCCGAGGCTACTGGATCATAGAATCAGCTTTTTTGCCTTTCCTCACTCTCTTCCTAGACTTCTTTACTACCGGAAGGTCGTCCATAATACGTTGAGACGGCAATTCAGGCACCGACTCATGACGCTCAAACCCTGAGGAGGCGCCAGTATAGACATCTTTCAGCGCCACCGTCGTCCTCATCCTCATCCATGGCGGCGTCATCGGCGACTAATGGAGCCTCCTCCTTACCCCGTCCGCTATCACCCAACCCGACACCTGACGCTAATTGGGTAGGTGGGGTGTTGATGTTCATACCTTGCTGAGGCTACGTGCTCGTGGGTGTGCTCCCGACCGCCTCCAGACGAAGCAGCCTATTTGATTGCCGTAGCATCGACGCGCTTCCTCGGGCGCCTTTGGCTCAAAATTGTCGTCGTCCACCTCCGTGACCACTGGTCTCAACGCCGCTCTGAGTCTCAGCGCCGGTCTCAGTCTCAGCACCGGTCTGTTTGTCGGTCTCAGTCCACGATGCCACCGGTGGGCCCAGCAACAACTTCGGTTGATAGTCGGTAAGGCTAAAAATTAAATGCCGCCCGGTGACGCGTCGTCATAATCACCGTAACCCTGTCCTTCATCGTTGCTAGCCATGTTTCCTATGATTAAATCTAGTCAATTAATTCTAGACCTAATAAAATGAATAATGGCATAAAAAAGGCCTATTGTTTTTGCAGGAACGTTGACTCCTTCTCGGTGCGGCAAATCCCAGGCACTCGATATGTCCTAGTTTGTAGCACAAGTCATGCCGAAATTCATGGGAAATTTCGGCATGACCTTTGCAAAAAAGTGGACAAATCGAGAACCTGAAATTGCCGGAACGGAAATGAATCAACATTTCGGCAAAACGATATATAAACCACTCAGCTTCATTTAAACAACAAAGCCACTTGGGCACAATCGAACCACTTCAATGAAAAGATATATAACATGACCACTTCAATGAAAAGATATAATAAACAATAAAAGTCTAGGAAGGGATCATCTTTAAAACAAAACTTGCCTAAATAACCTAGATAATTAACCTAATTAAACTAGTTAACCTGACTAGTTCTCTGTCAAAGTCCTAACTAAATTTTTGCCTAAATAACCTAGATAATTAACCTATGCATGAGAGAGAGATGAGGGGTGGGGCTTACAGGAGGATGGCTCGGTGGTGGCGAGGGAGGCAGGGGGCGTCTCGGTGACGGCGAGGGAGGCAGTTGTGGCGAGGAGGATCACTGGCGTCGACGGTGGCTCTGGTGGCTGATGAGGCCGAGCGGCTCCGTGGCGTTGGGCGGCTCGGTGGCGTCGGCGCACGGCTCGTGGCTCGGGCGTCGACGTCGGCAGGAGAAGGCGGCGAAGAGGGGCGACGGTGAATCAGGGAGATGGCGGCGGGGTGGGTCGAGAGATTTGCGGGCAAGTGGTGGCCGGGGGGAAACGGTTTTTTGGTTAAGTCAAAATTAGCGGTAGCGCGTTTCGCAAAACGTGCTATAGCTAATATAGCTAAGCGCTTTTTACAAAACGCGCTACTGCTATAGCTATGTAATTTTCTCCCTTTTTTTATTTCCTTTTCTGTTTCTATGGCGGGGGTCTAGGAAACGCGCTGCAGCTACGTTAGCTATAGCGCCTCTTACGAACACACGCTACAACTATGCCTTTCTCTGTTTTTTCGCTTTTTTATTTATTTTGCTTTACATTTTATTTTATTTTCTCCTTTTTCTGTTTCTTTCATTTTCATTTACTTTTCTATTTGTTTTTCATTTTATTTTATTTCCATTAGCAGTAGCGCTCTTCTTGGGAAACACGCTGCTACTCATGCCCTAGCGGTAGCGCTCTTCCTCCAAGCCCGCGTAGCCTATCGTTCCACCAATGGGAATATTAGTAGTAGCGCTTTTACGGCCACACACGCTACTGCTACAATTGTATTTGCAACGCGGTTTTTTTCAACCGCTACTGCTATCTAGCACTAGCTCCCTTTTTTGACCCGCGCTGTTGCTAATTTCTGTGTATAAGGTTTTCCCTAGTAGTGACATCTCCAATTGCAACCTCCGTATCTTTCCGCTTCAATGGAGTTTCCCTTCCTATTATTTTGGAGTGTCTTGGAATGCTGCCAGCGGTTGTACCGCTTGTGGGCGGTAGTACCGCTCCCAGTACCGCTCGTAATACCACCTTGATTTGGGTCTCGATTTTCTCGTGTCGGGTTCAGCGGTAGTCCAGCGGTGGTCTCACTAGCATACTACTGCTGACCCAAATTGTACCCACTTGAGCAAGCAGCAGTAGGAGCAGTAGTACCTCTTATTGGTGGTAGTACAGCGCCTATTACTGCTACCACTACTGCTCACGGCTCTGTCCTCTGAGCCCTCCACTCATTTCCATGTGCTGCAAACCCAGTGGTAGTACCGCTGGGGCAAGCGGTAGTACCGCTCTGGTGGCACTATCGGCCCGAGGACCCGCTCCTTTGCACTGCACTACCGCCCGGGCGGTTATGCCGCTCCTCTGAGTGGTAGAACCACGCGGTGTGGGCTGAACACATGATAACATTTGCATTTGTCCCCCACTATATAAAGGGGGTCTTCTTCTCCAAGAAGACCACCTCTTCCTCCCCAAAACTCCATTGTTGCTCCAAAGCTCATTTTCGCCCAATCTCTCTCCCGAGCCAATCAAACTTGTTGATTTTCTAGCGATTGGTTGAGAAGGCCCCGATCTACACTTCCACCAAGGGAAATTTGATTTCCCCCACTAATCCCTTGCGGATCTTGTTACCCTTGGGTTTTTGAGCAACCTAGACAGTTGAGGTCACCTCGGAGCCACATTCCATTGTGGTGAAGCTTCGTGGTGTTGTTGGGAGACTCCAATTCGGTTGTGTAGATTGCCCCAACCTTGTTTGTAAAGGTTCGGTCGCCGCCTTCAAGGGCATCTCTAGTGGAATCATGACATCTCGCATTGTGTGAGCGTGTGAGGAGAATACGGTGGCCATAGCGGCTTCTTGGGGAGCATTGTGCCTCAACACCGCTCCACCGGAGACGTACTTCTTTTCAAAGGGAAGGAACTTTGGTAACACATCCTCGTCTTCACCGTCTCCACTTGTGGTTATCTCTTACCTTTACTTCATGCAAGCTTTACTTGTGTTATATCCTTTGCTTACTTGTGTTGTTCATATAGCTAGCATCATATAGGTTGCTCACATAGTTGCACATCTAGACCACCTGTTTGTTGCTAACCTTAATTCGTTAAGAAAGGTTAAAAAATGGTAGTTTCCTATTCACCCCCCTCTAGTCAATGATACCGATCCTTTCAATTGGTATCAGAGCCTTGTCACTTATTCAGGGTTTCACCACCCGAAGAGCATGGTTGACGGAGACGAGGAAGTGCCCGAGGCCGTGGAGTTGAACTCGATCACTCGAGATGGCTTAAATGAAGCTATGGCTTCACTTAAGACATCGATGACGACCGAGGTGAAGTCCATTTTTAAAGAATTACTTGAGGGGTTGGAAACTTCTCCCGACCCGTTGCTTCACCTCGTCGGATTCGGAGACCAATTCTGGCAAGGAAGCGACTAAAGATAATCAAACCTCCTCCCCTCAAAACAAGAATGGGACAGGAACCTTTGCCTCGGTTCCCCCTCCCCCGGTCTATGGAGGACCAGTCCCTACCCCGCATATTAACAACCTTGGTCCTCCTCCTAAACTAGTGAAGGGTGATTTTGCTAATTGGGTTTTTCGTATCAAGTCTCATTTGAATCACAGCTCAACAAATCTTTGGAGAATCATCGAGAAAGGCTTATACCCGCATTATCCAAACAACCCCACCCCATGAGAAGAGGCGTACAATCAATACAATCACTCCGCTTTTTCACCCTCCAAGCGGCGGTGCCTCCTGAAGATCTATCTCACTTGCGTCCCTTCTCCCGTGCAAAGGATTCTTGGGAACACATCACATCTTTGTACAAGGGGAGCTCAAGCATACAAGGGTCCAATTTTGAAGTGGTTCTTGATGAAGCCGATGAATTTGTGATAATAGAAGATGAGGATCCTCACGATCTCCACCGGAGGTTAACAACTCTTGCGGTCACTCTCCAAGATCATGGGAGCTAAGATATGGATGATAACGGGATCAAGCGCAAGTTTCTCAAGGCCATCATGCCATTCAACAAGGCCATGTCCTCTGTGATTCGTCAAAATATGGATTTCCACACCTTGTCTTCAAGTGAAGTGTTGGATGAGTTTATTGCCATTAACATCATGAACAAGCCCGCCGACAATGCTCTAGCTCGTGCCCGATCAAACAAAGCCTCTCCCAACCTTGCCTTGAAAGCCAAGGCCATTTCGGAAGAATAAGAGGAGGAAGAAGAAGAGAGTTGCCCTGAAGACACCAAATATGCTTACCACAAGCACATGGCTCTTGCGTCAAGGCAATTTTGGGGCAACAAGAGGAACTCAAGGCCCAACTTCTCCAAGAACAACTCAAGTGGTTCAAAGAGCAAGCAATGAATGAGGACCTGCTACATTTGTACCAATGTAAGTCACTTTTTGGTGGATG
The DNA here is from genome assembly GCA_021605145.1 of Aegilops bicornis. NCBI lineage: Eukaryota > Viridiplantae > Streptophyta > Magnoliopsida > Poales > Poaceae > Aegilops > Aegilops bicornis. Next base: position 379,830,066 of record CM038669.1, on the reverse strand, counting down.
ACCCTATGAGAAAAGGGAGGACAATGGTGTCAAGATCATCTGCAAAGACAAAGCCAAGTCCTTTCAGAACAAGAACAATTTCACCAAGAAGATACCTCAAAAGGGGTTGGTGGCACATGAAGAGTACACCTCCAATGATGATGAAGATACAAGTGGTGAAGGAATGGCAACGGCAACCGTGGCCATCGCCACCTCTTCCCCTTCCAAGGTGTCTCTCTTCGGTGCCCCCAATGAGAACCTCATTGCCAAGTGCCTCATGGCCAAAGGTATCAATAAGGTAACATCCAACAGCAAAACCACTATCACTACTACTCCTTCCTTGCTAGATTGTGTAGATGATAATGAGGTGGTGAAAGTTGATGAGAATGAGGTTGACAAGTTCTTGAACAAGCTCAAGGGTGAAACCAAGAAGCACTTTGTTGCTCTCTTGAAACAACTTGGTGAGGCCAATGATATCACTGAGTCTCATGAGGACATGATCTCCAAGTTGGAGGGTCATAGTCATGACTATGCTGATGAGATAGCGGATCTTTCCATTGCTCTTGAGGAAGAGCGGGGCCTTTGTTTGGCTTTTGAGGAGTCAAACAACATTGACCTTGCTAAATTACAAAAGGATCTTGATCATGCTATTGTTCTTACCCGTGTGCTTAAATCCGAGAAAGTTGCACTTGGGATTGGCCATGAGAAACTCAAAGAGGAGTTTGACATACTCGACAAGGATCACAAGGTCTTGAAGGGTGCTCACACTTCCCTCAAGGAGTCTCATGATCAATTCCAAGTGAAGCTAACCAAGTAGATAGCAATGTGCCCTCCTTTTGTGTTAATTGATAACGCAAATGCTACTAACCCTTGTTGTGAGCATGTGCACCTTGTGGAGGAGAATGCCAAGTTGAAAGAACAACTAGAGAAAGGCCTTGTGACTTGTATACAAGGTGAGAAGAACCTCAATGACCTTTTGAGCAATCAAAAGGAAGTTGTGTCAAAGGAAGGGCTTGGGTTTGTACCCAAGTCAAAGAAGAAGAACAAGGCCAAGCAACCTCCCCCAATCAAAGAAATCTTGGTAAAGGCGGGAGAGGGTGCTCATGAGAAGAAGAACATGGGAATGGATGGTAATGCCAAGAAGGGCAAGACCACCCCTTCTAACAAAGGTAGTGACTTTAATCCTTCCTATGTTTTGTGTCGTGCTAGTGATGGGCATGTTTATGCCAAATTTGTTGGTTCTTCTTATGAGTACATTGAATGGTCTATTTGGGTTCCTAAGACCCTTGTTGCTAACCTAAAAGGACCCATTCAAAAATGGGTACCTAAGACCATGCATTGATTTCATGTAGGAGTTTGCTTCCGATGGGGTGTCATGGTTGCTCGATAGTGGAGCAACAAATCATATGACCGGGAGCAAGGACTTGGTGGTGGACGTACATCCTATTCCATCCATGCCCACTCATGTCCAATTCGGTGATGCTTCAACATCTAACGTATTGGGTCTTGCCAAGGTGGTCATCTCTCAAGATTTATCTATTGAGAAGGTCGTGTTTGTTGAGTCCGTTGCATACAATTTACTTTTCCTTCATTAGCTTGCTCTCATGGGCTTTGAAATATTATTTGATCTTGATACCGTGGCCCTTTTGTGGAGCAAGACTCTTAAAGTAGCTTTTGTTGGGCATGTCAAGAATGGTCTTTATGTGGTTAAATTTTTGGAGCAACCCAAGACCGCGACTTTCCTAATGGCCAAAGTTGATGTGGGATGGCTTTGGCATCACTAACTAGCCCATGTCAATATGAGATCTCGTGAAGTCTCCTCAAGGGGGATCACGTTTGTGGACTAACAAATGTGAGTTTTGCCAAAGACCGTGCTTGCAGTGCTTGTATCGAAGGAAAGCTTCATGAAACGGCTCACCGACCCACAAATATGATCTTCTCGAAGAGGCCCTTGGAGCTCCTTCACATGGAACTCTTTGGCCCTCCATCCTTTGATAGTCTTGGGGGAAGAAAGTATTGCTTGGTGATTGTTGATGACTACTCAAGATACACATGGGTATACTTCTTCAAGAGGAAGAGTGAGACTCAACAAACCGTCATCGACTTTGCAAATGAAGCTCAACGTCATTATGAAGCAAAGATTTTGATGATCCGAAGTGAAAACGACACCGAGTTCAAGAACTACACCGTGGATGAGTTTCTTCGTGATGAGGAGATCAAGCACCAATATGCCGCACCCTATACCCCTCAACAAAATGGTGTGGCGGAGAGGAAGAACTGGATGTTGATGGATCCGGCAAGAACCATGATGGCAGAATTCAAATCTTCATACAACTTTTGGGCCGAAGCCATCAACACCGCATGTCATGCCTCCAATCGGCTCTACCTCCGCAAAGGCTTGAACAAGACTCCATATGAGATACTTACCGGTAACAAACCCAACCTCAAGTTCTTCTTGGTGTTTTCTTGCAAGTGTTTCATTCTCAGGAATGGTGTTCGCTGTCTAAATTTGGACCTAGAGCTCAAGAGGGCATATTTGTTGGTTATGCTACAAACTCTCATGCTTACCGGGTTCTCATCAAGTCCAATGGACTCATTGAGGAAACGTGTAACATGGAGTTTGATGAAAATAATGGCTCCCAAGTGGAGCAAAGTGGTATTTTTGATGTAGGTGATGAAATTCTCCTCAAGCCATAAGAAGAATGGGGATTGGTCAAATACTCCCCATTGAGGAACCCCTTGTGGCCGAAGGAGAAGGACAATACTCTAGTCAAGTGGAGGCATCACCACCGCTAGGCCCACACGCATCCGAAGAAAAAAGTGAAGGCCCTCAACCAAGTGAACAAGATCAACCTCATGATGACGGTGGTTCACCAAATGATGCCCAAGATCAAATTCATGCCACCGAGAAAGCTCAAGATCAAGAGGATACTCAAGATCAAGAGCAATCTAAAGACGATACTCAAAATGATTGATACGTCTCCAACGTATCTATAATTTTTATTGTTCCATGCTATATTATATTTTGTTTTGGATGTTTAATGGGCTTTATTATACACTTTTATATTATTTTTGGGACTAACCTATTAACCGGGGGGTCAGCCCGAATTGTTTTTTTTTGCCTATTTCAGTGTTTCCAAGGAAAAGGATATCAAATGGAGTCCAAACGGAATGAAACCTTCGGGAACGTGATTTCGGAACATAAGTGATCCAGAGAACTTGGAGTGGACATCAAGCAATCAACGAGGAGGCCACGAGGCAGGGGGTGCGCCTACCCCCTGGGCGCGCCCTCCACCCTCGTGGGCCCCTCGTAGCTCTCCTGACCGACCTCCTTCGCCTATATATACTCATATACCCTGGAAACATCATATACGGAGACAAAACCCTATTTCCACCACCGCAACCATCTGTACCCGTGAGATCCCATCTTGGGGCCTTTTCCGGCGCTCTGCCGGAGGGGGCATTGATCATGGAGGGCTTCTACATCAACACCATAGCCTCTCCGATGATGTGTGAGTAGTTTACCTCAGACCTTCGGGTCCATAGTTAGTAGCTAGATGGCTTCTTCCCTCTCTTTGGATCTCAATACAAAGTTCTCCTTGATTCTCTTGGAGATCTATTTGTTGTAACTCTTCTTTTGCGGTGTGTTTGTCGAGATCCGATGAATTGTGGGTTTATGATCAAGATTATCTATGAAGAATACTTGAATCTCCTCTGAATTCTTTATGTATGATTGGTTATCTTTGCAAGTCTCTTCGAATTATCAGTTTGGTTTGGCCTACTAGATTGGTCTTTCTTGCAATGGGAGAAGTGCTTAGCTTTGGGTTCAATCTTGCGGTGCTCGATCCCAAAGGATGAGAGGAAACGACACGTATTGTATTGTTGCCATCGAGGATAAAAAGATGGGGTTTATATCATATTGCATGAGTTTATCCCTCTACATCAGGTCATCTTGCTTAAAGCGTTACTCCGTTCTTATGAACTTAATACTCTAGATGCATGCTGGATAGCGATCGATGTGTGGAGTAATAGTAGTAGATGCAGGCAGGAGTCGGTCTACTTGTCACGGATGTGGTGCCTATATACATGATCATACCTTGATATTCTCATAACTATGCTCAATTCTATCAATTGCTCGACAATAATTTGTTTACCCATCGTAATACTTATGCTATCTTGAGAGAAGCCACTAGTGAAACCTATGACCCCCGGGTCTATTTTCCATCATATTAATCTCCCGTCAACAAGCTATTTCTGGCGCCGTTTATTTTGCTTTCTTTACTTTAGTCTTTATCATAAAAATACCAAAAATGTTATCTTACCATCTCTATCATATCTCACTTTTGCAAGTGGTCGTGAAGGGATTGACAACCCCTTTATCGCGTTGGTTGCAAGGTTCTTATTTGTTTGTGTAGGTGCGTGGGACTTGAGCGTGGCCTCCTCTTTGGATTGATACCTTGGTTCTAAAAACTGAGGGAAATACTCACGCTACTTTCTTGCATCACCCTTTCCTCTTCAAGGGAAAACCAACGCAGTGCTCGTGGAGGTAGCAAGAAGGATTTCTGGCGCCGTAGCCGGGGAGTCTACGCACAAGTCAAGACATACCAAGTACCCATCACAAACTCTTATCCCTCGCAGTACATTATTTGCCATTTGCCTCTCGTTTTCCTCTCCCCCACTTCACCCTTGTCGTTTTATTTGCCCTATTTTTCCGTTCGCCTCTTTTCTGCTAGCCTTTCCTTTGCCATGGCCGAATCAAAAGGGGCTAGGGGTTCTTTCCTAGGTTTCAAAGCCTTGGATAGCCCTTCCGTCCTCTCTAAGCTCATAAATAATGATGCTATGGAAAAACCTACCAGGGTCATCAATGAGAATCTGAATAATTTCGACCGCTTGCGTTGGTTTTCCCCGAAGAGGAGAGGATGATGCAGCAGAGTAGCGTAAGTATTTCCCTCAGTTTTTGAGAACCAAGGTATCAATCTAGTAGGTGGCCACACGCAAGTCCCTTGTACCTACACAAAACAAATTGGAATCTAATATTCCCTTCCTTCATATCAATAATTGCACCAATCGTTCTAAGGGAAGGTCTACCAAGAATAATAGGACACGAAGGATTGCAATCTATATCAAGAACGATAAAATCTACGGGCACATAATTCCTATTTGCAACAATAAGAACATCATTAATTCTTCCCATTGGTTTCTTAATAGTGGAATCCGCAAGGTGCAAGTTTAGAGAGCAGTCATCAAAATCACGGAAATCTAGCAAATCACACAAAGTTTTGGGAATAGTGAAAACACTAGCACCCAAATCACATAAAGCATAAAATTCATGATCCTTAATCTTAATTTTAATAGTTGGTTCCCACTCATCATAAAGTTTTCTAGGGATAGAGACTTCCAACTCAAGTTTTTCCTCATAAGATTGCATCAAGGCATCAACAATATGTTTGGTAAACGCTTTATTTTGACTATAAGCATGCGGAGAATTTAGCACGGATTGCAACAAGGAAATACAATCAAAAAGAGCCAATTTCATAATTAAATTCCTTGAGATCCAAAATAGTGGGTTTGACAACATCTAGGGTTTTACTTTCTTCAATCCCACTTTTATCAATTTTAGTATCAAGATCTAAAAACTCCAAATTTTTGGAACGCCTTCTAGGTAAAGGTGGATCATATTAAATCTCATCATTATCAAGATTCATATTGCAAAACAAAGATTTGATAGGGGACACATCAATAACTTTTAGATCTTCATCTTTATTTTCATGGAAATTGGAAGAACACGCTTTAATAAAGGCATCTTTCGTAGCACGATCCTAGCGGTTCTTTGCTTGCACTCATCAATGTAAATTCTCATAGCTTTGAGAGACTCATTGATATCATGCTTAGGAGGAATAGATCTAAGCTTTAAAGAATCAACATTAAGAGAAATTATATCAACGTTCCTAGCCAATTCATCAACTTTAAGCAATTTCTCTTCAAGCAAAGCATTAAAATTCTTTTAAGAATTCATAAACTCTTTAACACTAGTCTCAAATTAAGAGGGCATCTTATTAAAATTTCCATAAGAATTGTTGTAGGAATTTCGATAATTATTAGAGGAATTACTAGGGATAAGACCTAGGATTAAAGTTTCCTCTATACGCGTTGTTACCAAAATTATTCCTACCAACAAAATTCACATCCATAGATTCATTATTATTCTCAATCAAAGTAGACAAAGGCATCTCATTAGGATCAGAAGAAACACTCTTATTAGCAAATAATATCATAAGTTCATCCATCTTTCCACTCAAAACATTAATTTCTTGTATCGCATGCACTTTTTTATTAGTAGATCTTTCAGTGTGCCATTGAGAATAATTAACAATAATATTATCTAGGAGTTTAGTAGCATCTCCTAAAGTGATTTCCATAAAAGTGCCTCCCGCGGCCGAATCTACAAGGTTTCTAGAAGCAAAATTCAATCCGGCATAAATTTTTTGTATAATCATCCACAAATTTAAACAATGAGTAGGGCTACGTATCATTAAATTCATCCTCTCCCAAGCTTGTGCAACATGTTCATGATCAAGTTGCTTAAAATTCATAAGTGAGATGATCAAGTTTCTAAGTGAGATGATCTTAGCGGGAGGAAAATACATAGAGATAAAAGCATCTTTGCACTTGTTCCAAGAATCAATACTGTTTTTAGGCAAGGACGAAAACCAAGCTTTAGCACGATCTCTAAGCGAAAAAGGAAATAGCTTCAATTTAACAACATCATTGTCAACATCTTTCTTCTTTTGCATATCACACAAATCAACGAAGCTATTTAGATGAGTAGCGACATGTTCACTAGGAAGGCCGGCGAATTGATCTTTCATAACAAGATTCAACAAAGCAGTATTGATTTCACAAGATTCAGTATTGGCAAGAGCAGCAATTGGAGTGCTAAGGAAATCATTATTGTTGGTAATGGTAAAGTCACACAACTTGGTATTATCCTGAGCCATAGTGACAAGCAAGCAATCCAACACACGAGCAAAAAGCGAGCGAGAAAAAGGCAAACGGAAAAGAGAGGGCGAATAAAACGGCAAGGGTGAAATGGGGGAGAGGAAAACGAGAGGCAAATGGCAAATAATGTAATGCGGGAGATAAGGGATTGTGATGGGTACTTGGTATGTTGACTTTTGCGTAGACTCCCTGGCAACGGCGCCAGAAATCCTTCTTGCTACGTCTTGAGCTTGCGTTGGTTTTCCCAAAGAGGAGAGGATGATGCAACAGAGTAGCATAAGTATTTCCCTTAGTTTTTTAGAACCAAGGTATCAATCCAGTAGGAGGCCATGTGCAAGTGCCTCGTACCTACACAAAACAAATAGCTCAACGCAACCAACGCGATTAGGGGTTGTCAATCCCTTCACGGTCACTTACAAAAGTGAGATCTGATAGACATGATAGATAATATTTTTGGTATAAAGATGCAAAGTAAAATAAAAGGCAAAGTAAAAAAGCAAAGCAATAATAAACCGTAGGAAGATTAATATGATGAGAATAGACCAGGGGGCCATAGATTTCACTAGTTGCTTCTCTCAAGAGCATAAGTATTTTACGGTGGGTGAACGAATTCTTGGTGAGCAATTGATGTAATTGAGCATAGTTATGAGAATATCTAGGTATGATCATGTATATAGGCATCACGTCCGAGACAAGTAGACCGACTCTTGCCTCGCATCTACTACTATTACTCCACTCATCGACCGCTATCCAAAGATGCATCTAGAGTATTAAGTTAATGAAAACAGAGTAACGCCTTAAGCAAGATGACATGATGTAGAGGGATAAATTCATGCAATATGATAAAAACCCCGTCTTGCTATCCCCGATGGCAACAATACAATACGTGCCTTGCTGCCCCTACTGTCACTCGGAAAGGACACCGCAAGATTGACCCAAAGCTAAGCACTTCTCCCATTGCAAGAACTACCAATCTAGTTGGCCAAACCAAACGGATAATTCGAGGAGACTTGCAAAGATAACCAATCATACATAAAAAAATTCAGAGAAGATTCAAATATTGCTCATAGATTATCTTGATCATAAACCCACAATTCATCGGTCTCAACAAACTCACCGCAAAAAGAAGATTACATCGAATAGATCTCCACGAGAGAGGGGTAGAACATTGTATTGAGATCCAAAAAGAGAGAAGAAGCCATCTAGCTACTAACTATGGACCCGAAGGTCTGAAGTAAACTACTCCCACTTCATCCGAGAGGCTATGATGATGATGTAGAAGCCCTCCATGGTGGATTCTCTTCCCATGCGGAGCTCCTAACAGGCCCCAAGATGGGATCTCGTGGATCTGTAAAGTTGCGGTGGTGGAATTAGGTTTTTGGCTCCGTGACGGATCTGTTGAAGTGCGTAGGTATATATAGGAGGAAGGAGTATGTCAGTGGAGCTTCGGGGGGCCCACGAGGCAGGGGGCGCGCCCTAGGGGTGCGCCCTCCACCCTCGTGGCCGCCTCCCTCCTTTCTTGACCGAGGGTCCAAGTCTCCTGGATCATATCTGATGAGAAAATCACGTTCCTGAAGGTTTCATTCCGTTTGGACTCCGTCTGATATTCCGTTTCGTCGAAACACTGAAATAGGCAAAAAAACAGCAAATCCGGGTTGTGCCTCCGGTTAATAGGTTAGTCCCAAAAGTAATATAAAAGTGGAAAATAAAGCCCAATATGGTCCAAAACAGTAGATAATATAGCATGGAGCAATCAAAAATTATAGATACGTTGGAGACGTATCATGCCGCAATATCAAATTGAAATATACTTAAAAAGCTTTTATGTTGTCTTACCTTTGTCGTTTAAGCATGTCTTAGACTCTATTTTTGAAGAAGGTTTTCTTGAAGGGGATGCCGTAGATACCTATGAAAAGGTGAAAACAATATCTAGGCACCCCATGAATGAGAAGGTCGAATCTACCTCTATTTTGCTTTCCTTTCAAAACGAAACTATCAAAGAGATGAAGGCTAGCTCAGATGCAAGTTTCCGTAACGTGCTTAATCTTTCTTCTACCATTAATAGCCATGTGCTTTATCAAAACAGAAAGATTAATGCCATAGATAACAAGTTTGCTCTTTTCTTTCCTAAAACTAAAGATGATAATACCTAGATCCATCCTTGCTTTTATGCCTAGCTAGGGGCGTTAAACGATAGCGCTCGTCGGGAGGCAACCCAATTTTATTTTAGTTTTTTTCTTTTTGCTCCTGTTTAGGAATAATTCTTTGATCTAGCCTCTGGTTAGATTTGTCTTTGTGTTTTAGTTAGTGTTTGTGCCAAGTAAAACATATAGGATCTTCTTGGATGATAGTTATTTGATCTTATTACATCGTGGTCTCTATGCTCAGGCGTCATCCCTGGATCAGTAATGCTGACACCACACAGTACTTCGAAGGATTTATAACAGAGTAGCAATCACACACTTATTACATCGTGGTCCAAAAGAGGACTTATTACAAATAAATATGGCTTAAGGCCATCTAATAACGATAACAGCGGAAGACTTGGAAGATAAGTGAGTCCATCAACTCCATCGGCATCACTGAGTATAGAACCACGACCTAAACACCTTACTGTCGTTGCGAAAAGTCTGCAACATGAACGTTGCAGCCGAAATCGGGTCAAGACATGGAATATGCCGCAATGTAACACATAGAGAACAATGAAGCAATAAGCCTATACTACATGCATATATGGCTGGTGGTAAAGCTCTACGGTTACAGCTTTTGCATAAAGCTAGTTTTTCCCTCATCGCAAAGGAATAAATTTGTTTAACTATCATGGTGGTTGTTAAACATTGAGAATGGTTGACGATCCTCAATCCCAATTAAAAGTACTCATTAAAACCCAATAACATTAATTAGAGTAACATGTTGAGATTCACATGATATTCAAGTACTAGATACTCGAGATGTCCATAACCGGGACACGGCTAATCATGATTAGTTTATACACTCTGCAGAGGTTTATGACTTTTCCCCACAAGACTCGATCGCATCCGCTTTGTTTTCTCAAGACCGCATGGTGTTTGAGAGACGGATGACCGAGACACGATCTTTCGAAGCACTAGCACCTTACATGTGGGTAGACCGTACCAACCTACATCCCCTACATCAGCTAGCCTACCCGTAAGAGTTCGCACAACTTAGTCAACTATGCCAGAGCCCATAATGGCTTGTGGCTGCACACGGAAGTTTCTAGTTTGAATAATCTTATGATCCCTTTGAGCCTAGGTGGCGGTCCGAAGAAATACAGGCAAGTCCTGATAGAAACCAGGTGCCTCAATCCACCCAGACGTGTGTTTAAGTTGCCACCTTAAATAAACCATTAATTAACAACCTCACATCTGTCATGGATAATCACTCACCCAATCCACGTCTACTAGCATAGCATGGCATAATAAGCAAACATAGAAGTAACTCCCAAGGTTTCATAAGTAAAACGGGTAATAGGTACTACCTCAATCTACTTCCCATCCCACAATTTAATTAGATCCTAATCATGCAAGTGTTTGAGGATTGATCTAATGCATAAAACTGGGTAGTAGAAAAGGTATGATCAAGTGTTACTTGCCTTGCTGACGATCCGCGAAACCTAGAGACTCAAAGTAACAAGCGGCACACTCCGGGTGATCTATCGCAGACAAACAACAAGCATACAATAAGTACTCATCTAATGCACAGGTAAAATCTCGAATAAAAGATCTAACCAGAAAGTTCAACTTAAGAACCCTGGTTGCAAAAAGAATCGAATCAAATAAAGCAACGAAAGTCAAACGTCGAAAGAAAACAACTCGGTTCTAGCAATTTGAAACTAGGTCAAATTTTACAGTAGCAAAACTTTGTTTAAGTGGATTAGTCGAACGGCGGTTTCAAACGAAACTCCAGCGCTTGAATCACCTGATTCCGATAAACGAGCGAGAAAATAAACTAGAACGAAGATTGGATCTGAAATCGAGATCGGAAAATAACGGATTAAATCCGATTAAAAGAAAAACGACGAACGGTTAAACGAACGGACGTTCATTAACAGAAACTAATCGGTGAACACGTTCGTTAAAACGAACGGATCGGTGAACGTCCACTAATTAGCTAAACCGAAAAAAATAAAACCGATCTAGGGTTCGAAAAAAACCCGAACAACGGAAAAGAAAACCGGAACGGTTTTTTTATAAAAAACCGAACCGGGGAAGGTGTGGCGCTGGCTATACCTCCGGCGAGGTCGCCCGGCGGACGGGCTCCGGCGGGTCGGCGAGGCTCGGCGGGCTCGGCGGGTCGGGCGGTGGCGGGCGGCGGTGATGGCGACGGCGGGCGGCGGGCGACGGCGAGCCTGGGTGAGTCGAGGGCGGGCGGCGGCTTTTAAGGAGGGGTGGGGTGTGCCTTGGGGAAGGGGCCACGGCGGGCGGGCGCTGGGTCTCGGCTGGGTCGGCGAGGTTCAAGGGCTTGCTGGTGGCTGGCGGGCGGCAGCAAGACACCAAAGGGCGGGCGACGACGGGCTCAAGGCGGGGCGACGGCGGGCGGCTGGGTGAGTCGAGGGCGGCGGCGGCTTTTAAGGAGGAGGTGTGCCTTGGGGAGGGGCCACGGCGGGGCGGCGCCCCGAGCCGGACTCGGCGGCGGCGGCCAGCCTCCCAAGGGAGGCGGCGGTGGTGGCTGGCCGTCGGGCCTTGGCCCGGCCATGGAGCGGTTCCTTTTTAAATAAAATCTACAGAGAAAAACGGATAAAATAAAATCTAAACGAACTCCAAAATTAATAAAGTAAATTTTCCCCGACTCCTAAAAATGAGTCGAACAAAATGAACTTTAACACGGGGCAAAAATGCAAAATTTTAAAATGATCATTTTTTCCCTAAAGCAAATAAACTCCGAAAAATCTAAAATTTGATTTATGTATTAAACCTTCATTTTTCCTAAATTTTGGGAAAGTCATATTATTCCCTCTCTTATTTTTGATATTGGAAGAATAATTGAAGATGAAATAAATAAAAATCAAAATGATCCTATTTTCAAAATTTGAGAATGCTCAAATATGAAAATAATGAAATCTCCAACTCTCTCCGAGGGTCCTTGAGTTGCGTGAAATTTTCTAGGATCGGAAAATGCAAGAAAATATGATATGCATGATGACTTAATGTATAACATTCCAAATTGAAAATTTGGGATGTTACAAACCTACCCCTTAAGATGAATCTCACTCGAGATTCGGGTTGGCTAGAAAATAGCCGAGGGTGATCCTTGAGCAAATCTTCTTCTCTTTCCTGTGTGGCTTCATCCTCGGTGGTGGCTCCACTGAACCTTGCAAAACTTGATAACCTTGCTGCGAGTAACTCTGCTGGCATAATCGAGAATCTTGACTGGTTTCTCCTCATACGTTAAATCATCCTTCAACTGAATTGCTTCAAGTGGCACTGTATCTCTTAGCGGTACCTCTGCCATCTCGGCGTGACATTTCTTCTGCTGAGAAACATGGAATACATCATGAACTCCTGACAGTCCCTCTGGCAATTCCAGTTTATAAGCAACTTCTCCCATGCGTTGCAAAATCTTATAAGGTCCAACGAAACGTGGTGCTAATTTTCCTTTAACTCCAAAACGCTTAACTCCTCGAAGCGGGGATACTCTAAGATATACTCTGCCTCCAACTTCATATTCGTCGCCTTTATGCTTTTGAATCCGCATAGCTTTTCCGTCTCGACTGGGCTACCTTGAGCCTATCGCGAATCAACTTAACCTTCGCTCAGACTCCTTAATCAAGTCTGGTCCAAACAATCGACGGTCTCCAACTTCGCCCCATGATAACGGTGTCCTGCACCTCCTTCCGCATAAAGCCTCGAAAGGTGCCATCTTCAAGCTGGTTTGGTAACTGTTGTTATAAGAAAACTCTGCATATGGCAAGTTATCATCCCAACTAGATCCATAATCTAGTGCACAAGCTCTCAGCATATCCTCCAAAATCTGATTGACTCTCTCAGTCTGTCCATCGGTCTGTGGGTGGAAAGTCAGATCAATTCCAGCCTGGTTCCCAATGTTTCGTAAATCGATTCCAAAACTTTGAGGTAAATTGGGTTCCTCTATCTCGACACGATACTCCTCGGAACTCCGTAAACACACAATTCTGGTCATGTATATCTTCGCCAACTTAGCATCGCTATAGGTAGTCTTGATCGAATGAAATGAGCTACCTTCGTCAAGCGGTCGACTATAACCCAAATCGAGTCATATCCTGAATGTGTCTTTGGCAAACCTGTGATGAAATCCATGCCTAGTTTATCCCACTTCCATTCGGGTATTAGCAATGGTTGTAACAATCCTGCTGGCTTCTGATGCTCTGCCTTCACTCTCTGACATACATCGCAAACTGCTACATACTCGGCTATATCCTTCTTCATTCCGGTCCACCAGAACGTTTCCTTCAAATCCAAATACATCTGTATTTCCTGGGTGAATCGAGTAGGGTGAATCATGTGCTTCTTGCAAAATCAACTTCCTGATCTCCGGGTCATTTGGCACATAAACACGGTCCTCAAACCATAGGGTATCGTGCTCATCCTCATGAAATCCGTTAGCTTTTCCTTCGCTCATTTTCTCCTTTATAGTGGCAACTTCCTTATCTGCCTTTTGGGCTTCTCTGATTTTGTCCATCAACGTAGACTGAATCTCCAATGCGGCTACGTAGCCTCTCGGAACTATTTCCAAACATAGCTCTCGAAGATCCTCGGCTAACTCCTTGGGTATTCCTCCCATCATTAGGGTATTGACGTGGCTCTTACGGCTCAATGCGTCTGCTACAATGTTAGCCTTTCCGGGGTGATAATGCAATCTCATATCATAATCCTTGATAAGCTCCAGCCATCTCCTCTGCCTAAGGTTTAATTCCTTCTGCGTAAAGATGTACTTCAAACTCTTGTGATCCAGATACACCTCACAATGATTTCCAATGAGAAAATGTCTCTGTGTCTTCAATGCATGCACAACGGCTGCTAACTCCAAATCATGTGTGGCATAATTCAACTCATGAGGCTTAAGCTATCGTGAAGCATACGAAACAACTCTTCCTTCCTGCATAAGCACTACTCCAAGTCCTCGACGTGAAGCGTCGCAATACACCTCATAATCCTTGGTCTGATCCGGCAAAATTAACACTGGTGAGGTAACCAATCTTTTCTTCAACTCCTGAAACTTGCCTCACAATCCTCAAATTCCATATGAACTTGGTATCCTTCTTCAGCAATTCCGTCATAGGCTTTGCAATCCTTGAGAAATTCTCAATGAATCTTCGGTAGTATCCTGCGAGTCCAAGGAAACTCCGAATCTCTCCAACCGTCGTTGGTGCTTCCCATTTGGTTACGGTCTCAACCTTCGTGGGGTCAGCTGCTATCCCTTCCCCGGATATAACATGTCCAAGAAATCCAACTTCCTTTAGCCAAAACTCACATTTGCTGAACTTGGCATATAATCGATGTTCCCTCAGTTTCTCCAAAACCAATCGCAAATGTTCCTTATGTTCCTCTTCATTCTTCGAGAAAATCAAAATATCATCTATGAACACCACGACGAACTTATCCAAAAACTCCATATACACTTTGTTCATCAGGTTCATGAAATAGGCAGGCGCGTTAGTCAGTCCAAATGACATAACAGTGTACTCATATAGTCCATATCTCGTGGAAAATGCTGTCTTAGGTATGTCCTACTCTCGAATTTTCAACTGATGGTACCCTGATCGCAAATCTATCTTGGAGAAGACTTTAGCTCCTTGCAAACGATCAAACAGATCATTTATCATTGGTAGTGGGTACTTGTTCTTGATCGTTACTGCATCCAATCCACGATAATCAACAACCATCCTTAACGATCCATCCTTCTTCTCCACTAACAGTACGGGTGATCCCCAAGGCGAAGAACTTGGGCGTATAAAACCTTTATCCAATAGCTCCGTTATCTGCTTCTTGATTTCCGCCAAATCACATGCGGGCATCTTGTATGGTCGCCGATATTGGGCCTGCACCGTAAAAGCTCAATCAAAAACTCAATGTCTCTATCCGTGGCATTCTGGCAATTCCTCGTGAAATACATCGTGGAAATCCTTCACCATCGGGTACCTCTTCCCGCACAACTCCGATAAGGAATTTACTTGTGCTCTCCTCGGCTCATGCCGTGATACATACTTGATTCTCCTCCCTTCGGGGTGGTAAGCAAAATTGACTTAGTGGCGCAATCTATGTTTCCATACTTCGATAACCAATCCATGCCTAATATCACATCCAATCCTTGGGATTCCGTAACTATTAGGTCCGAGGGAAAACATAGTGTCCAATCCTTAATGGCAATCGATCACACCATATACTAGCCATGTATTCTCGCTCCAAAGTAGGTTACTAGCATGGGTGACCTAAGGGCTTGGGTTGGTAATTTGTACTTATCCACAAATCTCCTTGATATGTATGAATGCGATGCACCAAAGATCGAAAAGAACAAGCTGCAGTAAATGACTTAACCAAAAACTTACCGACATCGCATCGGGCTGATCTTCAACCTCCTCCACATCAATGTGGTTCACCCGTCCCCTGTTGAAAGGGTTGGGCTTCTTTCCAGAGCTTCCATTGCCATTTCCATTCTGTCCTTCGGACATTCGCTTATGCGTAATGCCCAGTCTTATGGCACTTAAAGCAAGTGATGTGGCTCAGTCTACCTTGGTTGGGGTTGATGGTGTGGTGCGGTTCTGTCCATTGCTTCCTCCATTCCCTGCTCCCATTCTTGGTGCCATTATGGTTGTGTGAATTACCTCCTCCATGGGTATGCTGAAACCGAACTCCCCGCTTAGGGGTATAACGGGCTTCACTGAGCTCGAGTTATACTTCCCCGCCCATACTTCCTCTTACGATTTTCAATTTGTCATTGTTTTCCTTCAATCATGAGGACACGGTCTACCAACTCCTGGTAGTTATTGAAACTTGCTACCATCAACTGCATGCTTAACTCATCATTCAGTCCTTCCAAAACTTCTCCCGCTTAGTTGCATCTCAGAGTAACGCTATCCGGGGCATAACGTGCTAACTTACTAAAATCATCCACATAATCGCCAACAGCTTCTTCCTCCTTGGCGTAAGTTGCGAAACTCACGCTTCTTCATGGCCATAGCTCCTGCCGAGACATGGGCAAAGGCGGAAAGCTTCTTTGAAATCGGTCCCATGTGACAAGGTGTCTCAGTGGTAAGTGGGCTGTAAAATTCTCCCACCATGTCGCTGCGGGTCCTTCAAGCTGGTGTGCAGCAAACTTCACCTTCTCTCCATCTGTACATCCCGCAGTGGTCAACTCCTTCCTATCTTACGGAGCCAATCATCTCGCTACTATCGGCTCGGTGTTATCGGAAAACACCAAATGATTCAGCCTTAAGAAACGTGTTAAGTGATCCGCAGTGGTGGTGGTGGCGGTGGGTTGTTGTTGTTGTTGTTGCCTTGATTTTGTACCAATGTTTGGATCAAAGTGTTCTGCCGGATCAACTGGGTGATCTCTGGCGGAAAACAAACCCGGGTCGCGGCCTCGGAGGCATCTAATGGGTTTAGAAAAGACGAGAAATTAAGAATAGAGTGAGGTCTAAGGAAAAACACTACCCAAATGTATATGAGCAAATGCACACAAAATCACTTCATTCAATTCAAACAAAGGGCTTACAACGATCTAACTATCGCAAAAGTGCGTGAACAAAAAATATTACATGGAGGTAATACTACTAATATGTGGGGGTCATCTATTAATTTGAACCGGTGGAAGACTCCATGATGTCTGCTCCAGCTTCATCTTCGAAGTCGGGTTCACTTGGATCCGAATCGGGGTCATCGATGTTGATGTAGTCGCTTGGACAGCCGACGTACTTGTCTTCATTCTTGAGCGCCAATTTCTTCTTGAGTTCTTCAATCTCGTACTTAAGATCGTTATTGTGTCTTGCTAGAGCTACGATCTCGTCCATGTAGTCCTTACATGTAGACTTTAGTTTTTCTTCAAGTTCGATGATCCTTCCCTTCGCATCCTTCAATTCAATCATATCATTGCACATCTGGTTCTCCTGGCGTCGAATGTGCCGGGTTTAACTCCTGGATGAAAGCTGCAATGGATCTGTCCTTCTTGGTGCTGACTATCTCCCATTGTTCAACTCGGCGTCCGCAAATCTGGTAGATAGTGTCCTTGAGGTCTTCTTGGTAAACTTCTCCAATGCGTCCCATGGTGATATGAGCTGCCATGCTCTTTCCCGGACTCTGTGTGGGTGCAATCGAAAACACTATCTATAGGCTTGGTGATTGGGGCGAATGTCCTTCCTAACATGAGCTTGAATCTTCCAGCTCCTCTTCGTGCAAGAGTGGCGTTGAAAATCCCGATGAAGCTTGGTAATCCAATGTTCAGTACTTGGTGACTTCCTTCAAGTGAAATCCAAAAGGTGTGCCTTCATCCGTTGGGTGTACTTGATCTTCACGCCCTTCATCCTAAAAGAGTAGAAAAGATGAGGAGTTAGAAAACGAGAAGAGAGTAGTGATCTATGGCTTTAACTTAGTGCTCGTGTCCCACAACAACGTGTGCTCGATACCATCTCTCAGAAGCGACCCGACCCGAATGGATCAAGTCTTCGTGCTCAAAGGCGTCATCCTCGGATCAAGAATGCCGACACCACACAAGATTTCAAGGATTTATGATGAGTAGCAATCACACACTTATTACATCGTGGTCCAAAAGAGGACTTATTACAAATAAATATGGCTTAAGGCCATCTAATAACGATAACATCGGAAGACTTGGAAGATAAGTGAGTCCATCAACTCCATCGGCATCACTGAGTATAGAACCACGACCTAAACACCTTACTGTCGTTCGAAAAGTCTCGCAACATGAACGTTGCAGCCCGAAACGGGTCAAAGACATGGAATATGCCGCAATGTAACACATAGAGAACAATGAAGCAATAAGCCTATACTACATGCATATATGGCTGGTGGTAAAGCTCTAGGGTTACAGCTTTTGCATAAAGCTAGTTTTTCCTCATCGCAAAGGAATAAATTTGTTTAACTATCATGGTGGTTGTTAAACATTGAGAATGGTTGACAAAGATCCTCAATCCCAATTAAAAGTACTCATTAAAACCCAATAACATTAATTAGAGTAACATGTTGAGATTCACATGATATTCAAGTACTAGATACTCGAGATGTCCATAACCGGGACACGGCTAATCATGATTAGTTTATACACTCTGCAGAGGTTTGCGACTTTTCCCCACAAGACTCGATCGCCTGCTTTGTTTTCTCGACCTTTGGATGGTGTTTGAGAGCGGATGACCGAGACACGCCTTTCGTAAGCACTAGCACCTTACATGTGGGTAGACCGTACCAACCTACATCCCCTACATCAGCTAGCCTACCCGTAAGAGTTCGCACAACTTAGTCAACTATGCCAGAGCCCATAATGGCTTGTGGCTGCACACGGAAGTTTCTAGTTTGAATAATCTTATGATCCCTTTGAGCCCGGGTGGCGGTCCAAAGAAATACTGACATAAGTCCTCGATAGAACCAGGTGCCTCAATCCACCCAGATGTGTGTTTAAGTTGCCACCTTAAATAAACCATTAATTAACAACCTCACATCTCATGGATAATCACTCACCCAATCCACGCCTACTAGCATAGCATGGCATAATAAGCAAACGAGAAGTAACTCCCAAGGTTTCATAAGTAAAACGGGTAATAGGTACTACCTCAATCTACTTCCCATCCCACAATTTAATTAGATCCTAATCATGCAAGTGTTTGAGGATTGATCTAATGCATAAAACTGGTTAGTAGAAAAGGTATGATCAAGTGTTACTTGCCTTGCTAACGATCCGCGAAACCTAGAGACTCGAAGTAACAAGCGGCGCACTCCGGGTGATCTATGACAGACAAACAACAAGCATACAATAAGTACTCATCTAATGCACAGGTAAAATCTTGAATAAAAGATCTAACCAGAAAGTTCAACTTAAGAACCCTGGTTGCAAAAAGAATCGAATCAAATAAAGCAACGAAAGTCAAACGTCGAAAGAAAACAACTCGGTTCTAGCAATTTGAAACTAGGTCAAATTTTACAAGAGCAAAACTTTGTTTAAGTGGATTAGTTTGAACGGCGGTTTCAAACGAAACTCCGTGCGGTTGAATCACCTGATTCCGATAAACTAGCGAGAAAATAAACTAGAACGAAGATTGGATCTCAAATCGAGATCGGAAAATAACGGATTAAATCCGATTAAAAGAAAACGATGAACGGTTAAACGAACGGACGC
The DNA here is from genome assembly GCA_021605145.1 of Aegilops bicornis. Classification (NCBI taxonomy): domain Eukaryota; kingdom Viridiplantae; phylum Streptophyta; class Magnoliopsida; order Poales; family Poaceae; genus Aegilops; species Aegilops bicornis. The sequence goes on along the minus strand of CM038669.1, from coordinate 379,810,746 downwards.
TCGTTAATGTAAACTAACCGGTGAACACGTTCGTTAAAACGAACGGATCGGTGAACGTTCACTAATTAGCTAAACCGAAAAAAATAAAACCGATCTAGGGTTCGAAAACAAACCGAACAACGGAAAAGAAAACCGGAATGGTTTTTTTATAAAAAAAAACCGAACCGGGGAAGGGTGGCGCGGCGCGGCTATACCTCCGGCGAGGTCGCTCATGGGCGGACGGGCTCAATGGGTCGGGCGAGGCTCTGGGCTCGGCTGGGTCGGCGGTGGCGGCGGCGGGCAAGACGGCCAGGAGGCGGGCGGGCGGCGGCAAGGGGGCGGTTTGGCGACGGCAAGGGCGGCTCGGGTGAGTCGAGGGTGGCGGGCGGCTTTTAAGGAGGGAGGGGGTGTGTGCCTTGGGGAGGGGCCACGGCGGGTGGCGCCCCCGAGCCGGACTCGGCGGCGCCAGGACTCCCAAGGCGGGAGGCGGCGGGCAGGGTGGGCCGGCCGAGCCTTGGCCTGGCCAGCGCAGTTCCTTTTTTAAATAAAATCTCGAGAAAACGGATAAAATAAAATCTAAACGAACTCCAAAATTAATAAAGTAAATTTTCCCCGACTCCTAAAAATGAGTCGAACAAAATGAACTTTAACACGGGGCAAAAATGCAAATTTTTAAAATACTCATTTTTTCCCTAAAGCAAATAAACTCCGAAAAATCCAAAATTTGATTTATGTATTAAATCTTCATTTTTCCTAAATTTGGGGAAAGTCATATTATTCCCTCTCTTATTTTTGATATTGGAAAAATAATTGAAGATGAAATAAATAAAAATCAAAATGATCCTATTTTCAAAATTTGAGAATGCTCAAATATGAAAATAATGAAATCTCCAACTCTCTCCGAGGGTCCTTGAGTTGCGTGAAATTGCCTAGGATCGGAAAATGCAAGAAAATATGATATGCATGATGACTTAATGTATAACATTCCAAATTGAAAATTTGGGATGTTACAGTTTTGCTTGGAGCGTCTTGTATGATTTAAGTCTTTTATTTTTAGTTTACCACAATCATCCTTGCTGTACACATGATTCAGAATATATTAGAATATTCTATGTGCTTCACTTATATCTTTTGAGCTATATAAAATTTGCTCTAGTGCATCACTTATATCTTTTAGAGAACGGTGGTGGTTTTGTTTTATAGAAACTATTGTGCTCTCATGCTTCACTTATATTATTTTGAGAGTCCTACAAAACAGCGTGGTAATTTGCTTAAATTGTGAAACTAGTCCTAATATGTTAGGCATCCAAGATTAGTAAAAACTTTCTTATAAGTGCGTTGAATACTAAGAAAAGTTTGATGCTTGATGAATGTTTTGAGATATGGAGGTAGTAATATTAAAGTCATGCTAGTTGAGTAGTTGTGAATTTGAGAAATCCTTGTTCTAAAGTTTTTGATTCCCGTAGCATGCACGTATGGTGAACCGTTATGTGATGAAGTCGGAGCATGATTTATTTATTGATTGTCTTCCTTATGAGTGGCGGTCGGGGATGAGCGATGGTCTTTTCCTACCAATCTATCCCCTTAGGAGCATGCACGTAGTACTTTGTTTCGATAACTAATAGATTTTTGCAATAAGTATGTGAGTTCTTTATGACTAATGTTGAGTCCATGGATTATACGCACTCTCTCCCTTCCACCATTGCTAGCCTCTCTAGTATCGCACAACTTTTGCCGGTACCATACACCCACCATTACCTTTCTCAAAACAGCCACCATACCTACCTATTATGGCATTTCCATATCCATTCTGAGATATATTGCCATGCAACTTACCACCATAACGTTTATTATGACACGTTCCATCATTGTCATATTGCTTTGCCTGATCATGTAGTTGACATTGTATTTGTGGCAAAGCCACCGTTCATAATTTTTATACATGTCACCTTGATTCATTGCATATCCCGGTACTCCGCCCGAGGCATTCACATAGAGTCATATTTTTATTCTATGTATTGAGTTGTAATTCTTGAGTTGTAAGTAAATAAAACTGTGATGATCATCATTATTAGAGCATTGTCCCAAGTGAGGAACTGATGATGGAGACTATGATTCCCCCACAAGTCGGGATGAGACTCCAGACGAAAAATAGAAAAAAAGAAGAAGAAAAAAGAGGCCATAAAAAGACGAAGAGAAAAGGCCCAAATAAAAAAATGAGAGAAAAAGAGAGAAGGGACAACGTTACTATCCTTTTACCACACTTGTGCTTTAAAAGTGGCACTATGATCTTCATGATAGAGAGTCTCCTATGTTGTCACTTTAATATACTTGTGGGAATTTTACATTATAGAACTTGGCTTGTATATTCCAATGATGGGCTTCCTCAAAATGCCCTAGGTATTCGTGAGCAAGCGAGTTGGATGCACACCCACTTAGTTTCTTTTGTTGACCTTTCATACACTTATAGCTCCAGTGCATCCGTTGCATGGCAATCCCTACTCACTCACATTGATACGCCTAGTTGATGTGAGACTATCTTCTTCATTTTTGTCTTCTCCACAACCACCATTTTATTCCACATATAGTGCTATGTGCATGGCTCACGCTCATGTATTGCGTGAAGATTGAAAAAGTTTGAGAACATCAAAAGTATGAAATAATTGCTTGTCTTGTCATCGGGGTTGTGCATGATTAAATACTTTGTGTGATGAAGATAGAGCATAGCCAGACTATATGATTTTGTAGGGAAAACTTCTTTGGCCATGTTATTTTGAGAAGACATGATTGCTTAGTTCGTATGCTTGAAGTATTATTATTTTTATGTCAATATTAAACTTGTATCTCGAATCTTTTGGATCTGAATATTCATACCACAAATAAGAGAATTACATTGAAAATTATGCTAAGTAGCATTCCACATCAAAAATTCTGTTTTTATCATTTACCTACTCGAGGACGAGCGGGAATTAAGCTTGGGGATGCTTGATACGTCTCCAACGTATCTATAATTTTTTATTGTTCCATGCTATATTATATTCTGTTTTGGATGTTTAATGGGCTTTATTATACACTTTTATATTATTTTTGGGACTAACCTATTAACCGGAGGCCCAGCCCGAATTGCTGTTTTTTTTGCCTATTTCAGTGTTTCGAAGGAAAAGGATATCAAACGGAGTCCAAATGGAATGAAACCTTCGGGAACGTGATTTTCAGAACTAACGTGATCCAGAAGACTTGGAGTGGACGTCAAGCAATCAACGAGGAGGCCACGAGGCAGGGGGCACGCCTACCCCCCGGGGCGCACCCTCCACCCTCGTGGGCCCCTCGTAGCTCTCCTGACCGACCTCCTTCGCCTATATCTACTCATATACCCTAGAAACATCATATATGGAGCTAAAACCCTATGTCCACCATCGCAACCATCTGTACCCGTGAGATCCCATCTTGGGGCCTTTTCCGGCGCTCCACCGGAGGGGGCATTGATCACGGAGGGCTTCTACGTCAACACCATAGCCTCTCCGATGATGTGTGAGTAGTTTACCTCAGACCTTCGGGTCCATAGTTATTAGCTAGATGGCTTCTTCTCTCTCTTTGGATCTCAATACAAAGTTCTCCTTGATTCTCTTGGAGATCTATTTGTTGTATCTCTTCTTTTGCGGTGTGTTTGTCGAGATCCGATGAATTGTTGGTTTATGATCAAGATTATCTATGAAGAATACTTGAATCTCGTCTGAATTCTTTATGTATGATTGGTTATCTTTGCAAGTCTCTTAGAATTATCAGTTTGGTTTGGCCTACTAGATTGATCTTTCTTGCAATGGGAGAAGTGCTTAGATTTGGGTTCAATCTTGATGTGCTCAATCCCAGTAAGGGAAACGACACGTATTGTACTATTGCCATCGAGGATAAAAAGATGGGGTTTATATCATATTGCATGAGTTTATCCCTCTACATCATGCCATCTTGCTTAAAGCATTACTCCGTTCTTATGAACTTAATACTCTAGATGCATGCTGGATAGCGGTCGATGTGTGGAGTAATAGTAGTAGATGCAGGTGAGTCGGTCTACTTGTCACGGATGTGATGCCTATATACATGATCATACCTAGATATTCTCATAACTATGCTCAATTCTATCAATTGCTCGACAAAGAATTTGTTTACCCACCGTAATTATGCTATCTTGAGAGAAGCCACTAGTGAAACCTATGGCCCCCGGGTCTATTTTCCATCATATTAATCTCCCGTCAACAAGCTATTTCTGGCGCCGTTTATTTTGCTTTCTTTACTTTAATCTTTATCATAAAAATACCAAAAAAATTATATTACCATCTCTATCAGATCTCACTTTTGCAAGTGGCCATGAAGGTATTGACAATCCCTTTATCAAGTTGGTTGCAAGGTTCTTATTTGTTTGTGTAGGTGCGTGGGACTTGAGCGTGGCCTCCTACTGGATTGATACCTTGGTTCTCACAAACTGAGGGAAATACTTACGCTACTTTACTGCATCACCCTTTCCCCTTCAAGGGAAAACCAACGCAGTGCTCAAGAAGTAGCAATGATCAAGATGATGAACCTCAAATTCCTATTGAGGAACGTTTTGAGCGTCGTGCCGCCAAGGTTGCCTCCAAGCTCAAGTATCAACAACATGTCTTGGAGAATGTGCTTGGAAGCTTGAAAAAGGCGGTAACTACTCATAGACAATTGTTAAACTTTTGTGAGCATCACGCGCTTGTTTCGTGTGTTGAACCCCAAAAGGTACATGAGGCACTCGATGATGCGAATTGGCTTGAAGCCATGCATGATGAACTCAACAACTTCGAGCGCAACCAAGTTTGGGAATTAGCGCCAAGGCCAATGGAGCACCACAATGTCATTGGTACAAAGTGTATCTTCAAGAACAAGCAAGATGCAAACGGTGTGGTTGTTCAAAACAAGGCAAGATTGGTGGCACAAGGCTACTCCCAAGTCGAGGGTATCGACTACGATGAAACCTTTGCCCCCGTTGCTCATCTTGAGTCTATTCGCATGTTGCTTGCATATGCATCTCATCATGATTTCAAATTGCAACAAATGGATGTGAAGAGTGCATTTCTTAATGGTCCTTTTAATGATTTTGTTTATGTCAAATAACCCCCGGGATTCGAGGATCCCAAGCTCCCCAATCATGTATACAAACTCAACAAGGCACTCTATGGCCTTAAACAAGCCCCACGTGTGTGGTATGAGCACCTTACCGAGTTATTGCAAGATCATGGGTTTGAAATTGGGAAAATAAATCCCACTCTTTTTGCTAAGAGGATCAAATGGGATTTGTTCATATGACAACTATATGTTGATGATATCATATTTGGTTCTCCTAACAAATCTTTCAATGATGAGTTTGCTGCACTGATGACCAAGAAGTTCTAGATGTCTATGATGGGAGAGTTGAAGTTCTTCCTTGGATTCGAAGTCAAGCAAAGAAGAGAAGGAACCTGAAAGCACAAGTGCTCCCTGGATGATTTTGGTAATTAATGTCAACATATCTCTTGTTGGACTAATGGCTTTATCTAGTGTATTTCAGACAAGTTCAACAATGGTGTGGAAAGGACAAGAGGATGTGCAACCCCTTCAAAATTATAAGAACACATAATGGCAAAAGCTCAAGACTCTTCATTTCCATTTTAGTGATTGTGACGCCCCCAATTCAATCATACACTAATCATGCATGCAAACGTGTACGATCAAGATCAGGGACTCACGGGAAGATATCACAACACAACACTAAAAACATAAATAAGTCATACAAGCATCATAATACAAGCCAGGGGCCTCGAGGGCTGGAATACAAGTGCTCGATCATAGATGAGTCAGTGGAAGCAACAATATCTGAGTACATACATAAGTTAAACAAGTTGCCATAAGATGGCTAGCACAAACTGGGATACAGATCGAAAGAGGCGCATGCCTCCTGCCTGGGATCCTCCTAAACTACTCCCGGTCGTCGTCAACGGCCTGCACATAGTAGGAGGCACCTCCGGTGTAGTAGGAGTCGTCGTCGACGGTAACGTCTGGCTCCTAGGCTCGAGCATCTGGTTGCAACAATCAGGTAGAATGGAAAAGGGAAAAGAGGGAGAAAAGCAACCGTGAGTACTCATTCAAAGTACTCGCAAGCAAGGATCTACACTACATATGCATGGGTATCTATGTAAAGGGGCAATATCGGTGGACTGAACTGCCGAATGCCAGAATAAGAGGGGGATAGCTAGTCCTGTCGAAGACTACGCTTCTGGTAGCCTCCATCTTGCAGCATATACAAGAGAGTAGATGGTAAGTTCACCAAGAATCATCTCAAGCATAATCCTACCCGGTGATCCTCCCCTCGCCGCCCTGTGTGAGAGCGATCACCGGGTTATATCTGGCACTTGGAAGGGTGTGTTTTATTAAGTATCTGGTTCTAGTTGTCATAAGGTCAAGGTACAACTCCGGGTCGCCTGTTACCGTGGACACGGCTATTTGAATAGATCAACTTCCCTGTAGGGGTGCACCACATTACCCGACACGCTCGATTCCTCTGGCCGGGCACACTTTCCGGCCGGTCATGTCCGCCTCGGAGATCAAAGACGTCGTAGCCCTACCTAGGCTCAACGGAGATTCAAAGACGCCAGCCTAAATCCTATGCGCTACAGGGTGCAGGCCCATCGCCCATTGCACACCGCACGCTATGTGACAAGAGCCGAAGCGCAGACCTAGCCCCCTTAATACAAGCGCGGGCTTACGGTCCAATGCAGCGCGTGCTGCTTAGTTGCTGACGTCAAAAAGAGCTTTGGCTGATACCACGATGCCAGTTGCCCATATCTTGTCCCACATGGCGGTTAGTGCGTATAAGGTCAATGACCCAACTCAGATCAAATACCAAGATCTCGTTAAGCTTGTTATTATGAAGTAACCACGGACGCCGACCAGGTCCAGGCCCACCTCTCACCTAGGTAGTCTCAAACTGCCCTGTCGCTCCGCCACCAAGTAACAGTCGGGGGCCGTCGGGAACCCAGGCCCACCTCTACCGGGATGGAGCCACCTGCCCCTTCAACCCCCATCTCCGAACAGTATCATAAGTAATGTAACAAAGATAAAGTATATAGCATATGCCCGTGATCACCTCCCGAAGTGATCACAGCCCAGTAGTATAGCATGGCAGACGGACAAGAGTGTAGGGCCACTGATGGAACACTAGCATCCTATAGTAAGAAGTAAGATAGGAGGTAAGGGTAACAACTGTAGCAACAATGACAGGCTATGCATCAGAATAGGTTTAACCGAAAGCAGTAACATGCTACACTACTCTAATGCAAGAAGTAGAGAGAAGGAATAGGCGATATCTGGTGATCAAGGGGGGGGGGGGCTTGCCTGGAAGCTCAGCCGAGAAGGAGGGGTCGTCAACATCGTAGTCGAACTGGGTAGCAGTGGCATCGGTCTCGGTGTCTAACGAGAGAAGAGGATGAAGAAACAATAAATATAATGCAAACATAAGCATGATGGTGCATGACAAGACAATGCATGGTGCTAGGTGTGCCCTAACGCGGTAGGAGGTGATACCGACAAAGGGGGGAAACATCCGGGAGAGTATCCCGGTGTTTCGCATTTCGGACAGATGAACCGGAGGGGGAAAGTTGTGTGTTTGCTATGCTAGGGATGTGTGGCGGACGAACGGGCTGCGTATCCAGATTCGTCTCATCGTTCTGAGCAACTTTCATGTATGAAGTATTTTCATCCGAGTTACGGATTATTTTATATTAATTTTTAAAGTTTTAATTCAATTTTGGAATTAACATATTTTAATTAATTAGAAAAGGTAATTATTGGGTCAGCCTGACATCAGCATGATGTCAAGAGTTCTCTGAGTTGACTAGGTCAACCCTGGCACGTGGGGCCCGTTCGTCATAGTCTCAGGTTAATTAGACATGGTTAAATAGTTAACTAAATGATTAGGTTAATCTAATCAGGATTAATTAAGTTAATTAATTCCTTAATTATTATTATAATTTATTATTTTTTTAATAAAAACGTTCTCGGGTGGGCCCCCCTGTCATTGGCATGCAGCTAAACTAAATAGCAATTAGCTCCTAAGCTAATTTTGCATGGACCGGCTAGTGGTGGTTGTACACACACACTCGCACAGAACACATGCTGACCATGGCCGTGCCAATTAGTAGCGGATGAGCATCAGCGGCAAGCATCAGCATTTAGGAGCGTATGAAGGCCCAGAGGCAAGAGGCAAGAAGACGCGAAAGCAAAGATAGGTTGCATAGCAAGCAATAGCGGCGAGAAGCAGCTGCAAGCAATAGCAGCAGCAGCGGCTGTGGGCACACACGGGCAAGGCGGCTGCAAGGGAGCGACCACAAGCAAGGGGAACAAAAGCAGAAAAGAACGGAGCGGGGAGCGCGGAACACCATTGAAGGCAAAGCGCGACGGTCGCGACGCTGGGCGAAAGACGGCCGTCAAGGCGGGCGCGGTGCAAGGCTTGGCCGGGGCTTGGCAGGCGTGTGGGCACGCATTGGGGACGCGCACGGGGCGGCCAGGGAGCGAGTAGAACAAGGCAGGGAGCAGGCGGGCGCGTGCTCGGGATCGAACGAGGGGCGCGGTGTCCGCGGCAACAGCGACCAACGTGGTGCGGGGAAGAGGAGAAGGAGGAGGGCCTCATGAGGGGGGGGGGGTTCGTAAGGGACTAGGCAGCGGGCCGCGGGGAGGAGGACGGGGACGACGGCGTCGTAGACGGGAAGGCAGTCCGGCGGGGAGGCATTGTCAAGGCGGCGTTCCGGGCGACGGCGACGTGGTCCAGCGGCGTCGAGGGCGCGGTCGCCGCGGCGAGGGGCGCCGTCGATTGAGAGGGGCGGTGGCGCGAGGACAAGGGCGGGGGCCGGCGAGGTGGCTCCGCGCGACGGCCACGAGGTCAGCCCCAATCCGATCTGGATCGAGGGAGAGACGAGGGAGTGCGGGTTGAGTGGGGGCTACGGGTTAGGGTTCCCACGGAGTGGGGATATGGAGGTGGGGAGTGGGGCGCCGGCTGGGCCGGCCTGGCTAGCCCTGTGGCCAGCTGGGCCGAGACCTAGCGAGGGAGGGGGGCTTTTAATTTCTTTTGTATTTTTTAGATTTGTTCTTTTCCTTTTATTTATTCTTTTCTGTTTTATTTTTGTTATACTTTATTTTCAGTTTAGTGAAATACGACAATAGCTCCTAAATTAATGTCTCAGAATAACCCACTACCTTAAAAAGTTTGGTGACTAAATAAACTAGTTTAACATTTGTTTACTATTTTAAAATCATTTAAATAATTGTATTTGCTACTGTTTTTTTCACTTTTAAGTATTCAAACATTTTATAAAAGTGTGATTTCTACACCATAATTACCTGTGCATTATTTCACTCACACTAAACATTTTTGTTTTAATATTTGAAAACTTTTATTGTTTGTTATATTTTGAAATTGAATTCAAATCGTTTCGAACTAACGTGAGATTAGCAAAAGTAACCATGGTGGCGTGGCACCATTAGCAGAGAATTACTGTAGCTTAATTATCCGGGCGTCAGAGTGATCCAAGACCACATTGAGTCCATAGGAAGGCCAATACTATTAAAAGGGGATGAGGTGTTGCTTAATGGCTTGCTTGCTCAAATGCTTAGTGATATTGCTCCAAATCCCTCAACCATTTTCTCATTCCAAATATGTCAAAATCCCAAACTCGAACTCGGCCCCACTGATTCATTCCATCCGGAGCCACCGAGTTCATATGACATAACCACTGCCAGAAACCCTAACAGTTCGGTCACACCGATAAAGATCTCGGTCTCACCGAGATGGCCTTCCCAATGCTCTGTGACTTGTTGCATTTATTTATGTTTCACCGAGTTATGCAATCGATCTCACCGAGTTGGCTTGACATTTTCTCTGTTGCCTTATTGATTCTCTTCGGTCTCACCGAGTTGATGCAATCGGTGCCACCGAGTTGATGTTTGCCCTAAGCCCTGGCACATCGGTCCCACCGAGTTGTTCCACTCGGTCCCACCGAGATTCCTAACATTCACATTTTGAACCAAATCGGTCTGACCGAGTTCATCTATTCGGTCTGACCGAGTTGGGTCAAATGTGTGTAACGGTTGGATTTTGTGTGGAGGCTATATATACCCCTCCACCCCATTCTCCATATGTGAGAGAGCCATCTGATAGTGCCTACACTTCCACCATACATTTTCTGAGAGAGAACCACCTACTCATGTGTTGTGATCAACATATTCCGAGCCTACCACAAGATTCTTGATTTCTAGCCTTCCCCAAGTTGCTTTCCACTCAAATCATCTTTCCACCATATCCAAATATGTGAGAGAGAGTTGAGTGTTTGGGAGACTATCATTTGAAGTACAAGACCAAGGAGTTCATCATCAACACATCATCTATTACCTTTTGGAGAGTGGTGTCTCCTAGATTGGTTAGGTGTCACTTGGGAGCCTCCGTCAAGATTGTGGAGTTGAACCAAGAAGTCTGTAAGGGCAAGGAGACCGCCTACTTCGTGAAGATCTACCCGAGTGAGGCAAGTCCTTCATGGGCGATGGCCATGGTGGGATAAACAAGGTTGATTCTTCGTGGACCCTTCATGGGTGGAGCCCTCCATGGACTCACGCAACCGTTACCCTTCGTGGGTTGAAGTCTCCATCAACATGGACGTACGATAGCATCACCTATCGGAACCACACCAAAAATCTTCGTGTCTTCATTGCGTTTGCACACTCCAATCCCATCCCCTTACCTTCTTGCAATTAGCATGCTTTACTCTTTCCGCTGCATATACTCTTGTCATGCTTGCTTGAAATTTATTGTGAATTCCTAAACTTGTGCTAAAACACCAGCTTAACTTGAAGAACTTAAAAAGTGCCACTTTTACTTGTTGAGGGTCTAATCACCCCATCTAGACCTCTCTTCTCGATCCTTTCAATTGGTATCAGAGCTTTCGTATCCATTGCTTTGGTTTAATCACCATTGGAGGAAGATGGATGAGTCTACGAACGGGAGTATTAGACGTAGAGTGCCTATGCTTGACGAAGAGTTCTACAATTCTAGGAAGAATGAGATGCTTGATATTTTCAATGAATATAATTTGAACAAGTATATTACTAGCCCCTATGTGCCCCCCATTGATCTTTTGCATCCTACCCCCGATGAGTATCTTGACATGACCCGCAATCTTAGAACTATTGATCTTATCATTAGAGGATTGCCTAGAAATTTGCTTGTATGCTTGCCTACATTCGAATGTGCTTATACCATATGGAAATATCTTTGTAAGCGCTTTCAAACTATTCTTTGAAAAATCTAGATGAGATTCTTCAAAAGTCTATTGCTTTTCATAACATGAGTCCTAGTGATCCTAAATTTGATGATTGTCTATTTGAGCTCCGTGACCTTATGCGTGCCAAAGGAAATGTTGGAGTCATTAGTAGCATCATTTCACAAACTATTAGAACTAGATGATACCCCGCGCGTTGCTGTGGAAAATGAAACTGATAAAAGATTATACAAAGACAAAAAATAAATGTTTACTAAAAAAGGCCTATAGAAATAGTTTAACTATGAATGCTATGTTAGTGTAGTAAAAAAATCAACAACATTGATATGTTCGTTACAACATCCTTAATGTGAGATTACATTATATTGGGCACGAAAACAAAAGTTGACGGTTCACAGAGGCGATTGTATAAAGAAGTCAAAGCTGCTAGTATGCTTCCGATCAGCTGAGCTATAATTTAAAACATGTTTTACTTGCATTTTCCGTTGTAAGCTGCAGCTGTAAAAATTCATGTAATAACTCAAAAGACTTATGTACCTAATTTTTTTTATTTAAAGATATACTGAATGGATCTCTATTGAAACACATAGTACGAAGTAGCATGTTAGCATTACTATAATTTTGTTGGCTATTCATCTTTCCATCGAACAGTCAGACAAATGAGCAAAGCAATAGTACATGATAGATAAAAAATCTAATTAAATTCCAATTATCTAGATGTCCAAACTTTACAGTTTAGATTATGGAAAATAGAAATATACTCGCTCCGTAAACTTTTATAAGAACTTTTGGATAAATTTTCTAGCGAGTACCAACTATGGCCGGAAATATTTTCTTACCGGTCCTTCATGTAGATTTCGGTCTTGATCCCATGAAAATCAAGAGACTCAGTAATTAAATATTATACTTATAGTTGTAAACTGAAACTGTCGGAAAAACAATGATTAATACGCGCATCCACTTATATGACATCTGTCTACACTGTACTTGTGGTATTTTCCTAGTGTAGATAAAGAAATCATTAAGAAAGAAAAGAGTATATAGCATAGGGACCAACAAATCTGAAGAAAAGGTAAAATGATCTTACCTCAATTCCGTAATTATCTGATCTGATAAAAAAATCACTTGCAATAATAAGTGGAACTTTGATATTTGTCGCAACTCTATCATTGCCTCAAATACCATGTACATGACTAATCATATGATGGACACTTTGTTATCTTCTAGAGACCAATAAATTGTCAGTTGGGAATGGGACAGAATAAAGGGAATACTATGTTACTATACTATAGTGCATTGACCACCGTGGCTCGAGAAAAAAAAGTGCTACCTCTATCCAAAGAGATGCAAATAAAGCAATAGGTAGAAATATGTTTCTTCAAATAAGTAAAAAATTATTTGCCTACAGCGCTCCTCCTGATCTTCATGAACAAATAAAGCAATATCAAGAATTGTACTCGATCATGAAAAGCTTTGATCTTCAAAAATGAAAAGCAAATCATGTGTGGAAATCAACCTTCAAACTCATAGAATCCTCGAAATACTAATCACTCCATCAATGTTGCCGAGCAGGCTGCGGTGGTGAGCAGATGACCCAATGGAGTGATGGCGAGGCAATGGCCATGGCCAGTTCATGCTGGGCAAGGAGTACCAATATTTGGTCTGTGAGCGGGATGGGGAAGGGATTCATCCGATAAAGACATGGCTCATTGGTATATAATAGGAAGGGGAAAAGGAAGGTGCAAGGAACGGGAAGAGATAGGGCATGATATTGAAATAGGAAGAGAAGACGATGCATAATTTAAGTCGGACTTTTAGTATGCCTCCGTCAGTTTCCCTTTTTTTTAGATCGCCTCCATCTATTCTCTGGGCGGTTCGTTTCTGGTGGGCTTCATGTGAGCCGGAGTAAATGGGCTGCATGTTGCAAGTTTTGCCAGCGACAAAAACTGAAAGTACACAGGCAGGAATCGGACGGGCTATGCTAAAAGGAAAAATGGAACGGACTATTGTTCGTGTCATGGGATAGTGGGAATTAAATGGAAGTACATAGTGGATGGTGGCTTGAAGAACAAAGGAAGCGACGCACTGGTAAAAAACTACGTGAGTGTGGAACAGAAAAAATAACAAAGAGATGAATTGACGTGGGTGGAAATTGCAGAGGTGGCTAGTTGATGATGTGGATGGGCTGCATGTTGAGAGAATTGGTATGAGTGGGGATCAACTTCTTAAGAATGTAAGATTCATAAGCATGCACATTGTCATGGTCATAAATCTAATGAATCACTCTCACTAGGTGATGATCATTCACATGATGATGTTGAGCATGGATACTATGATGAGGATGATGATACTGACTTTGATCTTGATGAGTCAATATGACACTTTGGTCTTATGGCTAACCTTCGTGGTTACATGGCCGGAGGAAAGGAATGGATTCTCGATAGTGGATGTACTGATCATATGACCGGAGACAAGGACATGTTCCGTGAGCTTGCTAAGAACAATGGTCCATGCAAGTATGTCACTTTTGGAGATAACTCCAAGGGTAAGGTACTTGGCCTTGGTAAGGTGGCCATTTACAATGATAGCTCTATCCAAAATGTTATGCTCGTTGAATCCCTTGGTTACAATCTCCTTTCCGTATCTAGACTAGCTGACTTCGGTTTCAATGTTCTATTCACTAAAATAGATTCCCAAGTGTTTCGTAGACATACTCATAATATGGTGTTTATCAGTATTCGTAGAAGCGATCTATACATTGTTGATTTCACTAAGACAGCTCAACCTTGTACTTGCTTGATTGCTAAATCTTCAAAAGGTTGGTTATGGCATAAAAGGTTAGGTCACGTGGGCATGCGAAATCTTGATAAGCTTATTAAAGGTGATCTATCCTTGGTGTTAAAGATGTCATATTTGACAAGGATAGATTTTGTAGTGCTTGTCAAGCAGGAAAACAGGTTGGAGGATGTCATCCCATGAAGAACATCATGACCATGAGAAGACCGCTTGAGCTACTTCACATGGATCTTTTCAGTCCCAACGCCTACAAGAGTCTCGGTGGTAACTCTTTCGAATTGGTCATTGTTGACGATTTTTCAAGATTTAAGTGCGTGTTCTTCTTGATGATTAATCGCAGGTCCAAAAGATCTTCAAGAACTACGCTAGGAAGGCCCAAAACCAACTTGAAGTGAAAATCAAGAAGGTTTGAAGCAACAATGGAACGGAGTTCAAGAACGCTAATGTAGATACCTTTCTTAATGAAGAAGGGATTTCACATGAGTTCTCGGCTACGTACACGCCTCAACAAAATGGAGTTGTTGAGAGGAAGAACCGGACACTTATTGAGATGGCAAGAACAATGCTTGATGAATACAAGACACCAAGACACTTGTGGGCGGAAGCGGTTGAGACAACTTGTCATGCTACGAATCGACTATATCTTCACAAGCTTCTCGGCAAGATAGCACACGAGCTTCTCACCGGTAGCAAACCCCAAGTTGGATACTTTCAAGTATTTGGCTCAAAGTGTTACATTCTTGATAAGCATCGTCGCTCAAAATTTGCTCCTAATCTCATGAAGGTTTCCTACTTGGTTATGGCTCAAACTCTCACACTTACCGTGTCTACAAAAATTTCACCTGAAAGGTTGAAGAGACGGTAGATGTGAAGTTTGATGATTCTACGGCTCGCAAGTAGAGCAATTGCCACTTGATGTAGGAGACAAAGATCCTTCAGAATCAATCCAAGATTTGTCTATTGGCAAGATCCGCCCAATGGAGGTGAAGGAGAGTACTTCGTCAATTCAAGTGGAAGACTCAACTTCACATCAAGGTGATCCACAAGTTGACTTGGAGGCATCCACAAGTGGAACAGGTCAAGACGGAGAAAATGAGAAAGTACAACAAGACTAACCACCTCGGCCTCTCTCTCCACCTACACAAGAGAACGACAATGCCAACAACAATGAAGGATGAGGAGAAGAAACATATAATGATGAGGATGTTCCACCCCAACCCAAACAAAATCTCTCACGAGTTAGAGCAAGAGTCACAAGAGACCATCCCGTCGAACAAATCTTCGATGACGTTCAAACCGGGAGAATTACTCGCTCTAAAACTTGTTTGGCTAACTTTTGTGAACACTACTCATTCATCTCTAGTGTTGAACCTATGAAGGTTGAAGAAGCTCTTGAGGATCCGAATTGGGTGAATGCTATGAACGAAGAGCTACACAACTTCGAGAGGAATCGAGTGTGGACATTGGTTGAAAAGCCCGATGACAAGCACAATGTCATTGGAACCAAATGGGTGTTCCGGAATAAGCAAGATGGGGATGGAAAAGTTGTACGCAATAAGGCATGTCTCGTCGCTCGAGGCTACACTCAAGTCGAAGGTATGGACTATGGTGAGACATATGCCCCTGTTTCTAGACTTGAGTCCATACGCATCGTACTTGCTTATGCCAATCGTCATGATATCACTCTATATCAAATGGACATTAAAATTGCTTTTCTTAATGGAGAAATTGAGGAGGAGGTGTATGTTAAACAACCTCCCGTCTTTGTTAATCCCAAGAAACCTAATCATGTCTAAAAACTTCACAAATCTCTTTATGGTCTTAAACAAGCTCCTAGAGCATGGTATAAATGCTTGACCAAGTTTCTTATTGAAAAAGGCTTTGAGATTGGGAAGATTGATTCTAAACTTTTTACTAAAAGCGTTAATGGTGAATTATTTGTGTGTCAATTTTATGTGGATGATATCATATTTGGTTCTACTAACCCCCATTTTAGTGAAAAGTTTGGAAGGCTAATGTCAGAGAAGTTTGAGATGTCTATGATGAACTAAGGAAGGTACCTTTGTTTCTCAAACAAAGTATACCAAGGATCTTTTCAAGAAGTTCAACATGCAAGAAAGCAAAGGTATGAAAACACCCATGCCTACTAGTGGACATCTTGACTTGACTAAGGATGGCAAACAGGTTGACCACAAGGTTTACGGTCTATGATTGGTTCATTGTTATATCTATGTGCCTCCCATAACGATATTATGCTAAGTGTGTGCATGTGTGCACGATATCAAGCGACCCCAAAAGAGTGTCATCTTAAGGCCGTGAAGAGGATAGTGAGATACTTAATTATTACATGAAACTTTAGCATTTGGTATCCTAAGAGGGCATCTTTTGATCATGTTGGCTACTCTGATTCGGACTATGCCAGTGACAAGGTTGATTGAAATTTCACTTTGGGTACTTGTCAATTTCTTGGTAGATCCCTTGTATCTTGGTCCTCCAAGAAACAAAACTCGGTATCCTTATCCACTACCGAAGGGGAATACATTGCCATCGGATCATGTTGTGCTCAATTACTTTGGATGACCCAAAACCTTAAGGATTATGGGATACATGTGAAACATGTTCCATTGCTTTGTGATAATGAAAGTACTATTAAGATTGCTCACAATCCTGTGCAACATTCTCGAACTAAGCATATTGAAGTTCGTCATCATTTCATTCGAGATCATGTTGCTAAAGGAGACATCAATCTTAGACATATTCGTACCAATAAGCAATTGGCGGATATATTCACCAAACCGCTTGATGAGAAAATATTTTGCCGTTTGAGAGGTGAATTGAATATCATTGATGCCTTAAACTTGGAGTAGAAACTCCATTTGGATACATGCAAGGCATATTCCTTTTTTGAATAATCCTTGACATTCTCTTATGATGATGATTATATGTCTTGGATCCATACTTGTACCCTTGCATGTTATCTAACCCTTGTAGGTACTTGGATGAACCCAAATCTATGGGATTGCAAGTCACTCACACTTTGAGAAATCTCTACATCACCAAGTTCCTATGATATGGTTGTTGAATACAAGGAAGCATGAACTCACTCAACATATCCTTCTACAATTTCAATATATCAAATTTCAATTGGTATCAAATTTCATGATTTTCAATTTGGATACACAAGTGCTCTTCCTTGCCTGACTAAACCATGTAGGAAGATTAACTCAAACTACTAGTGGTGCTCCCAACCCTTGATGGACAACATCAACCTTGAGCGCCCAACACAAGTTTGACTACATAATCAAGATCAACACAACAACCCAAGGTATGTCATTCCACCTTAGAGAAGCTTTGCTCCAAGACATGAGCTAAAGCAACTCAACAAGGTGTGAATACATCAAAATGCTTAAACAAAAAATGGTAACCCCATTTTGAGCTTAAATGATGAGTATGACCTATGATCAAGTGCAATCACTTGACTCCTCAGTCAATATACTCTAACATAGGTGAATTTGTTGCTGACCCTTTCGAGATGAAGTTCTTCAGTGTTCTTTAGCTCAGTTGATTTCTTTTTCATTTCGTATGATTTTCTTGTCTTTGAATCTCTTTCTAAAAATAAAAAAAACTTCATCTAGATCTCTTTTCTTATTTCTACTTTTCTCTGTAAATTATGTGTTTAATTCATTGCAAATCCTTCAGTTAATTCCTTGCAAATCCTTGTGAGATTTCATTTGCCAAGTGAGCTGAGTTGACAAAATCTTTACTCTGTGTTGAACTTGGTCTCTCTGACCCAAACCCAACGGCTCGACCGAAATACAAGGTCTCCTTGTCAATAGTTCATCGGTCCAACCGACATGGACTAACTCGGTCTCATCGATAAGTACCTTCTATGGCTCTATCATATCGGCGTCATCGACGGAAATGAATCGGCGTCGCCGATTTCAACTCTGAGAAAATGTTTTGCCATTTCCTACTGCCTATTCTTTTCAGCTCAACTCAATGATTCTTCCCTCTGAAAGCATCATAAAATATCTACTACTTTGTAGTGTTTCTCAAGGACCACACCTACTTGACTCATTCTCCATAAGTGCCCTTCTTGGAAATTGATGTCAAAGGGGGAGAGAGAGCACATCAAAGCTTATCATATGAGCACATATAAGGTCTTCTACAGATGCTTGTTTACAAAGAGGAGAGAAGTCACATGTCTTTAAGAGGGGAAAGACATGTCAATATGTTTGATCTCAGCTATTGCTGACATTCTTGTTGCTCTAATTTTGGTTGATATTACCCTTTCTTGCTCTGATTTTTATCTCAACCTAACTTCTCCTATTATCCAATATCAGATTCAGGGGGAGAAAGAGTCGATACCAAAGGGGAGAAAAATCTTTGAAATTCATTGCACATCTTTAAATCTTTGGGGACATGTCTATATCTAAATGAAGTACTCAATACTCACCCATTACATGTCATCCCAGTCTTGGTACTCTTGTGATTCCTTAAAACTGTCTTATTTGGAGTGTTCTTGTGTTATCTAACCCTGTTTCTTGAGTCTACTCTCTCAAAAGTCGGCTTAAGACCACAAGGTAAGTATATGCATCACTCGTGTGCATGATGATCTCTTGTTGCTGTACATATTGCTTGCAAAAGGGATTCATAAACATGGAGGTACATTTCTAAATCATATCTTTTGCTCTGATGCATATATATAGCGAAGATACATGTAACTCCTTGCTTGCTCTGTCATGATTATGCATTCAAATGTTAGTATATTCTATCTTCACATGATTGCATACATGTAGGGGGAGCTTATGCATGTTACATGTCTTTCCAAAGCTTTACTTGTTACTTTTCATATCTTTTACCTAAAGCTTTGATGCATGTTGTCATAAATTACCAAAAAGGGGGAGATTGAAAGCACAAGTGCTCCCTGGGTCATTTGGGTAATTAATGTAATCATATCTCTTGTTGGACTAATGCTTTTATCTAGTGTATTTCCGACAAGTTCAACAATGGCATGGAAAGGACAAGAGGATGTGGAACCCCTTCAAAATGATAAGGACACATATTGGCAAAATCTCAAGACTGTTCATTTCTATTTTAGTGATCCAAGATCATATTGAGTCCATAGGAAAGCCAATACTATTAAAAGGGGATGAAGTGTTGCTTAATGTCTTTCTTGCTCAAATGCTTAGTGATATTGCTCCAAATCCCTCAACCACTTTCTCATTCCAAATATGTCAAAATCCCAAACTCCAACTCGGCCCCATCGATTCATTCCATCCGGAGCCACCAAGTTCATATGACATAGCCACTGCCAGAAACCCTAACAGTTTGGTCACACCGATACAGATCTCGGTCTCACTGAGATGGCATTCCCAACGCTTAGTGACTTGTTGCATTTATTTTGGTCTCAATGAGTTAGGCAATCGGTCTCAGCGAGTTGGCTTGACATTTTCTCTGTTGCCTTATTGCTTCACTTCGGTCTCACTGAGTTGATGCAATTGGTGCCACCGAGTTGATGTTTTCCCTAGGCCCTAGCACATCGGTCCCACCGAGTTGTTCCAGTCGATCCCACAGAGATTCCTAACGTTCACATTTTGAACTAAATCGGTCTCACCGAGTTCATCTATTCGGTCTGACCGAGTTGGGTCAAATGTGTGTAACGATTGGATTTTGTGTGGACTCTATATATACCCCTCCACCCCTTCTCCATATGTGAGAGAGAGCCATCAGAACGTGCCTACACTTCCACCATACATTTCCTGAGAGAGAACCACCTAGCTACTCATGTGTTGAGATCAAGATATTTCGATCCTACCACAAGATTCTTGGTTTCTAGCCTTCCCCAAGTTGCTTTCCACTCAAATCATCTTTCCGCCATATCCAAATCTGTGTGAGAGAGAGTTGAGTGTTGGGGAGACTATCATTTGAAGCACAAGAGCAAGGAGTTGATCATCAACACAACATCTATTACCTTTTGGAGAGTGGTGTCTCCTAGATTGGCTAGTTGTCGCTTGGGAGCCTCCATCAAGATTGTGGAGTTGAACCAAGAAGTTTGTAAGGGCATGGAGATCGCCTACCTCGTGAAGATATAACCGAGTGAGGCAAGTCCTTCGTGGGCGATGGCCATGGTGGGATAGACAAGGTTGCTTCTTCATGGACCCTTCGAGGGTGGAGCCCTCCATGGACTCATGCAACCGTTACCCTTCGTGGGTTGATGTCTCCATCAACGTGGACGTACGATAGCACCACCTATCGGAACCACGCCAAAAATCTCCGTGTCTTCATTGCGTTTGCACACTCCAATCCCATCCCCTCACCTTCTTGCAATTAGCATGCTTTACTATTTCTGCTGCATATACTCTTGTCATGCTTTCTTGAAATGTATTATGAATGCTTAAACGTGTGCTAGAACTCCACCTTAACTTGAAGAAATTAAAAACTACCACTTTTACTTGTTGAGGGTCTAATCACCCCCCCTCTAGACCCCTCTTCTCGTCCTTTCAGAACCTTCATCAACCAAGCCAAATATACCCAAGATATGCTCAAGACATTCAAGCTAGATGATGTCAAGCCTCTCAAGTTTCCTATGCCTACCAAATGCAAGCTTGACATTAATCCCAATGGTAAAGTGGTAGATCAAACGGTATATGGCTCCATGATTGTATCCTTGCTTTACCTTTGTGCATCTAGACCGGATATTATATATGTTGAGTGTGGGAATGTGTGCACGGTTCCAAGCCGCACCTAAGGAAAGTCACTATGTGGCATTCAAGCAAATCTTTCAATATTTGGCTCATACCTCAAACTTTGGCCTATGGTACCCCAAAGGAGCAAGCTTTGATCTCATGGGTTATTCAGACTCAGATTGGGTGGGAGATATTGTGGATAGGAAGTCAACTTCCGGAGGGTGTCATTTTCTTGGTCGCTCTTTAGTAAGTTGGTCTTCGAAGAAGCAAAATTGTGTGTCTCTCTCTTCTACCGAGGCCGAGTATGTAGCTGCCGCAAGTTTTTGTGCACAATTGCTATGGATGAGGCAAACTTTAAAGCATTACACTGTCACTTGTGACAAAGTGCCTCTTCTATGTGACAATGAAAGTGATATCAAGATCTCCTACAATCTGATGCAACATACCAAGACGAAGCAGATTGAGATTCGTCATCACTTCATCCGGGATCATATCAAGCGTGGGGAGATTGAGATTATTTACATCAAGACTCAACCGAAACTAGCGGACATTTTCATGAAGCCCTTGGATATGGCAAGATTTTATGATTTAAGAATGAGCTAAATATCATTGATTCTAGCAATGTGGCTTGAATCTAGGCACACCCCACCACATTCATCATATTATCTTGTTCTAGATGTAGGCATGGACATAGGGGGAGTGTTGCTCTCTCCATGAACTCTTCCTCCCCCCATTATGCATAAATTGATCAAGTCTTTCACATTCGCCATTTTTTATGGTACTTGTGCTTCAAAGATGAGTTTTGGTCATGGACCCAAGGTTAAAATCTTCGCGGTGCCATAGCAATTTCCTCAAACATAGGTGGCTTCGGCCACCGCCCTCCCCTTGGAGAGGGTCGTGTCCAAGTTGGTTTTCCTTGTTTCTACCTTGTTGCCTTGGACCTTGTTTGCACTTTGAGTCACTCCAAGTTTGCTCCATGTTTGTTTCTCCTTTTTAACTTGGGAGTGTCTCTTCCCATTTGCTGGCATTTCGTGTCTCCAACCCAACCCAAGCCATCTCATCTTCATCCTCTCTATATTTGCATAAGCCATCTTTTTATACCCTTTTCTTGCTTCCTATCACCTGCGCGGTACTACGACAGTGTTTGGGTGGTACTACCGCCGAACACCCTAGTACTATCGCTCGAGCGGTACTACCCGGCCTCCTACCGTGGAGTAGTATCGGGGCGGTAGCGGTACTACCGCTACTCCGAGCGGTACTACCGCTCCTCGCAGGGCGGGGGGGGGGGGGGGTCATGAGTCGGGCAGGGGGAGTTCCAACTCCCCCATACCCATTCGTCTCTCTCTCCCACTCACTCTTCTCTCACAGGCGACGAACAAGCCCCGGAGGGCCGCCGCCGGGCCGTCAGTTCCTTGCCGTCTTCCATGTTTCTTTGTGGTGGGCTTGATCCCCACCTTCTCCTCTTGTCATGGATGCCTATATTGTCCCTGTCTTGCTCTCCTATGGTTCTATTCGAATCTAGGTTCTAGGGTAATATGTGGTGAGTTCTTCAATTTTTGGTCAAACTGAGGCTTGAGTAGGATGTTGAAGACTGCTAGACTAGGTGGATTGAAGTTTGGTTGGAGGGAATTTGAATTTGGCACCCTCGATAGTACCGGATCTCACCGCGGCGCTGGTCAGCCCACTGACTTCCACCTCGGGCGGTACTACCTCCCCCTCTGGAGAAGTATTACCTCTTGCGGCGGTTCTACCGCTTATGATACCCGGCACTACCGCGTGGACATCCATGACCGACAACGAGATAGGTTTCCATGGTGGATTCTTCTTCTTTGCTTCATGTTATCGTAGTAGGTCATGGTGAGATTCCAGATCTAAGTTTGAGCGCATACGTACATACGCATGAATCCCCATCACCGACTCAAAGTGTGGTGTGACATACATATATACATCATGTCGTCAACTAACCCTCGCTCTGTATGGGGATTTCTGGTTCCAAAGCACGGTGCCACATCAAAGTTGTGCATTGGGTATTCAAACATCAACACTCCATACATATGTTTGGGCCACATGCAGGCAGTGGTTGTCTTTGGGCACTACTTGCATGATTATTGGCGAGCTAGCCCATCTGTTGGGTCGCGTGGAAGTCCATCACTTTGACCAACAACAAGAGAGAGGTTGTATGACCAAGGACTATTCTTGGTCCGTTTTACGGTACATCTTGGTGAGATGGCCTCTCCCGCTGACTCAAAGTAAGTGCGTGCGTGTGTGTGTGTGTGTGTGTGTGTGTGTGTGTGTGTGTGAGGGGGGGCTACTTTGCACTTTTCTGAACCTCCATAAAGTCGGGGATGTCCGGTTAATTTGCAAGGCACATGATGTGCCACATGAAAGTTGTGAATTGGGTATTTAAATATCACACCACCCTTTTCATACATATAGTTGGGCTACCCGCAGGTGGTTCGTATGTGGTCTCACCCCATCTCGCGCGAGAAGCACACATTTGTGGGCCCGCACATGGTCCACCTTTCACTGGAAGCGAAAGGGGGGCGGGGCTTGACCATGATGGACTCCAATAGGTTTAGTGTTACGGTAGGGTGATATGTTAAACCTAGCTATTTGGGGGATTGCATTCATAGCTAGGATTCCCCTCCCGCCGACACGAAGGGGGAGGAGGACAAACAATACCGTGCACTTTGTGAGACAGGTGCCACATCAAAGTTGTGCATTTGGTATTTGAACATCAAACCACCCTTTTCATACATATTTTTTGTCCACATGCAAGTGTGTTTGTGTTCTGACCCTTTACCGCATTATTTTCCCCAAATTTATAAACATTAGACAAGTCGGATGATGCAACAGACACGGTTCACTCACACGACCCTTGTGCCACGCCCGCGCCCCTGTCACTCACATCAGCACAGTACAATGGGCTCCACGAGGCTTCCCTCGCAATTTCAAAAATATCTACCCGTCTGCAGGTTTTTTTTGTTTGATAACACACAGTTATTATGTTTTGACCATGTGTGATGTTTCTTGTTCCCTCTCCCGCCTGCATCCCTTGAAAATATCCACCCGGCTGGAGGGTTTCTTTGTTTGATAACACACGGTTTGTATTTTGGGACGGTGTGTGATGCATCATCCAAATTTTTAGTAGCCCCGACATTTTACTCGCGCCTAGTAAAATTTTCAGTAGCCTCGTCATTTACTCAAACACCACCCCCTCCACACACACGCCCAAAAAACTCTACGCGTGCATGCACACACACACACACCCCTACCAGAACCCGTCGCTCGGTCGAAACCCTAGTAAGGTCGCCGCAGCCGCCGCAAGGCCTCAATTTTCAACATCTACCTGTTTCCCCATGCAACTGAGCCACCGATATCCATACCCTAGCCGCCCTGAATTTCATAGATGACGCCTGCCAAACGCCCCCTTTACCATAGTATCCCCATCCCCCACTTCATAGTGTTGCATCCTAAGCCCGGCTACGCTTCATGTGGAGCTAGAGGAGCGACTGGTCCAAACGAGGTGTATCGCGGGCTCTTCGGGCGACGTCGCCGAGGTGGCCGCCAAGGAAGCTGACGACCATTACTAGCCGCAGGTTCTCAATCAGCGGGCTAGACTATGTTGGTATGTTGCAGACACCGGCTCTGACATTGAGGTCATCAACATGGATGGCCTGACACGGGCTATGTCACATGTTAAGTGACCCACCCGAACCCCTCGGGTTCAACCACCGTTGATCTCATCCATGGCCCTCCCGCTGATCTCCTCTGACTCGTTGTTAAGAATTTGCCATACTACATCACCATCGAGCCCCTTTTTTCATTTCTGAAGGACACGTTCTGCAACGCTGGCTGGGGATCCACAGCTGCCAAGTCAGACCTCATCGATGGTGACCACGAGGAGGGCACCCTGTCTGGCTCTTCCAAGGGGAAAGAGCCCATCTATGACATCAGGGAGGGCACCCTACAGCCGTGCTCTTTCAAGGGGAAGGAGCCCATCTGTGACAACATGAAGCACACCCAGTGCGACAACATGAAGCACACCCATCTATGACAAGTGAGGAAACCCATGATTTGTTTTGCCATGCCTCTTCACATGGGTGAACCCATGATTTGTTTTGTTGAGTCCCTTTTGTAGTGTAGTGAGAATATGTCCAGCTTTAATTGCTATATTTGGTTGTTTGCAGTATGCCTTGTTTATTTCCTTTGTTCACAATGTGATGTTGTACATGTGCAAATATTTACTGTGCAGTACATTTTCATCAATACCAGTTTCAAACATACCAATTGGAATGATTATATTTGCTTGCTGTTAAACCTGTTATAGCTAGCACATGCCTCTTTTAACTTTTTTGGTTGTTCGGTTGTTTGTAGTTAGCATAAGTCCAACTTCAAATGCTATCTTTGGTTGTTCTTAGTATGCCTTGTTTATTTCAGTTGTTCAGAAAGTGATGCTCTATATATGTGCAACTATTTACTGTACACTACAATTTCATCAATACCGGTTTCAACAGTACCAATAAGCATGCTGTAGTTAATAGCATTTCAAATTTTATTTAACAATAACCAGTATACTTAGACCAGCACAATACCAGTTTGAATGACTATATTTGCTTGTTGTTAAATTTTAGCCCTGTTGCAGTTAACACCTTTCCACTTCTTGTTTTGCTTAACTAGCATGCTTAAACCTTCACACTGAAGCTATCATTTGGAGATTATGTTATCTACCATGGATATTTTTGGTTGATGTTTAGCCTGTTGTGCTTAACATGCCTTTCGATGTACTTACACAGGACAATTTTAGGAACGACTGCTGTTTTCCATCGAGGTTAGTTTCATCCCATCGCTTATATATACTCACTGTTTAGGATATCAGTAGCTGGTACCATATAGGTCGGGGGATGATTAGGAATTAATAGGTGAATCGGACTTTTAACTGAATATATCTATAACCCATTTATCGGTAGGTTAACCAGGACCATATCTAATATATCTGGGGCTACATAGCAACATGCATTGTACTGAATGTCTAAATATGCAATCCTAGGCTACATAGCAACAAGGAAGAGTGTTACCTTAATGTTGTAATGATGTCGAGATATACATAGAAGAGCAGCAACAACAACACATCATCAATTAACTGCAGTTAATCGGCCGATATTTGTAAAAATGTAATAAAATCCCTCCACCCCATAATATAAGATGTTAATTCATCCAATATGTGAGTATATTGGATGTAATAAGATCTTATATAATGGGATGGAGGGAGTGTTGTACTACATCATTGTTCAATTGTTGTTTAGCTTCTAATATTAACTTGGTGCTTTTAGGTACATATGTCATTGGTAAAGATCCGCGCTTTGACCCTTTCTGCGTATAGGGCAATGAGATATTGATGAACCAGCATCAAGTGAGGAAACTGGTAAAGATTGCTAGTAAAATGGGTCAAAAGATAGCAATTAAACATTTAAACTATTTCGTTACACTTTATCCAAGATAACAGTGAACTCCAGGATGGTAAGTAAGAACTCTGCAGCCTTCTTTTTACTTCCCATAATGAGTTGTGTTAGATGACAATGTCTGAATCTTTTTTCCTTTGCAGTGGTTCCCAAAGCAGTTTACTCAAGAGTACCTCTCAAACTACATGATTGGTTGGCATGCAAAGGTTAAAGTATTTCTACCAGAACACGATGACTATCTAGATGTCCTCATGAAGACAGTGAAGGATGGGCGGTCGGCCAACACAAGAGGTTGGACTAGAGTCGTGTGTGCCTTCTGCATGGAGGAGGGAACAATATGGGCATTCCTCTTCACCTTGTTCAGTAGCCAGATTGTATTTTGCCTCTTTCTTTACCATCTTTAATAGTACAAGTATACAACTATGGTTCATCCTTCTTTATTTGGTGCTTTTGTAATTCTTGAACATATGTACCTGTGAATCAAATAATGCATTGGTTGTTTTAACCTGATGGATATGAATAAAGCTATAGCCTACTTTGAAATTCAAATTCGGTACAATTTTAAATAGAAACAATTAAATGAGGTTGAAATTACGCCATGCAGATCATTACGGCGCACACGGTCGGTAAAACACAAACATGTGTGATACACACCATAATCTGACTCGGTTCACAGAGAGGAAACATGTGCAAGCATGCACACAATTGCCTTTTGCAAAGTGTGTGTGATGTCAGACAATATCACAAACGGTGCGAGCAAACTAAATGTTTGTGATAGTCGCCTTATCGTACACGCTTTACAATCACGACCTGTTTCTAATGTGGTACACATTGTAAATGTTGCACCACAGAATAACGTGTGCGATAGTTATCCTGTACGACACTGTTATGACGGTACGAAATTTCGTAATCCTATATGACACTCGTACGATGATTAGATAATCCTCTTAATTAGTTATCGCATACGGTTCGGGAGAAGTGAATGTGTGTGATTGTCTGCTTATCATACATGTTCTATAATCGTGAACTGTTTGTGATGGGGCGCGCATCGTAAACGTAGCACCACAGAATACCGACTGTGATGGTAATGCAAGCACAAATGAGTAGCAAGGATGGAGCATTTGGGATATTCGAGATATCACAAACAGTTGTCCGAAGACTCGCGTTTGGGATAGATGCCCGCATCGCATACGCTTGGTTATACAAAACATATGCATTCCTACTGCCTATCCCTGATGGTTTCTGGGTCGTGTGGGAAGGACCCCCTATCACCCACACTAGCAAGGCAACGGTTTAAAATGTCATCGCCGAAAGGGGTTAAAAATCATTTGTATAGCAGCTTGCTATACCAGTGATTATGGCGATAATTCTTGTTCCTAGATTAACTTTCGGGGTGTGTGAGGGAAGATACTGAATTAAAAATCTCTAGCCCCACACTAAATTTCGTCAATACGCGTGATCCCCTAAAAGATCGAACATTTTCATTGCCCTCTCGTGTTTGCGATAGTTCACTATTCTTGATGAAGCCCAAATAACTGCTTGCAAATCATCGACAACCAGAGCCGATCGATTGTTAGAACTTTGCCGTCAATGAACTGAATCGAAGGAATAATCGAAGGAAGCATAGCAAGAACATCAAACCCTCACATACACATGTGATCTAGATCGAAACCTACATCTACTCACAGAACCACATGATGCCACTGTTGGGAAATGTAGTAGAAAACAAAAAAATTCGCCCAACGATCAACCAAGAACACTATGAAGATGCAATAATGCTTTAGATCGGATCGTTACCAACTCCAAGTTGTAGAGGAATAAGAAGAGTTGGTGTAGATTGTACTTGAATTCCTCGAACAGTTCACGAATGAAAGGCCGAAAGCATGACCTCTCCAAAGTTTGCAAGCGTACGGTCTTCACGATCCGGCAACGCTTTGTTGTCCAGAGCTAACTGTCACTGAAGAATTAGAGGGAGGAGATTAGAACCACACTAGGATTCTAATTATGAGGATTAGAGAGGATCTAGATCTAGCTATAATTGGATCAACTAGAACTAGAACTAGAGAACAAGAGGATGCTTCAAAAGTGGCCAAAACCTCTAGTATATATAGGTAGGAGGATGGGAGAGGGGGCGCCACAAGGGGGAAGGTTCACCCTTGTGCTAGCAAAGAGGAGGGGGAATGCCCCTCCAATTGGGCGTCCCCCTTCCTTCTCCAAGAGAGAAGGGGGCAACATCTCATATTGGCCCCAAGTGGCCCAATATCCTTTCCACCACTTGGCCTTTTCAAGCCCGTTGATATTTAAATAAATATAAAAGCCTGCTAATCATATTTAGAGCCTTTTAATATTAATTTAATATCTTTGGAAACAACTTCCACCTGCATATTATTTATCGGTATTATCGGATAAACCCCGAAACCCTTCCTGTGACCTTGAAACGCTTTCGGCTCCTCTCGAAACAATTTAGAATAGTAATGAAACTATTTCATAAATATCTTCTCATGACTCCTATACTACTAACACTCATCAAATCATGATTACGTTAAGCTTGTGACACTGCAGGTTTGGTAAATCATAGACATGAACAAAACCCCTTTCGTTCAATTACAGATAGTGAAACCATGGACGTCCATATCGATCCCTATGAGTACAAGAATGACCTTCGAGTGAACCTTTGGTTATCATGTGCTATTTCATTTGCTTCGTGATACTTTACAAAACCCGAGGTGAGATATATCGGTATCCTCTTGAGTCGTACACACGCTCACTATATCGGTCTCCTCGTTACCGATTTATTTTTTCTTTCTCGTTGACATGTTCTAGGATCCGCGTGATCTAGTCACCTGTGTCTGGCCAGACGATGATGGATGCCGTCACACTAAGAGGTCCCTAAGAATATCTCTCCATCGTTGAAGGAGAAAATCCCATTCTTGAGCTATATAGTCTCTTTTCAAACTTTTTGATGAACCTATAGGTTGTTCGTTATGATCACCGTGTTATAGATGACGTTTGAGAAACCCCAAAGTTCATCGTATGACAAAGAAGTGACTATGATACTCTCATGGTCTAAGGAACAAAATCACAAGTTAACTATCTATGATATAGTAATAGACTTCTGACGATTGTATCTCAAAGTATAACAAACAAGTTTGGATCGATTCAATATGATCGTTCTTCTAACGTCATATTCTCAAACTTGTTTTAGGACTATAGTTACACTTACGATATCCTGAGATCCGGAAAACATGATCACCAACAACATTTGATCTAGTCTTAGAGGCGAGACTAGGAATCACATTTTATCGTTTATCATTTTAGACGTGCATATGAGTTTTTCACTGAATCGCACTTTCCAAGATCGTAGCGGTTATAGCATAGAATATAAACTCTTAATTATAAACATGGAAATATAATTAATATAATATTATTGCCTCTAGGGCATGTTGCCAACAAAGAAGGCCAAGTTGTCTTGGGAGACTAGTACCTCAAAGGGCCTGGCCATTCGAGAAAACGTCCCCAATCTCCCTGTCGAGAGCCAGCAGAGCTCGGATGAGAAGATCCTGAATCGTCCCCCTCGAATGGAAATAAATGTGGGAGGGCACCCATGGTTCAGGAGGCGGTCCAATCATCAGCGCCGAGTGTCTAAGCCCTCAACTGAAACAAATCCTCGAAGTCTTAGCCCGTGGGTTGAACCCGCCGAGCCCATCCCCGTCCCAACAAGTAAGATTTTGATGAGCCTGAACCTTTGACAATTCTTCTTTATGTCTGTCTTTTTCCCCTGTTTAATTTTTTCGGGGATCAACGCGATGAGGTGGACGAGCTGCCCAAGGAGGATGAGGTCTCCTCGAACTTGCTGGAGTCCTCACCATGGAATGACGGGAGTGGTTCTCCGATCGCCTCGGGGGCGGGGGTCAATTCCTCCCGTCCCCAGGCCAGCGTACCAGAAGGTGCGCACCAATCTTCGCCCCCAGCTCCTATGTTGGTGGTGGAGCCAATCCTCCCACGATCGAGGTCCAAACCTTGGTCGTTGATAACCAGAATAAGGACCAAGGGAAGAAACCCCCCTGTTCTTCAAGAAAGGGTGGATCCTGTCGTGCGATGATATATGGGACCAGCAAAGGCCCCTTTGCGGTTTCAATTGGAGAGATAAACGTGCACAAAGAGCAGATCTAGCAATCAACACAGTGGTTTACCCAGGTTCATGCCGCTGTGAAGCATAAAATCCTACCCCTACTTTGTTGTATTATGTGTATGAGGCTCAAGTACAAGGAGCGCAACTTGCCGGCAAGGTTGTGTGGGAAGTGCAGCTACGCGTGTAAATGAGAAAAGT
The DNA here is from genome assembly GCA_021605145.1 of Aegilops bicornis. Lineage (NCBI taxonomy): Eukaryota > Viridiplantae > Streptophyta > Magnoliopsida > Poales > Poaceae > Aegilops > Aegilops bicornis. The sequence goes on along the minus strand of CM038669.1, from coordinate 379,780,166 downwards.
TCCGACCTTGGTAAAGGTAGCCATGGGCCTCTTTTTATAGAGAAAGGGGTCACCATAGTGGCAAAATGGTCTTTACATGATGTAAATAGTGGCTACAGTGCCAATTACCTAACTCTGACGGGTTAGGACAAACGCATTAAATGCACCGTGAGGTGTAATGTTGATGAAGCTCCGCGGCAAGAATCATGTCTCCTTCTGTGCCATTCATCTAGCTACCTTTTATTATCTTGACACATCTCCAGGATGGGTGTCATCATAGTTGTCTTTAGAGTGGTGGGCTGAATCGTGACCAGACAATATTCACCTAACTACCTGCCCGCTCGACACCTATTTGACAAGCGATGTGCTGGTCGCTGAGGTGGAGCGGTGGAAATGTAGTGGAAACTTGCCGATATGAAGCTTGCTAGGCTCTTGCTTGCTGGCAAGAACTTGCCGGCAACTCCAATCTTGATATTTTATATTTCTTGATCACTTGACTGGAGGTATTCTTCATGACTTTATCAACTAGACCTATGCTTGTTCTCAGTTTCCCTCTGGCAAGTCCTGCTTCTAGGAAGGCTGCCACTGCCTATGCACAAGTCTGGGGTACTAAAGTAACCAAACTTTAGTACACCTACGATGCCAACTTGGCCTCTCACATACGTGCGGTGCTAGAGCAACACGACCATCCGGAGACCGCTCGGTCTACTGCTGCTTACAGGGAGGCGCCGACGTCTTCGGCCCTGGCCTTGAAGATTTTCGAGGCCGAGCTATTGGAGTGACGACGAGGGAAGAGGCAGCTCTATCAAAGCCCTAGCTCGCTCTTCCCCGACCATCGCTTGGTCCTCGATGCCGCCTTAGGATAATTTCGGTCCGCCGAGGCCGGCCTTCTAGAGATGTTCCTCGGCCTTGCGAAAGGCTTTGAGGTATGTTCATTTCTCTTTTTCGATCAGTTTTATACCAAGCAATCGCAAACAACTCGTTTCCATTTTCAAAGTTTTTTCTACACACATAATCACACACAAAATAACTGTAGCAATTGTCTGCAAGGGTTAGGGACACCATAAATATCATCTCTTCGCTCTCTATCGTCTCTTTCCTCTCGCAGCCCCCAAATCTGGCCTTTTTCTCCCCTATGTCCTCGCCTCCACAAAATCCTCCATGTCACACATGTCCTCAGAAACTCGAACTACCCTCTTCATCGTGGAAGGCACGGGGGGAGATACAGCTCATACGCGCTCCGGAGCCCGCGGTGGCGGCGGTACTCGCTAATGAGGGTGCGGCGGCCTTGGCGGCAAGTGCGGAAGAGTTGGCAGCTGAATCAGTAGCATAATCACTAGCATCACAGATAATTTCAAATGGTAAGTTCCAATCGGTGGTTGAACAATAGGTGCAGAAATCAAGGCTTTCTTAAGTATCTCAAAGGCTTCTGCACAATCATCATCAAAAACAAATGGAACATCCTTTTGACGGAGATTAGTTAGCGTCCTAGAAATCTTAGAGAAATCTTTAATGAATCTTCTATAGAAACCAGCATGGCCAAGGAAACTTGTTATACCTTTAATATCTTTAGGACATGGCAGTTTCTCAATTGCATCAACTTTAGCTTTATCTACTCCAATACCTCATTCGGAATATTTTATGCCCAAGTACTATACCTTCATTCACTATAAAGTGGCACTTCTCTCAATTCAAGACGAGATTAGTTTCCTCACATATCTGCAAAACTTGATCAAGGTTGCTGAAGTAATCATCAAAAGAAGTCCCATAAACGAAAAAAAATCATCCATGAATACCTCAACAATCTTTTCACAAAAGCCAGAGAATATAGCAGTCATACATCTTTGAAAGGTAACGGGTGTCTGGGTTACGATCCTGACAATGAGTACTAGGGGTATGAATAAGGGGCAGAGCCTAGCTACGATGCAGGTGTAACACTCGGTGTTTAGCGAGTTCAGGCCCCTCTCGGCAGAGGTAACAACTCTACATCTCATGCCCTGAGGCTTGGTTTTGTTCTGATGGGTGTAGTTGCAAGGGTTGCTCGACCCTAGCTTAGGAGGTGGAGTGCATCTTATATAGAGTGCGCCGCAACCCCATGTCCTCCATGTCACCAGGGCACTTAATGACATTGATTGCGTCAGCTATAGGTGTGTAAAGAGCCTCTACTACGGTATTTACTGGTAAAGGAAGTCTTGACTCTGTCTAAAGGGCGACTCAGGATTCCTTGACCGTTGCAGCTCCACGCTGTCCCATCAGCTCCAAAGTTCGAGTGGTGGTTGTCCAGCCGAGTGACGGGTGGTCATCCGAGTGCCGTTGAGGTTTCCGAGTGGACTCCCTGATATATGCATCCGAATGCTGGCATGGTCCAGGGACCTACCCATGGTGGTGATAGGACCCATGTGGGTCCTATATAATGGGTCCTTGACCCTACCTGTAATAGCTGACCTCATCATTAGCCCCCGAATCGGTTGAGGTTTCATAGGACGAAGGGGCCGATCCTTCGGATAAAACCGAGTGCTGCTAGAGCACTCGTAGTACGTTTCCAAGTCGTGGCTTGCTGCTCCTTAGACGAAAATACAATGGATTCCGGACTACGAGTTTCCTAGACGACTGGGTGTTGTTGATCGCCGAAAAAAACCTGGTGGCATTCGTTTGTGTCTTGGAGGAGATAGACGTGGGGCCTGAGTGAGGGCATGCCATTATAACTCGAGTGGCAACGCCGGCGCGTGGTCTGATTCTCCAGAGAGATGCCACTCCTTATCCTAGGGGAACGCCAGCGCAGGCCATCTACGAGTCCAATTTTATGAGTAATGCACCTTCGAGCCTACTAAAAGGGCCAAGTCAACCCACGGAGGGGCGTCAAGCTCGCCTCATAGCGATCCTGAAGAAGACTCCAGTCAGGTGTTTATCATGGCCGAGTGCACGGGTCCCCGCGGAGGGTGGTTAGTCGGGCTGACATGCATCCTTCAGGGAAGGAATCCTAGGCAATCAATCGATGCCTCGGATCAAGGTGACGGTGTGATGGCTCATACGTCTTCGTCATATTTACTTTTCCTAACGCTTTTCCTCTTATTTTATACTCTAATTTGTACGATTTGAATGAAACTAACTCGGACTGACGTCGTTTTTAGCAAAACTACCATGGTGTTGTTTTTTGTGCAGAAATAGAAGTTCTCGGAATTGGACAATTTTTTTAGAGAATTATTTTGGAATAAATGAAAAATATTGTAACCAAGACCCACTAGAGGGGGGGGGCAGCTACCCACTAGGCACCCCTGGTGGGTAGTAGGGCCCACGAGGCTTCACTGACCCTAATCTCGATCCTACAAATTCCTATTTTCGGAGGAAAAATAGGGGAGGAAGTTTCATCCTGTTTTACGATACGGAGCCGCCGCCACCTCCTATTCTTTATTGGGAGGCTAGATCTGGAGTCCGTTGGGGCTCCGAAGAGGGGGATCTTCCATCTTCGTCGTCATCAACTATCCTCCATCACCAATTTCATGATGCTCACCGCCAGGAGTGAGTAATTCCTTTGTAGGCTTGCTGGATAGTGATGGGTTGGATGAGATTCATCATGTAATCGAGTTAGTTTTGTTAGGGCCTAATCCCTAATATCCACTATGTTCTGAGATTGATGTTGCTATGACTTTGCTATGCTTAATGCTTGTCACTAGGGCCCGAGTGCCATGATTTCAGATCTGAACCATTTATGTTTTCACCATTATATCTATGTTCTTGATCCGATCTTGCAAGTTATATATGCACCTATTACGTGTTATGATCTACATACCCCAAGGTGACAACAATTGGGATTCTTTCCGGTGACTACCGTACTTTGAGGAGTTCATGTAATTACCATGTGTTAATGCTTTGTTCCGGTTCTTTATTAAAAGGAGGCCTTAATATTCCGTAGTTTCCTTATAGACCCCGCTGCAACGGGAGAGTAGGACAAAAGATGGCATGCAAGTTATTTTCCATAAGCACGTATGACTATTTACGGAATACATGCCTACATTACATTGATGAACATGAGCCAGTTTTGTGTCGCCCTAGGTTATGACTGTTATATGATGAATATTATCCAACGTTATCACCGATCCAATGCCTACGAGTTTTCACATATTGATCTTTGCTAAGTTACTACTATTTCAACTGCTACAAAATTGCTGCTACCACTGTTACTATCATTGGTACTGCTATCAAATTAACATACTACTATGCTATTGGTCACTTTACTGTAGATATTTAATCTCCAGGTGTGGTTGAATTGAAAACTCAACTGCTAATACTTACAAATATTCTTTGGCTCCCCTTGTGTGAAATCAATAAATTTGGGTTGAATACTCTACCCTCGAGAACTGTTGCGATCCCTTATACTTGTGCGTTATCAAGTGTGGCCTCCACGTAAGTATCTTCGCCATTCCATCGTTTTTGTTATCTTGACTCGGCTGACTGCCAAGTGTCATTGACCTTATGTTTTGAGTAAGCTTGCAACACCACCAAGATCATTCTGTCTAGGATCATTCCATCTAAGATCATTCTGTCTAAGATGAGGGGAGGTAAGGAACTGTTATCTAGCTCTGCACTTGATTCACCTTCTGTTTTGAGTAAGCTTGCAACACCACCACTTGCTATTAATCCTGATAAGTCACAAGTAATTGATGATGCTACTTCTCCTATGAATGATGCTAGTACTTTTCTTGATAAGATAGTGCCAGTAGGTGAATTTCTGGATGAACAACTTGCTAGAGCTAATGAAATTGAGAATGTTGAAAGTGATGAAATAGCTGACATTATTGAAATTGAGAATTATGAAACACCTATTAGGCCTAGCTCTAATAGATATGAATTTACTGAAATACCTAAGGGTTATGTTATGGATGGAGAGGTAGCTAGAGAATTTCTTGCTTGTAAAGATAGAGACGATCTTAAGAAAGTACTATGCAAGTTGAAAGAAAAATCTTTGTATGCTAGAATGAAATATGATCCTAAGTTTGCTATTTCACCTATCTTTATTACAGGTAAGGATTATGAATTCTCTGTCGATCCAGAGTTGATTACTTTGGTTGAATCTGATCCTTTCCATGGCTATGAAACTGAAACTGTTGTGGCGCATCTTACTAAATTAAATGATATAGCCACCCTATTTGCTCATGAGGAAACAATTGACTATTACTATATTCTTAAGTTATTTCCTTTCTCGTTAAAGGGTGATGCTAAATTATGGTATAATACTCTTGCTCCTGGTTGTGTGCGTAGCCCCCAGGATATGATCTACTACTTCTCTGAAAAATATTTTCTTGCTCATAAGAAACAAGCTACCTTACAGGAAATATTTAGCTCTGTGCAAATTGAAGAAGAGAGTCTCCTACAAGCTTGGGGGAGGCTTCTCCAATTACTTAATGCTTTGCATGATCATCCTCTTAATAAAAATGAAATACTTGATATCTTTTATAATGGACTAACTGATGCTTCTATGGACCACCTAGATAGTTGTGACGGTTGTGTTTCCACGGAACAAACTATTGAACAAGTTGAGGAATTATTAAATAATATATTAAAGAATCATGATGATTGGACACTTCCTGAACCACCACCTAAATCCACTCCAAAGAAGAGGGGTATTTTATTTCTCAGTCCTGAAGATATGCAAGAGGCAAAGAAATGTATGAAGGAAAAAGGTATTAAAGCTAAAGATGTTAAGAATTTACCACCTATTGAAGAAATACATGGTCTCGACGCACCACCACAAGTGGTAGAGGTAAATTCTCTTTTAAAGTTTAATGAAGGTGACATACCTTATAATAAACCTCCTAGTGAATGCTTATACGAATTTGACAATTACATTATGAAGCAAGATCATTTCAATGCCTATGTTATGAAACAATTAAAACAAAATTATGATATGATAGCTCGCTTGAGTGACTTGTTATTTAGAATCACTAATGATGTTAGAGGAGTGGGAAAACATGCTTCTATGGTTCAAACTCAGTTAGAACAAGTTGCTAAATCTCAATGTGAGCTACTTAATGAAATGAATAATAATATGAATGATCATGCTGCTAGAGTAGTGACTAGAGGAGGTAGAATGACTCATGAGCCACTTTACCCTGAGGGACACCCTAAAATAGTTGAACAAGACTCTCAAAGAATTAATACTGATTCACATGGTCCTTCTAGAAAAAGAAAAGAAAAATGATAGGACTTTGCATACTTCTAGTGAACCTGTGGTGGAAAAACCTTCTGATGATGGTAATGATGTTTCTATTTCTGATGCTGAAACTCAATCTGGTAATGAACATTCACCTAATAATAATGATAATGACAATGATGATGTTCATGTATAGGCTCAACCAGATAATGATGTTGAAATAGAACCTGTTGTTGATCTTGATAACACGCCTTCTAAAAATAAACGATATGATAAGAGAGACTTTGTTGCTAGAAAACATGGTAAAGAAAGAGAACCATGGGTCAGAAACCGATGCCCTTTCCACCTAAACCATCTAATAAAAAGGATGAGGAAGAATTTGAACGCTTTGCTGAAATGCTTAGGCTAGTCTTTTTGCTACTCGTTTGACTGATATTTTAAAGATGGCCCCTTATGCTAAATATAGGAAAGATATTGTCACTAATAAAAGAAAAATACTTGAAGCTAAAATCTCCACCATGATTGCGTGCTTGCTAACTATTCTTTTAAGGATGGAGTACATAAGAAACTAGGAGATCCAGGAATACCAACTATACCATGTTCCATCAAAAGAAGTTATGTCAAAACTGCTTTATGTGATTTAGGAGCTGGTGTTAGTGTTATGCCTTTCTCTTTATACAAAATAATTGATTTGAATAAACTCACACCTGATAAAATATCATCGCAAATGGCTGACAAATCAACTGCCATACCTATCGGTGTTTGTGAGGATGTGTCTATTGTGGTTGCAAATGTTACTATCTTAACAGACTTTGTTATACTTGGTATGCCCGAGGACGACAACATGTCGATTATCCTTCCTAGACCCTTTTTTAACACTATAGGGGTTGTTATTGATTACAAAAAAAGCATGGTCACTTTTCATATCAATGGTAATGAGCATACGGTGCACTTTCCGAAGAAACAATTTCAAGTGAATGTTATTAATGTTATTGAAAAAACTTTGACAATTACTATTGGAAGTTTTCAACTCCCTCTACGTACTCTCAAAAATAAATATGAAACACTTATTGTTGGGGAGATGCATATCCCCGTTGAGATAACTTAGTGTTTTACAAAAGTTCTTCGGGTTCATGCTAATCGAAAGTGGTTGTTAATAAGACTTCATCAACCTTATTAATGGATTATTTCCGTGAGGCATGTGGTCGATGAATTTAGTAGGTAGAACCTTCTGTACCCACTTTATATTTTCTATTATTTTTATTTAAATAAAATAAAATGCCCTATTTATCCCGTTTTCTTAATTTTCCATGTAAAAAGTGCCCAAAAATAAAAGTGCTTAGAATGTTATGGAATTTTAACATGATTTTTTCTTAATATTTGAGAATTTTTCATACTGAAAACACCACAGGGGGTGCCCCAGGTGCCCACTAGGCACCAAGGCGCGCCACACCCATCTAGCACGCCACACCCATCTGGCGCGCGCTAGTGGGTAGTGGGCCCCACAAGGCCCCCCTCACTTATCCCTTTAGCTCACTTCATCACCTACCTCCAGAAAAAAATCTCTACAGCTCTCTCTCTCACTCTCTCTCTCCCTCTCTCGTGTTCTTGCTCCCAAACCCAAATTTTTTGATCTGTTTGCTCGAAACTCCATTTCCAACACTGTTTTTGGGGGATTGCTACTTGGTATGTGACTCCTCCATTGCTCCAATTAGTTTTTGTTCTAGTGGTTTATATTTTGAGTAATTAACTACTCTTGGTGCTACTATAAATGAGCTTGCATATTGAATTCTTTGAGTTCTAAGTAGTTTCAATGCTTGATACAGCCTCTAGACATCCATATGAGTAGTTGCTACCAATCTTGTGAAGTTTTATTGATATCATTTTGTGACCCCAAAATTTTATAAAATTGTTCTTAGGGAGATGGATTTCTTCCAGAGGAGTTCTTCTAAAAAGAATGCCAAGGGAGTCACCGGTGGATCATGAGATGGTGACATCAACACTCCGCGATGTACGAAGGTGCGGCCGTGCAAATGGCCACACATTTCCTTCATGGAAGAAGATGGATTCCACCAAGAATTTGCACAATTCATTGCAAATGTTGGACTTACCAACTTCCTCGCAGATGAGTGTGACCAACACCACACCCTCACGAATTCCCTTGTGCAAAAATTGTATTTCCTAAATAGGCTTGAACCTCCTGCGGTGCGGTTTAATTTATACTCTGAAACCCGTCAGATACCTCTCACTGAATTTTGTGAGATGTCTAATTCCCTCTGACGGGGAGTTAAGAGAGCCTAGACCGACAGAGTTCAAGGACTTCCTCCTCACTTTGACTGTGGGAGAGGAAAGGGGCGTGTCGAAAGCCACTGCCACTAGTTTGCAATTTCCTTATGTGCACTACTTTGCTCTTTTCATAACAAAATGCTTAAATGCTAGAGAAGGGCAGTATACTCAGTGCACCTGACCCTACCATTTTACGCCATGCACTTCACAATGACCGCACTTACAATCTAGGGGCAATCGTTGCACACCGTTTGCACACTAATAGGACTAAGGGAATATTTGATGGTGGTATTTATGCTACTCTCTTGGCGAGACGCTTTAATGTTCCGATACGCCTCCATGATTACTTGTTGCCTAGAGCTTATTTAGATCATCAAGCGATGGAGGCTCACCACTTCATTGATGAGCCTGTGCCTCATCACCATATTCGTTATAACCTTGTATTTAATGAGAATACCCGTGATATTATCCTGTTGCCTGCACCTGCTTTGTTTGACACTTATGCCAGGAACAGATACAACGTCCTACCAGAGGACATTGTTGCCCACCGGAACACACAGGCAGCGGCAGAGGAGGAGCCCCAGGAGTGGGACGCTCAGGTGCCGCCGCCTCAACACTTCCACATGGGACCGGATGGCTACTACAGATGGTGATTACCAACTTACGGCAAAAGCCTAAGCTTTGGGGAGTACGTATTTCCATCGACATTACATTCATGTTCACACATTTCATTTTAGTTTTCGGTGTTCATACTTTTTCATTGTATTATCCATGTTAGATTTATTTTCTCGCTTTCTTCTTGTGTGTTTGAATTTTTTTTCAGAAAATCCAAAAATATTTCTTGCTTATTTTCGGTTTTCCTTTCTAGTTTAAATCAGTTTTAGTATTAAGAGAAAACCCAAAAAGATTTTTCATTTCTTACTTTGCTTGTTGGGAGCTTTCCCGTGTAAACAACTTTTCCCGTTTTCATTTTTCTTCTTTAATTTGCTTTCTTCAAGAAAAAACAAAAACTCCAAAAATATTTTAGTGTGTTTCTCTAAAATTCTTTTCTTCTGTTTCGTTGAGTCCTACTAAGGAGAGGACCACGATGAAAATGTTGAGTGGCTCTCAGATGCATTATTGCTGATCTAACAAAGGGCCATATTATTTTGTCTTCTCCTCTAAATAAAATGTTGCAGATTCCAGCTTAGTCCATGACACTCTTGCACTATTATTATTTTCATATCATTTGGTCGTGCAAGTGAAAGGCAATAATGACGATATATGATGAAGTGACTACGGTAGGGAAAAGCGGGTATGAACTCAACTTGTTTTTTTGTAAATATGTTTAACACAGTATCCATGATTCAACATATTATGATTAAACATGTTTGGAATGACAATTACAGATTATAGTTGCTCATGTCATGCTTAAGTTGCTAGGAGTGAATAATGATTTATCTTGAGTGTCAACATGCATTAAAATGATTGTGACGTAGTATGATGATATGGTATCCTCCTCTGAATGTTTCGAGTGGCTTGACCTGGCACATCGTCACGCATGCAGTTGATTCAAAACCAACATATCCTGCACAATATTTATGTTCATGGTGTTTATATCTTACTCATGCTAGTATTCAATGTTGGTTATTCATAATGCATGTTCATGACCGTTTTCGCTCTCTAGCTGGTCGCTTCTCAACCTATTTGCTAGCCTTCGCCCGTACTAAGCGGGAATACTACTTGTGCATCAAAATTCTTAAACCAAAGTTATTCCAGATGAGTCCACTATATCTACCTATATGCGGTATTACCCTGCCGTTCCAAGTAAATTTGCATGTGCCAACCTCTAAAATTCAAACGAACAACTGTTTTGTGTGCCCGTACTGCTCATGGAGCTACATGGGGTGGTCAGTATCTTCCATGCTAAGCGGGTTATTCTCACGACGAGTGTTTATTCACTCATCCTTGCACGAGAGGGGCCGGTAATCTGGATGCCCAGTCCCATGATAAAAAATTCAAATAATTAAACAAAACTCCCCCGGACTGTTGTTGCTATGGAGAGCACCCGAGGATTCGGCTAGCCAAGGCTTGTGTTTGTTGGTGGAGGGGGAGTAAACTTTACTTTTACCGCTTGGGAACCGTCGCTAATGTGTTTAGCATGGAAAAAAATTCGGTCGTAATGTTGACACGAAAGGTATACCTTCCAAAATTGTACTTATCTCAGATTTAAACTTCGAGCTCTGCCACCTCTGCAAATCCATGCTTCCCTCTACGAAGGGCCTCTCTATTTACTTTCATGTTATTTTACTTTCTGTTGACTTGTCACCTTCTCAAACAAGCACCATTCTTGAGAACACTATTGTCGTCCTCATGCATTGTGTATAGTTAATGTTGTGTGCATCATGATTGGATCTCTTCTACCATGAATGACAAGGTTCAGTCGCTGCTTGAACTTTGGAGGTGCTCTGGATTTATGTTTCGCAGTCTCAGAAAGGGCTAGCGAGATACCACTATTGTCACATTATATCATGATTGTTTTGACAAAGTGTTGGCATTCAAAATATCTAATTATTGCTCACTAGTTGATTACGCCATCGATATGAGTAAATATAATTTCTAATAGTTATCGTCTACATGGTTAGTCATGATCTTTGCAGAAAACCTGGGTGCTATTTAAGCATATATATGGACACAAGAACAAAAGAGTTCATAAAAGTTTTTATTTATCACTTTCACTTTATCAACCCAATTGCTTGAGGAGAAGCAATGGGTTAAGCTTGGGGGAGTTGATACGTCTCCGTCATATCTACTTTTCCTAACGCTTTTGCTCTTGTTTTGGACTCTAATTTGCATGATTCGAATGAAACTAACCCGGACTGACGTTGTTTTCAGCAGAACTACCATGGTGTTGTCTTTGTGCAGAAATAAAAGTTCTCGGAATTGGATGAAACTTTTTGGAGAATTATTTTGGAATAAATGAAAAATACTGGAACCAAGACCCACTGGAGGGGGGGCAGGCTTCCACCGCCACCTCCTGTTCTTCATCGGGAGGCCAGATCTGGAGTCCGTTCGGGGCTCCTAAGAGGGGGATCTTCCATCTTCGTCATCATCAACCATCCTCCATAACCAATTTCATGATGCTCACAATCGGGAGTGAGTAATTCCTTCATAGGCTTGCTGGACCATGATGGGTTGGATGAGATTCATCATGTAATCGAGCAAGTTCTGTTAGGTGTCGGTGTCAAAACCGGCAAATCTCGGGCAGGGGTTCCCGAGCTGTGGATCTTGGATCAATGGGGAACAAGGGATGAAGGACACGATGTTTACCCAGGTTCGGGCCCTCTCGAAGAGGTAAAACCCTACGTCCTTCTTGATTGTATTGAAGTGTATAAGATGGTTACAGAGTCGATCTAGCACAAGATCATATGAACTAAACCCTAGGCGAGTAGGATGATGGTTGTTGTTCTAGCCTCTACGGACTAAACCCTCTGGTTTATATAGACAGCAGGGGTACTAAGGTTACACATGGTTGGTTACAAGGAAGGGATAGACACACCGATTCTTCTTGTCTTGACTTGGAGGACACACTGTTGGTGTCAAAACCGGCGGATCTCGGGTAGGGGTCCCGAACTGTGGATTTTGGATCGATGGGGAACAGTGGACGCAGAATCTGATCTTTACCCAGGTTTGGGCCCTCTCGAAGAGGTAATACCCTACGTCCTGCTTGATTGTATAGCTTGTGTATATGGAATTTACAGAGTTGATCTACCTCAAGACACCATGGGTACTAGGGTTTACAGATAGTCAGTTACATTAAGGAAACGATGGATCTTCCATCTTGACTTGGGGTACACACCAAGGCACAAGTGTCTTCGGTCCAGAGACGGTGCGACCCAATAATCCGACCCACGTGAGATGAGCCGGCACTCCAAGCACCCCCTACTCCAGGACCCCCTCAATAGCCCCTGAACTAGCCTTCAACGCCGGTTCACTATAACTCCCATGACTGCAGACTCCGGCTTGCAGGCGAGTTCCCTTTCTTCTGAATATTTGGGATAGTCCTTCTCCAGTTAAGCCTTCAAATGGTACTTGATCTAATTCTGCCATACGCCAAGCCGTGTCCGGATTCTGAACTATATGTCTTACTTAGCCCCAAAGGCCAATCGTTCGAGTGTGAACAATATCTTTGACTGACAACTTTTGGCGAAGGGTCGCGCCTGGTCATAATCATGAAGACTCGATGTGTGGCTCGAGGCCGCCCTTTCACAGGCACGTCTCTTCGAGGTGGAGATTGTGTCCCATTTTTAAAGGGATATGATCAATGATTCACAGTATCCCACTCACGCATAATGCCATGAGTTTATCGGGAATAGACGAGCTGAGCGGCGCATTTATAGGACTGTTGGTATTACGACTGGTTATAAAAGGGAGCAGCCACGATTGTTCCCGTACGCCTTCTTCCTCTCGCCACAACCTTTCCCAATCTACAGAGCTCGAGCGCTCCAATGCATCTTTCCGCAAAGTCAAGTTCGGCAATGGCTAGATCTGGAGCGAAGGGCAAGTAGGAGGCCTCGTGCGTCACGAACAACGACATCGAGGACCTAAAGCGAGCAGGCTTCCTCTCCCTCAACATCACTCATCGGGCCCCCCGAGGAGGGCCAGGTCGTGCCGACACCTCGCGCCGGTGGACGGGTGGTGTTCGTCCCCCACTTCATCCAGGGACTGGGTTCCCCCCTCCACCCGTTGGTGCGAGGTTTGATGTTCTACTATGGGCTCGACTTCCATGGCCTGGCTTCGAATTCCTTCCTTCACATCTTGGCCTTCATCATCATCTATGAGGCCTTCCTCCGGGTCAAGCTGCACTTCGGCTTAGGGCTGAAGGTTTATAATGTTAAGCCTAAGATCGTCGATGGCTAGCATGTGGATTGCAGGGGTGCCATGGTGAGAAAACTTACCCGACTTGGCTGGCCAGAGGGCGTGTTTGTAGACATGGTCAAGATCTAGTAGAAAGAGTGGTTCTACATTACGAGCCCTGCGAGGCAAACTGGGCAGCTACTCCAGATTTCAGATCCGGACCACCCGCGAGGTTAACCTCATGGACCAAAAGGGCCTCGACTGGGAGCCTGTCACTGAGGTGAAGGCACTACACAAGCGTGTCACTAACATGATAGAGGCAGGGGTCACACTGACCAATGTGGTCCAGATCATGCTCCACCGCAGTCTGCTACCCTACCAACGTCGGACCACCCCGATGTGGTCCTGGAAGCCCGAAGACCCCTTCTCCGTGCAGTATTTCCATGGCACCACCCATGAGAACTTGTGGAGAGCGTTGTTCAAGCCGCAGGAGACCTGGCTGGCCGAGAAGGAACACGTTGGCCTCGACGCCGAACACCCTTCCAAGGAGGTAAATCTGATACCACTCTCCCTTAAGCTTGGATATTTGCCTTCCATTATGGCTCCCAATCCCCTGTTTCTTATTCCTCCAGGGTTGGCTAAAGAAAGCTGTGAAGATGGGCAGTCCGGCCCTGCCGCCAGAAGACCCCGTGTCAGCCCAGCTGAGAGAGATGCTGAAAGTGGTGCCTTACAAGGCGCCGGAGAAGAAGGAGCAGAAAAAGAATCCCACAAGGAGGTCCAGGGAGGGCATCCGCCCACGAGTCCCTCTGGACACTAAGTTCGGGGACACTCACGCCCCCTCCGCTCAGGAGGGGGACTAGGAAGAAGAAGAGGAGGAGGAGAGCGATTCCTCCCACATCAGGAAGAGAGCGGCCCCGACCGAAGCCGAAGGGGAGAACTCTTATCCAGCTCGGAACAGGAGGGGCAAGGGGAAGTTGGTCCCGCTCGATGACAATTTGGACTCTGATGAAGAGTCTGCAGCCTCCGAGCAGATCCCGGAGAAGGTTCCCAAGGTCAAGCCCTGCACCGAAAGGTAAGAGTTCGAAGACTTGTTTGGGTACTAATTCTACTAATCCATTACTAAAATGATTTGTGCCCTCACATTGCAGCCCGGCGCACGATCACCCCGATGACCAGATGTCTAAGGGCACTTCTCCGCCAACTGATCTGGTGGAGAGTGGAGGCGCATCGGACGCAGCACCCCCTCGGTCATTGGAGAGACCGGGAGGTACTGTCCCAAAGGACCCCACCCGTGACGAATACTGCGGGGATGAGGATATCGTCATGGCCGAGGCTAATGCTTCGGCTGCCGAATACAAAGAGAAGGAGCTCCGGCAAGCCGAGCCCTCTTAGACGACGGCTCCGGGGCCTGAGCGGCCCTCCAAAGCGCCACAGCGGCCTGCCACCAAACTGGGAGCAGGGGCCCCGTCGCAAGCGTCGAGCACCGGAGGACAGGTCGTGGCCGAGTGGCCGGACATGATGGAGGAGGCTATGAAAAGCTCCTCCATAGTCGCGGAACAACGCACCCTGATGGGTGCGGTTTTGCAAAGCATTTGGTCCATTAATAGATGACTGAAAGATGCTTTTGGTGGCCTCCTAACAGGCTTTGAGGCTTTTCTTTATAAGTAAGATTCGAACAATCGTTATAGGTAGCAGCCCCCGAGACTCTGATAGGTTGAGAAGAAACCTGGCAGAGGATCGGATCTGTAAAGATATTGGCCGAAGTATCATCTTGTTTCTATTTTGCAGGCTTCAGCACTGGCGGCTGCTGCAAATGCTGCTAAGTTGGTTGAGATCAATCGGAAGCTAAAGGGTTATGTAGAAGAGCTCAATCTCGTCAACAAGCGGCTCGATGAAGCACAAGGTTAATTTGTACGAAACATAGTCCCTTGCATAACTTATGTTAAGTAGACTGTTCGGGATGGTCCCCTAAGTAAGAAAATCATTGTAGGTGGTGTTGCGGAGGTCGAGAGCCTTAAAGCTGAGCTGAGAGCCAACGCAGGCGAATATGTAACGCCCCGGATTCGATGCGCCAGGTGTCCTTCAGTTATTCGCTGCCATTGCCATGTCATGTGCTTGCGTGTTGCACTTTGCCATGTCATCATCTGCATTTCATATCATGTAATCATGTGCATTTCATTTTGCATACATGTTCGTCTCATGCATCCGAGCATTTTCCCCGTTGTCCGTTTTGCAATCCGGCACTCCTATGTCTCCCGGCGCCCCCTTTTGCCTCTTTTCGTGTGCGGGTGTTAAATGTTCTCGGAATGGGTTGCAACTTGTCGTGCGGTCTTATTATAGTGTAGACAGAGCGCCTGCCAAGTTTCATCGCGTTCGGAGTCCATTTGATAGCCCAACCGTTAAACCAATAACCGCAATATAGTCGGTTTAATCTTCGGACGTTTTCGGTATCCGGACACCGTCTTGGCCGCACTTCATTCCTCTCTTCTCAGCCCAAGGCATTCTACACAGCCCGCCTAGGTCCAACATACCCCCCCCCCTTGTGTTTGGAGCCGTTGGATCGCGATCCGAGGGTCCCGAAACCCCCCTAGACCCCAAACCCTAGCAAATCTGCTATATAAGGACACCCTAGTCCATTTTTGGGCATCCCTAGCCTTCCCTACCTCCCAGGCGCTCCCTCCTCGTTTTCAGTGCCGACCCTCTCCCCCGCCGCCACTTGTCGTCGCCCCTCAGCCGCCTCCCCGCCATCGGGCCCTCCGGGGCCCAGATCCAGCCCGCCGTGGGCCGCCCGGGCCCGATCCGCCCGTCGATAGCCAGGCGCCCGCGCCTGCCCGGCAAAGACGCCCAAGAACCCCGTCGAAGCCGCGCCGCCCAGCACCTCCCCGCCTCCTCTCAACAGTCACCGCTGCCGACCCAAGCGCCGCCGCCGGCCTCTCCTCGTCCCGCCTCGCCGGAGCTCCTCCGCACCGACCGTGCCCGAGCAGCTAGCGCCACCGGGCCGCGTCTTCCTTGCCGCCTGAAGCTTCTGCCGCCGCCGCCGTTGCTTGGATCCGGCACCGGCCGGCCAGATCCGCTTGTTCCCGGCCGGATTCGGAGCTCCCCGTTGCCCGCCGGACCTCTGCCTCGCCCCGCCCACGCTGGAGTCCCGCGCGACCTTGCCGGAGGTCGCCTCGCCGCTCGCCGTCCGGGACCGATCGGGAGGACCCCGATCCACCCGCGCGTTGACCCACGTGGGCCTCCCCGTGACCCGGCCCACCTCGCCGTGGCCCAATTCCCCCAACCTGGGATTCAGCCCACATGGTAAGAACCCGCCTAACTCATGCCCTGAGCGCGGCATAGTTTCCCCCCGCTCACTGTTTTCGTTGTAAAAAATGACCAAGTCCCAGATCTGCAGTAATTATCATGCTATGTTCATCGTGCCGTATATCTGCATCCGTAGCTCCGTTTTGTGCGTGTAATATGTCAAATTGTTCGCCTCGACGACTATACCATTTATTTGCATTGCATCATTTTCATCTGAGCTCATCTTGATGCCCTAAATGCTGTTAGAAAAGGGCTATGTGATGTTAGTTTCAGATTCTTATCAGAACATGCACTTTTGTCATTTTTTCCATGATTGATGTGTGCACCCTATGTACTTGAGTCCTACATGTGTTTTGTAATTTGCCATGCCATATTTACAGGGGTGTATGCCATGTATTTTTGTGATCCCTGCGGTGACTAGCACAAGCATGCAAACTAGGCTTCATGATGTTGCTGATTTCAGCCTGCTCATTGATATTTTTATGCCATGTAAACTTGATGCTACCGAGAGTTCCATGCTTATTTTGAGATACTTCAGTAAGGATGTTTTGAACATATGATTTTGCTCGATCACCCTAGCTTGACTCACTCGAGCTCTACTTTTGCTATAAAATGTTTCCTGGCAGATTGTTTACATGTTATTCAATTTTGCCAAGGTTGTTGTAGTTGATCCGTGTAAGCTATGATGTTGTTCTTGCCATTTATAGCTTCTATGCCATGTCTTCTTACTGTGAGTTGCCATGCCATGCCATGTATTGCTCTGTGGTGAGTGCTTCAAGCTCATCAACATGCCTACTTATTGTTGTTCCTGCCATGTTTAAATCTAATATAACTTGCCATGTTTACATGGGTGCCATCTTATTTTCTGATCCTTTTTGGCTCATGGTCAGTAAAGGATTTTTGTTATAAGCAATTAGTAAATTTTTGCCATGCCTTTCTTTGCCATGATAAGTTCCTGTAACATGTTGTTTGATAGCTCTAAACTTTGCAACCTGATGTTATTTCTGCTAAGCCTGAAACTGTTATTATATGCAATCTTGCCATGTCTTTTTGAGCATGTCTAGTTGTTTCTGGAGATAGCTCAGTGTTCATGTTTTGTCATGCTTTACCTGTACATCATGCCGATGCCTTTATTTTTCATGTTGAGGTTCTGTAGCATGTTGTTTTGATGCTTGCAATATGCCTAGTTGCTGTTTTGGACAGATTGTTGCTATAACTTGTTTCATGTGTATGTGTTGCACCGTTGCTCCGTTTTGAGTGTGCTGTATATGAAACTTGCTTGATTTTGCATGTAGTTTCATATTATCATGTTGCATCCTTGTTTTGAGGTGTTTGCTTGATGTTTGTATGCATTTTGCATCAATGCCATGCTTATATTGTTTTGCTCATATTTTCTAGGCCGTAGCTCCGAATCTAATGAACTTTATATGTAACTTGACTAGAATTTCGTGTACATCATCGTGGTGCATCTTAACTTGCTGTTTAACAACTTGAACATAAGGTTTATTCAGATCTGGACCAATTTCGAAATTTGCATATGAGGACTTACCGGAATTGTTCTATGTTGTTTCCGGCCTCATTTAAACTTGCTTTGATGTGTTGCTCTTGTTTGCATCATCCCTTGCCATGAGTAGCTTCATGTAGCTTTGTCATGCATTATGCTTGTTGTGCATCTTGTCATGTTTATGTGTGGTGTGTTTACCTTGTTGTGTGCTTCTTCTTGTTAGTTCCTGTTTGCTATGATCGTGAGGATTCGTTTCGTCTCACGCTTGGTTCGGCTTCATCCGTTCGTCTTCTTCATGGACTCGTTCTTCTTCCTTGTGGGATTTCAGGCAAGATGACCGCTACCCTGGATCTCACTACTATCATTGCTATGCTAGTTGCTTCGTTCTATCGCTATGTTGCGCTACCTATCACTTGTTCCTCAAGCCATCCCATATTGCCATGTCAGCCTATAACCGTTTGCACCCTTCCTAGCAAACCGTTGTTTGGATATGTTACCGCTTTGCTGAGCCCCTCTTATAGCGTTGCTAGTTGCAGGTGAAGATGAAGTTTGTTCCTTGTTGGAACATGGAGGTGTTGTTCCTTGTTGGAACATGTTTACTTGTTGGGATATCACAATATATCTTATATTATTAATGCATCTATATACTTGGTAAAGGGTGGAAGGCTCGGCCTTATGCTTGGTGTTTTGTTCCACTCTTGCCGCCCTAGTTTCCGTCATATCGGTATTATGTTCCCGGATTTTGCGTCCCTAACGCCGGTCGGGTGATTTATGGGACCCCCTTGACAGTTCGCTTTGAATAAGACTCCTCCAAAGAAGGCCCAACATTGGTTTTACCATTTGCCTCACCACTACCTACCTTTCCCTTGGGAGTAATTAACCCAAGGGTCATCTTTATTCAGCCCCGGGCCAATGCTTGTCTAAGTGTTGGTCCAAACTAGAGTGTTTTGCAGCCCCTCAAGGAAACTTGGGGTCTGGTTTT
The DNA here is from genome assembly GCA_021605145.1 of Aegilops bicornis. Classification (NCBI taxonomy): domain Eukaryota; kingdom Viridiplantae; phylum Streptophyta; class Magnoliopsida; order Poales; family Poaceae; genus Aegilops; species Aegilops bicornis. The sequence goes on along the minus strand of CM038669.1, from coordinate 379,761,125 downwards.
AGTTGTACGGACTGCTCATCCGGTCGTGGCCTGAGACGAGATACGCGCGGCTACTATCAGGGTGTCGGCACGCCGGGAGGTCTTTCTGGTCTTGCTTTATTGATGTCGAAATGTCTTGTACCGGGATTCCGAGACTGATCGGGTCTTCCCGGGGAGAAGGAATATCCTTCGTTGATCGCGAGAGATTATCATGGGCTAAGTTGGGACACCCCTGCAGGGTTTGAACTTTCGAGAGCCGTGCCCGCGGTTATGTGGCAGATGGGAATTTGTTAATATCCGGTTGTAGTAAACTTGAAGCAAACTCTTCTAAAATACACCAACCGTGTGCGTAACCGTGAGTGTCTCTTTTCGCGGTTGATCGAGAGGAGAACACGGCTTCTAGGTTATGTCTGATGTAAGTAGGAGTTCGGGATCACTTCTTGATCATTACTAGTTGACGACCGTTCCTTTGTTTCTCTTCTCGCTCTCATTTGCGTATGTTAGCCACCATATATGCTTAGCCGCTGCTGCAACCTCACCACTTTACCCCTTCCTTTCCCTTTAAGCTTTGCTAGTCTTGCTACCCATGGTAATGGGATCGCTGAGTCCTCGTGGCTCACAGATTACTACACCACCAGTTGCAGGTACAGGTTTGCAATGATCATGACGCGAGAGCGATGCTTGCTTGCGTTGAGTTCTTCTTCTGCGTCTTCTTCGATCAGGGGATAGGTTCCAGGTCGGCAGCCTGGGCTAGCAGGGTGGATGTTGTTTGAGTTTCTGTTTATGTTCCATCCGTAGTCGGATGTTGATCTCTTGTATATGATGTGATGTTGTATTCTTGTGGCATTCGTGCCTTATGTATGTATCCCTATGTATTATGTAATGTTGATGTAATGATATCCACCTTGCAAAAGCGTTTCAATATGCTGGTCTATCCTTGGTGGGACCGTCGAGTTCCTTTTGGATAGGGTCGCATATTGGGCGTGACAAGTTGGTATCAGAGCCTCGACCGACCTTAGGAGCCCCCTTGATTGATCGTGTAGTTTCGTCGTTGTTGAGTCTAGAAGAAAACTATTTTTGGAGTCCAGTTATATCGGAGAGTAGGAATTCTTTTTACTCCTCAGCCCCTTCGTCGCTCTGGTAAGGAATCTTGACGTAGGTGTTTTGAATTACTCCTCTTCCCCTTCAAATTTTTCTTTAGGTTCATGGTGTTGGTGTTCCGGTAGTTGTTCCTCAGCTCCTTTTATCCGGTGCATTTCTCGTCAAGTTGACTCGAGCCTCTTCATCGTTGTCAAGTCCAATCCTTAGTTGTTTTGTTTTCCCACCGCCCACCCTTCTTCTTCCGGAACCGAGTCCGTGTCAGTATCCTTCCTTCTCGTGTGAAGTTTTTTCTCTCTCTCCTCAATGATTTCAACCGGTGTTTTCTCTTCAAGATATTCGTTGGTTCCCCCTTCCAAGTTGCCTTTGTTTTCCCGCCCTCCCACCCTCTTCTTCCCGGAGCCTGAGTCTTTTTCGGCCATCAATTTCATTCGTACGGAGTCTCTTCAGTCTTCCCTCAATTATTTCAACCGATGAATTCTCGTCTTGTTCATCATTCTTCATCCCTTTTCTTTTTCCGGTGCTCTCAATTCAAGTTTTTTTCGGGTTGATCATATTCTTTTCCTTGGATCAAGTGTTTTCCCCTTGCTCATTCGCCTCTCGCCAGTTTATCATTCCGGAGTTCGATAGACATCTCAGGAGATTCGTCTGTGATCCAATTAATTCGAGGTTGTCACCTCATTCAAATATTTCAATTGTTCCGGTGCATCATCTATCTGTTCAATAATCCTTTTCAACGGTGTTTTCTTTTTAGTGGGCCCTAACCCACAGGTCTTTCCCAGGATCTTACCTGACTCTCCTAATTTCCCCGGAGTTATTCTCAATTCTTTTCAAGTGTGACGTAAGAATGAATATCATCAGTCACTTGCCTTTTCCAAGATCAATTTCAAATCATTTCATTGTTGGCTCATCCTCTCTGTTTTCATTCTTAGGAGTATCTCAGTAATTTTGGTGGTGTTTCTCGTGCGTCATTTGAAGACCGAAGAAGAGTTTTTCCTCTAAATCTTGTCCGTTCTCCCGAAGATTCATGGTTCTAGCTTCATGCTATCCTCTCGAATTATTCCGTTTGTTAGAGATTCTTTTCTTACCCATCCGGAGTATTTCAGGAGTTGCTTTTCTGTTCCGATCATCCGGAGGCCATCTTTTCGGAATATCTCTCCATTCTAAGTTTTTCAAATTCGTTCTCCAATTATTCCATATTCGTGCCCCTTCGTTCGTCTCAATATTCTTCCGGTGCTTCGTTCAAGTATTCTTCTATCAGTTCGCGATCTCTTTGTTCTCTTGCATTTTAATTCCCTCAAGTATCTTCGTGCTTTTCTAATTCTTTCCGGCGATCCGTTCTCTTCTCTTTGTTCATTTTCATTTTCACGATGGTTCGTTCAAGATTCTTTTTCCTTGATTATCATTTTAATTCATTCGTTCTTTTCAACCCTACCGGTGGTTCATGAAGACCTTCTCAAGTTTGCGATATGTCACTTCTCAATTCTTTTCAAGAAGAATAAGTAGTTTGCAAAATCCATTGTTTGTCATCAATTTAATTTGATGAAAGATAAGCATACAATAAATCTTATTCTTATTTCATCCAAGTATTTAATCCTTTCCTTCGGAGTTTGTTCTTGATGGATAAATTCTACTTCCAACTGTTCTCATCTTTTCTTTTCCGGAGTTCAATTAGTTCCTCGGCCATCTCGTCGGAACCTCCATCTAAATCATCGCAATGCTCATCTTATTCTTTCTCCCTTCATTTTATCTTGTCATCCTTTTGTTACCGGAGTTCTTCATGGTGGTTCTTCATGATTTAATTCATTCTTCAAGAGTTCATCAAGATTCGTGTTGGTGGAGTTCAAGTATCTTTTCTTCTCGCATTTCGAAGTGCAAACAAGTCTCCGTATTCTTTTGAAGTGGAGTTTTGCATTTCTTCGTTCCTCTCAGCTACCCAATCGTTTTCGTTTGTGGTCGGTTATCACCTCATAATTTTGGGATGTTATCCATAAGTCCACAACAATCTTATTCTTTTCGGTGGTGATTTTTTTTCAACAACTCCGTTCAATCCTTCCTTCTAAGTTCTTTTCATTCAATTCTTTCAATTCTTTCCGGAGGTTTTGTGTCATGTCTTCAGCAAGTATCATTCCATCCTCTCAAGTTCGAGTTCTATTCCTCCATGTTTTAGCCGGAGTGCTGCCTAAATCCTTCCGGTCTTATCCGTTTCTTTTCTCATTCTAACCACTCCGGTTAGAAGGAGTCGTTTCATAGTCTATCTGATTCCGTGAGCTTTCAATTCTCGTCATTCTCGTCGTGCCTCTCTTCTTCTCGAGGGCTCTCGATTCTTTGCTTCTTCTCTTGAGTTTTTGTTTCACCTCATCCATTTTCCCTCCCGTCTCGGTCCTAAGATCTCGGGACGAGATCTCTTGTTAGTGGAGGAGTGTTGTAACGCCCCGGATTCGATGCGCCAGGTGTCCTTCAGTTATTCGCTGCCATTGTCATGTCATGTGCTTGCGTGTTGCACTTTGCCATGTCATCATCTGCATTTCATATCATGTCATCATGTGCATTTCATTTTGCATACATGTTCGTCTCATGCATCCGAGCATTTTCCCCGTTGTCCATTTTGCAATCCGGCACTCCTATGTCTCCCGGCGCCCCCTTTTGCCTCTTTTCGTGTGCGGGTGTTAAATGTTCTCGGAATGGGTTGCAACTTGTCGTGCGGTCTTATTATAGTGTAGACAGAGCGCCTGCCAATTTTCATCGCGTTCGGAGTCCATTTGATAGCCCAACCGTTAAACCAATAACCGCAATATAGTCGGTTTAATCGTCGGACGTTTTCGGTATCCGGAAACCGTGCCGGGCCGCACTTCATCCCTCTCTTCTCAGCCCAAGGCATTCTACACAGCCCGCCTAGGTCCAACATACCCCCCCTCGTGTCTGGAGCCGTTGGATCGCGATCCGAGGGTCCCGAAACCCCCCTAGACCCCAAACCCTAGCAAATCTGCTATATAAGGACACCCTAGTCCATTTTTGGGCACCCCTAGCCTTCCCTACCTCCCAGGCGCTCCCTCCTCGTTTTAGTGCGGCCCTCTCCCCGCCGCCACTTGTCGTCGCCCCTCAGCCGCCTCCCGCCGGGCCCTTGGGCCAGATCCAGCTGTGGCGCCGGGCCCGATCCGCCACCGATGCGGCAGGGGCGCCCGCCCGAGCGGCGCCGCCCGCAACCCGTCGAACGCGCGCCCAGCTCCTCCCGCCTCCTCTCAGCGGTGCGCAGCGGCCCAAAGCGCCGCCGCCCGGCCTCTCCTCATCCGCCTCGCAAACCCCTCGCGCCGGCCGTGCCAGCGGCTAAGCGCCGCCGCGCCGCGTCTTCCTTGCCGCCTGAAGCTTCTGCCGTGGCCGCCGTTGCTTGGATCCGGCACCGGCCGGCCAGATCCGCTGGTTCCCGGCCGGATTCGGAGCTCCCCGTTGCCCGCCGGACCTCTGCCTCGCCCCGCCCACGCTGGAGTCCCGCGCGACCTTGCCGGAGGTCGCCTCGCCGCTCGCCGTCCGGGACCGATCGGGAGGAGCCCGATCCACCCGCGCGCTGACCCACGTGGGCCTCCCCGCGACCCGGCCCACCTCGCCCTGCCCAATTCCCCCAACCTGGGCCTCAGCCCACATGGTGAGAACCCGCCTAACTCACGCATACGGGCGGCATAGTTTCCCCCCGCTCACTGTTTTCGTTGTAAAAAATGACTTAAGTCCCAGATCTGCAGTAATTATCATGCTAAGTTCATCGTGCTGTATATCTGCAGCCGTTGCTCCGTTTTGTGCGTGTAATATGTAAAATTGTTCGCCTCGACGAGTACATCATTTCATACCAGTGCATCATTTTCATTTGAGCTTATCTTGATGCCCTAAATGCTGTCAGAAGAGGGCTATGTGATGTTAGTTTCAGATTCTTATCAGAACATGCACTTTTGTCATTTTTCCCATGATTGATGTGTGCACCCTATGTACTTGAGTCCTACATGTTTTTTGTAATTTGCCATGCCATCTTTACAGGGGTGTATGCCATGTATTTTTGTGATCTTTGTGGTGACTAGCACAAGCATGCAAACTAGGCTTCATGATGTTGCTGATTTCAACCCATATTCTGCTGATATTTTTATGCCATGTAAACTTGATGCTACCGGGAGTTCCATTCTTATTTTGAGATACTTCAGTAAGGATGTTTTGAACATATGATTTTGCTCTATCCATCCTTGCCTTTTGTTGAAATTATGGATCCCCCTAGCTTGACTCACTCGAGCTCTACGTTTGCTATAAAATGTTTCCTGGCAGATTGTTTACATGTTATTCAATTTTGCCAAGGTTGTTGTAGTTGATCCGTGTAAGCTATGATGTTGTTCTTGCCATTTACAGCTTCTATGCCATGTCTTCTTACTGTGAGTTGCCATTCCATGCCATGTATTGCTCTGTGGTGAGTGCTTCAAGCTCATCAACATGCCTACTTATTGTTGTTCCTGCCATGTTTAAATCTGTAATATAACTTGCCATGTTTACATGGGTGCCATCTTATTTTCTGATCCTTTTTGGCTCATGGTCAGTAAAGGACTTTTTTTATAAGAAATTAGTAGATTCTTTCCATGCCTTTCTTTGCCATGATAAGTTCCTGTAACGTGTTGTTTGATAGCTCTAAACTTTGCAACCTGATGTTATTTCTGCTAAGCCTGAAACTGTTATTATATGCAATCTTGCCATGTCTTTTTGAGCATGTCTAGTTGTTTCTGGAGATAGCTCAGTGTTCATGTTTTGTCATGCTTTACCTGTACATCATGCCGATGCCTTTAGTTTTCATGTTGAGGTTCTGTAGCATGTTGTTTTGATGCTTGCAATATGCCTAGTTGCTGTTTTGGACAGATTGTTGCTATAACTTGTTTCATGTGTATGTGTTGCACCGTTGCTCCGTTTTGAGTGTGCTCTATATGAAACTTGCTTGATTTTGCATGTAGTTTCATATTATCATGTTTGCATCCGGGTTTTGAGGTGTTTGCTTGATGTTTGTATGCATTTTGCATCAATGCCATGCTTATATTGTTTTGCTCATATCTTCTAGGCCGTAGCTCCGAATCTAATGAACTTTATATGTAACTTGACTAGAATTTCGTGTAGATCATCGTGGTGCATCTTAACTTGCTTTTTAACAACTTGAACATAAGGTTTATTCAGATCTGGATCAATTTCGAAATTTGCATATGAGGACTTACCGGAATTGTTCTATGTTCTTTCCGGCCTCATTTAAACTTGCTTTGATGTGTTGCTCTTGTTTGCATCATCCCTTGCCATGAGTAGCTTCATGTAGCTTTGTCATGCATTATACTTGTTGTGCATCTTGTCATGTTTATGTGTGGTGTGTTTACCTTGTTGTGTGCTTCTTCTTGTTAGTTCCTGTTTCGTTGCGATCGTGAGGGTTCGTTCGTCTACGCTTGGTTCGGCTTCATCCGTTCGTCTTCTTCATGGACTCGTTCTTCTTCCTTGTGGGATTTCAGGCAAGATGACCGCTACCCTGGATCTCACTACTATCATTGCTATGCTAGTTGCTTCGTTCTATCGCTATGTTGCGCTACCTATCACTTGTTCCTCAAGCCATCCCATATTGCCATGTCAGCCTCTAACCGTTTGCACCCTTCCTAGCAAACCGTTGTTTGGATATGTTACCGCTTTGCTGAGCCCCTCTTATAGCGTTGCTAGTTGCAGGTGAAGATGAAGTTTGTTCCTTGTTGGAACATGGAGGTGTTGTTCCTTGTTGGAACATGTTTACTTGTTGGGATATCACAATATATCTTATATTATTAATGCATCTATATACTTGGTAAAGGGTGGAAGGCTCGGCCTTATGCTTGGTGTTTTGTTCCACTCTTGCCGCCTAGTTTCCGTCATATCGGTATTATGTTCCCGGATTTTGCGTCCCTAACGCGGTCGGGTGATTTATGGGACCCCTTGACAGTTCGCTTTGAATAAGACTCCTCCAGCAAGGCCCAACATTGGTTTTACCATTTGCCTCACCACTACCTACCTTTCCCTTGGGAGTAATTAACCCAAGGGTCATCTTTATTCAGCCCCCCCGGGCCAATGCTTGTCTAAGTGTTGGTCCAAACTAGAGTGCTTTGCAGCGCCCCCTCAAGGAAACTTGGGGTCTGGTTTTAGTTATGCGGACTGCTCATCCGGTCGTGGCACGAGGCAGAGATCTGTGCGGCTACTATCAGGGTGTCGGCACGCCGGGAGGTCTTTCTGGTCTTGCTTTATTGATGTCGAAATGTCTTGTACCGGGATTCCGAGACTGATCGGGTCTTCCCGGGGAGAAGGAATATCCTTCGTTGATCGCGAGAGATTATCATGGGCTAAGTTGGGACACCCCTGCAGGGTTTGAACTTTCGAGAGCCGTGCCCATGTTATGTGGCAGATGGGAATTTGTTAATATCCGGTTGTAGTAAACTTGAAGCAAACTCTTCTAAAATACACCAACCGTGTGCGTAACCGTGAGTGTCTCTTTTCGGGGTTGATCGAGAGGAGAACACGGCTTCTAGCTTATGTCTGATGTAAGTAGGAGTTCAGGATCACTTCTTGATCATTACTAGTTGACGACCGTTCCTTTGTTTCTCTTCTCGCTCTCATTTGCGTATGTTAGCCACCATATATGCTTAGCCGCTGCTGCAACCTCACCACTTTACCCTTCCTTTCCCATTAAGCTTTGCTAGTCTTGATACCCATGGTAATGGGATTGCTGAGTCCTCGTGGCTCACAGATTACTACGCCACCAGTTGCAGGTACAGGTTTACAATGATCATGACGCAAGAGCGATGCTTGCTTGCGTTGAGTTCTTCTTCTGCGTCTTCTTTGATCAGGGGATAGGTTCCAGGTCGGCAGCCTGGGCTAGCAGTGGTGGATGTTGTTTGAGTTTACTGTTTATGTTCCATCCGTAGTCGGATGTTGATCTCTGTATATGATGTGATGTTGTATTCTTGTGGCATTCGTGCCTTATGTATGTATCCCTATGTATTATGTAATGTTGATGTAATGATATCCACCTTGCAAAAGCGTTTCAATATGCGGGTCTATCCTTGGTGGGACCGTCGAGTTCCTTTTGGATAGGGTCGCATATTGGGCGTGACAAGTTGGTATCAGAGCCTCGACCGACCTTAGGAGCCCCCTTGATTGATCGTGTAGTTTCGCCGTTGTTGAGTCTAGAAGAAAACTATTTTTGGAGTCTAGTTATATCGAGAGTAGGAATTCTTTTTACTCCTCAGCCCCTTAAATCGCTCTGGTAAGGAATCTTGGCGTAGGTGTTTTGAATTACTCCTCTTCCCTTCAAATTTTTCTTTAGGTTCACGCATGATTGGTTTTCCGGTAGTTGTTCCTCAGCTCCTTTTATCCGGTGCATTTCTCGTCAAGTTGACTCGAGCCTCTTCATCGTTGTCAAGTCCAATCCTCAGTTGTTTTGTTTTCCCACCCGCCCACCCTTCTTCTTCCCGGAACCGGAGTCCGTAATCGAGTATCCTTCCTACTCGTGTGAAGTTTTTTCTCTCTCTCCTCAATGATTTCAACCGGTGTTTTCTCTTCAAGATATTCGTTGGTTCCCCCTTCCAAGTTGCCTTTGTTTTCCCGCCCTCCCACCCTCTTCTTCCCGGAGCCTGAGTCTTTTTCGCCATCAATTTCATTAAGACGGAGTCTCTTGAGTCTTCCCTCAATTATTTCAACCGATGAATTCTCGTCTTGTTCATCATTCTTCATCCCTTTTCTTTTCCGGTGCTCTCAATTCAAGTTTTTTTCGGGTTGATCATATTCTTTTCCTTGGATCAAGTGTTTTCCCCTTGCTCATTCGCCTCTCGCCAGTTTATCATTCCGGAGTTCGAAAGACATCTCAGGAGATTCGTCTGTGATCCAATTAATTCGAGGTTGTCACCTCATTCAAATATTTCAATTGTTCCGGTGCATCATCTATCTGTTCAATAATCCTTTTCAACGGTGTTTTCTTTTTAGTGGGCCCTAACCCACAGGTCTTTCCCAGGATCTTACCTGACTCTCCTAATTTCCCCGGAGTTATTCTCAATTCTTTTCAAGTGTGACGTAAGAATGAATATCATCAGTCACTTGCCTTTTCCAAGATCAATTTCAAATCATTTCATTGTTGGCTCATCCTCTCTGTTTTCATTCTTAGGAGTATCCCAGTAATTTTGGTGGTGTTTCTCGTCGTCATTTGAAGACCGAAGAAGAGTTTTTCCTCTAAATCTTGTCCGTTCTCCCGAAGATTCATGGTTCTAGCTTCATGCTATCCTCTCGAATTATTCCGTTTGTTAGAGATTCTTTTCTTACCCATCCGGAGTATTTCAGGAGTTGCTTTTCTGTTCGATCATCCGGAGGCCATCTTTTGAATATCTCTCCATTCTAAGTTTTTCAAATTCGTTCTCCAATTATTCCATATTCGTGCCCCTTCGTTCGTTTCAATATTCTTCCGGTGCTTCGTTCAAGTATTCTTCTGTCAGTTCGCGATCTCTTTGTTCTCTTGCATTTTAATTCCCTCAAGTATCTTCGTGCTTTTCTAATTCTTTTCGGCGATCCGTTCTATTCTCTTTGTTCATCTTCATTTTCACGATGGTTCGTTCAAGATTCTTTTTCCTTGATTATCATTTTAATTCATTCGTTCTTTTCAACCCTACCGGTGGTTCATGAAGACCTTCTCAAGTTTGCGATATGTCACTTCTCAATTCTTTTTCAAGAAGAATAAGTAGTTTGCAAAATCCATTGTTTGTCATCAATTTAATTTGATGAAAGATAAGCATACAATAAATCTTATTCTTATTTCATCCAAGTATTTAATCCTTTCCTTCGGAGTTTGTTCTTGATGGATAAATTCTACTTCCAAGTGTTCTCATCTTTTCTTTTCCGGAGTTCAATTAGTTCCTTGGCCATCTCGTCGGAACCTCCATCTAAATCATCGCAATGCTCATCTTATTCTTTCTCCCTTCATTTTATCTCGTCATCCTTTTGTTACCGGAGTTCTTCATGGTGGTTCTTCATGATTTAATTCATTCTTCAAGAGTTCATCAAGATTCGTGTTGGTGGAGTTCAAGTATCTTTTCTTCTCGCATTTCGAAGTGCAAACAAGTCTTCGTATTCTTTTGAAGTGGAGTTTTGCATTTCTTCGTTCCTCTCAGCTACCCAATCATTTTCGTTTGCGGTCGGTTATCACCTCATAATTTTGGGATGTTATCCATAAGTCCACAACAATCTTATTCTTTTCGGTGGTGATTTTTTTTCAACAACTCTGTTCAATCCTTCCTTCTAAGTTCTTTTCATTCAATTCTTTCAATTCTTTCCGGAGGTTTTGTGTCATGTCTTCATCAAGTATCATTCCATCCTCTCAAGTTCGAGTTCTATTCCTCCATGTTTTAGCCGGAGTGCTGCCTAAATCCTTCCAGTCTTATCCGTTTCTTTTCTCATTCTAACCACTCCGGTTAGAAGGAGTCGTTTCATAGTCTATCTGATTCCGTGAGCTTTCAATTCTCGTCATTCTCGTCGTGCCTCTCTTCTTCTCGAGGGCTCTCGATTCTTTGCTTCTTCTCTTGAGTTTTTGTTTCACCTCATCCCTTTTCCCTCGCGTCTCGGTCCTAAGATCTCGGGACGAGATCTCTTGTTAGTGGAGGAGTGTTGTAACGCCCCGGATTCGATGCGCCAGGTATCCTTCAGTTATTCGCTGCCATTGCCATGTCATGTGCTTGCGTGTTGCACTTTGCCATGTCATCATCTGCATTTCATATCATGTCATCATGTGCATTTCATTTTGCATACATGTTCGTCTCATGCATCCGAGCATTTTCCCCGTTGTCCATTTTGCAATCCGGCACTCCTATGTCTCCCGGCGCCCCCTTTTGCGTCTTTTCGTGTGCGGGTGTTAAATATTCTCGGAATGGGTTGCAACTTGTCGTGCGGTCTTATTATAGTGTAGACAGAGCGCCTGCCAATTTTCATCGCGTTCGGAGTCCATTTGATAGCCCAACCGTTAAACCAATACCCGCAATATAGTCGGTTTAATCGTCGGACGTTTTCGATATCCGGAAACCGTGCCGGGCCGCACTTCATCCCTCTCTTCTCAGCCCAAGGCATTCTACACAGCCCGCCTAGGTCCAACATACCCCCCCCCCTCGTGTCTGGAGCCGTTGGATCGCGATCCGAAGGTCCCGAAACCCCCCTAGACCCCAAACCCTAGCAAATCTGCTATATAAGGACACCCTAGTCCATTTTTGGGCATCCCTAGCCTTCCCTACCTCCCAGGCGCCCCCTCCCCGCTCTTATTGCCGGCCCTCTCCCCGCCGCCACTTGTCGCCCCCTCAGCCGCCTCCCCGCCACCGGGCCCTTCGGGGCCCAGATCCAGCCCGTCGTGGGCCGCCCGGGACCGATCCGCCACCAATGCACGGGAGCCAGCGCCCCCGGCGGCGCACGCGCGCAACCCGTCGAACGCGCCGCCCAGCTCCTCCGCCTCCTCTCAGCGGTCGCCGAGCCGACCCAAGCGCCGCTGCCGGCCTCTCCTCGTCCGCCTCGCGGAGCCCCTCACGCCGGCCGTGCCCAGCAGCTAAGCGCCGCCGCGCCGCGTCTTCCTTGCCGCCTGAAGCTTCTGCCGCCGCCGCCGTTGCTTGGATCCGGCACCGGCCGGCCAGATCCGCTTGTTCCCGGCCGGATTCGGAGCTCCCCGTTGCCCGCCGGACCTCTGCCTCGCCCCGCCCACGCTGGAGTCAGGCGACCTTGCGGGAGGTCGCCTGCGCGCTTCGCCGTCCGGGACCCGATCGGGAGGAGCCCGATCCACCAGCGTTGACCCACGTGGGCCTCCCGCGACCCGCCCACCTCGCCTGGCCCAATTCCCCAACCTGGGCCTCAGCCCACATGGTGAGAACCCGCCTAACTCACGCCCTGAGCGCGGCATAGTTTCTCCCCGCTCACTGTTTTCGTTGTAAAAAATGACCAAGTCCCAGATCTGCAGTAATTATCATGCTAAGTTCATCGTGCTGTATATCTGCAGCCGTTGCTCCGTTTTGTGCGTGTAATATGTAAAATTGTTCGCCTCGACGCGTGCATCACTTCATACCATCGCATCATTTTCATTTGAGCTTACCTTGATGCCCTAAATGCTGTTAGAAGAGGGCTACGTGATGTTAGTTTCAGATTCTTATCAGAACATGCACTTTTGTCATTTTTCCCATGATTGATGTGTGCACCCTATGTACTTGAGTCCTACATGTTTTTTGTAATTTGCCATGCCATATTTACAGGGGTGTATGCCATGTATTTTTGTGATCTCTGTGGTTACTAGCACAAGCATGCAAACTAGGCTTCATGATGTTGCTGATTTCAGCCGCTGTTCTGCTGATATTTTTATGCCATGTAAACTTGATGCTACCGAGAGTTCCATGCTTATTTTGAGATACTTTAGTAAGGTTGTTTTGAACATATGGTTTTTCACTATCCATCAATGCCTTTTTTTGCAATTATGGATCACCCTAGCTTGACTCACTCGAGCTCTACATTTGCTATAAAATGTTTCCTGGCAGATTGTTTACATGTTATTCAATTATGCCAAGGTTGTTGTAGTTGATCCGTGTATGCTATGATGTTGTTCTTGCTATTTATAGCTTCTATGCCATGTCTTCTTACTGTGAGTTGCTTTGCCATGCCATGTATTGCTCTGTGGTGAGTGGTTCAAGCTCACTAACATGCCTACTTATTGTTGTTCCTGCCATGTTTAAATCTGTAATATAACTTGCCATGTTTACATGGGTGCCATCATATTTTCTGGTCCTTTTTGGCTCATGGTCAGTAAAGGAATTTTGTTCTAAGCAATTAGTAGATTCTTGCCATGCCTTTGTTTGCCATGATAAGTTCCTGTAACATGCTGTTTGATAGCTCTAAACTTTGCAACCTGATGTTATTTCTGCTAAGCCTGAAACTATTAGTATATGCAATCTTGCCATGTCTTTTTGAGCATGTTCTAGTTGTTTCTGGAGATAGCTCAGTGTTCATGTTTTGTCATGCTTTACCTGTACATCATGCCCATGCCTTTAGTTATCATGTTGAGGTGCTGTAGCATGTTGTTTTGATGCTTGCAATATGCCTAGTTGCTGTTTTGGACAGATTGTTGCTATAACTTGTTTCATGTGTATGTGTTGCACCGTTGTTCCGTTTTGAGTGTGCTCTATATGAAACTTGCTTGATTTTGCATGTAGTTTCATATTATCATGTTGAATCGTTGTTTTGAGGTGTTTGCTTGATGTTTGTATGCATTTTGCATCAATGTCATGCTTATCTTGTTTTGCTCATATCTTCTAGGCCGTAGCTCCGAATCTAATGAACATTATATGTAACTTGACTAGAATTTCGTGTAGATCATCGTGGTGCATCTTAACTTGCTGTTTAACAACTTTAACATAAGGTTTATTCAGATCTGGACCAATTTTGAAATTTGCATATGAGGACTTACCGGAATTGTTCTATGTTCTTTCCGGCCTCATTTAAACTTGCTTTGATGTGTTGCTCTTGTTTGCATCATCCCTTGCCATGAGTAGCTTCATGTAGATTTTTCATGCATCATGCTTGTTGTGCATCTTGTCATGTTTATGTGTGGTGTGTTTACCTTGTTGTGTGCTTCTTCTTGTTAGTTCCTGTTTCGTTGCGATCGTGAGGATTCGTTCGTCTACGCTTGGTTCGGCTTCATCCGTTCGTCATCTTCATGGACTCGTTCTTCTTCCTTGTGGGATTTCAGGCAAGATGACCGCTACCCTGGATCTCACTACTATCATTGCTATGCTAGTTGCTTCGTTCTATCGCTATGTTGCGCTACCCATCACTTGTTCCTCAAGCCATCCCATATTGCCATGTCAGCCTCTAACCGTTTGCACCCTTCCTAGCAAACCGTTTTTTGGCTATGTTACCTCTTTGCTCAGCCCCTCTTATAGCGTTGCTAGTTGCAGGTGAAGATGAAGTTTGTTCCTTGTTGGAACATGGAGGTGTTGTTCCTTGTTGGAACATGTTTACTTGTTGGGATATCACAATATATCTTATATTATTAATGCATCTATATATTTGGTAAAGGGTGGAAGGCTCGGCCTTATGCTTGGTGTTTTGTTCCACTCTTGCCGCCCTAGTTTCCGTCATATCGGTATTATGTTCCCGGATTTTACGTCCCTAACGCAGTCGGGTGATTTATGGGACCCCCTTGACAGTTCGCTTTGAATAAGACTCCTCCAAAGAAGGCCCAACATTGGTTTTACCATTTGCCTCACCACTACCTACCTTTCCCTTGGGAGTAATTAACCCAAGGGTCATCTTTATTCAGCCCCGGGCCAATGCTTGTCTAAGTGTTGGTCCAAACTAGAGTGCTTTGCGCGCCCCTCAAGGAAACTTGGGGTCTGGTTTTAGTTGTACGGACTGCTCATCCGGTCGTGGCACTGAGGCGAGATCTGACGGCTACTATCGTGGTGTAGGCACGCCGGAGGTCTTGCTGGTCTTGTTTTATTCTTTGTCGAAATGTCTTGTAGCCGGGATTCCGAGACTGATTGGGTCTTCCGGGAGAAGGAATATCCTTCGTTGATCGCGAGAGCTTATCATGGGATAAGTTGGGACACCCTGCAGGGTTTGAACTTTCGAGAGCCGTGCCCGCGTTATGTGGCAGATGGGAATTTCTTAATATCCGGTTGTAGTAAACTTGAAGCAAACTCTTCTAAAATACACCAACCGTGGTGCGTAACTGCGTGAGTGTCTCTTTTCGGGGTTGATCGAGAGGAGAACACGGCTTCGGGTTATGTCGGCGTAAGTAGGAGTTCAGGATCACTTCTTGATCATTACTAGTTGACGACCGTTCCTTTGTTTCTCTTCTCGCTCTCATTTGCGTATGTTAGCCACCATATATGCTTAGCGCCGCTGCAACCTCACCACTTTACCCTTCCTTTCCCTTTAAACTTTGCTAGTCTTGATACCCATGGTAATGGGATTGTTGAGTCCTCGTGGCTCACAGATTACTACACCACCAGTTGCAGGTACAGGTTTACGATGATCATGACGCGAGAGCTTGCTTGCGTTGAGTTCTTCTTCTGCGTCTTCTTTGATCAGGGGATAGGTTCCAGGTCGGCAGCCTGGGCTAGCAGGGTGGATGTTGTTTGAGTTTCTGTTTATGTTCCATCCGTAGTCGGATGTTGATCTCTTGTATATGATGTGATGTTGTATTCTTGTGGCATTCGTGCCTTATGTATGTATCCCTATGTATTATGTAATGTTGATGTAATGATATCCACCTTGTAAAAGCGTTTCAATATGCGGGTCTATCCTTGGTGGGACCGTCGAGTTCCTTTTGGATAGGGTCGCATATTGGGCGTGACAAGTTGGTATCAGAGCCTCGACCGACCTTAGGAGCCCCCTTGATTGATCGTGTAGTTTCGCCGTTGTTGAGTCTAGAAGAAAACTATTTTTGGAGTCTAGTTATATCGGAGAGTAGGAATTCTTTTTACTCCTCAGCCCCTTCGTCGCTCTGGTAAGGAATCTTGACGTAGGTGTTTTGAATTACTCCTCTTCCCCTTCAAATTTTTCTTTAGGTTCACGCAGTTGGTTTTCCGGTAGTTGTTCCTCAGCTCCTTTTATCCGGTGCATTTCTCGTCAAGTTGACTCGAGCCTCTTCATCGTTGTCAAGTCCAATCCTCAGTTGTTTTGTTTTCCCACCCGCCCACCCTTCTTCTTCCCGGAACCGGAGTCCGTAATCGAGTATCCTTCCTTCTCGTGTGAAGTTTTTTCTCTCCTCAATGATTTCAACGGTGTTTTCTCTTCAAGATATTCGTTGGTTCCCCTTCCAAGTTGCCTTTGTTTTCCGCCTCCCACCCTCTTCTTCCCGGAGCTCGAGTCTTTTTCGCCATCAATTTCATTCAGACGAGTCTCTTGATCTTCCCTCAATTATTTCAACGGTGAATTCTCGTCTTGTTCATCATTCTTCATCCCTTTTCTTTTTCCGGTGCTCTCAATTCAAGTTTTTTTCGGGTTGATCATATTCTTTTCCTTGGATCAAGTGTTTTCCCCTTGCTCATTCGCCTCTCGCCAGTTTATCATTCCGGAGTTCGAAAGACATCTCAGGAGATTCGTATGTGTTTCAATTAATTCGAGGTTGTCACCTCATTCAAATATTTCAATTGTTCCGGTGCATCATCTATCTGTTCAATAATCCTTTTCAACGGTGTTTTCTTTTTAGTGGGCCCTAACCCACAGGTCTTTCCCAGGATTTTACCTGACTCTCCTAATTTCCCCGGAGTTATTCTCAATTCTTTTCAAGTGTGACGTAAGAATGAATATCATCAGTCACTTGCCTTTTCCAAGATCAATTTCAAATCATTTCATTGTTGGCTCATCCTCTCTGTTTTTCATTCTTCCGGAGTATCTCAGTAATTTTGGTGGTGTTTCTCGTCGTCATTTGAAGACCGAAGAAGAGTTTTTCCTCTAAATCTTGTCCGTTCTCCCGAAGATTCATGGTTCTAGCTTCATGCTATCCTCTCGAATTATTCCGTTTGTTAGAGATTCTTTTCTTACCCATCCGGAGTATTTCAGGAGTTGCTTTTCTGTTCCGATCATCCGGAGGCCATCTTTTCGGAATATCTCTCCATTCTAAGTTTTTCAAATTCGTTCTCCAATTATTCAATATTCGTGCCCCTTTGTTCGTTTCAATATTCTTCCGGTGCTTCGTTCAAGTATTCTTCTGTCAGTTCGCGATCTCTTTGCTCTCTTGCATTTTAATTCCCTCAGGTATCTTCGTGCTTTTCTAATTCTTTCCGGTGATCCGTTCTCTTCTCTTTGTTCATTTTCATTTTCACGATGGTTCGTTCAAGATTCTTTTTCCTTGATTATCATTTTAATTAATTCGTTCTTTTCAACCCTACCGGTGGTTCATGAAGACCTTCTCAAGTTTGCGATATGTCACTTCTCAATTCTTTTTCAAGAAGAATAAGTAGTTTGCAAAATCCATTGTTTGTCATCAATTTAATTTGATGAAGGATAAGCATACAATAAATCTTATTCTTATTTCATCCAAGTATTTAATCCTTTCCTTCGGAGTTTGTTCTTGATGGATAAATTCTACTTCCAAGTGTTTTCATCTTTTCTTTTCCGGAGTTCAATTAGTTCCTCGGCCATCTCGTCGGAACCTCCATCTAAATCATCGCAATGCTCATCTTATTCTTTCTCCCTTCATTTTATCTCGTCATCCTTTTGTTACGGAGTTCTTCATGGTGGTTCTTCATGATTTAATTCATTCTTCAAGAGTTCATCAAGATTCGTGTTGGTGGAGTTCAAGTATCTTTTCTTCTCGCATTTCGAAGTGCAAACAAGTCTCCGTATTCTTTTGAAGTGGAGTTTTGCATTTCTTCGTTCCTCTCAGCTACCCAATCATTTCCGTTTGTGGTCTGTTATCACCTCATAATTTTGGGATGTTATCCATAAGTCCACAACAATCTTATTCTTTTCGATGGTGATTTTTTTTCAACAACTCTGTTCAATCCTTCCTTCTAAGTTCTTTTCATTCAATTCTTTCAATTCTTTCCGGAGGTTTTGTGTCATGTCTTCATCAAGTATCATTCCATCCTCTCAAGTTTGAGTTCTATTCCTCCATGTTTTAGCCGGAGTGCTGCCTAAATCCTTTCAGTCTTATCCGTTTCTTTTCTCATTCTAACCACTCCGGTTAGAACGAGTCGTTTCATAGTCTATCTGATTCCGTGAGCTTTCAATTCTCGCCATTCTCGTCGTGCCTCTCTTCTTCTCGAGTGCTCTCGATTCTTTGCTTCTTCTCTTGAGTTTTTGTTTCACCTCATCCCTTTTCCCTCCCGTCTCGGTCCTAAGATCTCAGGACGAGATCTCTTGTTAGTGGAGGAGTGTTGTAACGCCCCGGATTCGATGCGCTAGGTGTCCTTCAGTTATTCGCTGCCATTGCCATGTCATGTGCTTGCGTGTTGCACTTTGCAATGTCATCATCTGCATTTCATAGCATGTCATCATGTGCATTTCATTTTGCATACATGTTCGTCTCATGCATCCGAGCATTTTCCCCGTTGTCCGTTTTGCAATCCGGCACTCCTATGTCTCCGGCCGCCTTTTGCCTCTTTTTCGTGCGGGTGTTAAATGTTCTCGGAATGGGTTGCAACTTGTCGTGCGGTCTTATTATAGTGTAGACAGAGCGCCTGCCAAGTTTCATCGCGTTCGGAGTCCATTTGATAGCCCAACCGTTAAACCAATAACCGCAATATAGTCGGTTTAATCGTCAGACGTTTTCGGAATCCGGAAACCGTGCCGGGCTGCACTTCATCCCTCTCTTCTCAGCCCAAGGCATTCTACACAGCCCGCCTAGGTCCAACATACCCTCCCCCTCGTGTCTGGAGCCGTTGGATCACGATCCGAGGGTCCCGAAACCCCCCTAGACCCCAAACCCTAGCAAATCTGCTATATAAGGACACCCTAGTCCATTTTTGGGCATCCCTAGCCTTCCCTACCTCCCAGGCGCTCCCTCCTCGTTTTCAGTGCCGGCCCTCTCCCCCGCCGCCACTTGTCGTCGCCCCCTCAGCCGCCTCCCAGCCACCGGGCCCTCCGGGGCCTAGATCCAGCCCGCCGTGGGCCGCCCGGGTCCGATCCGCCCGATGCAGCCCGGGCGCCACGCCGCCCGGCAGGCGCAAGACGCCCGCAACCCGCCCGAGCGCGCCCGGCTCCTCCGCCTCCTCCTCTCAATGGTCGCCGCAGTCCGACCCAAGCGCGCCGCCCGGCCTCCTCGTCTCCGCCTCGCCGAACCCCTCGCGCCGACCGTGCCCGGCGCTAAGCGCCGCGCGCGCGTCTTCCTTGCCGCTGAAGCTTACATGCGCGCCGCCGTTGCTTGGATCCGGCACCGGCCGGCCAGATCCGCTGGTTCCCGGCCGGATTCGGAGCTCCCCGTTGCCCGCCGGACCTCTGCCTCGCCCCGCCCACGCTGGAGTCGCGACCTTGCCGGAGGTCGCCTCGCCGCTCGCCGTCCGGGACCGATCGGGAGGAGCCCGATCCACCCGCGCGTTGACCCACGTGGGCCTCCCCGCGACCCGGCCCACCTCGCCCTGGCCCAATTCCCCCAACCTGGGCCTCAGCCCACATGGTGAGAACCCGCCTAACTCACGCCCTGAGCGTGGCAAAGTTTCCCCCCGCTCACTGTTGTCGTTGTAAAAAATGACCAAGTCCCAGATCTGCAGTAATTATCATGCTATGTTCATCGTACTGTATATCTGCATCTGTTCCTCCGTTTTGTGCGTGTAATATGTAAAATTGTTCACCTCGACGAGTACATCATTTCATTCCATTGCATTATTTTTTCATTTGAGCTCATCTTGATGCCCTAAATGCTGTTAGAAGAGGGCTATGTGATGTTAGTTTCAGATTCTTATCAGAACATGCACTTTTGTCATTTTCCATGATTGATGTGTGCACCCTATGTACTTGAGTCCTACATGTGTTTTGTAATTTGCCATGCCATATTTATAGGGGTGTATGCCATGTATTTTTGTGATCTCTGTGGTGACTAGTACAAGCATGCAAACTAGGCTTCATGATGTTGCTGATTTCAGCCCACATTACTGCTTGATATTTTTATGCCATGTAAACTTGATGCTACCGAGAGTTCCATGCTTATTTTGAGATACTTTAGTAAGGATGTTTTGAACATATGGTTTTGCACTATCCATCAATGCCTTTTTTTGCAATTATGGATCACCCTAGCTTGACTCACTCGAGCTCTACTTTTGCTATAAAATGTTTCCTGGCAGATTGTTTACATGTTATTCAATTATGCCAAGGTTGTTGTAGTTGATCCGTGTATGCTATGATGTTGTTCTTGCCATTTATAGATTCTATGCCATGTCTTCTTACTGTGAGTTGCTTTGCCATGCCATGTATTGCTCTGTGGTGAGTGGTTCAAACTCACCAACATGCCTACTTATTGTTGTTCCTGCCATGTTTAAATCTGTAATATAACTTGCCATGTTTACATGGGTGCCATCATATTTTCTGGTCCTTTTTGGCTCATGGTCAGTAAAGGAATTTTGTTCTAAGCAATTAGTAGATTTTTGCCATGACTTTGTTTGCCATGATAAGTTCCTGTAACATGTTGTTTGATAGCTCTAAACTTTGCAACCTGATGTTATTTCTGCTAAGCCTGAAACTATTATTATATGCAATCTTGCCATGTCTTTTTGAGCATGTTCTTGTTGTTTCTGGAGATAGCTCAGTGTTCATGTTTTGTCATGCTTTACCTGTACATCATGCCCATGCCTTTAGTTTTCATGTTGAGGTGCTTTAGCATGTTGTTTTGATGCTTGCAATATGCCTAGTTGCTGTTTTGGACAGATTGTTGCTATAACTTGTTTCATGTGTATGTGTTGCACCGTTGTTCCGTTTTGAGTGTGCTCTATATGAAACTTGCTTGATTTTGCATGTAGTTTCATATTATCATGTTGCATCCTTGTTTTGAGGTGTTTGCTTGATGTTTGTATGCATTTTGCATCAATGCCATGTTTATCTTGTTTTGCTCATATCTTCTAGGCCGTAGCTCCGAATCTAATGAACTTTATATGTAACCTGACTAGAATTTCGTGTAGATCATCGTGGTGCATCTTAACTTGCTGTTTAACAACTTTAACATAAGGTTTATTCAGATCTGGACCAATTTCGAAATTTGCATATGAGGACTTACCGGAATTGTTCTATGTTATTTCCGGCCTCATTTAAACTTGCTTTGATGTGTTGCTCTTGTTTGCATCATCCCTTGCCATGAGTAGCTTCATGTAGCTTTGTCATAAATCATGCTTGTTGTGCATCTTGTCATGTTTATGTGTGGTGTGTTTACCTTGTTGTGTGCTTATTCTTGTTAGTTCCTGTTTCGTTGCGATCGTGAGGATTCGTTCGTCTACGCTTGGTTCGGCTTCATCCGTTCGTCTTCTTCATGGACTCGTTCTTCTTCCTTGCGGGATTTCAGGCAAGATGACCGCTACCCTGGATCTCACTACTATCATTGCTATGTTAGTTGCTTCGTTCTATCGCTATGTTGCGCTACCCATCACTTGTTCCTCAAGCCATCCCATATTGCCATGTCAGCCTCTAACCGTTTGCACCCTTCCTAGCAAACCGTTGTTTGGATATGTTACCGCTTTGCTGAGCCCCTCTTATAGCGTTGCTAGTTGCAGGTGAAGATGAAGTTTGTTCCTTGTTGGAACATGGAGGTGTTGTTCCTTGTTGGAACATGTTTACTTGTTGGGATATCACAATATATCTTATATTATTAATGCATCTATATACTTGGTAAAGGGTGGAAGGCTCGGCCTTATGCTTGGTGTTTTGTTCCACTCTTGCCGCCCTAGTTTCCGTCATATCAGTATTATGTTCCCGGATTTTGCGTCCCTAACGCGGTCGGGTGATTTATTGGACCCCCTTGACAGTTCGCTTTGAATAAGACTCCTCCAAGGCCCAACATTGGTTTTACCATTTGCCTCACCACTACCTACCTTTCCCTTGGGAGTAATTAACCCAAGGGTCATCTTTATTCAGCCCCTGTGCCAATGCTTGTCTAAGTGTTGGTCCAAACTAGAGTGCTTTGCAGCGCCCCTCAAGGAAACTTGGGGTGCGGTTTTAGTTATGCGGACTGCTCATCCGGTCGTGGCACGAGACGAGATCTGGCGGCTACTATCGAGGTGTCGACGCCGGAGGTCTTCTTTGGTCTTGTTTTATTGCTGTCGAAATGTCTTGTAGCCGGGATTCCGAGACTGATCGGGTCTTCCCGGGAGAAGGAATATCCTTCGATTGATCGCGAGAGCTTATCATGGGATAAGTTGGGACACCCTGCAGGGTTTGAACTTTCGAGAGCCGTGCCAGCGGTTATGTGGCAGATGGGAATTTGTTAATATCCGGTTGTAGTAAACTTGAAGCAAACTCTTCTAAAATACACCAACCGTAGCGTGAATGTGAGTGTCTCTTTTCGGGGTTGATCGAGAGGAGAACGCGGCTTCTAGGTTATGTCGGCGTAAGTAGGAGTTCAGGATCACTTCTTGATCATTACTAGTTGTGACCGTTCCTTTGTTTCTCTTCTCGCTCTCATTTGCGTATGTTAGCCACCATATATGCTTAGCCGCTGCTGCAACCTCACCACTTTACCCTTCCTTCCCCATTAAGCTTTGCTAGTCTTGATACCCATGGTAATGGGATTGCTGAGTCCTCGTGGCTCACAGATTACTACACCACCAGTTGCAGGTACAGGTTTACGATGATCATGACGCGAGAGCGATGCTTGCTTGCGTTGAGTTCTTCTTTTGCGTCTTCTTCGATCAGGGGATAGGTTCCAGGTCGGCAGCCTGGGCTAGCAGGGTGGATGTTGTTTGAGTTTCTGTTTATGTTCCATCCGTAGTCGGATGTTGATCTCTTGTATATGATGTGATGTTGTATTCTTGTGGCATTCGTGCCTTATGTGTGTATCCCTATGTATTATGTAATGTTGATGTAATGATATCCACCTTGCAAAAGCGTTTCAATATGCGGGTCTATCCTTGGTGGGACCGTCGAGTTCCTTTTGGATAGGATCGCATATTGGGTGTGACAAGTTGGTCTCAGAGCCTCGACCGACCTTAGGAGCCCCCTTGATTGATCGTGTAGTTTGGCCGTTGTTGAGTCTAGAAGAAAACTATTTTTGGAGTCTAGTTATATCGGAGAGTAGGAATTCTTTTTACTCCTCAGCCCCTAAATGCCGCTCTGGTAAGGAATCTTGACTTAGGTGTTTTGAATTACTCCTCTTCCCCTTCAAATTTTTCTTTAGGTTCACGCAGTTGGTTTTCCGGTAGTTGTTCCTCAGCTCCTTTTATCCGGTGCATTTCTCGTTAAGTTGACTCGAGCCTCTTCATCATTGTCAAGTCCAATCCTCAGTTGTTTTCTTTTCCCACCCGCCCACCCTTCTTCTTCCCGGAACCGGAGTCCGTAATCGAGTATCCTTCCTACTCGTGTGAAGTTTTTTCTCTCTCTCCTCAATGATTTCAACCGGTGTTTTCTCTTCAAGATATTCGTTGGTTCCCCCTTCCAAGTTGCCTTTGTTTTCCGCCTCCCACCCTCTTCTTCCCGAACTCGAGTCTTTTTCGGCCATCAATTTCATTCGTACGGAGTCTCTTCAGTCTTCCCTCAATTATTTCAACCGGTGAATTCTCGTCTTGTTCATCATTCTTCATCCCTTTTCTTTTTCATGTGCTCTCAATTCAAGTTTTTTTCGGGTTGATCATATTCTTTTCCTTGGATCAAGTGTTTTCCCCTTGCTCATTCGCCTCGCCAGCTTTTTATCATTCCGAGTTGAAAGACATCTCGGGAGATTCGTACGTGTTCCAATTAATTCGAGGTTGTCACCTCATTCAAATATTTCAATTGTTCCGTGCATCATCTATCTGTTCAATAATCCTTTTCAACGGTGTTTTCTTTTTAGTGGGCCCTAACCCACGTGTCTTTCGAGGATCTTACCTGACTCTCCTAATTTCCCCGGAGTTATTCTCAATTCTTTTCAAGTGTGACGTAAGAATGAATATCATCAGTCACTTGCCTTTTCCAAGATCAATTTCAAATCATTTCATTGTTGGCTCATCCTCTCTGTTTTTCATTCTTTCGGAGTATCTCAGTAATTTTGGTGGTGTTTCTCGTCGTCATTTGAAGATCGAAGAAGAGTTTTTCCTCTAAATCTTGTCCGTTCTCCCGAAGATTCATGGTTCTAGCTTCATGCTATCCTCTCGAATTATTCCGTTTGTTAGAGATTCTTTTCTTACCCATCCGGAGTATTTCAGGAGTTGCTTTTCTGTTCCGATCATCCGGAGGCCATCTTTTCGGAATATCTCTCCATTCTAAGTTTTTCAAATTCGTTCTCCAATTATTCAATATTCGTGCCCCTTCGTTCGTTTCAATATTCTTCCGGTGCTTCGTTCAAGTATTCTTCTGTCAGTTCGCGATCTCTTTGTTCTCTTGCATTTTAATTCCCTTAAGTATCTTCGTGGTTTTCTAATTCTTTCCGGCGACCTGTTCTCTTCTCTTTGTTCATTTTCATTTTCACGATGGTTCGTTCAAGATTCTTTTTCCTTCATTATCATTTTAATTCATTCGTTCTTTTCAACCCTACCGGTGGTTCATGAAGACCTTCTCAAGTTTGCGATATGTCACTTCTCAATTCTTTTCCAAGAAGAATAAGTAGTTTGCAAAATCCATTGTTTGTCATCAATTTAATTTGATGAAGGATAAGCATACAATAAATCTTATTCTTATTTCATCCAAGTATTTAATCCTTTCCTTCGGAGTTTGTTCTTGATGGATAAATTCTACTTCCAAGTGTTTTCATCTTTTCTTTTCCGGAGTTCAATTAGTTCCTCGGCCATCTCGTCGGAACCTCCATCTAAATCATCACAATGCTCATCTTATTCTTTCTCCCTTCATTTTATCTCGTCATCCTTTTGTTACCGGAGTTCTTCATGGTGGTTCTTCATGATTTAATTCATTCTTCAAGAGTTCATCAAGATTCGTGTTGGTGGAGTTCAAGTATCTTTTCTTCTCGCATTTCGAAGTGCAAACAAGTCTCCGTATTCTTTTGAAGTGGAGTTTTGCATTTCTTCGTTCCTCTCAGCTACCCAATCATTTTCGTTTGTGGTCGGTTATCACCTCATAATTTTGGGATGTTATCCATAAGTCCACAACAATCTTATTCTTTTCGGTGGTGATTTTTTTTCAACAACTCCGTTCAATCCTTCCTTCTAAGTTCTTTTCATTCAATTCTTTCAATTCTTTCCGGAGGTTTTGTGTCATGTCTTCAGCAAGTATCATTCCATCCTCTCAAGTTCGAGTTCTATTCCTCCATGTTTTAGCCGGAGTGCTGCCTAAATCCTTTCAGTCTTATCCGTTTCTTTTCTCATTCTAACCACTCCGGTTAGAACGAGTCGTTTCATACTCTATCTGATTCCGTGAGCTTTCAATTCTCGTCATTCTCGTCGTGCCTCTCTTCTTCTCGAGTGCTCTCGATTCTTTGCTTCTTCTCTTGAGTTTTTGTTTCACCTCATCCCTTTTCCCTCCCGTCTCAGTCCTAAGATCTTGGGACGAGATCTCTTGTTAGTGGAGGAGTGTTGTAACGCCCCGGATTCGATGCGCCAGGTGTCCTTCAGTTATTCGCTGCCATTGCCATGTCATGTGCTTGTGTGTTGCACTTTGCCATGTCATCATCTGCATTTCATATCATGTCATCATGTGCATTTCATTTTTCATACATGTTCGTCTCATGCATCCGAGCATTTTCCCCGTTGTCCGTTTTGCAATCCGCACTCCTATGTCTCCGGCGCCCTTTTGCCTCTTTTCGTGTGCGGGTGTTAAATGTTCTTGGAATGGGTTGCAACTTGTCGTGCGGTCTTATTATAGTGTAGACAGAGCGCCTGCCAAGTTTCATCGCGTTCGCGGTCCATTTGATAGCCCAACCGTTAAACCAATAACCGCAATATAGTCGGTTTAATCGTCGGACGTTTTCGGTATCCGGAAACCGTGTCGGGCCGCACTTCATCCCTCTCTTCTCAGCCCAAGGCATTCTACACAGCCCGCCTAGGTCCAACATACCCCCCCTCCTCGTGTCTGGAGCCGTTGGATCGCGATCCGAGGGTCCCGAAACCCCCCTAGACCCCAAACCCTAGCAAATCTGCTATATAAGGACACCCTAGTCCATTTTTGGGCACCCCTAGCCTTCCCTACCTCCCAGGCGCTCCATCCTCGTTTTCAGTGCCGGCCCTCTCCCCCGCCGCCACTTGTCGCCGCCTCGGCCGCCTCCCGCCACCGGGCCCTCCGGAGATCCAGCCGCCGTGGGCCGCCTGGGCCCGATCCCGCCCGATGCAGCCTGGCGCCCGCGCCCCTGCAGCAGACGCTCAAGAACCCGTCGGAGCGCCGCCCTACTCCTCCGCCTCCTCTCAGCAGTCGCCGCCGTCGACCCAAGCGCCGCTGCCGGCCTCTCCTCGTCCGCCTGGGAGCCCCTCGCGCCCCGACCGTGCCGAGCAGCTTGCGCCGCGTCTTCCTTGCCGCCTGAAGCTTCTGTCGCCGCCGCCGTTGCTTGGATCCGGCACCGGCCGGCCAGATCCGCTGGTTCCCGGCCGGATTCGGAGCTCCCCGTTGCCCGCCGGACCTCTGCCTCGCCCCGCCCACGCTGGAGTCCCGCGCGACCTTGCCGGAGGTCGCCTCGCCGCTCGCCGTCCGGGACCGATCGGGAGGAGCCCGATCCACCCGCGCGTTGACCCACGTGGGCCTCCCCGCGACCCGGCCCACCTCGCCCTGGCCCAATTCCCCCAACCTGGGCCTCAGCCCACATGGTGAGAACCCGCCTAACTCACGCCCTGAGCGCGGCATAGTTTCCCCCCGCTCACTGTTTTCGTTGTAAAAAATGACTGTCCCAGATCTGCAGTAATTATCATGCTATGTTCATCGTGCTGTATATCTGCATCCGTAGCTCTGTTTTGTGCGTATAATATGTCGAATTGTTTGCCTCGACGAGTACATAATTTCATTCCATTGCATCATTTTCATTTGAGCTCATCTTGATGCCCTAAATGCTGTTAGAAAAGGGCTATGTGATGTTAGTTTCAGATTCTTATCAGAACATGCACTTTTGTGATTTTTTCCATGATTGATGTGTGCACCCTATGTACTTGAGTCCTACATGTGTTTTGTTATTTGCCATTCCATCTTTACAGGGGTGTATGCCATGTATTTTTGTGATCTCTGTGGTGACTAGCACAAGCATGCAAACTAGGCTTCATGATGTTGCTGATTTCAGCCCCTGTTCTGCTGATATTTTTATGCCATGTAAACTTGATGCTACCGAGAGTTCCATGCTTATTTTGAGATATTTCAGTAAGGATATTTTGAACATATGGTTTTGCTCTATCCATCCATGCCTTTTTTTGCAATTATGGATCAACCTAGCTTGACTCACTCGAGCTCTACTTTTGCTATAAAATGTTTCCTGGCAGATTGTTTACATGTTATTCAATTTTTCCAAGGTTGTTGTAGTTGATCCGTGTATGCTATGATGTTGTTTTTGCCATTTATAGCTTATATGCCATGTCTTCTTACTGTGAGTTGCCTTTTCATGCCATGTATTGCTCTGTGCTGAGTGGTTCAAGCTCACTAACATGCCTACTTATTGTTGTTCCTGCCATGTTTAAATCTGTAATATAACTTGCAATTTTTACATGGGTGCCATCATATTTTCTGATCCTTTTTGGCTCATGGTCAGTAAAGGACTTTTGTTCTAAGAAATTAGTAGATTTTTACCATGCCTTTGTTTGCCATGATAAGTTCCTGTAACATGTTGTTTGGTAGCTCTAAACTTTGCAACTTGATGTTATTTCTGCTAAGCCTGAAACTGTTATTATATGCAATCTTGCCATGTCTTTTTGAGCATGTTCTAGTTGTTTCTGGAGATAGCTCAGTGTTCATGTTTTGTCATGCTTTACCTGTAAATTATGCCCATGCCTTTAGTTTTCATGTTGATGTGATGTAGCATGTTGTTTTGTTGCTTGCAATATGCCTAGTTGCTGTTTTGGACAGATTGTTGCTATAACTTGTTTCATGTGTATGTGTTGCACCGTTTCTCCGTTTTCAGTGTGCTCTATATGAAACTTGCTTGATTTTGCATCTGGTTTCATATTATCATGTTGCATCCTTGTTTTGAGGTGTTTGCTTGATGTTTGTATGCATTTTGCATCAATGTCATGCTTATCTTGTTTTACTCATATCTTCTAGGCCGTAGCTTCGAATGTAATGAACTTTATATGTAACTTGACTACAATTTGGTGTAGATCATCGTGGTGCATCTTAACTTGTTGTTTAACAACTTGAACATAAGGTTTATTCAGATCTGAACCAATTTCGAAATTTGCATATGAGGACTTACCGGAATTGTTCTATGTTGTTTCCGGCCTCATTTAAACTTGCTTTGATGTGTTGCTCTTGTTGGCATCATCCCTTGCCATTAGTAGCTTCCTGTAGCTTTGTCATGCATCATGCTTGTTGTGCATATTGTCATGTTTATGTGTGGTGTGTTTACCTTGTTGTGTGCTTCTTCTTGTTAGTTCTTGTTTTGTTGCGATCGTGAGGATTCGTTCGTCTACGCTTGGTTCGGCTTCATCCGTTCGTCTTCTTCATGGACTCGTTCTTCTTCCTTGCGGGATTTCAGGCAAGATGACCGCTACTGGATCTCACTACTATCATTGCTATGCTAGTTGCTTCGTTATATCGCTATGTTGCGCTACCTATCACTTGTTCCTCAAGCCATCCCATATTGCCATGTCAGCCTCTAACCGTTTGCATCCTTCCTAGCAAACCGTTGTTTGGCTATATTACCGCTTTGCTCAGCCCCTCTTATAGCGTTGCTAGTTGCAGGTGAAGATGAAGTTTGTTCCTTGTTGGGACATGGAGGTGTTGTTCCTTGTTGGAACATGTTTACTTGTTGGGATATCACAATATATCTTATATTATTAATGCATCTATATAGTTGGTAAAGGGTGGAAGGCTCGGCCTTATGCTTGGTGTTTTGTTCCACTCTTGCCGCCCTAGTTTCCGTCATATGGGTATTATGTTCCTGGATTTTGCGTCCCTAACGCGGTCGGGTGATTTTTGGGACCCCCTTGACAGTTCGCTTTGAATAAGACTCCTCCAGCAAGGCCCAACATTGGTTTTACCATTTGCCTCACCACTACCTACCTTTCCCTTGGGAGTATTTAACCCAAGGGTCATCTTTATTCAGCCCCCCCGGGCCAATGCTTGTCTAAGTGTTGGTCCAAATTAGAGTGCTTTGCAGCGCCCCCTCAAGGAAACTTGGGGTCTGGTTTTAGTTGTACGGACTGCTCATCCGGTCGTGGCCTGAGACGAGATACGCGCGGCTACTATCAGGGTGTCGGCACGCCGGGAGGTCTTGCTGGTCTTGTTTTATTGCTGTCGAAATGTCTTGTAGCCGGGATTCCGAGACTGATCGGGTCTTCCCGGGAGAAGGAATATCCTTAGTTGATCGCGAGAGCTTATTATGTGATAAGTTGGGACACCCCTGCAGGTTTTGAACTTTCGAGAGCCGTGCCCGCGGTTATGTGGCAGATGGGAATTTGTTAATATCCGGTTGTAGTAAACTTGAAGCAAACTCTTCTAAAATACACCAACCGTGGTGCGTAATCGTGAGTGTGTCTTTTTCGGGTTGATCGAGAGGAGAACACGGCTTACGGGTTATGTCTCGACGTAAGTAGGAGTTCAGGATCACTTCTTGATCATTACTAGTTGACGACCGTTCCTTTGTTTCTCTTCTCGCTCTCATTTGCGTATGTTAGCCACCATATATGCTTAGCCGCTGCTGCAACCTCACCACTTTACCCTTCCTTTCCCTTTAAACTTTGCTAGTCTTGATACCCATGGTAATGGGATTGTTGAGTCCTCGTGGCTCATGATTACTACACCACCAGATTGCCAGTGTACAGTGTTTACGATGATCATGACGCGAGAGCTTGCTTGCGTTGAGTTCTTCTTCTGCGTCTTCTTTGATCGTGGGATAGGTTCTGTGTCGGCAGCTGGGCTAAAGGTGGTGGATGTTGTTTGAGTTTCTGTTTATGTTCCATCCGTAGTCGGATGTTGATCTCTTGTATATGATGTGATGTTGTATTCTTGTGGCATCCGTGCCTTATGTATGTATCCCTATGTATTATGTAATGTTGATGTAATGATATCCACCTTGCAAAAGCGTTTCAATATGCGGGTCTATCCTTGGTGGGACCGTCGAGTTCCTTTTGGATAGGGTCGCATATTGGGCGTGACAGAATAGAAGGCGGAGGCCAAACGAATGGCCGCGGAACTCACGTCGGTAAAAAACGACGGTGAGAAGCATGAGGCCAGGGTGGCCGAGGTGCAACAAGAGCTCAAGGATGTCATCACGAGATGTGAGGACCTTGAGCAAAAGAATAAGGAACATGCCAGCAAGCTGGCGAAGATGAAGACAGAGGTCCATGGGGCGTGGACAGAGGCATGAGAAGCTCCATCAAGTAACACTACTAGGGAAAACCCTAGTAGTAGCGCGGGTTTAATGCCCACTAGTAGCGCGGGACACCGCGCTACTAGTAAGGCGCTACAGCTATTCCTTAGCAGTAGCGCGTGCTACACGCGCTGCTGCTAAGACATATAGCCGCAGCGTTTGTTCACTCCTGCGCTACTGCTAATATAGCTAGTAGTAGCGTCTTTACTCTCCATCGCTACTAGTATTCTTTTTATCATTTTTTTATTTTTTAGTGTATTTATACGCCATTATACAAATTTTGGTACAATACCAATTATGAGGTTGTATATCAATATGTCCATAACAGTGTGTCAAATGAAGGTGGATTAGGTTCAAGTGGAGGCAACATGTGGTGCATGTAAAAAGTATACTACTAATCCAAACTTGATCTAGTTTGGACTAGTAGTACTCTTGATGTGCACCACATGTTGCCTCCACTTGAATCCAATCCGCCAAAACAAGCTATTTAATCATCATCATAGTCATTACCACCAACAGTAGCTATTTAATCATCATAGTCATAGTGTAGCACACATCATCATCTTCAAACTCATTTTAGCTAGCTAATCACCACCAACACTAGTCATGGTAGCTATCTAATCACCACCAACACTAGCTAATAATAATCATCATAGTAATTACCACCAACACTACCTATTTAATCATCATAACTCATTTCTAGCTAGCTAATCACTCCTGCTGCTCTCTCTCAGGTAAAATAACATAAAACATGTGTAGCACTCCTGCTTCATCAAAGTTGGAGCATGCAGATGAACCTGTCTCCTAATCGTGGGCTGTGCTTCTGATTGCTGCCCCCTAGTACTTCTCTGCGATCATTCACAATTTTGCTCCAGTCTTTCACTATTAAGCATTCCTCGCTATTAGAAATCATGAATGCACTAAAGTGCATTGTAGGATATCTTGGCCATAAGTTGAAGCAAACGAAGCAGATGTCATGCTTAATTACGAAAAAAGACTTGTCGTTGTGACTTACTGTATCCACTTCGAAGTTCTCGTCCAGCTTGATGCTGAAATGCCTATCATCATCTAGGAAGATTCTGTCGCACAGGCCACGCTCGTATTCGCAGTATTCGCAAATACCAAAATTCTTTTCGTCGTCAGACATTTCCTATCTTCATAGTTGAAACATTAATTGAAAATCGATCAAAGGCAACTACCAGGATACTCAACACACAAATCCGGGGCACTCGATATTTCCTACATATTCCGGCACAAGTCATGCCAAAATTCACGGAAAAATCCGGCATGACCTTTGCTAAAATAGGACATATCGAGCGCCTGAAATTTGCCGGAACGGAATGGATCAACACTTCGGCAAAACATAGGCCACCCGGAGGTATAAGCTGCAAACATGACCAGCCACTTGGGCAAGCACATATCATATTTGAGCAACACAAGATATACATTTCAAATTATTTTATAATACTCATATTGACATGAGCATTCAATAAGCAAAACCAAATCGTAAAATAAATAAGTATTCAAATTAGCATGCATTCAATAAGCAAAAGTAAATCATCTCATGTGTCCATACATCATCGCATGTTATCACTAATACATCCCGAATAGTATCATACATATAACATCACTAATACAACTAAAACCCTAGCGCACGACGGGTATCAGCGCGTGCGGTGGACACCAAAGAGAACCATCACAGGATCATAGCTCCAGTGAGATCCCTGGAGAACCTGCCAGGAATTGGAGAACATGTGCTCCAACGCAAACAAGTAGCGACGGACGTGCATGTTCTCCTCCCTGACACGGTGACGTACCACCTCCGCGGGGTCCTCAAGCCTCTGGACCATCACTGGCCCATGCGACCGCCACCAAAGGTTCGGGTCAACGTCGGGCTGACTCCTCACCAAGGTGCACCCCCCGGTAGGTAGCGCCTCCCAGTACCAGCCCGGCGGAGCCCAGTCCCGGACATGGCCCATCTGGTCAAGCAGGTGTCCTCCGACGAGTCGACGAGGATGCGGGATAGGCATCGTCGACGTCGATGCGGGAATAACTGCTTTAACTAAAGAAATAACAACAAATGTGACATGTTCAACTAGTTCTATTAATTCAACTAGTTCTTACTAAAAATAAACTTATTATCAATAAAAATAAACTAGTACCTAATTAGTACCCAGTTATTACTAACTAATTAGTACCTAGGAACTACTGCCCTAATTACCATCTAATTTGATGAACCTAGGGGTGGAAAGTGGTAGCCAATATTCCAATTATCCAACTTAAAAGTGAAATGAGTGGTCAAATTTTACTCGTTTTATTACGTATTACAATAGTGTTTATTCATCATCTAAGATAACATCATCTAAGAAAACATCCGAGCCGCATCCGTTTCCGATAACATCCGCATCCGATTCGTTTCCACCCATAGATGAACCCTAACTAATTTGATGCAACTAAATCTTGAAGATCCGTATGATGAGGTTGGGGAGGGGGAGGTGCAGGCGTGCTCTCCTCGGGTGCCTGGCAAGTAGGGAGGGGCAGGCGTCGAGGTTGGGGTCAGGGCTCGGGCGCTGTGGGCGGAGGGCGGCGGCGTCATGATCGGGGCGGCGCCGAGGTCGGGTCGGGCCGGGCGCCGAATCCGGGGTCGGGGGCGGCGTCGAGGGTATGCGGAGAGCGACGGGAGAGCGCGCGGCGGCCGACGGTCGACGGCGGCGGCGACAGCGGAGGAGTTGGATTTGGGGTAAGTGGCCGGGGGGAATGAACCGCACGGTTGAGTCAAAAGTAGCAGTAGCGCGTTTCGGGAGGTGTGCTACTACTAAGTTAGCTATAGCGTGTTTCCGGGTATGCGCTACCGCTATTCCTTTCTCTTTTTTCCCTTTTTTCATTTATTTTTATTTACATTTTATTCTTTTCCTTTCTCCTTTTTCTACTTCTTTAATTTTCATTTACTTTTCTATGTGCTTTCCATTTAATTTTATTTCCTTTAGCAGTAGTGCCTTTCTGCGTAAAAGTGCTGCTACAAACCAACTAGCGATAGCTACTGTCATGTAGATCGCTACATTACTATGTGTAGCCTATCGGCTAAACCGTGGAAATTTTAGTAGTAGCGTTTTATCTTCAGCGCTGCCATCGCTGCAATCTATGTCAGAAGCGCCGTTTACATCAGCGCGCTACTGCTACTTAGCACCAGCGTGCTTTTTTAACACGCGCTACTGCTAAAGTTATGTGTCTAAGGTTTTCCCTAGTAGTGTAAAGCAAATTGCGAATAGTAAGCAGTACTTACTGCAAAGTGTCTTTGGAGGCCAAAGATTCGAATTGCTTACCCGGGTTTGGCATTTCGCGGGCGCCTTTACGGAGCTCCCGAGGAGTGCGGCAGATGCTTCCAAGCACTATGCGGCTCGGGAGAGTGACTCCAAACTGAGGCTATTCTAGGCGCAGTTCCAAGCGCCTGAGCACCCTTCCCTCCTTGTGAATCAAATGAATCAGTTGATGGAGCTGCATCGCATGGCAAAGCGAGCCATGAAGGACCTTTGTGTTTGGCTGTGGCCATCCGAGCCCATACCGAGCAACTACTTTGGTTTGGTGGTGAAGCTATGTGATGCTACCACCCGTGTTGAAGCCGTGAAGTTCTCGCTATGCATCGAGGGGGCTCGGATGGCATTTTGGAAGACCATGGTGCACTGGCAGAAGATAAGGCCCATCGAGATGGCCAGTGGACCGCCCCCGACTGGAAAGGAGCATAGGCAGCCGGAGTAGTACTTCACCGCCGTTATGGACGGTGCTCGGGCCGCGGAGGTATAGTGTTCCAAGGATGTAATCCTTGAGTTGTTGCGTCGTGATGTATTAAACTGTGGTTTAAACCTTTATGCGTAACTATGTAGTTGTTTATGTATGGTTATATAATACTTATTTGCGCTTATGTTAATTTTGACTCCCGTGCGGCCGTTTTTATTCTGAAAGTTACCAGTCATCGGCTTCAACCCCCACGTAGATGCTACGAGGGGTGTTATATCCTCCATACTGTAACCCTTAGCCGACGTCTCGGTGCTCGTAGGCGGTAGTGTAGGAAGAGAACAAGGCAATCGGACTATGCAGCTTAATGACTATCACTTAGCAATAGGAGCTTGACTGCGGCGGCTGATAACCAGCCCCCAGTGTGGGAAAATTTGAGGCGGACCCGAAGGTTAGGCATCAACCACGTGATTTGTGCAAGGAGAAATCCTTCTTGTTAAACAGTCTAATTGCTAATGATTTGGGGTTTGATACCAGTCGTCAGATCGCTGACCAGTTCACTCCTATTATGATAGTCAGTTTCCGGCTTCCTCCACCGAGGTACTTAACCGAACTAGGCAAAGTGGTTATCCCTTTACCTTCCTAGCCGAACATGCGAGATGTAAGAAGGTAAGCACAGGAGCGGGGCAACCCAACTATTGACCCAAGACATAATTCAGAATTGATGCATATAGTGCAATATCCGAGACGCCGGACACGTTTAGAAAGTCAGGTGCCGGACTTAGCATGTGGGACGAGCGGTATGGTCGAGCCCCTAGTCTATTAGCCGGTTTGCATGTGGGGGAGGATATACGCCAGACGGGTTTCAAGGAAAAATCAAAGAGCGGGGTTAAAGAGCGTAGTACAAATAACTGTATAAGGACCTGAAAAGGCTTGCTTTTATTTCCCATAGGCTCATGACGTTTACTCGTACAATTTGAACTGCCGAACACAGCGTCGGGAAGCATAAGTTCCTTTTAAAAGAGGGGAAAAAGAAATTTACAGATGAAAGGTTTACGTAGGGCTTTGATGCGTGGGTTAACTCCCGAATTGTGCCCTATTGCACGTCCGCGCCTTTGCTTCTGTTGGAGAGAGTAACTCCATGTTTATTGTCCGTTGGTGGGTCCTTGAAAGGGAGGCTTCAAAAGGTCACTGCATTGGTGGGGCTTTATGCTGGATCGGTCCTAGATGGTACTTGTTCATCGTCCGAAGACGTATTGTTCCAAGGTACGGTCGAATCAAACTCTTGGTGGTTGAGCCCCATATCTGCCCATGGTATTTTGAGCGCGAAGTTGAGATGTCGAGGCACGTGTTGTGCTGCTGCGGGGGGCAGGCCATGGGGACGTGTTCCTATATATGTCGGACATAGGGAGGCCCATTGGACGGA
Source organism: Aegilops bicornis (assembly GCA_021605145.1). Classification (NCBI taxonomy): domain Eukaryota; kingdom Viridiplantae; phylum Streptophyta; class Magnoliopsida; order Poales; family Poaceae; genus Aegilops; species Aegilops bicornis. The sequence goes on along the minus strand of CM038669.1, from coordinate 379,725,789 downwards.
GATAGGGCCCGTCCTCGCTTGTTTGCCTCACGCGCCTTGATGGCGAGCTGGCTCTTCGGCCCTTTGTATTCGGCCGCCAATGCCGCAGTGCGTTCCTCTGTCCGAAGAGAGCGCTCTGTGTTGCCATTTACTGTGATGACGCCTTTTAGTCTGGGCATCTTCAATTTGAGGTAGGCATAGTGGGGGACGATGTTGAAACGAGAAAATTCCATGCGTCCTAGGAGGGTGTGATAGCCCCTGCTGAAGGGAGCGATATCAAAGATCAAGTCTTCGCTCCTGAAATTATTTGTAGAGCCGAATACTACTTCCAAATTGAGAATACCCAAACAACATGCTTCAATGCCAGGGAACACCCCCTTAAAGGTGGTGTTGCTGGGTTTGATCCTTGATGGATCGATTCCCATTTTCCTTACTGTATCATCATAGATCATATGGAGGCTGCTTCCACCGTCCACAAGGACTCTAGTAAGGTGGTAGCCATCAATAATTGGGTCGAGGACCAAAGCTGCCAATCCTCCATGACGGATACTGGTCGGGTGGTCCTTGCGATCGTAGGTGATCGGACATGTCGACCAATGGATTGAATTTCGGGGCTACATGCTCTATAGCGTAGACGTCCCGAAGTGCCTGTTTCCTCTCCTTCTTGGGTATATGAGTGACATAGATCATGTTCACTATCTTAACCTTAGGAGGGAATTGTTTCTGGCCTCCATTGTTCGTCCTGCGAGGTTCCTCGTCCTCCTCGTTGTGGGGGATTTTGCCCGGGTCTTCGGCTGTAGCTTTGCTGGCCTGCTTAATTACCCAACAATTATGGTTGGTATGATTGGCTGGCTTGTCTGTGGTGATGTGTATCTGGCACGACCTATCCAAGAAACGTCCAACTTGGTGGGTCCGTCCTGGGTTCCCTTAGAGGGCTTCTTTATCGGCCCTGACTTGGAATTACGGAATCATGCATTTACTGTCGTGTCATCGGCCTCAGCGCCGTTGTGTCGCTGCTTATTTTTCTTGTGGCGTGGCTTTCCATTGCCGCCTCGGACTTCCAAAGTGCCGGTGTCTTCTGGGTTGGTGCTTCTACGAGCCAACCAACTATCTTCGCCCGCACAAAAGCGGGTCATAAGGGACGTTAGGGCCCCCATTGTCTTCGGCTTATCTTGGCCGAGCTGGTGTGCCAGCCATTCGTCCCGGATACTGTGCCTAAACCCGGCTATGGCTTCGGCATCCGGGCAGTCAACTATCTGATTCTTTTTAGTCAGGAACCGATTCCAGAGTTGTCGGGCTGACTTCCTGGGATGTTGGACCACATGGCTCAAGTCATCGGCGTCCGGAGGCTGGACATAGGTGCCTTGAAAGTTGGCTCGAAAAGCATCTTCGAGTTCTTCCCAGCTCCCCATGGTGTCTTCTGGGAGGTTGTTCAACCAATGCCGGGCTGGTCCTTTGAGCTTTAATGGCAGATATTTGATGGCGTGGAGGTCCTCTTCTCGTGCCATATGAATGTGGAGAAGAAAGTCTTCACTCCACACGACCGGGTCTGTAGTTCCATCGCATGGCTCGATATTTACGGGTTTAAACCCTTCTGGGAATTGGTGTTGCACCGCCTCATCCGTGAAGCACATTGGGTGAGGGCGCCCCTTATTCGGGCCACGTTGCGTCGAACCTTGGAATCCATCCGTGCCCGGCGTTGATCGTGAACTCTATCATTTCGATTGAGGCATGCTTGGTATTCGTTTCTTTTTTCGGGGGGCTAGTCTCTTGATCCGTAAATGGACTTGATTAACCCGCTCTAGCGGCCAGGTCATGTCGCACATCGTATTAGTATGTTGGTTGTGCCGCCTCCTTGAATTTATGGCGGGGGGGGGGGGCTTGTGGGTATTCGGCTCTCCATCCGGCCTATCTCTTCCTCGAGGGGGGCGGTTGGGTTGGTCGCCTGGAGTCCGTCTAGGCGGTACGGGCTCGAGGGCCTCATCGTCGAACTATGGGAACAACTTACGCTTGGGGTAGCTCTTTGTCTACGTTCATAGTCGTACCCTTCCTCAGCTTCTAGGACTTCCGTCCATCTGTCATTGAGGGTGTCTTGTTCGGCTTTTATCTGTTGCTGCTTCTTCTTCAAGCTTCGCACGGTAGCTATTAGTTGTTGCTTGAATCGCTTTTGTCCCAATGGATCTTCTGGGATGATAAAGTCCTCAGGTCCAAGGCTGACTTCCTCTTTGGAGATGGGCATATAATTGTTGTCTTTGAAATCATTTGGGTCCTTGGGAGTATGCTGACACTCATGCCCCTCTAAGCCATCAGATTGGTGTTCGGGGGAAGGGTCGCCGAGGTCTTCCACATTTTCCAGTGTGTCGCCATCTGCGGTGCCTGTGTTGCTTTCCCTTCTACGTTGCCCCTTGAAGCATCGGCGTTGCCTCCAGCGCATGGGGGGCTCCTCTCCAGGTTTATTATCCCTTCAGGGGTGCCATCTCCGTTGGCGCCATCGCCGTCATCCTTGGGGGTTTCCATCATGTAGATGTTGTAGGTGGATGTGGCCGTCCATCGGCCACTGATGGGAGGGGTCGTGGCCTCACCGTCGTCATCCATGTGTCAGCCTCCTCGGAGGCATAGTCCAGCATGTCAGTTAAGTCTTCGATAGTGGCTATTAAATGGCAGGTGGGTGGGATGTAAAATTCCCTGTGGCCTGCCTCAAGGCTTCGTTGACCGTGAGCCGAGGACTGGGAGGCTAGTCGGATCGACGTATGAGGCCTCTTCGGAGTTGACCTCGTTGTCACGGTGGAGCGGGGCATGAGTTCGGCCAAGGCCGAACCCTGGTGTTCGGACACCATGCCAGTGTCGGGGCTCGAAGACGAATCCGTAGCGGGGAGGGTGAGTCCGCTGGTGTCGATTCCCCGTCTTCGGAAGCCAAACTCCCCAGAAGGCTCGAGGCCGAATCCGCAATAGGGAGGGAGGGTCTGGATAGGATTGATTCTTGGTCTTTGAACGTAGGTAGTGCTTCTGAGCTCGAGGCCAGTAGCGCAGTAGGGGCCGATCCGGAGATCGGACCAGGGAGAGACCCCGAAGTCAATGCTTTGGAGGCTAAGTTTGTTGATTGTACGGTCGAAAAGCTAGTAAAGATTAGATCGCCCCGAGACTCGGTGACATACTCGAGGTTGCCAAACCTGATCTGCTGCTCGGGGGTGAAATTGTGGACCTGGTTGAGATGACCAGTTGAGTCAGCGTGCAGGACAATGCTGCTGAACACGAAAAGTTGCCCGGGGACGAAAATGTCCCCGGTGTTGATGCCATCTCTGATGATCAGGCGAGCCATCGACCCTTCGGCGATCTAACAACGGAACTCTCAATTAAAGCACCAATGACGGTGTCAAAACCGGCGGATCTCGAGTAGGTGGTGTTGGGGAACGTAGTAATTTCAAAAAAATTCCTACGCACACGCAAGATCATGGTGACGCATAGCAACGAGAGGGGAGAGTGTTGTCTACGTACCCTCGTAGACCGTAAGCGTAAGCGTTTATCAACGCGGTTGATGTAGTCGTACACCTTCATGATCCGTCCCGATCAAGTACCGAACGTACGGCACCTCCGCGTTCAGCACATGTTCAGCTCGATGACGTCCTCGCCTTCTCGATCCAGTAAGAGGGGCGAAGTAGTAGATGAGTTCCGGCAGCACGACGGCATGGTGACGGTGTTGGTGAAGAACAATCTCCGCAGGGCTTCGTCTAAGCACTATGAATACTATGACGGAGGATAAACAAGAGGGGACGGGGTTGCCGGCACACTGCTTGGTGTTTCTTGATGTGTCTTGGGTGCTAGCCCTACCCCTCTATTTATATGTTGATCCTTGGGGTCGAAACTTGGAGTAAAATCCTCCACAAAGTCGGTTTCACCCGAAAGGCAAGAGTCCTTCTCGGACTCCACGGTTCCCGGTGTCTGGACCCAGACGCCAGGGACCCTGGCGTCTCGCCCCTGGACTCCGCAAAACTTCCTTTTGCGCTTTCCAAAAACCTCGTGGGCTTTCCCCTTTGGCCCAGATAAACATTTTGGGGAACATCCGGAACCCCTTCCGATGGACTCCGGAACCCTTCCGGAGATCAAACACTACTATCCACATATCAATCTTTACTTTTGGGCTATTCCGGAGTTCCTCGTCATATCCGTGATCTCATCCAAAACTCCTAACAACATTCGGTCACCAACATACATAACTCATAGTACTATATCGTCAATGAGCGTTAAGCATGCGGACCCTACGGGTTGAGGAACTATGTAGACATGACCGAGACACCTCTCTGGTCAATAACCAATAGCGGAACCTGGATGCCCATATTGGCTCCTACATATTCTACGAAGATCTTTATCGGTCAGACCACATAACAACATACGTTGTTCCCTTTGTCATCGGTATGTTACTTGCCCGAGATTTGGTCGTCCGTATCTCAATACCTAGTTCAATCTCATTACCGGCAAGTCTCTTTACTCGCTCCGTAATACATCATCCTGCAACTAACTCATTAGTTACAATGCTTGCAAGGCTTATAGTGATGTGCATTACCGAGTGGGCCCAGAGATACCTCTCCGACAATCGGAGTGACAAATCCTAATCTCGTAATACGCCAACCCAACAAGTACCTTCGGAGACACCTGTAGAGCACCTTTATAACCACCCAGTTATGTTGTGACGTTTGGTAGCACACAGAGTGTTCCTCCGGTAAACGGGAGTTGCATAATCTCATAGTCATAGGAACATGTATAAGTCATGAAGAAAGCAATAGCAGAATACTAAACGATCAAGTGCTAAGCTAACGGAATGGGTCAAGTCAATCACATCATTCTCCTAATGATGTGATCCCATTAATCAAATGACAACTCATGTCTATGGCTAGGAAACATAACCATCTTTGATCAACGAGCTAGTCAAGTAGAGGCATACTAGTGACACTCTGTTTATTTATGTATTCACACAACTATTATGTTTCCGGTTAATACAATTCTAGCATGAATAATAAACATTTATCATGATATAAGGAAATAAATAATAACTTTATTATTGCCTCTAGGGCATATTTCCTTTAGTCTCCCACATGCACTAGAGTCAATAATCTAGTTCACATCACCATGTGATTTAACACCAATAGTTCACATCACCATGTGATTAACACCCATAGTTCACATCGTCATGTGACCAACACCCAAAGGTTTTACTAGAGTCAATAATCTAGTTCACATTGCTATGTGATTAACACCCAAAGAGTACTAAGGTGTGATCATGTTTTGCTTGTGAGAGAAGTTTAGTCAACGGGTCTGCCACATTCAGATCCGATGTATTTTGCAAATTTCTATGTCAACAATGCTCTGCATGGAGCTACTCTAGCTAATTGCTCCTACTTTCAATATGTATCCAGATTGAGAATTAGAGTCATCTGGATAAGTGTCAAACTTGCATCGACGTAACCCTTTACGACGAACCTTTTGTCACCTCCATAATCGAGAAACATATCATTATTCCACTAAGGATAATTTTGACCGATGTCCAGTGATCTACGCCGAGATCACTATTGTACTCCCTTGCTAAACTCAGTGTAGGGTATACAATAGTTCTGGTACACAGCATGGCATACTTTATAGAACCTATGGCTGAGGCATAGGGAATGACTTCCATTCTCTTTCTATCTTCTGCCGTGGTCGGGCTTTGAGTCTTACTCAATTTCACACCTTGTAACACAGGCAAGAATTCTTTCTTTGACTGTTCCATTTTGAACTACTTCAAAATCTTGTCAAGGTATGTACTCATTGAAAAAACTTATCAAGCGTCTTGATCAATCTCTATAAATCTTGATGCTTAATATGTAAGCAGCTTCACCGAGGACTTTCTTTGAAAAACTCCTTTCAAACACTCCTTTATGCTTTGCAGAATAATTCTACATTATTTCCGATCAACAACATGTCAGTCACATATACTTATCAGAAATGTTGTAGTGCTCCCACTCACTTTCTTGTAAATACAGGCTTCACCGCAAGTCTGTATAAAACTATATGCTTTGATCAACTTATCAAAGTGTATATTCCAACTCCGAGATGCTTGCACCAGTCCATAGATGGATCGCTGGAGCTTGCATATTTTGTTAGCACCTTTAGGATTGACAAAACCTTCTTGTTGCATCATATACAACTCTTCTTTAATAAATCCATTAAGGAATGCAGTTTTGTTTATCCATTTGCCAGATTTCATAAAATGCGGCAATTGCTAACATGATTCAGACAGACTTAAGCATAGATACGAGTGAGAAACTCTCATTGTAGTCAACACCTTGAACTTTTCGAAAAACCTTTTGCGAAAATCCTAGCTTTGTAGATAGTAACACTACTATCAGTATCCGTCTTCCTCTTGAAGATCCATTTAATCTCAATGGCTCGCCAATCATTGGGCAAGTCAATCAAAGTCCATAATTTGTTCTCATACATGGATCCCATCTCAGATTTCATGGCCTCAAGCCATTTTGCGGAATCTGGGTTCATCATCGCCTCCTCATAGTTCGTAGGTTCATCATGGTCAAGTAACATGACCTCCAGAACAGGATTACCGTACCACTCGGGTGCGGATCTTACTCGGGTTGACCTACGAGGTTCGTTAGTAACTTGTTCTGAAGTTTCATGATCATCATCATTAGCTTCCTTATTAATTGGTGTAGGTGTCACAGGAACCGGTTTCTGTGATGAACTACTTTCCAATAAGGGAGCAGGTACAGTTACCTCATCAAGTTATACTTTCCTCCCACTCACTTCTTTCGAGAGAAACTCCTTCTCTAGAAAGGATCCATTCTTGGTAACGAATGTCTTGCCTTCGGATCTGTGATAGAAGGTGTACTCAACAGTTTCCTTTGGGTATCCTATGAAGACACATATCTCCGATTTGGGTTCAAGCTTACCAGGTTGAAGCTTTTTCACATAAGCATCGCAGCCCCAAACTTTAACAAACGACAACTTTGGTTTCTTCCCAAACCACAGTTCATACGATGTCGTCTCAACGGATTTAGATGGTTCCCTATTTAATGTGAATGTAGATGTGTCTAATGCATAACCCCAAAACAATAGTGGTAGATTGGTAAGAGACATCATAGATCGCAACATATCTAAAAAAAGTACGGTTAAGATGTTCGGACACACCATTACACCGTGGTGTTACAGGTGGCGTGAGTAGTGAAACTATTTCACATTGTTTTAACTGAAGGCCAAACTCGTAACTCAAATATTTTACTTCTGCGATCATATCGTAGAGACTTTTATTTTTGTTACGATGATTCTCCACTTCACTCTAAAATTCTTTGAACTTTTCAAATGTTTCAGACTTGTGTTTCATCAAGTAGATATACTCATATCTGGTCAAATCATCTGTGAAGGTCAGAAAATAACAATACCCGCCGCGAGCCTCAACACTCATCGGATCGCATACATCAGTATGTATTATTTCCTATAAGTCAGTTGCTTGCTCCATTGTTCCGGAGAACAGAGTCTTAGTCATCTTGCCCATGAGGCATGGTTCGCAAGCATCAAGTGATCCATAATCAAGTGATTCCAAAATCCCATCAGCATGGAGTTTCTTCATGTGCTTTACACCAATATGTCCTAAACGGCGGTGCCACAAATAAGTTGCACTATCATTATTAACTTTGCATCTTTTGGCTTCAATATTATGAATATGTGTATCACTACGATCGAGATCCAACAACCCATTTTCGTTGGTGTGTATGACCATAGAAGGTTTTATTCATGTAAACAGAACAACAATTGTTCTCTAACTTAAATGAATAACCGTATTGCAATAAACATGATCAAGTCATATTCATGCTCAACGCAAACACCAAATAACACTTATTTAGGTTCAACACTAATCCCGAAAGTATAGGGAGTGTGCGATGATGATCATATCAATCTTGGAACCACTTCCAACACACATCGTCACTTCACCCTTAACTAGTCTCTGGTTATTATACAACTCCCGCTTCGAAGTTACTAATCTTAGCAACTAAACTAGTATCAAATGAGGGTGCTATAAACACTAGTAAATACACATCAATAACATGTATATGAAATATACCTTTGTTCACTTTGCCATCCTTCTTATCCGCCAAATACTTGGGGCAGTTCTGCTTCCAGTGACCAGTCCCTTTGTAGTAGAAGCACTCAGTCTCAGGCTTAGGTCCACACTTAGGTTTCTTATCTTGACAGCAACTTGTTTCTTGTTCTTCTTGAAGTTCCCCTTTTCTTCCCTTTGCCCTTTTTCTTGAAACTGGTGGTTTTATTGACCATCAACACTTGATGCTCCTTCTTGATTTCTACCTTCATCGATTTCAGCATCACGAAGAGCCTGGGAATCGTTTTCCTTATCCCTTGCATATTATAGTTGTAACGCCCCAGATTCGATGCGCCAGGTGTCTGCCAGTTATTCGCCTTCATTGCCTTGTCAGCTGCTTGTGTGTTGCATTTGCCATGTCATTTTCTTGCATGTTGCATTTTGCCATGTCATCATGTGCATCTCATTTTGCATACGTGTTCGTCTCATGCATCCGAGCATTTTCCCCGTTGTCCGTTTTGCAATCCCACACTCCTATGTCCTCCGGCGTTTGCCTTTTGTCTATTGTTGTGAGTGGGTGTTAAACATTCTCGGAATGGACTGTGATTTGCCAAGCGGCCTTTGTATACCACCGGTAGACCGCCTGTCAAGTTTCGTTCCATTCGGAGGTCGTTTGATGCTCCAACGGTTAACCGGGTAGCTGCAAAGGCCTCTTTTGTGTGCAGCCCAACACCCCTCCAAAGTGGCCCAATAACCCATCCAAACCCCCTCCATGCTCTCGGTCGTTCGATCACAATCGCGTGGCCGAAAACCGCTCCTCATTTGGACTCTCCTAGCTCCCTCTACCTATAAATATGTGCTCCCCCAAAAATCTCGCAGTCCAAACCCTAAATCTTCCCTCCACGCCGCGACGAACATGTCCAACCCTGCGCCGGACACGTCCAGCCGCCGCCCCGTCCAACCGTTTCGCGCCATGTGGCTCCGCCCGGTTCCTCAGCGCCGGCCCTCTCGGCCCGTCCCTCGGCTGCGGCCGGAGCGCTGCGCGCCTCCGTGGGCGCCACGCATCGCCGCCGCCATGCCCTGATGCCTCGGTAGCGCCCAATCGCGCCTGACCCGCCGCCTCCTCTAGTCGCCGCTGACGCGGCCACCGGCGGTCGCGACTCGCCCCGCCCAGATCCGCCCAGATCCGTCCCGTCCCAGCCCAGATCCGGCGGCCCCCCTTCTTCCCCGAGCTCCTCCGGCGTCCACTCCGGAGGGATCCGCTGCATTGACTTTTTCCGTGAGGTGATTTTTCCACCAAGTCCATGTTTTCCTACATTCTGATGCTATGTTTGACCTGCCATATCTCCTAGCATTCTGCTCTGTTTTGCGTGCATGATATATTGAAATTTTCATCAGGTTATGCTCTACATTTTGTTCCATTGTGCCATGTTTGTTTGAGGTCATATTGATGCCCTATTCATCGTTGCAAAAGTGCTATATAATGTTGTCTGCTGTAACTTAACAGAACTTGCTCATTTGTCATTTTTATATCTTTTTGTGGGATTTTCTTTTGAGCATGAAGTCTACATGTGTTATGAGCTACAACATGCTGTATATGCTGTGGTACAACCCATTCTTCACGATATACTGTGTGTTGTTTGTTACAAGCTTGCAAGGTAGCTCTCGTGATATTGCTGATTTCAGGGTCTTAGGATTTCTCTAAGTCTTGGCCCTGCTGTTATTTTCATGCCATGTATTCATGTTGCTACAGTGAGATCCATGCCTCTTTTGAGTATGTTCAGTAAAGATTTTTTGGACATATGGTTATGCTTTATCCATTCATGCCCCTGGTTGCATTTATAGAGTGCTATAGCATGTCTTAATCTTGATCTACTTTTGCTATAAAATGTTCCTGGCAGATTGTTTACATGTTAATCAATTTTGCCATGGTTGTTGTTAGTGATGCAAGCATGCTATCAACTTGCTCTTTCCATGATTAGCTTCACGAACATGTTATCTTGCTGTAGGTATGCTTGTCTTGTCAGGAAATTCTTTGTGTTGAGTGAATCGAACTCGCAAAGATGCCTTCATAATTCTGTTTATGCCATGCATTGTTATTTTCAGTCTGAATCTGTTTATGAAACTTGGTATGTTTACATGTGTGCCATCATATCTTCTATGCCTTTTTGTCTCATGATCAGTAAGGGACTTTTGTTATATGCAATTAGTATATTCATTCCATGCCTTTGGTTGCCATGATAAGTTCCTGTAGCTTGTTGCTTGATAGCTCTAAACATTGTAACCTGATGTTATTTCTGCCATGTCCTGTGAATTCTGCCAAGTCTGTGAAGCTGATATTATTTGCAATATTGCCATGTACTTTTCAGCATGTTCTAGTGGTTTCTAGAGATAGCTCAGTGTTCATGTTGTGTTATGCTTTACCTGTACATCATGTTCTTGCCTTTTGTTTCATATCGTGGTTCTGTAGAATGTTGTTTTGATGCTAGCTAGATGCCTAGTTGCTGTTTTGGACAGCATGCCTTTTAGACTTGTATGGTGTGTATGTGTTGAACGTTGCTCCGTTTTGAGTGCGCTCTATATGAAACTTGCTTGGTTTTGCATGCAGTTTCATATTACCTTATCGGATCCATGTCTTGAATGTGTTTTCTTGATATTTAAATGCATTTTGCACCAATGCCATGCTTAACTTGTTTTGCTCATATCTTCTAGGCCGTAGCTCCGAATCTAATGAACTTTATATGTAACTTGACTAGAATTTCGTGTATATCATCGTGGTGCATCTTAACTTTCTGTTTAACAACTTGAACATAAGGTTTATTCAGATCTGGACCAATTTCGAAATTTGCATATGAGGACTTACCGGAATTGTCATGTGTTGTTCCCGGCCTCATTTAAACTTGTTTTGATGTGTTGTTCTTGTATGCATCATCTCTTGCCATGAGTAGCTTCATGTAACCTTGTCATGCATCATACTTGGTTGAGCATCATACCCTGTTCCTGTGTGGTGTGTTTACCATGTTGTGTGCTTCTTCTCGATAGTTCCCGTGCCATTGCGATCGTGAGGATTCGTTCGTCTACGCTTGGTTCGTCTTCGTCGCTTCATCTTCTTCACGGATTCGTTCTTCTTCCTAGCGGGATTTCAGGCAAGATGACTGTCACCTTGGATCTCACGACTATCATTGCTATGCTAGTTGCTTCGTTCTATCGCTATGTTGCGTTACCTACCACTTGCTTATCAAGCCTCCCAAATTGCCATGAATCTCTAACCTTGTCACCCTTCCTAGCAAACCGTTGTTTGGCTATGCTACCGCTTTGCTCAGCCCCTCTTATAGCGTTCCTAGCTGCAGGTGAAGATGAAGATTGCTCCATGTTGGATTATGTTTATGTTGGGATATCACAATATCTCTTATATTATTTGTTGGGGATATTACTACTGGGCGTAAACCGGCCTATCCGGGCCGGGTTAACTTCATCAGTAGTTCAACGGTGTAAAAGCCCAAGCATGAAAGTAAGGGCCCAAGGCACGTAGTCGGTTTAGAACTCAGTAGCCGTAAACCGGCCTGGTATGTAAACTTGTACTGTAAGTTAGGAATAGAGAGAGACCAACCCAGATACTGAGTATGAACCAGAGATTGGGACTCTTCAACCGACGGGCGCCACCTGTATATAAGGGGACGACCCGGGGCGGTTCAAGGACAACAACTCGAGGCCTAGGCGAAGCTTATTTGCTCCCTAGTCATCGAGACCACATCAATCCCATCACAAACTAGACGTAGGCTTTTACCTTCATCGAAGGGGCCGAACTTGTATAACTCTTGTGTCTTTGCGTCCGCTTTAAACCCCTTCAAGTTAACCCAGAAGCGATGGCTCCACGACTAAGTCCTTCCATGAGGACATCTCGCCATGACAAAACCACGACAGCTTGGCGCCACCGTGGGCTATCGTGACGATGGTTTGATGATCTTGGAGGGCAAGTTCGAAGGACTCGAAGGCTACGCCAGGGCCGGATGACCAAGAGTCGTCATGCAAGCTCTACATCGACGATGCAGGCTGGGGCCCCGAGGCCGGCTCGATTGAGTACGGGTACCGGGTCCCCTTTGGTGGCATACACGTTTTCATCGGCAAGATCGGTGAGCCAGGGCCTGATTCGGACATCTGCATCAACCTCGTCGAGACTGCTCAGCGTGCGAGACCTGCCGAGGCTAAACCGGGTGTAAAGCATGCCTTCGTGGGAGTCATCCACGGAGGAAGTTATGAGGACGGATCAGAATCTGGTGGCGAAACCGTAAATGCCCGCTTCCGATGACGAGTCGTCGACCGAAGAAACTGAGTCTCTATATCAGCTACAAGATGACCGGATTGGGGGTTGTTCCGACGGTGACACTATTCCGGACCCCTCTGGTCTGCCCAACCGGGTTGGAATATTCATGGCCGGTACACAAGCAATGCTTCACTCTTCGACCGCTGTGACAATGGTTGCCGGTTCAACAGCGGTGGCGGCAGCCGAGGCAGGAGGCCTTGTGCGCCCGCCGGCTCAAGTTTTATCAGAACTATTCGATGCGTTGGTTGTGCTCATGGCAGAGGTTAACCCGACGGACCAGGACGCTCATAACGCAGAGATTGCGAAGGTGAAGGAACAAATCACTCAGGCTAAAGCGGATCTGGCAGCTGCAGACGCCAGGATGGCGGCAGGGCGGGCCGCTTTGGATGCACAGGCTTATAGGCTCATGCTGGATCAGAGCGCGTCGCATGAAGTCATGAAGAGGAAATACAGATCCCGTTTTCCTTCAGTTTTCAAGGGAAGAGATCTCTTCAACACCCCAGGAGCGGGGACCAGTAATCCGCCGGTGGTAAACCGGGCGGAAGCACCTGGGAGGGGCGCGCCGGTTCAGCCCCGCGTAATAGATCTACCTCGCCATAATGCCAAAGACGCCTCAGTTGTGCAAACGCCTCCAGGTCACTACTCCAACCCGATGGATAACCTTGTCGCAGCTGCGGCACGACTGGAGGCAATTCCAATTGAAGGCGATTCACCACAGGCAGTAGAGACGCGCCGGGTCAAGGAGCTCCTTAGGACAGCTTTGGTCCAACAGGAAGCGTATTCGTACAGCCGCGACCGGATCCACTCTACCCCCCGCCCAAGCCGAAGCTATAGCAGGCACGTGGATGAACCGGCCGTATCAAGTAATGCACAGCGTGGTGCGCAGCGTGGCAACAACCGGGTAGGTGGTTTCGACAACGCTCAGGAGGTGGTGGACCGAGCCCGGGCACGCAGGGACGCCGAGTTAGCAGCAAAGATCGGGATTATCAGCTTCACGCCGGTTCGTCCGACCATCTTTGAGCCTGGGGTTACCTCTAGCTCTTTGGGGTGCCTTGCCTTGTCCCCGCTTTACGCAATGTACACTTGCCCAAGGATTTCAAGGGTCCGCAGAAGGTGCCAAATTACACCGCCGATTTGGCTCCAAGCATGGATAGAGAGTTATGAGATGGCCATGGAGATGCTTTGGATGTGGATGAAGCCGCGTGTGCAAAGTACTTCACCATGATGCTCAAGGAATGGCCTGTACTTGGTTGAAGAGCCTGCCACCCAATTCTATCAGTTCATGGGCCCAGCTATGGGCCCGGTTTATCCAATTTCAAAGATACTGTAAGCAGCCCATGTCCGTGGTGGACTTGGCGGCTTGTGTCCAGGGTGAAGGGGAGTCAACAACCCATTGGGTATGCCGCGTTTCGGAAATCTTGCACTCATCAGACCGGATCAACGCGGATTCTGCGATCTTGACCTTGGAGGGCAACTGTCGGTTTAAGCCTTTGAAGTTGAAGTTGGGACGTATGAAGCGGTTTTGTAATGACATGGGCACTCTCATGGGCGCTTTAGTGAAGTATGCTGATTCTGATAGTACCAAGGATCCCGAGTCTGATGATGACGAAACAGGGAAGGGAAAGAAGAACAGCAACTCTAAAGGCCAGCAACATTACTCGGCAGGTAATGGTGGGGGCAAGCGTAGTTTAATGGCAACATGGATTTCGTAGCCAACACCAATGCGCGGGAGAAGGGCCATATGCAAAGGTAAACAACCGAATCGAGGTGGAGCACCTAATCCTAATCCGGACTGCTTGAACTATCTGTTGAATCAACCCTGTCCGAAGCACGGGACGAAGGAGGCGCCAGCAAATCACCTCTTGAAGGATTGTTACATTATGCAGGAGTTCAAAAGTTCTAATGCTTTCCGGTATGATCAAGGCTCCGGCGGTTCAGGATCCGGGCCGGGTTACGGTGGAGGAAATTCTGGTTCAGGATTTAATGGTAATCAGAACAATCAGACTAATCAGAGTAACCAAGGTGGTTACAATCAGCAGCGATGCTTGATCGAGTTATCGAGCAACCCGAAGCAGCTTGAATAGTGGGCGAATATCGCGTCTTCACCACTAGCTTAGACAAGCGAGATCGGAAGCTTCGTAAGCGGGCAGTCAACACTCTTGAACCGCCGTGCCTCATTACCTACGCTGGTCAGAGCAGCCCATTGTATGGAGTAGAGAGGATCATCCTCCCCGGGTTGACAATCCGGGTCAGCTAGCCCTGGTGGTGGCACCTCAGGTGGGAGGTTATAAGTTCACCAACGTGCTTATGGATGGAGGGAGCAGCATCAACATCCTGTACTACGAGACCTTCCGTCGTATGGGGTTAACAGATAAATATCTCAAGCCATCCAATACAGTGTTCCATGGTGCGGTACCTGGCAAGTCAGCATATCCGGTTGGTAAAATAGCTCTGGAGGTGGCCTTTGGAGATGAATATGATTCCAGATCGGAAACATTGACGTTTGAAGTGGTAAAAATCCAAAGTCCATATCACGCCTGTTTGGGCGGCCGCTTATGCCAAATTCATGGCACGGCCTTGTTATATCTATTTGCAGCTCAAGATGCCGGGTCACAAGGGGACAATAACGGTTCACGGAGCCGCAAGATCGCTTTTGGAGTGTGAGGAAGGTGATGCGTTTACGCTGAGTCGGTTTGTGCCACCGAGGAGCTGAAGTATTATAAAGACAATGTTGATCCGATGGATATGACTCCATTGAAGAAGCCGACTACAGAGCATGATCCGGCCCTGAAATTCAAATCGGCAGCTGAGACTAAGCTTGTTGACTTTGTGCCTGGCGATTCGTCCAAGCAGTTCAGCATCAGTGCCAACTTGGATCTGAAATAGGAAAGCGCGCTCATCGAGTTCATCTGTGAGAACCGGGACATTTTTGCATGGAAGCCTTCTGACATGCCAGGTGTACCGAGGGAACTCGCTGAGCACACTCTTAATGTTGATCCCAAGTACAAACCGGTGAAGCAGTTTCTCCGCCGGTTTAACGAAGAAAGGCGTAAGGCCATTGAGAGGAGGTGGCTGTGCTCTTAGGAGCCGGCTTTATTGTTGAAGTTTTCCATCCGTAGTGGCTTGCTAATCCGGTGCTAGTTCTTAAGAAAACGGCACTTGGCGCATGTGTGTGGATTACACGGATCTTAACAAGGCTTGCCCAAATAGATCCTTTGCCCTCCCCGCATTGACCAGATTATTGATGCCACCGCTGGGTTGTGAGCGCTTGAGCTTTTTGGATGCGTATTCGGATATCATCATATCAAGATGGCAGTTAAGGACCAGGAGAAGACAGCGTTTATCACTCCCTTTGGAGCCTTCGCTATGTGTCTATGCCTTTTGGGCTCAAGAGCGCCCAAGCAACTTATCGGCGTTGTACGTAATTGCTCGCATAAACAGATCGGCCGTAATGTGCATGCCTATGTGGATGATATTGTGGTTAAGTCAAGGAAGAAGGAAACACCGATTGATGATTTGAAAGAAACCTTTGACAACCTGCGGGTTTACAAGATGATGCTCAACCCGCCAAATGTGTTTTTGGTGTTCCTAAGCAGTGTTATTGGGTTTTCTCGTGTCCAACAGGGGGATTGAAGCTAATCCGGAGAATATTACGGCTATCACCTCCCTGGCTAAACCAAAGTGTATTAATGATGTCCAGCGTTTGGCGGGCCGGATTGCCGCACTGAGCCGGTTTATCAGCCGCCTCGGAGAGAAGGCCATCCCTTTGTACCAGATGCTGGAAAAGACAGATCAGTTTGTCTAGAGTCCAGCCGCTGATGAAGCGTTGGAGGATTTCAAGCAGCAATTGGCCAACCCGCATTTTCGCCGCTCCCATCGACAAGGAGCCGCTTCGCTATATGTTGTCGCTAACGCTGTGGCGGTCAAGCATGGCCATTGTGGTAGAGCGGAAGGAGGCAGAAAGGAGCATCCGGTTCAACGTCCGGTTTATTATATCAGCGAGGTGCTTATTGAATCCAAGCAAAGGTATCCGCATTGGCGTAAACTGGTGTATGGAGTTTTTATGGCAAGTCGAAAGTCAAGCAAGATTTCCAAGGGCACCCTATCACGGTGGTCGGCCCGCTCCCTTAGGTGATATCATACAGAACCGGGAAGCGACTGGCCGGATTGCAAAGTGGGCTATAGAGCTTGGCCGCATGGTTTGAAGTACGTGCCTCGGACGGCGGTGAAGTCTCAAGCACTTGTGGATTTCATTAATGATTGGACGGAGTTGCAAGCGCCTGAAGAAAAGCCGGATCATACATATTGGACCATCCATTTTGACGGATCCAGTGCAGTTGGAGGGCTCGGGGTCGAGTCGTATTAACTTCCCCACGAGGTGACAAGTTTTGTTACGCGTTCTCCGCTTAATGTTCCCTTGTACTAACAATGCAGCTGAGTATGAAGCCTTGCTCCATGGTCTTCGGATGGCTAAGGAGATGAATCTAAGCGGGGTTAAGTGCTTCGATGACTCGGACCTAGTGGCTCAACAGGTGTCTGGTACTTGGGATTCAAAGGACCCACTCATGGCTGCATATCGTCGTGAGGTGGATGTTGTCGCAGGTCATTTCAAAGGCTATCAGGTGGACCACGTGGATCGTCGGAAGAATGAAGCGGCGGACGCTTTAAGCCGGTTGGGCTCTCAACGCAAAACCGTCCCGCCCAATGTTTTTCTTGACGCATCGCACAACCCGTCTACCAAGCTCCCTGGTGAAGCGGATTTGGCTATTCCTGATCCGGAGGCTCAATTGGTGGCAGCTCTGCACGTTATTCCGGATTGGACGCTTCCTTATCTGGCGTACATGAACCGGGACGAGTTACCAGAAGATGAGACGTTGGCCCGGCAGATAGTTCGGCGATCTAAGTCTATGACCATTGTTAATGGCGAGTTGCATCATTGCAAAGGTGTCGTAGGCGTTTCAACGCTGTGTGTCCCCTGAGGAAGGCTATGAAATATTGCGTGAGATCCACGAAGGAGATTGTGGTCACCACGCCGGTTCAAAATCCTTGGTGGCTAAAGCATTCCGCCGCGGTTTCTATTGGTTGACTGCCCATGCTGATGCGGAAGATCTAGTCAAACGATGTGATGGTTGCCAAAAGTTTTCCAGACGAGCTCATGTACCGGCCCAAGAATTGAGGATGATTCCAATTACTTGGCCATTTGCGACTTGGGGGCTGGATATGGTTGGGCCTTTCAAAAGGTCCAAGGACAAGAAGACCCACCTGCTGGTGGCGGTCGACAAATTTACAAATTGGGTAGAAGCATAGCCTGTTAGCAAGTGTGATGCGGCCACGGCGGTTCAGCTTCATCAAAAGGTGATTTTCCGGTTTGGTTTTCCACACAAGATCATCACGAGATAATGGTACCAATTTGTCGAAGGTGCCATGAAGGAGTTCTGCGAACGTGAGCACATCCGGCTTGACGTTTCTTCAGTAGCTCACCCACAGTCCAATGGTCAAGCGTAAAGAGCCAATCAAGAGATCTTGAGAGGCATCAAGCCCTGGCTTATGGTCCCTTTGCAGAGGACACCGGGTTGTTGGGTAGAAGAGCTACCGCCTGTGTTATGGAGTATAAATACTACACCTAACAGATCCACGGGATACACGCCGTTCTTTATGGTTTATGGAGCGGAAGCGGTTCTCCCCAGTGACATCTGTCATGACTCACCTCATGTGGCAGCTTATGTTGAAGCGGATAACGAGACAACACGACAGGATGCTTTGGATCGGCTGGATGAAGAGCGTGACATAGCAGCTGCCCGCTCGGCGATTTACCAACAGGATCTTAGTCGTTATCATAGTCGCCGGGTCGTAACCGTAACTTTTCAAGAAGGAGATTTGGTGCTTCGACTCATCCAAGACCGCATCGATATGCACAAGCTATCCCCACCTTGGGAGGGGCCTTTCGTGGTCGCAAGAATCGCACAACGGGTCGCATTATCCGATCGATGTTCGAGAGCATAAAGACTCACGCACGCCGAGGAGGAGACCAACAGCCGTGGAACATAGCTCATCTTCGGCCTTATTATACCCGAGCCATCGGGTCTACTTATGTACATATTATGACTATATATTATGAATAAAGTAATAAACCGGAGCCTCGCCTAAAGCGGGTATCTGCTTGCTACATCATGCGTGGTTACATGGAGATGTTCTGTTTTAAAGCGGCCTCCGGTTTACCCCCTGAGTTTGCTTTTCAAAAGCTTTATGATATCACTTGGGGGCTTGGTCGTGTCCAAACCAATGCAACACCTTTTGATAGGCGAGAGCCACCAGATCACTTGGGGACATGGTCAAGTCTGAACCGATCCACGCCTCTTGATCGGCTTAAGGCCATAGAGTCACTTGGGGCATGGTCGAACCCGAACCATTGCCACGCCACTTGATCGACATAATGCCACGGTTTCAGCTTGGGGACCGGCTGACTTGAACCATGACTATACCTTATTGGGAGCTTGGTCGTGTCCGACCATGGTAACACCATCTGATCGGCTCAGTAAAGCCTCTTTTTGCAAACGGTTTTATCATTACCTTTGCTTCCATATTTTTTTCATAACTGATATTTGACTTTGTTGCGTTTCTTAAACCGATAACATTTTTTAGACCGGTTCAAGCTGTCAGTTGATGGAATTCGGTCCATTTTTAATCCGGAGATAATTCTTCCAGTTTGACTTTTTCTGTTAACATCCCATCATGGAGTAACAGGGGGCTTGTCATGACCCGACACGGTTTACATGGTAAACCGGCATTAGAAACATAGGAGTTGTTTCTCTCCTTTGACGGCAATGGTTTATACAACCTCCGCTTCAAGATTGGCTAAGCCAACTTCATGCCCAGCGATGGCAGGTATTTTGTATCACAAATTTTGATTATATACCTCAATATTTCATTTCATATATATATGAATGTCACAAACCGTCGGCAAAGACATGCATCACCGTGGCGCTTTAAGATTTTGTGACCGCAGCAAGCTAAATTGAAGGTTTCGATCATTCAATCAAAGGAGTCAGCACCATTGCACGAAGGCATATTAAAAACAAAAGTGATGGCTATCCTATTACAAGGCATTCAGAGGCCCAAAATTTGGAATGGCGTCATAACAGGCAGCTTCTGATGCATCAACCGGCTTGATGGATTAAGCTTCATTGACGGGTTGACGTGAAGAAGATGGGTCGTCTGGCGTTGGTTCAACTTCTTCCTCCTCACCATCCAATGGCCGAAAGTCATTGGTGGTCCAGTCAATCCGGGTTAAAGCCTGAAAGACAGCCTCTTCACTTATAAGCTCAGCCGGATCAACATCAGGGGCATAAGTGTGCTTACGGGTTGGTGGAACAAGGTTCTACACTTCCGGAATAATAGCTTCAACCCGTCTGTTGTTCGCGTCATAGAAGGAGCGGTGAACCGTCAGGTTGGCCTCTTCTGCCAGTAGACTCGCCAGAGGATGCATCTCCCTTGTTACCCGTTTGAGAGGATCATTATCAAATGCTTCGCCATTTTCTTGAGCACTGGGGAAGCCTTTGGTTATGTCAGCCGGATCAAGGTCAGCTATCCATGCTTTGGCGCGAGTTAGTGCCAATAAGGTGCCAGCCCGGGCGGCGGATCGTTTCAATTCTTCTATCTGTGCTGGTATCATAGATAGCCGGTCCAGTGTGTCCTTGATCAATGTCGAAGTTGCGTTATCGTAAGAAGTGGCGCAAATAACTCGTTGGGTGCCGGTATACAGCTGTTCAATTAGTGTATACGCGGCCTTGAGTTTCTTCCGCGTGTCAGAGCCCAGATGAGCAATGCGCTTACCTATACCGGTTTAAGAAAGTTCAGGTCAAACCGGAGGAAATTTCAAAACAAAATATTCATCACAACATTGGTGAAACATTGCTTACCAAATATTGCAGAGGTCATGGCATTGATTTGGTGCTTTAATCGATGAGCTCTTCCGTCACCGGTTTAATAGCTGCTTCAAAGATCCTCCGCCCCGCTTTAGCAAGCCCGCCTTTTCAGGTGTCCCAGCTTGGCCCGCCGGACTTAAACCACTCCTTGAGCTGCTCCATAGTAGTCAAGGCGGTTTTCAGCTCATCCTTGGCCTTGGAGGTTTCTGCTTGTTGAGATTTCAGATTTTCTTGAAGATCATTGATTTGTGAGGTTTGTTGGCGTATCTCACTCTGCAACAAAAAGGGAGCATGTTAGTATTTTCATTACAAGTCCCAAGCGCATAACCAGTCATACACTTGGCACTTGGGGGCTAATGGCTATTTGCTCGAACAAGTTCTGCTGCGGCGATATAAATTACAGTCCCGGTTTAACTATACTAAGTTGAACCGGCCCTTGGGGGCTACAACAGTGGATTCTGAAAGTGTTGAGTTCTATATTAAGTACCGGCTTGAAAGAAGATTACAAACAGGCCCTTGGGGGCTACTATGCAATGAAGGTACAAGATAAAGGCACAACTGTTTACCTCATAGCGCTCCTTCATAAGATTTACCAGACCGGCTTCAAAATCACGGCTTGTGTAGAGCCGGTTCAGGAAGCCAGAGTGAAGGTCTTAGGCAGAGAAATTGTCATAAGCTGACAGATCAGTTTTTTCCTTCCCTTTGCTCATGGCAGTAAATTCTTCCTTGGCACTGTGCTTTGATAGAGCAACCGGATTGCCAGGGGCGGTATATGCGGTGCACGTAATCATTTACATCATCATCTTTGGTCGGGCTGGCCGGATTGGCATTTTCACCGGGCTTGGCGCTTTCATACCCGGGCTTGGCAGATCGCCAGCTTGAGTCCCGTTGTTCTCGCTGCAGGACTCGGTGGAGCAGGAGGATGTGACGTCTCAACTTGAACATCCGGTTCAACCTCTGGCGGATTAGCATTGGCATCTTGATTAACCCCAGCAGAGTTGTCTTTAGCAACTTCGGATTTTCACCATGATGCTCGAGTCTTCTCCGGATCAACATCCACAAGAGGGTCGAGGGTATTGGCCTTTTTACTAAGACGAGCCTTGGTGCTACAACATCAAGGGTTAGAATATGATAAACCGACAAATACAAGGAACAAATTAAGGACTAATATACTTACCCAGCAGCAACTTTGAGAGGAGGCAGCTGAGTGGTTGATGAACCGCCAAACGAGTTGGAAGAAGCCTGGTAATTCGGCCGACGGATTGAGAGGGCATCGGAAGAAACATTTCAAAGGATAACGCCAGGAGAACAAGTCACCTCACGACGACGCTTCCGGGTTGGTGTGTCGGCTAAACCGGACGCCGTAATTTGTTGACCGCTATGCCGGGTCAGACGGGCGTTCTTCAGTTTGCTGTGTCTTCAAAGAAAGTTTTGGATTCAAATGAGCACAAGAGTGAGATTGTTTCACTTTCCGGATCAGGCGGCGAATTCTTTTGACCGGTACAAGATCAGAATCGGAAGAAAGAAGGATTACCTCAACAGGTTCTGCATGGCTGGCCTCAGCGTCATCCTGGGAATTGTAACTGTCAGTAAAATGAATGAAAAAAAAAGAAGAAGAAGAAGAACCAAGTAAGTCAAGCTCTACCTCAGCATCTGATTCTTCATCTTCCGGCGGTTCAGAAGACTCGGCGATTTTCCTCTCGCCAGCTTTCTTGGTGGTTTTGGTCTTTACACGAGGAACCCGGGCCGGTTTCGTTCGTTTCCAAAAGGAGTTGTTAGCCTGAGAATTAATAAGAGATTAATACAAGAAATATGGAATCAAAATCAGAGCAATGAGAGGAACCTTACCGCAGGCAGTTTGTTGGAGACGCAGAACGGGGCCAACCCGGTTTGGCTGCACGCGGAGATCGGTTCATCGAGCATTTTCTTCACTGTCTCGGCAACTTCAAGCTCAGTTATTGATAACTCGTGATGTCGTTGAGGATCTTTGACGTCACCAGTATATTCGTGCATCAATCCGGGGCGGCGGCTTAATGGCAAGATGCCCCAGGAAACCCAACAACGGACAAGGTCAATACCAGTTAAACCGTTGGCCATCAGAGCCCGGAGCTTGATAATTTGGGGTGCAAAGTTCTTCCGTTCTGCGGCAGTCAAGCGCGAAGGCAATGGGTGGTTGTTGCTAAGCCGGTGAGGGCGATAACCTGGCAAGGGATTTTCTTCGTTAGGAGCAGTGTTCCGGCAATAGAACCAGGTTTGATTCCAATCTTTCGGATGGCTATGATGTTTGCCGTGAGGGAAGTCCACTTCTTTCGTTTTTTGGATTGTAACGCCACCAAGTTCTATGTTAGGACTGTCCGAGAACTCTGTATGGCGGTTCAAATGAAAGAAATCTCGGAATAACTCCACGGTTGGTTCTTCTTGAAGATAGACTTCGCAGAAGACTTGAAAGTTGCATATATTGGACACAGAGTTCGGACCAATATCTTGTGGATGGAGTTGGAAGCTTGCGAGGACATCCCGGAAAAATTTTGATCCGGGCGGGCTGAATCCCCGGTCTAGGTGTTGCATAAAAACAATCACCTCTCCTTCTGGAGGTTCAGGCGGACATTCCGATTCCGGAACTCGCCAGTGGAGAACATTTTTTGAGGCTAAAGCGCTAGTGGTGACGTAGCCATTGAGCTGTGTTTCTGTGATCCGGGACGGAACCCAATTGCAAGAAGAAAATTGTTTCGCCATTCCGGAAGGGGGGAGCTGAAAGAAAATCAAACAGGTGCCGGTTCACTGTCTACGGTTGGTAAGTGAAAAGTTCAGCGTTAAACCGGAGAAATTACAATGCAAGGTACAGTTGGCGGTTTAAGAGAGGGCTAATGGCATATGGCGGATTGGCTATCAAGGATTAAACCGCCTATAGGCGTAAAAGGCCCAGATTCAAGTTTTCTGCTAAGTGTTGACAGAAACAGGTTTCACACAATGATCAAATTTATTTGGATCTACCGCGCATCTATAAAATAGTTTTTACTGCGTTCTTTAAAAGGCGTTCAAGAAAAAGAGAGAAGGATGTATACTCTACCAGAAGAAAAGGAAGGGCTACTAGTATTAAAAACAGATGCGGAATGACTACCGCAGGAGATCTATACTGCTTTTTGGATTAAAACTACCACAAGCAGAAGGTAGGAAGAAGAGGAAAAATGGAGGACTGTGGTGGATGAGCTTGCAAAAACTTAATGCAGATCTAAAGGCAAAGAATGTAAGAAGTTTACCACCGCAGATTATGGCGGAGGGGGCGCGATGAGTCTCTGATCTAACTCAGGTTGTGCAGCGGCCTTGGTTGGTGCGGTTCTCAAGGTCATGGACGGCGGAGCTTCAGAGCTGAGGTCGTCGCGAGGAAGAAGAAGATGCAGAAGAGGAAGAGAAAAGGGGGCCCTCGGGCTTTATTTATAAGGGAAAGAGTCAAAGGCAGGCGCGAGAATCAAGGCGTTCGAAGCGGCCGAGTGGGCGCGCCTGTCGCCTCAATTTTTGGGATAATCACTAATGAGAAGGGAATCTTTTTGATCCTTTTTATGCAGAGGTGAGGTCATGACGGACCGCTATGGTGCTCAAGATGGCGCCACCGCGTTTACTTAAAAAATCATGGAGAAGTCAATACGGCGGTTTACAAAGAACGAGAGAAGGGGATATCACGGGCGGTTCAACAATTACAAGAAGATATTGAAGTTGAAGATTTTTACAAGGATTGACATGAACCTGTTCAAATCAACTGGGCCTAATGTTGGGGATATTACTATCGGGCGTAAACCAGCCTATCCGGCCGGGTTAACTTCATCAAGAGTTCAACGTGTAAAAGCCTATGCATGAAAGTAAGGGCCCAAGGCCCGTAGTCGGTTTAGAACTCAGAGCCGTAAACCGCCTGGTATGTAAACTTGTAATGTAAGTTAGGAATAGAGAGAGACCAACCCGGATACAGTATGAACCGGAGATTGGGACTCTCTCAACAACCAAGGCGTCACCCGTGTATATAAGGGGACGACCCGGGGCGGTTCAAGGACAACAACTCGAGGCCTAGGCGAAGCTTATTTGCTCCCTAGTCATCGAGACCACATCAATCCCATCACAAACTAGACGTAGGCTTTTACCTTCATCAAAGGGGCCGAACTAGTATAACTCTTGTGTCTTTGCGTCCGCTTTAAACCCCTTCAAGTTAACCCGTAGCGATGGCTCCACGACTAAGTCCTTTCATGAGGACATCTGCCGTGACAAAACCACGACATTATTAATGCATCTATATACTTGGTAAAGGGTGGAAGGCTCGGCCTTATGCCTGGTGTCGTGGAATTGTCACGGCAGATGTCCTTAATGTGAGGACTTAGTCGCGAGGCCAACACATCTATGTGGTAGCTTGAGAGAGGTTGGGCGGAATCGAGAGACGCAATATAAGACAAGGATTTAGACAGCTTCGGGCCCCGGGAAACATCATCCGGTAATAACTCTACATGCTGTTTGTGGCTAGGTCTCATTATGATCATGAGGGAGTCGCCGGTAATCCAGCTCTTTGTGTCTAGCCCTAGAGATTGTTTCTTGCTTGTCCCTCTTTGGGTAGCCCTGCCCCTCCTTATATAAGTTGAAGGGGCGGGTTACATCACTAGTCCTAGTGGGATTTGGATTACTCTATTACAAGTGGAGTCCTAGTCTTGCTTCCTTTATAAGAGAATATTCCTTGTGCTTTCCTCATAAACCGGCCCACCATTAACATGAGCCGGCCTTCTGGACCTTGGGCCTTGTCATCCATCTGACCTGCCCGCCGGGTTACTATGAGCCGCCAAGTCCGGCGGATTACCTGTGAATCGCAAAGCTATGGGCGGGTCATACTTCTGGCGGTTTACACCGCGGGGTATATCCCCGACATTAGCCCCCAGTTTAATTTAGATTTTATCCATGTTAAACTGATCTGCAACATAAACACAAGAACAAATTTGACAGGTTGTACTCCGGGTTAAATATTCTTGTAAGTCGGCACCTGATCATCCTTAAGTCCTTGACATTTCTTCCTTGATATGTATCCATGATCTCATGGCAAATCTCCTTAGGAGATATGTCCCAATTTTACCAATGCAAAAGATCCAGATACTTCCTTTGAGAAATCCAGGTCAACAGGCCAGCTTCAGAGTCAATTTGCTGACATTGGTCTCTTGTTGAGAAATATTATAAGAAATAATCCATTTGAGTCGGTTTCCAAAGCTCCGGCTTAATAAACATTTTGGACTCAAGATTCATCTGGTGTTCCGCCGGTTTAAAGATGTAGAGGCTGGCGAGCAAAATTGCCGGCTTGTAAATATTGATAACACCGGGTCATAACTGTTGCTGATGCCGGGTTAATCTTATGATGACGCCGGGTCATAAATTTTGCAGATTTCTCTGATAATAATATAATACCTGATTTGCTCAAAATTGATAATTTGAAGTTATTCCTCCCTTATATGCATATCACCTGTAGCCCCCAAGTGCCGGGTTGTCATGCTTGCAACAACCTGGGACTTGTAATTGCCTTATGCTCATAAAGATTTCAACCAATGTAGCCCCCAAGGGCCGGGTCATTATGCAATAATGAGCAGGGACTTTGTAAATATGATCATGTAAACTTGAGCAACAACGTGTAGCCCCCAAGAGCCGGCTCAATAAGATATTACTGAGCTGGGACTTTGTATATGATTCATTAATAATACCATCAAATAATGTAATCTCCACCATGGGGCTTGAACCCACGTCCACAAGGTTAAGAGCTTTGTAATCTACCCACTAAATAATGGATCTTTCAATATAATGGATTAAGGCTTGTGTACCCTGAATTTCCGACAGGAGCAATTGGTAGCCCCCAAGGGCCGGATCACTTAAAATGTGATGAGTTGGGTCTTCAATAAGTTGAGCAAAAAATGACTTTGCATTAGCCCCCAAGTGCCATGGTGCATGCTGGCAGTGACATGGGACTTGTATATTCGATGTAATCTCGATTTGAACAATGTAGCCCCCAAGTGCCGGGTTGTAAGCCTGCAGCGACTCGGGACTATTTCCTCCATTGTAAAATAAATCATGCCCATTGATAAGAATAATAGCCATTGCGCTAAAGCGACTTTAAAAACCTCAATCATAACACTGGTTATTGATAATCACAATAGAAATCCAGCCATGTTGGCTATTCAAGATTTGAATAATATAATCCGGTATGAAAACCTCAATCATTCAATATCATCATGAAAATCCAACCAGTTTTGGCTATTAAAGATTTGAATACCTCATCGGTTGACAAGTAAATCCGAGTTTAAATACCGCGGCTCTTGGCCGATGACGACTTAATGCGCATTCATTGTAAGCCGGAATTTTTGTAACCCGGTGGCCTATAGCCCTTGAGAAAATCAATAATTGATAACCCTTTTGAGACACCAATTTCAGTGATGAGCTTGGACTGAAGCATTTATATAAGTCATAGTTCTGCAAATCCTGCACAGAGTTTAAACAACATATGCCCTGGCGACTTAACGTCAAGAGCCCTGCACACAAGCAGATCACAAGAATCCTTGGCAGTTTGCCGCACGGCGGGTCATAATACCTCACATATAACCACTGTGATATTGAATTTGTACTGCCGGTTTACATGACCTGCGCAGTAAGGGTGATAACCAAATCCTTAGAAGCCAATGCTTCCTCTTAGATGATGATTGTCATAAGCTGGCGACTTATAGTCAAAAGTCAAGCCGGGTTAAGCATAAAACACTTATATACATTTGAGATATAATCCAAAAAGGTCTCAAGTCAAACCCAAAATTGTTTGCAAAAAAGACCTAAAAAATTTAAGGCTTCGATTCAGATACGATCAAAAACCGCTCCAAAGGGGTTGAGCTAAGATTCGAATACGATCATATAGCCCCAAAGGGCTTTGGCGTTGCCGATCAAGAGGGTACCGACAGCTATGTTCTCTTTGGTTCGAATACGACCTATGTTTGAACAGGAAGCCCCCAAATGACCTTGAGAGTTGTTTAACGACGCTGATTCGAATACGATCCACGTCGGACCCAAAGGAGGTTAAGCTATGATTCGGATACAATCAAGAAGCCCCCTAGTGAGTTTGGCAGTGTGCCGATCAAAAGGGTTTCGACAGCTATGTTCTCTTTGGTTCGAATACGACCTATCTTTGAACGGGAAGCCCCCAAGTGACCATAATAAGATAAACCGTAAGGCAGGATACCTATGTTTGAACCGTGCATCATGGCTGCAGGCTCTTTTTGGCAACCTTTAATTTTTCTTAGAACTCGAACTTGCGAGTTTTTGAACCGGAACTTTAAACCGGATTTGAAAGCTTCAAAATTTTGTGAGGGGCAAATTTACCTTGAGCCAGATTTTGAACCAGATTTGAGAGCTTCAGTGCTTTGTGGGAGAAAGATGTCTCTTGAACTGGATTTTAAACCGGAGTCCTTATTGTGAGCCGGAAATCTTCTGACGGCTTTTAAATTTTTATCGATCTAGCAGTAATCTCCGGGGCCCGGGTTATTTTTCCCTTCAATGACCCGGAGTTCTTGAATTCATTGAAACCAACTAATTTTGCCGAGTCATACCATTGTAGCCCCCTAGTCTCAAGACGACTCGAGGAGTTGGCTTGAGATTCTCCATATTTGACCATAGCAGAAGGTATACATCATTGGCATTGATAGCGCGATGTGAATCCACAGAAGGTTGAAGTGACTGCGGCGGGTTATAAATGATCCTGTATGAGCCGTGTCAACAACTCGGTCAATGGTTCCTTCCAACTGGCTGTTTGAAGTTAACCAAACTGTAGTGGCGGCGACTTGTGTACCTGCCCATTGAACCATCCAGTGCAGACGGCGGCTGATAATATATGATAATTTGCCTCTAATTTGTTGGAAGAAAAACCGGACTTCCCAAGTAGTGACTTGCTCATACTCAATAAACAGTTCATCCAGACAAGTGCAACCCGGTGTGTCGATGTAGACCAGGCCGCAAGAGACGGATGGTAAAGACGACTGTAACATCAGAGGCTTAGACAGATGAACCGGCCGTGGCGTTGTAAGCCGGTGCGGACGGGCAAGTTGTCCTCCTTGTTGTAAGCCGGTGTGGTCGCGAGAGATGGCCATGCCGTTGTAAGCCGGCGCGGTCGCGAGAGATGGCCACGGCATTATAAGCCGGTGTGGGAGTCCGTTGACTAAGGATGACCTCCTGTGCCAAATCATGTTGGCACGCCTCCAAATCCGCGGTATAGTGCCACTTTGTAATGAATAATGGTCCTGCGAAAAAATACCACGGACCAGAGTAATTGTTCTCAAACAAAATATGTGCTGATAAAATTCTTAGGAAAAATAGCACCTCATGTTTTGTCGGGCGAACACATCTCCTCTGGCTTCCTCTGTTTTATCTAGGAAACCACGCTATGCAGCATAATATCAATTTGTAGATTGAACCGTGTGTGAGGTAGTGGAGGTGCATGGAAAGTGAATAATATATGCATGTGATTAGCACTCTGGCCGCATAATCCATGCACGTAGCAAGTTTTCTCGTTCTTCTCTTTTGTCTCTTTCTTTTTCTTTGTCTTCATGTGATGAAGAAACGGCAGTAGCTTTTGATCTGCTCTTATAAGTAATGCATGTTGTTCAAATAGATAGAGCGAATGGCACCTGATGATTTTGGTTGACTGTGCAACCGGCTGGCACGTGAGGCTTCTCGTGAACATTGTCCGCAACATCTCCCCGGTTGACCAGTTCCAGCAGCCGTAGTATGGGACACGGCGGGCCAGCTCGGTGACTCACCGGTTAGGGGCAGCTTGGCGCGTCAGGCGGCTCACGCCGTTGCTGGAGGCGAGGAACAGGCAGCGTGGAGGAACGAACGGACCCGGAACTAAAGCAGCTTAAAACCTGTAGTGGAAATCGTGACAGCGACTCACATGAGTTGAGGCAGAGGCGGCCCGCATTTGATTTGGTCATAGCAGCGGCTTGTCGAGGCGAGTCGGTGCGCGGCGGCCAAGGGGGCGGCTCCAAAGCAGCGGTAAAGTCGTCAACGGGGTCAGAGCGCCTCCGTGAAGCAATAGCTCAACACAGTCGAGGTAGAAGCGAATCCAGCAATGGTTCGGACAATGGTGAGGGCAACTTAGGCGCGGACACAGCTCAGGGCCGGGACGGGCGTGCCTTGTAGGTGACATCGGCTCCGGGTTGAAGGGGTGATAGCGGCTTTGAAGAGAAAGACGCAGCCGCGGTGCCGGCGACTTCATACCGCACCGACGGGCGGAGGAGCGGCGGAGTGACGGCGGTTTAGGACAGGTCGTGGCCGCGGAGGTACAGCAGCGACGGCCACTCGGCTGTAATTCGGAGACAGCTTGCCGTTGGCGACTTGTCGGCGACGGGCGGAGGCAGGTGCTACCGCTGCATAAGGGCGCCGGCGGCTCGAGGTACTGGGGCGGCATGCCGCTCTCGATGCGGAGGCGCGAGGCCACCACGGAGGCGGCTGCAAGGCCGGGCGGCTGGACGCCGGCCACTGGTGCGGAAGAAACGACACCGCGAGCTGGAGAGGCGCAGATGCGCTGGGGCGTCTCGTTGACATGCGTCCGTCTCCTGACCTTTGGCGCATGGACGCAACCCGGCCCTCCGGGCCGGCGAGTTTGCAGCTAAAATTGACCCAAGGATACTGGCAGACTGCTATAGTTCACGGACGATCTTGAAGTAATATGGAGCAATACCTCCAGTGTACGTGCTAGTAGTTTATCCATTAAATCAAATATAGGAAACCGGGCCATATAGTAGTATGCGTGTAGTGTAGCTCTGGTTTTCGATGATGCAGAACACTAGCAGTCAGTCAGCTCGCCTCCAGTTTCGCGAACCCAAGGAATCAATGTCTGGCTTGTAATCTGTTTTGTTGTAGACCGAAAGGACAGACGGCGGGCTACGTGCGCGGCCGTCGGGTAGCCCGGTGCGCTGCTGATGGTGTTGCAGTCTCTGTTGATCTAGCGTCAATTGAACTATAGTGAAACTCGAGGCTGGCAACCCGACGTGCGGCCGGCTTGACAGCGAGGATCTGCAGCGCCGTGGGCGCACGGCTTTGGGCGCGCGGAGGAGCAGTGCGAGGGCGGTGACTCGATGTGGCGCGGCAAGGGCCGCGGTGAGAACGGTGGCGGCTCAGGCTGGTTGCCCGGCGGAGGCGACTCGACGGTCGGCGCGCAGAGGAAGCCAGCAGCAGCCTTCAGACGATGGCGGCTGATGGAGCGAGGCAGATGACGACAGCGGAACGGGTCCGGTTAGCGCGAGATTGGAAACGGCTCGGAGTCGTCGTGCGCCCATGATCAAATCCTCCTCTGAGTTAGTCGTTGGTTTGACTTTTACTCTCGTGCTACTAGATCAATGGATGGGTCCATTAACGACTGCGACTCGGATAGCCGCGTGGACGGCTCTCAACGGAGATGATTTGCAGTGGCGGCTCAAGGCCGCAGTGGCATGGCGGCTCACCGGAAGGGTGAGACGGCGGCGGAGATGCGAAGCGCCGGGCGGCCCAACGAGGCGACTTAGGCAGGCGGCGGCTCGGCTCCGCTGCAGCTGAGGGGGAGCTGCTCGCGGCGCGGTCGGAGAGGCGCCGGCGAGTCGAATGACGAGGGCGCGATGGCGGCACCCGGCCTGGAGGCGATGGGAGGCCGTAGCGGCTTGGCAGAGGCGGGCGCCTCGAGGCGAGGACGCAGGCGCAGACGATGGACGAGTCCGGGTTGTGGCCGGCTCTGTTTCCAGGTCGTGTTTTTTTTTCTTTTTTTTTTTGTATGCTGCTGAAGATTGGACTCTTTCCTTTGACTTTGATTTCAACGTTGAAGTATTGCACGGCAACTTTGAACAAAGCCACGAGGACGGCAGCTGCTGTAGTCGATATCAATTCGTTTTCGGATTCGACGGATCGTCGGTTCATATTCGTTTGCCATACAACACGTAACCCTAAACTTCTCAAAAACTTGCTCTGCCAGCTTCATAGTTGACCAGCAAATTTAATTAACCCGGCCGATGGCAGACTTCCTGCGCGATTGTTTAATGCCGGCTTTTCTTTATCCTGAAATTGCGAACTTCTCACTCTTTGTGACAGATCCCTTCAAGAACTCAACACCACCGTGCGCGAGCCCCACGGTGGGCGCCAACTGTCGTGGAATTGTCACGGCAGATGTCCTTAGTGTAAGGACTTAGTCGCGAGGCCGACACATCTATGTAGTAGCTTGAGAGTGGTTGGGCGGAATCGAGAGACGCAATATAAGACAAGGATTTAGACAGCTTCGGGCCCCGGGAAACATCATCCGGTAATAACCCTACATGCTGTTTGTGGCTAGGTCTCATTATGATCATGAGGGAGTCGTCGTTAAGCCAGCTCTTTGTGTCTAGCCCTAGAGATTGTTTCTTGCTTGTCCCTCTTTGGGGAGCCCTGCCCCTCCTTATATAAGTTGAAGGGGCGGGTTACATGACTAGTCCTAGTGGGATTTGAATTACTCTATTACAAGTGGAGTCCTAGTCTTGCTTCCTTTATAAGAGAATATTCCTTGTGCTTTCCTCATAAACCGGCCCACCATTAACATGAGCCGGCCTTCTGGGCCTTGTGTCGGATTACGGGTTCCGGCAGACCCTTGAGGTTCGAACACTGGGGTGCGCGCGGAGATCCAACCCTCCACCGTCTCGTACCTCGCCGAATCGCAGGGACCTAAACTACTAAACAGAACAGCACAAGAGACACAAGATTTATACTAGTTCGGGCCACCGTTGTGGTGTAATACCCTACTCTAGTTTGTGGTGTGGTGGATTGCCTCTTGGGCTAATGAGGGATAGTACAGGGGAGAACAGCCTCGCGAGGGTCTGTTCTTGGTGGGTGTGATGAACTGCTAGGTGGTGTTCAGTCGCTCTAGCTTGAGGATCGGGTCTCTATCTCTCTCTCTGGATTCCAAATGCCAGATCGTTTCGATCTCTCTCCCTTTTCGTCCCTACTCTGAGTGTGGCTACTCCAATTTATAGGCGAAGGCCACGGCCTCTTCCCAAATATTGAGCGGGAAGGGCGCCAACAATTGGCCATTTTGAAGGGGAACAGTGGGTACACTTATCCTGACTAAAGTTCGTCCTCGCCTGCCAAAGACTCTGGTGATGACGCCTGCTTGGGCTCCACGATGACTCCCTTCCAGCCGTTGGGGCTGGTCTTGGTCTTGTTGCACCGAAACGGATGCCTTTGCTTGATGCTCTCGCCTGTGCTTGCTCCCTTTGCACCAAAGAGGAAAGGAGGACGCTGCGTGGACTGGCGCCCGACTAGCACCCTTGGTCGTCATGGCTTGCGTCATGGGCACCTCGCGAGGTACCCTGCCTTGAACTCTCCGCCTCCTCATGAGCCAACCTGACGAGGCCGTGCCTGAGGAAGCTCCTCGTCGTCCGCCCCGCGAGGCTTGACCCCTCGCGAGGGTCTTGATCTTGTGTTGATGAAGATGGGCTGTCCTGGGCCTCCTTTGAGCCACGCCGCAGGCCGCAGGCAGGCAAGTCTGGGGACCCCTGCACTGTAACGCCGACAAGAGCCCCTGCCCATGGCGCGCCCGGACTTGGCCGAGCAGAGAGGCGAAAGGGTAAGTGTGAAGCGTCGTGGGCCCTAACAGCCTGCGGCCTTGGGTGCCGCGTGGCGGTTGATTGGACGTGGGCGCACTGCTTCCCCACGATGCCTCTGTAACCCCCCGGATTTGACAAGTCCCTGCATGCAGAGTTGGGCATGATGACTGGTGATCATGGAGGCCGACGGTTGGCCTCCGCCGGCCATAAGTACGGAACAGCGCACGCCCTTCCAGTCTATCCTTCTGCTTCTCCTCCTCCTCGTTTCGTCTGGTTGCCATGGCTCCGATCCGTCGGTTCTCCAGGGAAGAGAAGGGAAAGGCTCCTCAAGAGGATCCTGACCTGCTCCCCCCAAAGAAGCGGCTTGCTCTTCCGGGTGTCGGCAGAGCGCCGCCAGAGGCGCCCATGACCTGGTGCGTGCGGCCGCCACCAGGGTTTCCTCTTCCCTTGTACGCGCAAATTGGTGGCCCTGAAGGAGGCGACGCCGGGCGCCACGAGCGGCGCCGCCGACGACGCCGGCGGGTCACGAAGGTGTGCGTCTTCCCCCCTGGAGTCCACGCCGAGGGCTCCTGCCGGGAGTTCGTGCTTCGCGTCGCCGCGCCTCCTAAGTCTTGGATTCGCCTTCCTTCTTTCTTCGCCTCCGTCGTCCGGCAGGGGGAGCCTCTGGGACTCTGGCTGCAGCACGCCGGCTGCGGCACCCTCGCGACCGGGGCAGAGGTTGCGGTAGTTGCCCCGGGCGAGGTCTTCATGACTCGAGGCTGGGACGAGGTCGCCCGAGTCTGCAGGACGAGGGGCGCCCTTACGATCCACATGGAGTACGACGGTGCTTCGGTGGTGTCCTTCAAGGTCTTCGACGCGGAGGGTCGTCGGTTGGAGTGCTGCCCCGGGAGAGGCGGTCGGGCCCTGCTGCGGTGAGACGGAGGCCGACCGACCACTCCCTTGGCAGCTTCTCAGGCGACGAAGGCGCCGGAGGATCCAGCGACTCCGCCGAGCTCTTCGCGACGCCGGAGACGAGCGACGACAGCTACGAGCCCCCGAGCCTGCGCCGCTCCCGGAGCAGGGCGAGCTCGTCAAGTCGTCGCCGCCCCTGATCTGGATGGGGTTGGCTCCGGACCGGGTGGCCCACTGTTGATGATGGCGCTCTGTCATGGGGTCCCCAGAGATAGGACTCCTTAGGATTCGCGTCTTTTATTCCTGCGAGGAGCCAAGAATGTACCCCGCGGGGGCTTGTAAGATGTTTGTAGCATCGTTTGTCAATATGATCCTTATTGTGAGGCAGTGCGAGATGCTCATTCCGTTCTAGCTCAGTTTCTTCCTTTCGAACCTCGTGAGGGCTTGATGCTCATACCGGCTGTGTCCCAGCCCCAAGGCGGCTTCGGTCGCCAGCTGGTATGCTGGTCGCGATGCCGTGGTTAAGGCCAGGAGGTGAGCGGCCCGAGGTCCGGTAAGAGCCTCTGAGTCGCGATGCTCAGGGGGTCCCCCTTGGCGCCCAAGCAGCCATCATTCGGTGAGAAAGGAGAGCGACGTTGCTAACATGGGGTTGCATTGAGTGTGGGGATGGTGTTGCGATAGCTAGTATGTCCGGAGGGTGACTTATCTCGAGGGTCAGGACAATGCTTCCTGGTGCGGCGCTAGGTCCGTGCCTTGGCCGGCGAGAGATTGCGTGGCGATGTCGTTTCGTGCTCCTTGAAGGGACCCTGCAGGTTCACCACAAAAGGAACAAGAGCTTGCCGTGGCGATCGTTTGTCCTGCCGTTAGTTGCTTTGGAGAGGCACGAGAGACCTCGAGAGGTGTGCTGGGCCACCCGTGAGCCAGCGCGGGACCCTCGAGGCCCTACCTCAAGGCGGGTTGCGCATGGCTCTGGGCCTTGTCTTCGAGTGTGTTCCTGCAAAACTGGCCAGGTGCCGGTGCTCTACGTCTTGGTCCGGCTCTCGGGCTGGTCTCGGCCGTCAGCTGGCAAGCAGTGTCGTGATGCCGTGGACAAGACCAGAGGGTGAGGGCGGAGAGCCAGAGGAGCCCTGAGTCGCGATGCTCGTGCACCCCTTTAACGCATGCAAGCTAGGTTAGAAGACGCAACTTCACGCCCTCGGGTCCCGGCTCGGGCTGGTCTCACCGTCGCCGGCAAGCCGTGTCGCGATGCCATGGACAAGACCAGAGGGTGAGGACCGGAGAGCCGGTAGGAGCCTCGAGTCGCGATGCTCGTGCACCCCTTTAACGCGCAAGCTGGGTTAGATGACGAAACTTCACGCCCTCGGGTCCCGGCTCGGGCTGGTCTCGGCCGTCACCGGCAAGCTGTGTCGCGATGCCATGGACAAGACCAGAGGGTGAGGGCCGGAGAGCCGGTAGGAGCCCCGAGTCGTGATGCTCAGCACCCCCTTTAACGCGCAAGATTCCGCCACCCGTGAAAAGGCACCAAATAACAAGCATGGTGGAGCGAGAGCATCATCCTAAGGAAAAAGCAAGAAGGATACATGTCACCGGACTGCCCGAGCGGCTTGGGGATGATGCAGCCCGAGGGGCGCCCCCAACAGGACAAGCTAATGACATGAAATAAAAGGGATACGTGCCGCAGGGACGGACCCACACGGCCAGGGAATAATGCGGCCCTGAAGGCGCTCCCGGCCGGAAATAAAACTTAAAGATGTCATCTGGTGATGTTGGGGATGAAGGGGTGTTGGCGTAGCAGACTCGGTGGGCTGCGGGAGCCGATCCTCACGAGCCCCTGTGCCCGGGGCCTCGGGAGGCTCGGAGGCGCCGCGGCTCTTCATAGACCATCTCCATCTCCGCCAGGCTGCGGGCGTGCTGACTTCTTGAGCCTGTGGATGGTCCTCATGAGACGCTGGTGCGCACCTGCCGCTTGGCATGTGCCATAAGGCATGCGCACATAGCTGTGGGCGGACCTTCGCAACGCCCCATCGGGCGAGGGCCGAGGCGCTCTTGAGATGCGGCTCGGTTGAGCCCTGGTATGTCGATGCAGACGCGCAGCCCACCATCCTCGCCTGGATGGGGGGCCACAGCGGGTAGGCGGCGGCTGCCCCTCATGACCCTTGACTCCTGTAGCTCTTGAATGGCCTTGCTGACAAACTCCTGAGGGTTCGGCCCTCCTTGCCTTGCTCCTTCTTGCGGGAAACATGCTTCAAAACACGCCTCCACGTGGTGCCCAAGCGCCTCCCTCGAGACCTTGGCGAGGTCGGCGGCCCTCCACGGGAGAGCCCCCGAGCCCTGCCTGAGGAGGGCGTCGGGCGTGCTTTCCTATGCGTTGGAAGGAGGCGCCCCCTGGCCCGGCGCGGGCCCTGAGGGGCTTGCCTCTTGAGGAGCCGGGCCGGTCGATGTCTTCTTCTTCTTGGGTGCGGCCTCGGGAGGCCTCCTGCTGCTGTGGTCTGGGTCTTCCAAATGATGCGGCCTGAAAAGCTCGCTCCAGGGAGCACACTGCATCTCTCTCTTCACAGGGCACCGTGATGACCCCGCCGCTTCCTGGCATCTTGAGGACGTTGTAGCCATGGTGGGTTACATCCATGAATTTGGCCAACGCTGGGTACCCGAGGATGCGTTGTACGGCAGGCGAATGTGGGCGACGTCAAAGTCGATGAGCTCGGTGTGGTAGTTGTCGCGAGCCCCGAAGGTGACAGGAAGGCGGACCTGCCCGATCGGGACCGTGGAGCCGTCGGTGACTCTGGAGAAAGGCTTGGTTGGCTGAAGCTGACCGTAAGGCACTTGAAGATTGTTGAATGTCTCTACGGACAGGACGTTGAGCCCTGCTCCACCGTCGATGAGGGTCTTGGTGACTAGCACATTGCTGATGATTGGGGAACAAAGCATCGGGAGAACTCCAGCTGTGGCTGCACACTTGAGCTGATCCGCTGAGCTGAACGTGATGGCGCACGCCGACCACCTGAGAGGGCACGTGGACTCAAGCTTGGGGAGGACTGCATTCACTTCGCGGGCGAACTGCTTCAAGATGCGGTGAGAGGCTGGGGCTTGAGCTCCGCCCAGGATGCAGGCGATCGCACACGCTTCCTGGAAGCCCCCAGCCCCCTCGTCCTGATGACGGTCTTCGATTCTCCTTGGCGGTGGCGGCAGCGGAGGGAGGCCTGCGTTCCCCTGCGGGCGATCCTCGCGAGGCTGATCCCTCCAGCCTCCCTCGCGAGGTGGGTCTTGCCAGCAGTCCTCGCGAGGTTGGTCGCGCCACCCTTAGCGCGGGCCGCGGTCTTCCCAGCGTACCGCATTCCTTCCTCCTCCTCGGCCGTAGCCCCGGTCGCTGCGCTCGGGGCGTCTGCCGATCCTTCCTTCGCGTACGGCCTGGAGCTCTTGACATTCATTGGTGTTGTGAGTGTGGAGGTCGTGGTACACGCAGCATCGCTGCCCTTGGAGGACTCGGGCTAATCACCGCCTCGCTTGGTGTCGGATTCGGCTGCGAGCACAAAGAGCCCCTTTGCGCTTCACGCCCTTGGCCTTGGACTTCTCTTCTTCGGATCCGCTGACAGAAGCTCGAGGAGGGAGAGGCGCCCTCCTCAGCCCCGGGCGCACTTGGTCGCCAAGTTGAACAGCTCCAGGAGGTGCATGATCTTCATGCATCGCTACCTGCTTCATCTCGACGTCGCGCACTCCGTCCGGAGAAGGCAGAGATGATGGCCTCCTCGTTACCCTCGGGATCTTGAGGCGTAGCGTTGTTGAAGCGCTGGATGTACTTTTGCGTGGTTTCCGGCTGCTTTGCTTGATTGACGCATGTCGCCACGGCGGGTGGCCGGTCGCGAAAGTACCTTGAAGTTGGCGATGACGCTGGCACGCATCTCGCCCAGGAAGAGATCGTGCTCGGGGCCGATTCAGGAGCCAAAAGGGCCCGTCCTTGAGCGCCATGGGAAACCAATTCGCCATGACCTTTTCATCCCGTGCTGGCAGTTTTGCTGCCCAGCTCAGAGCTGGAGGAACTCCGTAGGGTCATCTGTGCCGTTATGGCGAGGAGGCAGGTCAGCTTGAACTTGGCGGGCTACGCCACGCCGCTGAGCTCGGAGGTGAAGGCGCGGCAGCACGCCCGTGGCTGGGGGGCCTCGAACAGCAGAGAGCTTGGTCTTGTGGGCCTCTCTGCCGCGGGCCGGGGGCAGCGCAGGTCTTGACGCTACCGGAGCAGGTGGAGCGCCGGGCAGCTTCTTGCGCGAGGAACATCTTGGCAGTTTCGCTCTTGCCGCTGCCGGCGCTGGCGGAACGGGTTCCGCCAGGGCTGCGCGCTTTGGGGCTGTGGCGCCGTCTTTGAGGAGGAGGCGGCTGAGGCGCCCCGGGAGCTTCATCGCCCGCGCGGGGCGGTGTGCGGTGCAGCGAGACGAACGGCGCGGGGTCGCCTCCTGCAGCGCAGACGAGCTTGGCGACTCGGTCGAGCCATTCTTCGTAGACGTCGTCGACGGGGCGGTAGCGCGGGAGCTCGTTGG
The DNA here is from genome assembly GCA_021605145.1 of Aegilops bicornis. Classification (NCBI taxonomy): domain Eukaryota; kingdom Viridiplantae; phylum Streptophyta; class Magnoliopsida; order Poales; family Poaceae; genus Aegilops; species Aegilops bicornis. The sequence goes on along the minus strand of CM038669.1, from coordinate 379,687,462 downwards.
CCGCGATGAGCGCAGCTCGGGCCTCCATGGAGCCTTGAAGCGCGTGACGAAAGAACCAGCGGGGTGAGCGAGCGTGGTGGTGCGGCCGTCCCGCCTCATGGACGGGTGCTGGGACGATGCTTGCTGCTCGTTCCCCGCCGGGCCGGTGGCGGCATTGACGGCAGGTGACGGGGAATGACGAGGGCGCCCGCCGACGGGAGCCGTCTGGGCGACATGGGAGTCGATGGCGGCTCGGCGCTCGGCGCGGGCCCGACGGGCGTCAGACATGGTTGCGGTGGTCGGGGAAGAACGAGGCGAGGAAAGGCAGATTCCGGCGCACTCCTACCTGGCGCGCCAAATGTCGGATTTCGGGTTCCGGCAGACCTTTGAGGTTCGAACACTGGGGTGCGGCCTGAGATCCAACCCTCCACCGTCTCGTACCTCGCCGAATCGCAGGGACCTAAACTACTAAACAGAACAGCACAAGAGACACAAGATTTATACTAGTTCGGGCCACCGTTGTGGTGTAATACCCTACTCTAGTTTGTGGTGTGGTCGATTGCCTCTTGGGCTAATGAGGAATAGTACAGGGGAGAACAGCCTCGCGAGGGTCTGTTCTTGGTGGGTGTGATGAACTGCTAGGTGGTGTTCAGTCGCTCTAGCTTGAGGATCGGGTCTCTATCTCCCTCTCTGGATTTCAAATGCCAGATCGTTTCGATCTCTCTCCCTTTTCGTCCCTACTCTGAGTGTGGCTACTCCAATTTATAGGCGAAGGCCCTGGGCCTCTTCCCAAATATTGAGCGGGAAGGGCGCCAACAATTGGCCATTTTGAAGGGGAACAACGGGTACACTTATCCTGACTAAAGTTGGTTCTCTCCTGCCAAAGGCTCTGGTGATGACGCCTGCTTGGGCTCCACGATGACTCCCTTCCAGCCGTTGGGGCTGGTCTTGGTCTTGTTGCACCGAAACGGATGCCTTTGCTTGATGCTCTCGCCTGCGCTTGCTCCATTTGCACCAAAGAGGAAAGTAGGACGGCCAGCTGGCGCGCCCGATCGGGCGCCCTTGGTCGTCATGGCTTGCATCGTGGGCACCTCGCGAGGTACCCCGCCTTGAACTCTCCGCCTCCTCATGAGCCAACCTCGACGAGGCCGTGCCCGAGGAAGCTCCTCGCCGTCACTTCATGCGAGGGTCTTGAGCTTGTGTTGATGAAGATGGGCTGTCCTGGGCCTCCTTTGAGCCACGCCGCAGGCCGCAGGCAGGCAAGTCTGGGGACCCCCATTCCCAGAACGCCGACACCTTGGGCCTTGTCATCCATCTGACCCGCCCGCCGGGTTACTATGAGCCGCCAAGTCCGGCGGATTACCCGTGAATCGCCAACCTCTGGGCGGGTCATACTTCTGGCGGTTTACACCGTGGGGTATATCCCCGACACCTGGTGTTTTGTTCCACTCTTGCCGCCCTAGTTTCCGTCATATCGGTATTATGTTCCCGGATTTTGCATCCGTAACGCGGTTTGGTGATTTATGGGACCCCCTTGACAGTTCACTTTGAATAAAACTCCTCCAGCAAGGCCCAACCTTGGTTTTACCATTTGCCTCACCACCACCTACCTTTCTCTTGGGAGTCGCTCTCTCGAGGATCATCTTTATTTTAGCTCCCCCCCCCGGGCCAATGCTTCTCTAAGTGTTGGCCCGAAACGAGCAGACTGCGGGGCCACCTTGGGGAAACTTGAGGGCTGGTTTTACTCATAGGATGTCTCATCCGGTGTTGCCCTGAGAACGAGATATGTGCAGCTCCTATCGGGATTGTCGGCGCATCGGGCGGTCTTGCTGGTGTTGTTTTACCATTGTCGAAATGTCTTGTAACCGGGATTCCGAGTCTGATCGGGTCTTCCCGGGAGAAGGAATATCCTTCGTTGACCGTGAGAGCTTGTGATGGGCTAAGTTGGGACACCCCTGCAGGGTATAAACTTTCGAGAGTCATGCCCGCGGTTATGTGGCAGATGGGAATTTGTTAATATCCGGTTGTAGTAAACTTCAAGTAAACTCTTCTAAAATACACCAACCGTGTGCGTAACCGTGATTGTCTCTTTTTGGGTTTGTTCGTGAGGAGAACATGGTTTTTGGGTTAAGTTTGACATAAGTAGGAGTTCAGGATCACTTCTTGAACATTACTAGTTGACGACCGCTTGCTTTGCTTCACTTCTCGCTCTTATTCGCGTAAGTTAGCCACCATACATGCTTAGTCGCTGCTGCAACCTCACCACTTTACCCCTTCCTTACCCATTAAGCTTTGCTAGTCTTGATACCCCTAGTAATGGGATTGCTGAGTCCTCGTGGCTCACAGATTATTACAACAACAGTTGCAGGTACAGGTTGTACGATGCTCGTGACGTGAGAGCGATGCTCGATTGCTTGTGTTGGAGTTCTTCTTCTTCGTCGTCGATCTTGGGTTAGGTTCCTGGTCGGCAGCCTGGGCTAGCAGGGTGGATGTCGTTTGAGTTTCTGTTTATGTTTCATCCGTAGTCAGATGTTGATCTTGTATATGATGTATGGTTGTATTCATGTGACATTGTATGTCTTGGATGTATCCCCATCTATTATGTATTGTTGATGTAATGATATCCACCTAGCAAAAGCGTCTTCAAGATGCGATTCTATCCTTGGTGGGACCTTCGAGTTCCTTTAGGATAGGGTCGCATCTTGAGCGTGACAATAGTTCATCATGAAGTTCTAGTAACTTGGTGATAGTGACTAGAGACTCTGTCAATCACTATCTTATCTGGAAGATTAACTCCCACTTGATTCAAGTGATTGTAGTACTTAGACATTCTGAGCACATGCTCACTAGCTGAACAATTCTCCTCCATCTTGTTGGAAAAGTACTGTCAGATGTCAAATACCTCTCGACACAGGCATGAGTATGAAATACCAATTTCAACTCTTGGAACATCTTATATGCTCCGTGGCATTTCAAAACATTTTTGAAGTCCCGGTTCTAAGCCGTAAAGCATGGTGCACTAAACTACCAAGTAGTCATCATACCGAGCTTTTGTCAAACGTTCATAACGTCTGCATCTGCTCCTGCAATAGGTCTGCATCACCTAGCGGTGCATCAAGGACATAATTCTTACAGGCAAGAATGAGGAAAATCCTCAGATCACGGACCAAGTCCGCATCATTGCTACTATCATCTTTCAACTTAGTTTTCTCTAGGAACATATAAAAAAATAAAACAGGGAACAACATCGCGAACTATTGATATACCACATAGACAAGCAAAATACTATCAGGTACTAAGTTAATGATAAATTAAAGTTCAATTAATCATATTACTTAAGAACTCCCACTTAGATAGACATCCCTCTAATCATCTAAGTGATCACGTGATTCAAATCAACTAAACCATGTCCGATCATCACGTGAGATGGAGTAGTTTTCAATGGTGAACGTCACTATGTTGATCATATCTACTATATGATTCACGCTCAACCTTTCTGTCTCAGTGTTCCGAGGCCATATCTGCATATGCTAGGCTCGTCAAGTATAACCCGAGTATTCTGCGTGTGCAAAACTGGCTTGCACCCGTTGTAGATGAACGTAGAGCTTATCACACCCGATCATCACGTGGTGTCTCGGCGTGACGAACTTTGGCAATGGTGCATACTCACGGAGAAGACTTTTATCTTGAAATTTAGTGAGAGATCATCTTATAATGCTACCGTTAATCAAAGCAAAATAAGATGCATAAAAGATAAACATCACAGGCAATCAATATAAGTGATATGATATGGCCATCATCATCTTGTGCTTGTGATCTCCATCTCCGAAGCACCGTCATGATCACCATCGTCATCGGCGCGACACCTTGATCTCCATCGTAGCATCATTGTCGTCTCGCCAACTTATGCTTCTACGACTATCGCTACCGCTTAGTGATAAAATAAAGCATTACAGGGCGATTGCACTGCATACAATAAAGCGACAACCATATGGCTCCTGCCAGTTGCCGATAACTCGGTTACAAAACATGACCATCTCATAAAATAAAATACAGCATCCGTCTTGACCATATCACATCACAACATGCCCTGAAAAAACAAGTTAGACGTCCTCTACTCCGTTTATTGCAAGTTTTACGTGGCTGCTACGGGCAGAGCAAGAACCGTTCGTCAAGTTAGTGTTGTTTTAAACTTCTCAAGGACCAGGCGTAGCCACACTCGGTTCAACTAAAGTTGGAGAAACTAACACCCGCCAGCCACCTGTGTGCAAAGCACGTCGGTAGAACCAGTCTCGCGTAAGCGTCTGGCGTAATGTCGGTCCAGGCCGCTTCATCCAACAATACCGCCGAACCAAAGTATGACATGATGGTAAGCCGTATGACTTGTATCGCCCACAACTCACTTGTGTTCTACTCGTGCATATAACGTCTACGCATAAAACTTGGCTCGGATGCCACTGTTGGGGAACGTAGTAATTTGAAAAAAATTCCTACGCACACGCAAGATCATGGTGATGCATAGCAACGAGAGGGGAGAGTGTTGTCTACGTACCCTCATAGACCGTAAGCGGAAGCGTTTATCAACGTGGTTGATGTAGTCGTAAACCTTCACGATCCGTCCCGAACAAGTACCAAGCGTACGGCACCTCCGCGTTCAGCACACGTTCAGCTCGACGACGTCCTCGCCTTCTCGATCCCGCAAGGGGGGCGAAGTAGTAAATGAGTTTCGGCAGCACAACGGTGTGGTGATGGTGTTGGTGAAGAACAATCTCCGCAGGGCTTCGTCTAAGCACTAAGAAAACTATGATGGAGGATAAACTAGAGGGGACGGGGTTTCCGGCACACGGCTTGGTGTTTCTTGATGTGTCTTGGGTGCTAGCCCTACCCTTCTATTTATATGTTGAGCCTTGGGGTCGAAACTTGGATTAAAAGCCTCCACAAAGTTGGTTTCAACCGAAAGGCAAGAGTCCTTCTTGGACTCCAGGGCCAGACGCCAGGGTTCCCGGCGTCTGGATCCAGACACCAGGGACCCTGGCGTCTAGCCCCTGGACTCCACAAAACTTCCTTTTGCGCTTTCCAAAAACCTCGTGGGCTTTCCCCTGTGGCCCAGATAAAGTGTTCTCGTGTCCAAACATTTCGGGGAACATCCGGAACCCCTTCGGAGATCAAACACTACTATCCACATATCAATCTTTACTTCCAGACTATTTCGGAGTTCCTCGTCATATCCGTGATCTCATCCGAAACTCCGAACAACATTCGATCACCAACATACATAACTCATAGTACTATATTGTCAACGAACGTTAAGCGTGCGGACCCTACGAGTTCGAGAACTATGTAGACATGACCGAGACACCTCTCTGGTCAATAACCAATAGCAGAAACTGGATGCCCATATTGGCTCCCACATATTCTACGAAGATCTTTATCGGTCAGACCGCATAACAACATATGTTGTTCCCTTTGTCATGGTATGTTACTTGCCCGAGATTTGAGACTCGGTATCTCAATACCTAGTTCAATCTCATTACCGGCAAGTCTCTTTACTCGTTCCATAATACATCATCCCGCAACTAACTCATTAGTTACAATGCTTGCAAGGCTTATAGTGATGTGCATTACCGAGTGGGCCCAGAGATACCTCTCCGACAATCGGAGTGACAAATCCTAATCTCAAAATACGCCAACCCACAAGTACCTTCGGAGACACCTGTAGAGCACCTTTATAATCACCCAGTTACGTTGTGACGTTTGGTAGCACACAGAGTGTTCCTCCGGTAAACGGGAGTTGCATAATCTCATAGTCATAGGAACATCTATAAGTCATGAAGAAAGCAATAGCAGAATACTAAACGCTCAAGTGCTAAGCTAACGGAATGGGTCAAGTCAATCACATCATTCTCCTAATGATGTGATCCCGTTAATCAAATGACAACTCATGTCTATGGCTAGGAAACATAACCATCTTTGATCAACGAGCTAGTCAAGTAGAGGCATACTAGTGACACTCTGTTTGTCTATGTATTCACACAAGTATTACATTTCCGGTTAATACAATCCTAGCATGAATAATAAACATTTATCATGATATAAGGAAATAAATAATAACTTTATTATTGCCTCTAGGGCATATTTCCATCAGGTGGCGCCGAACTGTGGATCTTGGATCAATGGGGAACAAGGGATGCATAACACGATGTTTACCCAGGTTTGGGCCCTCTAAAGAGGTAATACCCTATGTCCTGCTTGATTGTATTGCTTGTGTATAAGGAGGTTGACAGAGTTCATCTACCTCGAGACCAGAGGAACTAGACCCTAACTAGTAGGATGGTGATTGTTCTCCTAGCCTCTACGGACCAAACCCCCTGGTTTATATAGACACCAGGGGTACTAGGGTTTACAGATAGTCAGTTACATTAAGGAAACGCTGGATCTTCCATATTGACTTGGGATACACACCAAGGAACAATTGTCTTCGGTCTGGATGCGGTGCGGCCCAACAATCTGGCCCACATGAGATGAGCCGACACCCTGAGGACCCCCTAGCCCAGGACTCCCTCACACACCAAGGCATCAAAGACTTCCTATCTTGATACAGAGTCGCCTCGTAGTTCGGCCTTCTAGCAACTATAGTGCGGCCCACCTGTCTGGTTAATGAGAGTTAGGCTGGCAGCCCGAGGACACCCTAGTCTAGGACTCCCTCATTAGGGCTTGATCCCTAGTATCCACTATGTTCTAAGATTGATGTTGCTATGACTTTGCTATGCTTAATGCTTGTCATGAGGGCCTGAGTGCCATGATTTCATATCTGAACCGTTTATGTTTTCGCCATTATATCTATGTGCTTGATCCGATCTTGCAAGTTATATGCACCTATTATGTGTTATGATCTATATACCCCAAGGTGACAACAATTGGGATTCTTTCCGGTGACTACCGTACTTTGAGGAGTTCATGTATTCACGATGTGTTAATGCTTTGTTCCGGTTCTTTATTAAAAGGAGGCCTTAATATCCCTTAGTTTCCTTGTGGACCCCGCTGCAACGGGAGAGTAGGGAAAAATATGTCATGCAAGTTATTTTCCATAAGCACGTATGACTATTTACAGAATACATGCCTACATTACATTGATGAACATGAGCCAGTTTTGTGTCACCCTAGGTTATGACTCTTATATGATGAATATTAGCCAACGTTATCACCGATCCAATGCCTACGAGTTTTTCACATATTGATCTTTGCTAAGGCAACCAGTATCAATGGCTTCAGGCCAGAACTTTCTTGGAGTCTTGTACTCATCGAGCATAGTGCAGACCATCTCAATAAGAGTCCTATTCTTGCGCTCCACGACGCCATTCTGCTGAGGTGTGTATGGAGCAGAGAACTCATGTGTGATGCCCAATGTATCAAGATAAGTATCGAGGCCGGTGTTCTTGAATTCTGTGCCATTGTCACTCCTGACGTGCTTGATCTTGATGCCATAATTGGTCATGGCACGATTTGCGAAGCGTCTGAAGACATCCTGCACTTTAGCCTTATAGAAAATTATGTGCACCCAGGTATATCTTGAATAATCTTCAACAATAATGAAGCCATAAAGATGTGCAGTGGTAGTAAGGGTAGAGTAATGAGTAGGGCCAAATAAGTCCATGTGTAGCAGCTCGAAGGGGCGTGATGTAGTCATGGTTGTCTTGGAGGGATGCTTGGCCCTAGTCATCTTCCCGGCTTCACAAGCACCACATAGATGATCTTTCTTGAACTTGACGCCCTCGATGCCAATGATATGCTTCTTCTTCACGAGAGTGTGCAACTTCCTCATGCCCGCATGTCCTAGCCTTCTGTCGGTGTTCTGGGAACGGGGGTCCCCAGACTTGCCTGCCTGCGGCCCACGGCGTGGCTCCACTAGCGGCCCCGTACGACCCATCTTCACCAGCAAACCCTCAAGACCCTCGCAAGGGGCCAAGCCTCGCGAGGCGGACGACGCAAGACCTCCTCAGGGGTAGCCTCATCAGGCTGGCTCGCGAGGGCGGAGAGATCAAGGTAAGGGGAACCTCGCGAGGTTCCTCTGACATAGGCCATGACGACCAAGACCAGGCGGGCGCCAGCACACACACAGTGTCCTCGTTTCCTCTTTGGTGCTAAAGAGGCAAGCGCAGGCGAGGAGTCCCGAGGCATCGGGCAAAGGATTCCATATCGGTGCAATGAGACTAAGACCAGCAGGACGGCAGGACGGAGGTCACCGTGGAGCCCAAGGCGGCGTCACCACCAGAGCCTTTGGCAGGCGAAGACCACCTTTAGTCAGGATAGCTTGTACTAGTTGTCCCCCTTCAAATTGGCTGTTGTGGCATCGCTTCCCGCTCAATATTTGGGAAGAGGACCAAGGCCTCTATAAATAGGACTAGCCACCACCGTAGCAATCGAAGGATCATTGAGACCATCCTCACCCGCACAAGCTCACCAAGCACAAGAACACCTCTCCTCAGGAGGCTGTTCTTCCCTTGTACTGTTCATCCTCAGCCCAAGAGGTAATCCACCACACCACACTGGAGTAGGGTATTACACCACAACGGTGGCCCGAACCAGTATAAATCTTGTGTCCCCTTGTTCTTTGGGTTCGCCGAGCTAGGCCGTGAGATCATGATGCGTGCGAGCTAGAGGGAGGAGAGATCTTCGTGCACACCCCAGTGTTCGAACCTCAAGGGTTTTGCCGGAACCCAAAATTCGACATTTGGCGCGCCAGGTAGGGGTGCGTCGGAGCCTCTCCTCCTCCAGTTGATCCACTGACACTCCGTGGTTCCAATGTCCAGTGACCCGAGGACAAACGCCGACCGCTGGGCAGCTTTGCCAGCCCGGGCGGCGTCGTCCGCCCAAGAGGACCACGACCCTGCGCCCCAGGCGGCATGCGCACCGCCAAACGCTACAGGGCGCGGGCGGCGCGGTCAAACGCCATCCACCCTTACTCCACGAGAAGCGCGGGCAGCCGCAAGGGCCTCAAGCTACGCTACGGCCACGGCGTCGCACACCCGACGGGAACAAGCAAACATGAGGGCTGCGCTCACGGTGGCTCGGGAGCTACTGCGATGCCGGCTGATGGAGAGCGGTCGGGATACATTGCTGGAGCACGTCGCCGAGCTAATAGACGCCACGGCCATGTTAGCACCGCCCTTCTGCTCCCTGCTTACGCCTTAGGCTGCGGCCGGATTGCATGGCGGGCCTCGCCGCGCCCGCGTGCCCCCAGGCGCGCCAAGAGGTTTCATCGACACCAGCGCGACTAGCAGCACCGGACGCCGCGCCACCTCCGATGAGCGCGGGCACGAGCGTTGCCACCCGCGGCCCCAGCAGGATGCCGCCCTACCATCCTCGGGGCGGCACGCTAGGCCGGGCAACATGGAGCGTGGGGCACTTCGGCGAGGTCTTCGGGGTGGCGGCCATGGAGGCCTACGTTCCCCGCATGATGGACCAAGAGTACACGCCGGAAGACGACTCTGGCTCGTTCCTCGAGCCGGGCTGGGAGGAGCAGGCGCTAGAAGCTGAGGCCTTCCAGGAGCTGCCCGAGAGCCACGTCGACCACACCGGCAACAACAGCTACAGGGTACCGCTAATATCTCAGGAGCAATCTTACGCTAACCGTGGGTCACAGGTGCATCAGGTCACAGCGGCGGACGGCGGCCCCAGCTCGACAGCCCTCTTTCCACCGGGTGGAGCAAACTGGGGGCCGCAGGGAAGGAACCGGGAGCAAGGCCCCTCCCCACATCGCGTGGAGCAGGGTGTTACCCGGAGGTAGGCGCTCTGCCGGGGAGGTGCTGGTGAGCCTTCCCCCCGGCAGAGGCCCGTGGTCTCCGAGGGCGCCGCTGGCGTCCACTTTGCCCCTTGGTGTCGTCCTGGTTTCTGGACGCCCCCAACGGTGGTCGAGGGTGGCGCAAGGCAGGGCCTACACCCTCGTCTGGCGATATGAAGTAAGGCTCACGCCTGTGAAGGTCTCCGCTCATGACACTCTCATGTAATAATGAGTGGGGCTGTTCACGCCCCGGAGTCTCAGGAGTGCCGCCCTCGGGCCTCGGGGGCTCCCTCCCACGTCCTAGTGGCAGCACTTAGCTCCGCGCTGGTGAGAAGAAAAGAAAACTAGACTAGGCGCCGGACGTGGACATTTGCTTTTAATCTCTTTTCTGTAGCCCTGTTTTCTGGCTTTGGATTTAAGTTTGAAGTTCAATTTTCATTGGTATGCGCGGGGGGTGTCTTTTCTCGTTCGTGCTATTTCTTGCGATCTGGTTCCTTGTCGTGATTTGGAGTTCGCACATGCTGCCTCCCTTCGCGAGCCCCTCACGAGCGGGAGTTGGATGAGGTGCACGCACGCCATGCGCACGTCCTACCATGACTGACGGTTTCTTCTCGTGAGGCCCTCTTGGGCGGATCGGCAGAAGCTCACGGCCTCACGAGCCGGTTCGAAACTTGTCTTGACTAAGCTAAATCGCAGCAGTAAGTTCGCGGCAGGACTCACGGGCTCGTGAAAACACATCTCCAGCTTGGCCTAAGGAATAGAGGCAGTAATCTGATTACATGAGGGGCTCCCCCACCCAAAATGCTCTTGCAACTTTCAGGGCCGTGCCCGATCTTTCACATGCAGGGACAACGACAAGGAAGCATGGGCTCAAGCGAACATATCGTTCACCGTGTCCTCTAGCTCGCCCTCAGACGCGTCGGTGGCATCGCCGGCTTCACCGCCACCATTGTCTGCGTCGCCCACACCATCGTCGACCACGTCACCTTCATCCGCCGCGACCACCGCCGCATCATCCTCGGAGGTGAAGGCCCTGACTAGTGCATCCACATTGTCTTCTACCTAGCGCGCCAGGTCGCCTCGGATGGCCTCAGGGACAGGGGCAATGGCGGCGTCAAAATTGAAGTTGGGGTAGGTGTTCTGGAGGTGGCTGAAAACGCGGGAGAACGCGCGCCTGAGCAGGCCGCGGCTCCTCTCTGCAACAAGCTCGCGAGCCCTCTCAGATCGATTCTCCAGGCGTGTCACCACATCGATGAAGAAAAGGAGGTGACTGGCGTCCTCATTCGAGTGGGGATGAGGGGCATCTTCGTCGCAGATGGTGCCCAGCACTGCATTGGCTCTGATCCTGAGGCTTTGGAGCATGGGGGTGTGCACATGCTCCAGCATCTGCCGCTGGAGCGCTTCCTCCCTGCTCTGCTGCATGAAGGACTCGGCGCTGGCGACCCACTGCTGAAGAGAAAGTAGCTCGGCATGGGCGGAAGCCAGCTCGGCTTGCATTGAGATCAGGGCGGCTGAGGCGGCTTTCTCGCGATGCCATGCCTCAGCCAACCCTGACTTGAGGGCAGCAGTCCTGCCCACAAGACCCGTGCGAACCTCAGCCACCCGGCGATCGACCCCCTCCTGGGCCCTGGCCTCGCGCACACCGACAACATCCTCCGCTTGGGCAACTTGGCGCTCCCTCGTCTCCAACCGCTCAAGCTAAAGGCTGCGCTCCATGGCTTCCAGCGCCAGCGCTTCCTCACGCTTCAGGATCTCTTCCTCCTCGACAAGCGTCCCCCTCATCGATGCTAGGGCGCCTCTACGCGCCTCCACTTGCTGCTCCAAGGAGGCGCTCCAGGCTTGGAGCTCCCAAGTGCATTTCTCTGTGATCTCGCAGCGACGGTCACCTTCCCGGGCCTCTTCCAAGGCACGAGTGCAGGCCTCACGCGAGGCCGCCAGAGACGCCTCAGCCTTCGCATTATCAAGCTTGCGCTGGTGGCGCCCGAGGTTGATGGCCACCTTCAGTTTATGTCGCTCCCCCATCAGCCGAACACCCTCGGCCTCGAGGCACGCATCTACATCCACAATATCTTCGCCGAGCCGGCTCATCGCGCCCATTGCCTCTTGAAAGAGTTCATGGCGTATGACACTCCATTCATGCGCAAGCTTGAGCGCGCGGCCGATTCCGTCCTCCGCGGTGCGGGTCATCGACGGGATCCCAAGAGGCTCGCCCCCTTCCCGCAGGGGGCTCGGGGCTGGCGCCTCTCCCCCCCGCCCCCCCCCCCCCGGTCGCCGACTAGGCTTTGCAGGAGCTCGTTGAGTTGAGGCTCGCCACCCAAAGAGGAAGCCAAGACCGAAGCCATCCAGCCGCCGTCCACAACCAAATGAGGAGCCCTCGACACGCTTGACGTGCCGCCGGCGAGGCCATGAAGAAGGGACGGTAGGAGCGCGGGCTCCAGATACCATGCTAGCGTGTCTGCCACCCCGGCCGACCTTGCGCTGGGGGCGGCACGCTAGCTTGGGATGCTCAAGGCCAGCGGGAGATTCGAGGCGAGAGGAGGTTGCTTCCCAGGAGGCTTCACGGCCTTAGCAGAAGTGATCCTGAAGAGTCACCGTCAGGAAGGAAAACAGCACTCGAGGAAGTACAAAGATAAGGTACTTACTAATCTATGGCGATGAACTTCCTCTGTTTCAACGGCCGGAAGGCGCCACTGCTGCAGCTTGGGGACCCCTTGCGGAGCGCTTCGAAGTCTACACGGAGCCGGCCGAAGCGTTGGACGTGGCGGCCAGCACAAGGCGCGACTGGAGAGGTGCCCAAGGAGACGACCTCAGGAGCGCCAAGCTGGGGGAGATATTGGGTTCCGCCTCACGATGACCTGTTGAGGCCTCGGGAGCTTCGGCCTCAGGAGCAGCGGATCGCGTCGCTCCCTGCACTACCACCTCGGGGCGAGAGTCACGGGTTCCCGGGGATGGCGCCTCAGGAGCCTCGGATCGCGTCGACACCTCGGCACCCGTGCCTCTGGCCGCCAGTGGTGCTTGCCCCCCTGTGTCCACTCTTCGGGCAAGTTCGGCGCCGGTGACAAGGAGGGGAACCATGCTGACAGGGTTCTCGCGGGGCCCCTCATGGTCGACTTGACGCAGCCCCCATTCATCGAAGGGGGGCATCTGCCCCACGAACTCCACCCTGTTCGAGCAGCAGTACAGGAGACAACCCTCCTGCGGCATATCGCCTGGCGAGGGGTCGCCCGTCAAGACCTTGAGCACCGTTCTTCGTGCCTCGGGCGGGAGCCCAACCTCCTGAAGCCTCATGCGATCATGTCCGCCGGTCAAGGCCCACATCGGCTGGGAATGGCGCTGGAGTGGGGCGATGCAGCGTCGGAGGAACTCCTTCATCACCTTGGGCGCAGTCACGCCGAGGTCCTTCAACCTCCTCAACCGGAGCCAGACGAAGGCAAGGCGGGAGCCCGTGAGCTCCTCGTGGCCCCAGCCGGAGCTGGGGACGGTGGGCGACGACGGAGGCGAGAGCAGGGGGCTGAGCACTCCAACAGTCACGTATACCCACCGTGTCCGAAACCCGCTCGCAGACGGTGCGAGCTCAAAATCAATCCCTGAGCCGGCCGTCGCCGCCACAGCCTGGAAGCTCAGGCACCCCAAGCACTGCAGGGGGTCGGTCAGGTGCAGCGAGAAGAAATGGCGCAGGAGGGCCATGGAAGGGGCAATGCCCACCATGGCCTCGCGGAAAAAGGCAAACACGGCGAGAAGGGCGACGGATTGAAGATCTAGGTGCAACATATGGATCTGATAATGGGAAAGCATGGCATTGAAGAAGGCGGAGAATGGGGGGACCAGGCCGGCCCACAGGGCGTCAATGAAGAACTGGACCTCAATGCATGTCCTATCGGTAGTAGCACGGGACGCAGGCCAGGCCACCGTCCCTCATTCATTGAAGCTGGTGGCGAGCACCGGGCGGACCTTGTCCATGGCCTCTTGATTGAGTACCAGCGATCGACCAACGGCGTGCTCAATGGCTGGGGGTGGACTGGCTGAGGACAGGGGCTTCTTCCCTTTCCTCGTTCGGTTCAGCGCCATGGTGATGGAGAGGACTGAGCTCAGGTCGGATTGGGAGAGGAAGCTGAGGTTCGAAGAAGCGGAGGAGTTGGGGAGTGTGTTGCCAGCAACAGGTAAATAACTGTGTAGGACGGCATGGCCGCCTAGCCAGGGGGGTATCAAGGCTGCATGGCGAAGCGGGGCCGCACACGTCTAATCGATCGTCACTCATCGAGCAGGGGCCGCAGGCTACTGGGGCCTGCGGCGCTCCGCACTTGCCCTTTGGCTTCGCCTCGAAGCCAAGTCCGAGCATGCCTTGGGCCCGGGGGCTACAGTCGGTGTTCTGGGAACGGGGGTGAGGGAGTCCTGGATTAGGGGGTATCCGGACAGCCGGACTGTGTATAACGTCCGGACTATTGAAGCGTGAAGATACAAGACTCAGGACTTCGGCTCGTGTCCGGATGGGACTTTGCTTGGCGTGGAAGGCAAGCTTGGTGATCCGGATATTATATTTCATTCCTTGTAACCGACTCCATGTAAACCCTAGCCCTCCAAAGGTCTATATAAACCGGAGAGGTTGGTCCTTAGAAGGCCGATCACAATTACAATCATACCATCATAGGCTAGCTCTTAGGGTTTAGCCTCTACGATCTCGTGGTAGATCTACTCTTGTACTACCCATATCATCAATATTAATCAAGGCGAAGTAGGGTTTTACCTCCATCGAGAGGGCCCGAACCTGGGTAAACATCTGTGTCCCTTGCTTCCTGTTACCATCAGCCTTGACGCACGCATCGGGACCCCTACCCGAGATACGGGGTTTTGACACCGACATTGGTGCTTTCATTGAGAGTTCCTCTGTGTCGTCGCTGTCAGGCTCGATGGCTCCTTCAATCATCATCAACAACGATGTCCAGGGCGAGACTTTCCTCCCCGGACAGATCTTCGTGTTCGGTGGCTTCGAACAGCGGGCCAACTCGCTTAGCCATCTGGAGAAGATCGACAACTACGCCCCTGGCCACCAGATCAGGTTCGGAAACCTGAACTACACGGCGGACATCCGCGGAGACTTGATCTTTGATCGATTGGGGCCTATGCCAGGAGCACCGGACGGTCACGACGAGCATGGCTTAGACCTGTCGTCGGACGAAGCTCGGGGTATCACCCCCGTAGTATCCCCAGACCTAGATCTGGAGCAGGCTGCGCTGCCTAAGGACGGAGGGATGGACCCTGCCCCATAGGTCGCACACTCATCGGCGGTGGAGCCGAACACGGGTCTTACCTCTGCGGTGGCTTGTGACTCCGAACCCCCGGATTCGTATCCGGATGTTGGTTCCAGTCCGTGCACTCCCAAGCCCGTCGGGCCAGGATGGGCTCCGGTAATGGAGTTCACCGCTGCGGATATCTTCCAGCACTCGCCCTTTGGCGACATGCTGGACTCATTAAAGTCTCTCTCTCTTTGTCGGAGGCTCTTCACGAACTATGTCCGGCTCGAGTGGGAGGCAGACGACGAAGGAATTCGTTGCCCACCCACCACCCACTTCATTGCCACGGTCGATGATTTAACCGAGGTACTGAACTTCGACTCCGAAGACATCGACGGTATGGACGACGATGCAGGAGAAGAACATGAACCACCGCTCACTGGGCGGTGGACAACCACCTCTTCCTATGATATATATATGGTGGACACTCCGAAGGAAACAAATGGCGATGAGGCAACAGAGGATAAAACCTCAGGGAAAAAAGCAAAGAATGGGCATCGTCGGCGCCACTCCAAGCCCCGCCACAGCAATACAGGCCCAGGAGACGAAAACAATCTGAATGGTGCCGAAGAAGAATACAACCCTGATCAGCCCGCCTTCGAGCAGGCCGAACAGGAGGATGAATAGGTCAGCCCAGAAGAACAGGCGACGGACGAATACCCGGAGGAAGACAGCTACATGCCCCCCCTTCGAAGACGAGATTAGCCTCGGCGACGATGAGTTCGGCGTGCCTGAGGATCCCGTAGAGTAGGAGCGCTTCAAGCGTCAGCTTATAGCCACTGCGAGGTGCCTGAAAAAGAAGCAGCAGCAACTCCAAGCCGATCAAGACCTGCTCACAGACAGATGGACTGAAGTCCTGGCAGCCGAGGAATATGGACTTGATCACCATACGGCTGACCGGCCACCTCGTGGCCGGGATAAAACGGCATACCAGTCCACATACCAGCCGACACCCCCACGCCAACATACTACGGCCCGGGGGAACAAAACAGGACAGCCAAGATCGATCTACGGATCGCGGGGGCGCGCCTCGGCACGCGACGATGACCGTCACGCTGGATACACCTTCAACAAGTCCGGCCGGGCCGAATATAGCCACCCAGAGCAATTCGACCTGCGTAGCCACATAGCCCGCACGCAGGCGCCGCGCACCTCTCGCTGGTCGACAAAGTAATGGATCATGAATTCCCAGAAGGGTTCAAACCCGTAAACATCGAATCATACGATGGCACAACAGACCCCGCAGTATGGATTGAAGATTTCTTCTCCACATTCACATGGCCTGCGGAGACGATCTACACGCTATCAAGTATCTTCCCTTAAGCTCAAAGGACCAGCCCGGCACTGGCTAAACAGCCTACCAACAAATTCCGTTGGCAGTTGGGAAAACCTGGAAGATGCATTCCTCGACAACTTCCAGGGCACATATGTGCGACCACCTGACGCCGATGACTTGAGCCACATTACTCAACAGCCCGAAGAGTCAGCCAGGAAATTCTGGACTCGGTTCCTAACTAAAAAGAACCAAATAGTTGACTGTCCGGACGCCAAGCCCTGGCGGCTTTTAAGCATAATATCCGTGACGAGTGGCTCGCTCGACACCTCGGCCAGGAAAACCCCAAGTCCATGGCAGCTCTCACAACACTAATGACCCGCTTTTGCTGGCGAGGACAGTTGGTTGTCTCGCGAAGCACTACACCACATTCTCGCAATTCGGATGGCGCGATAATAATGGCAAGCCACGCGCAATGCATATAAGCGACGAAACAACGGCGACAGCACTGAAGACACGGCAGTCAATGCCGGATTCAGCGGATCCAAGCCCGGTCAACGGAAGAAGCCGTTCAAAAGAAATACTCAGGGACCGTCCAGTCTGGACCGCATACTGGAGCGCTCGTGCCAATTTCATGGCACCCCGGACAAGCCAGCCAACCACACCAATAGAGATTGCTGGGTATTCAAACAGGCCGGCAAGATAAATGCCAAAGACAAGGACAAGGGGCTGCACAGTGACGACGACGAGGAGCCCCGACGTCCGAACACAGGGGGACAGAACAAATTTCCCCCCAGGTGAAAACGGTCAACATGATCTACGCCACGCACATCCCCAAGCGGGAACGGAAGCGGGCACTAAGGGATGTCTATGTGATGGAGCCAGTCGCCCCCAAATTCAATCCATGGTCAGCTTGTCCGATCACCTTTGATCGTAGGGATCATCCTACTAGCTTCCATCATGGCGGCTCAGCCGCATTGGTTTTAGACCCAATCATCAACGGATTCCACCTCACACGAGTCCTTATGGACGGCGGCAGCACCCTGAACCTGCTTTATCAGGACACGGTGCGCAAAATGGGCATTGACCCTTCAAGGATTAAGCCCACTAAAACCACCTTTAAGGGTGTAATTCCTGGAGTAGAGGCCTGTTGTACGTGCTGTATAACACTGGAAGTGGTCTTCGGATCCCCGGACAACTTCCGGAGCGAAGAGTTAATCTTCGACATCGTCCCTTTCTGCAGTGGTTACCACACACTGCTCGGACGAACTGCATTCGCTAGATTCAAAGCGGTACCACATTATGCATACCTCAAGCTCAAGATGCCAGGACCACGCGGGGTCATCACTGTCAACGGAAATATGGACCGCTCCCTTCGAACAGAAGAGCATACGGCAGCCCTCGCGGCAGAAGTACAATGCGGCCTACTCCGACAAACCAATCCGGCGACAACTTCGAGCACAGTCAAGCGAGTCCGGAGCACCCCGCAACAGGATCATCAGGAACGCCAAGAGCATGATTAGCAGTCCGGCCTCCGCTCAAGCCCCTCCAAAGCAGAATTCGCACCACGCGCACACAATTACGCACTCAAATTACCGTGGTCATAAGCGGAGGCGCATCAACGACTCAGTCAATAGTGCGGGTAACCGCCAAATACCTTCATACTCTTTCCCTCTTACCTTTCAGGACACCGCTTTGGCACAGCATCCTCAAAAGAGCCGAATTGCCGGACTTATAGGGGAGAGACATCCAAGGAGGAAACAGACGTTGTGCACAGAAGGAAATACCCAGGTGGAATCTATTTACGATCATTATACCTACTTTATCTATCTGAACACAGCCTGCCGCTGGATAGGACATGTTAAATAGTCCTATTTTATCTCTGCTTAACGCATCCATTGTAAACGTACGCTTAAACGTATTTTTCGTCAATGGGAGATTATATATAGCGTCAGCTTATTATTCTTATTTGAGCATTTTTTCTCTTAAAATGTTTATTTGATATTGCATCCGTACACCTTGGTGCGGTCAGTTTGCCAGGGGCTTCTCATGGCGCCCTGTAATATGGCAACTAAAGTCCGAACACTTTCAACAGTGCGGCACCCCGAACTTATAGCACTATATGCATCAGCTCCGAATCATGTCTTGGGTCTACAGTTGGGATAGCCCACCTCCCTTGTTTTGGTGCCTTACGTTCCGTTATATCGGCTAAGGTAGCGCAGGGAGAACTAATGCGATTGTGTCCCGGTTCTTCCGGACGAGCACCTCAGTAGAGAAAGCCGAAAACTGACCGGCATGATGTGCCGAGAGCTGGTCACTATTCGAGAGGTTTTAAAATCCTTAAAGATTTTCCGCTTTAGGCGATAAATCGGCTTCGTCCGATCTAGGCGTGTATAAGCGCCTCGATTAAATCCTTCAATTTAGGGGCTTTACGAAATTTAAAATTATAGACTTCTATGGCTAAGTGAAAGTTATAAAGCCGCATAGTCCGATTGCCTTGTTCGCTGCGCGGACACCTCCTTAAGGGACCAAACATTTGGATAAAGAGTGTCCGGTTTTCCACGAACACCCCAAGATACTAGTTACGTGGGGAGGAAGCCGACGACCGCCTACTTTCAGAATTTTATAAACAACCGCACGTAAGGTAATATTTTAAATAACAAAACGCGCTACATAGCGCAAGTAACTTCGTCTTTAATTACAAACATGACAGAAGTGAATTCATTCCAAAATGGCGTCCTTGGTACACTCATCGGCGACGAGACGAGCACCCTTCATCACGCCATCGTAGTACATTTCGGGATGGCGATGCGCCTTGCCCTCCGGCGGCCCGTCCTTGACCAGCTTCTCCGCATCCATCTTGCCCCAATGCACCTTGACGCAGGCAAAGGCTCAAGGGCACCTTCAATGCAAACGGATCGCTTGATCACTTCAAGCCACGGGCAGGCATCCACCATCCACTTGATCAGGCCAAAGTAGCTCTTTGGGCAGGAGCTCACCAGGCCACATCCTGACTATGAAGTCCTTCATAGCCAGTTCAGCCGCCCTGTGGAGTTCGATCAACTGCTTCAGTTGGTCGCTCAGACGCATCGGACGATCGGCCCCAGCATACTGGGACCAGAACAACTTCTCTGTTGAGCTCCCCTCCTGGGCACGGTAGAACTCCGCAGCGTGTGAGATGCTGCGTGGCAGATTTGCAAATGCCCCCGAGAGCTCCGACCGAGTAAGTAATGTAAACGCCTCCTCCACATGTTTGCTTTGCATAAAGAATTTCTTACCCGCTGCTATCTTTTTGGCCTCCTGGATCTCCTGCTGTGCTTTCTCGGCTTCGGCCTTGGCATCTTTCAACTTTACAAGGGCCTTCGCAAGCTCGGCATCCTTCATCTTCAGATCATGCTCCACGGACTCGCACTTCTTGCCTAGGTCCTGGAGCTCTTGCTGTACCTCGCCCACTCTAGCACTTTGCTTTTGGCGCTCCTTGCATTCCAAGGCCGCTTTGCTTTCGACCTCGGACAGCGCTTTCTTCAGGACGCCACTTGGCGGTGGCCCTGATATACAAATCCACGATGCTTTGGCGTTAGACTGACCAATTTTGCCTATCTTTAAATACATACGAACGAGGAATCACTTACCTTTATTCTCCTCGAGCTGCCTCTTCGTGAGGCCGAGCTCTCCCTGCGCTTGCTCCAGATTCCGCTTCAGTTCGGCAACTTCGGTAGTACGGGCAGCAGCAGCAAGCAGCACAGCCTGCTTATGCACACGAATATTTATTGTTAGACCCTTGCGGATGATAATTGACCCTCCGTTTGGTTTTTCTTTCTGAACACCAAACAAAGTATCAGGAGCTACTACCTATCGGGTGGTAATTTTACACATATTTATTACTTACCTCAAAACCTGTCAAGAGGCTGGTGCAAGCTTCGGTTAGTCCGCTCTTGGCGGACGAAACCTTCCGAATCACCAACTCATAAGAGTATGGTGCTCCTCATCCATGGTAGCGTCGCGAAGCGCTTCCAGCAGACAATCCGGCGCCTCGGGCGCACCGGAAGTCCTCGATGCAGACGGCTCGCTCTCCCTGACGAGGGGCTGTCCGCCTGAGTTCGGAACCATTGAAGGTTCCGGGACAGTGTTCGGCTGAGAGCCCGGCCTATTGTGGCTCTCATCGACACGATCCATGGGGACCTTGAACCCCGTGTGTCTGACGTCAGGGACCCCGCCTTGGGGCGTCTCCAGGGTCACCTCCCCCCGCTCGGGGATCCTTTGGGACAACACCTCCGTGTCATCCGCGGGTTGAGGAGTAGAGGCTGTCGGAAGCGAATTGATCTCTGAATCACTCAGGGATCCGGAAGAAGACACTTCGGAGTAAGACCTGGCCGGACTGCACATATGTCCGGCGTTAAACAAAAGCTATAGAATGAAGTTATGATGGAGTGCGGACACTTACGATTGCACCGGGGGCTTCCCCCTGGGCAGCCACCCTTCCTCACTATGAGCGGCCGTGGCGGAGTAGTCTGGAAGGGGTACCTTCCCCTTCTTGGACGGCCCAGCCTCCCCCTCCGGGGAGGCTTTTCTCTTCTTCTCCCCCCAGTGCGGGGAGGTGGAATTTCTTCTTGCTTCCCCCAGCTTCCGCGGGAGGAATCTGTTTCGTCGTCATTGAATGACGTAGGTATGACGGCCTTGCGTCGAGGGCCTCTCCTGGCCCCATGGCCTGTCTCCTCAGGCCCCTCATCCTTTCCGGATGGGGCGGCCTCTTCTTCTTCCTCCTCCTCTTCGGGGGAGGAGTGTGCCTCGTCATCTTCGGACGAGGCTTCTGGCACTACCTTACGCCGGCGACCCTTCCTGGTCCCCGGGGCCTTCTTTCCGGCCTTCTTCTCCGGCACCTTGTAGGGCGCCGGGACTAGCATCTCCGTCAGGAGAGCATCAGCAGGGCCTTTTGGCAGCGGAGCCGGACAGTCAATTTGCTCCGCTGTCTCCACATAATCCTGATCAAATATACACAAATACTTAAGACTCCCCCATGAATGTATTGGGAAAAACCGAACCCGGTGGTAGTCCCAAAACTCACCGGTCGCGGGGGCCGCGCTGCATGAAGTCCACGGTCCTCGAATGTGGGAGGAGGTACTTCGGAGGCCTTAAACAACTCCTTCCACGCGTCTTTGTGCTTCATGCCATAGAGCCTCAAGGCGTTGCCTGGGTGTTCGGCCGGGACGAACTCCCACAGATTGAATGCCTGCCTTTGGCACGGCAGAATCCGGCGAACGAGCATGACCTGGATCACGTCGACAAGCTTGATGTTCTTGTCCTTCATGCTCTTGATGCAGGTTTGGAGTCCGGTCAGCTCTGTAGGTTCGCCCCGAGTCAGGCCCTTCCTTTCCCAGGAGGTGAGCCGCATGGGAGCTCCGGATCGGAACTTGGGGGCCGCCGCCCAGTTGGCGCCGCGTGGCTCGGTGATGTAGAACCACCCCGATCGCCACCCTTTTACGGTCTCCACAAAGGAGCCGTCCAGCCAGGTGACGTTAGGCATCTTGCCCACCATGGCCCCTCCGCATTCCGCTTGCTGGCCGCGTACGATCTTCGGCTTCACGCAGAAGATTTGCAGCCACGGGCCAAAGTGAGGCCGGATGCGGAGGAAGGCCTCACATACGACGATGAACGCCGAGATGTTGAAGATGAAATTCGGGGCTAGATCGTGGAAATCTAGCCCGTAGTAGAACATGAGCCCGCGGACGAAGGGGTGAAGTGGAAACCCCAGTCCACGCACGAAGTGGGCAATGAACACGACCCTCTCGTGGGGTCCCAGGGTCGGAATGACCTGCCCAGCATCCGCAAGCCAGTGCGCTATGTCTGCGGCCAAGTATCCGGCCGCCCGAAGATTTGCGAGGTGCTTCTCCTTGACGGTGGAAGCCACCCACTTGCCTCCAGCCCCGGACATGTTTGGCTGTGCGGAGAAGACTTGGGCTTGGGCGCTGGAGCTCGATGGGCCAAGAGTGGTCAAAGGAGGAAGAAGGCGTGTGTAAAAATGGGGAAATCTTATCCCTTTATAGAGGCAACGAAAGCGGTGCGCCTCCCCACTTGCCCGTTGAGAATCGCTTGTTTCCCAAGCACCACGATTAATGGCGTGGTGAGATTACCCATACCCGTATTGACGAGCATCTCGTGATAAGGGGACACGATCTCTGCTTTGACAAGATGTGTTAAAGAAACCGCTTCGCAATATGCGTTCTAGCTGGTTGTGGGAAAACGGTTCGAATAATGATCCGACCGTAATAATATGTCATGTCATCAGAAAAAGTTGTTAGCAGATTGCATTTGTGAAATATCATTCTCTTTACAGCGGTGTGTAAAGATCATCTTGTGAATCCGGACACGATTTAAGTGTTCGATAACCACTTTGGAATATTCGGAGGAGGAACCCGCCTTGCAATGCCGGAGACAATACTACGCGCCGGACTCATCGTCATTGAAGCCTAGTTTAGGGGCTACTGAGGGAGTCCTGGATTAGGGGGTATACGGACAGCCGGACTGTGTATAACGTCCGGACTATTGAAGCGTGAAGATACAAGACTCAGGACTTCGGCCCGTGTCTGGATGGGACTTTCCTTGGCGTGGAAGGCAAGCTTGGTGATCCGGATATTATATTTCCTTCCTTGTAACCGACTCCATGTAAACCCTAGCCCTCTCCGGTGTCTATATAAACCGGAGAGGTTGGTCCTTAGAAGGCCGATCACAATTACAATCATACCATCATAGGCTAGCTCTTAGCATTTAGCCTCTAAGATCTCGTGGTAGATCTACTCTTGTACTACCCATATCATCAATATTAATCAAGCAGGAAGTAGGGTTTTACCTCCATCGAGAGGGCCCGAACACAGGTAAACATCTGTGTCCCTTGCTTCCTGTTACCATTAGCCTTGACGCACAGATCTGGACCCCCTACCCGAGATCCGCCGGTTTTGACACCGACAGGGGGTCCCTAGACTTGCCTTCCTGTGGCCCAAAGCGAGGCATCGGGCAAAGGTTTCCATATCGGTGCAACGAGAGCAAGACGAGCAGGACGGCAGGACGGAGGTCACCGTGGAGCCCAAGGCGGCGTCACCACCAGAGCCTTTGGCAGGCGAAGACCACCTTTAGTCAGGATATCTTGGACTAGTTGTCCCCCTTCAAACTGGCCGTTGTGGCATCCCTTCCCGCTCAATATTTGGGAAGAGGACCAAGGCCTCTATAAATAGGACTAGGCACCACCGTAGCAAACGACGAATCATTGAGACCATCCTCACCCACACAAGCTCACCAAGCACAAGAACACCTCTCCTCGGGAGCTTGTTCTTCCCTTGTACCATTCATCCTCAGCCCAAGAGGCAATCCACCACACCACACTAGAGTAGGGTATTACACCACAACGGTGGCCCGAACCAGTATAAATCTTGTGTCCCCTTGTTCTTTATGTTCGCCGAGCTAGGCCGTGAGATCATGATGTGTGCGAGCTAGAGGGAGGAGAGATCTTCGTGCGCACCCCAGTGTTGGAACCTCTAGGGTTTTGCCAGAACCCGAAATCCGACACCTTCGATGCCAGAGCCAACACTCTGAAGCTTTTGCTAGAAGACATATGGCAAGCTGTCGTCCTGCGGAGAAATCTACCATATACAGATCACCTCTTTGATACCCTTCGAAGACTAGAGATTTTTAAGTTTCCATAAGCACAAGGCAATGATATTTTCCAAATATCACAATCATGTTCAGATCACAAAGCATTGAGACGGACATTAAGTTGAATCCAAGGGATTCAAGAAGCATCACTTTATCCATGTATTGATCCTTTAAGATTGCAACTCTACCTAGGCCTAATACCTTGCTTTTACCAGTGTCAGCGAACATGATGTGACTTTTAGTAGATGGACGTAGGGTTGAAGAATTCGATCACCAGTCATGTGGTTAGTGCATCCACTGTCCATTATCCACTCAGTAGCTTTCGGAGTCGTTCCCTACAGTGCAGTTAGCGGGATAGGCTTCACCAAGAGTATTGTGAAGCACAAACATATAATGAACAAACATATTATCAAAGTTAAAGTTCTTGTTTGGTAAGATAGGATGCTTGTCAAGAAACCCTGGGACGAAATAAATGGTAAGACCATTTGGCACTTTATCTTGCGTCCAACAAGATGTTTTAGGTCCCCAACATTGGCGTCAGAAGTCTTTGATTTCCGGCTGGAGACCGTTCCCTACAAGAGAAGTTAATTCTTCTTAACCACCCACATCTTCATGGGTGGCTTAGAAGCAATAAGTCTAAGTGTATCATTTGAGAACTTTGGCTTTGGAGCCCTAGCAAATAGTTTTGCATGAGGTGAATAATACTCATAAGAATATGCAAAAAAATTCTTTGATTTATGAACATATCGGTTAGAAGAAACACGCTTATATTCATGAGTCTGATGATAGTTTCCCAGTAAAACATTGGCATTAGGGTGACCTTGTGAGGTCCTCTGTTTGTATGAAGCCTTTGGGCCACGTGAAGCCTTTGGTATGGGGTTTGTCTTCTTCCCTGGTGGTGTCATGATGACATTCATAAGAATTTTCTCAAGAAAACTCTTGGGCACCCAGACCTTCTTCAAAGGTGGCCCATTCCTGCAGTTAGTACTAATAAACCTGGCAAATACTTCACCATTCTGATTCTTAAATAGCTTATAATTGGCGTCAAAGGATTCATCAATGATAATGGGGTTAGCACAAGTGAAGCCAGATACGGTGGATGGGTCCATTGAAGGATCCTTTGCAGCAACCCATGTGGTTTTGAGGTACTGCTCAGGCTTCTAGTAAGAACCATCAACATTCATTTTCCTCTCGAAACCAACACCCTCTTTCCTAGGGTTTCGGTTCAGAATCTGTTTCTTGAGGACATCGCATAGCGTCTGATGCCCTTTGAGGCTTTTGTACATGCCTGTTTCAAGCAATGTCTTCAACCTAGCATTTTCATCAACAATAGTAGTGGTATCCTCAGAAGAGGGGTTAGTTACCACATCAGCAGTTGAAGATACTGCAACATCAGACGCAGTAGGACATTCAGCAATAGAAACAGCATTATCACGCTCAAGGCATTTTAAACATGGTGGCACAAAATCTTCCTGAGCGGAACTGATCTGTTGAGCGAGTAGTGAATCATTCTCCTTTTGAAGATCTTCATGAGACGCTCTCAGTTTCTCTAGATCTTGCTTCCTTTGAAGATAGTCATAGGAAAGCTTTTCATGAGTGGCTGAGAGGGTTTCATGACGACTTTCAAGTTCCTCGTACTTAACACGAAGGTTTTTGATGTCTTCGATTAAGGACTGAGTTCGATTCATTTCCTCGTCCAACAGGTCATCGCTTTTGTCTAGCAACTTTTGAATGTGTTCCATAGCAGTTTGTTGTTCAGTGGCAATTTTAGCAAGTGTCTTATAGCTAGGTTTGGATTCACACTCAGAGTCATCTTCACTAGAGGTTTGAAAGTAAGCATCGCGTGAGTTTACCTTGGCACCTCATGCCATGAAGCAGTAGGTCGGAGCAGAGTCGTCCTCCTCATTGGCTTCAGCATCGGCAACATGACCATTGTCTTCAGTGTTGAAGATGGAGGCAACGAATTCCGACGCTAGAGCCAGGCTTACCATGCCCAAATCAGACTTCTCCTCAGACTCCACCTCTGCCTCCTCAGAAGATGACTCCTCCTCTAAATCCATCTCCTTGCCAATAAATGCATGAGCCTTGCCAGATGAGCTCTTCTTGTGAGACGAAGACTTTGATGAAGACTTTGAAGATTTCTTCTTCTTCTTGTCGTCAGAATCATATTCCTTGATCTTCTTCTTCTTCCTCTTCTTAGATTCCTTGTCCCATTGAGGACACTCAGATATGTAGTGGCCTGGCTTCTTGCATTTGTGGCATGTTCTCTTCTTGTAGTCATGAGAGGAAGCCTCACCATTCTTGGAACTGGATCTTGAGGACTTTCCGAAGCGATTCTTCTTGGAGAACTTTTGGAAATTCTTCACAAGCATTGCTAGCTCTTTGCCAATGTCTTTAGGATCATTAGAACTACAGTCAGATTCTTATTCAGATGAGGAAACAACTTTTGCCTTCAAAGCATGGGATCGGCCATGGTTGGGGCCATAGATATCTCTCTTCTCAGATAGCTGGAACTCATGTGCGTTGAGCCTCTCAAGTATGTCAGATGGATCGAGATCTCTGAAGTCAGGACATTCTTGAATCATTAGGGCCAAAGTGTCAAATGAGCTGTCAATTGATCTCAATATCTTCTTCACAATTTCATGCTTGGTGATCTCAGTGGCGCCAAGAGCGCGAAGCTCATTTGTGATATCAGTGAGGCGGTTGAACATGAGCTAGACATTCTCATTGTCATTTCTCTTGAAGCGATTGAAGATATTTCGAAGATCATCAATCCTTGAGTCTCTCTGGGTTGAGACACCTTCATTGACCTTGGACAACCAGACCCAGACTAGCTTCACAGTTTCCAGAGGACTCACACGGCCATACTGTTCTTTGGTCAGATGACCACAGATGATGTTCTTGGCGGTTGAGTCCAGTTGCGCGAACCTCTTGACATCAGCGGCGGTGACACCTTCACCGACCTTGGGAACACATGTCTTGATGACATACCAGAGGTCAATGTCAATGGCTTCAAGATGCATGCGCATCTTATTCTTCCAGTAGGGGCAATCAGTGCCATCGAAGATGGGACACGCAGCGGAGAACTTGATTATCCATGTAGTCAATATAGCTAAAACTCCAGGTGGTTAAACCGAATCACACAGAACAAGGGAGCACCTTGCTCTGATACTAATTGAAAGTGCTAGTTATCTACTAGAGGGGGTGAATAGGCGATTTTTATGAAAGTCTTCAAAACACAAGGACGTTGAAGACAACCAATCAACATGAACCTATATGATATGCAGCGGAAGATGAACTACACTAGACTGGCCATAGTCAAGTAAGCAATTTAATGAAAGCACGAAGACAAATAGCAGCTAGGTAGTGCATATCGGAATGGAAGACAGTATGAAGCCAAATAGGTAATAGTCTTCGCACAGTGAAGTCAAATAGATCAGGCAAGCAAGCAAAGACTTCACAAAGACAAACTGAAATGTAAAGAAGGTGGGGAATAGAACCAGTAGCTTGGTGAAGACAAGGATTTGGTAGACCAGTTCTAAATGCTGTGACAACTGTACGTCTGGTTAGGGAAGCTGAGATTGAACTCAGACCACGTGTTCACCTTATTCCCCTTGAGCTAAGGACACCCAGTCCTCGCCCAATCACTCTGGTAAGTCTTCAAGGTAGACTTCCAAACCTTCACAGACTCCGTTCACCCGTAATCCATAATGACTCTCGGATCCTCAGAACATAACGCCTAACCAGCTGGAGGATACACAATCCTCAAGTGTAATAAGTCTTCAGGTCCCGCAGACAGAAAGACTTCAGTGATGCCTAACACTCTTTGGCTCTGGGTGTTTTGGGCTTTGTCCTCACAAGGATTACTCTCTCTCAAAGGCTTCGGAAGTGGGTTGCTCTCAAACAACAAAAGTCATGCACTAACTCTGAGCAGCCACCAATTTATGTTGGAGGGGTGGGCTATTTATAGCCAGCAGGAAACCCGACATGATATGTACGAAATGACCCTGAGTCACTAAGGAACCGACACGTGTTCAACGGTCGGATTTCAAACACACGCGGCAGCTTGACTTGGGCTACAAGCAAAGCTGACTCGTCCAACTCTGGATATGCTCTCATTGTCTTCGCTCGAAGACATAGAATTTTGGTTGAGCATCACGTCAGTCTTTTGACTTTGTTTACTTGGACCTCACTTAACAGTATGGTGGTTCCTATGACTCAATAAAGAAGAAAATGAAACTACGAAAGAATCTATGTCTTCGCACTCCATAGTCTTCAAGTGAATGTCTTTACAGGTCATTATCTTCAACGTGAATGTCTTCACGAACCACTATTGTCTTCCATGTCTTCATACATTTTTAGGGGTCATCTCTGGTAGGAAAACCGAATCAATGAGCAACTTCTACCTGTGTTATCCTGCAATTCTCACAAACACATTAGTCCCTCAACCATGTTTGTTGTCAATACTTCAAAACCAACTAGGGTGGCACTAGATGCACCTACAAAATGTTTGTCTCTTGATCTTCGACTGACAAGGACACAGTAAAGACAATCGTCACATGTCAACAGAATGCATATGAATATTAAGAGAGGGTAGGAGAGATAAGCACGGAATAGGTTAGGGTCCGATCACATTCACTTTGTGCAGAAAATGGAAACTTGAAGACATAGCTATAAGTGAATGATGTACAGGATAGAACATATAAATATAGGCAATGAAGACCAAATCAAACTTCGAAAGGATAAATCATGAAGATAAACCAATGTTGAAGACAAACCAACTTTGAAGATAATACACCATGACGCCAAACGCAAATCTTCAAGAAATATTGGTGGTGGAGTTACCCACCGTATAGTAAGTATTAGACCCAGACGCGGCGCACAATTATCATGGCGCTCCAAAGTCAATTTACACATTAATATATTCACACTTTGAGTGTATGTCTTCATGAATTGAAGACATACATTACTTTGTGTGTTGTGCACCTAAGTCATCAATATGCATAAGCATTAGGATGTGTGTCCATTCACAGGACATTTAAGGATTCTAAGATATTTAGCTCACACCGCAGCTTGTAAAACTTTTTCTCATCCAAGGGCTTTGTGAAGATATCTTCCAATTGCTCTTCAGTGTTGACGTGAAATATATCAATGTATTCCTTCAACACATGGTCTCTGAGAAAGTGATGACGGATCTGAATGTGCTTTGTCTTTGAGTGCTGAACTGGATTATGAGCAATCTTGATGGCACTTTCATTGTCGCAGTAGAGGGGCAGCTTCTTCTTGTTGATGCCACATCCTTGAGGGTTTTCTTCATCTAGAGAAGCTAAGAACGACAAGATCCAACAGCAATGTATTCAGATTCAACAGTGGAGAGCGATACATAGTTCTTCTTTGAAGACCAACAGATAAGAGATCGTCCAAGAAAGTGACATGTCACTAATGTGGACTTGCGATCAACCTTGTCACCAGCATAATCAACGTCTGAGAATCCAACTAGATCCAACTCTGAGCCCTTTGGATACCATAATCCTAGCGTTGGGGTGTGAGCCAAGTATCGAAGTATCCGCTTCACTACGAGGTGATGCGACTCCTTTGGTGTCGCTGGGAACCGGCACACATGCAAATGCTAAGCATTATACCTGTCCTAGATGCACATAAGTACAATAAAGAACCAATCATGGAGCGGTATACCTTTTGATCGAACTCTTTACCATTGTCGTTGGGGCCCAATTGGCCTTTGGTTGGCATTGGCGTCGTGTAACCTTTGAAGTCTTGCATTCCAAACTTCTTCAGGCAATCTTTGAGATACTTTTCTTGTGATATGAAAATTCCATTCCTCTGTTGACAAATTTGAAGACCAAGGAAGAACTTTAGCTCCCCCATCATGGACATATGATATTTCTCTTGCATCATATGCCCAAACTCATCATTGTATCTTTGGTTAGTGCAGCCGAAGATAATGTCATCCACATTGATTTGGCATACAAAGAGTTCTCCATCATATGTCTTTGTGAAGAGTTTCGGGTCTAGAGAACCAGGTTTGAAGCCTTTGCTCTTCAGGAAGTCTTTGAGGGTGTCATACCAAGCACGAGGTGCTTGTTTGAGGCCATATAGTGCCTTGTTGAGCTTATAGACCATATCAGGATGCTTTGGGTCTTCAAAACTAGGTGGTTGGGCTACATATACTTCTTCTTCAATTTTTCCATTGAGGAAGGCACTCTTCACATCCATTTGATGTAGAAGAATGTTGTTTTGGTTAGCGTAGGCTAGCAGTATACGAATGTCTTCAAGCCTAGCCATATGAGCAAAGGTTTCATCGAATTCAATTCCTTCCACTTGGGTATAAACTTCGGCAACAAGATGAGCTTTGTTTCCATGTTCATCTTGCTTGTTGTGATAGTTCCATTTGGTGTCAATAATGTTGTGCTTGCGAGGATCAGGACGTTTGACTAGCTCCCAGACATTGTTGATCTCAAATTTTTGAAGCTCTTCTTGCATAGCTTGAATCCATTCAGGTTCCATGAAGGCTTCATGAACTTTCTTGGGTTCAGATATGGAGACAAATGCAAAGTGCCCACAGAACTTTTCTAGCCGGGTTGCTCTTGATTGAGTGAGAGGACCAGGTGCATTGGTACTATCGAGAATATTCTCAATCTGAACTTCATTGGCTACCCGAGGATGAACAGGGCGAAGACTTTGCTATTGCTGATCATTATCTTCGCCTTCAGC
The DNA here is from genome assembly GCA_021605145.1 of Aegilops bicornis. Classification (NCBI taxonomy): domain Eukaryota; kingdom Viridiplantae; phylum Streptophyta; class Magnoliopsida; order Poales; family Poaceae; genus Aegilops; species Aegilops bicornis. Next base: position 379,656,759 of record CM038669.1, on the reverse strand, counting down.
ATTATCTTCAGGCTGAGCATTTTCTTCATGTTGAGTAGGTGCTGGAATGAAAATTTCCTCTTCAGTCTGTTCCTCGATGGGTATGATTTCTCCAGTTCTGATTAGCTTGATAGATTCACTAGGAGAAGCTTCATCTAGCACATTTGGCAGGTCCTCTCTTTGCGAGCCATTAGTCCCATCAAACCGCACATCTACAGTTTCAACCAGTTTATAGCAAAAGAGGTTGAAGCTCTGTAGGTGTGTGAATCCTTTCCGTAACCAAAAATAAAATCTTAATGTGCTTTCGGTGCAAATTTGGAAGTGTGATGTGGATCCTTGCTCCAGCACCTAGCAGCAAAGACTTTGAAATAGCTTACAGTTGGCTTCTTACCAGTGAGTAGCTCATAAGATGTCTTATTGAAGAATTTGTGAAGATATACTCGGTTGATGATATGGCATGCACTATCAATGGCTTCAGGCCAGAACTTTCTTGGAGTCGTGTATTCATCAAGCATCATACGGGCCATCTCAACAAGGGTCATGTTCTTGCGCTCCACGACGCCATTCTTTTGAGGTGTGTATGGAGCAAAGAGCTCGTGAGTGATACCCAGCGTATCAAGATAGTGTTGAGGCCAGTGTTCTTGAATTATGTGCCATTGTCACTCCTGATGTGCTTGATCTTAATGCCATAATTGGTCATGGCACGAATGGCGAATCGCCTGAAGACATCCTACACTTAAGTCTTATAGACAATTATGTGCACCCAGGTGTATCTAGAATAAGCATCAACAATAACGAAGCCATAAAGATGTGCAGTAATAGTAAGGGTAGAGTAGTGAGTAGGGCCGAATAAGTCCATATATAACAGCTCGAAGGGACATGAAGTCGTCATGATTGTCTTCGAGGGATGTTTTGCCCTAGTCATCTTCCCGGCTTCACAACCACCACATAGATGATCCTTCTTGAACTTGACGCCCTCGATGCCAATGATATGCTTCTTCTTCATGAGAGTGTGTAAGTTGCCGATGCCCGCATGTCCTGGCCTACGATGCCAAAGCCAACACTCTGAAACTTTTGCTAGAAGACATACGACAAGCTGTGGTCCTGCGGAGAAATCTAACATATATAGATCACCTCTTCGATAACCTTCGAAGACTAGTGATTTGTCAGAATCCATAAGCAAAAGGCAACGATATTTTCAAAGTATCACAATCATGTTTAGATCACAAAGCATTGAGACAGACTTTAAGTTGTATCCAAGGGATTCAACAAGCATCACTTTATGCATGTGTTGATCCTTTGAGATAGCAACTCTACCTAGGCCCAATACCTTGCTTTTACTAGTGTCAACGAATGTGATGTGGCTTTTAGTAGATGGTCATAGGGTTGAATCCATGAGAAGACTTTGATCACCATTCATGTGGATAGTGCATCCACTGTCCATAATCCATTCAGTAGCTTTCGGGGTCCTACCCTACAGTGCAGTTAGCGAGATAGGCTTCGCCAAGAGTATTGTGAAGCACAAACATTTGATAGACAAGCATACTATCAAAGTAAAGATTCTTGGATGGTAAGATGGGGTGCTCATCAATAAATCCAGGGGCGAATGTGGGGCACCCGACTCATAAGTCGTGATCATCGAATGCACGTGTACAGTGATCCCAGAGATCACTGCTCACTGAACACACAGAAGCTGAATAACAAGAGTCTTACGTCCATACATATTGTCTTACACAAGTTATGACCATTATGGTCAAGTAGTACATAGATAAAGCCTCAAGGGTTGAACATCAAATCAACTCAAGCTGCGGGAATCTTCGTTGATAGTTAGAACCCATGCCATCTGCCTTAACCCTACAGGCATTCTGACTGGGAAAGCGTCCTAGTTCGCATGTTCGTCTCCGAAGAATTCTTCCTCAAACTCCTGCTCATCCATGCCTGGCCAATTAAATAACCAGTGGCAAGCCAATGAGTACTTTGAATGTACTCGCAAGCAACCCGTGTTTCGGTTCAAGGCACAACAATGCATGATATAGGTAAATTTTTGCAGAAAGCTAGTTTCGAGTGCTATGACATGTTCAACAACTTTTAAGACATGCATCATGAGAATTCAAGTAACCATGAGAACAGGTTACAGAAATCAACATAAATAGAGTTGGAAACAATCCAACTTAATCGTCATGTCAAATCTTTTGACGTGACCCAGGTAGTTCTTACCACTTCTTATCCATACACACTCACCAGGTTTTGTAAACATGTGGATGTAGCCCAAGAGCGGTTACCCAACTGTCCTTGACCGTGGAGACGGCTATTCGAATAGCTTTACACTCTGTAGAGGTTGCACACTTTACCCACAAGATCCGGGGAACTTCCGTGTCATCCACGACCCGCGGTACCTCAAGTACCCGGGGTAAGCACCCGAACATTATCTTTCCCTTGACAACACTAACAAAGAGTCCACTCGTTGGCCCTTGTCCTCACGATGTACATCATGCGAGACTTACTCGAGATCGTACCATCCGAGAGGGGACACAACGGTGTGTCCAGTGTCTGTAAAGTCAGCCATAGTCGCCCTAACTGGCATGACTCTATATCGAGAGAGTACCTCATACCCTCTCGCCACTAGTAATGCGAGCTCCGTGCTAGTATTAACCAAAGTAATCAACAAAGCCCCGTCCCATAAGGGGTATTGTGGTTGTACAGGTAAGGTTGGAATAACGGTCGCAACTTAAACCAATCCGTTTTCGAAAACACACTCACACAACTTGCTCCGGTACACCACTTCTTTATCAAGTGGTTACTGATACGTCCATTTTGCATCATGCTTTTATTTTGATATTTATTGCATTATGGGCTGTTATTTCACGTTATGTCACAATACTTATGGCTATTCTCCCTTATTTTACAAGGTTTACATGAAGAGGGAGAATGACGACAAATGAATTTGGGCCGAAAAGGAGCAAATATTGGAGACCTATTCTGCTCAACTCCAAAAGTCCTGAAACTCCATGGAATATCTTAAAATAAATAAAGAAAAATCGTTGCCAAAGATGAAGGCCAGGGGGCCCACACCCTGCTCACGAGGGTGGGCCCCCCCCCTTGGGGCACGCCCCCCTACCTCGTGGCCCCCCTGGTGGCTCTCCGATGCCCATCTTCTCCTATATGAAGTCTTTTGATGAGAAAAAAATAAAAATCAACCTTTCGGGACGTAACTCCACCGCCACGAGGCGGAACCTTGGCGAAACTAATCTAGGGCTCCGGCAGAGCTGTTCTGCCGGGGACACTTCCCTCCGGGAGGGGGAAATCATCGCCATCATCATCACCAACGCTCCTCTCATCGGGAGAGGGCAATCTCCATCAACATATTCATTAGCACCATCTCATCTCCAAAACCTAGTTCATCTCTTGTATCCAATTCTTGTCTCCAAGTCCGGGATTGGTGCTAGTAGGTTGCTAGTAGTGTTGATTACTCCTTGTAGTTGATGCTAGTTGGTTTATTTGGTGGAAGATCATATGTTCAGATCCTATATGCATATTATTGCCCCTCTGATTATGAACATGAATATGCTTTGTGAGTAGTTACGTTTGTTCCTGAGGACAAGGGAGAAGTCTTGCTATTAGTAGTCATGTGAATTTGGTATTAGATTCGATATTTTGATGAGATGTATGTTGTCTAGCCTCTAGTGGTGTTATGTGAACTTCGACTACATAACACTTCACCATTATTTGGGCCTAGAGGAAGGCATTGGGAAGTAATAAGTAGATGATGGGTTTCTAGAGTGATGTAAGCTTAAACCCTAGTTTATGCGTTTCTTCGTAAGGGGCTGATTTGGATCCATATGTTTCATGCTATGGTTAGGTTTACCTTAATACTTTTGTTGTAGTTGCGGATGTTTGCAATAGAGGTTAATCATAAGTGGGATGCTTGTTCAAGTAAGAATAGCACCCAAGCACCGGTCCACCCACATATCAAATTATCAAAGTACCGAACGCGAATCATATGAACGTGATGAAAGCTAGCTTGACGATATTCACATGTGTCCTCGGGAGCGCTTTTCCTTATATAAGAGTTTGATCTGGCTTGTCCTTTGCTACAAAAAGGATTGGGCCACCTTGCTGCACTTTATTTAATTTTGTTACTTGTTGCTCGTTGCAATTTATCTTATCACAAAACTATCTGTTACCACTTATTTCAGTACTTCCAGAGAAAACCTTGCTGAAAACCGCTTATCATTTCCTTCTGCTCCTCGTTGGGTTCGACACTCTTACTTATCGAAAGGACTATGATAGATCCCCTATACTTGTGGGTCATCAAGACTCTTTTCTGGCGCCGTTGCCGGGGAGTGTAGCGCCTTTGGTAGGTGGAATTTGGTAAGGAAAAATTTATAAAATGTGCTGAAATTTATTGTCACTTGTTACTATGGAAAGTAATTCTCCGAGGGGATTGTTCGGGGTATCTTCAGCCCGTCCAGTAGAGCAAAGAGTTGCTCCTCAACCTACTGAACCTATTGAAAATGAAACTCCTTTTGAAATTCCTTCGGGTATGATGGAAAAACTGCTAGCTAATCCTTTTACACGAGATGGAACAAAGCATCCTGATGAGCACTTAATATATGTGGATGAAATTTGTGGATTATTTAAGCTTGCAGGTATACCCGATGATGTTGTTAAGAAGAAGGCCTTCCCTTTATCTTTGAAGGGAGATGCATTGACATGGTATAGGCTATGCGATGATATGAGATCATGGAACTATAAAAGATTGAAATTGGAATTTCATCAAAAGTATTACCCTATGCATCTTGTTCATCGTGATCACAATTATATATATAATTTTTGGCCTCGCAAAGGAGAAATCATTGCTCAAGCTTGGGGGAGGCTTAAATCAATGTTATATTCATGCCCCAATCATGAGCTCTCAAGAGTGACAATTCTTCAGAATTTTTATGCTCGGCTTTCTGAAAACAATCACACCATGCTCGATACTTCTTGTAGCCGGGCTCTTTTATGATGAAGACTATTGAATTCAGATGGAATTTATTGGATAGAATTAAACGCAACTCTGAAGATTGGGACCTCGACGAAGGTAAGGAGTCAGGTATGACACCTAAGTTTGATTGTGTTAAATCTTTTATGGATACCGATATTTTCCGGAAGTTTGGCACTAAATATGGACTTGACTCTAAGATAGTAGCTTCTTTCTGTGAATCTTTTGCTACTTATGTTGATCTCCCCAAGGAGAAGTGGTTTAAATACCATCCTCCCATAGAAGTAAAAGTAGCTGCACCTATTAAAGTTGAAGAAAAGACTGTCACTTATAATGACCGGATTGTTCCGACTTCTTATGTTGAGAAACCACCTTTCCCTGTTAGAATAAAGGATCATGCTAAAACTTCAACTGTTGTTCGTAAAAGCAATATTAGAACTTATACACCTCCTGAGCAAGTTAAAGTAGAACCTAATATTGCTATTGTTAAAGATCTCTTGTCTGATAATATTGATGGGCATGTTATTCAGTTCTGTGGTGAAACTGCTAGAATTGCTAAAGTGTGTGCTAAAGATAAACATAGACCTGTGGTAGGTGTGCCTGTTATTTATGTTAAAATAGGAGATCATTGTTATCATGGCTTATGTGATATGGTTGCTAGTGCTAGTGTTATACCTTATGATTTATATAAAGAAATTAAGCATGAAATTGCACCTGTTGAGTTAGAAGATATTGATGTTACAATTAAACTTGCCAATAGAGATACTATATCTGCAATGGGAATTGTTAGAGATGTTGAAGTCTTGTGTGGGAAAACTAAATATCCTTCTGATTTTCTTGTTCTTAGTTCTCCACAAGATAGCTTTTGTCCCATTATATTTGGTAGACCCTTCTTGAACACTGTTAATGCTAAGATAGACTGCAAAAAGAATGTTGTTACTATTGGCTTGGATGATTTGGTTCATGAGTTTAATTTCTCTAAATTTAGTAAACAACATCGTGAGGAAGAATTGCCTAGTGAGGATGAAATTATTGGTCTTGCTTCTATTGCCGTACCTCCTAGTGATCCTTTAGAACACTATTTGCTAGACCATGAAAATGATATGTTCATGAATGAAAGAAGGGAAATAGATGAAGTATTCTTTAAACAGGAACCTATTCTGCAGCACAATTTGCCTGTTGAAATCCTAGGGGATCCCCCTCCTCCCAAGGGTGATCCCGTGTTTGAGCTTAAACCATTGCCTAATAATCTTAAATATGCTTTTCTTGATGAAAAGAAAATATATACTGTTATTATTAGTGCTAACCTTTCAGAGCATGAAGAAGAAAGATTATTAAAAACTCTAAAGAAGCATCGTGCCGCTATTGGATATACTCTTTATGATCTTAAGGGCATTAGTCCCACTCTATGTCAACATAAAATAAATTTGGAAGCGGATGCCAAACAAGTTCGTGATCCTCAACGACGTTTGAATCCTAAAATGAAAGAAGTGTCAAGAAAAGAGATACTCAAGCTTCTTGAGGCAGGTACAATTTATCCCGTTGCTGATAGTCAGTGGGTAAGTTAGGTCCATTGTGTCCCTAAGAAGGGAGGTATTACTGTTGTCCCTAATGATAAAGATGAATTGATCGCACAAAGAATTATCAGGTTATAGGATGGTAATTGATTTCCGCAAATTAAATAAAGCTACTAAGAAAGATCATTATCCCTTACCTTTTATTGATCAAATGCTAGAAATATTATGCAAACATACACATTATTGCTTTCTAGATGGTTATTCTGGTTTCTCTCAAATACCTGTGTCGGCTAAAGATCAATCAAAGACTAGTTTTACATGCCCTTTTGGTACTTTTGCTTATAGACGTATGCCTTTTGGTTTATGTAATGCACCTGCTACCTTTCAAAGATGCATGATGGCTATATTCTCTGATTTTTATGAATTTTTTTTGAGGTTTTCATGGACGATTTTTCCGTCTATGGTTCCTGTTTTGATGATTGCTTAAGCAACCTTGATCGAGTTTTGCAGAGATGTGAAGAAACAAACTTGTCTTGAACTGGGAAAAGTGCCACTTTATGGTTAATGAAGGCATTGTCTTGGGGCACAAGGTTTCTGAAAGAGGTATCGAAGTTGATAAAGCCAAGGTTGATGCTATTGAAAAGATGCCATGTCCCAAGGACATCAAAGGTATAAGAAGTTTCCTTGGTCACGCCGGATTTTATAGGAGGTTCATTAAGGACTTCTCAAAAATTTATCGACCTCGACTAATTTGTTACAAAAAGATGTACCATTTGTCTTTGATGATGATTGTGTAGAAGCATTTGAAATACTTAAGAAAGCATTAGTCTCTGCACCTATTGTTCAGCCACCTGATTGGAATTTACCCTTTGAAATTATGTGTGATGCTAGTGATTATGTTGTAGGTGATGTTCCAGGGCAAAGAGTCGATAAGAAATTAAATGTTATCCATTATGCTAGTAAGACTCTAGACAATGCTCAAAGAAATTATGCTACTACCGAAAAGGAACTTTTAGCAGTTGTATTTGCTTGTGATAAATTCAGACCCTATATTGTTCATTCTAAAGTAACTATTCACACTGATCATGCTGCTATTAAATATGTTATGGAAAAAGAAAGATGCTAAACCTAGACTTATTAGATGGGTTCTCTTGCTGCAAGAATTTGATTTGCATATTGTTGATAGAAAAGGAGCTGAGAACCCCGTTGCAGATAATTTATCTAGGTTAGAGAATGTTCTTGATGACCCACTACCTATTGATGATAGCTTTCCCGATGAACAATTAAATGTCATAAGCACTTCTGTAGCACTCCATGGTATGCTGATTATGCTAATTATATTGTTGCTAAATTTATACCACCTAGCTTCACATACCAACAAAAGAAAAAGTTTTTCTATGATTTGCGACATTACTTTTGGGATGACCCACATCTTTATAAAGAAGGAGTAGATTGTGTTATTAGACGTTGTGTACCTGAGCATGAACAGGAACAAATCCTACGCAAGTGTCACTCCGAAGCTTATGGAGGACACCACGCTAGAGACAGAACTGCACATAAGGTATTGCAATCTGGTTTTTATTGGCCTACTCTCTTCAAAGATGCTCGTAAGTTTGTCTTGTCTTGTGATGAATGTCAAAGAATTGGTAATATTAGTAGACGTCAAGAAATGCCTATGAATTATTCACTTGTTATTGAACCATTTTATGTTTGGGGCTTTGATTATATGGGACCTTTTCCTACCTCTAATGGATACACACATATTTTAGTTGTTGTTGATTACGTTATAAGTGGGTAGAAGCTATTCCAACTAGTAGTGCTGATCATAACACTTATATTAAGATGCTTATGGAAGTTATTTTCCGAGGTTTGGAGTCCCTAGATATTTAATGACTGATGGTGGTTCACATTTTATTCATGGTGCTTTCCGTAAAATGCTTGCTAAATATGATGTTAATCATAGAATTTCATCTCCATATCACCCACAGTCTAGTGGTCAAGTAGAATTGAGTAATAGAGAACTCAAATTAATTTTGCAAAAGACTGTTAATAGGTCTAGGAAGAATTGGTCCAAGAAACTTGATGATGCATTATGGGCCTATAGAACTGCATATAAGAATCCTATGGGTATGTCTCCGTACAAAATGGTTTATGGAAAAGCATGTCATTTACCTCTCAAACTAGAACATAAGGCATATTTGGCTATTAAAGAGCTCAACTATGATTTCAAACTTGCCGGTGAGAAAAGGTTATTTGATATTAGCTCACTTGATGAATGGAGAACCCAAGCTTATGAAAATGCCAAGTTGTTTAAAGAAAAAGTTAAAAGATGGCATGAAAAAAGGATACAAAACCGTTAGTTTAATGTAGGAGATTATGTATTGCTATACAATTATCGTTTAAGATTTTTTGCAGGAAAACTTCTCTCTAAATGGGAAGGTCCCTACGTTATCGAGGAAGTCTATCATTCTGGTGCCATAAAAATCAATAACTTCGAAGGCACAAATCCGAAGGTGGTAAACGGTCAAAGAATCAAACATTATATCTGAGGTAATCCCATAAATGTTGAAACCAATATTATTGAAACCGTAACCCCGGAGGAATACATAAGGGACACTTTCTGCACTGCTTCAGACTCAAAAGGAATAGGTATGTGGTACGGTAATTAAACCGACTCCAAAACAATTTTTAAGGCAATATTTCTCCGTTTTGGAATATTTAGAAAAATAGAAAAATAAGTAGCAGTCCAGGAAGGACACGAGGGCCCCACGATGGTGGTGGGCGCGCCCTACCCCCCTGGGCGTGCCCCCTTCCTCATGAGCACCTCGTGTGCCCTCCGGACTCTATTTTCTTGCACGATACGTATTATGGTCGGTAAAAATTCATTATATATTCTCCCGGAGGTTTTGACTCCCGTATCACGCAAATCACTCATGTTCTTGTTTCGAGCTGTTTTTCTGACAGGTCCAGATCATCATGACGTCCCCAAGTGCTTCCAAGGACAAGTTCTTCGAGAAGGTGATCAACAATTACCTCGCGGGAGGTGCTGCGACACCCTCAAACCATTGAGATGTGTGATGGGTTGCTGCACATCCACGATGCTGAGGGACCCAAGGGAACCGGAAGCGTGGAGTCGAGGCTCGAAGCAATAGAGCAACAAGTTTTCAAGTGCCAGGGGATGGTGGAGCGTGGAATCAACGCTACCCACACAATGCTCGCGGAGTTCACGAACAACTACGAGTCGGATGCCCAGAACACCGAGGAGGCCATCTTCAAGCTACATGACAAGATCGAGCACCTCCAAGCCCAAATCTATGATCTGCAAAATCAAAACTGTGAGTATGAATATAGATTCAAAAGGATGAGTTTGGCTGTAGATTTGAGGATTCCGGAGACTCGATCATCCTTCTATGATGGTGAGCCTATGCCATGGAAGATGGATGACAAGCATGCATCATCAAAAACACCTCCACCTTCTTCGCCAACAACAAAGGAGACATAATCACATGGGTATGGGCACTCCCCTTGGCAACTGCCAAGCTTGGGGGAGGTGCCCCGGTATTGTATCACCATCACAACTCCTATCTTTACCGTTTTTCTTAGTTCGATCCTATTAGTAGTATCTTGATATAGTAGAATAAAGTTATGGCATGATCTAGTTTTGAGTTTTGCTTTATGATCTCTCTATGTAATCGAGTTCGTGAGCTATATATATAATAAAGTTTAGTGTTGAGTCAAAGGCTTGATTATTTTGCCATGATCTTGGGTGAACAAAAGAGTAGAAAGAAGAAAAATAATTAAAAAGAAACAAAGAGTTCATATTGATCTTATTGAGAGTAATGACTTCACATAGAAAGAGTATGATGGTTAAAAGTTGTTGGGAGTTGGCAAATATGGCTTTGGTCATCGTTGCAATTAATAGGAAGTAATAAGGAAAGAGAGGTTTCACATATAGATATATTATCATTCACATCTTTTATGATTGGGAGCACTCATTAAAATATAACATGCTAAAGAGTTGATGTTGGACAAGAAAGACAACGTGATGAGTTATGTTTTCTTATATCTGAGATAAAGTATGTTGTCATGGGTCCTCTAACATGTTGAGCTTGCCTTTCCCCCTCATGCTAGCTAAATTCTCAAAGCACCAAGTAGAGATACTACTTGTGCTTCCAAATACCCTTAAACCAGTCTTGCCATGAGAGTCCACCATATCTACCTATGGATTGAGTAAGATCCTTCAAGTAAGTTGTCATCGGTGCGAAGCAATAAAAATTGCTCCCTAAATATGTATGATTGATTAGTGTGAGGAAATAAGCTTTATACGATCTTGTGATATGGAAGAAATAAAAGCGACGGACTGCATAATAAATGTTCATATCACAAGGGGAAATATAAAGTGACGTTGTTTCGCATTGAGATTTTGTACATCCAACCATAAAAGTGCATGGCAACATCTGCTTCCTTCTACGAAGGGCCTATCCTTTATTATTATCCTCTACCTTATGCAAGAGTCACGGTGATTGAGAGAGTCCCGGACTAGGGGGTGTCCGGATAGCCAGACTATCGTCACGGCCGGACTCCAAGACTATGAAGATACAAGATTGAAGACTTCGTCCCGTGTCCGGATGGGACTTTCCTTGGCGTGGAAGGCAAGCTTGGCGATACGGATATGTAGATCTCCTATCATTGTAACCGACTGTGTAACCCTAACCTATCCGTGTCTCAGATAAACCGGAGGGTTTCAAATCCGTGAGGACTAACAACAATCATACCATAGGCTAGCTTCTAGGGTTTAGCCTCCTTGATCTCGTGGTAGATCTACTCTTGTACTACCCATATCATCAATATTAATCAAGCAGGAGTAGGGTATTACCTCCATCGAGAGGGCCCGAACCTGGGTAAAAACATCGTGTCCCTTGTCTCCTATTACCATCCGCCTAGACGCACGATTGGGACCCCTACCCGAGATCCGCCGGTTTTGACACCGACATTGCTGCTTTCATTGAGAGTTCCTCCGTGTCGCCACCGATAGGGCCCGATGGCTCCTTCCGATCATCAACAACGACGCGATCCAGGGTGAGTTTTTTCTCCCCGGACAGATCTTCGTATTCGGCGGCTTTGCACTGCGGGCTAATTCGCTTGGTCATCTGGAGCAGATCGAAAGCTACGCCCCTGGCCATCAGGTCAGATTTGGAAGTTTGAACTATACGGCCGATATCCGCGGGGACTTGATCTTCAATGGATTCGAGCCGCGCTGCTGCAAGCGGCACCGTCTCGATGGGCATGATCTAGCTCTGCAGTCAACAAAGGCCCTAGAGGCCGCACCAAAGATCCGCTTCCGACCCTTAATCCGGAGCCGGATTCCCCGATCGAGGACGAGTGGCTGGACACCGCCTCGGGGCTACGATCTCACGGGCGATTGAGCGGACTCCATCCCTGTCGCTTTGCGACGACCTCGACCTGTGGTGCCGGACTCCTCTCCGGACTCGAACCCTCCGCGCCCGCTAATCGAATCCGATTGGGCGCCCGGTCATGGAGTTCATCGTCATGGACATCTTTCAGCACTCGCCCTTTGGCGACATCCTGAATTCACTAAAGTCTCTCTCTTTATCCGGAGAGCCCTAGCCGGACTACGGACAGGAAGGTTGGGATGCGGACGACGAAGAAATTCTACGCCCACCCACCACCCACTTTGTAGCCACTGTCGATGATTTAACCGACATGCTCGATTTCGACTCCGAAGACATCGACGGTATGGACGACGATGCTGGAGATTTACCAAGACCCATCGCCTACAGGCAATCCGGAAGGCCACCTCGTCATACGACATATACATGGTGGATATCCCAAAAGATGGGAACGGCGATGGAACAACGGAGGATGACCCTCCAAAAGCAACCAAGCGCCGACGCCGGCCCCCGCTCTAAATCCCGCCACAAAGAAAACGGTGATTCCGCACGGGAGATAATAACACCGGACAAGATCTGAGGACAACCCCTCCAGCAGAACTCAAAGACAGAGGAGGAGAGAAGCAAGTCCGCACGACAAGGCGGCCGAAAGAGAGGTCGAGGACGATAATTATGCGCCTCCCTCCGAAGATGAGGCAAGCCTCGATTTACGATGAATTTGTCATGCCCGAGGATCCCGCCGAACAGAGCGTTTCAAGCGCAGGGCTTATAGCCACGGCAAGCAGCCTCAAGAAAGCAAAGCAACAGCTTAGAGCTGACCAAGACCTGCTAGGTGACAGATGGATCAAGTCCTTGCACCAAGAGTATGAACTCGAACGCCTCCAAAAGCTACCCCAAACGAAGGCCGTTGCCTCGATCGGAGGAGGAAGCACCCAAGTCACCAGCAGACGACATGGCAGACCGCCACCCGTGGCCGACAGAGAAGCTTCTCGCCCTCTGCTCAAGCCACACCCCGACGCCACCAAAAGTACCAAGGCACGGAAAACGCTACGGACTTGCGTAGATATATGGTAGGATAAGGCAAAACATACAAGATCGGTTCACGGATCGGCGTGGGCGCTAACGACGGGATGATTACCGTCAGCGCGGATACAAAGAAACCCGCCGGGCCAAACACAAGAGACAAAGCTCATATGAGCTACGCCGTGATATAGCCCAATATGTAGGCGCCAAGACACCCACTATGCTTCATGATGAAGTAATGGATCATCAAATCTCGAGGGCTTCAAACCCGTAAACATCTAATCATACGATGGTACCACAGATCCTGCGGTCCGGATCGAGGACTATCTCCTCCATATCCACATGGCCCGCGGTGATGATCTACATGCCATCAAATACCTCCCACTCAAGCTTAAAGGACCAGCTCGGCATTGGCTCAACAGCTTGCCGCCAGAATCAATTGGTTGTTGGGAGGACCTCGAAACCGCATTCCTTAATAACTTCCAGGGCACATATGTGCGACCACCAGACGCCGATGACCTTAGCCACATAATTCAGCAGCCTGTAAGAATCGGCCGACAATCGGACACGGTTCCTAACAAAGAAAAATCAAATCGTTGATTGTCCGGATGCAGAGGCCCTTGCAGCCTTCAAACATAACATCCGCAACGAGTGGCTTGCCCGGCACCTAGGACAGGAAAAACCAAAATCCATGGCAGCCCTCACAACACTCATGACCCGCTTTTGTGCGGGAGAGGACAGCTGGCTAGCTCGAAGCAACAACTTGGCCAAACATCCTGATAGTTCGGATACCAAGGACAGCAATGGCAGGTCACGTCGCAACAAGAACAAGCGCCGCATTAACGGTGATAATATCAAGATACGGCCGTCAATGCCGGATTCAGAGGCTCTAAACCGGTCAGCGGAAGAAGCCATTCAAAAGAAATACCCAGGTCTGGCCCAACTTGGACCGAATACTCGATCGCTTGTGCGGATACATGGCACCCCGGAAAATCAGAAGCTAATCACACCAACAGGGACTGTTGGGTGTTCAAGCAAGCAGGAAAGTTAAGTGCCGAACTCAATGACAAGGGGCTGCATAGCGATGACGAGGAAGAGCCCGACCGCCGAACAATAGAGGATGTATGGGTTTTTCCATGCAAGTGCGGACAAAGTGAACATGATATACGCAACCCATATACCCAAAAGGGAGCGGAAGCGTGCACTAAGGACGATATGCGATGGAGCCAGTCGCCCCGAAGTTCAACCCATGGTCTTCCTGCCCGATCACCTTCGATCGAAGGGACCACCCCACTAGCATCCGTCACGGCGGTTTCGCCGCATTGGTTCTTGACCCAATTATCGATGGATTTCACCTAACCAGAGTCCTGATGGACGGCGGCAGCAGCCTGAACCTGCTTTATCGTGACACAAAGGCGCAAAATGGGCATAGACCCCTCAAGGATTAAACCTACAAAGACGACCTTTAAAGGCGCCATACCGGGTGTAGAGGCCAGTTGTACGGGCTCGCCACACTCGAAGTGGTCTTTGGATCCCCGGATAACTTCCGAAGCGAAGAGTTAATCTTCGACATCGTCCCATTCCGCAGCGGCTATCACGCGCTGCTCGGACGAACCGCATTTGCAAAGTTCAATGCGGTGCCGCACTACGCATACCTCAAGCTCAAGATGCCAGGCCCTCGAGGAGTAATCACGGTCAATGGAAACACCGAACGCTCTCTCCGAATGGAGGAGCACACGGCGGCCCTCACGGCGGAGGTACAAAGCAGCCTCTCACAGCAATTCTCAGGTCCGGCCACTAAGCGGCCGGACACTGTCAAGCGCGCCCGGAGTAACCTACAACAAGACCGCCTGGCACGATTCAAGCATGCGTAGCAATCCGGCCCCAACCCCAGCCCTCGCGAAATTACGAAGCTAGTGTTACGCGTACATAATTACGCCTCGGAGATACCATGGGCACATGGGGAGGGCAAGACCACGGCACGCCAAGAATGCGGCTCGACCGCACTGTGGGCCGCCGATTGTGTCATTCTTTTCCTTTTTCCTTTTTCTTCCTTTTTCTTACTTTCAGGACTCCGTCTTTTAGAAGTCCTGTCCGGCACTAGAATCGCCGAACTCACGATGCAACAGCCAGGGAAGCAGAAAGCCACGTCGAGCGTTCAGGTGGTCTCTATTACGAGCATTATACCTGTTTTACGTACCATCCTCAAGAAGCTTACCCTCGGAGGGACATGTTAGATAGTCCCATCCCTTGCTTATCGCACTATTTGTATCGATCTGCTTTCATTGCAGTACCTTTTGAATAAACAATACATAGCTTTTGCTTATTATTGCTCTACCTCCTTTATCTATACATATGTTCATTTCATGACATGTTGCAACCGTACACTTTTGGTACGGCCAATACACCAGTGGGCTTAAGTATCCCAAAATTATGGTGTGATAAGTCCGAACACTTTCACAAGTGCGGCACCCCAAACTTATAGCATTATATGAATCGGCTCGAATCATGTCTTGGGTCAATATTTGGGTTTGCCTGCCCTGTTTTGGTGCCTTACGCCCGTTATATCGGCTAAGGTAGCACCGGGTGAACCATCGCAATTGTGCCCAGCTTGAGCTGGGTCGAGCACCTCGATGGAGAAAGCTAAATGACCGTCATGATGATAGGGCGAGAGCCGGTCGCTGTTCGAGAGGTTTTTCGGGTCCCTAAAGACTTATGCCGCTTAGAGCGAGGAACCGGAATTGTCCGCCAAGGCGTGGATAGCGCCCGAACTCGGTCTTCCGAATACTAGGGGCTTCGCCAAAATTTAAAATTATAGAATTCTATGGCTAAGTGAGAGTGTTCAAGCATTATAAGTCCGGTTGCCTTGTTCGTTGTGTTGAGCGCCTCCTAGATAGACCCAAAATGGGAACAAGAGTGCTCAAGTTTATCCCGAACACCCCAAAGACTTTCGTGGCATGGGGCTGAAGCCAACGACTTGCCATCTCTCAAATTTGATAAACGGCCGCATGTAAGGTAATATTTTAAATTAACAAGCGTTGCTTAGCGATATGAACAAGTTTTCAGCGACATGTGATAACAAATGCGAGTCTATTCAAAAATTACATCTTTGGAGCACTCATCCGCTTATTCTACGGGCACCCTTCAGAGGCCCTCATAGTACATTTCGGGCGTGCGATGCTCCTTGCCCTTCGGTGGCCCGTCCGTCACAAGCTTCTCCACATCCATCTTGCCCCAGTGCACTTTAGCACGGGCAAGGGCCCGACGGACACCTTCAATGCAGACGGAGCACTTGATGACTTCAATCCGTGGACAGGCGTCCACCAGCCGCTGCACTAAGCCGAAGTAGCTCCCAGGCATGGCTTCCAATGGCCATAGCCGCGCTATAAGGCCCTTCATGGCCTGTTCGGCGACCTTGTGGAGCTCGACCAGCTGCTTCAGCTGGTCGCTCAGGGGCACCAGATGTCCGGCCTCAGCATACTGAGACCAGAACACCTTTTCCGTCGAGCTCCCCTCCTTGGCGCGGTAGAATGCGGCAAGATCGGACACACCACGGGCAAATCTGCGAATGCTCCTGGAGAGCTCTGAATCCGGGTAAGTAATAGGTAATTCACTTTCACATGCTTGCTTTGCATAAAGAATGGCTTACCCGCCGCTATCTTCTTTAACGACTCAATTTCTTGGAGAGATTTTTGGGCCTCGGCCTTAGCAGCTTTGGCACTCTCAAGAGCCGAGGCGAGCTCGGACTCTCGAGTCTTCGAGTCCCGCGCCAACCTCTCGTGTATAGTCCCGAGAGCTTGGAGCTCTTGCCGGACCTTGGCCGGTTGCGCCTCCCCCTTCTCTCGCTCGGTGCGTTCCGCAGCCGCTTTGTTTGCGGCCATGGACACTACTTCCTTCAGGGTCGCCACCTCATTCGTGGCCCCTGCAGTACCCATGTTATCCTTGTTATTTTTTGCAACTGAAACCTTTCTATAAGGTATTTCTTTCATAAGGTACTACTTACCTTCCTTGTCCTTGAGCTGCTTTTTGGCTTGGCCGAGCTCGTTCTCGGACCGCTCGAGGCTCTGCTTCAATGCATTGACCTCCAGCAAGGCGGGCAGAGGTTAGCAGCCTGCATTCCCATATTGACATACTTATGTTAGACGATCACAGATATCTTTTTAGATCCTTAGTCCGGCTTTTCTTTCCGCATAATCAAATAAGCATCAGGGGCTACCTGTCTATGCGGTAATATTTTTAGATATTCTAAACTTACCTCAAATCCTGTTAGAAGGCTGGTACAGGCTTGGTCAGCCCGCTCTTGGCGGACTGAATCAGACGGATCACCGCACTCATAACAAGGCGGTGCTCCTCCTCGATGGAGGCGCTGTTGAGCGCCTCAAGAAGTTATCCGGTGCCTCGGTTGGACGGAGGAAATGGTGTCTTACCTTTCTTGAAGGACCGCTTGTCGGACTCCGGAACCTTGAAGGTTCCGGCATGGAGTCCGGACAAGGGTCGGGCTTAGAGCCCCCGGGGTCTTGCCCCCACATGCCCGAGTCCGGAGGTTGCCTTGTGCCACCTCCTGCGCCACCTCCTCTTGACCAAGCCCCTTGGGGCCCCACCACGGTGTCGTCTGCAGCAGTGTGAGGCGAGGAGGCAATGGAAGCGAAGTACTCTCCATTTCCGACGAGCCTGTGGACCCGCCGATGAATCGGCGAACTCGCCTCATGGGCTGCACGATTGTTCAACATTAGAGAACACTGCAATAATAAAAAGCCATGGGTATCCGGACACTTACGATCTCGCCAGGCTTGCCCCTTGTAGGCCAATCCTCGCTGCCGACGTTGGTGGAGAAATCCGGAGGAAGGGTTCTTCCCTTCTTGGATTCCCTCCGCCTCCCAGCTTGGGGTGGCCTTCCTTTTCCTCTCCTCCCCCGCTGGGGGAGAAGCTTCTTTTTCCTCCTCCTCATCTTCAGGAGAAGATTCTGCTTCAGAATCTGACAGCACCTGGCGTTGGGAGCTCCTTCGAGTTCCCGTGGCCTCCTTCTTGGCCTTCTTCTCCGGCACCACATGGGGCGCCCGAGCCAGCAGCCCCTGGCTAATCCAAGGCGTCCTCCGGTCTTCCGCAAAGGAGCCGGACAGTTAATCTGTCCGGACGCCTTTCAGCCAGTCCCGCCAAAGATTAGGGAGTTTTAGATCCCACATAGAGACAATCTATAGAAAAATATTACCGTAAAGGGTAAAATAACTTACCTCGCCGGCTTGACGCCGCGAGCTGTATCCGCGATCTTTGTTAGGGGATGCCGGGGCTTCAGCGCCCTTGAACAGCACCTTCCAGTCATCTTCGTACGTAATGTCGAAGAGCCGGCTCAAGGTTCGGTGCTGTGCCGGATCGAACTCCCACAAATTAAAGGCCCGTTGTTGGCATGGGAGAATCCGGCGGATGAGCATCACCTGGATTATGTCGACAAGCCTCGATTCTTGTCCACCAGGTTTTGGACGCATGTTTGGAGTCCGGATAGCTCATCCGAATTCCCCCACGTCAGGCCCGTCTCTTTCCATGACGAGAGCCGTGTGGGGAAGCCAGATCTGAATTCGGGGGCCGCCACCCATTCGGGGTCGCGTGGTTCGGTGATGTAGAACCACCCCGATTGCCACCCCTTTATTGTCTCCACAAAGGCGCCCTCGAGCCATAGGACCTTGGCCATCTTGCCGACCATGGCGCCTCCGCACTCCGCTTGACGGCCGCCCACTACCTTCGGCCTGATATTGAAGATCTTCAGCCATAGGCCGAAGTGGGGCTGGATGCAGAGGAAGGCCATGCACACGACGATAAACGCCGAGATGTTGAGGATAAAATTCGGGGCCAAGTCGTGAAAGTCTAGGCCGTAGTAGAACATGACCCCCGGGACAAATGGGTGAAGTGGAATACCTAGTCCGCGGAGGAAGTGGGGGAGAAACACCACCCTCTCATGGGGCCTGGGGGTTGGAATGAGCTGCCTGCCGGGCAGCTCAGGCGCGATGTCGCCGGGACAAATATCCGGCCTCCCGCAGTCTTGTGATGTGCCCCTCCGTGACGGAGGAGGCCATCCACCTGCCTCCCGCTCCTGGCATGGTTGGAGAAGGTTGAGGTGGGATGTGCGGACTTGGGCGCTGGAGCTCGAGTGTGCGGAAATGGATGAGCAAAGGAGGAAGAAGGCGTAGGTGAAAAGGTGGATCCTTATCCCCTTATATGGACGGACGAAGTTATGCGTCCCCCACCAGCCTGGTAAAACTCGTTTATCTCCAAGCGCCGTAATAAATGGCGCGGATGTGTTACCCACGTCCGTATTGATGAGAATCCCGGAATAAGGGGGCACGATCTATGCTTTGATAAGACGTGCCAAGGAAACCGCCTCGCTAAACGCGCTAAGGTGGAACGGTCAAAACGATTCATATAAAGGCCTGGCCGTGGTGTGATGTCACGCTACGAATCACGCCGCCAGATCTGTGCAAAAGTTATTCTCTCTACGGTGGTATGTGGAACTTGTTTTGTAGAGCCGGACACTATCCTTGTGTTCAAAACCTTCTATGAAGTATTCGGAGGAGGAACCCGCCTCGCAATGCCGAATACAATCAACGCGCCGGACTCGTCGTCATTGAAGCCTAGTTCGTGGGCTCTTGAGGAGTCCCGGACTAGGGGTGTCCGGATAGCCGGACTATCGTCACGGCCGGACTCCAAGACTATGAAGATACAAGATTGAAGACTTCGTCCCGTGTCCGGATGGGACTTTCCTTGGCGTGGAAGGCAAGCTTGGCGATACGGATATGTAGATCTCCTATTTGTAACTGACTCTGTGTAACCTTAACCTATCCGGTGTCTATATAAACCGGAGGGTTTTAGTCCGTAGGACGAACAACAATCATACCATAGGCTAGCTTCTAGGGTTTAGCCTCCTTGATCTCGTGGTAGATCTACTCTTGTACTACCCATATCATCAATATTAATCAAGCAGGAGTAGGGTATTACCTCCATTGAGAGGGCCCGAACCTGGGTAAAAACATCGTGTCCCTTGTCTCCTGTTACCATCCGCCTAGACGCACAGTTCGGGCCCCCTACCCGAGATCCGCCGGTTTTGACACCGACAGTGATTTTCACCTTTCCTTTTTCATTTTATCCTTTGGCAAGCCCATCATGTTGGAAAGAACATGATATATATATATATATATATATATATATATATATATATATATATCTAATTGGAGGTAGGGGAGCATGAGTTATTATTGTTGACATTACCCTTGAGGTAAAAGGTTGTGGGGCAAAACTATAAGCCCATGTCTTTCTCTCGTGGTCCGATTAAAACTCCGTAACCACAAGTATTGCGTGAGTGTTAGCAATTATGAAGGACTAAATGATAGTTGAGTATGTGGACTTGCTTTTAAGCTCTGATATAGACTCTTTCCGATGTTATGATAAATTGAAATTGCTTCAATGACTGGGGTTATAATTTGCAGGTGCCCAATAAGGTTTCTGATTCATACCTTTGCATTGTGAAAAGATCATCACTTGAACATAAGTAATCATATGACAAAATCTGTATATGTTGTTGTTATGAGAATAATCATGATGCCTTCATGTCTCAGATTTTATTTTTATCGACGCCTCTACCTCTAAACATGAGGACATATTTATTGTTATCGGCTTTTCGCTTGAGGACAAGCGAGGTCTAAGCTTGGGGAGTTGATCGTCCATTTTGCATCATGCTTTTATATTGATATTTATTGCATTATGGGCTGTAATTTAACGTTATGTCACAATACTTATGGCTATTCTCCCTTATTTTACAAGGTTTACATGAAGAGGGAGAATGCCGGCAGCTAGAATTCTTGGCTGGAAAAGGAGCAAATATTGGAGACCTATTCTGCGCAACTCCAAAAGTCCTGAAACTCCACGGAATATCTTAAAATAAATAATGAAAAATCATCGCCAAAGATGAAGGCCAGGGGGGCCACACCCTGCTCACGAGGGTGCCCCCCCCGGGGGGCGCGCCCCCCTACCTCGTGGGCCCCCAGGTGGCTCTCCGATGCCCATCTTCTCCTATATGAAGTCTTTCAATGAGAAAAAAATAAAAAGCAACCTTTCGGGACGAAACTCCGCCGCCACGAGGAGGAACCTTGGCGGAACCAATCTAGGGCTCAGGCAGAGCTGTTCTGCCGGGGACACTTCCCTCCGGGAGGGGGAAACCATCGTCATCATCATCACCAACGCTCCTCTCATCGGGAGAGGGCAATCTCCATCAACATCTTCATCAGCACCATCTCATCTCCAATCCCTAGTTCATCTCTTGTATCCAATTCTTGTCTCCAAGTCCGGGATTGGTGCTAGTAGGTTGCTAGTAGTGTTGATTACTCCTTGTAGTCGATGCTAGTTGGTTTATTTGGTGGAAGATCATATGTTTAGATCCGGTATGCATATTATTACCCCTCTGATTATGAACATGAATATGCTTTGTGAGTAGTTACATTTGTTCCTGAGGACAAGGGAGAAGTCTTGCTATTAGTAGTCATGTGAATTTGGTATTCGTTTGATATTTTGATGAGATGTATGTTGTCTAGCCTCTAGTGGTGTTATGTGAACGTCGACTACATAAAACTTCACCATTATTTGGGCCTAGAGGAAGGCATTGGGAAGTAATAAGTTGATGATGGGTTGCTAGAGTGACAGAAGCTTAAACCCTAGTTCATGTGTTGCTTCGTAAGGGGCTGATTTGGATCCATATGTTTCATGCTATGGTTAGGTTTACCTTAATACTTGTGTTGTAGTTGCGGATGCTTGCAATAGAGGTTAATCATAAGTGGGGTGCTTGTTCAAGTAAGAACAGCACCCAAGCACCGATCCACCCACATATCAAATTATCAAAGTACCGAAAGCGAATCATATGAACGTGATGAAAACTAGCTTGACGATATTCCCATGTGTCCTCGGGGGCGCTTTTCCTTATATAAGAGTTTGTTCCGGCTTGTCCTTTGCTACAAAAAGGATTGGGCCACCTTGCTGCACTTTATTTACTTTTGTTACTTGTTGCTCGTTGCAATTTATCTTATCACAAAACTATCTGTTACCACTTATTTCAGTACTTGTAGAGAATACCTTGATGAAAATCGCTTAACATTTCCTTCTGCTCCTCGTTGGGTTCGACACTCTTACTTATCGAAAGGACTATGATAGATCCCCTATACTTGTGGGTCATCAGTTACCTAGCTCATCATCTCCCTCGGTCATTAGTGGCACCCAACGGGATTTTCGAAGAGTCTTTGGAAATACTTTTGTCTCCATCACCATGCATATACCCGTCCCATTTGCATAGCATCTACTTTAGCATCCTATCTACTCCCACCGGCACAACCCTCATAGAAAGGTAGGGTCATGCACAATGCAAGTATCAACAAGGAAGTAACGAAGGCAACCCACCAAAGTGGTTACCATCTCATCATGATTCCGATGCAACAATAATGAAGTGCTATATGACATCAATAAAAAGGGGTTTCATAGACATGGTCAAAGGGTTGCTTGCTTGGCTCGGCAAAGTCTTCGGGGTCTTCAAAGTTTTCTGGTCCAACTCCTTCGTCAACAATGCAATCTATCATCGCAAAATATCAACGAGAAATATAAGGCAATAGTAAAATAGAAAAACCAAAGTGCTCAGAAAAATGTCAACTTGTTTTTTTTTTAATACTAGGGTGAAAACTAAGAAAGTGAAAATTCTTAGTTTTGGATTTGGAGCTAAAGGAACAGAGTAATGGATTTCCAAAGATGGATTTAATTGCTTCAATTTGAATTTAAATTTGAACAGTACAGAGAAGTGTGATGGATTTATATGAAAGTTACACCCTCAAATAGGCGGGATTATTACAAGAATTTAGGAGTTGGAATTATGTCATTTGGACAAAAATATATTGATCTGCGGAATTTTTGAAAGTTTTTACTGAAAAGAAAAAGAAAAGGGGCACTGTGGTACTGGGCCAGAATGGCCACAATGCAGCAGGCCTAGAGGAAAAAGAGGCCTAGGCGAGCCGAGGCGCGCGCGCGTCAAGTTTCAAACCTGACGTGCAGGGCCCGGTCGTCGGTGAGAGAGAGAGAGGGGCGAGGGATAGGTGAGGATGACAGGCAGGTCCCACCTGTCATCTCCAACCTCGCGACCAGAGGGCCGGCGAGCTCACCGGCGACGATGAAGGGCACGACGAGGTCGGGCGAGGGCACGGCTAGGTTCAGCGTCGAGTTGCCGTTCGGGTGATGGTGGTCGACATCGCCGGAGCGGCCTGGTTTGCCGGCGACGAGGAGGTGTCGGATGTGGGGTTCCAGCAAACCCTTAAGGTTCAAACACTGGGGTGCGCGCGAAGTCTTTCCCTCCTACCGATCTACGCTCTAGCTCGCTAAGATCTTGCGGACGAACTCGCCGAACTCACAACACAGAAAGACACGGGGTTTATACTGGTTCAGGCCACCAATGTGGTGTAATACCTGAGGGAGTCCTGGACTAGGGGGTGTCCGGATAGCCGAACTATCATCACGGCTGGACTCCAAGACTATGAAGATACAAGATTGAAGACTTTGTCTCGTGTCCGGATGGGACTTTCCTTGGTGTGGAAGGCAAGCTTGGCGATACGGATATGTAGATCTCCTACCATTGTAACCGACTCTGTGTAACCCTAACCTATCCAAAGGTCTATATAAACCAG
Organism: Aegilops bicornis; assembly: GCA_021605145.1. Classification (NCBI taxonomy): domain Eukaryota; kingdom Viridiplantae; phylum Streptophyta; class Magnoliopsida; order Poales; family Poaceae; genus Aegilops; species Aegilops bicornis. The sequence continues at coordinate 379,633,145 of CM038669.1, read as the reverse complement.
AGGGTTTTAGTCCGTAGGACGAACAACAATCATACCATAGGCTAGCTTCTAGGGTTTAGCCTCCTTGATCTCGTGGTAGATCCACTCTTGTACTACCCATATCATCAATATTAATCAAGCAGGAGTAGGGTATTACCTCCATCAAGAGGGCCTGAACCTGGGTAAAAACAGTGTGTCCCTTGTCTCCTGTTACCATCCGCCTAGACGCACAGTTCGGGACCCCCTACCCGAGATCCGCCGGTTTTGACACTCACATTGGTGCTTTCATTGAGAGTTCCTCTCTGCCGTCACCGATAGGCCCGATGGCTCCTTCTATCATCAACAACGACGCGATCCAGGGTGAGATTTTTCTCCCCGGACAGATCTTCGTATTCGGCGGCTTTGCACTGCGGGCCAATTCACTTGGCCATCTGGAGCAGATCGAAAGCTACGCCCCTGGCCATCAGGTCAGATTTGGAAGTCTAAACTATACGGCCGATATCCGCGGAGACTTGATCTTCGACGGACTCGAGCCGCAGCCAAGCGTGCCGCACTGTCTCGATGGGCATGATCTAGCTCTGCCGCCGAACAGAGCCCTGGAGGCCGCACCAGCATCCGCTCCGACCCTTAATCCGGAGCCGGATTCCCCAATCAAGGACGAGTGGTTGGACACCGTATCTAGGGCTACAATCTCTACGGCGATTGAGCCGAACTCCATCCCTGTCCTTTGCGAAGACGTTGACTCCAGGGTGCCGAACTCCTCTCCGGACTCCGAACCCTCCGCGCCCCTGCCAATCGAATCCGATCGGGCGCCGGTCATGGAGTTCATCGTCATGGACATCTTTCAAGATTTCGCCTTTGGCAACATCCTGAATTCACTAAAGTCTCTCTCTTTATCAGGAGAGCCATGGCGGACTATGGTCGAAGGTTGGGATGCGGACGACGAAGAAATTCAACGCCCACCCACCACCCACTTCGTAGCCATTGTCGAAAGCTTACACGACGTGCTCGATTTCGACTCCGAAGACATCGACGGTATGGACGACGATGTAGGAGATAACCATGAACCAGGGCCTATAGAATGCTGGACAACCACCTCATCCCACGATGTATACATGGTGGATACACCTAAAGGAAATGAAGACGAGGAACAACGGGACGCTATGAAGGATAAATCCCTCGAAAAGCTTTCAAAACGGCAACGTAAACGCCGAACCAAGTCCCGCCTCAACAGAGACCCAGCCATAGAGCAGGGCGAACCGGTGGACGACGAACGCGCTATCGAGCAGTCGTCCGAACAAGACAACTTGGATAAACAACCCGTCCCCGGCGAACACAAGGGGCTCGACACACCAAGTGAAGATGACGACGAGCACCACAAGTAGAGCCCCGGAAAACAAAAGAATTTCCCACAAGAGGTTAAAACCGTAAACTCACTTCACGTGATCAAAGGGAAAAACAGAGCGGCGCCCACTAAAATGCGCGCCGCACACTGGTTGTCAAAACCAATCACCTTCGACCATCAGGACTATTCCGAAAGTATCCGGAGCGCAGGATGGACTGCCTTGATATTGGATCCTATAATCAACGGATTCCAATTTACACAAGTCCTCATGGATGGCAGCAGTGACATAAACCTGATATATCAGGACACAATCCGCAGGATGGGGATAGACCCAACCAAAATTCGCCATAGCAACACCTCCTTCAAAGGGGTAATGCCAGGCCATACGCCCATTGTACGGGCTCCTCATCGCTAGAAGTTGTGTTCGGTTCATCCGACAACTTCCGTCGAAAAGTTAATCTTCCATGTCGCCTGCTTAAAAGTAGCCATCAAGCACTATTGGGACGCGAAGCTTTCGCCCGCTTTAACGCAATACCGCATTATGCATCTCTAACACTTAAAATGCCCGGTCCACGCGGCATTATCTCACTAAAAGGAAGTATTAAGTGTTACTCGAGCACGGAAGAACGTGAGACTGCCTTGACAGCCCCACACCTATCCGGCTCCGCTAGTCAAAGAACCTGAATTGGTCATTCAAACCCGGACACGGCTAGACGAGTCCGGTGCCTACTAGCGGCATACCCCCATACAAGGGGCTGCACGCATGTATCGCAAGAGACACTAAAGCTCAATTTTATTCACTTCTTCGAATCGTACTCTGTTTATTTAATATAAAGTACATCTTTTGCATGATCCTTTTTCTTTTAAACTAAGTTCCTCTCCTTTACAAATGAACAACGTGCTATACCAGTCCAGGATACGGCACAACGGAGACACAGGCGCAGACGTGCAGTAGGGACCCGTTGCAAGGATTCTTTTCAGATTAAGAGCCTGCGTAAACCTTTTTTACTGTCTCTTGTTGATATACATCCCCCAGTTTCTTACTATAACCGAGGAGGAGGCTGGCGTTTTGGCATTTGCCGCACCAGAATTTTTGCACGTACCTGGACACCAGGGGCTTAGGGCATTATTCTGCCCGTTATTATAAAAGACCGAATACCTTAGGGAGTATTCGGCGTCTCGAGTTAGGCCTTATATGCATCAGCTCCGAATCATGTCTTTGGTCAAATGTTGGGTTTGCCCGGCTCCGTGTTTTGCTGCCTTACGCCCGCTTTTATCGGCTAACGCGGCACCGTGGAGAACTCATCGCGATTGTGCCCGGTTCGGTCGGGCGAGCACCTCAGTAGAGAAAGCCGAAAACTGACTGTCTTGATATAGCGAGAGACTGGTCAACCACTCGATGACTCATCGGAATGTTTAGGATTCCTCCGCATTAACGAAGGACCGGTTTTCGGTTAGGCACATAACGCACCCCGTATTCGGGAGAGTGCGGTGCCCCCAGGGGCTATATAGTAGCCCCACCCTCGAACTCCTATGGCTAAGTGAAAGTGATAAAGCATTATAGTCCGGTTGCCTAGTTTGCTACGCTACCACCTCCTTAACAGGACCAAGACGTTGGATTAAGTGTGCAAAAGCGCCTTCTTTGCAAACACCCCGCACTATGTGCGTGGGGGGCTGAAGCCAAGGACTGCCATCTTCGAGTTATATATACATATACATAAACGGCAGACAGGAGTAGTTTACTACTTGAACGCACAAGTATAAAAAGCTCTTATATTATATCGAAACATTGTTTTCACAAATCATACATTTCATTTAAACATAATATCCTTCGAGCACTGCGTCTCTATTAAACAAGCGCCCTGCAGGACTTCCTCAAAGTAGTGCTCGGCAGGTACTCGGCTTCTGTCCGAATCTCGGGATGCAACGTCGGTGGCCTTCTTATCTGCCCAGTATGTCTTGACACGGGCCAGAGCCATCCGCGCTCCCTCAATACACGCCGACCGCTTCATTGCGTCGATACGCGGTACTTCACCAAGGAACTGCTGCACTAAACCAAAATAACTCTTCGGCTGGGGTCCGCCCGGCCACAAATGAGTCATGACATGCCTCATGGCAAGTCCGGATAGTCGATTCAGCTCGGCCCATTCGGCCAACCGATCGGTCAACGGAAGAAGACGCTCCGGACTATGGAATTGTGACCAATATAGCTCTTCCCTTATGTGCCCCTTCTGGCCTTGGAAGTGCTCAATCGCGTCCGCAGCGCTGGCCGCTAAGTCCAGATAAGCATCCTCCGAACTCCACAACTTGTCCAATTGAGCATACTTTGGGTCCGTATATTTTCTCCGCAGCAGAAACGGTTTTCCAGCCGCAATTGCCCCGGCCTGACTCAGCTCCTCCTTGGCAGCTCTCAAAGCCGAATGGGCATTCTTGAATTCGGCGGCGGCCTTTTTCAGGCCCTCTTGCTCCGCTTGGCGTTCTTTTTCAAGAACCTCGCAGCGGTCGGTAGTATCCTTCAATTTTCTGGCCATTTTGGCCATTTCCTCTTTGCTTCGGCAGAGAGCAGCCCGTTCGGCTTCTAGCTCTTCGGCCGCACTTAAAGCGGCCGCATTACTATCTCTGGCTTGCTCTTTCGCTCGGGCGAGTTCCGCCAGCAGCTCTTCCACAGCAGCGGCACCATCTGCATTAATCATACAAATAGTAAGACATGGGCGTCTAGCTCCCTAACCAGGTGTCCGCGTAGAAGTCGCATACCTTGTGACTCGTCAACCCGTTTATTGACCAGCGCGATGTCCGCATCCGCCACGTCAAGTTGCCGCTTTAGTTCGGCATATTCATCAGTCCGGCTGGCCACCGGACGCCCCGCCACCTGTTTAGGAGCGGCGATATGTTATAACTGAGATTTTGATCCTCGGCATGCTGTCAATTTTGACAACATACCGAGTCTCAGGGGCTACTATCTATACAGGGCGCATTTTATATGCATAACTGTCAGAAGGTACATCATTTTTGCGTACCTTGAACCCCGTCACAAGAAGCTTCGACGGCTTCATGCAATCCGCTCTCCGCGGATGCAATTCTTTCAATCACCATACCCATTAGAGCACGGTGATCTTCTGAGATAGCCGCTCGCCCGAGCAGATCCTTCAGCTCCTCCGACCGCACACCACTTGGCGCCGGACTTGGGGGAACCCTCCGCGACGACACCTCAAGGTCGTCCGCTTCGCATGAGGGTGCGACAGGTGGAGGCGTTTTGCTCTCCATCATCTCCGGAAGAAGATCCCCCGAATACGAGCTCTGCTGAGAAGGGCTAAGGTCTGAACTACAAGGTACAATTTCGGTTATCTTCATAAATAAATGCAGGGATGTTCCTTATTTACAAGACCCCTTCTTTTTACTTACGGCTTGCTGGAGGGCTGATCCCCTTGGGGAAATAGTGCGGCTGGGTTACTTCCCAGCGCAGGACTCTCTGACGAAGAATCCTTTCCCCTCTTTGAGGCCTTGACCTCCAGATCTTCTGAAGCGGTCCTCTTCTCTCCTCGAAGGATGGGACTTTTAATCCCTCCTTCCTTGATAGCCTCCTTCATAGAGGCAGTTGCTTCCCCGCTCCCCCCTTCGCCTTCTTCAAAAGGCGCGACCTTCAACATCTTGGTCAGCATGGGATCCGGCGTGATCTCCAGTAGGGGAGCCGGACACCTTATTAACTTTGCCTTGGCTATCCACTCCTGTTCAAGAAACGGCTCCTTTAAAGGGCATATACATATGATAAATGAATGAACAGCTTGCCCGGCTACAGGACTACTTACTTGAGTATCTGGGCGATTGCAGCTTAGTCCTGCATCCTCAGTCAGGTCCGGACACCTCTCTGGTGATCCGAAGAACAGTTTATACATCTCCACGGGCGTCGTGCCCATAAAATTTTGGAGAGCTCGTGGTCCCTCCGGATTGAATTCCCACAGGTGGAGGGGGCGACGCTTGCAGGCGTATACGCCGGATCAACATAACATGTGCCATCGCAACCAGATTGATCTCCCTTTCTTGGAGGTCTCGACACGGCCTCGCAGCAAAGGAACGCCCTTGGACGGCCCCAGTCGAGCCCCTTGTTGACCCATGACGCCGGCCATTGTGGTGGACTCCGAAAGAAGGCGGGAGCGCCACCCATTTGGTGCCCCTAGGAGCGGTGATATAAAACCACTCCTGCTGCCACAAACCAAGCTCCTCTTGAAAAGAGCCCTCGGGCCATGGAGTATCGACATTTGCTTATGACCGCCCCTCCGCACTCTGCTTGTTGCCCTCGATCATCTTTGACTCCACCTTGAAGTTCTTGAGCCACAATCCAAAGTGGGGGTAATATGGAGGAAGGCCTCACATACGACAATGAATGACGAGATATGGAGGATGGACTCGGATTCAAGTCATGGAAATCCAGCCCATAATAAAACATGAGCCCCCGCACAAAGGGATCCGTCGGGAAGCCTAAACCCCGAAGGAAGTGAGACACGAACACCACGTTCTCGTCGGGCTCGGGAGTGGGAATGACCTTCCCGGGAGCAGGCAGCCTATGCGAGATCTCGCCGGTTAGATACTTGGCGTCTCGCAGCTTTAGCACATCTTCTTCTGTAACGGAGGAGGAGATCCATCGGCCGTGCTGGTCGGAGCCGGACATCGTCGAAGGTCCGAAGCGCCTAAATCTGAAGCTTTGGGTGTTAGAACTCGAAGTGCGAGGTGAACTCGATGGAGGGTGTAAAAAGAAGAGGGCCTTGGTCTCATTATAAAGAGGTTGAATACCAAGAGCCCACCCCGTGGTCGATTAGGACTCGCCTCGATAGAGAGGAGGCGTGACGGGCACGCAGTTGGAGTTACCATGTCCGTATTGATGAGAATCCCGGAATAAGGGGCACGATCTATGCTTTGATAAGACGTGCCAAGGAAACCGCCTCGCTAAACGCTACCGAGGTGGAACGGTAAAAACGATTCATATAAAGGCGGGCGGTGGTGTGATGTCACGCCATGGAATACGCCAGCCAGATCTGTGCAAAAGTTATTCTCTCTACGGTGGTATGTGGAACTTGTTTTGCAGAGCGGACACTATCCTGGTGTTCAAAACCTTCTATGAAGTATTCGGAGGAGGAACCCGCCTTTGCAATGTCAAGACAATATGCGCGCCGGACTCGTCGTCATTGAAGCCTGGTTCGTGGGCTACCGAGGGAGTCTGGACTAGGGGTGTCCGGATAGCCGAACTATCATCACGGCCGGACTCCAAGACTATGAAGATACAAGATTGAAGACTTCGTCCCGTGTCCGGATGGGACTTTCCTTGGCGTGGAAGGCAAGCTTGGCGATACGGATATGTAGATCTCCTACCATTGTAACCGACTCTGTGTAACCCTAACCTATCCGGTGTCTATATAAACCGGAGGGTTTTAGTTCTTAGGACGAACAACAATCATACCATAGGCTAGCTTCTAGGGTTTAGCCTCCTTGATCTCGTGGTAGATCCACTCTTGTACTACCCATATCATCAATATTAATCAAGCAGGAGTAGGGTATTACCTCCATCGAGAGGGCCCGAACCTGGGTAAAAACACCATGTCCCTTGTCTCCTGTTACCATCCGCCTAGACGCACAGTTCGGGACCCCCTACCCGAGATCCGCCGGTTTTGACACCGACAATACCCTACTCCAGTGTGGTGGTGGTGGATTGCCTCTCGGGCTGATGATGAACGGTACAAGGGAAGAACAGCCTCCTGAGGTTGAGGTGTTCTTGTGTGTATGAACTTGTGGCGTGAGGGTTCGATCTCTCGATCGGGTTGGATCAAGCTAAGATGAGATGCCTCTACTGTGGTGGCTAGCTCTACTTATATAGGCCCTGGTCCTCTTCCCAAATATCGAGCGGGAAGGGAGCCAACAACAGCGGGCAAATTTGAAGGGGGCAGCTAGTACAAGATATCCTGACAAAAGCGGTCTTCGCCTGCGAAAAGCTCTAGGGTGACGCCGTCTTGGGCTCCATGATGACCTCCGCCTTGCCGTTCTTCTGGTCTTGGTCTCGTTGCACCAACATGGCAACCTATGACTGATGCCTCGGTACTCTTCGCATGCGCTGGCCTTCTTAGCACCAAAGAGGAAATGGGGACGCTGTGCGCACTGGCACCCGCCTGGTACCGTACGTCATGGCTCACGTCACGAGAGCCTCGTGAGGTTTGCCCTGCCTTGATATCTCTGCTCCTCGTGAGCCTGCCTCGCTAGGCCACTCCAGAGGAGGTCTTGCGTCGTTCGCCTCGCGAGGCTTGGGCCCTCGCGAGGGTCTTGGATCCCTTGTTGATGAAGATGGGCCCGGCCTACTGCTTAGCCGCGCTGTGGGCCGCAGGCAGACAAGTCTGGGGACCCCCGTTCCCAGAACACCGACAGTAGCCCCCAGGCCCAAGGTGCGCTCGGGCTTGGCTTCGCGGAGAAGCCAAGGGTCAAGTTCGGAGCACCGCGGGCCCCAAAAAGCCTGCAGCCTCGGTCGACGCATGGCGGTTGATTGGACGTGGGCGTCTCCGCTGCCTCGGCAACTGTACGCCCTGACAAGGGCTGGCGCGGGCAGTTCTTTCCTTCATTGCTTCTTCCTTGCCTCGCTCCAGATCCCCTTTCTCGCTCTTCGTTGCTACTGTCTCCAGATCTGCTCCACCCTTGCTCTGCTTCTGCCGCTCATGGCACCGCGCAAGGTCAAGTCTTCTTCGGCACCAGCTTGGTTTGAGCCGGCCCTCGAAGCGCCCACTGTTACGGAGAAGAGCCTTGCCTCCGTGCGCCCGCTGACAGCGGGCGAGAGCAATGGGTGGGGGAAGACAGAGCTGCGGCTTGCCTCCGACGAGCCGGAGCCTGATGGGAGCACCTTCTTCCCCTTCTTCTCGAGCAGCGTCGCCGTTGGGTTGGTCCCTCCTTTTTTTGATTTCTTTATGAAGTCCTCGACCACTATGGTATGCAGGCGTTGTATCTCCACCCCAATTCTTTCCTCCTCCTATCCATCTTCACCTACTACTGTGAGGCATACCTGGGTGCCATGACGCCCGTGGCGCTCTTGCGCCATTTCTTCTTCCTCCGTGTCAGCGGCAAGCATATCACCGGATGTGCTAATTTCGTTGCCTGCGGCAAGGCCAACTCGATCTCGAGCATCGGGAAGAGGGCCGACAACATCCGATCCAAATGGGTCATGATGGATGCCCAGCACGCCGACCCGCGTCTGGCGTTGCCCACAGCGGCGCCTCCTCCCAACGGGGGGTGGCCCAAGGCGGAGCTTGTCGACGAGCGGGCATCCTTGGTGTTGGGGCAGATGATGACCGACCTGAGGCCGGGCAACATGATAGCGGTCCAGATAACGTGGCGATGCTCTTGAGGGAGTTCTTGACGCTGCGGGTTGCGCCACTTCGGGCGCGCGCGCCCCCTCTGGTAGCTCGAAGAAGGGGGGAACAAGACCCGCCTGAGGCCATGGGACCTCCCTGGCGATGAATTGGACACCGTCCTTCGCCTCATAGTCGGGGACAACCAGGAGTACCCGCCTAGCGCCTTCCTTCCCCTATTCCAGCGCAAGGATCTGGAGGAATTCATCGCCTCCAGGCCAACTTTTGATGCGTTCGGGTTGGTTCCGCCAATGCTTCCCGGATCTCCTTCGGCTCAGAAGCCAGTGGAGGTGTCTTCTGGTGAGTCCCGCGGCGAGGGAGAAGAGGAGGGGTACTCGAAGAAGACTCTCGAAAAGGTGGGGGAGACTTCCCCTCCGAGCAAGGACGAGATTCTCCGCGCCCTTCCTGATGATGCCGATGCCGACGCCCACCTAGGGGAGAGGGAGCAGCCTCCCGTCCCGACGAGGAGTAGGTCATCGCTGGTCGCCCGAGGTGCCGCCTCCACTCCGATACCTCCTGGGGATTGATCCGGTTCTGCCTCCGCTCCGTCCGGCGCCGCCGGTGTCTGAACGCCTGCCCCTCAGGTCCCGAAGTTGTCAGGCTTCAAGCTTCTCAAGCGATCAGTGGAATACAACGCAGTGGACCGGTAAGTGTCTTAAGCTTCATCTTGCCCTTGCTTGTACTCGTCGTTTCCTGATGCTTGCTCCTGATTGATCAGGCCAACATCTTCGGAGAAGAAGAGGAAGGAGGACACGGCGGTTGTGCCTCCCTCCGCAGGGAAAGGAGGCAGCAGCGCCCGCATCTCCCCAGCCCGGTCAACCTCGTGGGTCCAAGAGGAGCATCGCCGCGTGGAGTCAGCCCCCATGGCCCCGCCGGCTCCGGAGGTGCCGGCACTTGGCGCGGCTGACGAGGTCCTACCTGCTCCGGAACCCGCAGTCTCCCAAGCCCTGGTGATGATGTCGCTTCCTCCTACTGCTGCATCTCCACTTCCTGGTCCTTCTGCTCCTGCTGTTGTCTTGGAGCGTGCCCTTTCGGAGATGACCCACGGCAGCGGATGTTACAGCGCGGACCGCGCTGGTGGCAGGCGTGAGCTGGCCTCTGGCTGGCTTCACTCTGATCTGGCAGTTCACGCGGCACTGGGCCAGGCTGCTGTGGCTTCCGAGAAGGAGAAGCAAGGTGCCGCTAGCGCTGCAGCCGATCGTGAGGCGGCGCTGAAGGACACCAAGGCCGCCCGTGACCACTGCCAAGAGCTGGAGAGCGAGTTGCAGAGCCTGCGAGACAAGCACGCCGAAGAGGTACGATGCCGCCCAGCGAAGGAGGAGGAGATGAAGGCCCGGGAGGAAGCTGTCAAGAACCATGATGCTGAGCTGGCGGAGCTGGGGAAGAAGCAGGCCGCCGAGCGCAACCGGTTGGAAGAGTTGGAGAAGAAGATGAGGATGAGGGAGGCCGGTCTTGACGCCATGGCACGAGTCCTGGCAGAAGACCGTGTGGCCTTTGCCGATCTCGAGAAGAGGTCTCGCACGGTGTTGAAGACGCTCTACGAGCACGGCCTGGAGAAGCCTCTGGACACTGACGAGGACGGCCCCACCCAGCTGCTTCCTCTCGTGGTGAAGGCACTTGAGGAGGTTGTTGATGGTCTCAGTCCCATGGCGGAGGCAGAAGCTCGCGTCCTGTCTTCAGCTGCGCTGACTCGCGTCTTTAGCCGCCTACACCTTCGCGACCCCAACGCTTGCCTTGACAAGCTGCTAGAGCCTGTAGCTGAAGATCAGTACGAGGCGGCTGCCGCGGCCGTGCAGGATCAGGTGGGGGCCTTGCTGAGGAGGTTCCACGGCTTCATCTCCGCCCCTCTGTCTAGTGTCGCCGACCTTGCAGCTGGTGGTGAAGGTGAAGACAAGATTGCTCATGAGGGAGCACCTTCCACGGGCGATGGCGACGTCTAGAGGTGACCTGCGGCCATTCTTCTCGTTCCGTTCCTACGGCATGTATCAAGCCTCGTGGAGGTGTTTAGACTTTTCATTTGGTATTGTGGAAACAATGTGCTTGTAATATTTGCTTCGAGATTTTGTGATTTCCTTCCTATTTGCTTTGCGTTCTGCGTCGGCAGAGCCTGCCCCCGCGCATACCTCAACCGCCATTGGGCCGGCCGGAGACCAGGACGGACCAAGGAGTGAGGGGCTACGTGACCAGTTAGGCTCCTGAGTCGCGATGCTCAGGAGTCCCCCTTGACGCGCAAACAGCATATAGGGAGAGTTCGTGGGGGTAGATTAATGTTCTACGTCGGCAGAGCCCGGCCCCGCGCATACCTCAACCGCCATTCGGCTGACCGGAGACCAGGACGGTCCAAGAAGTGAGGGGCTACGTGACCAGTTAGGCTCCTGAGTCGCGATGCTCAGGAGTCCCCCTTGACGTGCAAACAATTTCCATACCTACCCTCGCCGAGGCCTCGGGAGGGGCGCGCGATGCCCAGGTCCGGGGGACCTGGTTAGGTGGCATGTGCTTGGGCGTGACCCGAGCGCAGCCCCCGTGCCTAGCCCCCATGCACGGCTTTCCCGAGGGGAGGCGTTGCGGTAAGGCTGGGCGCTGAGCTCTGGGCTCCCTGAGGTTAGCACGACCGTGGGGTCGCCCTCAGTTGTTTATCACCAGCACGGAGCATAGTGCTTCCGCTTGTGCACGGGCATAGCCGCTCCTCGGCAGTGTCATCAGCCAGCGCGGAGCATGGTCCTTCCACTTGGCCGTGGGATGGGGGGCCCCCTCCGGGAGGAGCCCCCGGGGCGTGTACAGCCCCGCCCTGACACGTGGCTTGCACGACAGGGCTGCGAGGTGTATCTGGGCACTAGTGAGCCAGCGTGGGACTCACGAGGCCCTACCTCAAGGCGGGTTGCGCCTGGTCTTGAGTCTTGGTGACTATATGTTCCTGCAAGGTGGTTAGATGCAAGCACTCTACGTCCTCAGGTCCCGGCCCTCGAGCGAGCTCAGCCGCCGCTGGTATGCCAGGTCGTGATGCCGTGGTCAAGGCCAGAGGGTGAGGGCTGGAGAGCCAGTAAGAGCTCCTGAGTCGCGATGCTTAGGAGCCCCCCTTTAACGTGCAAGCGGGTTGCATGGGATAAACAGGCCCACGGCGGGCGGCAAACGAGCAGGCAATAGCCGTCGGCAGGTTAAGCATGAAGAGTAGATCGACTTGGATAAATGCAGGAAGATACATGCCACTGGGTCTGGCCCGAGCTGCTTAGGGATGATGCAGCCCGAGGGGCGCCCCCAGCAAGGTAAGCTAAAGACTTAAGCAAAAGGGATGCATGCCACAGGGACAGACCCGTGCGGCCTGGGAATAATGCAGCCCGTGGGGCGCTCCCAGCTTAAACGAACTTGGAAGATGTCACCTGGTTCTGTAGAAGAAGTAGAGTTTGTGCAGCTGAAGCCACGCATTGAAGGAATGGCTCCTCACGAGCCACCGGGACCCTGAGCCTCAGGAGGCTCTAGGGGCTTAGGAGGTTCCCTGAAGACCGTCTCCATCTCCTACAGAATGGTGTGGAACCTGGCCTCGTGAGCCGCCAGGACTTGCCGCCCGTTGTGCTGATAGGCCGACGCCACGCTCGGCAAGCCGAAGGGCATGCGAACGTAGCTGTGTGTTGGGCCCTCACAACGGCCCACACGTGATGGCCAGAAACGCTCCTGAGATGCGACCCTATTGAGCCCTGGGACGTCGACGCAGACACGTAGCCCGGCATCCTCGCCTAGATGGGGAGCTGCGCCTTGTGAGCGGCTGTGGCCGCGCATGGCTCTTGCTTCTTGCAGTTCCTGGGTAGTCTTGGTGATGAACTCCTGGGTGTTGGGCACTCCTTGCCCTGTGCACTTCTGAGGAAAGTGTGCCGTGAATTAAGCACGCTTCCAAGTGGTGCCCAAGCGCCTCCCTCGTGAGGTTGGCAAGGTCTGAGGCTCTCCAGGAGAGATGCCTGAGGAGGGCGTCGGGCGCGCTTTCCTATGCGGTGGAGGGAGGCTCCCCTAGAGCGGGCGCTGATCCTGACAAGGCTCCTGACGCGACGCCATCTTCTTGGGGTCCTGCACGGCGCGGCAGCTTCTTCTTGGGGATGGCCTCCGGAGGGCCTTCACTTCTGCTGTCAGGGTTGTCGATTGCTGCGGCTTGGAAGGCGCGCTCAAGGGAGCACACCGCATCCCTCTCTTCACATGGGACCGTGATGATTTCCCCACTTCCTGGCATCTTGAGAACGTTGTAGCCGTGGTGAGTGACTGCCATGAACTTGGCCAGGGGCTGGATACCCGAGGATGGCGTTGTACGGCAGGCGGATGTGCGCGACGTCGAAGTCTATGAGCTCGGAGCGGTACTTCTTGCGCTCCCCGAAGGTGACAGGCAGGCGGACTTTCCCTATCGGTGTGGTGGAACCGTCAGTCACTCCTGAGAAAGGCTTGGTTGGCTGGAGCTGCTCATAGGGCACTTGGAGGTTGTTGAACGTGTCGACGGATAGGACGTTGAGCCCTGCGCCGTCGTCGATGAGAGTCTTGGTGACTTGCACATTGCTGATGACTGGGGAGCACAGCATAGGGAATGCGCCAGCGATGGCTACGCACTTGAGCTGGTCTGCCGAGTTGAAGGTGATGGCGCATTGGGACCACCTGAGCGGGCGCGTGGCCTCGAGCTTGGGGAGCACCGTGTTCACCTCGTGAGCAAACTGTTTGATGATGCGCTGAGAGTCTGGGGCCTGAGCGCCGCCCAAGATGCAAGCAATCGCACGCGGCTCCTGGAAGCCCCCAGCCCCCTCGTCCTGGTGGTGGTCGTCGATCCTTCTTGGTGGCGGCAATGGGGGAAGACCGGTGTTGCCCTGGGGGCGATCCTCACGAGGCGGATCCCTCCAGGCGCCCTCGCGAGGTTGGTCCTGCCAGCGGTCCTCACGAGGCCGGTCGCGCCACTCTTGGCACGGGCCACGGTCGTCCCAGCGTCCGCCTACGCGTCCTCCTCCGCGGCCATAGCCCCGGTCGTTGCGCTCGGCGCGTCGACCGTAGCGTCCTTCCCGTATGGCTCTGAGCTCTTGGCAGTCGCTGGTGTTGTGGGTGTTCAGGTTGTGGAAGGCGTAGAACGTTAGGCCGTTCTTGAACGACTCAGGCTGATCTCTGCCTCGCTTGGTGTCGGGCTCCGCTACGAGCACTACTGCCTCTTTGCGCTTCACGTCCTTGGCCTTGGCCTTCTTCTCTTCCACTCCTGCAGCTGGCAGCTCAAGGAGAGAGAGCCGCCCCTCCTCAGCTCTTGCGCACTTGGTCGCCAGGTTGAACAGCTCCTGAGATGTGCAAAGCTCCTCATGGATAGCCAACTCTTCCTTCATCTTGACGTCACGGACGCCGTCTGAGAACCCGGAGATGATGGCTTCGTCCGTGACCTTGGGGATCTTGAGGCGGGTGTTGTTGAAGCGCTGGATGTACTTCTGGAGGGTTTCTCCTAGCTGTTGCTTGATGCGGCGTAGATCGCCCGCGGCCGGTGGGCGGTCACAAGTGCCCTGGAAGTTGGCGACGAAGTGGTCACGCATCTTGTCCCAGGAGGAGATCGAGCCGTGCTGCAGGTTCAAGAGCCAGGAGCGGGGCCCATCCTTGAGAGCCATGGGAAACCAGTACGCCATGACTTTTTCGTCGCCATTGGCCGCTTCGATGCTCAGCTCATAGAGCTGCAGGAACTCCGCGGGGTCGGCGGTGCCATTGTAGTGAACAGGCAGGTCTGGCTTGAAGTTGCCTGGCCAGGCGATGCTACGCGGTTCGGGGGTGAAGGCGCGACAGCCGGCCGTGGTCGCCGGGGCCCGCTTCTGAGGCGGAGCTTGATATTGGCGAGGTCCGCGCTGCGCCACCGCAGGCGGAACGCGGTCTTGACGAGGTGGCGCGGGGAGCGCCGGTGCAGCTTCTCGCGGCCGCGGGATTTCTTGGCAGCTTCTTTCTTCACGCGCAGGCGCCGGGCACGGTGGATCACGCCGCGGAGGCGCGCGCCTTGGTGCCAAGGCACCATCTAGGGGTTGAGGCGGTGGAGGCATGCCATGGGCCCCGTCGCCCGCGGCTGGTTGAGGAGGAGGCAGAGAGTGGGACAGCCCCGGAGAGCCCCCTGCGGCGCGGACGAGCTCGGCGACGCGGTCGAGCCACTCCTCATAGAGGTCGTCAACGGGGCGGTAACGCAGGAGCTCGTTCGCCACGATGAGCGCAGCCCTTGCCTCCATGGGAGCGCGGTGCGCATGAGACGAAGAACCAGCAGGGGTGAGTGATGGAGTAGCGGTGCGGCCGTCCTGCCGCACCGAAGGATGCAGCGAGGACGCCTGCTGCTCGTTCCCCGCCGGGCCGGTGGCAGCGTTGGCGGCGGGAGACGGAGAGCGACGAGGTGGCCCGCCTACGGGAGCCGTCTGAGCGACGCGGGCGGAGAGGGCAGCCCGACGCTCAGCTCGAGCACGGCGAGCGTCCGCCATGGAAGCGACGGAGCGATGGAGCAATGAACCGACGGAAGGGGAAACTACGGCGCACCCCTACCTGGATTGCCAAATGTCGGATGTGGGGTTCCGGCAAACCCTTAAGGTTCGAACACTGGGGTGCGCGTGAAGTCTTTCCCTCCTACCGATCTACGCTCTAGCTCGCTAAGATCTTGCGGATGAACTCGCCGAACTCACAGCACAGAAAGACACGGGGTTTATACTGGTTCGGGCCACCGATGTGGAGTAATACCCTACTCCAGTGTGGTGGTGGTTGATTGCCTCTCGGGCTGGTGATGAACAGTACAAGGGAAGAACAACCTCCTGAGGTTGAGGTGTTCTTGTGCATATGAACTTATGGCGTGAGGGTTCGATCTCTCGATCGGGTTGGATCAAGCTAAGATGAGATGCCTCTACTGTGGTGGCTAGCTCTACTTATATAGGACCTGGCCCTCTTCCCAAATATTGAGAGGGAAGGGAGCCAACAACGGCGGGCAAATTTGAAGGGGGACAGCTAGTACAAGCTATCCTGACAAAAGCGGTCTTCGCCTGCGAAAAGCTCTGGGGTGACGGCGTCTTGGGCTCCACGATGACCTCCGCCTTGCCGTCCTCCTGGTCTTGGTCTCGTTGCACCAATATGGCAACTTTTGCCTAATGCCTCGGTACTCTTCGCCTGCGTTGGCCTTCTTAGCACCAAAGAGGAAATGGGGACGCCAGGCGACCTTGGCACCACTTTGGTATCAGACGTCATGGCTCACGTCACGAGAGCCTCGTGAGGTTTGCCCTGCCTTGATATCTCTGCTCCTCGTGAGCCTGCCTCGCTAGGCCACTCCAGAGGAGGTCTTGCATCGTTCGCCTCGCGAGGCTTGGGCCCTCGCGAGGGTCTTGGATCCCTTGTTGATGAAGATGGGCCGTACGGCCTGCTGCTTAGCCATGTTGTGGGCCGCAGGCAGGCAAGTCTGGGGACCCCCGTTCCCAAGACGCTGACAGGAGGCACGGCGGAGGAGCGTCGGGTGGTGGCTGTTCTGGTAGATTCCGGCTGCAAACGAAGCGGATGACAGAGGGGAAATGGTCAGTGGTGTGCGGGGGTTACAGATCGAGGCAAAGGTGCGGCGGGGAAAGCCTGTACCATGCAAACTCCGGCGAGCTAAAGCGGCGGAGCTCGAGCTCGATCTCGAGCTCGGGTGATCCTGGAGGAGAGCCGAGGGAACAGGGGGTGATTTGGAGGGAGTGGAGGCGAATGGTGGAGAGCGAGAAGCTCGGGGCGGCCTTTAAATAGGCGGGCAACGGTCCACCGAGGACTCATGTGCCAGCGAGCTCGTTGCCGTCGCCACGGGTCACGGGAGCTCTTCGCGGGGTGTCTGGGGTGTTCCTGGGGTTGGTCCAGAGCGAGTTGGGTGAAAAGAAAGGGTAGAGAGTGGTCAGGGGCGTCGCGCATGTGAGCTTGCTCACTGGTGCACTCGGGTGGCCGGCGCCCGTGCGAGCAGGGGCAGGAGGAGGGAGAAGGAGGAGGGGGACAGAGGCGTGGCGTGTCGCAGACGCCGAGGCAACTCGTCGGGCGTGCTGGGGACGCTTGAGGTGGCCGGAGGTGGTTGGCAGGGGGCGGCTACAATGCCTGGTTGGACTGTAGCACGCTCTGGAGCATGCATTTGGCATGCCATGGCATTTTATATTCCTTGTGGGTGCGGCCGCTGATGTCTGGTAGCTCTAGGGGCAGTAAAGAAGAGGGGAGGGGCAATGGATGCCTTGGGAGCCAGTAGGAGAGGAGTGGGGTTGAGAGAGAGAGAGACAAATGGGCTGTCCAGAGAGAGAAAATGGGGGTTTACCCCTCCAATAATTGATCTATGGACTTGCCATTTTTTACTGGAGGTAGAAGGGGACTAGGAGAGGGTGTGGTAAAATTTTGAGCCCATGGAGATTAATGGAAGAGGTCAAAGTGATGCTTTTGGAAAATTGGCAGAAGGTGTTTGTTGCTGGTTTGGGCAAGAAAATGAATTACACTTGCCATGAGACTTAACAGGATGGAATGGCATAAATAAATAGGGTGTTCCACCAAGTTGAAGTCCATTTGGGTAAAGTTGCCAATGCAACTTTTGTATACCCTAGAAATCAACAAGAATGGGTTTTCCAAGATCTAGTCATGCAAAACTATTCCCCTTGATGCACCACTTGGTGTAGTGTCATCATTTGGGGTTGTGAGCATGTACACAAAGTCTGAGATCAAATGTACAAGGTTGGCCATGTAGAGTTGTTCAAGTTTGGTTTAGGGTTTTGGGGCACTTTTGTGAACCAAAACAATTTTGATTGAGATGAAACTTTGCAAGATCATCACATTATGCATAAGTGACTTGCTAGAACTTTCTTGGAATTTTTAGAGAATATTTCCTTTGTAAATATTTCAAAATCTTGAAATATCCAGAAAGGGTTTTTGAGGGATTTGTCCAATAGTTTGAACATGACCATGTGTTGAAACTCTTATATATGGACAATATATATCCACTGAGCTTCCCTAAATTTTCTCAAAATTTTTTGAAACATTAAAATAATTTTAACCTATTAAAGACCATTTCTGGACTTAAGGAAAAGCCTTTAAATAAAATAGGAAAAAATAACTTTTAAAATAATATTTTTGTGGTTTCAGGGATTCCTATATCTAATAGGAGTCAAATATAATGTTTTAAAGATTTTTCACACCCTTCATTAAGTACTTGTAGTTCAAGTCTCAATTCAGGGGGTTTTGGAAAACCTAATTTAGAAAATACTTTTTGGCCAAAATATTTTTGTAAGAAAATACAATTATGTCCTATACACATGGCATGGTCATTGGGCGTGAAGGAGTATAAGAGTTGGAGGATTTATTTGGTTTTTAGGGCACTTGCAAACAACAAACAAAAACCAAATCAAGCAAAGTCCAAAACACTCAAAAGTTTTTGTCAAACCACATTTTAGCATAATTATTAGCTTAAGTGTTGTGGTATGGAAATCAGGGTGTGACAGATCTACCCCCCCCCCCCCACACCTTACAAGAATCTCGTCCCCGAGATTCCCAAACTAGGCGTGGAAAGGAATACAAAAACTGGATCTGGGGTAGTCTTCACGTCCTCATACTGCTTGTGCTTCCAAGTGGTGCTCCATTGAACCTTGAAGTACTCGATGGTGTGGCTTCGTGTATGACGTCCTGCTTGATCCAGATTGCAATTGGGGTCTCTCGCGCAGGTCATATTGGGCTGGAGGTCGGTGGCTCGGTGATCGATGTCCTTGTAGAGACCGGGCTAGTTAGGAAGTTGGAAATGTTTCCGGAGTGGTGTCGTGTGGAAAAACGTTGTGCATAGTGGGTGACTTAGGTGGTAACTCTAGCTGGTAGCCGTCTATTCTTCGTCTTGCAGTGATCTGGAAGAGGGACGATAAATCTTGGTGTGAGCTTCCCTTTGACATGGAAATGCTTGGTTCCTTTAAGAGAAGTGGCTTGCAGATACACCTGATCTTCGACGCAGAGGTTTACTTCTTAACGATGGTGGTTGGTGTAGTTCTTCCTTCTGGACATGGCGGTCTTCAAACGCCTTATAACCAACTGAACAACTCTTCTTCCGTATTCGGGTAGACAAGTATGTCGCCAAATAAAGATGACAACTAACTTGTCCAAGTACTCCATGAAGTCTATGGGGTATGCAAAGTAGGTTGCGGTATTGGTGGTGGTCTCGGTTGAGCATTAGCAAAGGTCTTCTCGTCCTAGAGCCAAAGCCCGAGGTCATGATCCGACCATGTTGTGGTTTGGTGGGGCTTAAGAGTTTCAAGGATTCTAGTGTGCGAGTGAACGTTTATTATCTTATCCTTGAGCACGGTTTCTGAGATGCCAATAGTTGTCCCTAGTCCTACAAACAAATCTCATCAGATTACCGAAAAAATCATCTCGCATAGGTCAACTCCAATCATCACTCATGCTATTCATATCCTCAGGACTCTCGAGAGGAGTTCTAACAAAATCGTGCATGTCAACTATCCCCAAACTCATGTGTATGGCTATCCCTATGGAAAAATCCATGGGTAGAACATACAACCTGCTAAGCTTGAATTAAACACCACAATCCAAGTGCTCAGCCGATTCTTCCAAGGTCCAAGATAGTGTATCTCTATCCTAAGGAAACACATCGTAAGCCACTCCAAGATCTTGTTTCCTTCCTATGAATCAACTCCAACAGCACATTAACTTCTATCAATCACTACATAATCCATTAATTCTACAACTCCGATGTCTACAGTGTTCCACGCGATCTCCTAAAGTCCCTATAATCCCCAAATACTTGAAAGGGCTAACTCTACTATAGTAAGTCCACAAATTTCCATCATCATGGTCAAGTAAACTCCGGGGTCATGCTTATATAGACCCCTAAATCAACTTTGACAATTAATCCAATCTCCTAATTTATTGCCCACCCAGAAACATGGTATCATGATTGAGATCATCAGTTTAAATCCAATTTACTTCGAACCATGTAGACATACTCAGCATCTGTACCCAAATAGGATCACCTATTTAAATCCAAATCTCATGTCCAACGAGAATTCCTATATGTCTCCCCCAAGTCATTATCGTAATGCCAACTATCTTCTATGAATATCCCCTGGCTAAGTCAAATCCTTATACTTCCAAGAATTTCAGCTTGCGATCATAATTTTCCTACTAAATCCAGTTTACTCAGGGGTAATGCGAGCTATGCTAATCTATAATCATGATCCCACCAAGTTCATCTACCAATATGAAAGCCTCATAATCCATCAAATGGTCTCAGATGATTCCTCAAATTCATTGATATAAACTCATCAAGTCATTTGTCCTCTACTCCTATATCCTCAAATTGGTCTCCCCTATGGCATCGTCAGTTTTGGAGCTGTCTTAAGATGATAATGAGTTCATTCACTATGTCCACTAGTCCCATATTGAACCCAGTGATGTGCAAGGTTACGGAGGCTTAACTGGTTCTTTTGCAATTTTGTGGGTTAAGCACATGGTTAAGGATTAGAGCTGGGTATCTCGTGAAGTATCGAAGGGTCTAGGGATGGGTTTCTAATCTTGAGGGGTAAACATAACTCCACGGGGTTGCACTTGGTCAAGGAGGCTGCAGCAAAAGTCTTCAGTGTCAGTTTCTTGCCGAGGTGGAATCCTTGGTGCATTTTGTCTTGCTGGTCTTCAAAGATGAGAGGGAGAAGTAGCATAGAAGGGGGATGCCTAAAGGGGGTTTTATGGTGCAAGTGTAAACAAACAAGTGCCGTAATGGCCACACACAATTCCATTAAGACATGATAGGTGATATAGTCGCGTACAAGCTGCCTAGGGAAAATGTGCGACTTATATCAAAACACAAACAAACAAATAAAAAAACAAGCAACACAGAACGTGATTCCATTCGAACCATCACATGGACTCGACTGTGCATAGGGGGTACACGACTCATCCTACCCTAGGGGTTCTCGGACTCGGTAGTCATGCTTACTTCATTACTCGGAGAGAAGGGTGTTTAGTCTTCAGTCTCTGGGTTCCCCTTGTGGTGCCAATGGGTATGCTACAGTCGGCTGCCTGTTGGCACACATCCTTTTAATATGCCCAAGTTCACCACACCTGTGGCATGTGATGGAAGCAGAAAGGTTGTTATTCAGTGTTGGGTTACGTCATAGGGGGCCTGACGATGATCCTCTATGAGGTGGATATGGAAATCCATTCCTATGCCTCCTGCGTGGGGCTTGGTTGCGGGCTTTCTAAAGTTCCTCGATTTGCTGCTCCTGATTGGCGGTGTGTGCTTGTAGGGCAGTGACTTGCTGTTCTTGCTCGACTACCTTCTTCTTCTCGAGGCAATGGGGGTGCAGAAGTGAAGGGAGGTCTTGGTGAGCCTTAAGGAATGCTTCGGTAAGGTGACATAGAAGGTAGTCTCCTGCGTTGATGAAACGGATCTGGTACTTGAGGGTTGGATCCTCGTCTTCTAGGGAAATCCTCACTTGTGTCGGGGCTCCAAATCCGCTTTTGCCAGGTAGGTAGCGGGTGGCGCGTTCTTCTTTCATTTCTGGAAGGAGGTCTCGAAGACGGAGGAGTGCTTCATATGCCACTTGCTGAATGGCCAGGTCTCTTGTTGGCATGGGCGGTCCAATGAAGAACCATCCCTGGGGTGAGGTATTGGCAGGCACAAAAATCTTGGAGTAGAACTCTTTCTCAAACAAATCATTTTCCAGTTCATGCAGGGTGTACATGGGCAGCAAAGGATAGTGGCATTGTTGGAGGCAGTCTCTTAGGAGTGATGGGAATCCTGTCATGAGAAGTCTCAAGGGGGCCACGACCATCTACAAAAGTTGAATAGGAGAGGTCAATAAGGAAAATATCCCTTAGGTTTGGGAAATATCAGAAACGAGGGGAGGTATAGGTATTTTTGAAAAAAATGTTTTACCCTAACTAACGAGCATGCTAACTAAGGCTTCCTACAGTCAGGATGGCTCTGATACCAGCTCTGTGGTGCACCCGACTCATAAGTCGTGATCATCGAATGCACGTGTACAGTGATCCCAGAGATCAATGCTCATTAAACACACATAAGCTGAATAACAAGAGTCTTACATCCATACATACCATACTACACAATTTATGACCATGATGGTCAAGTCTTACATAGATAAAGTCTCAAGGGTTGAACATCAAATAAACTCAAGAAGCGGAAATCTTCGTTGATAGTTAGAACCCATGCCATCTGCCTTAACCCTATAGGCATTCTGACTGAGAAAGCGTCCTAGTTCGCATGTTCGTCTCCAAAGAATTCTTCTTCGAACTCCTGCTCTTCCATGCCTGGCATATTAAATAACCAGTGGCAAGCCAATGAGTACTTTGAATGTACTCGCAAGAAACCCATGTTTCGGTTCAAGGCACAACAATGCATGATATAGGTGAATTTTTGTAGAAAGCTAGTTTTGAGTGATATAACATGTTCAACAACTTGTAAGACATGCATCATGAGAATTCAAGTAACCATGAGAACAGGTTACAGATATCAACATAAATAGAGTTGGAAACAATCCAACTTAATCATCATGTCAAATCTTTTGACGTGACCCAGGTAGTTCTTACCACTTCTTATCCATACACACTCACCAGGTTTCGTAAACATGTGGACGTAGCCCAAGAGCGGTTACCCAACTGTCCTTGACCGTGGACACGGCTATTCAAATAGTTTTACACTCTGCAGAGATTGCACACTTTACCCACAAGATCCGGGGAACTTCCGTGTCATCCACGACCCGCGGTACCTCAAGTACCCGGGGTAAGAACCCGAACATTATCTTTCCCTTGACAACACTAACAAAGAGTCCAATCGTTGGCCCTTGTCCTCACTATCTACATCATGCGAGACTTACTCGAGATCGTACCATCCGAGAGGGGACGCAACGGTGTGTCCGATGTCTGTAAAAACAGCCATAGTCACCCTACCTGGCACGACTCCGTATCGAGAGAGTACCTCATACCCTCTCGCCACTAGTAATGTGGGCTCCCTGCTAGTATTGACCAAAGTAATCAACAAACCCCGTCCCATAAGGGGTATTGTGGTTGTACATGTAAGGTTGGAATAACGGTCGCAACTTAAACCAATTCGTTTTCGAAAACACACTCACACAACTTGCTCCGGTACACCACTTATTTGTCAAGTGGTTACCTAGCTCATCATCTCCCTCGGTCATTAGTGGCACCCAACGGGGTTTTCGAAAAGTCTTTGGAAATACTTTTGTCTCCATCACCATGCATATACCCGTCCCATTTGCATAGCATCTACTTTAGCATCCTATCTACTCCCACCGGCAGAACCCTCATAGGAAGGTAGGGTCATGCACAATGCAAGTATCAACAAGGAAGTAACAAAGGCAACCCACCAAAGTGGTTACCATCTCATCTTGATTCCGATGCAACAATAATAAAGTGATATATGACATGGATAAAAAGGGGTTTCATAGACATGGTCAAAGGGCTGCTTGCCTGGCTCGGCAAAGTCTTCGGGGTCTTCAAAGTTTTCTGGTCCAACTCCTTCGTCAACAACGCAATCTATCATCGCAAAATATTAATGAGAAATATAAGGCAATAGTAAAATAGAAAAACCAAAGTGCTCGGAAAAATGTCAACTTGTTTTTTTTTAAATACTACGGTGAAAACTAAGAAAGTGAAAATTCTTAGTTTTGGATTTGGAGCTAAAGGAACAGAGTAATGGATTTCCAAAGGTGGATTTAATTGCTTCAATTTGAATTTAAATTTGAACAGTACAGTGAAGTGTGATGGATTTATATCAAAGTTACACCCTCAAATAGGCGGGATTATTACAAGAATTTAGGAGTTGGAATTATGTCATTTGGACAAATATTTTGATCTGCGGAATTTTTGAAAGTTTTTACTGAAAAGAAAAAGAAAAGGGGCACTGTGGTACTGGGCCAGAATGGCCACAATGCAGCAGGCCCAGAGGAAAAAGAGGCCCAGGCGAGCCGAGGCGCGCGCGCGTCAGGTTTCAAACCTGACGTGCGGGGCCCGGTCGTCAGTGAGAGAGAGAGGGGCGAGGGAGAGGTGAGGATGACAGGCTGGGCCCACCTGTCATCTTCGACCTCGCGACCAGAGGGTCGGCAAGCTCACCGGCGATGATGCAGGGCACGGCGAGGTCGGGCGAGGGCACGGCTGGGCTCAGCGTCGACGTTGTTCGGGGGGTGGTGGTCGACGTCGCCGGAGCGGCCTGGTTTGCTGGCGACGAGGAGGCATGGCGGAGGAGCGTCGGGCGGTGGCTGTTCCGGTAGATTCGGGCTGCAAACGAAGCCGATGAGAGAGGGAAAATGGTCAGTGGTGTGCGAGGGTTACAGATCGAGGCAGAGGTACGGCGGGGAAAGCATGTACCATGCAAACTCCGGCGAGCCGAATCGGCGGAGCTCGAGCTCGATCTCGAGCTCGGGTGCTCGTGGAGGAGAGGTGAAGGCACAGGGGGCGATTTGGAGGGTGTGGAGGTGAATGGTTGAGAGGGAGAGGCTCGGGCGGCCTTTAAATAGGCGGGCGACGGTCCGCCGAGTACTCATGCGCCGGCGAGCTCGTTGTCGTTGCCACGGGTCACGGGAGCTCGTCGCGGAGTGTCTGGGGTGTTCCTGGGGTTGGTCCAGAGCGAGTGGGCGAAGAGAAAGGGCAGAGAGGGGTCAGGGGCGTCGCGCATGTGAGCTTGCTCACTGGTGCACTCGGGCGGCCAGCGCGCGTTCGAGCAGGGGCGGGAGGAGGGAGAAGGAGGAGGGAGACAGAGGCATGGCGTGTTGCAGACGCCGAGGCACCTCGTCGGGCGCGCTGGGGAGACCCGAGGTGGCCGAAGGTGGTTGGCAGGGGCGGCTACAGTGCCTGACCGCACTATAGCGCTCTCTGGAGTGTGAATTTGGTATGCCATGGCATTTAAATGCCTTGTGGGCGCGTCCGCTGATGTTTGGTAGCTCTAGGGGCATTAAAGAAGAGGGGAGGGGCATTGGATGCCCTAGGGAGACAGTAGGAGAAGAGTGGGGTGGAGAGAGAGAGAGA
The DNA here is from genome assembly GCA_021605145.1 of Aegilops bicornis. Taxonomy (NCBI): domain Eukaryota; kingdom Viridiplantae; phylum Streptophyta; class Magnoliopsida; order Poales; family Poaceae; genus Aegilops; species Aegilops bicornis. The sequence goes on along the minus strand of CM038669.1, from coordinate 379,608,434 downwards.
AATGGGCTATCCAGAGAGAGAAAATGGGGGTTTACCCCTCCAATAATTGATCTGTGGACTTGCCATTGTTACCGGAGGTAGAAGAGGACTAGGTGAGGCTGTGGTAAAAATTTGAGCCCATGGAGATTAGTGGAAGAGGTCAAAGTGATGCTTTTGGAAAATTGGCAGAAGGTGTTTGTTGCTGGTTTGGGCAAGAAAATGAATTACACTTGCATGAGACTTAACAGGATGGAATTGCATAAATACATAGGGTGTTCCACCAAGTTGGAGTCCATTTGTGTAAAGTTGCCAATGCAACTTTTGTAAACCCTAAAAATCAACAGGAATGGGTTTTCCAAGATCTAGTCATGCAAAACTATTCCCCTTGATGCACCACTTGGTATAGTGTCGTCATTTGGGGTTGTGAGCATGTAGACAAAGTCTGAGATCAAATGGACAAGGTTGGCCATGTAGAGTTGTTCAGGTTTGGTTTTGAATAGAAAGGGTTTTGGGGCACTTTTGTGAACCAAAAAATTTTTTATTGAGATGAAACTTTGCAAGATCATCAAATTATGCATAAGTGACTTGCTAGAATTTTCTTGTAATTTTTAGAGAATATTTCCTTTGTAAATATTTCAAAATCTTGAAATATCCAGAAAGGGTTTTTGAAAGATTTGTCCAATAGTTTGAACATTACTATGTGTCGAAACTCTTATATATGGACAATATATATCCACTGAGCTTCCCTAAATTTTCTCAAATTTTTTTGAAACATTAAAATAATTTTAACCTATTAAAGACAATTTCTGGCCTTAAGGAAAAGCCTTTACAAAATAGGAAAAATAACTTTTAAATATATTTTTTGTGGTTTCTGTGAGTCCTATATCTAATAGGAGTCAAATATAATTTTTGAAAGATTTTTCACACACTTCATTAAGTACTTGTAGTTCAAGTCTCAATTCAGGGGTTTTTGGAAAACCTAATTTAGAAAATACTTTTTGGCCAAAATATTTTTGTAAGAAAATACTATTATATCATATACACATGGCGTGGTCATTGGGCAAAGTTTTGGACCAAGGAGAATATAAGAGTTGGAGGATTTATTTGGTTTTTAGAGCACTTGCAAACAACAAACAAAAACCAAATCAAGCAAAGTCCAAAACACTCGAAAGTTTTTGTCAAACCACATTTTAGCATAATTATTAGCTTACGTGTTGTGGTATGGAAATGAGGGTGTGACAGCGAAATAAATGGCAAGACCATTTTGGCATTTTATCTTACGTCCCATAAGATATTTTAGGTCCCCAGCATTCCCTTCAAAAGTCAATGATTTTCGGCTGGAGACCTTTCCCTGCAAGAGAATTTAATTCTTCTTGACCACCCAGGTCTTAAGGGGTGGCTTAGAAGCAATGAGTCTAAGTGCAAGATCCGAGAATTTTGGCTTTGGAGCCCTAGCAAATAGTTTTATAGGAGGTGAATAGTACTCATAAGAACATGCAGAAAGTTCTTTGATTTGTGAACATAGCGGCTAGAAGAAACACGCTCATGTTCATGAGTCTGATGATAATTTCTCTGCAAAACATTGGCGTTAGGGTGACCTTGTGAGGTCCTCAGTCTGTTTGAAGCCTTTGGACCACATGAAGCCTTTAGTCTGGGGTTTGTCTTCTTCCCAGGTGGTGTCATGATGACATTCATGGGAAGCTTCTCAAGACAACTTTTGGGAACCTAGATCTTCTTCATAGGAGACCCATTCCTGCAGTTAGTTCCAATAAACCTGGCAAACACTTCACTGTTCTAATTCTTGAATAGTTTATAGTTTGAGTCAAGTGACTCATCAGTGACAATAGGGTTAGCACAAGTGAAGCCAGATAAGGAGTATGGATCCACTGAGGGACCCTTTGCAGCAACCCGTGTGGTTTTGGGGTACTGCTCAGGCTTCTAGTAAGAACCATCAACATTCATTTTCCTCTCGAAACCAACACCCTCTTTTCTAGGGTTTCGGTTCAGAATCTGTTTCTTGAGGACATCACAGAGTGTCTGATGGCCTTTGAGGCTTTTGTACATGCCTGTTTCAAGCAATGTCTTCAACCTGGCATTCTCATCAGCAATAGTAGTGGTATGCTCAGAAGAGAGGTTAGTTACCACATCAACAGTTGAAGATATTGCAACTTCAGAAGCAGTAGAACATTCAGCAACAAAGACAGCATTTTCATGCTCAAGACATTTCAAACAAGGTGGCACAAAATTTTCCTGAGCGAAACTGATCTGTTGAGCGAGTAGTGAATCATTTTCTTTTTTAAGATCTTCATGAGTTCCGCTCTCAGTTTCTCTAGATCTTGCTTCCTTTGAAGATAATCATAGGAAAGCTTCACATTAGTGGCTGAGAGGGTTTCATGACGACTTTCAAGTTCTTCATACTTAACGCGAAGATTTTTTATGTCTTCGATTAAGGACTGAGTTCGATTCATTTCCTCGTCCAACAGGTCATCGCTTTTGTCTACCAATTTTTGAATGTGTTCCATAGCAGTTTGTTATTCAGTTGCAATTTTAGCAAGAGTCTTATAGCTGGCTTCCGATTCACATTCAGAGTCATCTTCACTGGAGGTCTGAAAGTAAGCATCGCGGGAGTTTACCTTGGCACCTCGTGCCATGAAGCAATAGGTTGGAGCAGAGTCGTCTTCATCATTGGCCACAGCGTCGGCGACGTGACCATTGTCTTCAGTGTTGAAGATGGACTTGGCGACGAATGCCGAAGCTAGAGCCAGGCTTGCCACGCCTGAATCAGACTCCTCCTCAGACTCCACCTCTGCCTCCTCAGAAGCAGACTCCTCCTCTGAATCCATTTCCTTCCCAATGAAAGCACGTGCCTTGCCAGATGAGCTCTTCTTGTAGGATGAATACCTTGAAGAAGACTTTGAAGATTTCTTCTTCTTCTTGTCGTCGGAGTCATATTCCTTGATCTTCTTCTTCTTCTTCTTTGCTTCCTTGTCCCATTGAGAACATTCATATATGTAGTGACCTAGCTTCTTGCATTTGTGGCATGTTCTTTTCTTGTGGTCATGAGTGGAAGCCTCATCGTTCTTGGAGCTGGATCTTGAAGACTTTCCGAAGCGATTCTTCTTGGAGAACTTTTGGAACTTTCTCGCAAGCATTGCTAGCTCTTTGCCAATGTCTTCAGGATCATCAGAACTGCAGTTAGATTATTCTTCAGATGAGGATACAACCTTTGCCTTCAAAGCACGAGATCGGCCATAGTTGGGACCATATATATCTCTCTTCTTAGATAGCTGGAATTCATGTGTGTTGAGCCTCTCAAGTATGTCAGATGGATCGAGATCTCTGAAGTCAGGGAGTTCTTGGATCATCACACAAAGTGTCAAATGAGTTGTCAAGTGATCTCAGTAGCTTCTTCACTACTTCATGCTTGGTGATCTTAGTGGCGCCGAGTGGGCGAAGCTCATTTGTGATATCGGTGAGGCGGTCGAACGTGAGCTGGACATTCTCATTGTCATTCCTCTTAAATCGGCTGAAGAGATTGTGAAGCACATCTATTCTTGAGTCTCTCTGTGTTAAGACACCTTCGTTGACCTTGGACAGCCAGTCCCAGACTAGCTTCGCAGTTTCCAGAGCATTCACATGGCCATATTGTCCTTAGGTCAGATGACCACAGATGATGTTCTTGGCGGTTGAGTCCAGTTGCGCGAACCTCTTGACATCAGCAGCGGTGACGTCTTCACCAACTTTGGGAACGCCAGTCTTGACGACATACCAGAGGTCGATGTCAATGGCTTCAAGATGCATGCACATCTTATTCTTCCAGTAGGGGTAATCAGTGCCATCGAAGATGGGGCACGCAGCAGAGACTTTGATTATCCCTGCAGTCGACATAGCTAAAACTCCAGGTGGTTAAACTGAATCACACAGAACAAGGGAGCACCTTGCTCTGATACCAATTAAAAGTGCTAGTTATCGACTAGAGGGGAGTGAATAGATGATTTTTATGAAAGTCTTCAAAGACACAAAGTCTTCAAAGACAGACAACCAAATTGAACCTATAGATATGCAGCGGAAGATAAACTACACTAGACGGACCAAAGTCAAAGTAAGCAATACAAGGAAAGCACAAAGACTAATAGCAGCTAGGTAGAACAGATCGGGATGGAAGATAGTATGAAGCCAAACAGGTGAAAGTCTTCGTTTAGTGAAGTCAAACAGATCAGGCAAGTAAGCAATGACTTCACGAAGACAAACTGAAATGTAAAGGAGGTAGGGGATAGAACGAGTTGCTTGGTAAAGACAAGGATTTGGTAGACCAGTTCCAGTTGTTGTAACAACTGTACGTCTGGTTAGGGAAGCTGAGACTAAACTCAGAAGACCACGTGTTCACCTTATTCCCCTTGAGCTATGGACACCCAGTCCTCGCCCAATCACTCTGGTAAGTCTTCAAGGTAGACTTGCAAACCTTCACAGACTCCGTTCACCCGTAATCCACAATGACTCTTGGATCCTCAGAACGTGACGCCTAACCAGCTGGAGGATACACAGTCCTCAAGTGTAATAAGTCTTCAGGTCCCGCAGACAGAAAGACTTCAGTGATGCCTAACACTCTTTGGCTCTGGGTGTTTTGGGCTTTGTCCTCGCAAGGATTTCTCTCTCTCAAAGGCTTCCGAGGTGGGTTGCTCTCAAGCGACAAAAGCCGTGCACTAATTCTGATCAGCCACCAATTTATGATGGAGGGGGCTATTTATAGCTAGCAGGCAACCCGACATGATATGTACGAAATGACCCTGAGTCACTAAGGAACCGACACGTGTTCAACGGTCGGATTTCAAACACACGGGATAGCTTGACTTGGGCTACAAGCCAAGCTGACTCATCTAACTTTGGATAAGATTTGCTCTAGTTGTCTTCACTCGAAGACATAGGATCTTGGTTGAGCATCACGTCAGTCTTCTGACTTTGTTCACTGGGACCCCACTTAACAGTTCGGTGGTTCCTATGACTCAAGGAAAAAGAAAATGAAACTACGAAAGAAACTATGTCTTCGCACTCCATTGTCTTCAAGTGAATGTCTTCACACGTCATTATCTTCGATATGAATATCTTCGCGAAACACCATTGTCTTCAATGTCTTCATACATTTTTTAGGGGTCATCTCTGGTAGGTAAACCGAATCAATGAGGGACTTCTACCTGCGTTATCCTGCAATTCTCACAAACACATTAGTCCCTCAACCACGTTTGTCGTCAATACTCCAAAACCAAACTAGGGGTGGTACTAGATGCACTTACATGTACACATTCACGCTCCCCTGCAGAGCGACGCCGTGCACGACACCATGGAGGATGCCATGGTTGGGCATGGCATTGGCGCGATGCTCGAGAATGTCAGGGCATGGAGCACGACGTTGAGGACGGTCGTGGCGGAAGACGGGATGTCGAGCCGCCACATATAGGCGTTCGTGGATGTGGTCATATTATATTTCTTATCAGTCATACAGAGAGCCAGGCAGGCTACATTCTAGAATCAAGTGTGTCCATTCGAAAGTCATAAAATTCGTTAGGGGAATGTGTCCTATAATACTCGGTAGGCCTTGTAGAAATGAATCCATTGGAAAAGCATCTTACCACCAAGGTTCAATCGAACAGTACAAGAGGTGTGTTAACTGTGTAATATCTTTATTATCAAAGAGAGTATTTACGTAGTCATCATTCGTAACAGCCATTCATGCAAAAATAATTTGAAAATCGAGGCGTTGAATCAATTCAGAAATCAAAACATTAATGCAATTAATTAGCTAGACAATTAATTACATCTACAATTAATTAGTTCTGTTTAGATAGAATTTTTTCACATCAAATCTATTTAGAAACCAAGTCATTAATGTAATCAATTCATTAGGTAGACAGTCAATTATGCCTATAAATAATTAGAGGTACTCCCTCCGTTTCTAAATATGAGTCTTTCTAGAGATTCCTGTACGGGCTACATATGAAGCAAAATGAGTGAATCTACACTCTAGAGTATGTATATATACATCTGTATGTAGTCCGCATTAAAATTCTAAAAAGACTTATATTTAGGAACAAAGGAAGTAGGAATTTTTCCAATTAGGCAGATAATTAATTAAATTGGTTGGCAGATAATTAGGCATGCAAAGGATTAGGTAAATCATTAATTATTTATGTAATTAATTAATTAAGCACACAATTGATCACGTCGAATCATTTTGAAAGCGGTCGTTGGCAAGGACGGTCAACAAGCTCCCAACGACATGGCCAAGCACTGCCTGCCAACATGGACAATGGCCACCATGCGCTTGGGATATGGGCGACCAAGTGTTCACCAAGATGATGACGACCATGCTCTGCAGGATGTCCACACGTTGACGGTTATCGAAACGTTCACGGGCGAGGACAACACGACACTACATTGGCCATGTGGTTCATGCTATAGAAGAAAGGAAGAGTGTTTTAAGAAGAAAAAGGAAAAATAATTAAAGCGGCCAAGTGAACCATAATGTTGGAAAAGGAAAGAGGTGTTCCAAAAAATAAAGCAAAAAAAGAAAAAAGAGTATTCTAGAAAATAATTAAGAACAAGAACTAAATCTGGAGAGGAATGAGGAGGAAGAAGATGAGGCGTCGCTGACGAACGTACTAATGTCGACGTGGTGCTGGTTGGCGCCAATGAAATGGGTTGAAGAAGAAGCTACGAGTAGAAGGTGTAGGGAAGGACGAGTAAGAGATGAATGACAAATATCCCGTAGAAGGTGTAGGGAAGGACGAGTAAGAGAAGAATGATAAGTATCCCTTCTAGCAATGAATGATCCGTGGGCTGAAGTTGAAACATTCGATGATCATCTTCTCACCTCAAAAACATTTTGCTAAAATTCCCTCAAAAAAAAACATTTTGCTAAAATTGCAAGATTCGGAAAAAATCTCAAGCCCAATAAGTGTCGGGATTAGGGACTGTTTTACATGGCTTTGTCGTAGCATTTGGAAAACTGATCTTGTTTTATTTGTGATGTAGAAAGAAAAAAGATGCACCGATCTGTGGGCTGAAGTTGAAACATTCAATGATCATCTTCTCACCTCAGAAACATTATGCTAAAATTCCCTAAAAAACATTTTGCTAAAATTGCAAGATTCGGAAAAATCTCTAGCCCAAGAGTAAGTGTCGGGATTAGGGACTGTTTTACATGGCTTTGTCGTAGCATTTGGAAAACTGATCTTGTTTTACTTGTGCTGTAGAAAAAAAAAAGGATGCAGGGAAGGACGAGTAAGAGATGAATGACAAATATCCCGTAGAAGGTGTAGGGAAGGACGAGTAAGAGAAGAATGATAAATATCCCTTCTAGCAATGAATGATCCGTGGGCTGAAGTTGAAACATTCGATGATCATCTTCTCACCTCAGAAACATTTTGCTAAAATTCCCTCAAAAAAAACATTTTGCTAAAATTGCAAGATTCGGAAAAAATCTCAAGCCCAATAGTAAGTGTCGGGATTAGGGACTGTTTTACATGGCTTTGTCGTAGCATTTGGAAAACTGATCTTGTTTTATTTGTGATGTAGAAAAAAAAAAGATGCACCGATCTGTGGGCTGAAGTTGAAACATTCAATGATCATCTTCTCACCTCAGAAACATTTTGCTAAAATTCCCTAAAAAAACATTTTGCTAAAATTGCAAGATTCGGAAAAATCTCTAGCCCAAGAGTAAGTGTCGGGATTAGGGACTGTTTTACATGGCTTTGTCGTACCATTTGAAAAACTGATCTTGTTTTACTTGTGCTGTAGAAAAAAAAAAAGAGGATGCACCAGCCGGGAATCGAAGCCGGGTCTGTACCGTGGCAGGGTGCTATTCTACCACTAGACCACTAGACCACTAGTGCTTCTTGCTAAGTTTTGCGATTAAAACTTACATTACCGCCTGTAGAAACTTATATTAGCAGGAAGCAAACAAAGAAATAACCAGGGTACAACAAAATTAGGCGAGTCTCGACATGGATCAGGTGGTGGCATCGGCATGTGGAGAGGCAGCGCCAAACAGTAGGCCTGCCTTCTTGTCGCCAACAATGTCTGTATGCCTGGTTCGTTAACCCTGAACGAAAGAAGAAGAAAAGCCGCACGCTACTCGTGTCCCCTCCCTCCCTCCCTCCTCATCCACTTCTCTTCTCCTTGCCAAGGAAGGACGGGCCCCACCTTTTTCACTAGCACTATTCATCTCTTACAATCTAGTCCCTAGCCATTTTTTGTCAAGAAGAAATGAACTTTGTAGTTATAATCAAATTCCAACGAACTTAATTATAAATAGTCAATTTCCTCCTTTTGTTCTGCCGAGAGCAGCTTGGAGCAGCTTACGTCTTGCTTTGCCTCTCCTCTCCTCTCCTTCCTCGCTAATCCTTCTCTTCTTCACGAGGTCTACCCACCCAAATCACATGCCCCCCACCTCCACTTCGCCTTCTCTTAGCCAAGTTGCACAAGATGAGAACACAGTCAAGACGCATACGAGCAGATAAAAAAGAACGCCCGATCCATTTCATTTTGCAATTGCAAGCCATACCATATCAATCATCCATGCTCGCTCTGCCAAGACGAGAAGCGATGCATGCATACACACAACAGCAACAACACTAGAGGAGAACGGCGACGGGCAATCCATCTTTGTCCTATATACAGTTTCAGTTCAACAGCGCTACGCCGATACACCGTCGTCGATCACAGGGGTCATGAGATAATTAACAACGATGGATCCGGCGCTTCGTTCTGCTAACACACTACTTGCAAAAACACAACAAGATGATGATGATGTACACATGCATCCATCCATCCTTCCATCCTCCTAAAGAGAGATTTTACAACAACAACATGGCACGATCGTCGCCTTCTTTTCTCCATCTCGATGTCCATCGGGCTATAACGACGGCGGCGACGATGACGCCGATCATACGGTGGTGAGTAATAGGATCACGGTTTCATTGCTACTACCTGGTTGGATGGCATTCGGTCATTACCGGATTTGCATCGCGGTGCCCGGCTCGGCGAGACGGCCGTAGAGCGCCGCGTTGAGCTGGTCCTGGGAGTAGACCCGGGTGGCCATCTTCACCGCCACCTGCTGGATCATGATGTCCTTCACCACGGACACGCTGGCGTGGTACACGTCCAGGTCCAGCTCCCGCAGCGCCGTCATCAGCTTCGCCGCCGGGTGGTTGCGCTTGTGGCACTGCACGCGGATCATCGCCTCCAGCCCCAGGATCTTGGCCTCGATCTCCACCGCGTGGCACCGCGCCCCGTTGTCGTGCATCCCCGACGACGGCGCGGCCGGCCGGGCGTCGCGCTCCTTCTTGAGCGCCTCGATTTGGGAATGGAGCGTCTCCTTGTCCGACTCCAGCGCCGTCATCTTGCCGCGGAGCTCGTTGATGTAGGAGATGGCGTCGCCGAGCAGCGACGCCTTGTCCATCTTGGACACGTTGGGCACCACGGCGCGGAGCGCGTAGAACCGCTGGTTCAGCTTCTCCCGCCGCTGCCGCTCCGCCTCCACGTGGTTCAGGGGCTCCTCGCGCCCGTTCGCCGGCTTGCGCCCGCGCTTGCGCGGCCGCTTCTCCTCCGGCGGAGGCACCACGCGGCTGCTCTCCACCTCGCGGACCGACGCCTCCAGGTCGGAGTGGTCGGACTCCGACTTGGCTGGCGCGCCCGTGCCGGTGGACGGCCGCGTCGTCGGCGCCGACGAGAAAGACAGCATCCCCTCGTTGGCTGTGGCGGTCTGGTGGTGGTTGGTGTTGCTCGCGCGGGAGGTGGCCTCCATGGACCGCTTCGGGTTGTTCTTGGCGTCGTTTGATGGGGCCGTCACGGTCGCCGTGTGCTGGGAGAAGAGGCTCCCCGGCGCGGTGGTGAGGCTGGCCGTCGCGGCGGGGGGCGCCGGCGAAGGGTTCCTCCGGCTGGTGCTGTCAGCGCCAAAGTTTAGGATCTCACCAGACTCGGGCTTGAAGAAAGGCGGGGTCACCGTGACGGATGCGTTGGACGCGAAATCTGAGAAATTGAGCTCCCGGCGGAAAGGACCCTGGTTGTGCTGGTGCTGAAGCTGGAGCTGGTGCTGATGCTGGAGCTGCTGCTGGTGCTGGTTCTGCCTCTGCGCCGCCGCGGCCGCCTGCTGTGGCGGAGGCTGCTGCGCGTGCACGGAGAGGCTGGGGTTCTCCGTGAGCGTGCTGGTGCTCCCGTTCTCGAAGTGATGGATCTGCGGCGGCTGTGGCGGCGGCGGCTTGGAGACGGAGATCTCGACGGACGGCGGCGACTCCTTCATGTCCCCGGCCGGCGCGTCGGCGAGCCAGAGCACGGACGGATCCGTCTCCGCCTCCTGGGGCGGCGGCGCGATGGGCGGCCAGGATCCAGAGCCCCCTCCTCCGCCGTTGAGGTTGAAGAGCGAGCGGATCCTCCCCAAGCTATCGTTGGTCTGGAAGATGACCTCGGTGGCGCCGAGCTCGAGCACGCCGGTGCCGAGGGGGATGCAGACCATGGTGCGGAGGCCGAAGGTGTAGGCCTGCCTGGCCCGCTCGCAGGGCGCGCTGGCGAGCCCCGTGGCGATCCAGGTGGCCTGGCCGGCGAAGAGCGCCTGGCCCGGCAAGCCCATCCCGTTGGGGAAGGACTGGGTCATGGAGACGAGGAAGAACCACTCGGTGTCCGTGACCTCCTCCTCGACGGCCTCGTCGGGCGCGGCGGCGCCTCCCCCGGCTATGAGCGAGTTGAGCTCCCGGAGGACGCGCTTGCGGTGCTCCTGCTCGGCGGCGGAGGCCGGGGTGGGCTGCTGGCGGCGCTTGTCGGCGTCGTCGCAGCCCTTGTAGTAGCCGTCGCCCCAGCCGAGGAGCGAGGCGCCGGCGTCTGTGGAGGACTGCCAGAAGATGGCGTAGGTCCAGGTCTCCCTGGAGCCCTCGATGATGGCCTGCAGGCGCTGCTGCAGCGTGTCCTGGTTGAAGGCCGGCTGCTGCGGCACGGCGGCCGGCGGCGGCGGGGTGGCCGCGGCGCCCCAGGGGAAGGCCGGCATGTCGGCGGAGGCCATGAAGGCCTCCATCATGGAGGCGTTGTCGTCCGTCCACAGGTTCATCGGGCCGGGGCCGGGGTCCGGGGAGGGGAAGGAAGGGGAATGGATGGGAGGGAAAGCAAGCGCGGGGGGAGGGTGGGTGGAGAGAGAGGAGGAGATGGGAAAGGTGGGAATGGATTGGTGGTGAGGAAAGATGGGAGCCGAGGCCCAAAGTAGTAAATTGTGCGGGTTTGGTCGCCGTCGACGTCTCCGCCCGCCGATGCGTCGCTCGCTCCCCCGCTGCTTATTTAGCTGGCCGGGGTAAAATAGGGGAATCACTGCACTGATTGTACTGCTCTGCTGTTCTTGCAGCAACTGCCGTTTCTTCTCTCTTTCCTCCTCCTTGTTTGGCTGCCCGAATTTTGGGGTAACCGCCGTGTTCGTAGCCTCCTGTCTCGAGCGAGGGCCCGGGTTGTCAGTGACCGATTTAACCCATTAATCGGATTTAGCCTCCCCTGCTTTGGGGTATCCAGTATGGATGGGCCCACCTGTCAGCCACCAGTGATTTATTCTATTGTGGGGTTTGTCTGCGTAAATGATATCTTTTTTAATTATAAGTCCCTCAAACAAATACTCCCTCCGTTCCTACGTCTTTTCAGATATTTCAATAAGCGACTACATACGAAGCAACATGAATGAATCTACACTCTAAAATATGTCTATATACATTCATATGTAGTTTGTATTGAAATCTTTAAAAAGACTTATATTTAGAAATGGAGGGATTATTTTGCAATCACGACACGAAAAAGAGTCGTAGGGGGGAACAAGGTAAACAAGCAAAATTTCACTGTAAGTATAGGGAAGCGACCGAAGATCCAGAGCATGTGACCGTTAGATTTCTTTTCCGTAAATGAGGGCGGTATCTTTGGGTCGTGTTAATTCACATTTATGACGTCCTTAGCTGGTACGCGGTGATTGACTTCTCTTACGAAGAGATAAGATCGCATTATCATCCTATTATTTGGTGGTGATCATGCACTTCCCAAATTTCTGGCAGCGGATTAAACACGACGAATAAGTTGATCGTAGTGGAGGCAGAACGAGGATACCGAAGATCCAGAGCATGTGACTGTTAGATTTCTTTTCCGTAAATGAGTGATATTTTTGGGTCATGTTGATTCGCATTTATGGCGTGCTTAGCCGATATGTGGTGAATTGCTTCCCCTATGAAGAGATAAAATCACGGTGTGTTGTATCATTTGGTAGCAATAATGCATTTCCAAATTTCTGTCGATAAATTTAACGACTTTGCCATAGAGTCACAAGTGGTAACAAGAGGAATAAGTCGATTCTCAAGGAAGCATAGCGGGGTGACCTTTTGATTTCTTTCTGATAATGAGTGTAGTATTCTCGGGTCACTAGACCATGATGACGCGTTGCCACATCAATTTTCTGATAAAGCGATAGGATCTTTCAGTAAGTATATGGAGATGCAAAATATGAAAGTTAAATTCGCATGAACTAATTGATATACTGCCCATAATCCAATAGGTTTTTTAGGGGCCATAATCCAATAGTTGAGTTCTAATATAAGATTGTTGAGAAGTAGTGTAATCCAATAGGTGAGTTCTAATATAAGATTGTTGAGAAGTAGTGCAGCGATTTATTTCCTAGGTCCAATGGGCCTAGGCTTTCTATTACGCCCATTCATAGTTACAAAAAATTTGAAGATATAAAGACAATACAAAAGAAACAGAAACAAATGTGTATCTATCTCCACTGATTTATTCTTTTCATTTATGACTTCAGCAAGCAATGTGGTTCTAATAATACGACCACGATCAAGCACTCTAAATCCAACATAGGCAGTTCCAGGTTTTAGGAATCATGGAAACACCATGATTAATAATCCACCATGGACACCATTAAATTATCAGGCAATGCACGTGGAGGAGCAGAGCATGCCTAAATTTCATTGTTCAGACTGCATCAAAGGTACATCAGTTTGGCGTATGGTGTATGAATATTTGCAAGATCACCTAAATAAATCATGGCATTGCCACTTAAAAAAAGTCTCATATGGAAATATTCACTTATAGACGGATGTTAAAAAAATCGATTTGCCATCCTACCTGCCTAACACATTCTTTTACGAACTTTTTCATCAATTTCCCTTGCTATATGGATAAATTCCAGCTCATTAACAGACCTCCTCAGTTGCCCAGCCTTCATGTCGAGGTGGAAGAAAAACAATACAATCTTCATTATATGCATTGCATATCCCATGTTAAAAACAAAAATACACAAGCCTAACCAAACCAAATATTCTCATTCCTCTTAGAAATTACTTAAATAAGTGTTATTAGTTGGTAATTACATGGAATGTGCATCTGTACCCTGGATCAGTTCAGAACCTATTTTACGTGTAAATGTCAACAACTTTTCTATAATAAAAACACTTGGCATGTAGTAATAATATTACTTTCCTAAGAGGAAATTAGAGAGCACAAAGTGGAATCTCAAACAAAGGGCTGGGAGCATAACTCCTTAAGTGATGCTAATTTTTGCCTAGCGTTTCCTGTAGTCTGAACCCGAGGCCGCAGTTGATCAGCTTGCCGTCCTGCCTCAACAAGACATAGTTAGACGGGACCTTAGAGGATACCAGTTTGACATGGACTGATTTGGGCAAGATGGAAGTTGAAATATTTTTAGAGGCCTGCAACAACAACAAAAACAACATGGGTGATGGAGAGGAGTTCCTCGCGCATGAGCTACGGCTGCCGTCGCCGCCTCAAGCCCAGCATCGTCTTTGGCTAGTTGCCTCACCTCAGCTCAACTCAACCGAGAAGACTCCACTGCCTCATCATGCCCACATCCTCAAGTCGCCACACTCCCGCCGTGAGTGGGATCGCCATGAATCCGATGTTGGCGATCTGATTGAAGTCGCACGAATAAGGAAGGAGTAAAGTCGCACGAGAGACGACTATGGACACCGAGAGAGCGGTGCAGCGAGATTACTATTGGACATCGGCCCGCCATGGAAGAACGCTGTAGGAGATGACATTGAGAAAAAAAGTAAGGAGACCAACCGTGTGGGGCTGCAAGGAAGTGTACGGGGGAGTGGAGGACAACTGTGCCGAAGCAGACCAGTAGGGGAAGCTCGCCGTCGGGAGCCCGGGATGGAGGACGGAGGCGGCGCGGCGTTGACGAACTGAGGAGCAACTCGGGGATAGGGTTAGCGCCGGGGCGAGGAAATCGCTTTACGCACGTTGGACTGGACCTGGGCCTTCTATCTTCAGGCCCGGTTACGGACGAAAACTGCAGCTCATTCTATGGAGCAGCAGCCCGCGATACGGTGATTCTTACGTGCGTGACGACGCGGACGACTGAAGCAGATCTTGCGCGTCCATACACATGATCCGATGGCTGAGTGATCTAAATCGCTGTGGAGGCTCATAGCCAGCTCTGTTTTACTGTTTTACAATGTTAGCCGGTATGCTCGGAATCACTTCTCACACGAAGCGATAAAATCATGTTGCTCCGCCTGATTTGTTATTTATAATGCACTTTCAAATTTCTAGCGGCGAATTAAGGACTTCACAATCATGATAGAGTTGCAAGTGGGTACAAGACGAAATAAACCTATTCCTAGTGGAAGCATAGCGGGTCAATCGAAGATCCAGTGCATATGACCGTTAGATTTCTTTCCATAAATGGGTGTGGTATGTTGGGTCGTGTTATTCACAGTGTCCTTAGCCGGTATGTTGTGAATCGCCTCTCATATGAAGAGATAAAAATCACATTGCATCATATTTTGGTAGTGATAAAACACTTCCAAATTTCCACTGGCGAATTAAGGACTTTACAATCACGGTAGAGTTGCAAGCGTGAATGAAAAGAATAACCTAATTCTCAGTGGAAGCATGGCAATGTGAGTGGAGATCCAGAGCATGTAAGCATTAGAATTCTAAATGAGTGTGGTATTTTTGGTCATGTTAATTTACACTTGTGACGTCCTTAGTTGGTATGTTGTGTATTGATTCTCATCCAAAGAGATAAACTTCCGGTTGACGTAATATTTGTTAGTGATAAACTAATAATGCACTTCCAAATTTGTGCCGATGAATTAAGGACTTTACAATCACGGTAGAGTCATATGTGGGAACATGACGATTAAGTTGATTCCTAGTGGAAGCACAGCGGGTGACCGAAGATCGAGCAAGTGACCTTTAGATTTCTCTTTGTAAATAAGTGGTATTTTTAGGTCATGTTAATTTGCATTTACGACATCCTTAGTTGGTATGCGGTGAATCGCCTCGCCTACAAACAGATAAAATCGCATTGCAATGTATTATTTGGCAGTGATAATAATGAACTTTCAAATTCCTATCGATGAACTAAGAACTTTACAACCATGGTATGGAAAAAGAGTCACAAGTGGAATGGGGCAAATAAGTCGGATTTCAGCATAAGCATGGCGGGGCGACCCAAGGTGCCATAGCATATGGCTGCTTTTTTTTTTGTAAATGAGTGCGGTATTTCTAGATTGCGCAATTCACATTTACATTGTCCTTGGCTGGTATGCACTGAATCGTTTTTCCCATGAAGAAATTCAATCATGTAGCACTGTTTTATTTGGCAGTGATGATGCACTTCCAATTTCTGCTTGGGACTTGTGGACTTTTACAATCACTTTATGAAAAAACGCAAGTGAGAACGGGCGAATATGCGCATATTTTGAAGGAAGCATAGTCGGGCGACCGGAGAGCGAGAATATACGACCGTTAGTTTGTGCAAAAATAACACCAATGGGAAGTTCTTTTGAATACAAAACAAAGTATTAACAAGTTTGTCCATAGAAAACAAAGAGCTACCGTGCATTGGATCAAGTAGGCTGGCCAGTATCATGGGGAAAAGCATGTAAGCAAGATGAAGGCCTGTAGTAGCAGGATTAAACAACGACCGTTCATAGGCATGAAGGAAAGACATGTCACCGGCGTTCCAGCTTTGCGTTGCAGGCTCTAGGTAGAAAGGTACACTTTAGGTGGTGGTGCTTTGTGCATAGCCTCTGAAAGTAAGC
Organism: Aegilops bicornis; assembly: GCA_021605145.1. Classification (NCBI taxonomy): domain Eukaryota; kingdom Viridiplantae; phylum Streptophyta; class Magnoliopsida; order Poales; family Poaceae; genus Aegilops; species Aegilops bicornis. The sequence continues at coordinate 379,592,361 of CM038669.1, read as the reverse complement.
TCGTTTTGGTGTCATCCGATCATATGCGGTGCAACTCCTACCGCCGCCTAATGTTTCCAAAGCAATTTAGTACGTGAAATCTGATGTTACATATCCGTATATATATAATATGTATTCCCTCCGTCCAGAAATACTTATCCTACAAATGAATAAAATGAATGTATGTATAACTAAAATAAGTCTAAATACAAACATTCCTAGGACAAGTATTTTTAAACGGAGGAAGTATTTAGTTGTAAAAACACCACCTATTCAAAACGAAGAGCTAGGCAAAGATGCACGGGGGCAGCATGAGCTGCTCAGCTCAAGTGAGGCATAGTGGCTACTAGCTCCCGGTCCAGCCGGCTTGTTTGACCGTTGACCTGCCACCCTGCATCATCAATCACCGTGGCGGCTATGGCCGGATGCCTGGATTCACTCCACTCGAGCTGGCCCACGTGCAGCAACCACTGACCAAGCGAGCTTGGACCCACCAGCAGACACAGCGACGACAAAGAAACAAAGGAGGTCGCTGTCTCGCCAACGTGACGGATGGATCGGATCGTTTAACACCTGCCGCAAATCTGGGCCGTCCGTGTTCACGTGTTTAGCGAGGCCCGCATCGTGTTCCTTTTTCATTTCCTCCTGTGCGTTTATTAGTTTATCTGTTTATTTATGCTTTGATTTGATTTGGCGATCTGGAGGCTACGATAGACAAACGGAAAGGGGGAGGGAGAGGGTGCGGTTGGTGGGTCGTTGTCGACTTGTCACTACGATTACTCTTGTGCTTTCATTCATGATGCTGATCCGTAATCAGTGTTGCTAGTAGAAAACTGTTAGGTGCTGCCTCGGCGTGGTGGGGGGTTTTGGATTCCAGGTGCAAAATGCTACGCTCACTCGTCACATGCTCTATTACCCGTTCGTCGAGAAGCGTGTGCATTATTCGTGCACGTGAAGAGAGAAACATCTTAGCGTCTGCGTAGTTCCTACGCCAAACATGCCAACAAGAGAGGTTGGGCGATGGAGTGACGAAAATTGCCTCGGTGCATCAGGTGTTAGTCCCCTCGCAACTCTGTCGGTTCTGCCTGTTGAAACTATCGTCGTAACTGTCTGGTGCTAACGGTTTTTCATGTCATTTCTCGCAAAAATTAACGAGGTGCATTGGGTTTCTCATTAGCCTGTCGAACTTGTTTCTTCTAAAAAAAATCTCCCTTCCCATATTTTTTTTTGGGAGAACTTGTATTTTCATTATGAAAGTATATATGGAAAAGAAAATACCTGGTTTGAAAATAAAGTTATAGTTAAATCTCAGAGCTTGTACTCAACGTATTAAAGAGGAACATCGGGTTTCTCAATAACAAGGAAAACGCTTAGTGGTGCTTTGAGGTGGTGGAGGTATTGGGTTTCAAGTGTAAAATGATATGCTCACTCGTCAGATGCTCTACTAGTTATTAGGAAAGCATGTGTATATTTGTAGATTATTAATGCATGCGTGAAAACTGGATGTACAATCTGATCCGTCAAATTTGAGCTACTCATTCTTCATTCTGTCATTAAAAGGGTAACTTGTAGCTTCTAAATGCCTCATTGCAATAGTAGAACACACTTGACAGGGGCAGGGGCCTGAGACAAAGGGGACCCGTCATCCCCTCTTGTGTTTAACTTCGTCGCTGATGCTTTATCCCGTATCCTGTCGAGGGCGGCTGTGGCTGGGCACATTTCCCCTGTTAGCTCTCATCTCGTACCTGAGGGAATCACTCATCTTCAATATGCAGACGACACGATTATCATGGTTGAACTTAACGACGAATATCTTGCCCACCTTAAGTTTTTGTTCTTGTGCTTTGAAGCCTTGTCGGGGCTTAAGATCAACTTTGCAAAGAGTGAAGTAATTGTCACAGGGGTGTCGGAGACCGAGTCCCTGCGGGTGTCTCAACTTCTTAATTGCTCTTTGGGCTCCTTTCCCTTCAAATACCTAGGTCTCCCTATTTCTCCCGAGAAGTTGCTCGCCAGAGACTTTGCTCCTGTGGTAATGAAAGTGGACAATCGAGTTATGCCTTGGAGGAGTAGATATAATACCCAAGCTGGCAAGGTTGCCCTTATTAATGCTTGCCTCTCGTCCCTCCCCATGTTCTTGATGGGATTTTACCTTCTCTCGGGTGGTACACACGCGGGGTTTGATAAGCACAGGGGGTGCCTTCTACTGGAATGCGGTGGATAACAAACGCAGATATAGGTTGGTTAAATGGAAACAGATTTGTAGACCCAAGAACCTTGAGGGGTTGGGCATTATCGATACCGCGATCATGAACAAGTGCCTTATCATCAAATGGCGATGGAAGACCATGACTATCGCGGAGAACCCGCTCTGGCTCAGTATCCTGAAAGCCAAATACTACCCTAACTCTAGCCCCATGTTTGCTTCCTCCTCGGGCGGATCTCAATTTTGGAAAGACCTTATCAAAGTTTGCCCGATGTTTAAATCCCTTGTTAAATTTGTGGTCCGTAACGGCAAGTCCACTTGCTTTTGGCTTGACTGGTGGTGCGGTGCCTCTCCCCTAGCAATTTCCTTTCCGGTTCTTTTTTCTTATTGTCCGAATCCGGAGATCTCCATCTCTGAGCTCTCCGGTAATAACTGGGAGCTGGCCCTTCGTCGTTCTCTATCTCCTGAAGAGTTGGATGACATGCAGCGTCTTGTTGCTTGCATCCCCGTGCTCTCGGACGGGGAGGACTCGGTGGTTTGGCTCCACTTTGCCTCCGTGCGTTTCTCTGTTAAATCCTTATATGCTAAGCTTATCTCAGGAACCCCTGCTACTAAGTTTAAGTTGATTTGGCATGCCCGTATCCCTGCCAAGGTCAAGATCTTTTTGTGGCAAGCTTACAGAGGGCGGCTGCCTGCGGCTGATCAAATCCATAAACGTAATGGACCTGGGTCTGATAGCTGTGCGTTGTGTAGTGAGTTGGAGGGCACGAATCACATCTTCTTCAATTGTGTTTTGGCAAAGCTTGTCTGGTGCTGTATTATTTCCTGGCTCCACGTGCCTTGGAGCCCTTCCTCCTTCTCTGACCTCAGGAACCTCGCCTTTGGTCTGGTTGGGCCCTCCAAACGTATGTTCTAGGTGGGATTCACGACAATTTCCTGGGCATTGTGAAATATTAGGAACAAGTTCACTATCGAGCATATTTTTTCTGCTAAACCTATTGATTGCTTATTTAAATCTTGTCTATTCCTGCAGCAGTGGAGATTATTGACTAAGGAGGCCGACCGCGATGCTTTTGACATGATGTCTTCCAAGATTCGGGCTACAACTACTTCCTTTTCGCAGCATCAGACAGGCGAGTAGAGGAACTTGGTGGTCCCTTTTGTCGTGCTATGTCTTAGTCTCTCGGCCTGCGTGCCGTCTGTTGGCCTGGGCGCCGTGTACTCCTGCCGTTTGGAACTCTTTGTGTTGTCGCTACTCTTATGTCTTGTTGTCTGTCCTGTGTTGAGCGCTACCTGGTGGCTTTATTTATAAAGTCGGGCTGATGCCTTTTCTCTAAAAGAACACACTTGACAATGATCTTTGTTATTGCATGGTTCCATCATGAAATCTTAGGACATGTCCACTTGTTTTACCTAGACAATTAGGTTACGCTCAAACCAAACATGTGATTTTCTTACAGTTAACTTATAATATAGCTCGTGTCCAAATATATCCATGGATGAAAAAAGTAAGACAACTATAATCTTGGCAAATGTCTTAGAGTTTGAGTTGTAGCAACGCCAAACATAGCATGGGAACCATGCAATAGAGCTTGGTGGTGGAGTCACGAAAATCGACTACCCGTACCAGAGTTTAGATCATATGTTAGTCCTCTTGCAACTTTGCCATTTTTGGGCGTTGGAATTATCATTGTAGCTATGTGTGGTGCCAATGGGTTTTCGTGTCTTGGTTTCTCTCAGAAAAGAAACATCGGGTTTCTCATTACCGTATCAAACTTGTTTATTTCATTATTTTCCCCTTGTCTAATTTATGTTACAACACTTTATATTCATGTGATGAAACTAACGGAAATGCCTGGTTTTGAAATAAAATCAGACCTTGGAGCTCGTACTCAGACACACTTGACTACATTTGGTAGAATTCAGTGAGAAGTAAATTATAAGTAAAACAAAATGTATCTCATGTCCAAATATAACGGAATGTATCTCCTCATGAAATCTATCTACAGTTTGCGTAGTTCCAACGCCAAGTATAGCATGAAAACCAACAAGACAGGTTGGACGGTGGAGTGTGCATCAGGTGTTAGTCCCCTCGCAACTCTGTCGTTTCTGTCGGTTGGAACCATCCCCGTGGCTATGTCCGGAGCTAATGGGTTTTCGTGTCAAGTTTCTCGCTCACGTTAACGAGGAACGTCGGGTTTCTCATTAGCGTGCCGAACTTGTTTCTCCTATCTCATTTCTGTTACCAAACCTTGTATTTTCGCCGTGGAAGTAATGTAAAGGAAAATAAATGGTTTTGAAATAAAATTAAAGTTTAAACTTCGGAGCTCGTACTCACACTCTCTCGGATACATTTTGCCGGATTTAGTGAGAGGTAAATCACAAATAAATATAATGTATCTTGTGTCCAAACATAACAAAATGTATCTCGTCGTGAAATGTATCTAGTGTTTGCGTAGTTCGAACACCAAGCATAGCATGAGAACCAGCAAAGGAGGTTGGACAGTGGAGTTTGCATCAGTTGTTAGTCCCCTAGCGAACTATGTAGCTATCTCCGGTGCTAATGAGTTTTCGTGTTAATTTTTGTGAGAAACCATTTAGTGTTAATTTTTGCGTGAGTAGTACGACGTACATTAGTTTCTCATTACCGTGTCGAACTTGTCCCTCCTATATAGTTTCTATTACCAGACCTTGTATTTTTGCCGTGAAAGCAGTGTAAAGGAAAATAACTGGCTTGGAAATAAAATTACAGTTTAAACCTCGGAGGTCGTACTCACGCACACTCGGGTACATTCAGCAGAATTTAGAGCGAGATAAATATATCAAAACATTGTGATCAAGGGCTGCGCGCTAATTGACAAGGAACACCGGGTTTCTCATTAGTGTGTCAAACTTGTTTCGCCTCTCTATAATTTCTATTACCGGACCTTGTATTTTCGGCGTGAAAGTAATGAAATGGAAAATACAGTACTTGTTTTGGAAATAAAATCGCAGTTTAAACCTCATACCTCGTACTCAGACACACTCGAGTACATTTTGCAGACTTTAGTGGTAGATTTTGTTTTGAGGAGTACTTTTTTGCGGAAAAAATTCTAATCTATTCATCTTTAATCATGGCAGTACAACGAATACCAGAGATAAAAATTACATCTAGATTCGTAGACCACCTAGATTTAATTATAAGCACCGGTAAAGCGGCCACATCATCGCCGCTCCATCGTCGAGCCGGGCACAACTTGTTGTAGTAGATCGGGAAGTCGTCGTCTAAGGCCCCATAGGACCAAAGACCCCGTAACAAAGAACCACCGCCGATGAAAAATAACGTAGATCGGAAGGATCCAAACCGAAGATACACGAACGTAGACGAACAACGACGAGATCTGAGCAAATCCAGCAAAGATAGATCCGGAGACACACCTCCATTATCGCCACCAACGATGCTAGACGCATCACGGAACGGGCTAAAGCGAGACCTTTATTCCATCTTCGTGAGGCCATTGCCTCGCCTTCCCGAAGAGAGGACACAAACTCTAACAAGATCGAAAAATCGATTAAAAGCAGCTCCTCCCTCACAGATCCACCGCTACCCATTACCCCAGGCCCACCGAAGACGAGGCGGATGCGTCTGCCACGGCGAGAGGCACAAACTCTAACTTTCTTTCTTGGAGGAGGAGGAGGCGGCGGCGAAGGAGGGTCAGTATATCTAAACGTGTGACCACGGGCTGTGCGCTATCAAGGGCGTTCGTGAAGCATAGCCAAGCAAACGGTCATCGATTGATTGGATTTAACGGCATGACGGATGAGCCGGGCGGAGGAAGCTTCGCTGGTGGCTGGTGGCGCCGGGCCCGAGCACACGTTTTGCTCGCGCGGTGCGTGCACGGCGGAGGCGACCCACTCTGGAATTTGCCGAGTATTTTATTTTCATCGTGGAGTGGCGTTGTCGTCACGTGCTTGGGGGCCCTTCACCATGTGCACACACAGCTGGAACACGCCTTTCTCCTTTCCTGTTTGTTTGCTTGTTTATCAGAAAACGATGGATAGATAATTGTAGTGTTTCTACCTGTGAACCCCACACAGCTTTTGCTAATTGCCAAGGAGAAATGCAAGTGGGCTACGTGGAACGGTCGTTGGTGCTCGGAGGTGACGCTGAACCAGGCAGGGAGGACCAATCGGCTTTCTTTCTGAACCCGTGATTCCTCGCTGTAGGAAAATTAAATTGGGTAGATCATGTCGACGGATGGATTCAACGAATGCGCTGCCGAGCCAACCCAATCCTCCCCTCAGCTCTCACCCCCTTCATCTATCATCACAGGGATCGCACGACAAACATGTGCACGATAATCACTAGCTGGCGTTACTAGTCCGCCCCATCATCATTTTGGAGGGAAAAGAATTTGTTGTGGCTTGCTTGCTTGTTGTTGGGCCCGCTTGATTTTGAGCCGTTGACAATGAGTGGGTGCATCTAGATGCTTCGAGCTGGTGGTACATTACCTAAGAGGACTAGTAGCGATTGTAGTGAGCACTGACACTAACCACCAAATGCCATGCTCAAATGTAAAAAAAAAAAATTACGGGGAAAACCCTCACGCACAGTAAACAGAGACACGTCAAAGCGTAATTTCACTATGATGGAGGTGTTTACAAGCACAAAGTGACGTGTCTTCTTTAGGTACGGCTGCATTAGGTACTAGTAAATTGTACGTGTTTTGCAAGTTATTTAAATGTATATAAAAAGCATGAGAAAATATATTTGAATATGTATTTCCTTTTCTAGAATCGTATTGGACAAGATCCAACTCGGTTCTTACCTCTCTAGAATCCAGATTGTTCTAGTCCTTTTTTATTAGAGTATCACATAAAGAATGTTGATAGATGCTTCTAGAACACATGCGATGGTAGTGTTGGGGGTTCAATTAGAAGGCCACGTGGCAGAATCCTATGAGTTGAAAACTTTATTCAACGGATGATAATGCTCGGATTTGCCATCTCTTGACCGTTGGATCGGCATATCCAACGATTAATATGTGGAGCTATTGGCACACTATATAGTGGTATAGATATATAAAGGGCATTAAATAAAAGTTTTTGAAGGACAAGTAATCCAATTGTACTCATACGCGTCGATGATAACACTTATGTATATTGAACTGTGGGTTAGCCTGCTCGGAGGCTCAGAATCGGAGCCGGGCCTCAGGCCCAACAGGCCAAGGTGTGGCCTGGGCCCCTCGTCCCACAGGAAGCTCTCACCCGATCTTCATATTGACGTGCAAGTCAAGAAGCCCTCACCAGATCAAGGCTCTACGGCGGTTAGCAAACCACGTAACTCTAGGACTCGTCCCTCTTTACAAGGTGAGACGTAGGTGTAGTTTGAGGCATCTGACATCCAGTCATAGTCTTGATAGCAACATCTCTACACATATTGCAACCCTCTCACACGAGGCGTTTTCCCCCACACCAGTCAAAGCAAAAGCAGGAGCAGGGTATTACATTCATGATGAGGCCCCGAACCTAAGTAAATTCCCTGTGTGCATTCCATTTTGGTTCTTCCGGTCACGCGCTCCACCCGATTGAGACTACTAACGGTTTTTCGTACCGTTAGTTGGCGCATCAAGCAACGGCTGCGCCGATCGGAGACCGAACTCAGATTGAATCTCAACTCCATGGCGACTACTACGCACTGGGCCAAAGTATCACCTTTGACTCCATCACCTTCATCGCGGATGAAACAAATCATCTCTACACCAGCCCGCCACCCACCCTAGACCGAACCCTCTTCTTCGACACTCTCGAGTTCGTCGTCAATCGCCACGGCAACATCTGACTCCGCATCCCACCACTTCTCCGAGCTTTGTACTGGGCAGTGTTATTGGAGTATGTATACGTAATCTGCACCACATAGTGCATCTTGTCCCCTGTTGGAGATATCTTGACTACCCCTGCCCCTAGTCCAGTCAGCAACTTGGATCCATTGGAGTACATTGTCCAATGCTTGTAGTCGATCTGCCGTTCTGGTTGCTAGCTTCTGTCCACTTCACGACAAATTCTGCTAGGACCTACGATTTGATGGCTTGCCGTGGTTGGTATTGTATCTCAAAGGGCATCAACTCAATCACCCACTTTGCAATCCGGCCTATGAATTAACTATTGTTGATAATGTCCGATGGGAACTGTTGGTGCAATAATTTGCCTCCTTGCATGTGTTTTGGAGATTGTTGTCATAAACAATGTGGGACTAATGTGTTGGCTCGCGCACACAAAGTGATAAAGTCCCCGAAGTCATGTGAAGTTTGGAACAAACTCCAAAGATAATCTCCTGCGAGGCAGCGAGGATTCTCATCGAAGATTATGCCTGTCGAAAGTGCCCCCCTCAAAATTGTTGACGCAAAGCAATTAATTTGGTGAACATCCGAACAAATTGACTGCAGCCGAGAAGTAGAAGATGGAGAAAAGACATATCATTTTCTTTCATTCTTCTTCTTCTCTTTCTGGACCACCGTACTATTAAGAGGGGTATAGTGTTTGAAGCTTATGTTTCTCTGATGCTAAACCGAAACCAATGAGAGTGGAGAGGAATCTCTTTGTGTTCCGAATAAATACTTGCCAGCAAGAGACGCAATTCTTCTTCGCTGCGAGTGATTTGATTCATACCGAGGAGTCAGCATTACTTGTTCCTCAAGTAATGTTACCGCTATGCTCAAAATCCGACCGTTGGATACGTGTCGGTTGGGCATTGGCTAGTTGTCATGTCCAAAATGGTCTTCCCCCCTCGGGAAGACAGCGGCTATAAATAGCCACCCCCTTCCAATGTGCACCGTTGGTTGCTCCATGTGATTCTAAGAAGATTGTGTGAGCACGCCTCTCTCGAGTGATAGGTGTTTAAGTAGCCACCCCCTTCCAACATGCACCGTTGAGTTTAAAATCCACCGAGAGAAAAACCCAAGAGCCAAAAAATTAGATAGTGGTTTAGCATCACTGGAATCTAAATCAAGTACGCTTCGCCTATTACTCTTGGAAACTTCCTGTTGGGAAACATAGTAGAAAACAAAAAAATCGCCCTACGATTACCTAGAAACAATATGAAGCTGCATATAGGGTTTGGATCAACGATCGTTACTGACTCTGGAGTGCAGCGGAAGTAGACGAGTCGGTGTAGATCGTACTTGGAGTCCCTCGAACTGTTGATGACAATCCCACGAAATGCCCTCGAACAATCCCTCGAACGAAAGACAGAAAGCACAACCTCTCTACTTGGTTGCAAGGGTACGGTCTTCATGATCCAGCAGTGCTTCGCCGTCCAGAGCTAATCGTTGCCAGATAATTAGAGGAGGAGATTAGAACCACACTGGGCTTCTAATTATGAGGACTAGATGTTGGGGAATGTTGCATGGAAAACAAAAAATTTCTACACACGCAAGATCTATCCATGGAGATGCATAGCAACGAGAGGGGGAGAGCATCTTCATACCCTTGAAGATCGCCAAGCGGAAGCATTTATCAACGCGGTTGATGTAGTCCTGCACCTTCACGATCTGTCCCGATCAAGTACCGAATGTATGCCACCTCCGCCTTCAGCACACGTTCAGCTATATGACGTCCTTGACTTCTCGATCCAGCAAGATTGGTGAAGTAGTAGATGAGTTCCAGCAGCACAACAACATGGTGACGGTTGGTGATGAAGAAAAATCTCCGCAGGGCTTCGCCAAGCACTACAGAAACAAGACGGAGGATAAACTAGAGTGGACAGGGTTGCCAGCACACGGCTTGGTGAATCTTGATGTGTCTTGGGTGCTAGCCCTGCCCCTCTATTTATTTGTTGGGCCTTGGGGTCGAAACTTGGAGTAAAAGCCTCCTTAAAGTCAGTTTTGCCCGAAAGGCAAGAGTCCTTCTCGGACTCCAGGGTTCCCGGTGTATGGACCCAGATGCCAGGGTCCCTGGCGTCTGGCCCCTGGCCTCCGCAAAACTTCCTTTTGCACTTTCTAAAAGCCTCGTGGGCTTTCCCCTTTGGCCCAAATAAAGTGCTTTCGTACCCAAACATTTCGGGAAACATCTGGAACCCCTTCCGGTGAATTCCGGAACCTTTCTAAAAATCAAACACTATTATCCCATATATCAATCTTTACCCCCGGACCATTCCGAAGCTCCTCGTCATGTCCGTGATCTCATCCAGGATTCCGAACAACATTCGGTCACCAACATACATATCTCATATAATATTATATCGTCAACGAACGTCAAGCGTGCGGATCCTACGGGTTCGAGAAAGATGTAGACATGACCGAGACTCTTCTCTGGTCATTACCAATAGCGGGACCTGGATGCCCATATTGGTTCCTACATATTCCACGAAGATCTTTATCGGTCGAACCTTTATTACAACATACGTAATTCCCTTTGTCTGTCGGTATGTTACTTGCCTGAGATTCGATCGTTGATATCCGCATACCTAGTTCAATCTCGTTACCGGCAAGTCTCTTTACTCGTTCCGTAATACATCATATCATATCTAACTCCTTAGTCATTTGCTTGCAAGCTTATGATGTGTATTACCGAGAGGGCCCAGAGATACCTCTCCGATACTCGGAGTGACAAATCCTAATCTCGATCTATGCCAACTCAACAAACACCTTCGGAGATACCTGTAGAGCATCTTTATGACCGCCCAGTTATGTTTTGACGTTTGATAACACTCAAGGTATTCCTCTGGTATCCAGGAGTTGCATAATCTCACAGTTGAAGGAATATGTATTTGACATGAAGAAAGCAATAGCAATAAACTGAACGATCAATATGTTAAGCTAACGGATGGGTCTTGTCCATCACATCATTCTCCTAATGATGTGATCCCGTTATCAAATGACAACACATGTCTATGGTTAGGAAACCTTGACCATCTTTGATCAACGAGCTAGTCTAGTAGAGGCTTACTAGGGACATGGTATTTATTTATGTATGGACACATGTATTTAAGTTGCCAGTCAATACAATTCTAGCATGAATAATAAACCTTTATCATGATTAAGGAAATATAATAATAACCATTTTATTATTGCCTCTAGGGCATATTTCCATCAGTCTCCCACTTGCACTAGAGTCAATAATCTAGTTCACATCGCCATGTGATTAACACCCATAGTTCACATCGCTATGTGACTAATACCCAAAGAGTTTACTAGAGTCAATAATCTATTTCACATCGCCATATGATTAACACTCAAAGAGTACCGAGGTGTGATCATGTTTTGCTTGCGAGATAAGTTTAGTCAACGGGTCTGCCACATTCAGATCTATATGTATTTAGCAAATTTCTATGCCTACAATGCTCTGCATGGAGCTACTCTACCTAATTGCTCTCACTTTCAATATGTATCTAGATCAAGATTCAGAGTCATCCGAATCGTTGTCAAAGCTTGCACCGACGTAACCCTTTACGACGAACTCTTTATCACCCCCATAACCGAGAAATATCTCCTTAGTCCTCTTAGGTAACTAAAGATAATTTTAACTCCTGTCCAGTGATCTTACTCCTGGATCACTCTTGTACCCCCTTGCCAAACTCATGGCAAGGTACACAACAGGTCTGGTACACTACATGGCATACTTTATAGAACCTATGGCTGAGGCATAGGGAATGATTTTCATTGTCTCTCTATCTTCTACCGTGGTCGGGTTTTGAGTCTTACTCAACTTCACACCTTGTAACACAGGCAAGAACCCTTTCTTTAACTGATCCATTTTGAACTTCTTCAAAACTTTATCAAGGTATGTGCTTTGTGAAAGTCCTATTAAGCGCCTCGATCTATGTCTATAGATCTTGATGCCCAATATATAAGCAGCTTCACCGAGGTCTTCTACTGAAAAATTCTTATTCAAGTATCCTTTTATGCTATCCAGAAATTCTATATCATTTCCAATCAACAATGTGTAATCCACATATAATAGCAGAAATTCTATAGAGCTCCCACTCAATTTCTTGTAAATACAGGCTTCACCGTAAGTCTGTATAAAACCATATGCTTTGATCACCTCATCAAAGTGTATATTCCAACTCCGAGATGCTTGCACCGGTCCATGAATGGATCACTGGAGCTTGAACACTTTGTTAGCACCTTTAGGATCGATAAAACCTTCTGGTTGCATCATATACAACTTTCTTTAAAAAATCCATTAAGGAATGCAGTTTTCACGTCCATTTGCCAGATTTCATAATTATAAAATGCAACAATTGCTAACATGATTCGGACTGACTGAAGCATCGCTACGGGTGAGAAAGTCTCATCGTAGTCAACCCCTTAAACTTGTCAAAAACCTTTTGCGACAAGTCGAGCTTTGTAGATAGTGACATTACCATCAGCGTCTGTCTTCTTCTTGAAGATCCATTTATTCTCAATGGCTTGCCGATCATCGGGAAGTCCACCAAAGTCCATACTTTGTTCTCATACATGGATCCCATCTCAGATTTCATGGCCTCAAGCCATTTATCAGAATCTGGGCTCATCATAGTTTCTTCATAGTTCGTAGGTTCGCCATGGTCTAATAACATAACTTCCAGGACAGGATTACCATACCACTCTGGTGCGGATCATGTGCTCGTCGACCTACGAGGTTCAGTAGTAACTTGATCTGAAGTTTCATGATCATTATCATTTGCTTCCTCTCTAGTTGGTGTAGGCATCACAGGAACGGTTTTCTGTGATGTGCTACTTTCCAATTCGAGAGAAGGTACAATTACCTCATCAAGTTCTACGTTCCTCCCACTCACTTCTTTCGAGAGAAACTCCTCTAGAAAGGATCCATTCTTGGCAACAAAGATCTTGCCTACGGATCTGTGGTAGAAGGTGTACCCAATAGTTTCCTTAGGGTATCCTATGAAGGCGCACTTCTCTGATTTGGGTTCAAGCTTATCAGGCTGCAGCCTTTTGACATAAGTGTCGCATCCCCAAACTTTAAGAAATGACAACTTAGTTTTCTTGCCAAACCACAGTTCATACGGTGTCATCTCAACGGATTTAGATGGTGTCCTATTTAACCTGAATGCGGTTGTCTCTAATGCATAACCCCAAAATGATAAAGGCAAATCGGTAAGAGACATCATAGAATGTATCATATCTAATAAAGTACGGTTACAACGTTCAGACACACCATTACGCTGTGGTGTTCCAGGTGGCGTGAGTTGTGAAACAATTCCACATTTTCTTAAATGAAGGCCAAACTCGTAACTCAAATATTCGCCTCTGCGATCAGATCTAGAAACTTTATTTTCTTGTTATGATGATTCTCTACTTCACTCTGAAGTTCTTTGAACTTTTCAAATGTTTCAGACTTTTGTTTCATCAAATCATCCGTGAAGGTCAAAAAATAACGATACCCGCCGCGTGCTTCAATACTCATCGGACCGCATACATCTGTATGTATTATTTCCAATAAGTCATTAGCTCGCTCTATTGTTCCGTAGAACAAAGTTTTAGTCATCTTTCCGATGAGGCATGGTTCGCAAGTATCAAATGATTCATAATCAAGTGATTCCAAAAGTCCATATGCATGGAGTTTCTTCATGCGCTCTACACCAATAGGACCTAAACGGCAGTGCCACAAGTATGTTGCACTGCCATTATCAACTTTGCATCTTTTGGCATCAATATTATGAATATGTGTATCACTACAATCGAGATTCAACAAGAATAGACCACTCTTCAAGGGTGCATGACCATAAAAGATATTATTCATATAAATTAAACAACCATTATTCTCTGACTTAAATGAATAACCGTCTGCAATAAACAAGATCCAGATATAATGTTCATGCTCAATCCGGGCAACAAATAACAATTACTGAGGTCTAAAACTAATCTCGAAGGTAGATGTAGAGGTAGCATGTCGACAACGATCACATCGACCTTGGAACCATTCCCGACGTGCATCGTCACCTCATCCTTAGCCAATCTTCGTTTATTCTGCAGCTCCTGTTTCGAGTTACAAATATGAGCAACTGAACCGGTATCAAATACCCAGGTGCTGCTACGAGCATTAGTAAGGTACACATCAATAACATGTATATCAAATATACCTTTGTTCACTTTGCCATCCTTCTTATCCGCCAAGTATTTGGGGCAGTTCCGCTTGTAGTGACCATTCCCTTTGCAGTAGAAGCACTCAGTTTCAGGCTTAGGTCTAGCACTGGACTTCTTCATGGGAGTGGAAACTTGCTTACCATTCTTCTTCAAGTTCCCTTTCTTTCCCTTTGCCCTTTTCTTGAAACTAGTGGTCTTTTTAACCATCAAAACTTGATGCTCTTTCTAGATTTCTACCTTTGCCGATTTCAGCATCACGAAGAGCTCGGGAATCATTTTTGTCACCCCTTGAATATTATAGTTTATCACAAAGTTCTAGTAGCTTGGTGATAGTGTCTAGAGAACTCTGTCAATCACTATATTATCTGGAAGATTAACTCCCACTTGATTCAAGCGATTGTAGTACTCAGACATTCTGAGCACATGCTCACTGGCTGAGCTATTCTCCTCCATCTTGTAGGCAAAGTACTTGTCAGAAGTCTCATACCTCTCGACACGGGCATGAGTCTGAAATACCAATTTCAGCTCTTAGAACATCTCATATGCTCTGTGGCGTTCAAAAAGGTTTTGAAATCCCGGTTCTAATCCGTAAATCATGCCACACTAAACTATTAATTAGTCATCATATCGAGCTTGCCAAGCGTTCATAACACCCGCATCTACTCCTGGAATAGGTCTGTCACCTGGCAGTGCATCAAGGACATAATTCTTCTGTGCAGCAATGAGGATAATCCTCAGATCATGGACCCACTCCGCATCATTGCTACTATCATCTTTCAACTTATTTTTCTCTAGGAACATATCAAAAAATAGGGAAGCTATATTGCGAGCTATTGATCTACAACATAGATATGCAAAAACAATTAAGACTAAGTTCATGATAAATTTAAGTTCAATTAATCAAATTACAAATGAACTCCCACTTAAATTAACATCCCTCAAGTTTTTAAGTGATACATGATCCAAATCAACTAAGCCACGTCTGATCATCACGTGAGATGGCGTAGTCATCAATGGTGAACATCTCTATGTTGATCATATCTACTATATGACTCATTGAGGGAGTTCCGGACTAGGGGGTGTCCGGATAGCAGAACTATCATCATCGGCCGGACTCCAAGACTATGAAGATACAAGATTGAAGACTTCGTCCCGTGTCCAGATGGGACTTTCCTTGGCGTGGAAGGCAAGCTTGGCGATACGGATATGTAGATCTCCTACCATTGTAACCGACTCTGTGTAACCCTAACCCTATCCGGTGTCTATATAAACCGGAGGGTTTTAGTCCGTAGGACGAACAACAATCATACCATAGGCTAGCTTCTAGGGTTTAGCCTCTTTGATCTCGTGGTAGATCCACTCTTGTAACACACATCATCAATATTAATCTAGCAGAACGTAGGGTTTTACCTCCATCAAGAGGGCCCGAACCTGGGTAAAACATCGTGTCCCTTGTTTCCTGTTACCATCCGCCTAGACGCACAGTCGGGACCCCTACCCGAGATCCGCCGGTTTTGACAATCGACATTGGTGTTTTCATTGAGAGTTCCTCTGTCGCCACCGATGGGCCCGATGGCTTCTTCGATCATCAACAACGACGCGGTCCAGGTGAGACTTTTCTCCTGGATGAGATCTTCGTGTTCGGGCGGCTTTGCTGCGGGCCAATTCGCAGCCATCCGGAGCAGATCGAAAGCTACGCCCGCCGCCGAGTCGATTCGAAGTTTAAACTATACGGCCGATATCCGCGGAGACTTGATCTTCGACGGATTCGAGCCGCAGCTAAGCGCGCCAAGACTGTCTCGATGGGCATGATCTAGCTCGAGCGAATAAAGGCCTCGAGGCCGGACTCAGATCCGCCCGACCCTTAATCCGGAGCCGGATTCCCCGATCAAGGACGAGTGGCTGGACACCGCCTCGGGGGCTTTAATCTCTATGGCGATCGAGCCGAACTCCATCCCTGTCCTTTGCGAAGACCTCGACTCCATGGTGCCGGACTCCTCTCCGGACTCCGAACCCTCCACGCCCTTGCCAATCGAATCCGATTGGGCGCCCGTCATGGAGTTCAGTGCCACGGACATCTTTCAGCACTCGCCCTTTGGCGACATCCTGAATTCACTAAAGTCTCTCTCTTTATCCGGAGAGCCCTGACTGGATTACGGACAGGAAGGTTGGGATGTGGACGACGAAGAAATTCAACGCCCACCCACCACCCACTTGGTAGCCGCTGTCGACGATCTAACCGACATGCTAGACTACGACTCCGAAGACATCGACGGTATGGACGATTTATGCCGGAGATTTACCAAGACCTAGTGCCTACAGGGCACTGGAAGGCCACCTCGTCATACGACATATACATGGTGGACATCCCAAAAGATGGGAACGGCGATGGAACAACGGAGGATGACCCCTCCAAGAAGCAACCAAAGCGCCGGCGTCAGCGGCGCCGCTCTAAATCCCGCCACAGCAAGAATGAAGATTCCGGCACCGGAGACAACAATACACTAGACAATGCCGAAGACAATCCACTCCAGCAAGATCCAGCGCAGGAAGATGGAGACGCCAGCCCTCACGAGAGAGCGGCAGAAGAAGAGGTAGAGGATTATATGCCTCCCTACGGAGACGAAGCAAGCCTCGACGACGACGAATTCGTCGTGCTCGAGAATCCCGTCGAACAAGAGCGTTTTAGACGCAGGCTTATGGCCACGGCGAACAGCCTCAAGAAAAAGCAGCAACAACTTAGAGCTGATCAGATCGCTAGCCGGCAGATGGATCAAGTCCTCGCGTCGAAGAGCATGAGCTCGAACGCCCGAAAGCTACCCTAAACGCAAGCTGCTCCCCGATTAGAGGAGGAGGCTTACGAACCCGCATCACCGGGAGAAAATACGGCCGACCGACCACCCCGTGGTCGCGACAGAGAGGCCTCTAGGCCCTTCACTAGAACTGCACTCGGCATCGCTCAAAAGCACACAGCCAAAGGGGAACGCTCCGGACCGCGAGATATATTGGAGGACAAGGCAAGACAATCAAGATCGATCTATGGATCGCGTGGGCGCCCAGATGCGTGGCGACAACCGCCACGCCGGACACGATAAGTCCGCCGGGCCGAACAAAATGACCAAGCTCTTTTGAGCTCCGTCGTGATATCGCCAAAGACAGAGGCGCCGACACCCGCTTATGCTTCACAGACGAAGTAATGGATCATCAAATCCTCAAGGGTTTAAACCCGTCAATATTGAATCCTACGATGGCACAATAGACCCCGTGGTTTGGATCAAGACTATCTCCTTCACATCCACATGGCCCATGGTGACGACCTTCACGCCATCAAATACCTCCCCTCAAGCTTAAAGGACCAGCCCGGCATTGGCTCAACAGCTTGCCGCCAGAGTCAATTGGGAGCTGGGAGGACCCGAAGCCGCATTCCTCGATAACTTCCTGTGGCACTTATGTGCGACCACCGCATAATCGATGACCTAAGCCACATAATTCAGACCAGACGAATCGGCCGGACAATTACTGGACACGGTTCTTAACCAAGAAAAACCAAATTGTTGACTGTCCGGACACGGAGGCCCTCATGACCTTCAAGCATAACATCCGCGACGAGTGGCTTGCCCAAAGCACCTAGGACAGGAAAAGCCAAATCCATGGCAACCCTCACATCACTCATGACCCGCTTCTGGCGGGTGAGGACAGGTAGCTAGCACGCAACAACAACCTCAAAGAAAAATTCTGGCAGTCCGGACTTCAAGGACCGAAATGGCAGGCAGCACAGAATAAAAACAAACGCCGCATTAACGGTGACAATATTGAGGATACAGGTCAATGCCGGATTCAGAGGCTCTAAACCCGGTCGTGGAAAAAGCCATTCGGAAGAACTACTCCGGTCCGTCCAATTTGGACCGAATACTCGACCGCTTGTGCGCGATACACGGCACTTCAAAAGTGCTTAACCACACCAACAGGACTGTTGGGTATTCAACAGGCAGGCAAGTTAATTGCGAAAACAATGACAAGGGGCTGCATAGCGATGACGAGGACGAGACCCAACCGCCAAACAATAGAGGATGAAGGGTTTCCCCACAGGTGCGGACGGTGAACATGATATACGCAACGCACATACCCAAAAGGGAGCGAAGCGTGCACTCGTGGATGTCTACGCGATGGAGCCAGCCTCCCAAGTTCAATCCATGGTCCTCTGCCCGATCACTTTTGACCAAGGGACCACCCCACCAAAGATCCGCCACGGAGGATTTGCCGACCGGGTCTTAGACCCAATCGTCGATGGATTTCACCTAACGAGTCCCGATGGACGGCGGCAAAGAGCCTGAACTCGCTTTACTGTGATACGGCGCAAAATGGGCATAGACCCCTCAAGGATTAAACCTACCAAAACGACCTTTAAAGGCGCGCCATACTGGTGTAGAAGCCAATTGTACAGGCTCAATTACGAAGTGGTCTTCGGATCCCCGGATAACTTCCGGGCGAGGAGTTAATCTTCGACATAGTCCCGTGCTCAGCGGCTACCATGCCTTGCTCGGACGCACCGCATTTGCAAAGTTCAACGCGGTGCCACCACGCATACCTCAAGCTCAAGATGCCAGCCCTCGAGGAGTCATTACGGTCAACTGAAACACCGAACGTTCTCTCCGCACGGAGGAACATACAATGACTCTCATGGCGAAGTGCAATGCAGCCTCTTAAAGAGCAATTCTCGAGTCCGGCCGTTAAGCGGCCGGATGACTAAGCGCGCCCGAGTAACTTACAACAAGACCACAGCACGCTCGTAACACGCCAGTGAAAGGCGGCCCCAACCCCAGCCCCTGCGAAACGTCAAAGCAGGTCCTTCGTGTACACCATTACGCTCTGAAGATACCATGGGCATGGGGAGAGGGGCACGTCCATGATAAACCCAGATTGCGGCTCAACCACACGAGGGGCTCTCAAGTGTGTCGTTCCTTTTTCTTTTCTTTTTACCTTTTACTTTTTACCCACAAGACTCCGTTTGTCAGAAGCCCTATCCGGCAGCAGACCTGCCGAACTCACGATGCAACAGCCAGGGAAGGATAAAGGCTACAACGAATATACAGGTGGTCTCCATTACGAGCATTTTCATACACCTATTCGCAGCCTACCCTCGGAGGGGACATGTTTAACAGTCTCATACCTTGCTTATTGCACTATTTGTATCGTTCTGCATTCGTAGCAGCACTTATTGAATAAAACAATGCAGCACCTTTTTGCTTATAATTGCATTTCTTTTTCATACATATGTTCATTCACGACATGTTGCATCTGTACACTTTGGTACGGCTAATATACACCAGGGGCTTATGTTCCCCGCATTACGGTATGATGAGTCCGAACACTTTCACAAGTGCGGCACCCCGAACTTATAGCACTATATGCATCGGCTCCGAATCATGTCTTGGGTCAATAGTTGGGTTTGCCCGGCCCCGTGTTTTGGTACCTTATATTCCGTTATATCGGCTAAGGTAGCACCGGAGAACCATCGCGATTCCGCCTCAGCTGGGCCGGGTTAACGCCTCGATGGAGAAAGCTAAAACCGACCGTCATGATGAGGCGAGAGACCGGTCCCCTGCTCGAGAGGTTTTTAAGTAGTCCTTAAAGACTTATGCCGCTTAGAGCGAGGAGCCGGATACTTGTCCGGCCAAGGCGTGGATAGCGCCCAAATTCGACCTTCAAGACTAGGGGCTTCACGAAATTTAAAATTATAGAATTCTATGGCTAAGTGAGAGTGTTCAAGCATTATAAGTCCGGTTGCCTTGTTCGCTGTGTTGAGCGCCTCCCCAGATGGACCCAAAAATGGGACCAAGAGCGCTCAAGTTTATCCCGAACACCCCAAAGACTTGTGGCATAGGGGCTGAAGCCGACGACTTGCCATCTCTCGATTTGATAAACAGCCGCATTGAAGGTAATATTTTAAATTAACAAGCGTTGCTTAAGCGCATATGAACTAAGTTTTCAGCGCACATGATAACATAATGCGAGTCTACTCAAATATTACATCTTTGGAGCACTCACCCGCAATAGTGCGGGCGCCTTCAAAGACACTCTTATAATACATCTCGGGCGATGCGATGCTCCTTGCCCTCTGGTGGCGGGTCCGTCACAAGCTTACGGGCATCCATCTTGCCCTAGTGCACCTTTGCACGGGCAAGGCCCGACGGCACCCTCAATACAAGCGGAATGCTTGATCACGTCAACCCACGGCACGCATCCATCACCGCCGCGACCAGTCAAGTAGCTCCTGTGCATGGCCTCCTTTGGCCACACCGAACTATGAGGCCCTTCATGGCCTGTTCGGCCGCCTTTAGGAGCTCGACCAGCTGCTTCATTTGGTCGCTAAGGGCACCGGATGTCCGCCTCGACATCTTGAGACGAAGACCTTCTCCGTCGAGCTCCCTCCTCGGCCCGGTAGAATGCGGCAGCATCGGACACGCTGCGAGGAAGATCTGCGAACGCCCTTGGAGAGCTCCAATTCGGGTAAGCAATGTAATTAACACTCACATGCTTACTCTGCATGAAAAATGCCTTACCCGCTGCTATTTTCTTCACCGCCTCAATCTCCTGGAGGGCCTTGTAGGCTTCGGCCTTAGCGGCTTTGGCACTCTCAAGAGCCGTTGCAAGCTCGGACTCTTGAGTCTTCGAGTCACGCTCCAAGCTCTCATGTTTTTTCACGAGATCCTGGAGCTCTTGCTGTACCTCCGCCACCCGCGCCTCCTGCTTCTCTCGCTCGATGCGCTCATGCGTCAGATTATGCTCGGCCGCTGCCACCGCCTCCTTCTGTGGTCGCCACCTCGTTAGTGGCCCCTACAATACCCACGTTATCCTTGTCATTTTTCTTGCAACCAAATCCTTTTACAGAAGGTACAATTTTCATAAGGTATTACTCACCTTCTTTTTCCTCGAGCTGCTTCTTGGCATGGCCGAGCTCGTTCTCGGACCGCCGAGGTTTTCCTTCAAAGTCTTGACCTCCATGATCGGGCGGAGGTCAAGAAAGACACCTGCAATCCCATATTGGCATATTTTTATGACTCTGCGTTTATCTTTCTAAAGATCCTCGGTCCGGCTTTTCTTTCCGTACACGAACCGAGCATCGGGGCTACTGTCTATGCGGTACCATCTTACATATATTAAAATTCTTACCTCAAAGCCTGTTAGAAGGCTGCTGCAGGCCTCGGTTAGCCCGCTCTTGGCGAGTTGAACCTTCTGAATCACCGCACTCATAACAGTGCGATGTTCCTCTTCGATGGAGGCGCCGTTGAGCGCCTCCAGCAAATTATCCGGCACCTCCGGTTGGACGGAGGCAGCCGGTGTCACGGTCTTGCCCTTCTTACGAAGGGGTTGCCCGCCGGACTCCGGAGCCACTGTGGCCTCCGGGGCTGAGTCCGGTGCAAAGTCCGGGAGGGTGTCCTGTGACACCTTCGGGGCCTCCTCCTCCTGGTGGGTCCTTTCTTGGGATCTCACCTCGGCGTCGTCAAGACGGGGGTGGAGGCGATCGGAAGGAATCCATATCCGACGCACTCAGGACCCTTCGATGAACGGGAAGATCATCCTTGGGCGGACTGCAGGGTTGTATGCGGCATTAGAAAGACATTATGTGGCGAAAAAACCTTGAAGTTATTCGGGAGTCCGGATATTTACGATCTCGCCAGGCTTGGCCCTTGGAGGCCGATCCTAAATCGTAAATCGGCGTTAGCGAGAGAGCAGTCCGGGGAAGAGTTTTTCCCTTCTTGGACCCTTCGCCTCCCTTGTTGGGGAGGCCTTCCTTTTCTCTCTCTTCACCGGGGAGAGGCTTTCTTCTCCTCCTCGCCTTGGTGGGAGGAGTCGGCCTTAGATTCATCATCCGATAGCACCTGAAAACGGAACTCTTTTCGAGTCCCGTGGCCGTCTTCTTGGCCTTCTTCTCGGCACCACGTGGGGTGCCGGAGCCCCAAGATTAGGCGGGCGTCCGCTGGGTCCTCTGGCAATGGGGCCGGACAGATAAACCGTTCGGCCTTCGCCAGCCATTCCTGTTAAAGGTAAAGGGAGTTTAGATCCCGCATAGAGCCAAACTATGGAAAACAAGTGGTGAAATCACTTACCTCGTCAGCTGGACGCTGCGAGCTGAATCCGCGATCTTAGGTAGCGGACGCGGGAGCTTCGGCGCCTTTGAATAGCACCTTCCAGACATCTTCGTACGTAGTGTCGAAGAGCCCGCTCAGGGTCTGGTGCTGCGCTGGATCAAACTCCCACATGTTGAAGCCCCGTCAGCACGGGAGAATCCGTGGATGAGCATGACACGGACTACGTTGACAAGCTTGAGCTTCTTGTCCACCACCGGATACGGGCTTGGAGTCCGGTCGGCTCCTCCGAATTCCCCCAACCGCCGCCACTCTCCGGGAGGTGAGCCGTGTAGGGATGCCGGATCTGAATTCGGGGGCCGCTGCCCAATCAGGGTCATGCGGCTCGGTGATGTAGAACCACCCCGATTGCCACCCCTTGATGGTTTCCACGAAAGTGCCCTCCAGCCACGTAACGTGGGACATCCTGCCCACCATGGCGCTTCCGCACTCCGCTTGGCTGCCCTTCACAACCTTCGGCTTGACATTGAAGGTCTTGAGCCACAAGTCAAGTGGGGCTGGATGCAGAGGAAGGTTTCGCATACCTGACGATAAACGCCGAGATGTTGAGGATGAAATTCGGAGCGGATCATGGAAATCTAGGCCGTAGTAGAACATGAGCCCCTGGACAAAGGGATGAAGGGAAGCCCAGTCCGCGGAGGAAATGGGGAAGAAATACTACCCTCTCATGGGGCTGGGTTGGGAATGAGCTCTCCCTCGTCGGGGAGCCGATGCACGATGTTGCCGGACAAATATCCGGCATCACTCAGCTTCTGGATCTGACCCTCCGTGACGGAGGAGGCCATACACTTGCCTCGAGCTCCGGACATAGTTGGAGAAGTTTGAGGTGATAAGTGCGGACTTGGGCCCTGGAGCTCGAGTTCGCGGAGATGGATAAGCCAAGGAGGAAGAAGGCGCAGGTAAAAGGGTTGGATCTTTATCCCTTATATGGGCGGATGTAAACATGTGTCCCCACCGCCCGGTAAAACTCGCTTATCCCCCAAGCGCCACAATCAATGGCGCGGTTGGGTTACCCACGTCCGTATTGATGGGAATCCCGGAATAAGGGGGCACGATCTACGCTTTGATAAGACGTACCAGGGAAACCGCCTCGCTAAACACGCTGAGGTGGAACAGTAAAAAAAATGATTCATATAAAGGCCTGGCCGTGGTGTGATGTCACGTCGTGGAATACGTCAGCAGATCTATGCAAAAATTATTCTCTCTACGGTGTTATGTGGAACTTGTTTTGCAGAGCCGGACACTATCCTGGTGTTCACAATCTTCTGTGAATTATTCGGAGGAAGAACCCGCCTTGCAATGCCGAAGACAATATGCTACGGACTCGTCGTCATTGAAGCCTGGTTCAGGGGCTACCGAGGGAGTTCCGGACTAGGGGTGTCCGGATAGCGAACTATCATCATCGGCGGACTCCAAGACTATGAAGATACAAGATTGAAGACTTCGCCCGTGTCCGGATGGGACTTTCCTTGGCGTCGAAGGCAAGCTTGGCGATACGGATATGTAGATCTCCTACCATTGTAACCGACTATGTGTAACCCTAACCCTATCCGGTGTCTATATAAACCGGAGGGTTTTAGTCCCAGAGGATCTAACAACAATCATACCATAGGCTAGCTTCTAGGGTTTAGCCTCTTTGATCTCGTGGTAGATCCACTCTTGTAACACACATCATCAATATTAATCTAGCAGGATGTAGGGTTTTACCTCCATCAAGAGGGCCGAACACAGGTAAAACATCGTGTCCCTTGTTTCCTGTTACCATCCGCCTAGACGCACAGTTCAGGACCCCCTACCCGAGATCCGCCGGTTTTGACACCGACACTCATGTTCGACCTTTCGGTCTCCAGTGTTCCGAGACCATGTCTGTACATACTAGGCTCGTCAAGTTTAACCCAAGTATTCTGCGTGTGTGAAACTAGCTTACACCCGTTGCATGTGAACGTAGAGTCTATCACACCCGATTATCACGTGGTGCTTCGAAACGAAGAACTTTGGCAACGGTGCATACTCAGGGAGAACACTTTTATCTTGAAATTAAGCGAAGGGTTCATCTTATAATGCTACCGCTGTTCTAAGCAAAATAAGATGCATAAAGGATAAACATCACATGCAATCAAAATATGTGACATGATATGGCCATCATCATCTTATGCTTTTGATCTCCATCTCCAAAGCATTGTCATGATCTCCATTGTCACCGGCTCGACACCTTGACCTCCATCATTGCGTCGGGGTCATCTCGCCAACTTTTTCTTCTACAACTATTGCTAACGCATAGCGATAAAGTAAAGCAATTACATGGCGCTTGCATTTCATACAGAGACAACCCTAAGGCTCCTGCCGGTTGTCGATATTACAAAACATGATCATCTCATACAACAACGTATATCACATCACATCTTGACCATATCACATCACAACATGCCCTGCAAAAAGAAGTTAGATGTCCTCTACTTTGTTGTTGCAAGTTTTATGTGGCTGCTACGGGCTTCTAGCAAGAACCGTTCCTACCTATGCAAAAACCACAACGGTGATTTATCAAGTCTGCTGTTTTAACCTTCTTCAAGGATCGATCGTAGTCAAATTTGATTCAACTAAAGTAGGAGAAACAGACACCCGCCAGCCACCTTTTTGCAAAAAAGTTGCATGTCAGTTGGTGGAACCGGTCTCATGTACCTGGACGTGTAAGGTTTGTTGCTACCTCTTGAGCTTGCGTTGGTTTTTCCCTTGAAGAGGAAAGGGTGATGCAGCAAAGTAGAGTAAGTATTTCCCTCAGCTTTTGAGAACCAAGGTATTAATCCAGTAGGAGACAACGCGCAAGCCACCGAATACCTGCACAAACAAACACCAACTTGCACCCAACGTGATAAAGGGGTTGTGAATCCCTTCACGGTTATTTGCAACGTGAGATCTGATAGAGATGGATAAACGGTAAAGTAAGTTTTTTGGTATTTTTAGTTTATGGAACGGAAAGTAAAAGATTGCAAGGAAAGTAAATAGGAAACTAGAATTGTAGATCAGAAACTTATAAGATGGAAAATAGACCCGGGGGCCATAGGTTTCACTAGAGGCTTCTCTCAAGATAGAAATTATTACGGTGGGTGAACAAATTACCGCCAAGCAATTGATAGAAAAGCGCAAAGTTATGACGATATCTAAGGTAATGATCATGAATATAGGCATCACGTCCGTGTCAAGTAGACCGAAACGATTCTGCATCTACTACTATTACTCTACACATCGACCGCTATCCAGCATGCATCTAGAGTATTAAGTTCATAAAGGAAGGAGTAACGCCTTAAGCAAGATGACGTGATGTAGAGAAATTAACTCAAGCATTATGATGAAAACCCCATCTTTTTATCCTCGATGGCAACAATACAATACTTGTCGTTTCCCCTTCTGTCACTGGGATCGAGCACCGCAAGATTGAACCCAAAGCTAAGCACTTCTCCCATTGCAAGAAAAACCAATCTAGTTGGCCAAACCAAATCGATAGTTCGAAGAGACTTGCAAAGATATCAAATCATGCATATAAGAATTCAGAGAAGATCCAAATAATATTCATAGATAAGGTAATCATAAATTCACCATTCATCGGATCTCGGCAAACACACCGCAAAATAGTATTACATCGAAAAGATCTCCAAGAACATTGAGGAGAACTTTGTATTGAGAATCTAAGAGAGAGAAGAAGCCATCTAGCTACTAGCTATGGACCTGTAGGTCTGTGGTAAACTACTCATGCTTCATCAGAGAGGCAATGGTGTTGATGTAGAAGCTCTCCGTGATCGAATCCCCCTCCGGCAGGATGCCGGAAAAGGCCCCAAGATGGGATCTCATGGGTACAGAAGGTTGCGGCGGTGTAAAAGTGGTTTCGTGGCTCCCCTGGAAGTTTTTTGGGGTATAAGAGTATATATAGGAGGAAGATCTAGGTCAGGGAGTCACCGAGGGGCCCACAAGGTTGGGGGGCGCGCCCTCCACCCTTGTGTCCGCCTCGTGGCTCTTCTGACTTGTACTCCAAGTCTCCTGGGTGTCTTCTGGTCCAAGAAAAATCACCGCAAAAGTTTTACTCCATTTGGACTTCGTTTGGTATTCCTTTTTTGCGAAACTCAAAAACAAGGGGGAAAACAGGAACTGGCACTAGGCTCTAGGTTAATATGTTAGTCCCAAAAATCATATAAAATAGCATATTAATGCATATAAAACATCCAAAACAGATAATATAATAGCATGGAACAATAAAAAATTATAGATACGTTGGAGACGTATCATTGGTCCGGGCCGCTTCGTCCCACAATACAGCCGAATCAAAATAAGACGTCGGTGGTAAGCAGTATGACCATCACCACCCACAACTCCTTTATGTTCTACTCGTGCATATCATCTACGCATAGACCTGGCTCGGATGCCACTATTGGGGAATGTTGCATGGAAAACAAAAATTTCTACGCACACGCAAGATATATCCATGGAGATGCATATCTATGAGAGGGGGAGAGCATCTTCATACCCTTGTATATTGCTAAGCGTAAGCGTTTATCAACGCGGTTGATGTAGTCGTACACCTTCATGATCCGTCCTGATTAAGTACCGAAAGTACGACACCTCCGCGTTCAGCACACGTTCATATTGATCACTGATGACCCACAAGTATAGGGGATCAATTGTAGCTCTTTTCGATAAGTAAGAGTGTCGAACCCAACGAGGGGCAGAAGGAAATGACAAGTGGTTTTCAGCAAGGTAATGTCTGCAAGTGCTAAAATTGTAAGTAGCGGAGTAGTTTGATAGCAAGATAATTTTGTAACGAGCAAGTAACGATAGTAGTAACAAAAGTGCAGCAAGGTAGCCCAATCCTTTTGAGGCAAAGGATAGGCCAAAATGGTTTCTTATGATAAGCAAAGCGTTCTTGAGGGTACACGGGAATTTCATCTAGTCACTTTCATCATGTTGGTTCGATTTGTGTTTGCTACTTTGATAATTTGATATGTGGGTGGACCAGTGCTTAGGTGCTATTCTTACTTGAACAAACCTCCTACGTAAGATTAACCCTCCCGCAAGCATCTGCAACTACGAGAAAAGCATTAAGGATAAATTCTAACCATAGCATTAAACTTTTGGATCCAATCGGTCCCTCACGGAATAGCGCATAAACTGGGGTGTAAGCTTCTGTCACTCTCGCAACCCATCATCTAATTGCTACTCCACAATGCATTCCCTTGGGCCCAAATATGGTGAAGTGTCATGTAATCGACATTCACATGTGCTACCTCTTGAGCACTGCATTGGATTTCCCCGAAGAGGAAGGGATGATGTAGCAAAGTAGCGTAAGTATTTCCCTCAGTTTTTGTGAACCAAGGTATCAATCCAGTAGTAGGCCACGCGCAAGTCCCTCGTACCTACACAAAACAAATAGCTCAACGCAACCAACGCGATTAGGGGTTGTCAATCCCTTCACGGTCACTTACGAGAGTGAGATCTGATAGAGATGATAGATAATATTTTTGGTATTTTTTGTATAAAGATGCAAAGTAAAATAAAAGGCAAAGTAAAAAAGCAAAGCGATAATAAAGTGATGGAAGATTAATATGATAGAGAATAGACCCGGGGGCCATAGATTTCACTAGTGGCTTCTCTCAATAGCATAAGTGTTATACGGTGGGTGAGCGAATTCTTTGTTGAGCAATTGATGTAATTGAGCATAGTTTTGAGAGTATCTAGGTATGATCATGTATATAGGCATCACGTCCGAGACAAGTAGACCGACTCACCTGCATCTACTACTATTACTCCACTCATCGACCGCTATCCAGATGCATCTAGAGTATTAAGTTAATGAAAACAGAGTAACGCCTTAAGCAAGATGACATGATGTAGAGGGATAAATTCATGCAATATGATAAAACCCCCATCTTGTTATCGCCGATGGCAACAATACAATACGTGCCTTGCTGCCCCTCATCACATCGGGAAAGGACACCGCAAGATTGAACCCAAAGCTAAGCACTTCTCCCATTGCAAGAACTACCAATCTAGTTGGCCAAACCAAACGGATAATTCAAGAGACTTGCAAAGATAACCAATCAAACATAAAAGAATTCGAGAAGATTCAAATATTGCTCATAGATAATCTTGATCATAAACCCACAATTCATCGATCTCAACAAACACACCGCAAAAAAGAAGATTACATCGAATAGATCTCCACGAGAGAGGGGAGAGAACATTGTATTGAGATCCAAAAAGAGAGAAGAAGCCATCTAGCTACTAACTATGGACCCGAAGGTCGAGGTAAACTAATCACACTTCATCGGAGAGGCTCGATGATGTAGAAGCCCTCCATGGTGGATTCCCTTTCTGAGACTCCTAACAGGCCCCAAGATGGGATCTCGTGGATCTGAGAAAGTTGCGGCGGTGGAATTAGGTTTTTGGCTCCGTATCTGATCGTCCGGGGGTTCGTAGGTATATATAGGAGGAAGAAGTACGTCGATGGAGCAACAGGGGGCCCACGAGGGTGGAGGGCGCTTGGGGGGAGGGGGGCGCGCCCCCTACCTCGTGCCTTCCTTGTTGGTTGCTTGACGTAGGGTCCAAGTCTCCTGGATCATGTTCGGTGAGAAAATCACGTTCCCGAAGGTTTCATTCCGTTTGGACTCCGTTTGATATTCCGTTTCTTCGAAACTCTGAAATAGGCAAAAAACAACAATTCTGGACTGGGCCTCCGGTTAATAGGTTAGTCCCAAAAGCAATATAAAAGTGGAAAATAAAGCCCAATATGGTCCAAAACAGTCGATAATATAGCATGGAGCAATCAAAAATTATAGATACGTTGGAGACGTATCAGACATCTCCAAGCTTAATTCCTGCTCGTCCTCGAGTAGGTAAATGATAAAAAGATAATTTTTGATGCGGAGTGCTACTTGGCATAATTTCAATGTAATTCTTCTTAATTGTGGTATGAATATTCAGATTCGAAAGATTCAAGATAAAAGTTTAATATTGACATAAAAATAATAATACTTCAAGCATACTAACAAAGCAATCATGTCTTCTCAAAATAACATGGCCAAAGAAAGTTATCCCTACAAAATCATATAGTCTGGCTATGATCTATCTTCACCACACAAAGTATTTAAATCATGCACAACCCCGATGACAAGCCAAGCAATTGTTTCATACTTTTGACATTCTCAAAACTTTTTCAATCTTCACGCAATACATGAGCGTGAGCCATGGATATAGCACTATATGTGGAATAGGATGGTGGTTGTGGAGAAGACAAAAGGAGAAGATAGTCTCACATCAACTAGGCGTATCAACGGGCTATGGAGATGCCCATCAATAGATATCAATGTGAGTGAGTAGGGATTGCCATGCAGCGGATGCACTAGAGCTATAAGTATATCAAAGCTCAAATAAAGAAACTAAGTGGGTGTGCATCCAACTCGCTTGCTCACGAAGACCTAGAGCAATTTGAGGAAGCCCATCATTAGAATATACTAGCCAAGTTCTATATTGAAAAATTCCCACTAGTATATGAAAGTGACAAAATGAGAGACTCTCTATTATGAAGATCACGGTGCTACTTTGAAGCACAAGTGTGGTAAAAGGATAGTAACATTGTCCCTTCTCTCTTTTTCTCTCATTTTTTTATTTGGGCCTTTTCTCTTTTTTTATGACCTCTTTTCCCATTTTTATTTTTCTTTTTTATTTTTCGTCCGGATTCTCATCCCGACTTGTGGGGGAATCATAGTCTCCATCATCCTTTCCTCACTTGGGACAATGCTCTAAAAATGATGATCACCACACTTTTATTTACTTACAACTCAACAATTACAACTTGATACTTAGAACAAAATATGACTCTATGTGTATGCCTCCCATGTGTATCGGATATGCAATGATTCAAGAGTGACATGTATGAAATAATTATGAATGGTGGCTTTGCCACAAATACGATGTCAACTACATGATCATGCTAAGCAATATGACAATGATGGAGCGTGTCATAATAAACGGAACGGTGGAAAGTTGCATGGCAATATATCTCGGAATGGCTATGGAAATGCCATAATATGTAGGTATGGTGGCTGTTTTGAGGAAGGTACATGGTGGGTGTATGATACCAGCGAAAAGTGCGCGGTATTAGAAAGGCTAGCAATGGTGGAAGGGTGAGAAAAGTGCGTATAATCCATGGACTCAACATTAGTCATAAAGAACTCATATACTTATTGCAAAAATCTACAAGTTATCAAAGCAAAGTATTACGCGCATGCTCCTAGGGGGATAGATTGGTAGGAAAAGACCATGCTCGTCCCCGACCGCCACTCATAAGGAAGACAATCAATAAATAAATCATGCTCCGACTTCATCACATAACGGTTCACCATACGTGCATGCTACAGGAATCACAAACTTTAACACAAGTATTTTTCAAATTCACAACTACTCAAGTAGCATGACTCTAATATTACTACCTCCATATCTCAAAACAATTCTCAAGCATCAAACTTATCTTAGTATTCAACGCACTCAAAAGAAAGTTTTACAAATCTTGAATACCAAGCATATTATTATTATTAAGCAAATTACCATGCTATTTAAGACTCTCAAAATAATCTAAGTGAAGCATGAGAGATCAATGGTTTCTATAAAACAAATCCACCACCGTGCTCTAAAAGATATAAGTGAAACACTAGAGCAAAACTATATAGCTCAAAAGATATAAGTGAAGCACATAGAGTATTCTATCAAATTCCAATTCATGTATGGCTCTCTCAAAAGGTGTGTACAGCAAGGATGATTGTGGTAAACTAAAAATCAAAGACTCAAATCATACCAAACAATCCAAGCAAAACACATATCATGTGGTGAATAAAACTATAGCTCCAAGTAAAGTTACCGATGGAAGTAGACGAAAGAGGGGATGCCTTCCGGGGGCATCCCCAAGATTTGACTTTTTGGTGTCCTTAGATTATCTTGGGGGTGACATGGGCATCCCCTAGCTTAGGCTCTTGCCACTCCTTGTTCCATAATCCATCAAAAAAATTCACCCAAAGCTTGAAATCTTCACAACACAAAACTCAACAGAAATCTCGTGAGCTTCGTTAGCGAAAGAAAACAAAAGACCACTTCAAGGTACTATAATGAACTTATTATTTATTTATATTGGTGTTAAACCTACTGTATTCCAACTTCTCTATGGATTATAAACTATTTTACTAGCCATAGATTCATCAAAATAAGCAAACAACACACGAAAAACAGAATCTGCCAAAAACAAAAAAGTCTGTAGTAATCTGTAACTAACGCATACTTATGGAACTCCAAAAATTCAGCCAAAATAGGACGACCTAGGAAATTTGATCAGAAGCAATTGGAATCACTATTTTATCACGTTCTGGTGATTTTTAACAATTGTTTTCGCGAACCGAAAGTTTCTGGAAATTACAGCAAGATCAAATAACTATCATCCAAGAAGATCCTATAGGTTTAACTTGGAACAAACACTAATTAAAACATAAAACCACATCTAAACAGAAGGTACCTAAACAAAAACAAAAGCAAAAAAATAAAAATAAATTTGGGTTGCCTCCCAACAAGCGCTATCGTTTAACGCCCCTAGCTAGGCATAAAAGCAAGGATAGATCTAGGTATTGCCATCTTTGGTAGGCAATTTTTCAACGAGGCATCTACCTTCTTTAGAAATTTCTTTTTTTCTAGTTATTATCTTTAGGCAAGAAATCAAAATATTCATTCGTAGCAAATGGTTCCTTAATGATAGCAGAAAGATTAGGGTGAATACTTATGGATTTAAGATCCGCGGTTTCCATACTAGAGGATTCACCCTTATTTTTAGGAACATACATGAGCTTAGCAACTTTAGTAGGTGGACTTGGAGTATTTTTTACGGAAGAAAAATCGGTTCCCAAGTTGGTAATGATACCCTCAAGTTTATCGATTCTAGACGAATCTTGATTTATTTTATCATTAACTATGGGTTCCTTCTCCTTAATATTTTTCAAAGTTACTCCTACCTTAGATCCATATTGGGTAATTTGATTGTGGATCTTTTTATCTAAATTTTCAATTAACTCAACGGTAGCAACTTTATTTTCAATAATTTCAAGTCTTTGCATTAAATGCTCTAAAGTTAACATAGTTCCATTAACCAAAAGAGGTGGTGAGCCGAATAAATCTATCATAGCATTATAAGAATCAAAGGTATGTCTCCCCAAGAAATTCCCTCCGGTAATGTTATCAAGGATATATCTATACCAAGGATTAGCACCTACATAAAAATTGCAGAGAAGAACTAAAGTAGATTGCTTCCCGGTAGATCTATTTTGAGCATTGCAAATTCTATAAAAAGCGTCTTTTAGATTTTCTCCCTCCCTTTGCTTAAAATTTAGAACTTCATTCTCGGGAGACAACGGAGACGATATAAGACTAGCCATAATGACAATCAAGCGAGAAAAAGGCAAACGGAAAAGAGAGGGCGAATAAAACGGCAAGGGTGAAGTGGGGGAGAGGAAAATGAGAGGCAAATGACAAATAATGTAATGCAAGAGATAAGGGATTGTGATGGGTAGTTGGTATGTTGACTTTTGCATAGACTCCCCGGCAACAGCGCCAGAAATCCTTCTTACTACCTCTTGAGCACTGCGTTGGATTTCCCCGAAGAGGAAGGGATGATGCAGCAAAGTAGCATAAGTATTTCCCTCAGTTTTTGAGAACCAAGGTATCAATTCAGTAGGAGGCCACGCGCAAGTCCCTCGTACCTACACAAAACAAATAGCTCAACGCAACCAACGCGATTAGGGTTGTCAATCCCTTCACGGTCACTTACGAGAGTGAGATCTGATAGAGATGATAGATAGTATTTTTGGTATTTTGGTATAAAGATGCAAAGTAAAATAAAAGGCAAAGTAAAAAAGCAAAGCAATAATAAAGTGATGGAAGATTAATATGATAGAGAATAGACCCGGGGGCCATAGATTTCACTAGTGGCTTCTCTCAAGAGCATAAGTATTATACGGTGGGTGAACGAATTACTGTTGAGCAATTGACAGAATTGAGCATAGTTTTGAGAGTATCTAGGTATGATCATGTATATAGGCATCACGTCCGAGACAAGTAGACCGACTCCTGCCTGCATCTACTACTATTACTCCACTCATCGGCCGCTATCCAGCATGCATCTAGAGTATTAATTTAATGAAAACAGAGTAACGCCTTAAGAAAGATGACATGATGTAGAGGGATACATTCATGCAATATGATAAAAAACCCATCTTGTTATCCTCGATGGCAACAATACAATACGTGTCTTGCTGCCCCTCCTCACTGGGAAAGGACACCGCAAGATTGAACCCAAAGCTAAGCACTTCTCCCATTGCAAGAACTACCAATCTAGTTGGCCAAACCAAACGGATAATTCGAAGAGACTTGCAAAGATAACCAATCATACATAAAATAATTCAGAGAAGATTCAAATATTGCTCATAGATAATCTTGATCATAAACCCACAATTCATAGGTCTCAACAAACACACTAAAAAAGAAGATTACATCGAATAGATCTCCACGAGAGAGGGGAGAACATTGTATTGAGATCCAAAAAGAGAGAAGAAGCCATCTAGCTACTAACTATGGACCCGAAGGTCTGAGGTAAACTACTCACACTTCATCGGAGAGGCTATGATGATGTAGAAGCCCTCCGTGGTGGATTCCCTTCCCATGGAGTTCAAACAGGCCCCAAGATGGGACCTCGTGGATCTGAAAGTTGCAGCGGTGGAATTAGGTTTTGGCTCCGTGTCGATCGCTCGGGGTACGTAGGTATATATAGGAGGAAGAAATGCGTCGGTGGAGCAACAGGGGCCCACGAGGGTGGAGGGCGCCACTGGGGGCGCCTCACCTCGTGCCTTCCCTGTTGGTTGCTTGACGTAGGGTCCATGTCTCCTGGATCATGTTCGGTGAGAAAATCACGTTCCCGAAGGTTTCATTCCGTTTGGACTCCGTTTGATATTGCGTTTCTTCGAAACTCTGAAATAGGCAAAAACAGCAATTCTGGGCTGGGCCTCCGGTTAATAGGTTAGTCCCAAAAGCAATATAAAGTGGAAAATAAAGCCCAATATGGTCCAAAACAGTAGATAATATTGCATGGAGAAATCAAAAATTATAGATACGTTGGAGAGTATCAGACATGACACCACTAAGGGAATCACAACATACATACTATCAAAATATCGAACACAAATCAAGTTCACATGATTACTTGCAACATGATTTCTCCCGTGACCTCAAGAACAAAAGTAACTACTCACAAATGGTAATCATGCTCAAGATTAGAGGAGTATTAAATAGCATATTGGATCTAACCATATAATCTTCCACCAAATAAACCATATAGTAATCAACTACAAGATGTAATCAACAAGATTGAACACACGAGATGAACTAGTCACCCACAAGCACCAATCTATAGTTCCAGTAACATGATTGAACACAAGAGATGAACTAGGGTTTGATATGAGATGGTGCTGTTGAATACGTTGATGGATATTGCCCTCCCCAAGATGGGAGAGTTGTTGGTGATGATGATGACGATTATTTCCCCCTCCGGGAGGGAAGTTCCCCCGGCGGAATCGCTCTGCCGGAGGGCAAAAGTTCTCCTGCCCAAGTTCCGCCTCGAGACGGCCACGCTCCGTCCCGAAAGTATTCTCCTTATTTTTCTAGGTCAAAACGACCTATATACCAGAAGATGGGCACCGGAGGTGGGCCTGGGTGAGCACAACCCACCAGGGCGCGCCTGGGCTCCCTAGCGCACCCAGATGGGTTGTGCCCACCTGGTGGGCCCCCTCTTAGTTATTTGCTCCAATAAGTTTCAAATATTCCATAAAAAATCCTCGTGAAGTTTCAACTCATTTGGAGTTGTGCAGAATAGGTAGCCTGACGTAGCTTTTCCAGGTCCAGATTTCCAGCTGCCGGTATTCTCCCTCTTTGTGTATACCTTGCATATTATGAGAGAAAAGGCATTATAATTACTCCAAAAAGCTTTATTATGGATAAAAACATCATAAATAACAGTAAGAAAACATGATGCAAAATGGACGTATCAACTCCCCTAAGCTTAGATCTCGCTTTTCCTCAAGCGAAAACCGAAATCGAAAAACATGTCCACATGCTTTGAGAGAGAGGTGTCGATAAAAAAGAAAATACAGACATAGAAG
Organism: Aegilops bicornis; assembly: GCA_021605145.1. Classification (NCBI taxonomy): domain Eukaryota; kingdom Viridiplantae; phylum Streptophyta; class Magnoliopsida; order Poales; family Poaceae; genus Aegilops; species Aegilops bicornis. Next base: position 379,556,729 of record CM038669.1, on the reverse strand, counting down.
CATCATGTTCATTATTATAAGAGCAACGAACTTAAGCATAAGACTCTTATCATAAAGCTATATATCATAGACTTCTCATGAATAAGTAACAATTCATCACACAATCAAAGTATAAAGCAAAAACTCTATTAAAAACCAACAAACTATGTTCTCAGTCAACTTTGCAACTACAATTCATCATCTTTTCAGGAAGGGTCACGTATCAGAGCCTTTAGGCAAGTCCACATACTCACCCATCATATAGTCTTCTATGATTGCTAACACTCACCATGTACACATGAGCAAAACGTTTCAACCGGACACACAGAAAGATAGGGGCTTATAGTTTCGCCTCCCAACGTATTCACCTCAAGGGTGATGTCAACAATAATAACTCATGCTATCTATATTCAACTAGACATATGTGCCTAGATCTTTCCTCACCACATGATGCTTGTCAAAGGAGAAAAATAAAAAGGAATAGGAGGAAAACTTTGACTCTTTGCATAAAAGTAAATACATAAAAATAAAGATATGCCCTTCACAGAGGGAAGCAGAGGTTACCATGCGGTTATTTGTTTGTATGCTCAACCCCTTAGTGCAAAAGAACATCACGTTGCATTGCCCCTTGTGATAGCGACCTTTATTATGTAGTTTGTCGCTTTTATTCTTCACCATCACAAGTTCGTTCAACGCTCAATTTTTTCTTACACTAAATGATCTCACACATTTAGAAGCAATTTTTATTGCCTTTTTGCATCGATGAACTTACTTGAGGGATCTTGCTCAATCCCTAGGTAGGTATGGTGGACACTTGAAAATAATATTTGGGTTTAAGGGTTTTTGGATGCACAAGTAGTATCTCTACTTAGTGCGGAATTTTTGGCTAGCAAAGATAGGGGGCAAGCACCGCATGTTGAAGGATCTATGAAAATATGACTTCTATGTGAATATAAACAAACATAAACCATTAAGTTGTCTTCCTTGTCCAACGTCAACAATTTGGCATATAATATTTTGATGAGGGCTCACAATCACAAAAGATTTATAGGATAGTATATTTATATGTGAATCTTATCTTCCCTTATTAATTCTTTCATGAGTTGCATCATTGACTAATGCTATGTTTGTCAATCTCTAATAAAATTTTCTACTTATACCTTTCCTTATATGGTGTCATCACCTACCATAAGATTAGTATATGATATTTTTGATTTATTTCCTTTCTTTTATTTAATTCCTTTATCTTTTTCTTTCTTATTTCTTTTCTTTTATTTGCAACATGAAAGTAAAGAAAGCAAAAACTCAAACTAAACTTTATTATATAACTTGCACACGATTACAAGGATAGATCACTAAGCAAACTCTCAAAGAAGAAATGACCGAACCAAACTTTTATTCTTCTAAAGCAAAATATCTAACTAAAATAAGTAAAGGAAAAAAGATAGTGGGATGTTACGATACCGGGGCACCTCCCCCAAGTTTGGCGGAAGCCAAGGGGAGTGCCCATACCCGATACTCAATTCTCCTTTGGTGGTGAAGAAGATGGTGGTGGTGATGAAGAAGAGATCTTGTCCTCGGATTTCCATGGCAGTGGTCCACCATCATAAGAGGAGGAGTGAGTCTCACGGGTCCTACAATTAGCAGCCAAACTCATACCTTTAAACCTCGCCTCATATTCAAAGACTTGGTTTTGGAGATCATAGATCTGGTTTTGGAGGAAGCTAATTTGCTCGCTGAGGGTGAAGACGATGTCCTTCACGGGCTTGCCATCCACCTTGAGATCATGAGAGAGGTATGTGATCATGAGGTGATTGGCGTTGAGTCCATGCTCCACCATCCCCTTGCACCGGAAGACTTCCTGCTCCATAACTTCAAGCCTGGCCTCCATGGTTCCGGTCCCCTTGGGTCCTTGCAGATCATGGAGGTGAAGCACCCCCTCATGCATCTGGATGGTTCGAGGGTGCTGCACCACCTCCCGCAGATATGGGTTGATGACGTTCTTGAAGAACTTGTCCTTGGAGGAGCTTGAAGCAGCCATGGTAGATGGGATCTGATAGGAAACAACAAGGAAAAGAAAACAGAGGATTTCTCCGCTATACGGTGGTTAATAGGTTCGGGAAGTATATATAGATTTTTTTATCTTGATGGACAAGCATACGGTAGAAAAACGGAGTCTGGAAGGTGTCCCAGGTGGGCACAACCCACCTGGGCGCGCCAGGAGCCCTGGTGTCTTGTGCCCACCAGGGTACGCTTCTTGGAAGTTTCTTATTTTCCTAATTTTCTAAATATTCCAAAACTGACAAAAACTATTTTTGCTGATTTTTCAGAGTCGGTTTACTTGTTGTATCACACACCTCCTTATTTTTATGATTCTGGAGTGTTCCGGAAGGACTCCTTTATGTGTTCTTCCGGTGTCAAAGTTTGCATAATATTACTTTCAACATTAATGGGCGTACCTAAGATATAATGTTTGATTCGTTGCCCATTGACAACCTTCGGGTTAGTACCTTCGGCACTATTTATTTTTATGGCTCCAGACCGATAAACCTCCTCGATGACATATGGGCCTTCCCATTTTGAGAGGAGTTTTCTTGCAAAGAATCTGAAACAAGAGTTTTACAAAAGAACATATTCTCTGACTTTAAACTCACGCTTTTGGATTCTTTTCTCATGCCATCTTTAACATTTTCTTTGAATATTTTTGCATTTTAATAAGCTTGGGTTCTCCATTCATCTAAAGAGCTAATATCAAATAACCTCTTTTCACCAGCAAAGTTTGAAATCATAGTTGAGCTCTTTGATGGCCCAATATGCTTTATGTTCTAACTCAAGAGGCAAATGACAAGCTTTTCCATAAACCATTTTATAAGGAGACATATCCATAGGATTTTTATAAGCTGTTCTATAAGCCCAAAGTGCATCATCTAATTTCTTAGACCAATTCTTCCTGGACCTATTGACAGTCTTTTGAAAAATTAATTTTGTTTCTCTATTGCTAAGTTCAACTTGATCACTAGACTGAGGATGATAAGGTGATGTAATTCTATGGTTAACATAATACTTGGCAAGCATTTTAAGGAAAGCACCATGAATAAAGTGTGAACCACCATCAGTCATTAAATATCTAGGGACTCCAAACCTTGGGAAAATAACTTCCTTCAGCATTTTAATAGAGGTGTTGCGATCAACACTACTGGTTGGAATAGCTTCTACCCAATTAGTAACATAATCAACAACAACCAAAATATGTGTATACCCATTAGAGGAAGGAAAAGGTCCCATGTAATCAAATCCCGAAACATCAAATGTTTCAACAACTAGTGAATAGTTCATAGGCATTTCTTGATGCTTACCGATATTACCTATTCTTTGACATTCATCACAAGATAAGACGAACTTACGGGGATCCTTGAAGAGAGTAGGCCAATAAAATCCAGATTGCAATACCTTGTGAGCAGTTCTACCTCCAGCATGATGCCCTCCATAAGCTTCGGAGTGACATTTTTGTAGGATTTGTCCCTGTTCATGCTCAGGTACACAACGTCTAATAATACCATCCACTCCTTCTTTATAAAGATGTGGGTCATCCCAAAAGTAATGTCTTAAATCATAGAAGAGTTTTTTCTTTTGCTGGTATGTAAAGCTAGGTGGTATATATTTAGCAACAATGTAATTAGCATAGTCAGCATACCAAGGAGTACTATGAGCAACACTTATTGCAGCTAACTGCTCATCAGGAAAACTATCATCAATAGGTAGTGGGTCGTCAGGCACATTTTCAAGCCTAGATAAATTATCAGCTACGGGGTTCTCAGCTCCTTTTCTATCAGTGATATGTAAATCAAATTCTTGTAACAAGAGAACCCATCGAATAAGTCTAGGTTTTGCATCTTTCTTTTCCATAAGATATTTAATAACAACATGATCGGTGTGAACAATTACTTTTGAATCAACAATATAAGGTCTAAATTTATCACAAGCAAACACCACTGCTAAGAATTCGTTTTCAGTAGTAGCATAGTTTCGTTGAGCACTGTCTAGAGTTCTACTAGCATAATAAATAACATTCAGTTTCTTATCAACTCTTTGTCCTAGAATAGCACCAACATCATAATCACTAGCATCACACATAATTTGAAAAGGCAAGTTCCAATCAGGTGGTTGAACAATAAGTGCAGAAATTAAGGCTTTCTTGAGTATTTCAAAGGCTTCTCCACAATCATCATCAAAAACAAAAGGATTATCCTTTTGCAAAAGACTCATAAGAGGCCTAGAAATTTTAGAAAAGTCTTTAATAAATCTCCTATAGAAACTAGCATGACCTAGGAAACTACGAATACCTTTGATATCTTTAGGACATGGCATTTTCTCGATTGCATCAACCTTAGCATTGTCCACTTCAATACCTCTTTCAGAAATTTTATGACCCAAGACAGTACCTTCATTAACCATAAAGTGGCACTTCTCCCAATTCAAGACAAGATTTGTTTGTTCACATCTCTGCAAAACTCGATCGAGATTGCTTAAACAACCATCAAAAGACTTCCCATAAACAGAGAAGTTGTCCATGAAAACCTCAACAATCTTTTCACAAAAGTCAGAGAATATAGCAGTCATACATCTTTGAAAGGTAGAAGGTGCATTACATAAACCGAAAGGCATACGTCTATAAGCATAGGTTCGAAAGGGACAAGTAAAAGTGGTCTTTTCTTGATCAGGTTGAGAAACAGGTATTTGTAAAAAACTAGAATATCCATCAAGGAAGCAGATATGTGTGTGCTTAGATAATCTTTCAAGCATTTGATCAATAAAAGGCAGAGGGTAATGATCTTTTCTGGTTTCTTTGTTTAATTCTCTAAAATCAATTACCATTCTATAGCCTGTAACAATTCTTTGTTGAATAAGTTCATTCTTATCATTAGGACCAACAGTTATACCTCCTTTCTTAGGGACACAATGGAAAGGACTTACCCATCCACCATCAGCTATAGGATAGATTATACCTACTTCCAGAAGTTTTAATATTTCCGTTCTTACCACTTCTTTCGTCTTCGGATTTAACAAACGTTAGTGACCAACAACGGGTTTAGCATCAGGTTCCATATTAATTTTGTGCTGACATAGAGTGGGACTAATGCCCTTTAAATCATCAAGAGTATATCCAATAGGAGCTCAGTGTTTCCTTAGAACTTTCAATAACCTTTCTTCTTCATGTTCTGAAAGGTTAGCACTAATAATAACAAGATATATCTTCTTTTCATCAAGATAAGCATATTTGAAAGTGTCTGGCAATTGTATTAATTCAAACACAGGATCACCTTTAGGTGGAGGAGGACCTCCTAGAGTTTCAATAGGCAAATTGTGTTTAAGTAGAGGACGTTGTTCAAAGAAAATCTTATCTATTTCATTTCTTTCATGCATATGTAAATCATTTTCATGGTCTAGCAAATATTGTTCTAGTGGATCAGTAGGAGGCACAACAATAGAAGCAATACCAATTAATTCATCTTTACTAGGCAAGTCTTTTTCATGAAGCTTTCTACTAAACTTGGAAAAATTAAACTCATGAGATTCATCACCAAAACTAACACCAACAGTTTGTTTCTCACAGTCTATTCTAGCATTAACGGTGTTCAAGAAAGGTCTACCAAAGATAATGGGACAAAAGTCATCTTGTGGGGAACCAAGAATAAGAAAATTAGTAGGGTAATTTATTTTCCCACACAAGACTTCAACATCTCTAACAATCCCAATTGGTGATATGGTGTCTCTATTGGCAAGTTTAATAGTAACATCTATGTCTTCTATCTCTGCGGGTGCTATGTCATTCATAATTTCTTGATATAAGGTGTAGGGGATAGCGCTCACACTATCACCTATGTCACATAAACCATGATAAAAGTGATCTCCTATTTTAACTTAGATGACAGGCATGCCAACAACGGGTCTATGTTTATCTTTTTTATCAAGTTTGGCAATTCTAGCATCTTCTTCACAGAAGTAAATAGCATGCCCATCCATATCTTCTTCCAAAAGATCTTTAACCATAGCAATACTAGTTTCTAATTTGATTTGTTCATCAGGTTTAGGTGTTCTAATATAGCTTTTGTTAACCACAGTTGAAACTTTAGCATGTTCCTTTATCCTAACAGGGAAAGGTGGTTTCTCAGTATAAGCAGAAGGAACAACTGGATCAAGATTGTAAAGTATAGTTTCTTCTTTAACTGCTACCTGTTCTTTGATTTCTTCTTTAATAGGTGGGTGATATTTAAACCACTTCTCTTTAGGGAGATCAACATGAGTAGAAAATGATTCACAGAAGGAAGCTACTATCTCAGAGTCAAGTCCATATTTAGTGCTAAACTTTTGAAAAGCATCGGTATTCATAAAAGATTTAATGCAATCATACTTATGCTTAATACCTGACTCTTTACCTTCGTCGTGTTCCCAATCTTCAGAGTTGCATTTAATTCTTTCCAAAAGATCCCACCTAAATTCAATAGTCTTCTTCATAAATGAACTAGCACAAGAAGTGTCAAGCATGGTTTGATCATTACGAGAAAGCCGAGCATAAAAATTCTGGATAATAATTTCTCTTGAGAGCTCATGATTGGGGCATGAATATATCAGCCTCCCCCAAGCTAAAGCGATACTTTCTCCTTCATGAGGCCAAAAAATATATATAATTCTGATCATGATGAACTAGATGCATAGGATACTGAAAGTGCGTTATATCGACTAGAGGGGGGGGGGTGAATAGGCGATTTTTATGAATTCTTCACTGAGGAATTTGCCGGTGAGGAAATTCCTTAGCGAAGAACTACTTGCAACGGAATAAGTACTCAAGAGTAAGCATAACAGAATACAAGCATGGTCATCATGATGAAATAAAGACAAGCACAACATACAGAAAGCGTAATCACAGGATAACACACGATGAAGACAAACAGACTGAAGAAATTGAACTGAGGAAATTGAGAAAGTCTTCAGTCAAAGTCTTCAAACACAGATATGAACAAACACTCAACACAGAATGAGGAAATGAAAGAGTTGAGGAAATAGAACCAAGCTTGGTGAAGACAATGATTTGGTAGACCAGTTCCAACTCTTGTCTCGGGTTATGCGTCTGGTTGGAGCGGCTGAGTATTTAAACTCGAGGACACACAGTCCGGACACCCGGGCCGAAAGCACGCAGCTCAGACACCAAGTCCTCACCGTATTCTCCTTGAACTAAGGTCACACAGACCTCGTCCAATCACTCGTGGTAAGTCTTCAGCGACTTCCAAACCTTCACAGACTCGGTCACTCGGCGATCCACAATTCCTCTTGGATGCTCTGGACCATGACGCCTAACCGTCTGGAAGAAGCACAGTCTTCAAAGGTAACAAGCGTCGGATCCACGCAGGATCAATCTCTTCAGTGATGCTCAATCACTTTGGGTTTGTAGATGTTTGGGTTTGGGTTTTCCTCACTTGATGATTTTCATTCAAAGTCCTCGGAGGATGAGATGCTCTCAAATGACAAGTGTCAGTTTCTCTCGGAGCAGCCCAGCAACTAGTGGTTGTAGGAGGCGACTATTTATAGCCTGGGGAGCAGCCCAACATGATAAGACATAAATGCCCTTTAATGATATGACCGTTAGGTGGATAAGATATTTTGGAACAGCTGGCGCGCAGCACAGCAACGGTCGGAAATTTGGCACTCAAATTCCTCAGGGCTATCATGATCCTCACTGTATAGGCAATCCACACTGGCGAATTCCTAACTCCTCAGTCAGGACAAATTCCTCGGCTGACCGTAAGAACTTCGTCTCATCCTTTGAAGAAATTGATCGAATCTGTATGAGATTTCCAAAGGCTTCACTCAAAGGGATTGGTAGGTGTAGGATTTTGAGTTGAGCATCACATGGAAATTTTTCCTTAGTATTTCCTCGACCCCTTTAACAAAGACGGTGTTTCCTATGACTCAAGAAAGATAAAAGCGAAACTTTAAAATAAAAGTCTTCACGCTTCATGTTCCTCAAATGAATACCAAGTCTTCAAGGTCACACCAATTTCTTCACTTTCAAAGTCTTGAGAAAGTCTTGATCGAAGAACTTCATTTTTAGAGGTCGACTTTTCTCTGTAAATATCAAACTCCTCATAGACTTATAGACCTATGTACACTCATAAACACATTAGTCCCTTAACCTATAAGTCTTCAATACACCAAAATCACTAAGGGGCACTAGATGCACTTACAATCTCCCCCTTTTTGGTGATTGATGACAATATAGGTTAAGTTTTCAACGGGGATAAACATATGAAGTGTAAATACTGATATTGAGGAATTTGATTGCAAGAGAAGAACTCCCCACGAAGATGTGCATAGTGAGGAATTTGCTTTGAGGCAATGCACATTTGAAGAGTTGAATCATGGAGATCTCCCCCTATATCTTGTAATTCATACACACATTTGACATATAATATGAAGAATTTGAAATGCATGATGAAATATGGTGACTGATGTAATTCAACATGCATGTATTAACATATAATGAGGAATAAGCATGCAGAGGAACACATCAAAAGTATCAGAGCACCATCGGGTTTAAGATTACAACTCGATGCAATAAAAGTTTCAGAAGAGCGAGAGTTGTAACTTAGTGAAAAAACGCCCATAATGCCCATATAATAGACCCGCTTGAAGACTAACTCAAATTTCTCCCCCTTTGTCATCGAATGGCCAAAAGGATCAAAACTGAGGACTAACACCCCTAAAGAATATCAAGTTGATGGAGGAGCGCCAGCGTTGCCGGGGTCGGTTGTCGTAGTAGGGCCTGCCGCAGTGTCGTCCAAGTCTTCATTTTCATCGGTGTCGCGCGATGAAGAATAGGAGCTGGCCACCAATGAAGGAACCTTGACCTTCTTATATTTCTTCGGTGGAGGTGCAGACCAGTCAAATTCTTCCTTCAGACCCATTTTCTTCAGATCTTCTTCGCTGTAGACATGAGATGTAACAACCTGTACGTTGAAGGTTTCATGGAGGTAGTATTGGTTTTTCTTCACGGTATTGTGTGTTGAGGTCATGTTGTGAAGAATTGAACCAAACTGACGCTTGACCCATTTATGATTGCGATCAACTTTTTGATGAAGACTGAGGAGTAACTCACGATCAGTCATCACCCTGGGTACCGTGGCTTGAGGATTTTGCTTGGTAGAGTTGTTGGCGGCAGAGTCATGTGTGGCAGAGTCATCGTTGGTGGAGTAGGATGCAGCCTTGCGAAATTGACCATCCAATGGACGAATGCCTTCATCTATCACAGCAGTTGCCTTGCCTTTGTCATCAGCTAAGGAAAATGTCCGTTTGAGGACTTCAATCGGAGGCAAGTAGCTGCAGTGGTTCAGAGTATCAGCCTTGTAATTGAGTGAAGACCTTGTCCTGATGAATCTCATAATCCATGGTGCATAAGGCTTCAGCTCAAATGGTGACATAGCAATATTCGCCAGAGTCCTCATGAAGAAATCGTGGAAGTCGACAGAACGCCATGAATGATATTGAAAAGCATATTCTTCATGATGCCAACGACTTCTTCATCATTTGAGTCGTGGCCTTTGATAGGACTCATTGTCTTCGTCGAGAATGCGATAGACAGTCCGAGGCACATCTGATAATTCCTTGACGAGGAATTTGGTTCGAGGGGCCTGCCCTGGCTTCAAAGGCTTCATCAGTACTTGCATGTAATGATTTGTAAGCTCAGGTTCATTGTAGACGCAACGAGCACCTTCAAGGGGAGGACTGAGTGGGAGGGCACGAAGCAATTTAGTTGTTGATGCCTTGTAGTGAGTATTTTCTGACATCCAGTCCAGCACCCATGAGTTCACATCTTCAGAATTTCCTGTGATGTGCAGCGTCTCATAGAATTGAAGAATGAGTTCTTCATTCCAATCACATATGTCGGCAGAAATTTAGCAATCCAGCATTGTGAAGAACACTGAGGACTGGCTCGAAGCCTGGCAGAGATTCCATGTCCACGTGAGGAATGTGTGCATGATCGAAGACTTTGTCTTTGTTGAATAGCACTGAGGAATAGAAATTTGCTTGACTAGCAGTCCAGAAACGCCTCTTCCTTATGCGAGCAGAGTCATATGGGTTGTAGTCAGTGAAGAACACATGCTCGCCGAAGAAATCTTCAGCCTTGAACTTTTGCTTGCTTGAGAATGGATCCTTTGGTTTGGGTAGAGGAGTGTCAGTGAGTTGCATCACAAGCTCAGGAATCGCAATCTCAGGTTCTTCAGGCTGAGGAATTTCTGGTTCCTCTTCAGTTGCAGTCTGCGTGTTCAAAGGATCAGCAGCAGCAGTTTCTTCAGCACTAGTGGCTGGAATTTCTTCATGCATATGCGAGGTGGGGTGAGTTTCTTCAGAGCCCATTTGAACGGTTGGTGCAGGGGACTGAGGTATTTGTTGTAGTGGGGTGAAGAGTGGAGAATTGAGGTGTTGACTTTCCCAAAAGTCATCATTCATCACTGGCGTAGTGCATCCAGTATTCACATCTTCATCTTCAATTTCTTCAACGCCAGCCTCTTCAGTTGTGAACTGAGGCATTGGCGAGGAAACAACTGGCGTTGAAGGGATCGCATCCACTTCAATTTCTTCATCAATCTGCTCTGACGAAGCAGCAGAATGATTTTCTTCATCAGATCCGTTAGGGATCACATATTCTTCACCAAAAGGAACAAGGTCCTTTGATGGCATGGTTGAGATCGGAATAGCATCAATGGGATTCTCAAACGAGCTGGTCATAGGCTTCATTTTCTTGAGTGAAGAATCAAGCGGTGATGCTTTCCTTTTCTTCATCGCAGCTCGCTCTGCAGCCTTGGTCTTGTTCACATCGATGCAGATGGAAGGATAGGAGTTGGTGTAGGCGCAGGAGGAGTTGAGGAATCTGGTTGATTTGCCTCAAAGCAATCGATGCTGATTGTTCGACTTCTTCATTTTCTTCAGCGCACCACTAGTGGATGCCCCGGCAGTTTCTTCGATGGCTAGAGTGGAGCCATCAGCCTGGAACTAGCATTTTCTTCAAAGTCTGAAAGTCATTAGCGGTCTTGGCATGTTCTTCAAGAGGGCTGAGCAGAAGCTTCAGCCTGAGGAACTTCTTGTTGCGTTGGAGCTGCAACATTGGTGAACTTCTCAGTCAGTTTAACAAACCTGACTTTGGCTCCTTGCCAATCAGCATAGTAGGCGTTGAAGTTGTCGCTGAGGGCTTTGATTTCAGACTGAATTTTGATGAGTTCATCAGTTGTCATTTTGACAACGTTTCTCCTGAGGAACTTCTCTTTCCCGAACTGAGCCTTCTTGATCTGTCTGGCCTTCTCAAATTTCCATTTCTCTTCAGAGATGAAATGGGTCAGCATGTGACTTTGTCCAGGAGTCAAATGAAAATCAGGCATAGGGGTATCTGGATCCTTGTGCCAGAGATCAACGTAATCGAGGATCATCTTAGGATCCAAAAGCAGTGGCACAGGTGTGCCTTTGGCTCTAGCGGCCCTTTCTTGTCTGTCACTGATGATTTCTGCAAGTTCATCATCATCAGCTTCATCGTCAAATGGCACTTGGAAGGCAACTGCTTCTTCTTCGGACTTGGCCGAGGACCCTGGCCCACCGTTGCCTTTGTCTTCAGCAGAGTGGGGCCAGATGAAGAATTTGGTGCAGCTGAGGAACTCGCTGAGACACCAGAGGCAATAGAGATGCTTGTAGTCCTTTGGCACGTGGCTAGATGCACAGGTGCTGAGGACTTTGCCGGAGCAGCTAAGGACTTTGGAGGAGGAGCTGAGGATTTTGGAGGAGCAGGAGCAGCATGAGGAACTGGCCGTGAGGGCTTTGAAGATTCTGGCCGTGAGGGCATTGCTGAGGAACTTGGCTGTGAGGGCACAGTTGGTGAAGCACTTGGCTTGTGTGCGGGCTTCTTTGCCATTGATTTCCTAGGCTTGACAGAGGCCTTAGTGGCGGCAGTGACATCGAGTCTTCATTGAATTTCCTCACCGCTTCTTTGGCTTGTCTTGCCAACTTGGCTTGGCGCTTGGCCCATTCTTCAGGAAAATCCTCACCATGCTTGATCTTTGGTGGGGTCAACTTCTTGGCCAGGTGCCAATGGAGCTCTTGGGCATGGAGGATTAAGTGCGAATTTCTTCATATACTTTGGAGTTACATACCTGTACTCCCTCCATTCTCTTGCCCATCTCCTTTCAATCCTCTGTATGCGCACCTTGCGCTGATTTTTGTTCTCCTTTCCGAACTTGGCCTCATAAGGTGTGTAATAGTCAACATAGATGTCCTCAGGTATTTCAAAAGCAGTCATGACATCAGGCCTCTTTCCTCCTTTCTATGGCATCTTACCGTCTGCCATATTCTTCAGTTGAGTAATTTGAACAATCGAATTCTCTGAAGAAGTATGCAACTTTTCTTCGAGGAACGCTGCAAATGAGTTAAGTTGATGAGAACCTAGTGATTCAGCAGCGGGCATGAGTACCTGTGAACAGAGTATAGTTGCGAGGAATTTGGAGAGGTCATATGCGTTCTCAGAAGGTTTTTCAAAAAGAACAAGTTTGAGGAATTTGACCAGATGAGCCTTGAAGAATTTTACTAAGCATTCTTTGTCTTAGGTTCCAGAGTTGTATAGATCGAGGATCCACACAATTGAGGAATCTTGAAGAAAAATGATGCTTAGAGAAACGAATCAAGAATAGATGACTAGTGAGGTGTTTTGTGTGTGAGGATTTGAAGAATAAAACACCTTTGAAGATTTTGTAAAGAAAATTTGGATCCAAGAGGGCAGTAAAAGTAACTTTTAATTACCCTGGATGAAGAACACGACGAACTGAGAAGTGTAGATTTGAAGCTCGCTGGTTCAGATCTTCCACGCCCTAACTTCGGCGGAGGAAGACAGCTACGGCATCATGGAGTGAAGATTTCCGGCCGGGCGCGAGTAATGCATTTAATGACAGCAGGTCGAGGCGGTGAAGCTCTTCCTCACCGGGCGATGATGGAGTAGCGGCGCTTAGGGTTTGAGAAGCTCGAGCGGAGAGAGAGCGGTCGAGCAGAGTAAAGGAAGTGAGGAAGGGAGAGGGGTATTTATAGTCGCGAGAAAACTGTTACTCAAGATTTAGGACGAACGTGTTCTCGACCCTTCCCATTCGCTTGACATGTGTCACCCATGTCTTGAAAAAGTGGAGATCGTGTTAGATCGTGGGTGAATAGATAAGTCTATCGTAGGAAGCGGAACGGTTTGAGCGGCAAAGCCGAAAATTTGGATAAGATTAGTTTTAAAGTTCCGTTCACAATTTCTTTAGCTGACAAGGACACAGTGAAGATTTTGAACGAGTTTCAAATAGAATGCTCATGAAGAATTTGTGAATAGATTGGGTTGAGTATAGCATAGAGGGGGAAGGGTCCGATCACATTCACTTAGCAGAAAATGCAACTTGAAGAAATAGCCATGAGTGAATGCTGTAGAGGACATAAACCCATATATATATATATAGCCAATGAAGAAAAACAACGGAAACAGTGAAGACTTTGCAAAGTTGAAGAATTTGAAGAATTTCAAAACTGAGGAAAAACTCAAATTGAAGATTTTTCAACTTTGGTAGTGGCGTGACCCACCGTATAAGAATGATGTTTTCAGACACCGCGTACAATTGTCGTAGGGTTCTGAGAATCAAATTCTTCATTAATTTCTTCACACTTAGAGTGGTGTTCTTCATTGATTGAAAAAAAAACGTTTCTTCATGTGTTGCACATCTAAGTCATCAATTTTATGTAAGTGTTAGGATGAGTGTCCTTTTCAAAGAACATTCAAGATTCTAAGATATTTAGCTCACACCGCAACTTGCTAAATCTCTTCTCATCCAAAGGCTTTGTGAAGATATCGGCTAGCTGTTCTTGATCTTCACATGCTCGATGGAGATGCCGCCTTCAACACATGATCACGAAGAAAATGATGACGAATATGAATGTGCTTTGTCTTCGAGTGCTGAACTGGGCTGTGAGCAATCTTGATGGCACTCTCATTGTCACAGTAGACAGGCACATTCTTCACGTTGATGCCGTAGTCGTTGAGAGTTTGCTTCATCCAAAGCAATTGAGCACAGCAAGAACCGGCAGCAATGTACTCAGCTTCCGCATGATGAAGCGGTGATACGCTTCTTTTTCTTCGAGGACTAGCAGACCAAAGATCGTCTGAGGAAATGACAAGTACCAGATGTTGACTTGCGGTCCACACGATCACCAACATAGTCAGAGTTAGAATATCCAATGAGATCAAAAGCAGAGCCCTTGGGGTACCATAATCCTAGCGTTTGTGTGTAAGCTAGATATCGAAGAATATGCTTCACAGCCTTATGGTGTGATTCCTTCGGTGTAGCTTGAAATCAGGCACACATGCAAACACTAAGCATTATATCTGGCCTAGATGCACATAAGTACAATAAAGAACCAATCATGGAGCGGTATACCTTGTGATCAAACTCAATACCATTTTCATCAAGGCATAGATGGCCATTTGTGGGCATAGGAATTTTGACGCCTTTGCAATCTTGCATGTCGAATTTCCTTAGAACATCCTTGAGGTATTTCTCCTGAGATATGAATATGCCATTGCGCTGTTGACAAATTTGAAGACCTAAGAAGAATTTCAACTCTCCCATCATGGACATTTGATATTCTTCACTCATCATATAGGCAAATTCATCACTATAACGTTGGTCAGTACAGCCAAAGATAATATCATCAACGTATATTTGGCACACAAACAGTTCACCATCATAAGATTTAGTAAAGAGAGTAGGGTCGAGTGAACCGGATGTGAAGCCATTCTTCATGAGGAATTCCTTCAAAGTGTCATACCACGCCCGAGGGGCCTGCTCGAGGCCATAGAGGGCCTTGTTGAGTCTGAAGACTTTGTCAGGATTCTTTGGATCTTCAAAACCTAGGGGTTGAGCAACATATACTTCTTCCTCAAGCTTACCATTGAGGAAAGCACTTTTCACATCCATTTTATATAAAGTGATATCATGATGGTTAGCATAAGCAAGTAATATGCGAATAGACTCAAGTCTAGCAACAGGTGCAAAAGTTTCATCGAAATCAATTCCTTCAATCTGTGTGTAGCCTTGAGCTACAAGTCATGCCTTATTCCTCACCACAAGGCCATTTTCATCTTGTTTGTTGCGGTAGATCCACTTTGTGCGAATGATATTATCCTTGCGAGGATCTGGACATTTGACCAGTTCCCAGACATTGTTGAGCTCGAACTGATGTAATTCTTCTTGCATGGCCTGAATCCACTCGGGCTCCAGAAATGCTTCATCTACCTTAGTGGGCTCTGTGATAGAGACAAAAGCATAGTGCCCACAAAAGTTAGATAAATGTGAAGCTTTTGAGCGTGTGAGAGGACCTGGTGCTTCAATGTCATCGATGATCTTGTCAACTTGCACTTCTTTTGCAACACGAGGATGAGCGGGTTGTCGTCGAGGAATTTGATCAAGATTTTCTTCAAAGCACCATTTTCTTCAGCATTTTCTTGGTGCATGACCTCGGCGTTCTTCACGTTCGGAATGAATTCTTCCAGATTCTTCAAGAGGAATGACATCCTCACGCCTTGAACTTGATAGAATCCTCAGGTGCTGGTTCATCTATCACAGAAGGTATGTGCTCTCTTTGCGAGCCATTCGTTTCATCGAACCGCACATCTACAGTTTCAACAATCTTGTGAAGAATATTGTTGAAGACTCTGTAGGTGTGCGAGTCCTTTCCGTAACCAAGCATAAAACCTTCATGTGCTTTTGGTGCAAATTTAGCATTGTGATGAGGATCTCTAATCCAACATTTAGCATCGAAGACTTTGAAATAACTCACATTCGGTTTCTTGTCAGTGAGGAGTTCATAGGCAGTCTTCTTGAAGAATTTGTGAAGATATACTCTGTTGATGATGTGGCACGCAGTATCAATTGCATCAATCCAGAAATGACGAGGCGTTTTGTATTCATCAAGCATAGTGCGAGCCATCTCAACAAGAATTCTGTTCTTGCGCTCCACGACGCCATTTTGCTGAGGAGTATAAGGAGCAGATAACTCATGAGTAATACCAAGTTCATCAAGATAGTCATCAAGACCGGAATTCTTGAACTCAGTTCCATTGTCACTCTGATGTGCTTGATCTTCACACCAAAGTTGGTTGAAGCCCTCGAGGAAAATCGTTTGAAGACTTCCCGCACTTCATGTTTGTAAGTAACAATGTGTACCCATGTGTAACGAGAGTAATCATCAACAATAACAAAGCCATAGAGAGATGCATCATTAGTGACCGCTGAGTAATGATTAGGACCAAAGAGGTCCATGTGAAGCAATTGAATGGTCGAGTAGTGGTCATGATAGTCTTTCTTTGGATGCTTGGCCTTGGTCATTTTTCCAGCTTCAGGGCTCCACACAAGTGATCCTTGAGGAATTTGACATTCTCAATGCCAATGACATGCTTCTTCTTCACAAGCGTGCAGTAAATTCCTCATGCCTGCATGACCAAGTCATCGATGCCATCGCCAGCCTTCTCAAGCTTTTGCAAGTAGGCACACGATCGGGTTGCGGTCCCAGAGAGAAATCAACAATATACAAGTCTCCTCTCCTAAAGCCTTCAAGACTTTGGAATTGTCGACTTCCATAATCACAACACAACGATACTTGCCAAAGACAACAATCATATCAAGATCACAAAGCATTGAGATCGACATGAGGTTGTATCCTAAGGACTCAACAAGCATGACTTTGTCCATGTGTATGTCCTTAGAGATCGCAACCTTACCTAGACCCAATACCTGACTTTTGCCTTTGTCAGCAAAGATGATATGCTTCAGATGTGATGGTGATAAGGGAGCATCTATCAATAGATTCTTGTCACCAGTCATCTGATTTGTACATCCACTATCGAGGACCCACTCGGAGGCTTTGGGAAGATCATCCTGCAGATGAATTAGTGCAACTTACGAACTCATATACTTCATTAGTGAAGAATATGATATCAAATTCATCGATGAATTTCATCAAGCGATAAAAGCAGATATAGTAGTAGGAGGACGTGTGAAATGAAAGTTCATTTCTTCATGATTAGCCTCAAGGCCCTTTCGTGCAATTTTGTCAGGCCCCAAGCAAATTCTTCAGACGTTAAAGCACGTCTGGAGACCTGACCCTGCAGAAGAGATTAGTTATTTTTCTTCACCACCCACATCTGAAGGGGTGGCAAAGATTTCATCACTCTACGAGCTCCATATGAGAATGGTGGCATAGAAGCCAATCCATTTCGTTTCACATGAGAGGGGTTTGGGTAAGCATATGAATAAGCAGAGAAATTCTTTAAGGACTTATGAACATAATGGTTTGAAGAATAATGCACATATTCATAGCCCTTAGCTCTACCCTGCGAAACAGAGTTGTTAGCACGATGATAATCATATGAGGACTTTGATCCTTTTGAGGAATTTGATCTACGTGAGGAATTTGGTCCGTATGAGGACTTGGATCCATATGAAGAATTTGGTCCATATGAAGAGTTTAATCTGGGGTTCCAATTCTTCACAGGTGGTGTCATGAGGACATTCACCTGAAGACTTTCAAGGCACCTTTTGGGAACCCAGATTTTCTTCATAGGAGAACCGTTCTGCAGCTTAGTGCCAACATATCTAGCAAATACTTCACCATTCTGATTTTTGAACAGTTTATAGTTGAGTCAAATGACTCATCGGAAGAATGAGGAGATTCACATGTAAAGCCGTATAAGTTAGATGGATCAACTGGAGGTCCCTTTGTAGCAACCCATGAGGTTTTGGGGTATCGCTCGGGCTTCCAATATGTTCCATCAAGATTGAGTTTCCTTTCAAGGCAATACCCTCTTTCCTAGGGTTCTGTTGAGGATCCGCTTTTAAGCACATCACAAAGAGTCTGATGCCCTTTGAGGCTTTTTGTACATGCTCGCCATGTACAATTCCTTCAAATTTCTGCATTGTCAGTGATACTAGCAATGTCCTCAGATGAGGAATTAGTGATAGCAGAGGCAGGAGCAGAATTTGTAACAATTGAAGCATTTGAACATTCAGGTGAAGAATTAGCAGATTCACGTTCAATGCACTTTAAGCATGGAGGAACAAATTCTTTCTGAGCCGCGCTGATTTGTTGAGCAAGTAATGAATCACGCTCCTTCTGAAGATCTTCATAACTCACTCTTAGCTTCTCAAGATCTTGCTTTCTTTGAAGAAATTCATAAGAAAGCTTCTCATGATCAGACAAGAGAGTGTTATGATGGCCTTGAAGGCTGTCAAACCTAGACTGAAGTCTTTGAAGATTTTCAGTCAGGGCTTTAGTGCGATCCATTTCTTCACCCAACATATCATCACTTTTGTCTAGCATGTTTTGAACCTTTTCCAAGGCCGTTTGTTGTTTAGTGGCAATGCAAACAAGTTTGGTATAACTAGGTTCAACATCATCATCAGATTCATTGTCACTAAACTCGGATGAGGAACATTCGGTTACCTTGACACCGTTTTCCATGAAGCATGGTGCAGAAGATGATGGATCTGGTTCGAAAGTCATCGTTTTGAGAGATTCCTTGAAGTCCTCAAACCAAGGATCATGACGGGTTCGATGACCTTCATAGACGTCAGAGATTTGGTCCCAGATAAGCTTCGCATTGCAAAGATGCATAATGCGCTTGAATTCATCTTTGGATAGGCAGGAACAGATGATGTCCTTCGCCATGATGTCAAGTCGAGTGTACTTGCGAATGTCATGAGCGCCCGCCTTCTTGCATAGATCGGTAAGACCAATCTCAGTGACGATCCACAGCTCGCTGTTCATTGCCATGAGGCGCTTCCTCATCATGGCCTTCCACTTGGGATAATCATGACCGTCAAAGATAGGGCATGTCACTTTCTTCATACCTGCGGTCGACATAACTAAAACTCCAGGCGGTCAAACCAAAATCACACGTAACAAGGGAGTACGCCGCTCGATACCAATTGAAAGTGCGTTATATCGACTAGAGGGGGTGAATAGGCGATTTTATGAATTCTTCAATCGAGGAATTTGCCGGTGAGGAAATTCCTTAGTGAAGAACTACTTGCAGCGGAATAAGTACTCAAGAGTAAGCATAATAGAACAAAAGCATGGTCATCATGATGAAATGAAGACAAGCACAGAGTACAGAAAGCGTAATCACAGGATAACACAAGACGAAGACAAACAAACTGAAAAAACTGAACTGAGAAAATTGAGAATGTCTTCAGTCAAAGTCTTCAAACATAGATATGAACAAACACTCAACACAGTAATGAGGAAATGAAAGAGTTGAGGAAATAGAACCAGTAAGCTTGGTTAAGACAATGATTTGGTAGACCAGTTCCAACTACTGTCTCAGTTGTACATCTGCTTGGAGCGGCTGAGTATTAAACTCGAGGACACAGGTCCGGACACCCATTCGCCGAAAGCACGTAGCTCGGGACACCAAGTCCTCACCAGATTCTCCTTGAACTAAGGTCACATGCACCTCGTCCAATCACTCATGGTAAGTGTTCAAGCGACTTCCAAACCTTCACAAACTCGGTCACTCGGCGATCCACAATTCCTCTTGGATGCTCTAGACCATGACGCCTAACCGTCTGGAAGAAGCACAATCTTCAAAGGTAACAAGCGTCGGAACCACGCAGGATCAATCTCTTCAGTGATGCTCATTCACTTTGGGTTTGTAGATGTTTGGGTTTGGGTTTTCCTCACTTGATGATTTTCACTCAAAGTCCTCGGAGGACGGGATGCTCTCAAATGACAAGTGTCAGTTTCTCTCGGAGCAGCCCACCAGCTAGTGGTTGTAGGGGGCGGCTATTTATAGCCTGGGGAGCAGCCCGACATGATAAGACATAAATGCCCTTCAATGATATGACCGTTAGGTGGATAAGATATTTTGGAACAAACCGACGACAACACAAAGAATCTGGCCGGAAATTTGACTCTCAAATTCCTCGGGGCTATCATGATCCTCACTGTGTAGGCAATCCTGACCGAGAATTCCTAACTCCTCGGGCCAGATTAAATTCCTCGTGACCGTAAGAACTTCGCCTCTCACATCAAGAAATTGACCGAACTGTATGAGATTTCCAAAGGCTTCACTTTCGAAGGGATTGGTAGGTGTAGGATTTTGAGTTGAGCATCACATGGAAATTTTTCCTTAGTATTTCCTCAACCCCCTTTAACAGTACGGTGTTTCCTATGACTCAAGAAAGAGAAAACTAAACTACGAAAACAAAAGTCTTCACGCTTCTTGTTCCTTAAATGAATACCAAGTCTTCAAGGTCACACCAATTTCCGCACTTTCAAAGTCTTCAAAAAGTCTTCAGAATACCAAAGTCTTCAGGCGAAGAACTTCATTTTTAGGGGTCGACTTTCTCTGTAAATATCAAACTCCTCATAGACTTATAGACCTGTGTACACTCATAAACACATTAGTCCCTTAACCTATAAGTCTTCAATACACCAAAGTCACTAAGGGGCACTAGATGCACTTACAAATACATTTTTTGGTCGAACTTCAATTTCAAACGATTCCAATTCCAAGATCCAATATAACCGCATAGCCTATACCATGCCAATGCTTTTACCTTCAAAGATAAAGGAAAAACCCTTTTCATAACTTCATCCCCGGGTAAACCTGCAAGCTTGAACAATCCACAAATTTGTTCTACATATATCAAGTGCATATCAAGATGTTCAGTTCCATCTCCTGCATAAGGATTAGCTAGCAGTTGTTCTATCATACCTGAAGGGATTTCATATTCTATATTTTCAGTAGGTGCAGTGGGTTGAGGGGTAGCTAATTGTGGTTCCGTTCAAGGTGAAGATACCCCGAACAAACCCCTCAAAGGATTATTTTCCATAGTAACAAGTGACAATAAATTTCAGCACACTATATAAATGTTTCCTTACCAAATTCCACTTACCAAAGTCGCTTCACTCCCCGGCAACGGTGCCAGAAAATGGCCTTGATGACCCACAAGTATAGGGGATCAATTCTAGCTCTTTTCGATTAGTAAGAGTGTCGAACCCAATGAGGAGCAGAAGGAAATGACAAGTGGTTTTCAGCAAGGTAATGTCTGCAAGTGTTGAAATTGTAAGTAGCAGAGTAGTTTGATAGCAAGATAATTTTGTAACGAGCAAGTAACGCTAGTAGTAAAAAAAGTGCAGCAAGGTAGCCCAATACTTTTGAGGCAAAGGACATGCCAAAACGGTCTCTTATGATAAGCAAAGCGTTCTTGAGGGTACACGGGAATTTCATCTAGTCACTTTCATCATGTTGGTTCGATTTGTGTTCGCTACTTTGATAATTTGATATGTGGGTGGACCGGTGCTTAGGTGCTATTCTTACTTGAACAAACCTCCTACTTATGATTAACCCTCCTGCAAGCATCCGCAACTACGAGAAAAGTATCAAGAATAAACTCTAACCATAGCATTAAACTTTTGGATCCAATCGGTCCCTTACGGAATAGCGCATAAACTGGGGTTTAAGCTTCTGTCACTCTCGCAACCCATCATCTAATTGCTACTCCACAATGCATTCCCTTAGGCCAAAATATGGTGAAGTGTCATGTAGTCGACGTTCACATGACACCACTAAGGGAATCACAACATACATACGATCAAAATATCGAACACATATCAAGTTCACATGATTACTTGCAACATGATTTCTCCCGTGACCTCAAGAACAAAAGTAACTACTCACAAATGATAATCATGCTCAAGATCATAGGAGTATTAAATAGCATATTGGATCTAAACATATAACCTTCCACCAAATAAACCATATAGTAATCAACTACAAGATGTAATCAACACTACTAGTCACCCACAAGCACCAATCTATAGTTCCGGTAACCAGATTGAACACAAGAGATGAACTAGGGTTTGAGATGAGATGGTGCTATTGAAGATGTTGATGGATATTGCCCTCCCCAAGATGGGAGAGTTGTTGGTGATGATGATGATGATGATTTCCCCCTCCGGGAGGGAAGTCCCCCGAGCGGAATCGCTTCGCCGGAGGACAAAAGTGCTCATGCCCAAGTTCCGCCTTGAGACGGCGGCGCTCCGTACGATAAGTCTTCTCCTTATTTTTTACTAGGTCAAAACGACCTATATACCAGAAGATGGGCATCGGAGGTGGGCCTGGGTGAGCACAGCCCACCAGGGCGCTTGGGCTCCCTAGCGCGCCCAGGTGGGTTGTGCCCACCTGGTGGGCCCCCTCTGATAGTTATTTGCTCCAATAATTCTCAAATATTCGATAAAAAATCCTCGTGAAGTTTCAGCTCATTTGGAGTTGTGAAGAATAGGTAGCCCGACGTAGCTTTCCCCTAGCCGTTATAGGGTTTCGGAAAAAAGGGTTGATAACTCCCTTCATTTGCTTCCAATAGTTCAACCTATCCAGAAAAATTGTCGGCCTACGAATGTCGTTCCGATCCCTCCGGTTAGGAATATATATGGACAGATGAATTATGTGTTGCTTTTGTAGTTCCCAGTGAAGGATGATGCTGGGTCTATGCTGCATTTTATTTGTGGAATTCTCCCTCTATGTGTATACCTTGCATATCGTGAGAGAAGATGCGTTAGAATTACTCCAAAAAGCATTATTATGGATAAAAACATCATAAATAATAGTAAGAAAACATGATGAAAAATGGACGTATCAATGACGTCCTCGCCTTCTCGATTCAGCAAGAGGGGCGAAGTAGTAGATGAGTTCCGGCAGCACGACGACATGGTGATGGTTGGTGATGAAGAACAATCTCTGCAGGGCTTCGCCAAGCACTACAGAAACTAGAGAGGATAAACTAGAGGGAACATGGTTGTTGGCACACGGCTTGGTGAATCTTGATGTGTCTTGGGTGCTAGCCCTACCCCTCTATGTATATGTTGAGCCTCGGGGTCGAAACTTGGAGTAAAAGCCTCCCCAAAGTCGGTTTTTCCCGAAAGGCAAGAGTCCTTCTTGGACTCGAGGGCCAAACTCCAGGGTTCCTGGCGTCTGGACCTAGACTCTAGGGTCCCTGGCATCTGGCCCCTAGCCTCCACAAAACTTCCTTTTGCACTTTCCAAAAGCCTCGTTGGCTTTCCCCTTTGGCCCAAATAAAGTTCTTTCGTACCCAAACATTTCGGGAAACATCCGGAACCCCTTCCGGTGAATTTCGGAACCTTTCCGAAGATCAAACACTATTATCCCATATATCAATCTTTACCTCCGGACCATTCTGGAGCTCCTCGTCATGTTCGTGATCTCATCCGGGACTCCGAACAACATTCGGTCACCAACATACATAACTCATATAATACTATATCGTCAATGAATGTTAAGCCTGCGGACCCTACGGGTTCGAGAATGATGTAGACATGACCAAAACTCTTCTCCTTGTCAATAACCAATAGTGGGACCTGGATGCCTATATTGGTTCCTACATATTCCACGAAGATCTTTATCGGTCGAACCTTTATGACAACATACGTAATTCCCTTTGTCTGTCGGTATGTTACTTCCCCGAGATTCGATCATCGGTTTCTGCATACCTAGTTCAATCTCGTTACTGGCAAGTCTCTTTACTTGTTCCGTAATACATCATCTCGTAACTAACTCTTTAGTCATTTGCGTGCAAGCTTATGATGTGTATTACCGAGAGGGCCCGGAGATACCTCTCTGATACTCGGATTGACAAATCCTAATCTCGATCTATGCCAACTCAACAAACACCTTTGGAGATACCTGTAGGGCATCTTTATGATCACCCAGTTATGTTGTGAAATTTGGTAGCACACAAGGTATTCCTCTGGTATCCGGGAGTTGCATAATCTCATAGTTGAAGAAATATGCACTACTGCAGGATGCCGCTAACGCGACACTACAATGAGAGACCCTTTGACGAAACTGTGTGCGATGTAATAATCACAAACGGTGATGTAAAAAAGTCGTCAAAAAAGGTGCAAAATGTTTGTGATGGAGGATGCATCAAACATGGTTCAGATTTTAGTTACGTGTGCGATGCAGGGCATACGGTTTAGTTCAATTAACTGTTTGCGATGATGAGGAACAAAAGAAATAGGCAGCCAGATGAAGGTTTGTGCGATATACAGCATACGGTTCACTAAGATGAATTGTGTGTGACTAGGCAACACAATGGAAACGGTTCAACTGAAGAAGATGTGTGTGATACGCGGCAAACAGGTCCGTAATCAGAAATGTATGCGAAGACCAATAATAACATAGACGATTGCTGCTAATAAGCTGTGTGATTTTCTTTGTCTACAGAAGAATAACATGTATAAGGACTTGATTCGATAAACAGATTGAACATCGAATTACATATGTGGCTAGTACACACATGACCTTTGCACACTCGAAAGTACATTCCAAAATGCCTATGAAACTCAAATAATGTATAAAAAGGCAGAACGGACCATGATTAATTTCATATTTTAGGACGACACTACTATATATAGTTGCATGTTGCCTCTGTAAAATAAACACTACAAAAAAAAGACACATCCATGACATTTTGGGCCGAATGAAAATATTTTGTGTCATACTTATGACACTTCTATGACGATAATTGTGACAAAACCCAATATCATCATAGATGTGGTGGGGTCCTACTTCTATGACAAAAAATCATGACAGAAAATGGGCTTTTCGACCTGGGCGGGCCGGAACGCAGCTGCATGACATTCTTTGGGCCGTCCACGACGGGAAAAACCGTGGTAGAAGCGAGGGCGAGGAAAATATCGGGGTGTTCCCGGTTAGGGTGGGTGGTCGGGGCGAGCGATGCGCGTTTCTCTCGTACACGCACGCGCGTGGGTGCGAGGCGTTGGGCTCTAACTGAACCCGATCAATTGCACTTCAGGCTACACGTTACTGAACCCGAGCGATCGATCCATGGCTGTTAACTGAACCCGATCGAGCGATTCGTTCGCTACTGCTGCTAACTGAAGCCGATCGATGCTGCCTCTGGATAGACAGTGAGTGTTGCTGGGGGGTTTGGATGAACAGTTCCCGGTGGGGGTGGATGAACAGGACCCCGTGGTGTTGCCTCTCGATGAACAGGACCCCGATCGATCGAGCGGTTGGGGCTGGATGAACAGGACCCCGTGGAGGGCAGGATGAACAGGACCACTCCGTGGAGGGAAGGATGAACTGGACCTCCCCGTGGAGGGCAGGATAAACAGTAGACGGTGGAGGGCTGGATGAACAGTAGCCCGTGGAGGGGTAGTTGAACAGGAGCCCGTGGAGAGGGCTGGTTGAGCAGTAGCCGGTGGAGTAGCGCGCGGTGTAGGCTGGATGAACAGGAGCCCGTGGATGAACAGTCGCAGGTGGAGGCTGAAGGAGGTCGACGGTGGATGAACAGTAGCCCGTGGAGGCTGGAGGGGGTCGACGGTGGAGATGAATAGTATCCTGTGGAGACCCGTTTTGCGGTACGCCACACCCCTCACGATGAACAGGACCCCCGTTTCGACCGTAGCGCTCCAACACAAGTCCGTTTCCTCTGTTTTGCGGTACGCTACACCCCTCCCGATCAACAGGACCCCCGTTTCGACCGTAGGAGGTCCGTTTCCTCCGTTTTGTGGTACGCCATACCCCTCTCGATGAAAAGGATCCCGTTTCGTACGTGGCCGGTCGAACACAAGGCCGTTTCCTCTGTTCTGCAGTACGCCAGGCCTCGTTTCCATCGGCTGTTCCATCCAAGCCCTCCTGATGAACACGATGACGCATTCCGTTCCGACCCAGCCGGTTGGCTCCCCATGAACACGACGACGACGCTGTTTCTCTGTTCCGACCCAGCCAATGTACACGAGCCCTGGCCGTACGTATGCGTGAGTAGGCGTTCGAGACCCCGCTCGTATGTACGTACGTGGCCGTATTTACTTTCTTGCACCCTGGCTATATGTATGTGTACATGCTACGTGCGCGCCTCTACTACGACCCGTGCGCGCCTCTACATAGACCGGTATGTACGTACGTTCGTGACCAGAATGACAACGCCACGTGCGCTTCGACCAGTGGGTCTGACCGCCGTGCACTTCCTTGCGTGCGAAGATGTAGCTGGTGGGTCCCAGCAGTCAGGGGGGCGAATCGTTTTTTTTGCCCGGGCGCACTTCCTTGCGTGCGAAGATGTAGATGGTGGGTCCCAGTAGTCAGGGGGAAATGTTTGTTTCGCGAAATACCGTGGCCCGTCTGGTGGGTCCCCGCTGTCAGGTGGAGGAATAATTATTTTGCACGTAATAAGGAGGCACTTCCTTGCTGCGGCCATGGACCCAGCTGTCAGCCTCTCCACGTACAGTCCACGTCCGGTGGAAGCCATTCCTTGACCACTTTGACCATGCCGCGCCGAGAGCACCAGGGTGGTGGACGATGGCGAGACCTAGGAAGGGGACGACGCGGAGCCGGGGAAGACGCGGTAGTGGATGCCCACGCGTAGAGGTGTACGAGGGTTCACTGGTTCGCTGCGGTGTGAGGCTGCCGTCGCAGCAGAATAACAGGGGGTGTGGGTGAGTAGAGGGATGGCCTGGCCAGCGGTGGGAATAGTAGGGGCGGTGAGGCCTCATGGCAAAGACAACCGCCACGGGAGGCAGGAGCATGCGCACGACCTGCGCTGCTTTGGGCGGCTGGAGCAACAAGACCAGAGGTTGAAGAAGCACTACGGCCGTTGGATGGACATCGTACGGTCACTTGGAGCTAGAATCGTTCATATTGACTAAGTTGACAAAGCACTCCATCCCCGTCAACTTAGTAGGCCCACAAGTCAGCCTCCCACCAAGGTGGGTCCCAACTAGCAGGGGGAGTATTCATTTTTTTGTGCGTAATAAGGAGGCACTTCCTTGCGTGCAAAGATATAGCTGGTGGGTCCGACCTGTCAGCGGGGGGAACGTTTTTTTCACGAAATACAGAGGCCCTTCCGGTGGGTCCCAGCTGTCAGGTGGAGGAATCATTATTTTGCGCGTAATAAGGAGGCATTTCCTTGCGGCGGTCAGGACCCGGCTGTCGACCTCTCCACGCATGATCCACTTCCGATGGTGTCGTTCGTTGACCATGTTGACCACTCTGCACCGAGCGCATCCAAGGTGGTGGACGACGGCGAGGCCCCGGAGTAGAGTCACAGACGGAGAGGTGTACGAGGGTTAACTGGTTTTGGTGCGGTGTGGTTCGGCAGTCGATGGAGAAGAACAGGAGGTGTGGAGGGGTGGTGGGATGGCCTGGCCAACGATGGAGTAGCGCTTCACAGCAAAGCATGCTAAGCAGAGCTGCTAGCAGCAAGAGGCGGGAGCAGGTGGTCCTGGCGGCGCTGGAGGAAGAAGACGAGAGATTGAAGATGGATGCCGGTCGTTGGATGTAAATCCAACGGCTAACGATGTCAGAATCATTTGTTGACTAAGTTGACAACG
The DNA here is from genome assembly GCA_021605145.1 of Aegilops bicornis. Lineage (NCBI taxonomy): Eukaryota > Viridiplantae > Streptophyta > Magnoliopsida > Poales > Poaceae > Aegilops > Aegilops bicornis. The sequence continues at coordinate 379,529,258 of CM038669.1, read as the reverse complement.
GCTTGCATCATCTTCGGCCTATTGGCCCACATTTCAGCCTCCAAAAATGTGGCACGTATTCAACCCATTTTTTCAGAATTTACAGTCTTTTTTTTGCGGGGTAGAATTTACAGTCCATTTGATCTCTTTTTTTTGAATTACAGTCCATTATTTTGGCTGGGCGAACAAATAATGTAGCGTCCATGCGGCCCATTTCTGTTTTTCGTAAAAAATTACAGGACATTTGCACTTTCTCGAAATACACGATTTTGCTGGGCTAATTCTAATTATAATGTTAGGGTGGGCGCAGCAATGTTATCAAAAAATAAACAGGGGCTGAGCATTTTGTTATATATATATATATATATATATATATATATATATATATATAAATAATAAGTGATTTATTATTACATTGGTTCTTAAATCTTACCAAGCTTTTGTACACAATCACTGTGATTTTCGTTGCCAAAAAAAAATCCAGAATTTTATTGTTAAGAAATTATTTTTATAAGTTAACAAGATGTGGGATATTGTTTTTTACATATGTAAGTATCACATTAAATATATGATGACAATAACAATAATATATAATAACATATAAAATAATTTAAATATATATAATATAGTTAGAAGGGAAACATAAGTTGGACCAGGCATTTCTATTCTTATATAGAAAAATAGAACAAACCTCTGCGTTTTCTTCAAAAAAATACACAAATTGGGCTGCCGATGTTTCAGGAAAAATAAAACCTCCGATGGGAGGTCCATAGGCCGGTCGATACATGACGACCCTCATGAAAATACAAACAGCCTTATAGACCTCCCATCCGAGGACGTAGGCTGCGCATGTTAAAAAAGAAAGTCTAGACTGGGCAGCCCAAAACCCAGCTGATACTTGCTGCCCTAGTGATAATAAATGATACCTACCAGCTCCCCTGCTTCGTTGTGAATTTATCTCCTATAGTAACTACGTTGAAGCACCTAAATAAATGTAACTATGTTTACAAACCCGTGGGCCCCATCGTCAGTATAGCATTAGGAGGTATTTTTTCAATGAGGCACTTGCTTATGCGTCTGACCATAGACTGGTGGGTCCCATTGTCCGCCTCTCCACGCATGCCCTCTCCAGATTCCTCTTGTTTGTTCAGCATGTTCACAACGGTAGACAACGGCTCGCGGTGAGCGGACAAAGGCGCAGGAGGAGATCCGACAACCTTTGGAAGTGCCTTATTAGTAATGAAACAACTGAACTAGCCCATAGCCGGGTGACACTACCCGACAGCTGTTCCGCCCGGGTTCGATTCCACCTATGCAGAGAAAATATCTCCAATTCTTTTGCCTCTACCTTTATTGACATGTGGGTCCCAATTGTCATCTACGCACACCACGTCCTACACTTGCCAAAACTTCATCCCTCGTTTTCTCTGTTTTTCGCACACTCGACATTGTGGTGGGCATTTTGAAAATAGCACATCTTTTCGACTGTGCATCATATGAAGATGTGCTATGCATGAATGTTGATCAGCATGATGTTAACTGGCTGGTAGTTCCAGTTTTGACCATGAATAAAACTTCCAGCATGATGTTAACACTGTTTGAAAAGGCCGTGTTAATATAAATGCTCTGCCTCTGAAAGTTGCAGTTTCTTATCTGGCCCGAACTTGGAGTTTCTTATCTGGCCCGAACTTGGAGTTTCTTATCTGAAATTGAAACTTGCGCTTTCTTCTCCGAGAATCACATTGTCTACACTTTTATACTCCTATGAAACTACATTTTAAGTGCTAAAATAGATCTTTAGAATTCATAAAATACTTCATATGCTCAATACTGCAAATCTGAAATTCAAAAGACATTCATATCTGAAAGTAATCTCAAATACACAACACAAAACACAATTCACAACCTGCAAATACTAACAACCCTAAGCTCCTCTTGACAATTCACAACCTGCCCGATTGGTCTGGGGGGGGGGGCAAATCCCTCCTATTCCTCGGTGGCAGACAACCGCCCCGTGAGACGATGTGAACGGCGAGGGAGAGGCTGGCGGGGAAGCGTCGTCGGGTCAATTGTTTTTCTCCTCTTGCAGTTGGGTTTGGTCAACGAAGACTCCACCGGCTCGCTCTGGCACGTCACCCTCACAAACGGCACCCTGTAGATGCTCGATCCTTCAATCTCTGGTGGATGCTCCATCTGGGATCGATACTCCCACCACCGCTCCCTCACGATCGGATTCGGTGAATTTGTTTGCTCCATGGCCCAGAGGAGCAGCATGTACTCCCGCACGACTCCCTCCGGGAGTATTGCCGCCTTTTATCTCTGTTGCAGATATTTGGCCATGGATGTCGCCGTTGCCGCTAGTTGGTCCTTGTTGTCAAACCAATACTGTATCTCCAACATCCTAGCTAGCTGCACAGTGTCGCGGTCTGCAATCCTCACGTATCGGTTGTACTCCTCCAACGATCTACTTCTCCAAAGCACCTTCACTCGCCGACGGTGGTTTTTGAATGGAAGAGGAGAGGAGCAGCACTAGTTTTGGTTTAGAACGGGAGAGGAGCAACGCTGGTTTTGGATTGGAACAAGAGAGGAGGGGTGGTGGTTTTGAAATGGAAGAGGAGAGGAGCGGCGCTGGATTTAGATTGGAACAGGAGAGGAGCGGCGGTGGTTTGAGAGGAGAAGAGCGGAAGAGCGGCGCTGGTCTTGGAAGTTTTTTTCTTTTGCATATTTTGGGTCAAAGTTTGACCACGTACTGTATTTGACAAGCAAAACATGAAAGCATGTCACCAAAAATTGTATCGTTTGGTTCGTATCTGAATGTACTTTCAAATTATATTATTTTTGCAATGTATAACATATATTTTATTTGCGAAAAAATCATGGTCAATTATGACCCGGAATAAAAGGGAGACTAGTTAATGTGGGGTCGCCTTTCTTAATTGAAGGGTAAATTGATTTTGATTTTGATCCAGTCACAGCGCGCCAGCCCTCTTGTCCAATCCTAAATCACTGCCGCACGCTCCTCTCCCTCTTCTCCATTCCAAAACCACCGTCTCGCCTCTCCCTCTTCTCCATTGCAAAACCACCTCCTCTCTCCTCGGTCGAGGATCCCCTGACGTAGCCCATCCTGCCATTGAGACACTGACACATGGGTCCCACCAAGCCTTGGGGCCCACCTGTCAGCGACCAAAAGGCAGGGGAACCTCTCCTCTCCATCATCTCCATTCCAAAACCACTGTCTCGCCTCTCCCTCTTCTCTATTGCAAGACCACCGTCTCTCCTCCCATCTTCCAAAGCTAGCACCGGACCACTCAGAAGGACATCTATGGAGGGGATGCAGCAGCGAATCTGGCAGATCGCCGGTGGCGACTAGGCAAAGTTAGCCCAGTTGAAGGAGATCCTTACTTGGTTTGACAATGAGTGGGAGATTTCAAGGACGATGAGGGCCATGTGGCAATGTATGCGAAATAGCGAGATGACGGTGATGTACTCCTCGACGGCAGTCACGCCGCAGTCCTTCAAGTTCATCGAGTATCTCCTCTGGGCGATGGAGCAGATAGATTCTCCCGAGACGAAATTCAGGCAGAGGTGGTGGGCGTACAGTCGAAGGTCGAGCACCCAGAGGATAAGCAATCGATCGAGTACGGTGTGCCGTTCGTGAGGGTGCAGAGCCAGCCGGATCCACTGGAGTATTCTTTCTACCACCACAAGAGGAGGCCGGTTGGCGCGACGTCACTTCCCCGCTGTTCTCCACAGTTCCCTCGACGCTCGCCTCGTTTCAACAGCGTCGGTATGGTTTAAGGTAAGCTTCGCACTAACCTAATCTTCCATCTGCTCATGCTTACAACCAGTGTGGCAACTAATAAAAATCATGCTTACAATCAGTCTCCGAGTACTACGCCAATCACCCTAAAATAGCTCTGGACCTTTGGGTCAAAGTTGTGACACTGTGTACAAATAAAGAAAAATAGATTGGTGCTTCTTTCAGAAAAGAGTACACCCCTAGAAAACTGCCAATATAAGCTACTAGTATTTTTTTAAGTCTAAGCTACTAGTATTTGGTTAGAGGATTTGCTGCCGAGAAAGATTCGTCCACAGTGAGCGCCACAGATCCCACTGATGGTGGTGGATGCCAATGCTTAGATGGAGCAGGGTTGGTGTCGGTAATTTTTACTTGGCACCTCACACTCTGCATATATGCCGGTTCCATCCGTACATTTGTGCAGTTCCACCAAAATGCAGCTGAATAACCCTGTTTGCACAGATAATGAAAAGGCGTGATTAGATTATAGTGGCACTAGTTGATGAAACATACACTAATAAACAGAAGAAAATATTACATCATACTGGAAATCGACCCAAGTCTCCCAGATACACCTTCCGCCAAAGTGATGAACATCGGTGTACATCGGTAGTAGAAGGAGGGCCTTGAGACATTCAAATCTCTATTTTTGTGCAGATCAACTAAAATTAAGCACCCCAGTTTGCAGAAACACTTAAACATTAACAATGGGACTGGTTGATGAAACATACATTAACAAAGATAAGCACTTTCTTTATCTACATTGGAAATGAAATGATAGAGAGGACACTCGCTCTATTTTAACTGTATTATTACTTCATTTTATCAGTGACACTAGGGTCGAGCAGGTGGCAAACGAGGTGTACCGTGCGGCCATAAGGATGAAGGCCGGGGGTGCTTAGACTGGGATGTTGAAGCTGGCTCTTTCAGTCCCTATCTTCCCCCTGATGATTCTGTGGTAGCATTTGGGTTGTAATCCAAACTTGGTCGAGCTGGTGCTGCGTCCCTGTCGGTGTCAAAACCGGCGCATCTCGGGTAGGGGGTCCCGAACTGTGCGTCTAGGCGGATGGTAACAGGAAACAAGGGACACGATGTTTTACCCAGGTTCGGGCCCTCTTGATGGAGGTAAAACCCTACGTCCTGCTAGATTAATATTGATGATGTGTGTTACAAGAGTGGATCTACCACGAGATCAAAGAGGCTAAACCCTAGAAGCTAGCCTATGGTATGATTGTTGTTCGTCCTACGGACTAAAACCCTCCGGTTTATATAGACACCGGATAGGGTTAGGTTTACACAGAGTCGGTTACAATGGTAGGAGATATACATATCTGTATAGCCAAGCTTGCCTTCCACGCCAAGGAAAGTCCCATCCGGACACGGGACGAAGTCTTCAATCTTGTATATTAATAGTCTTGGAGTCCGGCCGATGATTATAGTTAGGCTATCCGGACAACCCCTAGTCCGAACTCCTTAGTAGCCTCGAACCAGGCTTCAATGACGCATTTAGTCCGGGCGCGCATATTGTCTTCGGCATTGCAAGGCGGGTTCTTCCTCCTAATAATTTATAGAAGATTGTGAACACCAGGATAGTGTCTGGCTCTGCAAAACAAGTTCCACACAACCCCTAGTCTGAAGCTTGTGACGGACCCGCCACCAGAGGGCAAGGAGCATCGCACGCCCGAGATGTATTATAAGAGTGTGCTGAAGGGCGCCCGCACTATTGCGGGTGAGTGCTCCAAAGATGTGATATTTGAGTAGACTCGCATTTTGTTATCCTGTGCGCTGAAAACTTAGTTCATATGCGCTAAGCAACGCTTGTTAATTTAAAATATTACCTTCTGTGCGGCTGTTTATCAAATCTGAGAGATGGCAAGTCTTCGCCTTCAGCCCCCATGCCACAGTCTTTGGGGTGTTCGGGATAAACTTGAGCGCTCTTGTTCCCATTTTGGGTCCATCTAAGGAGGCGCTCAACACAGTGAACAAGGCAACCGGACTTATAATGGTTGAACACTCTCACTTAGCCATAGAATTCTATAATTTTAAATTTCGGTAAGCCCCTAGTCTTCGGAAGGCGAATTTGGGGCGCTATCCACGCCTTGGCCAGACAAGATCCGGCTCCTCGCTCTAAGCGGCATAAGTCTTTAAGGACTCGCAAAAACCTCTCGAACAGCGACGGTCTCGCCTCATCATGACGGTCAGTTTTAGCTTTCTCCACCGAGGCGTTAACCCACCGAATCGGGCGGAATCAAGTGGTTCTCTGGTGCTACCTTAGCCGATATAATGAATGTAAGGTACCAAAACCCGGAGCCGGCAAACCCAACTATTGACCCAAGACATGATTCGGAGCCGATGCATATAGTGCTATAAGTTCGGGGTGCCGCACTTGTGAAAGTGTTCGGACTCATCATACCGTAATGCGGGGAACATAAGCCCTGGTGTATATTAGCCGTACCAAAGTGTACGGATGCAACATGTCGTGAATGAACATATGTATGAAAAAGAAATGCAATTATAAGAAAAAAGGTGCTGCATTGTTTTATTCAATAAGTGCTGCTACGAATGCAGAACGATACAAATAGTGCAATAAGCAAGGTATGAGACTGTTAAACATGTCCCCCTCTAGGGGTAGGCTGCAGATAGGTGTATGAAAATGCTCGTAATGGAGACCACCTGTATATTCGTTGTAGCCTTTATCCTTCCCTGGCTGTTGCATCGTGAGTCTGGCAGTCTGCTGCCAGACGGGGCTTCGACAAACGGAGTCCTGTGGGTAAAAAGTAAAAGGTAAAAGAAAAGAAAAGGAACGACACACTTGAGAGCCCCTCGTGTGGTTGAGCATGATGCTGGTTTATCGTGGTCGTGCCCTCTCCCCATGCCCATGGTATCTTGAGCGTAATGGTGTACCACGAAGGACCTGCTTTGACGTTTCGCAGGGGCTGGGGTTGAGCCGCATCGCTACGCTGCGTGCTTTGAACGTGCTGGTGGTCTTGTTGTAAGTTACTCGGTGGCGCTTTTGTCCGGCCGCTTAACGGCCGGACTCGAGAATTGCCTTAAGAGGCTGCATTGCACTTCTGCCGCGAGTGCCGCTGTATGTTCCTCCGTGCGGAGAGAACGTTCAGTGTTTCCGTTGACCTTAATGACTCCTCGAGGGCCTGGCATCTTGAGCTTGGGGTATGCGTAGTGCGGCACCGCGTTGAACTTTGCAAACGCGGTACGTCCGAGCAAGGCATGATAGTCATTGCGGAACGGGACTATGTCGAAGATTAACTCCTCGCTTCGGAAGTTATCCGGGGATCCGAAGACCACTTCGATGTAATTGAGCTCGCATAATTGGCTTCTACACCTAGTATGACGCCTTTAAAGGTCGTTTTGGTAGGTTTAATCCTTGAGGGTCTATGCCCATTTTGGCGCCTGTATCCCGGTAAAGCAGGTTCAGTTGCTGCCGCCGCCCATCGGGACTCTGGTTAGGTGAAATCCATCGACGATTGGGTCTAAGACTAGTGCGGCGAATCCTCCGTGGCGGATCTTTGGTGGGGTGGTCCTTCGGTCAAAAGTGATCGGGCAGGAGGACCATGGATTGAACTTCGGGCAACCGGCTCCATCGCGTAGACATCCTCGAGTGCACGCTTCCGCTCCCTTTTGGGTATGTGCGTTGCGTATATCATGTTCACCGTCCGCACTGTGGGGAAAACCTTCATCCTCTATTGTTCGGGCGTTGGGTCTCGTCCTCGTCATCGCTTATGCAGCCCCTTGTCATTGTTTTCGCAATTAACTTGCCTGCCTGTTGAATACCCAACAGTCCCTGTTGGTGTGGTTAACTGGCTTTTCGGGGTGCCGTATCCGCACAAGCGGTCGAGTATTCGGTCCAAATTGGACGGACCGGAGTAGTTCTTTTGAATGGCTTTTTCCGCTGACCGGGTTTAGAGCCTCACGAATCCGGCATTGACTGTCGTATCCTCAATATTGTCGCCGTTAATGCGGTGTTTGTTTTTGTTACGACGCGGCCTGCCATTTCGGTCCTTGAAGTCCGGACTGCCAGAATTTTTGCTGAGGTTGTTGGTGCGTGCTAGCCAGCTGTCCCCACCCACGCAGAAGCGGGTCATGAGTGATGTGAGGGCTGCCATGGATTTCGGCTTTTCCTGTCCTAGGTGAAGGGCAAGCCACTCGTCGCGGATGTTATGCTTGAAGGCCGCGAGGGCCTCCGCGTCTGGACAGTCAACGATTTGGTTTTTCTTGGTTAAGAACCGTGTCCAGAATTGTCTGGCCGATTCGTCTGGCTGCTGAATTATGTGGCTTAGGTCATCAGCGTCTTGTGGTCGCACATAAGTGCCCTGGAAGTTATCGAGGAATGCGGCTTCAGGTCCTCCCAGCTCCCAATTGACTCTGCTGGCAAGCTGTTGAGCCAATGTCGGGCTGGTCCTTTAAGCTTGAGGGGGAGGTATTTGATGGCGTGAAGATCGTCACCGCGGGCCATGTGGATGTGAAGGAGATAGTCTTCGATCCAAACCGCGGGGTCGGTTGTGCCATCGTAGGATTCAATATTGACGGGTTTAAACCCTTCGGGGATTTGATGATCCATTACTGCCCTGCGTGAAGCATAAGCGGGTGTGTCGCGCCTCTATCGGGCGATATCATGACGGAGCTCAAAAGAGCTTGGTCTGCATTTTGTTCGCCCGCCGGACTTATCAGGTCCCGCGCGACGGTTGTCGTCACGTACCGTGGGGAGCCCACGCGATCCGTAGATCGATCTTGATTGTCTTGCCTTGTCCTCCAATATATCTTGCAGGTCCGGAGCGTTCCCCTTTGGCCGTGTGATTTTTGAGCGATGCCGGGGTACGGTTCTAGTGAAGGGCCTAGAGGCCTCTCTGTCGCGACCACGGGGTGGTCGGTCAGCCGTATTGTCTCCTGGTGATGCGGGTTCGTAAGCCTCCTCCTCTAATCGGGGGAGCAGCTTGCGTTTAGGGTAGCTTTTGGAGGGGCGTTCGAGCTCATGCTCTTCGGCCGCGAGGACTTCAGTCCATCCGTCGGCTAGCAGATCCTGATCAACTCTAAGCTGTTGCTGCTTTTTCTTGAGGCTGTTCGCCGTGGCCATAAGCATGCGTCTAAAACGCTCTTGTTCGACGGGATTCTCAGGCACGCATTTAATTCATCGTCGTCGAGGCTTGCTTCGTCTCCGGAGGGAGGCATATAATCCTCTACCTCTTCTTCGCCGCTCTCGTGAGGGCTGCCGTCTCCATCTTCCCCGCTACCGGATCTTGCTGGAGTGGATTGTCTTCGCATTGTCCGGTGTATTGTTGTCTCCGGTGCGGAATCTTCATTCTTGCTGTGGCGGGATTTAGAGCGGCGCCGCTGACGCCGGCGCTTTGGTTGCTTCATGGAGGGGTCATCCTCCGTTGTTCCATCGCCGTTCCCATCTTTTGGGATTTCCACCATGTATATGTCAGATGACGAGGTGGCCTTCCAAAGGCTCTGTAGGCGCTGGGTCTTGGTAAATCTCCGCCTGCCGTCCATACCGTCGATGTCTTCGTAGTCGTAGTCTAGCATGTCGGTTAGATCGTCGACAGTGGCTACCAAGTGGGTGGTGGGTGGGCGTTGAATTTCTTCGTCGTCCGCATCCCAACCTTCCTGTCCGTAATCCGGTCAGGGCTCTCCGAATAAAGAGAGAGACTTTAGTGAATTCAAGATGTCGCCAAAGGGCGAGTGCTGAAATATGTCCGCGGCAGTGAACTCCATGACGGCCGCCCAATCGGATTCGATTGGCAAGGGCGTGGAGGGTTCGGAGTCCGGAGAGGAGTCCGGGACCATGGAGTGGAGGTCTTCGCAAAGGACAGGGATGGAGTTCGGCTCGATCGCCATAGAGATTAAAGCCCCCGAGGCGGTGTCCAACCACTCGTCCTTGATCGGGGAATCCGGCTCCGGATTACGGGTCGGAGCGGATGCGAGTGCTGCCTCCAGGGCACTGTACGGCTGCAGAGCTAGATCATGCCCATCGAGGCGGTCTGGCGGCGCTTGGGCTGTGGCTCGAATCCGTCGAAGATCAAGTCTCCGCGGATATCGGCCGTATAGTTTAAACTTCCGAATCTGACCGACGGCCAGGGCGTAGCTTCGATCTGCTCGGATGGCCGAGCGAATTGGCCCGCAGCAAAGCCGCCGAACACGAAGATCTGTCCGGGAGAAAAGTCTCACCTGGACGCGTGCGTTGTTGATGATCGAAGGAGCCATCGGGCCCATCGTTGGCGACACGAGGAACTCTCAATGAAAGCACCAATGTCGGTGTCAAAACCGGCGGATCTCGGGTAGGGGGTCCCGAACTGTGCGTCTAGGCGGATGGTAACAGGAAACAAGGGACACGATGTTTTACCTGTGTTCGGGCCCTCTTGATGGAGGTAAAACCCTATGTCCTGCTAGATTAATATTGATGATGTGTGTTACAAGAGTGGATCTACCACGAGATCAAAGAGGCTAAACCCTAGAAGCTAGCCTATGGTATGATTGTTGTTAGATCCCTACGGACTAAAACCCTCTGGTTTATATAGACACCGGATAGGGTTAGGGTTACACAGAGTCGGTTACAATGGTAGGAGATCTACATATCCGTATCGCCAAGCTTGCCTTCCATGCCAAGGAAAGTCCCATCCGGACACGGTACGAAGTCTTCAATCTTGTATCTTCATAGTCTTGGAGTCCGGCCGATGATGATAGTTCGGCTATCCGGACACCCCCTAGTCCGGAACTCCCTCAGTCCCCCTACCTGCCTAGCTTATGTGGCGAACTTGTCTCCTGCTAGTACTCGGTCCGTTCTAGTAGTAGTTGCATAACTTCCCGTTTACTCTGAGATGTTGTCGGATAATGGTACTCTATGGTTGGGTTTCTTTAATGAAATCGGAGGGAACCCCCTCTTTTGATATATAAAAAACAGTGGCACTAGCGGTGCCACATTGCCTCAAATTAATAGTGCCACTAGATAAGGTGCAAAATAATAACATTACTGCTTTATCATGGCAGTGCCAAAACAGTAGCACAAGTGCAGGATCAACATGCAGGATCTTTGGCAAACGGTCAGAACAAAAAGGAACATACCTCGTGATGGGAACCATATCTGCGGTCAATGCCATCATAGAGGGGACGACACCAGTCACCAACATGGATGATTCAATTCATGGGACCTTTTAGTGCAGTTCACCTAAAATGAAGCAATGTCCCATGAGCTAGCAGCTTCTTCTTTTTTAAGAAAAGGGCTCTAGCCCCGGTTCCATTTCCATCAGAAAACGAAACCCACAGAGCTTCTTCATTAGTTGCAATAAAATTGAGCAACATCAAGGTTGGTCGTTAAGCTCCTGGAGAGTAGGCGGACCAGGACAGTTACATCTCTAACGAAAAGAAGCAACTTATCTTAATGGGAAATTTAGCAGGACATGAAAAAAAGTGCCATTGATTCATATTACTGGAGGCATTACATTGAAAACAACATTGTTTTAACGTGACCTTACTTCTAACAGTGCGACTGCTACATTTTACCAGTGGCATTACATAAGAGCGGCTCGAGGCAACAAACATCAGAAGAGGATATCGGGGTTGGCCCCATTTTTGTTTGGTATATAGCCACCTTATACTATGTGAGGCTAGCAAATCTAGTGCTGGACTTACTCTGTTGACTTGTCCCCCAGTCCCCACTTTCTTTCCCTTTTCAACCAATAGATCGGGTTTATTTTGAGTTTGTACTGCGTTCTTATTTCCTTATTAGACCTAGAGACCAGTTGGATAGCCAGTCTCTGCTACTTTTCGCCCCCATTATTTCCTCTTTCGACCAAGTCCTAGATTCAGGTAAAAAATCTTCCCCCACCCCCACCCCTTTCTTCCTTGTTTGAACCAAGTACTACTAGATTCGAGTGCATGAGCTAGTTTTACCTCTTAACAGTAAAAAATTAGGTGGTTTTCGAACAACCGATCGATCCTATCTACACGAGGGGGCCTGAGAAAAAGTAAAAGATACAAATGCAGTGACGTCAAGAGCTCGGGAAGTAGAGCAAGGCCGGTTTTGAAGGAAGTTATACCTGAGGGTTGCCGGGATATCGCTAGGTGGGCGGCGGGAGGCCTGATCTGCCCACACTACGACAGCGAGGAAGAAGGGGTGGGAGGCCCTCCCTCGCCAGTGATGCTTGGGAGAGAATGGCAAGGCACGCTGATCGGGACGCGCCGACAGTGGGTAAGAGCCGTCACCGAGGACGACCGCGTGAACGTTGCACCTTCTCACCTTCCCCGGCGGAGAGGATCCGGCTAGATCTGTGACCAGCGGTAAGTAGAGAGAGAGAGTGAGGCCACCGCTGTCGTTTTTAGATCTGGAGAGGACGAGACAGTGTGAAAAGAGCAACACTAGCAAGCAAGCGCGGAGGCTCCTTCCTATATAGTGGAGTACTAGTTTTCTTTTGTCTACCGGCCAGAGCCGGCTTGACCTCGGCAATGATTGTCGAGAAGTCTTCATGCACGTGCCCCGGAGGCGCAGTTGTCGTCATTTTGATTTGAAGCACCGAATTAAAACATAAAACACGAAAAAATGCCACATGACAAGAAATCATAACCTCACTGCCCAAAGGAGACATGATGAATCCCGACGGACAAACTAGACAAGGATCAAAGCTCAAATTAAAGATAAACTCGTAGAAAAGGGGTCCGTCAATAGATGTCCTAATTAACATAGCCGGCTTGACCTAGATGGAAGCCGAGTAGTCTTCGTGCATGTGCCCCAATGACTAGCCCAACTCAATTGTCGCTGTTTAACCCTCGCAGTGATCCGAAGCACATGACACCTAATTTTGCGAGATGACAAGAAACCTTTTTTTAGATTTCTCACCAGAACTACAGCCCTGTACAACATAGCCTCCATGATATGTAAACGATAGCCAATCCAGGCGTGTCTGCTGGAGTCTGGTCACATGCATGGACGAACTGATCTTCCATGTCTTGCAGGGATCGTCCAGGTACCAAGGTGGAGTATGTGCTTCTATTAAATCAGCCGACTTGCGGGCCGGGGAATGTGCCTATGGTCGGTTGTCAATTGCGGTCCCACATGTGTGTGCAAACGCAATATGACACACGTTCCATTCGGAGAGCGGCGTGCCAGACCAACCGACCGTATGGGGTGCGACACGAACACGACGGGCGTGCTGTATACTCCGTACATGTGTACCGCCGTTTTCTTGAGGCTTTGCTCCATGGCGCAATCCATGGATACAAAATTAGTATACTGTACTATTTAAAAGTCGAGGGCGAGGCCTGGTGATTTGACAGTGAGTTACTGCTGGACAGGCGGGGCCTGGTGATTTGACTTGCCATTATCATTTTAACTGCAGCGCTATGACCGGCTTGAGTCTCCCGATTCCCGACCACCTCCATACAGGTGCCTCTCCCGATGCCCCACCATGTAGAGGCTGGCTCTTGCTTGAAAGCCCACTCCTCTACTTTTTCCTTGCTTCTTTCCCCCACATATGCAAAAATGCCATGTAAAGCGGGCTTATAGCCCACTATTGTACTTGATCCTACAGGTGCTAAGCCTGCCACATAGGCAAAAATTCTGATGTGGCAAGTTAATTAAGAAGAGAGAGACTAGTTTGGTGACCCCAGGAAGAAACGGTGCTAAGCGCGTGTACCTAGATGAACCAAACTTAGCAATAAAAACTAAGCACCTATGCATTGGGGACTTGAGTTGCTAATCCATTTAATGCCCATAGCACCTCATCTAAGCACCATTTCATTGGAAGAGGTCACTCTTTGGCAAATACAATAAATACTACGAAGAAAGAGATAAAGAGAAGTAAACAAAAATATACTCTTATAGCCAACCTTATAGCTAACCTTGTTGTATGAGTGACAAAGTGATGACTATGTATGAAATGCCAACATCAGATAGCCTAACGCACCGTGTTAAATCTCCAAGGGCGCGAGCGAGGCGACGGTCGTGGTAGGCGCGGCCATGATGCGGGCTGCTGGCAGCCCTTGGATCTAAGAATGAATGGTCGCATGCTAAGTTGCTGAAAATTTGCAGAATAACCCTCCAGGATAGGATATTCACCCATAGGTCTAGAATCACGCCATGCAACCGTTTGATTTCAGATCCAAGGGCTTTCAGAAGCCCGTATCATGGGAGAATGGAAAGCTTCGTATCACCTGTAATTTTCCCGACGCTTGACATGACGTCGAAAGCCATTTAATTGGGCGTCGGGTAGACATGACATCTAATTGGGCCCCCATAGTACTGTGCATGAATCCATTTATCCACCAGGCAAGCCACTACCCTGCCATTCACACGCGCCCCCCACTCGACATTTTTACAATCGATAAGCCGCTCCTAGTCGTCCTGTCCTTTCACATTATGGCAGTTCCACTAATCCTAACCCTCCTCCCAAATCCATGACGTCCCAAATCTCCAAGATCAGCGGTGAGTACAAGGTTAGAACCATCACTGGCTATGAGTTCGATGTCATCTACACCCGTTCTTCCGCAACGGTGAAAGAATGCCTTGCTCGCTTCAAACGCATGTTCGAAAACTCAAATGATGAGTGGGTCGCTGGGCTAGATTTGAGTACACCACAGTCCTGGGAAGCGAGAAGAAACTAAAGGAGACAGAGAAGAAGAAGCCCGTCGTGATCCAGGTTTGTGTGCATGACTTATGCTTGGTCTACCACATATGCCATGCCGATGTTGAGTACGAGGAATTTAAGAAGTTCCTCAAGGGCGGCCGAGTCAAATTCGTTACTTTAGACTTTTGGAACGACAAGGAAATCCTGGGTCGGATAGGCCTCGTTGTAGGTGACCCCTTTGACCTCCAGAAGGAAGGGCTGGTGCCCTCCCTTGATCAGCCTTCAATGCTGACCCTGACAGGAGCCATGGTTCATCCTTCGTACGGTAAACTAGAGAAACCTCCGTACACGTTTCATCATCATGCATGGCAGTGGAATGTACTAGATATGGACCACATCCACTACGCTGCAATGGATGGCTACCTTTGGTTCAATATCTACAAGGGTTGGATGAAGAGCAAGAGCCAAGCGTGTGGTTCAAGCAAAGAAGTATCGCCCAAGAGGAAGAGGGACAAGGACGAAGTCGAGGACGTGGACAAGGACTCCGACTAAGGTGGCAGTCTTGTTGCTCATGGTGGTTCTAATGCAGTGTCTACCGGATTAGTTGCTTACTTTAATTTCTGGCGTGCTTAGTTTTATTTGAGGGGTGTGTTGTCTTTGAGCCCTAAGCGAGAACTATGTTATGTTTCTTCTCGTTATATTTCGTACATTTCATCTTTTAGTTGGTATAGTACTACCACTCGTTTCTTGACATTATATACGTACACTATATATGGCCAACATCATATAGCCAGCAGTTTAGTTGTCAAAGAATTTCAGGGTCCTTAGTGTGTCAAAGAATTCCAGGGTGCTTAGTTTTATTTGAGGGGTGTGTTGTGCTAGACACCATTAACTTATCATTGTGAGAATCGGCTTATTTTTGTCATGTAACATGGTCAACGGGGTTTGACGTGAAAATAACAATGTATAATGGCATTTCTGAGCAAACATCTAACTTAACGATGGCATTTTTTAGATATCTAATTGCATTTTTAGCAGGCATCTCACGGATCGATGGCATTTTTGAGTAGTTGTAACTTCTAATGGCAAAACTGAGTAGTGATACACAACTAGTGGCATAAATAATAAGAACCCAAGAATTAAATAGGGCTAATTTCTTTATTTCTTTATTTCTTTATACCTTTGTGTGCGAAACAATATACGCTGCCTACCTTGATTTTTTTCTTTATAGAGGCAACATAGAACTATATGAGTGCCCTGTTAAATTTTGGAATTATTTCGGGTTCGTTTGGCCTTTTTATACATTAATTGAGTTTCTGGTCATTTAATGTGCATAATTCAAGCACATGCTCCCGTGCACCAAAGTTGACTGAAAAACCACATGTGTGTCCTCGGGTGAATTTCTAGGTCCCATGCAAGAAATGGGAATGAAATTCAAACATTTGGGCATCGTGGTTCGCCCGAGAACATTGAGAAGCTTGGTTTTAAAATCCTTGTAAATCCAAAACATGCCTGAAAATCATGAAACTTGGCATGGTGTCATGTCATGGTACTACCATGCTGTGGTAAAAAATGCAGAATAGGAACAAGTTTTGGTACAAGTTTCTTGCAAACCGGAGCTTCTCTCAAGAAGGCTCGTGGTTCTGAGAGGAAACGTGTCACCTTTGTGTGCATAATTCAAATTTTAAATACAAGCACATTCTCCAGTGCACCAAAGCTGGTTGAAAAATCACATGTGTGTCCTCGGGTAAATTCCTTGGTCCCATGCCACAAATGGGAATGAAATTCAAACATTTGGGCGTCATGGCTCGGCTGGAAACATTGAGAAACTTGGTTATTTAATTCCTGTAAATCTGAAACACGCATGAAAATCATGAAACTTGGCTTGGAGCCATGACATGGCACCAACATGCTGTGGTAATTTTGCTGTCCGATTTGCGAAGGTGCACACATTAACAATCAACAAAGTCATTTTGGAACAAGTGCTGTCACATTACAATCGGAAACACAAGTATTATTGAAACCGTGGGCGTTCTATATACCATTTACGTGCCGCCACGCGTCCCCTTTTTCTATTAGCTAGGAGGCGCCGTGCAGGGTAGCTATTTGAGTACGGGAGGCGTGCGATCAGACCCCTACGCGTGCTTATCGGGAGGAGAGCCCTTTGACCTCCATCTGCCGTCCACCTCTCTCCCAAGGTACCATTAATGGCGCCTGAGCCTCTGTTTAATGGCGTGGCAATGTCTCACTCGACTGAGATTTACGAGAGAAAAAAGAAAATCTAAAAAGAAAATTTTGCACGGATCTTGATGTAAGATCCGACGGACCTATATAGCATCTACTGTGACTTATAGCAAGACTGATGAATATATATAATGACGATGAGAGTGGATAATAATTGTCTTACATAATTAGGAAGATAATTAAAAAGCCACATGCGGCTACGCCCGAAATACACAAGGGAAAAAGAAGAAGGAAGACACATACAACTATCTGGCTCGCTGATCTCTACTTTCTTTATGCGCTGTAGGTCGCGGAGACTAGTTCTCACGGCGGGTGATGATCTCTTTCATCAGTTTCATGTCCTTAATACGCTGCTTGGGAGCATCCATGGATTCCTCCACCAGCGTGTTGTGCTCGATGCGGAGCATGGCATTCTCGTCAATAAGTTTCTTGATGATGACGCCCGTCCTCTGCAATGCAGCATCGGTCTCCTCCTCCTGCTTCGCCCTTCCGGCGATCTTCGTCCTCAGCAGGTCGCGCTCGCCCCAGAGCTTCGCATTGCTCTCCCCGAGTTGACGGATGATGCCGGTAGCCTCGTCCTGCATCCTCGCCCTGCCGGAGATCTGATCCATCTGGCTATGGACTATCACATGCATGCGCCTGTAAGAGTCCTCGCCTGCCCACGAGAAATTTTTCGGGGCGCCGGGCGGGACCTCCTCGCTGCTTTGCGGCGGCGGGGACATCTCTGCTGCTTCAGCGGCATGGCGGACCATCTGCTACATCGACGGTGCGGCGGACCTCCGTTGCTTTGCGGCGTGGCGGGACCTTTGTCTGCTCTTCTGCTGGCGGCTGGACATGTCGGCTGCTTTTGGCGGTGAGGCGGGACATCTCTCGTGCTTCCTCTTCCATGCTCACCTCTCCTGGTGGAAATCTTCGACCCAGAACTCACGGCGGCTATGGCTTGATTGTTTCGTGTGGATGAGGAGTTGAGGAGGAATGTGCAGTCATCTTAGCATAGTAGTATTTATAACCGAGTACTACATATGCTCCTAAGTTGGAAATCGTTTAGGTTGCGATAGGTGTGAACAGGTTTGCAATTAAATATAGCGTGGTAGTAGTAGTAATTTGGAATGTGACGAGACGCGCTCAAGATTTATTGACGGTTCTAGTTTCGAAGTGCGGCACTATTCCCGGATGGCGTAACGTCGGCACGTTTTCTCGGCCGTGGTGTAGCATATGCCATGGTACTACTAGTTCTTTTTCTACTGTTGTGTACGTGCAAAAACTGGCACCGTCGGATACATATCTTACGCTTGGCGTTCGACAGGAATAGCCTCGTGGCGAGCTATAGACTAGTCTTTTTTTCAAACGCATTACACCTATCTCTCGGGACTTCTCGCACGCACCATCACTGCTCCCTAGGCCGATGCCACCACATACAATTGTACTCTGAGAAGAGGTGCACGCACGCACTCGTCCTCTCTCACACACGCATCTATAGCTACGAATTGTAGTGTTCTCAACCATCCAATTGGCTCTATCATAGGTTTCATGTTGCTCCTTGGCCTTGAGATTGAGATGTTTTAAATGCGGAGGCTAAGATGGAGGCGCGAGGTTTGGGTTAATGTGCTGGCCGCACACGGCACCAACACGACACGAGCTTTGTCTGCCTGGTGCGCATGTAGTCGGGTGAGTTGTCCAAGTATACACACAACCAGGCCCTCGTTGGTATCCGTGCCTCGACTTTGGCTGGTCATAGTGGAGAGTAACATAGACCAGTTACTAGTCTATGTTACTAGTACCTTCATAGTGGGTAGTGTCATATAGTATATGCATAGTTTTGCTCCATGGCGCAATCCATCGATACTACTACTGTACAAATGTATACATTTTTTAAAAGGCTAGAGGGCGGGGTAGTCTAGCTTGGTCCTTTTCACGAGAGGCGAGGGCCTTTGTGATTTGTGACTCATTCTTCTTTGGAAGGCGGGGCCTTGTGATTTGACTGCTCATATAAATGTGCCGACGACCTGAGGAGGAGCAAAGAACCGTGCGGTATACTTAAGTTTTCCACTGGAGTACGACGGAGGAGCACGAAACAAGGCAGCCTAGAGCCATATCCTCTACTCACTACTCTTATTATATATTACTAGCAAGAGGCATTGTTCTATTGGCAATAAAGAATGATCTAATTTGCTAGTCATCTCATTTTTAGCATTGTTCTATTCATGCCTCGCAGAGAAGGTGACACGTGCGGCGAAACACCAGAAGCAAAATAAGAAACACAGGAGCAAAAGAAGAAGGAGGATTATCACCCCCCAAAAAGAAGGAAGACGCACACACAAGTCCGTGGCGCTGCTCTCACTTGTAACATCCCAAATTTTCTATTTGGAATGTATACATTAGATCATCTATGCATATAATATTTTATTTGCTTTTGGTTTTGATCCTAGAAATTTTACGCAACTCAAGGACCCACGGAGAGAGTTGGGGATTTCGTTATTTTCATATTTGAGTTTTCTCAAATTTTGAGAATAGGATCATTTGATTTTAATTATTTTATCATCAATTATTTCTATTACGAAAATATGAGAGAGGGAATAAAATGACTTTCCCAAGATAAATAAATATTGAGGATTTAATAATAAAATCAAATAATATTTTTATTTCGGAGTTTTTCGATATTTAAGTTGAATTTAGGAAAAAATATGTGTTTCTAAAAATTGCATTTAGGCCCCAAATAAATGTTCACTTTGTCCGGCTTGATTTTAGAAGTCGGGGAAAATTTATTTCGGGATTTTTGGAGACAGTTTAGTATTTCTTTTATTTGTTTTCCTGCGCGTTATTATTTAAAAAAAACGCGAACCGACTTCGGGCCGTACCCGAGCGGGACTCCGCCCGGGGCAGCCTTTAAATAGCGCCCACCCGAGCCGCCCAAGCCCATCAGCGCCACCGCGCGCGAAACCTAACCCTAACCCTAGCGCCGCCGCCGCCATGCCGCCCGCCGCCCGCCACCACGCCGCCGAGGTCAACCTCGTTTTCGCCGCCCGTTTTAAAAAAACCGCGGTTAATTATTTTTAGTTTCGTTTTTTATAGATCGGTTTTTTTCCGTTTATTTATTTAGCGAGCGTTCGCTCGTTCGTTCGTTTTAATGAACGTATTCGTCGTTTAGATCCAGATAACGAACGTTCGTTCGTTAATCTGTTCGTCGTTTTTCTTTTTCTCGGATTTTTCCGCGATTATTTCTGATCGCGATTTCTGATCCGATTTTCGTTTTAGTCTGGAGTTTATCGGAATCAGGCGATTCAAGCGCCTGGAGTTTCGTCTCGAAACCCTCTATCCGTTTAACCAACTTAAACAAGTTTTTGCTTCTGTAAAATTTGACTTAGATCCAGATTAGTAGAACGAAGTTTGTTTCTTTCGCTGTTTGACTTTCGTTTCTTCGTTTGATTTGATTCCTTTTTGCAAATCGGAGTTCTTAAGTTGAACTTTCTGGTTAGATCTCTTATTTGAGTTTTACCTGTGCATTAGATGAATACTTATTGTATGCTTGTTTGTTTGTCTGCGATAGAATACCCGGAGTCGCCACTTTGTTACTTTGAATCTCTAGGTTTCGCGGATCATCAGCAAGGCAAGTAACACTTTGATCATACCTCTTTACTATCCAGTTTTATTGCATTAGATCAATCCTCAAACATTGCATGATTAGGATCTAATTAAATTGTGGGATGGGAAGTAGTTGAGGTAGTACCTATTACCTGTTGTATTATCAAACCTTTGGGAGTTACTTCTACGTTTGCTTATTATGCCTTGCTATGCAAGTAGACGTGGATTGGGTGAGAGATATCCATGAAAGATGTGAGTTTGTTAATTAATGGTTCATCTAAGGTGGCAACTTAAACACACATCTGGGTGGATTGAGGTACCTGGGTATTCCAGGATTGCCTGTTGTTTTTCTTTATGGACCGCCACCCAGGCCCAAAGGGATCATGAGATTTTTCATACTAGAAACTTCCGTGTGCAGCCACAAGCTATTATGGGCTCTAGCATAGTTGATTAAGTCGAGCGAACTCTTACAGGTAGACTAGCGAGATGTAGAGGAAAGTAGGTGTAACAGTCTATCCATCATAAGGTGCTAGCGCTTACGAAGGCGTGTCTCCGTCATCCGTTTCTCAAACACCATGTAGTGCGAGAAATCCAACGGAGGCGATCGAGTCTTGTGGGGAAAAGTGCGCAAACCTCTGCAGAGTGTATAAACTAATCATGATTAGCCGTGTCCCCGGTTATGGACGTTTTGAGTATCTAGTACTTGGATTATCATGTGAATCTCATCATGTTACTTTAATTTATATTGTTGGGTTTTAATGATGATGACTTTAATTGGGATTGAGGATGCTGTCAACCATTCTCAATGTTTAACAACCACCATGATAGTTAAATAAAATTTATTCCTTTGCAGTAGGGAAAAATTGGCTTTACGCAAAAACTGTAACCATAGAGCTTTCCACCAGCCATATTGCATGTAGTATAGGCTTATTCTTTCATCACTCTCTATGTGTTACATTGCCAGCATATTCCATGTGCTGACCCGTTTTCGGGCTGCAACATTTCATGTTGCAGATTTTCCAGACGGCGAGTAAGGTGCATAGGTCGTGTTTTTAATGCACCAACTTGGAGTCTCAGAAAGAGCATGGCAGCTCACATAACCATGGGACGCATTGGAGAAGTTTACCAAGATGACCTCAAGGATACTATCTACCAGATTTGCGGACGCCGAGATGAACAATGGGAGATAGTTAGCACTAAGAAGGATCGATCCATTGCAGCTTTCATCCAAGAGTTAAATCAGCACATTCGACGCCAGCAGAACCAGATGTGCGCAGACAAGATGGAGTTGAAGAAAGCAAAAGCCAAGATTATCGAACTAGAAGGAGAACTGAAGGCCACTCGCAAGGACTACATGGAGGAGATTGTAGCTCTAGTGAGACAAAACGGCGATCTTAAGGAGAAGATTGAAGAACTCATGGGGAATTCAGCACTCGGAGGAGAAGATGAAGATTGCACCTGTCCAGAGAACTACATCATCATCGACGACACCGATTCCGATCCTAGTGATGATGATTTCGAAGATGAAGCTGGAGCAGATATCATGGAGTCTTCATCGGAGCAGTTTTTCTAGTAGACTACCATAACAGTAGTAGTGTTCCACCATGTACATAGTATAGTCCACACACTTTTGCGATAGTTCTAGACCGCTTGTATGCCCTTGTTTGATTGAATGAAGTGATTCTGTGTGCTTTTGTCTCATGTGCATTTGGGTAGTGTTTTATCTTTAGACCTCATTCTTTTCTTAACTCTCGTCTTTTCTAAAAACCCTCAGATGCCTCCGAGACGTGACAATGGATTTGCTTTCCCATTTGTCTCATGTGCATTTGGGTAGTGTTTTCTCTTTAGACCTCATTCTATTCTTAACTCTCGTCTTTTCTAAAAACCCTCAGATGCCTCCGAGACGTGACAATGGATTTGCTTTCCCACCGGAGCTCACTCAGTTGATCCAGCAGCAGAATGCGTTGATGCAGTTGCTAGTCCAGAACCAGAACAACAACAACAACAACAACAACAACAACCCACCACCACCACCACCTGTTGATCACTTAACCCGTTTTCTTAGGCTGAATCCGCCGGTGTTGCCAAGTCGTGGATGAACTCCTTCTGCTTATTGAGCTGATCGGGCATGCCGTCGAGGGATAACGACTCCAGCGCCACCAGCTCGGCATGTTCGCCTCCGCGTCTAGGGCGCTCCTGGGAGCCATCGCCTGCCCGTGAGAGATCTTTCGAGGTCTCTGCGTGGCGGCGAGCCCTCTTTTTTTTTCTACAGCCTTGGTTGCCGCTCCCTTGTTATGACTAGTTCTCGACCTAGAGCTCTGCACACCGGCCATGGTAAGGACGGACGAAGAAGCAGGACTTATGAGGAGGAAGGTAGAGTAATTTTCGGTTAGGTAGTACTGGCACTTGTACTAAAACATGCATAGTGGGAACACGTTCAGGTTTGGTACGTACTGGTAGGTGTGAGCAGGCTTGCACTTAATTGTAGCATTAGTACTTCCGAATGTGATGGGAACAAGGTAAAGATTAATTAATGGTTTTGGTTTCAAGGCCCGAAACGGCTCCCGATGAGTTTAGTGGAACATAAATTTCAAGTAGACTACACTGCTCAGATGCGTAAATATTATGTTACTGTCAAAAATTGGCACAAAATACAAAGGAGACCAATGGAAGTACTACTAGCAACCCATGATTTAACTACTCGCATGCGTGCAGTGGAGTAGTAATGTCTTTCTTCCGCCCTCACGTCCACTTAATTTGCATGCGCTGTATTAATTGACCATCAATGAAGTGAAGGACTTTACACGCGTCAAATTATCACATGGGGTGGATCTTGGTACAAAATTGCGTCCGCCCGTGTACCCGCGTGTGCGTGCGAGGGAATGAGTGCGTGTGTGGCGTGCATGCACATCTTCGCTTCATGCATGTACCACCAGTGCGGCTCAGGGAGGACGAGTACATTCTTCTGGAACCAGCAGCACGTCACTGTGATCAATCCACACAAGGATGTCGTGACAACGCCTCCACATGTGCCACGTGCCCACGTGGCTTCATGAACTGTAAGAGAGACACTGTGTAGAGTGCCATTGTGTTTTGCACATACTCGAATTACTAGTAAGGTACACGTGCATTGCACACGTTAGATTTTGCAACCAAATTACGAATAAATACCACACTGTAGCATGTAAGCTCTGAGTCATATATGCCTGATGTAGACCTTCGTTTAATTCTTATAGTTCATCTCATTCAAAATCAATTAGTTTTTATAAAAAACCTAGGGCCTCTTGATTCTTAGGATTTCCAAAATGCGGGAATAGGAAGAACATGGGATTAGAGTGGAATGTCGTCTTGAATCCTACAGGATGGTACGAGTGTTTGATTGTGCATAGAAAAAACGCAGAATTCTTTCAAAGAGGTTTGAGTGGATGGGATGTTTCCTATGAAATCTAGTGCAAATGAATCATATGGAAAAAATCCTATGGTGTATAATCCTACGAATCAAACAACCAAGATAGGAAAAATTCCTAAGGATTAGAATCCTCCAAAATTCCTTCGAGAATCCTTTGAATCAAAGAAGCCCTTAATCTATTTTATGATTCATGGAATTGTGCGTTGTAAAGCATAAAGTACAAACAAAGAATGGCAATTCAACTAGAAAAAATGTTTGTGCAGTTACGATACGGAAGATTCTAGAACAAAGGAGAACCACTGTTGCTTTGAGATTTGTGCATTATGCTTAAGTTCAAGCATGGAGTCTGCTAGATTGTACATGTGGCAAAATCCGGTGGGGGGCTAGAAGATGGTGCGAGGGGCCGAGTGGAGGGAGACTATGAAGGAGTGCACAACTACGAGATCGATATTTAGTGAGAGGGGCGAGAACGTGCGCTGTTGCGCGTAGTGGCGGAGCCATGAAAAATGTCCCATGAGCTTGGGGGCCAACCATTGCTAATCCTTTACGAGGAGGGCCAATTCATCAACTTAAACCATTTTTACCAGCAATTGTCTAATGATCTAATGATCACATTCATATTAGCCTCGATATATAGTGATGTTAGGGGGGGGGCAGGGCCCTTGCTGCCCCCTGTCTTGGCCATTGTGCGCGCGTCTGACAGATGAAGCGGAAGGCATGGATGATGAGAGGGGGCGTTGGATATATAATTAATGTGGGTGTATTAGCTATATATGTAATCCTATAGAGAGGTATAGATTGATCGATGTGGACATGGGAAAGAGGGTGAGACCTCACTAGATATATAGATGGATCGGTTTATGTGGAAAACTATGAAAGACCTAGCTATATACACACACACATAGAGGAACATCGGTCGTTGCGCATGCACACGTCAGAGATAAAGAATGCCCGATATGATGGAGAGGGGGATATGTGTGTGTGTGCCTTCATGGGAGACCGACCTGAAGAAAAAGATTGCATGTGTGCGATGGATAATGCCGACTGGTAGTGTGTGTGCATGCATGCACGAGAGGAAGTTAGTGTTACAATTATAAATAGAAGACCAATGTGTGGGTGTAAAAGACTAGGTGAGGTCATAATCAATGTAAAGTTGAATTCAAATATTTGAATAAGAGATCATGATGCTTGAAACCCATGCATGCATGAATATAACGGAGATCTGCGCGGTGTGGTTTGGAACTTGAGCATGTTGCAATGTATACACATTGAACAAGGTCGATTGGTTTGAATTTGAGATGCCGATGGCGGAACATCGTTTAGCCACATTGCATCCGTGCATGGACAAACTATTCTAATTGGAGATGATGGGTGGCTTTGCATCACATATCTATATCTATACCCCTATATATATTATATTTTATATTTTTATATAGTGTGCGGATAACTTTAACTTTGAAAGATGGTCGTTGGATGAGGCCAATCCGATGGTGCAGCTGGCAAATTTGAGCACTACTGGCCGTTGGATATCATCTAGATTCCACCAGATTTTGCCACATGTACAATCTAGAAGACTCTATGGTTGAACTTAAGCATAATGCACAAACCTCAAAACACAAGCACTTCGTATTTGTTCTAGAATCTTCCGTATCATAATTTCCCAAATGTTTTTCTACATGATTTGTTTTTTACTTTATGCCTTACAATGCACAATTCCATGAATCTTAAAATAGATTAGCTTTCTTATAAAAACTAGGTGATTTTGAATGAAATGAACTACAAGAATTAAACGAACATCTACATCATGCATATATGACTCAAAGCTTAAATGCTATAATGTGGTATTTATTCATAATTTGGTTGCCCAATCTCATGAGTGTAGTGCATGCGTACCTTACTAGTCTAAATGGTGTCTGTGTGTGTGTTGTGCGTGTTATACACATTGTACATAGTATATCATACTAGTCAAAATTGTCTTTTTTTGGGTACACGTTAAGCTTGTTCTCCCGAAATTTCAAGCCGCGCCTTGTTATGCCGAAATTTCAAGCTAGCGTCTCTGCTGTCATCGTGTCTGCGAAACTCCCGCCTCTTCAACCCGCGCCTTTGTTAGCCCGAAATAATTAAAATATATCTTTGTCTCATTGTGCTCGACAACTCCCTCCATCTCAACCCGCCTTGCTATTCCAAAATTACAATGCGCGCGAAAACTCCCACCTCCTGTGAAATCCCGACACGTGAAATGCCCGTGATACCCCTGAATCGAAAGAACCACCTCAAATCGGTGGGGGTACTTATGTAACTTACCCCACATTTCGGACAAGCGCCTCCCTAAGCCATGGTTCCCCACTCCCATCCGCCCACCCATTCGTACACCGAGGCCGGCAAAACCCGCGAAGCCCCACACCCTCTTCCGTCCGCCATCCAGCCGGAGCCTCTTCCCTGATGACGTCGTCCACAGCAACACCTCGACGTCCCTCATCCACCATACCGGATGAGGATCCGTCGTCGATCTGGTCATCCCGCCGGTTCAGCCACCCGGTCCTCCACCTCCAAGGAGTTGCCCCGATGTTCCCCTCGTCTTTCACGCCACCTCCATTCCCACCTCGCCGTCTTCACCCGCACCACCGGAAGAGCATCATCATCACCGTGTCCTCGGATGAAGTTGCAGCCTAATCGGCGGCACCAAAGAGGTTGTACACTAATCGCCACATTTTCTTCTTGATTCAATCTCACAGTGCTGCCGGTGCTCGGTCCCGAGCCGACATGGTGCGGCTCCATCCACGCAGGCGTCGCCGGCCAGTTCCTCCACGGCGTCGCTCCCTCGGCGGTGACGTCCACATCAGTAGGGGCTGCTGCTGCTTTAGCTCTCGCTCGTGCTGCTGTTGTGCTCTTGCTCTCGGTCCCCTGCCTGATCTGCTCTTGCTCTTGCTCGCGCTGCTGCTCCCGCTCTTGCTCTTGCTTGTGATGCTGCTCCGGTTTAGCTACACTTCAGTAGACTGAATCGAGTTTTGGGTCAGTTGATTTTCAGGGGGCGGGGGGGGGGGGCTCGCAGGAGTTAAGGAAGAACCCGCCGTAGCTGGGAGGAGGGCTCGCCGGAGAGGTACCCCACTACCTATCTTAGGGTTCAGGGTGGGGGCGGTGGTCGCCGGCGGTGGTGGGGCGGTGGCGTGCGGATCGCCGGAGAAAAAGCTCGACACGGGGTGTGGGGGGGCTACAGGGATGGCCGAGGCGGCGGCGGACCGGTGGTGGGGAGTGATTGCGAGGCGGGCGGGGCGGCGCACCGCCGGCCGCGAGCGGGCGGGGCGGCTTGTTTGGCCGGTGGTGGTGGCGGCTCGTGGGGTGGAGGTTGAAGATGAACTGCAGGCCCTTGATTTCGTATCCAACAGCTACAAAATCGACTGACCAGAGATGAAAAATTCAGTCGACTGACTTGTAGCCTCACCTCTAGTGCGTTCAGCTTCGACAGTAAAGTTTAGTTTCGACAGCAAAATTCAGTTTCGACAGTTAAGTTCAGTTTCGACAGTTAAATTCAGTTTCGACAGTTAAGTTCAGAGATGAGCGGCTGATGTATACATCTAGCACTTTGTGGTTATGTATTTTGCGTCATCTATTGGAGATGTTATTAGAATTCCACTCAGGTTAACGTTGTCTCTCTTGTCCTGCTTCAGCCTCCGCGCCGTACAACTCACCGGAGCTGCTCCAACAACGAAACGCTCCATCACAGCGGAGCAGTACCTCGGGCTCCATCTCCAGACGCCTAAGATCTTCTTCCCCTCCTCCGACAGCCAAGTCAGCCGGAGCATCCTCACCGGCCAACCCAATCACGCTGAGATCGACATGGCTTCGCCAAAGAGGTTGTACACTTTTTGTTGTTTGACTTAATCTCAACATGCTTCTTTGCATCATGTGATCTTCCAATTCTTGTGAACAAAACACCCAGATTGGCAGAAATCCTGTGTTTTTAAATTCTCTGTTTTGCACGTGCATTCCTATCCTATTCCTTTCTATTTCCTATCCCTGCATTGTTAGACTCGTCAAATTCAATCAAGCCCTTACACAATTACTTATGTTACAGATATGTGTCAAAGAAAACCTTGTGTGGTTTGTCCTGCTCCTGCGGTGTTGTGTTCCACCCCAGCTCAGCTGCTCCAACAACGGAAGGGTTCGCCACAGCAGAGATCCGCTCTCCAGACTGTCTTTCGCCGCCTCAGATCTTCTTCCCCGCCGCCGACAGCCATGACAACTGCATTACCATCATCAACTGAGCAGATGACCTTGAGGACTACACGGGTCCGCAAGAGAGGTCGCACTCTTCCGTGTCTTCTTACGTTATGCATCGCTTAATATGATGACATGCTACTTTATCGTCGTGTTCACCTATTAGCCTCCGACTTAGGTCCATACTTATGCTGAAACTTGAGTTTTTAAATGGTTGTGGGGTACATATTGGGGCAGCAATTAGTACTATCTGTCTACTATCTGGTTAATCTCGGGTGTCTACTATGAGTTTCATGTTGGGTGCAAACAAACATTAAAGGAGCCATTATCTGTATTTTTAACTAAAGCTATTATCTACCTGCTATCATTTGTTTTGGGTCTATCCATAGTTTGCTACCATCACTCTGGATTTGTGCATGCACTCCTTACATAATCTCACTATGTTTTATTCCTATGCATGTCAGTTATTGTACACAATGGAACTGAACATGTAGAGCAAAAGAGACGAGCCTTGCGTGGCAATAAAATTTCATGCAGACGTCGCTCCATGGTGGGCGCAAAGGCATCCCCCTCCACTCATTTCGGATTGTAATCAAGAGGAAGATAACTGTTCTGAGGGGGATTCAGAAGCAGAAGACCACTCCTATTTACCCCATGAGGACTTCACTCTAACTTGGCATGCTGATGTTGGTAATATCATGCATATGGTGCCTTGCATTGCTTACTGTATCAATCAAAGATTTCATCTGCTTAGTTTAGACATGCTTTGTGTCAATGCCATCTGTTTAGTTTCTTTATTGTATATGTGAATCATGCAATGCCATCTTGTTTAGCCAGGCATCATATATGTGAATTTTGCAATGCCACCACAGTTAGTGATCATCTTATATGTGAATTATATCATGACATCATTTTTTTATTACATGTTAAATTGGTTAACAATTTTAGTACATTCAATTACTCTTCCTGTGCATCAGCCATTCGGCACGGTCATGGAAAAATCTGGAGTGGAAACAAGGTCTTCAGAGCAGACAATGCTATCTGACGAAGCACATGTCTTCTTTGGTTACAGATAGCTCCTCGAGAGGAGGATTCAGAGACAGATGACCAGTCCCTCCTCCCCGCCCCGAGGTGCATGCTCTAACTTGGCAGGGTTATGATGCTCATATCATGCGTATGATATCTTGCATTGCTATGTCATTTGCTTAGTTTAGACATGCTTTGTGTGATTGCCACCTGTTTAGTGTCTATATATGTGAATTATGCAATGCCATCTTGTTGCAAGACATTATATATGTGAATTATGCAATGCTATCTTGTTGCAAGGCATTATATATGTGAATTATGCAATGCCATGCTGTTTAGCCAAGCGTCATATATGTGAACTATATCATGCCGTCCTTTTTTGTATTTCTCATTGCTTTTGTCGACAATGTTTGTATATTCAACTGCTCTTCCTGTGCATCAGCCATTTGAATTGGTGATGGAGAAATCTGGAGTAAAAACAAGGTCTTGAGCGCATAATGCTACTGGTGAAGCAGATATCTTCTTTGATTCTGATAGCTCTTCAGAGGAGGATTCAGAGGCAGATGACCAGTCCTATTATCCCCCACGAGGTGTATGCTCAAACTTGGCAGGGTTATATTACTCATAGCATGCATATGTTGTATTGCAATGCTTAGTTTTTACATCATATACACGATATTGAATGCCATCTCCTTAGTTGACACATCATATATGAGATTGCCCTCTGCTCACTACCTTAGTATATAAATCATATATTTGAATTATATCATGCCATGATGTTTACATAGACAGCATGTATCTGAATGGCATGCCAACCCATTTTCTAAAGACGTAATATAGTTATATCGTCTCATCCTGTTCACATAGTCATCATATTTTGAATTATGTCATTCTATCCGTGAATTATATCATGCCATCATGTTTCCATCGACGTCATGTTTGTGATTTATGGCATTCCAACCACTTTAATAGATACATCGTATAGTTATATCATGTCATCCTGTTTACATAGTCATCATATTTTGAAGTATGTCATTCTATCATGTTTAGTTAGCCATCATACATGTGAAATTGTGTCATGCTATCCTGTTAATTAGCCATC
Organism: Aegilops bicornis; assembly: GCA_021605145.1. NCBI lineage: Eukaryota > Viridiplantae > Streptophyta > Magnoliopsida > Poales > Poaceae > Aegilops > Aegilops bicornis. Next base: position 379,499,322 of record CM038669.1, on the reverse strand, counting down.
ATATATGTGAAATTATGTCCTGCTATTCTGTTTGGTTAGACAACATAAATGTGAATTATTTCATGCCCTATTTTCTTTCCTACTATCCATTGCACATGTCTATCTTACAATGTCTGTACATTCAATTACTTTTCTTGTTTATCAGCCATTTCAATTGGAGGGGTGATGGCAGTATCTGTGGGAGTAAAAACACGATCTTCAGAAAAGATCGTGCTACCTGTCGATGGAGATAGAACCACGGTTGTACTTGCACAAGAACCAGCCCCACCACATGCTACCTCTTGAGCACTGCGTTGGTTTTCCCTTGAAGAGGAAAGGGTGATGCAGTAAAGCAGCGTAAGTATTTCCCTCAGTTTTTGAGAACCAAGGTATAAATCCAGTAGGAGGCCACGCACGAGTCCCTCGCACCTACACAAATAAATAAATCCTCGCAACCAACACAATAAAGGGGTTGTAAATCCCTTCACGGTCACTTATGAGAGTGAGATCTGATAGATAGGATAAGATAATATTTTTGGTATTTTTATGATAAAGATGCAAAGTAATGAAAGCGAAATAAAAACGGCGCCATAAATAGCTTGTTGTCGGGAGATTAAATATGATGGAAAATAGACCCGGGGGCCATAGGTTTCACTAGTGGCTTCTCTCGAGAGCAAAAGTATTACGGTGCGTAAATAAATTAGTGTTGAGCAATTGACAGAATTGAGCATAGTTATGAGAATATCTAGGTATGATCATGTATATAGGCATCACGTGCGCGACAAGTAGACCGACTCCTGCCTGCATCTACTTCTATTACTCCACACATCGACCGCTATCTAGCATGCATCTAGAGTATTAAGTTTAAAAGAACAGAGTATCGCTTTAAGTAAGATGACATGATGTAGAGGGATAAACTCATGCAATATGATATAAACCCCATCTTGTTATCCTCGATGGATACGTGCCTTGCTGCCCCTACTGTCACTGGGAAAGGACACCGCAAGATTGAACCCAAAGCTAAGCAGTTCTCCCATTGCAAGAAAGATCAATCTAGTAGGCCAAACCAAAATGATAATTCGAAGAGACTTGCAAAGATAACCAATCATAAATAAAAGAATTCAGAGAAGATTCAAATATTGTTCATAGATATATCATAAACCCATAATTCATCGGTCTCAACAAACACACCGCAAAAGAAGATTACATCGAATAGATCTCTCAAGAGAGGGGGAGAACATTGTATTGAGATCCAAAAAGAGAGAAGAAGCCATCTAGCTAATAACTATGGACCCGAAGGTCTGAGGTAAACTCCTCACACATCATCGGAGAGGTTATGGTGTTGATGTAGAAGCCCTCCGTGATCGATGCCCCCTCCGGCGGAGCTCCGGAAAAGGCCCTGTCGGTGTGGAACGATACCTATGGGATCACAAGAATCCCTACTACGGTTGCCGGGGCATGGGGTCGCGAGAAGAGCAGGATTAGTAACCAACACGAGGATCATTTACCCAGGTTCGGGCCGAGAGGATGCGTAAAACCCTAGTCCTGGTTTGGTGGGTGTATTTCAGAGAGTTCTTGAGCTCTCAAACTAGCTGTGGTGAGTGTGTGGTTCGAAAGAGCCGAATCCTTCTCCAGTATGCCATGGGCCTCCTTTTATAGTCGAAGGGGCTGCCACAAAGTGGCACACGGGAGGTGGAAAGGCGCACAGTGCTATGAGCTTATCGCTCATATTACAGGACAAGACGCATTTAATGCGTAGCTTAGGTGTCCCCTTGCTTTATCGGGGACGGGGGCGAGGCCCGTCCCGTCCGTCGCCACTCCTCCTTACTTCGACACGCGCCCTGGCTAGCGACGCATGCGGCGCCACGTAGGCAGGCAGGCAGCTGAGGTGGCGTGGTGGTGGAGCCTCCACGAAGATCTGCATGCTGCCACACAGGCGCTTGATGAGTTGGCCTGGGAGCTGCATGTTGCCACGCAGGTGCCCGCCAAGCTGGTTGGGCTGGCAGCTGCATCTGAACGGTGGTGGAGACTTGGTTGGTGCGCGCCTGGTAGTGGCCCTGCTGGCGTCCTCGGTGAGGGCCTTGCCGGGTGGCCCAACAAGGGTCTTGTCATGGCGCGCTGTCGTCCCCGGCAAGGACCTTGCCGGGGGTCTGGTGCCTTTCCTCGGCAAAGATCCTGCCGAGGATCGTCGTCTTCTAATCCTCATCTGATCTTGAGTGTTCCTTGTCTTCACAAAGATATGCATGCCACCATGGAGGTGCCTTCCGAGCCCTAGCCCAACGTGATGTTGGAGAACGTGGGCTTAAGGGTGGCTCGCTCTGTTGGTGTGGGGCGAGCTGCCCCGGCAACGGTCTTGCCGGGGGAACCTGTTTCGTCCCTCTGCTCTTTGTGGTCTTGGCCTTGGCGTTGCTTCGGTTATCTTGGGCTTCGGTCTTACCTTGGCTCACCTCCCCTGTTCTGCTTGGTGTGACCGTGGGCGCGGCTCCGACTGCCCGTGCACAGGTAAAGGGGTACAAAAGTGCGCCCCTCCTTTTGTACACCGACAGGCCCCAAGATGGGATCTCACGGGTACAGAAGGTTGCGGCGGTAGAATTAGGTTTTTGACTCCGTATCTGGTAGTTTGGGGGTACGTAGGTATATATAGGGGGAAGAAGTACGCCGGTGGAGCATCATGGGGCCCACGAGGGCGGAGGGCGCGCCCCCTACCTCGTGCCTTCCTAGTTGATGTCTTGATGTAGGGTCCAAGTCCTCTGGATCACGTTCGTTTCAAAAATCACGTTCCCGAAGGTTTCATTCCGTTTGGACTCCGTTTGATATTCTTTTTCTGCGAAACTCCGAAATAGGCAAAAAACAGCAATTCTGGGCTGGGCCTCGGTTAATAGGTTAGTCCCAAAAATAATAGAAAAGTGTATAATAAAGCCCATTAATGTCCAAAACAGAATATAATATAGCATGGAAAAATAAAAAAATTATAGATAAGTTGGAGACGTATCAAGCATCCCAAGCTTAATTCCTGCTCGTCCTCGAGTAGGTAAATGATAAAAACAGAATTTTGATGTGGAATGCTACTTGGCATAATTTCAATGTAATTCTCTAAATTTTGATATGAATATTCAGATCCGAAAGATTCAAGACAAAAGTTTAATATTGACATAAAAATAATAATACTTCAAGCATACTAACTAAGCAATTATGTCTTCTCAAAATAACATGGGCAAAGAAAGTTATCCCTATAGAATCATATAGTCTGGCTATGTTCTATCTTCACCACACAAAGTATTTAAATCATGCACAACTCCGATGACAAGCCAAGCAATTGTTTCATACTTTTGATGTTCTCAAACTTTTTCAATCTTCACGCAATACATGAGCGTGAGCCATGGATATAGCACTATATGTGGAATAGAATGGTGGTTTTGGAGAAGATAAAAAGGAGAAGATAGTCTCACATCAACTAGGCGTATCAACAGGCTATGGAGATGCCCATTAATAGATATCAATGTGAGTGAGTAGGGATTGCCATGCAACGGATGCGCTAGAGCTATAAGTATATGAAAGCTCAACAAAAGGAACTAAGTGGGTGTGCATCCAAGTCGCTTGCTCACGAAGACCTAGGGCATTTTGAGGAAGCCCATCATTGGAATATACAACCCAAGTTCCATAATGAAAATTTCCTACTAGTATATGAAAGTGATATCATAGGAGACTCTCTATCATGAAGATCATGGTGCTACTTTGAAGCACAAGTGTGGTAAAAGGATAGTAACATTGTCCCTTCTCTCGTTTTCTCTCATTTTTTGGGCCTTCTCTGTTTTTTATGGCCTTTCTCTTTTTTTATTTAGTCCGGAGTCTCATCCCGACTTGTGGGGGAATCATAGTCTCCATCATCCTTTCCTCACTTGGGACAATGCTCTAAAAAATGATGATCATCACACTTTTATTTACTTACAACTCAATACTTAGAACAAAATATGACTCTATGTGAATGCCTCCGGGAGTGTACCGGGATATGCAATGAATCAAGAGTGACATGTATGAAAGAATTATGAACGGTGGCTTTGCCACAAATACAATGTCAACTACATGATCATGCAAAGCAATATGACAATGATGGAGCGTGTCTTAATAAACGGAACGGTGGAAAGTTGCATGGCAATATATCTCGGAATGGCTATGGAAATGCCATGGTAGGTAGGTATGGTGGCTGTTTTGAAGAAGGTATATGGTGGGTGTATGATACCGGCGAAAAGTGTGTGGTATTAGAGAGGCTAGCAATGGTGGAAGGAAGAAAAGTGTGTATAATCCATGGACTCAACATTAGTCATAAAGAACTCATATACTAGGAAAAGACCATTGCTCGTCCCCAACCGCCACTCATAAGGAAGACAATCAATAAATAAATCATGCTCCGACTTCATCACATAACGGTTCACCATACGTGCATGCTACGGGAATCACAAACTTTTGCACTAGTATTCCTCAAATTCACAACTACTCAACTAGCATGACTCTAATATCATCATCTCCATATCTCAAAACAATTATCAAGCATCTAACTTCTCATAGTATTCAACACACTCATAAGAATTTTTTTACTAATCTTGAATGCCTATCGTAATTAAAGCAAATTACCATGCTGTTTTGTAGGACTGTCAAAATAATCTAAGTGAAGCATGGGAGAACAATAGTTTCTATAAAACAAAACCACCACCGTGCTCTAAAAGATATAAGTGAAGCACTAGAGCAAAAACTATATAACTCAAAAGATATAAGTGAAGCACATAGAGTATTCTAACAATTTCGAATCATGTGTGTCTCTCTCAAAAGGTGTGTACAGCAAGGATGATTGTGGAAAACTAACAAACAAAGACTCAAATAATACAAGACGCTCCAAGCAAAACACATATAATGTGGTGAATAAAAATATAGCTCCAAGTAAAGTTACCGATGGAAATAGACGAAAGAGGGGATGCCTTCCGGGGCATCCCCAAGCTTTGGCTTTTAGGTGTCCTTATATTATCTTGGGGTTCCATGGTCATCCCCAAGCTTAGTCTCTTACCACTCCTTGTTCCATAATCCATCAAATCTTTCACCCAAAACTTGAAAAGTTCACAACACAAAACTTAGCAGAAAATCTCGCGAGCTCCGTTAGCGAAAGAAAACAAAACACCACTTCAAGGTACTGTAATGAAATCATTCTTTATTTATATTGGTGTTAAACCTACTGTATTCCAACTTCTCTATGGTTTATAAATTATTTTACTAGCCATAGATTCATCAAAATAGGCAAACAACACATGAAAAACAGAATCTGTCAAAAACAGAACAGTCTGTAGTAATCTGTAACTAACGCAAACTTCTGGAACTCCAAAAATTCAGACAAAATAGGAAGACCTAGACAATTTGTTTATTGATCATCAGAAATTGGAATCAATATTTTATCACGTTCTGGTGATTTTTAACAATTATTTTCGTGAACATAAAGTTTCTGGAATTTTCAGCAAGATCAAATAAGTATCATCCAAGAAGATCCTATAGGTTTAACTTGGCACAAATACTAATTAAAACATAAAAAACACATCTAACCAGAGGCTAGATCAAATATTTATTCCTAAACAGAAGCAAAAAGCAAAAAAAAACTAAAAATAAAATTGGGTTGCCTCCCAACGAGCGCTATCTTTTAACGCCCCTAGATAGGCATAAAAGCAAGGATAGATCTAGGTATTGCCATCTTTGGTAGGCAATCAATAAGTGGCTCTCATAATAGATTCATAAGGTAATTTTATTTTCTTTCTAGGGAAGTGTTCCATGCATTTCCTTAACGGAAATTGGAATCTAATATTCCCTTCCTTCATATCAATAATTGCACCAATCGTTCTAAGGAAAGGTCTACCAAGAATAATAGGACATGAAGGATTGAAATCTATATCAAGAACAATAAAATCTACGGGCACATAATTCCTATTTGCAATAATAAGAACATCATTAATTCTTCCCATAGGTTTCTTAATGGTGGAATCCTCAAGGTGCAAGTTTAGAGAGCAATCATCAAAATCACGGAAACCTAGCAAATCACACAAAGTTTTTGGAATCATGGAAACACTAGCACCCAAATCACACAAAGCATAGCAGTCATGATCTTTAATTTTAATTTTAATAGTAGGTTCCCACTCATCATAAAGTTTTCTAGGGATAGAAACTTCCAACTCAAGTTTTTCTTCATAAGATTGCATCAAAGCATCAATGATATATTTGGTAAAAGCTTTATTTTGACTATAAGCATGTGGAGAATTTAGCATGGATTGCAACAAGGAAATACAATCTATCAAAGAGCAATTATCATAATTAAATTCCTTGAAATCCAAAATAGTGGGTTTATTAATATCTAGAGTTTTGATCTCTTCAATCCCACTTTTACCAATTTTTGCATCAAGATCTAAAAACTTCGAATTTTTGGAACGCCTTCTAGGTAAAAGTGGATCATATTCAGTCCCATCATTATCAAGATTCATATTGCAAGACAAAGATTTAATAGGGGACACATCAATAACTTTTAGATCTTCATCTTTATTTTCATAGAAATTTTCCGGCTTAGCGGCCATCTTATTAACTAAGGTGGCCTGCTTATTCGAAACTTCAGCTATTAACTTCTCTAGATGAGCAATCTGAGATTTCAAACCGTAAAATTCTTTAGACATATCATCGAGCTCTTTATTCATGTAACCCATAAAGCTTTTTTGTTATTTAAGCTCGTTCCTAAAGAAATTATTATGCTCAAATTGTAAAACCATAAAACTCCTGACGTTGCTTTCGATATCTTCTAACCTTTTAAGGTAAAGATCACCAGATCTAGGTAGAGCCATAGTGACAAGCAAGCGAAAAAGAGGCAAACGGAGAAGAGAGGGTGAATAAAGCGGCAAGGGTGAAGTGGGGGAGAGGAAAACGAGAGGAAAAAGGCAAATAATGTAATGCGGGAGATAAGGGTTTGTGATGGGTACTTGGTATGTTGACTTTTGCATAGACTCCCCGACAACGGCGCCAGAAATCCTTCTTGCTACCTCTTGAGCACTTCGTTGGTTTTCCCTTGACGAGGAAAGGGTGATGCAGTAAAGCAGCGTAAGTATTTCCCTCGGTTTTTGAGAAACAAGGTATCAATCCAATAGGAGGCCACGCACGAGTCCCTCGCACCTACACAAACAAATAAATCCTCGCAACCAACGCAATAAAGGGGTTGTCAATCCCTTCACGGCCACTTACGAGAGTGAGATCTGATAGATAGGATAAGATAATATTTTTGGTATTTTTATGATAAATATGCAAAGTAAAGAAAGCAAAATAAAAACGGCGCCAGAAATAGCTTGTTGTCGGGAGATTAAATATGATGGAAAATAGACCCGGGGGCCATAGTTTTCACTAATGGCTTCTCTCGAGAGCAAAAGTATTACGGTGCGTAAACAAATTACTGTTGAGCAATTGATAGAATTTAGCATAGTTATGAAAATATCTAGGTATGATCATGTATATAGGCATCACGTCCGCGACAAGTAGACCGACTCCTGCCTGCATCTACTACTATTACTCCACACAGCGACCGCTATCCAGCATGCATCTAGAGTATTAAGTTCAAAAGAACAGAGTGACGCTTTAAGTAAGATGACATGATGGAGGGATAAACTCATGCAATATGATATAAACCCCATCTTGTTATCCTCGATGGCAACAATAGAATACGTGCCTTGCTGCCCCATCATCACTAGGAAAGGACACCGCAAGATTGAACCCAAAGCTAAGCACTTCTCCCATTGCAAGAAAGATCAATCTAGTAGGCCAAACCAAACTGATAATTTGAAGAGACTTGCAAAGATAACCAATCATACATAAAAGAATTCAGAGAAGATTCAAATATTGTTCATAGATAAACTTGATCATAAACCCACAATTCATCAGTCTGAACAAACACACCGCAAAAGAAGATTACGTCGAATAGATCTACACAAGAGAGGGGGAGAACATTTTATTGAGATCCAAAAAGAGAGAAGAAGCCATCTAGCTAATAACCATGGACCCGAAGGTCTGAGGTAAACTACTCACACATCATCGGAGAGGCTATGGTGTTGATGTAGAAGCCCTCCGTGATCGATGCCCCTCCAGCGAAGCTCCGGAAAAGGCCCCAAGATGGGATCTCACGGCATGTAAGGTTGCGGCGGTGGAATTAGGTTTTGGCTCCGTGTCTGGTAGTTTGGGGTGCGTAGGTATATATAGGAGGAAGAAATGCGTCGGTGGAGCAACGAGGGGCCCACGAGGGTGGAGGGCGCGCCTCTACCTCGTGCCTTCTGGTTGATGTCTTGACGTAGGGTCCAAGTCCTACGGATCACGCTCGTTCGAAAATCACGTTCCCGAAGGTTTCATTCCGTTTGGACTCCGTTTGATATTCTTTTTCCGCGAAACTCTGGAATAGGCAAAAACGGCAATTACAGGCTGGGCCTCCGGTTAATAGGTTAGTCCCAAAAATAATATAAAAGTGTATAATAAAGCCCATTAGTGTCCAAAACAGAATATAATATAGCATGGAACAATAAAAAATTATAGATAAGTTGGAGACGTATCACCACACGTAACTCAGACTCACGCAGATTGTACCCCTACCCAGTTGGACAGAGAACTAGCTACACCCGTTCTAACCTTAGCCCCAGCAGATAGTAACCCAGTTCCCGTTGACACAACACCGTCTCCACCGCAGAGCACCCAAACACGAGCAGTTAGTAAGGCAACTGCAGTGCCCAAAGCACGAGGACCGCCACTCCGAACCCCAAGTCAATGCTTAAAGCAGAAGAAGAATTGTTCTCATGTCAGGTTCCATAGCTATGGTTCATACTACTTTACTCTTGCATCACTGTATTTACTCATACCAACTAATTTCAAATTTGAAGGATGCAATTGAAACTCCAATGGCGCAACATGTATGTTTTAAACCTGTTTCTTTAACGTGTTTGCTGTTGTAATTTGCTCTATGTTGATTTCAGTTTCAATTGAATAAACAGTTTTATTCTCATGCCATGCACCTTACAAGTGTTGTTATTGCTGTGTAGTTTCCCACACTTATATTCTGTCTAAGCTGGTTTGTCTTAAATAGATATGATTTGAACTGTATCTATCTTGATTTGGCAACATAAACTAGAATGATATAGACCATACAGTGACCATACTACATAGATATATGTTTGTTTCATGCTGTTATCCTGTCCACCTTACTACTCAACTCGTTTACCAAAACGAGTTTCATATACTACATTGTAAACCTGTGATGTGTTTGTTTGTTTCTCTTTTAGAATGCGGATAAAATATTGGAGAAGAGTACCCCGTTATGCAATGGTATAGGAAGTAATGCAGATAAGGTTCAAGACAGTGAGACATCCCTATTGGTCTCCAAGAAAGCTGATAAAAACTATATTGAAAACACTGAGACAACCCCAAAGTCCTGTCTTGATGTAGTGTTGAAGTTACTGGCTACTACTGCTGGCACCAGCTCTTCGAACTTCATTGCTGAATCAGTTCGGCTTCTTGAGTCTCAACTTCAAGTTGAAAGACATCGATCAGATGTTATGCGACAGGAAGCCGAAGGACTAAGGAAGTCCCTGCAGAATTCAGATGCATACTTTCTGGTGCAACAACAAGTGCTGGAGGATTTAAGCACCAAACAAGAGAAAGTTAATAAGCTTGCTAAGCATCTTGCCACCATTATGGGTACCCAGTATATTGTTTCTTGAGCTCTTCTGAAGTGGTTTCAGTTCTGGACTTGTTTTGCTGCGGCGTTTATATGCTGCTTTGTTCCCTATATTTGCACTGGTGGCGAACTTTGATGCCCAGTGGATGTAATATGTGTAATAGCCGTGATAGCCTATCATAAGTTGCTTGCCTATTTATTTCCTTATTGTCTTGTTTATGTTTTTTCTTGTAGTCAGTGCAGTTCTTTTTCCGCGGGTTGCTAGTGGCAGCAATAGCCTATTTTTTAAAACTAGGCCACATTAACCATGGGCTACATATTTACTGTAGTTAACATGGGCCTCCTACGGGCCGTAGAAACAATGGGCCTTCTAAGGGCCATAGAAACAATGGGCCTTCTACAGGGTGTAAAAACAATGGGCCTTATACGGGTCGTAGACACAATGGGCCTTCTACGGGCCGTATCATCAATGGGCCTTCTACGGGCCGTATGATCGGTTGGTCAAACATGGGCCAATAACAGACCACATTATGGCCGTAAATGGGCTAGACTTGAAATCGTCCGTTCATGGGCCGACCATAACGGGCCGTCGTTAATCGGCCATATTTGATGATGCTATGAAAATGGCCCAGCGTATTAACGGGCCACAAACGGGCCGACTGTAACCACGGGCTGAATTTGGCCCACAAGCAGAAAATGACAGCAACGGGCCGAAAGTAAACGAATGATGGAAATGAGCCCAAGAATAAATGGGCCCTGAGAAGGCCAAAAGATAACATGGACTGGAAAAGGCCCAACGGTATAATGGGCCGTTAATGGGTATAAAGTGACACACTGTTCATTACGGGCCAGTTTTACCACGGGTCGTTAATGGGCCGAGGGTTACCAAGGGCCTCATATGGGCCAAAAGACGTCATGGGCGACACATGGGCCGGAAGTTAAAACGGGCTGGAATTATATTGGACAGCCCAGATGACGCTACTGGGCCTAATTCGGATAGGCCGTAAACGAGTCCTGGGTTAGCGGGCTGTAAATGGGCTATATGTGAACATGTCGTTAACAGGCTCGCCGCGGGCCGGCCTGCCACCTTTTTACCAAGTCAAACGGGCCAGCCTTTTCACAGGAATGGGCCTCTGTTGGGCCGTGCCACGTGTCGACGTATCATAGGCGCTTTGGGACCAATGAGTGGATGACATCTGTCCCAGCGGCGAGCCGACACGTGTTACCTCCAGCCAATGATGATTTTACACGTGGAAAATCCCCATTGGTCGGGGCTATTAACGGGTTACCGGATCCAAAACGGGAACCGATAGCTTAACGGCGTTCCGTTACGGTGGATGCCACGTGTCGGTCACCCTTGATGAACGCACTTCTGTGACACGCGATTTATCGTCATGGAAGTGGACACTTCCGTGATGATAATTTTGGTAATGTCATGGAACACTTCTATGATAGCACATGTATGACTATCTTGATTCTGTCATAAATTTGTCATGGATGTACATGCATGACAGAAAATGTGACCTACTGTGACAAACACGTATCATCACGGAAGTGTATTTTTTTAGTGAAATCAAGGCGGGAAGAGACATCGTATGTCGTTTCGCACACATAGGTGACAAGGCCCCTCTTGGAACCATGACCCTTTTTTAGAGAAGCTCCAGTTTGTAAGAAGATTGTACCAAAACTTGTCCCAAATTGGACTAATTTTTTTACCACAACATGTTGGTGCTATGACATAACACCATGCCAAGTTTCATGATTTTGAGGCGAATTTTGGATTTACAGTAATTTTAAAACTAGGTTTCTCAATGTTTACTGTCGAGTCGGCACCGCCCTGGATACGCTTTTTCCTCGTGGGTCCTAAATGATAAATCCAAATCTGTGACTATTATGCAGCTTTTCTTATTAAGAATTACAGCCCTTGGTGTGCAAGCTGAAAATAAGTTTGTGGGTGCTGGTGGGCACTAAAAACTTGCGGTTCTGTAATGAACAAAGATCTCAAGGATCCCGCGAGAGTGATGTTCTTTGACTATGTTGTGAATTCTAATAATATTTATGTCTTAATTAAAGAAATGGCAAGCCATTGGCCCAGTATGAAAGAAAATATGGGTCAAAGCCGAGTTGAAAAGGGCAACAATATCTAACTTCGGCTAACAAACAGTACAAAAGCACGAGGATTAGTTGCTCATCAGGTTTAGACAAAATCCAGATTGAACAGGACAATGACATCTAACTCAACCAAAGTTCTCGGCAGTCACAATCAAATGGATCGGTTTGATCCATAAAACCAAGATCCCCGACCAGAAAACTACTGGTCCATGATGACAAGTTGTTGTAAATAGAAGCCGAGCATGATCAGAAGCCCTTCGGTCCACATGAAACTTATTTTTATGTTGTTCAACACCTGCAGCCGTAAGAAATTTCTTGTTGAAAAACTTAATCCTCACGGACAATAGTGCCCTCGCATTCGACATGAAGATCAAAGCTAGTGTTTGCATTGTTGGATGCATATCCTTCTAGTGTTATTGTCTTCAAACGAATGTCGTGATATCTGAGAAAATCCCGGTGCTTCTTGAACCATCGATTGGTTATACCTTTTTCTCCATGTGTTAGTGCCTAAATAGAGATGAAGATTGAAAACAGTTAATGTCTAAAAAAGATTATGTTGAAAGAGTGATAGCTGAACGATTAATTATAGTACATTATATGGGGGCTTTCAATGTGCGTGAAATCATCACCTTCATATACAAATTATCCAGAGATGGAAAGCATTGCGGCAAGGCAATAATGATGTTGAGATCAAAACAACACATAGTGATATATATGGTCTTGACAAAATCCACCACCACTGATAGGATGGACAAGCGCTTCATTGAGCATAGAACATAATATTAGCACTGAAAGTGTACTCCAAGATGATACTTAACTTATGCGTACAAATGAAAAATGCAAATTACAAAAGTGTACGTGAATAATATACAATACCTCAATAGGTGTGGAGGCAAACACCATCTCGAACCATTCAAATGGATCACTAATTGCACCCAGGGTCTCCAGTTTAGGCGCAGAGGCCACAATTATTTGTGAAGGTTTATAACAACAATTATGGAGCAGCCTTTAAAGTGAAGGGGCATCTTCAATGATGAGCTCATGTCTTTCAAAATGAATTCCAATGCTTACAATGTGAGACGACTTTATTTTGAGACAAGGGATATGGATTCCTAGTCCAAAAACAAGCACCAAACGTTGCAGTGCAAGGCAGCTAGAGTGGATGATGCTGTGAAGTGAGGCCACCAATAGATCAACCAACACAAGCGCACGTTTTTTCAGCACTAGCAGTCGAAGCATTTGTAGCATATAGTCTGCTAGACAGCATCGGGTGTGTGGAGAGAGTAGGAAAACCATGAGATGGGCATCGTGGGTGAGGGCACAGATGCAGCTCTTGGTGGTAACCTATCGCTGTAGTAATGGTAGAACTCAAGCTGCTGGAGTTTATCAAATTGACAGGGTGTCAGCCAGGCGGCCACCGTGCAGGGTATGTCCAGCAGGTTGCATGTCGGGATGCATATGGGTTGAACGGAGCCCTCGTGGGAGGAGATGATGGCTCCGGGGAGTTCAGAATCAGCATCGACAGATAGCTGACGACAGTCGAGATTAAGAGGCGCGGTGCACCACAGAGTGCACCAGCGAGATGCGAGGACTTGTGTGCGGCAGCCATCCTTGGTGGGGAGAAGGGAGATGATCTTCCCAAGGATTTCGTCCGGGAGATCGCTGATGCGGTCCGCTAGAGATTCTACTGGTTCCTTAGGTCCAGGGGGAGCTTCTGGCAGCACAGCCGGGTCCAAGATCTACATCCGGCGGCGGCGCTGGTTGGAGCCTCATCTGTGTACATACCAATCTGAAATAAAAAAATGGCATAACATGTAGGACATTCGAAATCAATTCACAAGATCCGGAAGAAAAAAGGCACAAACATATATGTAGGACATTCAAAATCAATTCTCAAGATCTGGCCACGAATTATTAGCACGCAAGCTAACCCTAGTCAGATTATTAGCAAAAATCATTTGTACAGAACAAGAAATTAATCACTAACTCTATACGGATAACATTCAAACAATCAATACACTATGTGCATCTAACGGATCTTAATTACTCTTATTTCATGGACTAAGAGAACATAACCATAGGATTTGTATTCCAGAAAAATTATAGAGGGGCGGGGTGGGGGGGTGGAGACCTCGACGGCAGCAACAGAAACCTCTGTGGCCAGCTTCACGTGTTGTGCGGGTGCTTCACCAGCCCCGGCGTTGCCACTCCCTCTGATGGTGCACTTCGGTGGCATCTTCATACACTCCGGAGTCCAGACCTCGGTGACCACTATGGACCGGGGGTGCGGCTGCCTATTATGGCCGGCGGATCAGGCGCGCAATTAATACGGACCAGTGGGAGCGAGGCAGGCTGCGGTCAAAAGTTGTCTCGCCTCCCGGTGAGCCTGCACGGCGGACGTCTGCCATTCCTATCATCATTTAACACAGCTACTCGCACGCCTCCCCATCAATCCACACACCTGCACGCATGCCTCCCAGTATGCCTGCGCGGCGGACTGCTCGCATGCATCCGGTCAACTCACGCCTGCTCGCACGACACACGGGGCGTGTGGCAGCACATATATTTTTTGATTAATTTTCTGACGCTTTACAGCTTCACTGAACCGATTGCGTTGAAGAGATGCAAAAATCCTGCGTTGAACATCTCGCACGCTTCCCGGTGAACGTACGCATCGGACGAGTTTTGGATTTACTAAAATTTTAAAACCAGGCATCTCAACATTTTGCCGGCAATCAACAGTGCCCTGGTGTTTGAAATTCATTCCCATTTCTTGCATGGGACCTAAGCATGCACATAAGGACACATATTTGATTTTTCAACCAATTTATATGCACTGGAGCATGTGCATGTAGTTCAAATTTGAATTATGCACATAAATGCATTGAAAACCCACTTAATGCATAAAAATGTCCAAACGAAACCCCAAAAAATCACAACAGAAAACACAACACTCCTGTTGTTCTATGTTGACACGAGAAAAAATTTGAAAGAAATAAGAGGAAATGGATAACATTTCGTCCCCAAAGGTGGGACGTTCCCTACTGAAACCATCATGCTTGTTGTGAGAAGCTCTGGTTTGTGAGAAGCATATACCCAAACCTGCCCCAAATGGGACAATAATTTTTTACCACGGCCTGTTGATGCCGCTCCATGATAGCATGCCAAGTTTCATGAATTTCAGACAAGTTTTGGATTTACTAGAATTTAAAAACCAGGCATCTCAATTTTTTGGCGGCAATCAACGGTGCCCTGGTGTTTGAAATTCATTCCCATTTCTCGCATGAGACCTAAGCATGCACCCAAGGACATAAATTTGATTTTTCAACCGATTTATATGCACTGGAGCATGTGGCATGCAGTTCAAATTTGAATTATGCACATAAATGCATTGCTCAGCTAATGCATAAAAATGTCCAAAGGAACCCTGAAAAATTACAAAAAATGACACAACACTCCTGTTGTTCTATGTTGACACGAGAAAAAATTTGGAAGCAATAAGAGGGAATGGATATCGTTTCGTCCCCAAAGGTGGGACGTTCCCTACCGAAACCATCATGCTTGTTGTGAGAAGCTCTGGTTTGTGAGAAGCACATACCCAAACCTGCCCCAAATGGGACAAAAAATTTACCACGACATGTTGATGCCGCTCCATGATAGCATGCCAAGGATCATGAATTTCACCCGAGTTTTGGATTTACTAGAATTTAGAAACCAGGCATCTCAATGTTTTGCCGGCAATCAACAGTGCCCTGGTGTTTGAAATTCATTCCCATTTCTTGCATGGGACCAATGCATGCACCCAAGGACACATATTTGATTTTTCAACCAATTTATATGCACTGGAGCATGTGCATGCAGTTCAAATTTGAATTATGCACATAAATGCATTGAAAACTCAGTTAATGCATAAAAATGTCCAAACGAACCCAGAAAATTACAAAAAATGACACAACACTCCTGTTGTCCTATGTTGACACGAGAAAAAAATTTGGAAGCAATAAGAGGCAATGGATATTGTTTCGTCCCCAAAGGTGGGACGTTCCCTACCAAAACCATCATGCTTGTTGTGATAAGCTCTGGTTTGTGAGAAGCATATACCCAAACCTGCCCCAAATGGGACAAAAAATTTACCACGGCATGTTGATGCTACTCCATGATAGCATGCCAAGGTTCATGAATTTCAGACGAGTTTTGGATTTACTAGAATTTGAAAACCAGGCATCTCAATGTTTTGCCGGCAATCAATGGTGCCCTGGTGTTTGAAATTCATTCCCATTTCTTGCATGAGACCTAAGAATGCACCGAAGGACACATATTTGATTTTTCAACCAATTTATATGCACTGGAGCATGTGCATGTAGTTCAAATTTGAATTGTGCACAGAAATGCATTGAAATCTCATTTAATGCATAAAAATGTCCAAACGAACCCCGAAAAACCACAAAAATTGACACAACACTCCTGTTGTTCTATGTTGACACGAGAAATAAAATTGAAAGCAATAAGAGGCAATGGATATCGTTTCGTCCCCAAAGGTGGGACGTTCCCTACCAAAACCATCATGCTTGTTGTGAGAAGCTTTGGTTTGTGAGAAACATATACCCAAAGCTGCCCCAAATGGGACAAAAAAATTACCATGGCATGTTGATGCCGCTCTATGATAGCATGCAAAGTTTCATGAATTTCAGACGATTTTTGGATTTACTAGAACTTAAAAACCAGGCATCTCAATGTTTTGCCGGCAATCAACAGTCCCCTGGTGTTTGAAATTCATTCCCATTTCTTGCATGGGACCTAAGCATGCACCCAAGGACACATATTTGATTTTTCAGCCAATTTATATTCACTAGAGCATGTGCATGTAGTTTAATTTTGAATTGCGCACCTGAAATGGCTAGAAAACCAATTTAATGTATACAATGTTCAAACGAACCCTGAATAATTCCAATTCTTTTATGACACACATATAGTTGCATGTTCACTCTAGATAAAAGGTGTAGCAATTCAAACACTGTCCATTGCCGCTATGACCCCATTATGTAATTCAAATCAAGATGAAAAATCAAGTATATCGCATGCAGTTTATTATCACCAACCGTGTGAGATGCATCACAAAATATCCTGGAGCACCGTTGGTGTATAGTACGCCTATGGCTTACGCGAGAATGTGCGTCGGCTACAGTCCACAGCCGGCATCTCAAGCACACTAGCTTGCTCCCCAAATATATTCCATTGTTCAATCGTCGCTGGTGAAATATGGGCACGTGGACCCGCGTCGTGAGGGCAACTTCGGTGGCCCACTCTGGCGAGCACGCGGCCGCAGCCGCCATGCGCGAGCTAACAAGGTGCATGAGCGCGGCCGCAATCTGTGACCGGGCGGCAAAGGCAGCCCAAATGGTCGCTGTTGCTTCACAGGTGGCGGCAGCAACATCTGCCTCAGGGATAGCAACTGGTGAGAGCGGCACAGCAGCTGTCCGTTCTGCAGCGGCGGCCTTAGCCTTGATGGAGGCCGCCCACTACAATTTCGAGGCCGCCCACGCCCATCTCCTGGCGGTCACCGCACAAATCGAACGAAGCTTCTCCGACAACGGTCGGCAACCCACGACCGAAGAGCTAGCAATCGCCGAGAGCGTTTGAGCAGCCGTCCGTTCCGCCGCCGCATACCTTGCGACGACGGAGGCCATCCAAGCCTAGATCGTGGCGGCCTTTTCCAAAGATATGGCAGACGCGAATGGCGAGATGCTTGTCGAGTATGGTGCGATGGATGCCATGGAGCCCCTTCCCTGACAGACAGTCGGGCGGGAGCTGGACTTGGAGGCGGCGGCGGAGATCGACGAGCACCAGCCGTAGTAGTACTCTTTGTTTTGTTTAATTAAGAGCGCCGATATTTAATTTTTTAGAGTAATGTTTAGGTCAGCTAGCTCTGTTTAATTGCTGAACTTGCTCAATTAAGAAGTTAGTCTCCTTTGTGTACCCAAATTATGCAATGCCGTGGATGACCACTATAACCTGGGAAATTCGAACCAAAATCTTTGACGTTCAAACTCAACACACATGGGTTAAGCTATCTGAATCGTTTGCGATGTTCACATATCGTGCACAGTTCTGAATAAGGGACCGTGTCTGATGACACTTTGCACGCCAGTTTTTTCGCTGAAGCGATTCCAAATTTTCGGCTTCCACGGAAATATCTACCTCCCCGCCCCCTCCCCCTTACCAAAAGCCACATTTCCCCTCTTTCTGCCTTCCTTTCCTAGTTGAAATCTTCACTCCTTGCTTGCAGCGCCGCCTCCTCGTCGGTGACCCTCCTTCACGCTGCTCGGCCTCGCCTATCCAGGCAGGTAATCCACACCCGACCCCCATCCTCCTCCTCCTTCCACACCCCACATGCCCCGACCGCCGGCGCGAGCGCGACACCTTCCACCCAAATCACCGACCCCTCCACCAAATAAGCGTCGCCATAAGCCATGGTGCACACAGTATAGCCAGGATCTCAAGGAGCAATTGGCAGCGGAGAAGCAAATCGCGGTCGCACGCGCGGATGAGGTCCCGATGGCTGCCATTCATGCCGACCCATAGATCTTGGAGGAGCACCTCACCGTTGAGGCCACCGTTGACGCCTTGCGCACCGATGCCGCGACGTGGTTGGCTGCTTTAAACGACAGTCCGTGGCGTTTTCTCAAGGCCACCGTCGGTGCCTTCGACAAACACTATGAGGTGTTTCCTCAGCGTGCACGTGCTTACCTCATCTCGAGAGCCAGCAGGTTGGTGCCCGGAGCGGCTCAGGCAACTCACCACTACAACGAGGGCACCCACAATGCGTAGGCGTCGCCCTCTTCCATGTTCAAGGAGCTAATCGTCATCGATATCTTCAACAATGAGGAGTAGCTTGTCTTATTAGCTCACTATAAGGACCCATGTTCAGTTTGCTATAGTGTATATGCTCTATATGTCGTGCAATGTGGTGTTCAGTTAACTACTTGGTTCAATTCTACAAATGTGATGTTCAATTCTTCAGGGTGCAATATTTCCAAGTTGTTAAGCATGCTTGGTTTGGTTAACTGTCTGATCTTCTATTATGAGTATGTTATATTATGCAATGTGGTGCTCAATTAACGTTTGATTCATTTGTTGTGGTGTTTAGTTAACTGCTTGGTTCAATTCTGCAATGCGATGTTCAATTGTTGTGGCTGCATTCTGTTATTGTATACCATGTGAGGAATAATTCGAATTTGGCTGTACTAAATACATGAGAAACAAATACAATTGCTATATTTCCAAGTTGTTAAGAATTCTTGGTTTGGTTAACTGTCTGATCTTCTATTAGGAGTATGTTATATTGTGCAATGTGGTGCTCAGTTAATGTTTGGTTCATTTGTTGTGGTGTTTAGTTAACTGCTTGGTTCAATTCTACAATTCGATGTCCAATTGTTGTGGGTAGAATTTTGTATTGTTGTGCATGTGAGGAACAAATTGAATTTGGTTGCACTTAATAAATGAGAAACATATACAAGTGCTAGATTTCCTAGTTCTTAATCATGATTGGTTTGGATAAATGGGTTTTCCATGTGGCTTGAATTAATCTGATGAATCTGGAATGTGCTTATTATTCATCAACATATTTTACTGATAGCATGTGAACCCTCACTTAACCTGATGACTAACTACCTTATATGTGTTGCAGGGAAACAATGGGAAGCACTAAGGTTTACAATCGAGGTTTGCACATGTGTGGTTCTTTGTCTAATAGAACATTATTGTGCAATTGCAGGAACCACTCTAATATTTAGGTTTTTAATATTTTCGTCTTGCACATGTAGGTCCTGCTGTCAGAGATTTTGACCCACTGTTCAACCCTTTTTGCATATGGGGAAATGAGTTGTCCATGAATATCAGTCAAGTCAAGAAACTCAGAAAGATTGTTAGGATAAAGAAATTAGCGACAAAAAACAACAAGATCTTTGTTTGCACAATGAAGAAGACATCAGTTCACTACAAGATGGTACTAACTATTATACCATGCCTTTTTTTATTCCTTTGCCCCATTTCCAATATAGAGAAGATATTTATGCACATCCTTGTTTTTAGCCTTTCCAAAGCAGTTCACTGATGATTACCTCTCAAACCACCTCTATGGTCAGGAGGCGAGGAAGGTTTTCATACAACACCCACGGTTCAATATTGAAGTGTTCCTGAAGAGGACGAAGGACGAACGGTCAATCATCCACAGGCACTGACCTAAAGTTGCATAGACCCTCAACATGAATGAAATCTCAATATTCACCTTTCGCTTTAGCAGTTTTCCAGATGAGTTGCATCTGTCTATATACCGTCTATGATGCTAATTTTGAAAGGTTCTACATGTTGCATGTGAAACTTGGTGCTGGTGTAGTTGTGTAATGGGGTAGCTGAGTGCTGAAGTTATATCATGTTGTACTCTGATGTATTTCAATTATGAAATTCTGCTTCCTTAATATAGGAATGAAATATATTATTTGCTTAATAGGAATGTCAATTAGATTAATAAATGAATTATTAATAATAGGGAAATTAGTGTGCTAATGGTGAATTAGCCTGCTAATTGGGGTTTGCTATTGCAAACGATTGTTGAAAAAATACCGTGGGCGATGACCTCAGGCAACGCACACAGTTTCTAGGAATAAACCGTGTTGGAGCAATGAACAATCACACACGACTTTCTCTTGAAAACTGTTTGCGTTAGACCACCTTGCGCAAATGTTTACCACATAAAAACTGTGTGTGATGGACAACCTTTGCCACACAGTTTCTTCTATGGACCGGGTGTGATACATTTAATAATGCAAATGATTTAACGGGAAAAATTGTGTGTGATGTACCTGTGAACGGAAACGTTTTCCTTGGTGCGACTGTGTGGGATGTACATACGAACGGAAACGTTTAGCGGGGACTGACCGTATGGGATGTACTTGCGACCGGAAACAATTTCGCCTGTATAATTGTATTTTTTAGCTCTACTGTACGTATTTCCGTATTTGAGCACTCGCCGGTCGCACACGACCTCATTTTGCCGAGCATGTGTGCCAGGAGGGCATATCCCCGACGGTTTCTGGGTCGTGTGGGAAGGACCCCCCTATCGCCCGCACTCACTTGGCGACGATTCCAAATGCCATCGTGGAAAGGGGTTGAAAACCGTTTGTTTAGGACCGACGCGCACCAGTGATGTATTTGACATGAAGAAAGCCATAGCAATAAACTGAACGATCAATATGCTAAGCTGACGGATAGGTCTTGTCCATCACATTATTCTCCTAATGATTTGATCCTATTATAAAATGACAACACATTTCTATGTATAGGAAACTTTAACCATCTTTGATCAACAAGCTAGTCTAGTAGAGGCTTACTATGGACACAATATTTGTTTATGTATCCACGCATGTATTTAAGTTTTCAGTCAATACAATTCTAGCATGATAATAAACCTTTATCATGATTAAGGAAATATAATAATAACCATTTTATTATTGCCTCTAGGGCATATTTCATCACTAGAGGAACTAGGTCTAGCTCTAATTAGTCAACTTGGACCAACTAGAACTAGAACTAGATGAACTAGAGGAGGCTCCAAAACTTGTGCCATCAAAAGGGTGAATACCTAAAGTATATAGGTTAGAGGGGGGAGAGGGGCTTCCAACAAGGAGGGAAAGTACCTCCTTGGGGCGCCGGCCAAGAGGTAGGAGTTGGACTCCTCCCCTAGTCCAATTCGGCCTCTGTCTTAGGAAAGAAGGGGGGCACCTCCACTTGGGCCTTTGTGGCCCATGTTGCCTTCTACCACTTGGCCTTTTAAGGCCCGTTGATATTAAATTAAATATAAAAGCCTTCTAACAAACACCGACGGAAACATTTTCCACCTATATATTATTTATCAATAATACCCGGTATTGCCAGATAAACTCCGAAACCCTTCCGCTGACCCCGAAACGCTTCTGGTTCCTCTCAATACTATTTTGAATATTAATGAAACAATTGCACAAATACATCCTCCATACTTTTGTCCTACTAACCCTCAGCGGATCTTGATTACCTTAAGCTTGTGACCCAATAGGTTCGGTAAACCATAGACATGAACGAAACTCCTACGGTCAATGGCCGATAGTAGAACTTTGGACCTCCATATTTATCCCCATGATTACATGAATGGCATTCGAGTGAACCTTTGGTTAGCATGTGATGTTCCCTTTGCTTTGCAATACTTTACAAAACCCAAGGTCTGTCGGTATCCTCCTGAGTCATGCACCATGCTCACTACACCGTTCTTCTTGTTACCGGTTTTGTTCTTCTTTCTTGTTGAATTGTTCCGACATCCCTGTGACATAGTCACTTGTGTCTGGACAGACGATGATTAATGCCATCACACCAAGAGGGCCATAAGAATATCTCTCCATCGTCGTAGGAGCAAATCCCACTCTCGAGCTATCTAGTTCCTTGTCAAACTTTCCATTGAACCTGTAAGTTGTCGTTAAGATCACCGTGTTATAGATGACGTTTGAGAAACCCCAAAGTTCACCATACGGTATGAAGTGACTATGATACTCTCATGTTCTGATGAACTAAAACACATGCGAACACTCCATGTTATAACAGTTGATTTCAGACGATATTATCTCCAAGTATAACAAACAAGTTTGGGTCAATTCAATATAATTGTTCTTCTAATGCCATACTCTCAATCTTGTTTTAGGACTATCGTTCACTACAAAAAAAGACACATCCGTGACATTTTGGGCCGAACGAAAAAAAATTCTGTCATACTTATGACACTTCTATGACAATAATTGTGACAAAACACGGTATCATCATAGATGTGGTGGGGTCCTACTTCTATGAAGAAAAATCATGACAGAAAATGGGCTTTTCGTCCTGGGCGGGCTGGAGACGCAGCTGCATGACATTCTTTGGGCCGTCCATGACGGAAAAAACCATGGTAGAAGCAAGGGCGAGGAAAATATCGGGTGTTCGGTTAGGGTGGGTGGTCGTACGAGCGATGCGCGCTGCTTACTCGTGACACGCACGCGTGGGTGCGAGGCGTTGGGCTCTAACTGAACCCGAGCGAGACGTTGGGCTCTAACTGAACCCGAGCGAGACGTTGGGCTCTAACTGAACCCGAGTCATTGCACTGCAGGCTATGCGTTACTAAACCCGAGCAATCGACCGATGGCTGTTAACTGAACCCGATCGAGCGATTCCTTCGCCATCGCCGCTAATCAAGCCGATCGATGCCTCTGGATGAACAAAGGAGCGTTCTTTGGGGGGTTGGATGAATAGTACCTGGTGGGGGTGGATGAACAGGACCCCGTGGCGTTGCCTCTAGATGAACAGGACCCCTGTCGTTCAAGCCGGTTGGGGCTAGATGAACAGGACCCCGTGTCGGGCAGGATGAACAGGACCACCCCGTGGAAGGTAGGATAAACAGTAGACGGTGGAGGGCTGGATGAACAGTAGCCCGTGGAGGGGTGGTTGAATAGTAGCCCCATGGAGAGGGTTGGTTGAACAGTAGCCGGTGGAGTAGCGCGCGGTGGAGGCTGGATGAACAGGAGCCCGTGGATGAACAGTCGCAGGTGGAGGCTGGAGGAGGTCGACGGTGGATGAACAGAGTCTGTGGAGGTTGGAGGGGTCGGTGGAGATGAACAATATCTCGTGGAGTCCTGCTTTGGACGCCACACCTCCCGATAAACAAGACCCCGTTTCGACCGAAGCGCCCAACACAAGTCCGCTTCTCCGCTTTTGCGGCACGCCACACCTCTCCCGATCAACAGGACCCCTGCTTTCGACCGTAGGAGGTCCGCTTCCTCCGCTTTTGCGGACGCTGCACTTCTCCCGATGAACAGGATCCTGTTTCGAACGTGGCCGGTCGAACACAAGGCCATTTCCTTCATTCTGTGGTACGCCAAGCCACGTTTCCATCGGCTGTTCCATCCAAGCCGGTTGGCTCCCACGTGTTCCGTTGCCTCCCGATGAACACGACGCATTCTGTTGCCTCCCCATGAACATGATGACGACGTTGTTTCTCCGTTCCGACCCAGCCATGTACACGAGCCCTGGCCATACGTATGCGCGAGTAGGCGTTCGAGACCCGCCAGATGTAATGACGCGGGTCAGATTTACTTTCTTGCACCACGGCATGCACGTGCGTGTACATGCTACGCGGCGCGCCTCTACTACGACACATACGCGCGCTTCTACATCGACCAAGATGTACGCATACACGTCGCGTGACTAGAATGACAACGCTACGTACGCTTCGACCAGGTGGGTCCCGACTGTCAGGCACTTCCTTGCGTGCGAAGATGTAGCTGGTGGGTCCCATCAGTCAGGGGGGCGAATCGTTTTTTTTTGCCCGGACGCACTTCCTTGCATGCGAAGATGTAGCTGGTAGGTCCCAGAAGTCAGGGGGAAATGTTTTTTTTCACGAAATACGGTGGCCCGTCCGGTGTGTCCCCGTTGTCAGGTGGAGGAATGATTATTTTGCGCGTAATAAGGAGGCACTTCCTTGGTGCGGCCGTGGACCCAACTGTCAGCCTCTCCATGTACAGTCCACGTCCGATGGAAGTTGTTCCTTGACCATGTTGACCACGCCGCGCCGAGAGCACCAGGGCGGTGGATGACGACGAGGCCTAGGAAGGGGACGACGCGGAGCCGGGGAAGACGCGGTAGTGGATGCCCACGCATAGAGGAGTACGAGGGTTCACTGGTTCGTTGCGCTATGAGGCTGCCGTCGCCGCAGAATAACAGGGGGTGTGGGTGAGTAGAGGGATGCCCTGGCCAGTGGTGGGAGCAGTAGGGGCCGTGAGGCCTCCGCTGCATCGCAGCCGGCCACGGGAGGCAGGAGCACGAGGCACGACCGGCGCTGGTTTGGGCGGCTGGAGCAAGAAGACTAGAGGTTGAAGAAGCACTACAAACATTGGATGGACATCGTACGGTCACTCGAGCTAGAATCGTGCATATTGACTAAGTTGACAAAGCCCTCCGTCCCCGTCGACTTAGTAGGCCCACAAGTCAGCCTGCCACTATACTGGGTCCCAGCTAGCAGGGGGAGTATTCATTTTTTGTGCGTAATAAGGACGCACTTGCGTGTGAAGATATAGCTGGTGGGTCCGAGCTGTCAGCGGCGGTAATGTTTTTTTCGTGAAATACAGAGGCTCTTTCGGTGGGTCCCAGATGTTAGGTGGAGGAATCATAATTTTGTGCGTAATAAGGAGGCATTTCCTTGCGTGCGGCCGTGGACCCAGCTGTTAGCCTCTCCACGTACAGTCCACTTCAGATGCATGTCGGTCGTTGGCCACGTTGACCAGGCCGCGCCGAGAGCAACAGGGCGTGGACGAAGGCGAGGCCTAGGAAGGGAACGACACGGAGGCAAGGAAGACTCGGCAGTTGTTTCCCACACGGAGGGGAGTACGACTATACGAGGGTTTACTGGTTCGTCTACCGTCGCCGAAGAATAACAGCAGGTGTGGGTGAGTAGAGGGATGGCTAGGCCAACGATGGGAGTACGGTGGCGGCGAGGCTCGCACGGCAAAGACAGCCGCCACGGGAGGAGGGAGCAGCAGTCTCCGGCCGCGCTTGTTTGAGTGGTCGGAGCAGGAAGAGCAGAGATTGAAGAAGACGACGGCCGTTGGATGGACATCCAACAGTCATTGCTTAAAGGCCAACCTTTTTTAGGAAAGCCGCAAATCTGTGGAAAACAGCATATAGCCCATCTGCCATTATTTCTAATAATTTACAGCCCATTTGCTAATTCTTAAGTTTTTTTTGGAGCCCATATTCTTTTTGTTAACATTACAGCCCATATTCTTAAGGTTGGATGAACTGTTTTTAATTCCGAAATTTCGAGTCACATTCAAACTGATTTTAAAAATAAATGTATATCAATATAAAATCCAACAAAATTTTCCATGCATAAAAATTAATGCAATTTAAAATCTCGAAATGAAAAAAAGAAATTTGAAACTAATTGCCGATTTGATGTGTTTTAAAAATGTACAGCCCATTTCTCATTACTAATAGGCCATTTTCTCGTCGAGCCGAATGAAGCTCTCCTCGTCTTGAAAGATTTGCAGCCCAACAGGCCTGACAAAGCGACTTACTTGGCAAATCACAAAAAATAACTGGGCTAGCCATTTTCAGAAAGAAAAAAAAACTACTGGGCTGGTCTGTGCTAAACATAAAAGAGAAGGCCGTCTAGACAGGCCAGAGTGCCCCGCACAGCCCAGTTGACACCTTGCTTCCGTCTCAAAAACAAATCAGATAAATGCTACTCCAATTATGGCGATTCATAAAAATGCCACTGCAATTTCCAAACTTTGAAAAATGCCACTGCGATTTTTGGAAACTTTGGAAAATGCCACTGCAATTTGCAAACTTTGAAAAACGCCACTCTAGACTTCGAAAAATGCCACTGGAAATGGCATGAAATGGCTTTTTTCAAAGTTTGGAAATTGCAGTGGTATTTCTCGGAAACACCATATTTGGAGTGGCATTTATCAAATTAACCCAAAACAAAAATAACTGGGCGAGCCGGGTCCCCGTGTCGGCCGCTCGTTGTAATTCTCTCGTTTATTGACTACGTTGACAATGGCATGGGACCCGGATGTCGAAAATCCTTTAGGAGGAGCCATTTTTATTGGCTTGAAATAAGGAGGCACTTGCTTGCATCGCCATCACCTTGGCGGGTCCCTCGCTGTCATCCTCTCCACGCACAATCATCTCCCGATTGTGTACGCGTCAACTTGGTAGGCCCACAAGTCAGCCTCTAAACCCGTGGAGGACAAATACAACCCATTTAAAAAATAATAGCCCATTCCATACGTTCAAACGGAAAGTTCAACATTCAGAGCAAAGTAACAGGTATGATCCACTTATAGAGTACTGAACTTCCACGTTGGCATCCATCATAGCCAAGTTAACTATCTACTCCCACTAATACTCTAGTAGCGTACAAGTACTAACTTACTCTTAGCTTACTAAACGATGCCGGCCGCCATCCGCGGTACACGCTAAGCACCGGCACGTTGGCCCTTTCCATGCCGGCGTAGTCCACCGAAGCTTCGGCTTCTAAGCGGGAAAGCCACTTGACGAGCTGGTAGTAAAAATCGGCATCGCGAACGCGTGCGTGCCCGACAGCCTCTAGGGTTATTTGCTGGGCGCCGGCCTCCATGTAGTCGGCCCAGTTGCGGGCGCTCTGCTCGCGACTCAGCGTCAGTGCGCTGCTGCTCCATGTCCTGCTGGCGACGCAAATCAGCGATACGCTGCTCCTCCGCCAAGCGATCGTGCTCCAACAACTCCTGCTCCTCCGCCAGGCGATCACGCTCCAACAACTCCTTGATCTCCGCATTGCCATCTCAAGACCGATAGAATGCCTCCTCCCTCCGTCTACCTTTCGGTGAAAAACCGAACACTAGTTTCGTCGGTGACCGCCTCCGGTGTCGCCTATCGCGGACGGGCGGTGGCATGGCGGATGTGGAGAGAGCAAGGATAAGTGGCGAGCGACGTCAGGCCGGTGGGGGCTTATGAGGATAGGGCGAGTTGGGTGATGGTGCCACCGGAGAAGCCCGGGAAACAGTAATTATAGGCGGAAGGTAGGGGAACTAGTGTGTCGCGGGAAACGCGACGGTCATCGCGGTCATCGGAATTCAATGCATAAGTAGGCATGGCTTAGCGCGCCAGCTTGCCGTGGAAAACTAGAAAAACTGAAATTATGACTATGCCGTCCCGTCCCTTCGGTGGTGCGTCCCGTCCGTGCTGGGTCGCATGCCGACATGACGGTCAAACGAGGGCACTCAAATCATCCAGATGAGGTACTCCCTCCTTGTCAAAAATGATTCCACCACTCATCATCTACCTTGGTTGGTTAGATTTTTGAATTAAGCCCTACAAACCGAAAAGGAGGTAGTACATGCGTGATCCGCTATTTATTCATGTAGGATCGAGTAGGTCATTTTTTGAATTGAGCCCTGCAAACCGGAAAGGAGGTAGTACGTGCGTGATCAGCTATTTATCCGTGTAGGATCGAGTAGGTCGGATAGTGTACGTGTAGGATCGAGTAGGTCGGATGGTGTACGTGTACGATCGCATTAGCTGATGAACGTTCACTAGGAGATAAGGCATTTGCGAATGCCTTTGCTGGCAGTTTCTTCATATTCGCATGGCATTTTCTTCAGAGCAGCTTGTCAGTTTCTTCAAAGGTAGGCATTTTTATTCAAAAAACTACCACTTCGGATCTTGCGTCGGAACTAAAACTGCTAGGGGCGCATTAGTAGGCTAGCTAGTGATCGATCAGTAACTTGTAAACACTGAGCGAACAGAAATAAGGAACTGTTAGTAACTTGTAAACACTGAGAACACAGAAATAAGGATCATGTTGTGCACAAAGAAGAAGAGCCGATCCGTTCAAAATGTTCACACAAGACTCACAGGCCTGGCATTGTAATATGTTCACATTGGTAGCCCAAATTCAAAACCAACTAGTACGATTCCCATACATAAGATCAACATGTTACTGCATCTCAATGATTCACAGATCATATATAAATATGTAGCTCCAAAAGCAAAGATCTAGAAAAAACATCTGTTTTTCCTACTAACATGGATGCTTCTATTGGCCAACATTATGTACAGACTGAAAGACAAATTTGTTTGTGAAGTCTACAATTCCTCTTGCAAATGTAAATGGTTTCACCAACAGCTGGAACCATGAGAATGAACCACACATGATGGAGGAACATCCGCTACAATATGATTTGGTCTTCTCTCGATCACACGACGAGACTATTTTCGGAATACAAACTTTAACTTAGGCAAAATGATGCCCATTATATAATAACACCAAAGCAATGAAGCACCTAGTGTTGGCCAATAAATAGTACAGTACTACTTTTCTGCAGTCCATGAAGTGACTATCCAATCTTTCTGTGTCTATTTTCAAATGGCACTGCATGAAGTGACTATACTATTCTCTTGTGCGGTTCAACCAAAATTGCGGTCACTCTGTGTGTTTTCCAAATAGCAACGGGCAGACATCTTTGTCTGCACAAATATCAAGAAGCTAGTAAACATATACCCCACCTTGTATTTTCGGTTTAAACATATCTCTTCCGCTTAGCATCTGTCATGTTTTGCACTGGACAATTTGATACAATCATGTTTTTCCCTGGACAATTTCATACTAAATTGATTTGCTGGTTCAGAGCAGAAATATAGCGCCTATTCTTCATCAGACCAAGGATATCCATGTTCGCAGTGATGGAAGAGGTGAAATCGATACAACCGAAATTGAGCATCCAATCATTGAATCCTGTCCCCGCACCTCCAATGTTGGTCCACCCTGCCAATAAATTCACATGCAAACTACTAGTATTACTATCTAATGACAGTACAAAAAGAGTAGCAAGTTAGTAGCAAACCATGTACCTTCGTAATGAACAGCTCATAGTGCCACCAATTGGATATAAAGGTTTGGAAGAAAACATGCTCCTAATGTTGAACCAGTTGGACTTTTTGTGCAGTTCCACTAAAATCGAGCATCCATGTTTGCATAGATATTGAAAGTGTGATTACTATAAAAGTGGCACTAGTTGAATCATAGACTCACAAATATAAGCATTCCAATTTCTTAATGGGAAAAGGTAGCAAGACTATTTCTAACCACCTGTTTGAAGGAATAAATAAGGCAACATCGGCTGATGTCAGAAAGGCATATATAGTTCTTTCTGAAAGAATGATTGATTCCTGACCTTTCCTCTTCTTTTAAGCATATTTTGTGCAGTTCAACTAAAATAAAATGCCATCACCGCCTTGACAATTCAGTGACACTGTACAAAAGGAAATGACTTAACATTACATCATGATGTCAGGTATGTAGTCGACAGGCATTAGAGACAAACATACAGACCTCCTCCGATAACATAATGAACATTAATTTTAACAAAGGTATGACTAGCTTTACCAGGATAATTTGAGTGAACTCTACACCCTCTGTTCCTTAACATAAGATGTTTTCGCAGTTCAATTTAAAGTACCCAAACATTCAGTACATAGAAAAACAGGTAGTAGTTTTCTTGAGCACATATCTTGGAAAGCTTGCCACACTTTATATATGTCCATACACTAATGCAACACCATTTGAATAGTACAAATATACACTAATCCAGTGGCTAGTGCAACAGTAGAGTAGTTATTTTATTATGGGGTACAAAGATGTTGGTTTTATCGAATGATTTCCATCAGCTCTAGCACTGGAAGATTTATATAAGAATTAACAATACAAAATGTAAAGGTAACAAGTTTCAGCATTGGTATACTAGCTGTGCAAGAGCATTAAACCAAATACAAAAGTCTGAAGGTAACTAGCATTATTAACTAATGGCAGTATTAAAAAATTGCAAACCATGTACCTTCAAGGTAAATATCATTTCGAACTCGAGTGGACATGAAAAATTGCTATCCCAATCTTGATAACCAATCAAACATAAAAACTTGATCGAACGAATCAATACAATAGGCAAAGGAGGAGGTGCCCACTCTTGACCTTTCCTCTTCTCTTCATAATTTTTTGTGCAGTTTAACCAAAATAAAATGACATCAGCGCCTTGGCATTTTGGTGACACTGTACAAAAAAATTGACTTATCTCATGAGAGTGAGGTATGTAATCTATAAGCATTAACAGTGCAAAAATCTGAAGGTAGTAACAAGTTTGATCGTTGGTATACTGGTTGTGCAACAACATTAGAATGCCTTAGCTGAAAAATCTTTAATACGTCCACAATCAACAACTAACCCTGAAATAATCCAGAGACATTAAATGACATTGCTTAAATTTATCGGTGGCATTAGACCTGAAAAGTGCATTAGTTAAATGTGGCATCACTTTAGCGATAGCATTGGTTGAATTTACTCACATTGGCGTTATACTAACAAAGAAAAAGTGGCAATAAGAGCATGGGAGACCCATTCGACAAAGGCGCACCAAAGTGCGATGTACCTCCACGGACGCATAGAGTGGTGAGGGAGGTATGGTTGCCCAGAGCAACAAATATCCAGGCAGCATATGTCGATTACGTCCCATTTTTGGTCTCTTTAGCCACCTTTTTCCTATGTGAGGACAACAAACTGATCGACCTGGTCATTCTCTATTGCGTTGTCATGCCTATCTACCCTTCTTCAACCAAGAGACACGAGACTCATTCCTTAGCTACTAATCTTCCCCTTTTCAACCTAGATGCGGGTTCAATGCCTACTCTCTTGGACACTACAGTCTCCCTTCCTTTGCTTATTCAACCCAAACATGGATTAGTCTGCATGAAGTAGGGTTTCCTTTAATAGTGCAAATTAAGGTTTTCGTTTGCATGACCAGCAGAGCAGAGGACAGGAAATTGGGAAGATGGTGGAGTGGAAAAGTTCCACATGCAGCGATAGTGGCGGAGCCAGCTCAAGTTTAGAGCATGGGCAAGATATAAATGCTGCCAACTTAATTTGTTTTTGCCCAAACAAAATTCAACTTCACCTAATTTTCTGTACTAGAGCTTCATGGAGTTGCACCATGGGAGCCCGGGCAACAGCCCCAGCTCGCCGGGTGCTGTCTCCGCCATTGTGCAGCGACGTGGTAGATGGGGCAATAGAACAAGGGCATGGTTTGAAAAGAGGTAGCATACCTGAGGGTCAGCGGGAAGTGGCTTCGCTCGTGGTCATCGTCCTCCGCACGCACTACAGCAGCGAGCTTGGGGACGGAGGCCATCCTGCGCGGGCGCTAGGTCTGAGAGGACGGCCTTGTCGTCAGTGCATTACCTCGCTCACCGACGATGAGTGCGTCAACACTGCACGTCCTTTTCTTCCCCGGCGGATATGTGACCACCGGTGAGGAGGGAGAGAGAGGCCGTCTTTTTTAGATCTGGAGAGAGGGTGATAGTGTGAGAAGCAAGTGGGCAGCCCTTAGCAAGAAAGCTCTGAAGCTCCAGCCTATATATCTTTTTTATACTACTAGTACTAGAGGCGGAGTAGTGGTAGAGTAGTTTATATTTTCTCTCCAAACAGTACCAGTTAGTCGTGCTTCAAAACTGAACGGCACGCCATTAAAAAAAAAGGTCGATAACTAATGCGGCATCTCGGGCCAACGTGACCAGATCGCATTTTGCACGAGAAATTACACACCATGTTTCGTTGACATGTGGTCCCGTTCCAACATGTCAGTGAGACGATGGGAAGTCCTTTTGTACAATTTTCGAAAGGACGTGTAGGTCGGGGTGCCTCTTCGTGTATCGTGGCAAACTGGCAACCGTCCACCAACTCTTCGCCTTTCCCTCTTGATTTGGAACTGCTGTCGCACGCTCTTCCTCCCTCCTTCATTTGCCTTCACCCTTCCTTCTGCCATTGTTCGATCGTCTTCTCCATGGAGGGAACAAGCCAGAAACGACCCTGTTATTCTTGCCCTGATCTGAAAGATGACGTGGTGGAGGAACTCATTGATCGGTGCGACGTCATCACCTCGGCTAGCATGGCAGGTTCGTTCAAGCCCATTCTCGACTCAACTAATAACATCATTACAAGGAACCCAAGGGTCCAGGAGCGGTTTGATCTCCCTTATCTTCATTGCTATAAGCCTATTCACATTGGCACGGACGACGGAGGCCTCGCCTTGTGCAAGTTGATGCCGCTTGATAATGATACGTGTGATGTCAAGATGCCATCGCTAAAGGGTAAGGCCTGGGCTGGCGCAAATGGAGATTGGGTTGTTTATATTGGGTACAATTGCGAGTGGGAACTTGTGAATGTGTACACTTGTCAGCGGATTCCACTTCCAAAAATATCAGAGTGCCCTGAGGTTGAGCACACAGATGATCTACGTACATTCAAATACGATCATGGTGACTGTCGTCCACTGAAGATAGCAATTTGTCAAGTTCCCAACCGCTCTTGGAATTACGAGAACTATGAAGTTGTTGCTATCTTTGACAAGCTTGTTGCCGTCCTTACTCATTCCACGGTTCGTCGTCCATGGATATTGCTCAAAAATCAGTTTCTGCACACGGATGAGTACTGTGATGCAATTGAATACGAGGATCTTGTGTTTGCTGCCACCACTCGTGGTACCGTTTTTGCATGGGATCCTCGTAGTTTCGGTACGTTTGTCTTCCACCGTAATTATAATTGTTTAATCTACATGCATGTGGGTTAGCAAGTTTCCCTTTACTAACTAACCTTCTTCTTGTGTTTCCAAGGTCCTGTGAACATTCCACCACCTATACTTGAAAAATTTTATAAGCACGGGGGAGATGACGATGGTCATGATCACGAGCATGAGGAGGAGCAGAACTTATATACTCAGTGGCGCCTGGCAGCTAATCTGATGGATCGCCTCTTCTTATCTGTATACAGTGCACTCAGATTGTTTCTACTGAGGAAGCAGGTGTTGTCTCCCATGGTCGCCCTCTCCGGACCTATTCCAACACGTTGCATGGTATTCGGGATGGATACTAGTGTGCTAGCGCCAACACCTTCTCCCTGGTTCGGTATTGATAGTCTTGGAGAAAACTCGCTCTTCCTTGGACCAAACTATCCAATGATGGTGAAACGCGATCCAGCTGCTGTTGACACATTGTTACTACCATTTATGAGAAGCAACTGTATCTATCCCTCGGACATTTTGGTGGTTCCCTACCCTCGTCCTGATATATGCCGCTTCAGCCTGGATGATCAGTCCTGCGTTGCTCTCGATATTGACAATAGCTGGCCCTTCCCAGAGCACCTATAGTTCAAAGCAAGCGTTTCCAACGCCGAGGATTGGTTGAGTTGAAGTTCATTTCATTGCTTGTTATTTGTTATGTGATGAAAACTTTAGTATTTGCTAGAATGTTTTGTTGGAAATCATCTATAATCCAACATGTATCCTTGTTGTCGTTGTGTGTTGCTGACTTGTTGTATGTAATGAATGGTACGTTTGCAAATGCATGTCATAGACTCAATTTATGAATGGTTTTCGAGTCACTTCTTGGAGTGTGAGTACCGTAGTAGTATAGCTAGCATCCGGTTAGTATATGAAGTTGCCACATCACATAGAGCCAACCTAATATTGGAGTATGCTAGCCCTCCACCGGCGCGCCGCTTCAAAAGGCGGAGGAAGTGAGAGGTCGCGTCACCTTGTGTCCAGATCTGAGATGCCACGTGTACCAGATGAATGACTCCAAGTTCGACCACCGTGATGCTAGGTGCGAGCCAAGGAACACTGTTGGAGAGACCCCCTCATAATTTTCCTACATTGGTCGTTTGATTCATAGGATAGAATGCTATAGGATTTTTTCCTATGTAATCATGTTTTAATTGGCAATCTAGCATCCACTCCAACTTTTGTTTCACTTCCTTTGTTCCTATGAAGAGAGTACTTGCTCTAAATGATGTGCCGCTGCAAGAGCCGCCTATATTAATTAACCATGCTCTAAAAAGGTGGACCAGCTTTGGCTGTAGTAGTATTGTACTAGGTTAGTAGGTGACCTTGCGCTTGGCTCTTATCCTCTTCCGGAAGTGGAACAATAATGATGGTACTATAGTAGTACTTCTGGCAATTTGACACCAAATGAACTGTTGCACGTCCACCGCTTGTAAGCAAAAGTTTCTCCTCATGCTGCAAGCCACTGCGCACGCGTTTGCGAGGGAGAAGGCATAGTAAGCAAGCTTCTCGTCATTCTGCGAGTTGACGGGACACATCAAAGTTATTTATTAGTACTCTCTTCAGAAAGGGCCGACCATGTCCATGGCTACCATCCCGTGCTCTGTCATTGAGAACGTGCACTATTCACGTGCCATCGAGGAGAAAAAAATATTGCGTAGTACTAGGTGCCATCGAAGTGCACGACTCACTTACGCACTGCATATCTGATATGTCTCCAACGTATCTATAATTTTTGAAGTATTCATGCTATTATATTATCCATCTTGGATGTTTTATGGGCTTTACTATGCACTCTTATATTACTTTTGGGACTAACCTATTGACCGAGAGCCCAGTGCCAGTTTCTGTTTTTCCCCTTGTTTCAGTGTTCCGCAGAAAAGGAATATCAAACGGAGCCCAAACGGAATGAAACCTTCGGGAAAGTTATTTTTGGAAAGAAAGCAATACGGGAGACTTGGAGTGCACTTTAGGGGATCAACGAGGAGAGCACGAGGCAGGGGGCACGCCCACCGCCCTGGGCCCGCCCTCCACCCTCGTGGCTCCCTTTACCGACTTCTTTCGCCTATATATTCCCATATACCCTAAAACCTTCGGGGAACAGAAGAGATCGGAAGTTCCGCCGCCGCAAGCCTCTGTAGCCACCAAAAACCAATCGGGACCCTGTTTCAGCACCCTGCCGGAGGGGGGAACCTTCACCGGTGGCCATCTTCATCATCCCGGCGCTGTCCATGACAAGGAGGGAGTAGTTCACCCTCAGGGCTGAGGGTATGTACCAGTAGCTATGTGTTTGATCTCTCTCTCTCGTGTTCTTGATTCGGCACGATCTTGATGTATCGCGAGCTTTGCTATTATAGTTGGATCTTATGATATTTCTCCCCCTCTACTCTCTTGTAATGGATTGAGTTTTCCCTTTGAAGTTATCTTATCGGATTGAGTCTTTAAGGATTTGAGAACACTTGATGTATGTCTTGCGTGGGATAACCGTGGTGACAATAGGTTATTCTATTGATTCACTTGATGTATGTTTTGGTGATCAACTTGCGGGTTCCGCCCATGAACCTATGCATAGGGGTTGGCACACGTTTTCATCTTGACTCTCCGGTAGAAACTTTGGGGCACTCTTTGAGGTTCTATGTGTTGGTTGAATAGATGAATCTGAGATTGTGTCATGCATATCGTATAATCATACCCACGGATACTTGAGGTGACATTGGAGTATCTAGGTGACATTAGGGTTTTGGTTGATGTGTGTCTTAAGGTGTTATTTTACTACAAACTCTAGGGCTGTTTGTGACACTTATAGGAATAGCCCAATGGATTGATTGGAAATAATAACTTTGATGTGGTTTCGTACCCTACCATAATCTCTTCGTTTGTTCTCCGCTATTAGTGACTTTGGAGTGACTCTTTGTTGCATGTTGAGGGATAGTTATATGATCCATTTATGTTATTATTGTTGAGAGAACTTGCACTAGTGAAAGTATGAACCCTAGACCTTGTTTCAACACATTGCAATACCATTTACGCTCACTTTTATCATTAGTTACCTTTCTGTTTTTATATTTTCATATTACAAAAACCTATATCTATGATCCATATTGCACTTGTATCACCATCTCTTCGCCGAACTAGTGCACCTATACAATTTACCATTGTATTGGGTGTACATATAAATTTTGGAATATCTGAATATCATTAGTTTACCATTGTATTGGGTGCACCTATACAATGAACTCCTTGAATATACATATAAATTTCCTCTAGATCAAAATGAAGAACTCTATCAAGGGCAAATTTTGGAATATCCTTAGTTATACATTTCATTTCTTCATAACCCAAGAGAAATCTAAGTTCATTATGATGTGCAAGGGAAATCAAGTCATCAAAATTTTTGGACACGATATGACCATGAAACAATTTGCATTGGGTACTGAAATGATCGTGTTCATTGCAAAGTTCACAAGTACGGCTAAGAAAATTTAAATTTTCAACACAAGCATCTAGCCTTTCTTGCAACCATTTAGTTTCCAAGTACTTATGCCTCTTGCAATATCTATCTTCCCTATTTGGTGTGTACTTGCAAACCCAATATACTCCACAAAAATCGACATGCTTATAGGAGACATTTTCATCATAACTAGTGCAATCATCATTAGTACTATGGATATTCAAGGAGTTCATACTAACAACATTGCAATCATGCTCATCATTCACATATTTTATGCCAAGCATTCTATGTAATTCTTCTTCTAGTACTTGAGCACAATTTTCCTTTCCATCATACTCACGAAAGATATTAAAAGATGAAGCGTATGAGACAAACTCAATTCCATTTTTGTAGTTTTCTTTTATAAACTAAACTAGTGCTAAAACAAGAAACAAAAGATTCGATTGCAAGATCTAAAGATATACCTTCAAGCACTCACCTCCCGGCAATGGCGCCGTAAACGAGCTTGATGTCTACTACACAACCTTCTTCTTGTAGACGTTGTTGGGCCTCCAAGTGCAGAGGTTTGTAGGACAGTAGCAAATTTCCCTCTAGTGGATGACCTAAGGTTTATCAATCTGTGGGAGGCATAGGACGAAGATGGTCTCTCTCAAACAACCCTGCAACCAAATAACAAAGAGTCTCTTGTGTCCCCAACACACCCAATACAATGGTAAATTGTATAGGTGCACTAGTTCGGCGAAGAGATGGTGATACAAGTGCAATATGGATGGTAGATATAGGTTTTTGTAATCTGAAAATATAAACACAGCAAGGTAGCAAGCGATAAAAGTGAGCGTAAACGGTATTGCAATGCTAGGAAACAAGGCCTAGGGTTCATACTTTCGCTAGTGCAAGTTCTCTCAACAATAATAACATAAATGGATCATATAACTATCAATCAACATGAAACAAAGAGTCACTTCAAAGTCACTAATAGCAGAGAACAAACGAAGAGATTATGGTAGGGTATGAAACCACCTCAAAGTTATTCTTTCCAATCAATCCGTTGGGCTATTCCTATAAGTGTCACAAACAGCCCTAGAGTTCGTACTAGAATAACACCTTAAGACACAAATCAACCAAAACCCTAATGTCACCTAGATACTCCAATGTCACCTCAAGTATCCGTGGGTATAATTATACAACATGCATCACACAATCTCAGATTCATCTATTCAACCAACAATAGAACCTCAAAGAGTGCCCAAAAGTTTCTATTCAACCAACAATAGAATCTCAGATTCATCTTGTCGTGGATTTCCAGAGCGCTTGTCACGCTATTCTGGGAAGGCCAACGTATGCACGTTTCATGGCTCGACCATGTTATGTATACCTTAAACTGAAGATGCCAGGCCCCAAAGGTGTGATCACTGTCACCGGCAATCGGAAGAAAGCAGAAGAGTGTTTTCAGAAAGGCTCAAAGATCACCGATGCTCAGATGGCAGTGGTAGAGCTGCAGGAATACCAGAAAACTGCAGACCCGGGTGATTTGTTGCGAGCCAAGAAGCCCGCTACAGAATCTTAGTTTTCAGTTGTCTGGTGAAACAAAGCCGATTCACATTGACCCGACCGACCCCAATGCTGCTCCGACTCATATCTCAACAACACTCGACTCCAAATAGGAAGAAGCGCTCACCCAGTTCCTCCGTGAGAACTGGGACATCTTCGCATGGAAACCTTCTGACATGCCGTGTTCCTGTGGAACTGGCTGAGCATCGCTATTTAGTCGACGCAGAGGTAAACCGGTCAAGGAACATCTTGACGGTCCGCCATGTAAGAGAAAAGCATTCGGTGAAGAGGTGGCTCGACTCCTTGCAGCGGAGTTTATCCGAGAGATTTACCACTCCGAGTGGCTCGCCAATGTTGTCATGGTCCCCAAGAAGGACAATTCACTTCGCATGTGCATTTACTTCAAACATATCAATCGGGCCTGCCCGAAATATCATTTTCCTCTCCCCCGCATCGACCAGATAGTCGACTCAACTGTGGGATGTGAACGCCTGTCTTTTTTAGACGCCTATTCCGGTTACCATCAGATCCGTCTGTATGGACCCGACGAGATCAAAACAGCTTTCATCACTCCATTTGGGTGCTTCTGTTATGTTACCATGCCATTCGGCCTAAAGAATGCCGGAGCCACGTTCATGAGGATGATTCAGAAGTGTTTGCTCACTCAAATCAATCGGAATGTGGAAGCGTACATGGATGATATTGTGGTCAAGTCATGGAAGGGTTCCGACCTGCTGACTGACCTTGCTGAAACTTTTGCCAATCTCAGGAGGTATGATATCAAGCTTAATCCATCAAAGTGTACATTCGGAGTTCCTGGCGGAGAGTTACTCCGTTTTCTCGTTTCCGAACGAGGAATCGACGCCAACCCAGAGAAAGTTGGCACTATACTCCGAATGAAACGTCCTGTGCGTGTACACGATGCCCAGAAGCTTACTGGTTGCTTGGCCGCTTTAAGTCGATTCATTTCTCGTCTCGGTGAAAAGGCATTGCCTCTTTACCGACTGATGAAGAAGTCAGACAAGTTCGAGTGGACTCCTGAAGCTGATGCAGCGTTTGCAGAGCTGAAAACCCCGCTCTCCACCCGGCCGGTGCTTGCTGCCTAATCGGCAAGCCTTTCTGCTTTTACATTGCAGCCACGGGACAAGTTGTCGACACAGTACTTACGGTCGGCGGAAGAAGAAGGAAAAGCCTTTAAAGTTCAAATACCAAAGATATTATGTTTCTGAAGTTTTAACTCCGTCAAAGCAAAGATATCCTCATTATCAGAAGCTTGTATATGGGATTTATATGACCACGAAGAAGGTTGCACATTACTTCTCTGACCATTCCATTACAGTCATTAGCGACGCTCCATTGTCAGATATTCTGCACAACAGAGATGCAACTGGTCGAGTGGCATAATGGGCGATTGAACTCCTTCCCTTAGATATCAAGTTTGAGGCAAAGAAAGCCATCAAGTCCCAAGCAATAGCAGATTTCGTCGTCGAGTGGACTGAACAACAACTGCCGACTCAAGTTCACTCAGAGCACTGGACCATGTTCTTTGATGGTTCCAAGATGCTTAATGGTTCCGGTGCTGGGGTAGTGTTAGTCTCCCCCCGAGGAGATAAGCTCAGATATGTTCTTGAAATTCACTTTGATTCCTCCAACAAAGAAGCATAATATGAAGCACTTTTGTATGGGTTGTGTATGGCCATTTCACTCGGCGTTCGTCGCCTCATGGTCTATGGCGACTCAGGTTTGGTGGTTAATCAAGTGATGAAGGAGTGGGACGTCAGAAGTCCGGCCATGACTGGTTACTGCAATGCAGTGAGAAAGCTAGAGAAGAAATTTGAGGGGTTAGAGCTTCATCATATACTCGACTGAAAAATCAAGCAGCTGATGATTTGGCAAAAATAGGTTCCAAGAGAGAAGCCATTCCCAGCAATGTGTTTTTAGAACACATCCACACACCATCAGTTCAAGAGGATCCTTTCGTCGAAGAAGCTCCGCAACCAAAAAGTGCCACAGATCCGACTGAAGTTGAGGTTCCAGCGGTCGTCGACTTGATCATGGAAGTCTTGGTCATCACTCCCGACTGGACGGTGCCGTACATCGCGTACATCCTAAGGAAAGAACTCCCAGAGAATGAAGAAGAGGCTCGATAGATCGTCCGTCGATCCAAGGCCTTTACTTTGATAAAGGGACAGTTATACAAGGAAAGCGCGACTGGAGTTGGTCAGAAGTGTATAACGCCAGAAGAAGGTCAAATTATTCTTGACGATATCCACTCAGGGACCTGTGGTCATCATGCGTCCTCTCGGACCATTGTGGCTAAGGCATACCGAGCGGGATTTTACTGGCCAAGAGCAAATGAAATGGCGAAAGATATAGTCGACAAATGTGAAGGATGTCAGTTCTACTCCAATATGTCACACAAACCCGCGTCAGCCTTGAAGACCATTCCACTCGTCTGGCCCTTTGCTGTTTGGGGATTGGATATGATTGGACCACTGAGAACTGGCAGGAGCGGCTTCACTCACGTGCTAGTGGCAGTCGACAAGTTTACTAAATGGATTGAAGCTAAGCCTTGCACCGCTATCAGTTTCATCAGAGAGTTGATATTCAGATATGGATTTCCACATAGCATCATCACTCATAATGGGTCAAACTTCGATTCCGACAAGTTCAGAGCCTTTTGCGCCTCTCAAGGCACACGAGTCGACTATGCTTCAGTCGCTCACCCCCAGTCGAATGGACAAGCGGAACGAGCAAACGGTCTAATTCTCAAAGGACTGAAACCCCGACTGATGCGCGATCTCAAGCACGCAGCAGGCGCATGGGTCGACGAACTTCCATCAGTTCTTTGGGGATTGAGGACCACCCTAATCGGTCAACTGGACGAACTCCATTCTTTCTGGTCTATGGAGCTGAAGCGGTTCTGCCGAGTGACTTGCTTCACAATGCACCCCGAGTCGAGCTCTACTCAGAAGATGAAGCAGAACAAGCCCGGCAGGACGCAGTCGACCTCCGAGAAGAGGAAAGAGAGATGGCCCTGATCCGATCAACTATTTATCAGCAAGACTTGCGTCGATTCCATGCCATAAGGGTGAAGAGTCGAGCCTTCCAAGAAGGAGACTTGGTCCTCCAAGTAGATCAACAGAAACCACACAAGCTCGCTCCCACTTGGGAAGGCCCCTTCATCGTCACCGGAGTTCTCCAAAATGGAGCCTACCATGTTTACAATGTCGATCGCCAGATTGATGAGCCATGAGCTTGGAATGCGGAGCTGCTCCACCCCTTTTATACTTAAGTACTCACTCGGATGAGATGTAATAAGAAATACCTTTGTAGTTTATTTATCAAAGACAAGAGTGTTATAATTTTCCCAGTGATTGTTGTTGCTTTTGTTTACGTAAGAAACCCCCCAGTGGGTAGCTTAGCTGTGAATCCGTTTCAGCTAAGTTTGTAAAAAAATTCCTACCGAGTGACGAGCAAGCCTCTCACTCGGAGGCTTAGCTGTGAATCCGTTTCGCCTAGGTACTTGAAAATCCTACCGGGTGGTGAGCCAGCCTCCCACCCGAAGGCTTAGCTGCAGTCCCGTACTCGCCTAAGTTTAAAAATCCCTACCGAGTGGTGAGCCAGCCTCCCACTCGGAGGCTTGGCTGCAATCCAAGTACTCGCCTAAGTTTAAAAAATCCTACCAAGTGGTGAGCCTGCCTCCCACTCCGGGGCTTAGCTGCAGTCCAGTACTCGCCTAAGTTTGAAAAATCCTACCGAGTGGTGAGCCAGCCTCCCACTCGGAGGCTTCGCTGCAGTCCAAGTACTCGCCTAAGTTTGAGAAATCCTACCGAGTGAAGAGCAATCCTCTCACTCGGGGGCTTAGCTGCAGTCCAAGTACTCGCCTAAGTTTGAGAAATCCTACCAAGTGAAGAGCAATCCTCTCACTCGGTGGCTTAGCTGCAGTCCAAGTACTCGCCTAAGTTTGAGAAATCCTACCGAGTGAAGAGCAATCCTCTCACTTTCGGGGGCTTAGCTACCCAGATCCAAGTACTCGCCTAAGTTTAAGAAATCCCACCGAGTGAAGAGCAATCCTCTCACTCGGGGGCTTAGCTGCAGTCCAAGTACTCGCCTAAGTTTGAGAAATCCTACCGAGTGAAGAGCAATCCTCTCACTCGGGGGCTTAGCTGCAGTCCAAGAACACGCCTAAGTATGATAAAACCTCCCGAGTGAAGAGCAATCCTCTCACTCGGAGGCTTAGCCGCAGTCCAAGTACACGCCTAAGTTTGAGAAATCCTACCGAGTGAAGAGCAATCCTCTCACTGGGGCTTAGCTGCAGATCCAAGACTCACCTAAGTTTGAGAAATCCTACCGAGTGAAGAGCAATCCTCTCACTCGGAGGCTTAGCTGCAGTCCAGTACTCGCCTAAGTTTAAGAAATCCTACCGAGTGACGAGCAATCCTTTCACTCGGAGGCTTAGATGAAGTCCAGTACTCGCCTAAGTTCGAAAACATACCGATCCACAAGGACGACGAGGTGCAGGTCGACTGCTACCTTCTACTTCAGAGCTGTGCCACAAGTACAACGTGCGCTCCATTTCGATCCACAAGGACGACGAGGTGCAGGTCGACTGCTACCTTCTCCTTTGGAGCTGCGCCACAAGTA
Source organism: Aegilops bicornis (assembly GCA_021605145.1). NCBI lineage: Eukaryota > Viridiplantae > Streptophyta > Magnoliopsida > Poales > Poaceae > Aegilops > Aegilops bicornis. Next base: position 379,456,658 of record CM038669.1, on the reverse strand, counting down.
CAACGTGCACTCCATTCCGATCCGCAAGGACGACGAGGTGCAGGTCGACTGCTACCTTCTCCTTCGGAGCTGCGCCCCAAGTACAACGTGCGCTCCATTCCGATCCACAAGGACGACGAGGTGCAGGTCGACTTCTACCTTCTCCTTCGGAGCTGCACCACAAGTACAACGTGTGCTCCATTCCGATCCGCAAGGACGACGAGGTGCAGGTCGACTTCTACCTTCTACTTCGGAGCTGCGCCACAAGTACAACGTGTGCTCCATTCCGATCCGCAAGGACGACGAGGTGCAGGTCGACTGCTACCTTCTCCTTCGGAGCTGTGCCACAAGTACAACGTGTGCTTCATTCCGATCCACAAGGACAACGAGGTGCAGGTCGACTTCTACCTTCTCATTCGGAGCTGCGCCACAAGTACAACGTGTGCTCCATTCTGATCCGCAAGGACGACGAGGTGCAGGTCGACTGCTACCTTCTCCTTCGGAGCTGCGCCACAAGTACAACGTGTGCTCCATTCCGATCCGCAAGGACGACGAGGTGCAGGTCGACTGCTACCTTCTCCTTCGGAGCTGCACCACAAGTACAAAGTGTGCTCCATCCCGATCCGCAAGGACGACGAGGTGCAGGTCGACTGCTACCTTCTCCTTCGGAGCTGCGCCACAAGTACAATGTGCGCTCCATCCCGATCCGCAAGGACGACGAGGTGCAGGTCGACTGCAATACGAACTCCATCCCTTCCTGCAAGGGCAATGATGCGCAGGTCGACTGAATCTTCCACCTCAGAGCTGCATCTCAAACACAAAGACTATTCCGAGTGAAGAGCAAAGTCCACTCGAAGGCAAATGCAAGCATATTCAGAAGTAAAACAAGTTCAGATAAATCTTAAAGGTTCCAAACCGCAGATCAAAGTACTCGGGCTCTCAGCCCAAAGGAGTTTAACGGTTAAAAAATCCACTCGGCATTCCGAGGCAAATTTAAGGTGAGGCATAAAAGTTTGTTCATTCCGCGGGAGGAGGACTGGCAGGCTCGACGAACTCGTCCAGGTCGACACCATCGACGATCCGAGTGGCATCAGCAATGAAAGTCTCCATAAAGGATCGGAAATCGTGCTTCTTGGTGTTGGCGACCTTGATTGCTGCCAGCTTATCTTCTCGCGCCTCTTTACAGTGGACACGAACCAAAGACAGAGCCACATCAGCACCACACCGAGCAGAAGACTTCTTCCACTCTTGCACTCGGCCAGGTATCTCGTTAAGTTGAGTCATCAGAGACTCGAGGTCGTTCTGGAGTGCTGCCCCTGGCCAAAGTGCTGTGTCGATTCGCAACGTGTCAACTTTCAGTCAAGCCAAATAGTCAACAACGCCGTCGATGCAAGATTCCAGTCGGAGCAGGTTCATAGCAGTTTCATCCTTCACGAGAGAATTGATGGGGTCCAAATTTGGTTCGATTCGCCCAGTCTCCTCCTCGAAGTCTCGGCAAAACTCTGCATGCACAGTCCAAGGATGAGTCAATATTCGTATGCCGAGTCGACAAAGATGAACTAGTCGGAACGAGATATGTACCTTCAAGCTTGATGAATAACTTCTTGGCGAGGCTCCTCAGATAGCTTTCTAGATCATCCCTCCTGCGAGCAATGCCTTCCATCCTCTCGTTCAGGTTAACTTGTCCTTCTTCAAGCGGGTTACCTCCTTGTTGGCTTCATCCAGAGCAGATTTCATCTTCGCGTTCTCCTCCTCCAGTTTGCCGACTAAAGCCAGCTTCTGTTCAGCCAGGGCAGTTTGGTCGTCGGCCTTCTTTTGTGCAGCAGCCAGATCCTGCTCCGTCTTTAACAGAGCCTCGTTCAGTTTTTCTGAAAAGAAATAACGCTCAATTCAGAAAGAGTAGAATGAAATCCGGGTCTAAGACAAAATAGTCGACAAAGCTTCCTTACCATTGGCGTCATCTTTGGCCTTCTGCAGCTCTGACTTGGCCAACTCTGTGTCAAGGTTGAGTTGAATTTGCTGCTTTTCCAAGTCGGCAAAGCGAGCTCCAAGGTCACAAGATTTCGCAATCGAGAGGATGGGTTATTTTACAGAGAAAAAGACAAAGACAATAAATACTAAGACTACGGCCGATCGCCATGATCCACCATAGTCTCGGGGACTACACCCAGTGGGTGCACTTAGCGTGCCCCCACTGATTCAGTTTACACTCGACGAGACCTTTTCGGCGCGAGCGTGTATATATATATAGAGAGAGAGAGTGGCACTATTCTGATCCCGGGATCAAAATAGTTATTTGGATCACGATCAGTCCTATATAGGGCTTTGTCGGGCCTCCCGGACTCCAGAAAACGCAAAAAACAAAACACCTGACCGGCCCAGTCCCACCCCCACCTCCTCCTCCCGCACCGCATCGCCTCTTCCAGGATCTCCCGACCACCTCCGCGCCGCCCCAGCGCGCCTCCCCGGCCCCTTGGCCCCGGCGCACCCGCCGCCGCCCCGACCCGCCGCCTCTCCTGCCGCCGACCGCAGACCCCAATGCCCGGCCACACCGAGCCGCAGCCCCCCCACGCTGCCGGCCACTAGAGCCGCCGCCGATCCACGACTCCGCCGGCGGCCTAGCCCTCGCCACCTCTTCTCGTCGGCGTTAAATCTGCGAGCTCCCGCCTCGTCAATCGCCGGATCCCGCTTCAAGACATCGGATCGTGGGTGCCTCGTTACTCCACGAGCCCGGATCCATGGCCACCGGTCGATCCAAGACGGATGCGGGGCTCCCCACGCGCCCGGTGTCGGCTACTCCGTTCCTCAACGACCCACGCTGCTCTCCGCTCGCCCCCTATCTCCCCTTGCTTCCTCTGCTCGTTGTCCCGCGCATCGGTGGATGAGGCTACCTACAGGTGCAATGCCTGACTGCTCAACATTGGTAGTCCCTCTCCAGCGCACCTTCCAGCAGCCACACCATCGTTGAACTCCATGTGCCGGTCGTGCTGGTCCGCCTTCTACCCATATGTGTGGCTGCAACAAGCTCCAGCGAACACCGCTCCTCTGCTCTCTCGTGAACTTCAGATGCATTAGTGTTTGGACCGTGGAGGAATTTTATCTGGGAGGCATTCCGTGGAGAGAGAGACGCTGCAACCATTTCTTCTTGTGGATATTTGCATGTTGTCGCCTTTCTGTTCTTGTAGCACAACCGCGAAGCTGAAGAAAATTTCAAAGGTTGAGATTTCACGGACAGGAACTTGATCACTTCTCATTCTTCTTCCCACTCAAAAATAGTGTGTATTTGTTTGTCTGGTAGTGTGCTCGTGCAAAATGCATGCGTGCATTGTTTTTCTCATTCCTGAAAAAATGAGTGCGTTTATGTTGGTTTAACAAGATACTAATGCAAGGGAGTAGTTATATGTCTACGGAAAACCCAAAATTCTTTCTCTTTCTAGGATAAATAAAAGTATGAAATTCAATTAAAAATACTTGATGCTTATTTAAAAATCATATTATATTGGGAATAAAATTAAGAAGTTCAAATTAAAAAAACAGAGAAGTTCGAAATTTTATTAAAATCAATAACAACTCTTTATTCAAAATAAAAATGTGAAGTTTAAATTAGAATAACAGAGAAGTGCAAAGTTTATAAAGAACTCAGATTTTTTCTTGTTACTGAAGAATAAAATGAGGAAGTTCAAAATAAAATAAAGGAAAAACTAAAAAACATGATTTAAAAAAGAAAATTTATGTTTTTCAAAACACTAGAAGTTTAAAAATTGAAATAACAAAGTGATTAGGTTTTTATGAAAAATCTAAGACTTTACCATAAAAAACTAAAATATTCGTCGTTATTAAAGTATCAACCATGAAGTTCAAGAATTGAAAAAAAAATTCAAACTCGATGTTTATTTTAAAATCAAACACAATTCTTTACTCAACAAAAAACTCAGATATTTTCACGTAATCGAGAGAAGTTCAGATTGATAATTGCCAGAAGTTCACGTACTACACGGTGTGCATTTTGTATGAAAAAAAAGAATAAAAAAGAAAAGGCTAAATTTTTTTTGCTAGAACTTCAAGTGCTCTGTCCGGGGAAGTTCAAAAAATTCTTGTGAGAGAGGTTAAACAAAAATACATGACAGAAGTTCAAGATGAAAATAGCGGGAAGTTCAACTACTATACAAAATGCATTTCAGATAGGAAAATAAGAATAGAAAACAAAAAGCTTAAAAGATTTTGTTGCTAGAAGTTCACGTGCTACTCCCGGTGAAGTTCGAGATCTCTAGTGTGAGACGTCCGACCTTCAGTTACATGTAAAAAACAGGCAAAAAGACGTTGTTTTACGCATTCAAAAATATATTTTGAACCGTTGCGAGTATGAAAAACTCATCAACACAAAAAAGTTGTGTGTTTTTAATAGCTTTCCATCTGTATATCATTTGCTTAATTACGGTAAGTGGTTTGAGAATTACGGGAGAAAAACATCACGTCAAAAAACAGAGTGTAGTTCAAACAGACATGCTCCAGAAGTTCAACTACTTCACGCAGTGCATTTCCGTTCACGATGAATGTAGAAATCATGATCTCGCCATTTTCTAATTTACCTCGAAACGACGGTAATATCATTTGCGTAAGTTCAAGTCCTTGGTCAGAGAAAGTTAAAAAAATTATTGTGAGAGACCTTTGTACAAAAGGAATATTATTTGTGTAACACTTACGAATGGATGAGAAAATTACAAACAAAAATACGTCCCAGAAGTTCAACGTGAAAACAACAGGAAGTTCAACTACTATGCTAAATGAATTTCAGATGAAAAACTTTCAAAATCGTCGCGAGTATGAAAAAATTATCAACACGGGAAAGTTGCGTGTTTACAGTAGCTTTCCATCGGTATATCACCCGCTCAATTCCTGTGAGTGGGATGGAGAGCTACGAGCAGTGGATGAAGATCTACGAGCAAAAAAATCACGTGAAAAACAGAGTGAAGTTTAGGTACACGCACCGAGAAGTTCAGGTTCTTCACGCGGTGCATTTTCAAAGAATCTGTTTCGCGGTAGAGGCAGAACGAATAATCCCGCCATTTTCGAAATTACTTGAAAACGGCTAGGAATCAGAGAAAACCATCAGCATGAAAAAGTTTCGCATTTTACGTAGCTTTTCAACGGTATATTATTTGCCCAATTCCGATAAAGTTTGTAGAAATTACAGCGAAAATATGTTTTTTGTCATTTTCGAAACTGACTTAAAACCGCAAAGAATTGGGAGAAACAATACATATCAAAAAGTTTCGCATTTGTTCAATCTTTCCAACGCCATATCATTTGCTTCATTCGGACGCACGGTTAAAACATTAGCTCAAAAATACGAACTTGGTAGGACTTGGACCATTTTCTAAATTACTCTTAAACCATTCAAAATTAGAAAAAACTTTCCAGATGAAAAAGTAGCTCATTTTCATAAGCTTTCCAACGCCATATGATATGCCTCGATTGCATTAGCCGTTTAGAAATGACATCGAAAAAACGGACTCAGCTGTTCGGTTTACGAAATTTTACGGTTTTTTTCAAATTCCTCTTTAACCATAAGGAATTAGAACAAACTTTCAACATGTGGAAGGAGCGGTTTTGCAGAAGCTTTCCAACGCCATATTATATGCCTCATTCCGATAAACGGTTTAGAAATGCGATCAAAATTACGATTCATGTTTTTTATGTGAAGAAAAACGGTTTTCAAAACTGCTCTTAAACAACTTACATTTTGCGAAAAATTTAACTTGGGTCATGATACTCGTGTCCATAGCTTTCCAACGGTATATAGCAGGCCCTATTTGGGCAATGTTGCGGGAAGTTCAACCTAGGACAGGGGGAAGTTCAGGTCGAACAACTCAGGCAGTAAAATCGCAAAAAACGCGAGTTCTTCACGACCCGAGTGCAAAATCCGCATATGAGCGAGATTCCTATCGAAAACGAGTATTTAGTTGCTAAACGGTTTAGAAATGCGATCGAAAATACGATCCACATTTTTTGTATGAAGAAAAAACGGTTTTCAAAATTCCGATAAAGGTCGTGTTCGTACAGAGGAAGTTCAGGCGCGTGTACAAACAAAAATACGTCACAGAAGTTCAACGTGAAAATAGAATGAAGTTCAACTACTATGCTGAATGAATTTCAGATGAAAAACTTTCAAAATCGTCGCGAGTATGAAAAAATGATCAACACGAGAAAGTTGCGTGTTTACAGTAGCTTTCCATCGGTATATCACCCGCTCAATTCCCGTGAGTGGGATGGAGAGCTACGAGCAGTGGATGAAGATCTACGAGCAAAAAAATCACGTGAAAAACAGAGTGAAGTTCAGGTACACGCGCCGAGAAGTTCAGGTTCTTCACGCGGTGCATTTTCGAAGAATCTGTTTCGCGATAGAGGCAGAACGAATGATCCCGCCGTTTTCGAAATTACTTGAAAACGGCTAGGAACCAGAGAAAACCATCAACATGAAAAAGTTTCGCATTTTCCGTAGCTTTTCAACGATATATTATTTGCCCAATTCCGATGAAGTTCGTAGAAATTACGGTGAAAATACGTTTTTTCCATTTTCGAAACTGACTTAAAATCGTAAAGAATTGGGAGAAACAATACATACCGAAAAGTTTCACGTTTGTTCAAGCTTTCCAACGCCATATCGTTTGCTGCATTCGGACGCACGGTTAAAAAATTAGCTCGAACATACGAACTCGGTAGGACTTGGACCATTTTCTAAATTACTCTTAAACCATTCAAAATTAGAAAAAACTTTCAAGATGAAAAAGTAGCGCATTTTCATAAGCTTTCCAATGTCATATCATATGTATCCATTGGATCAGCCGTTTAAAAATGACATCGAAAAAACGAACTCAGCTGTTCGGTTTACGAAATTTTACGTTTTTTTAAATTACTCTTTAAACATAGGGAATTAGGAAAAACTTTCAACATGTGGAAGGAGCGGTTTTGCAGAAGCTTTCCAACGCCATATTATATGCCTCATTCTGATAAACGGTTTAGAAATGCGATCGAAAATACGATTCACGTTTTTTGTGCGAAGAAAAACAGTTTTCAAAACTGCTCTTGAACCGCTTATATTTTGCCAAAAATTTAAATTGGGTCATGATATTGGTGTCCATAGCTTTCCAACGGTATATCGCAAGCCCCGTTTGGGCAATGTTGGCGGAAGTTCAACCGAGTTCACGGGGAAGTTCAACGTACCACGAGCGGGGCAGGTCAGGTTGTGATCAGAATATTATTCTGATCCCGTGATCAGAATAGTGTTTATATATATAGAAGAAGAAAGACAACAACAAACAAGTTCTTCAGACCATAGTTGTTGCCCGGTGATCGATCAGCGATCTCGAGGACTAAACCAGTGGGTGCACTTAGCGTGCCCCTGGTTCGATTACACTCGACATGGCGGACTGACCGAGTGAAGGAATTAAAATGTCAAGACTACAGTCGACTGCCTGCAGTCCACCGTAGTCTCGGGGACTACACCCAGTGGGTGCACTCAGCATGCCCCCACTAGTCCAAAACTTCAATAACAAAAATTCAGCTCATAGTATGGGTTTGCTCAGTGACAAGTCGAAACACCCAGTGGGTGCACAGATGCAACGATCCTTGGAAAGAGAGTTTTCAGGTACCATATCCTAACAGAGCAAGCCAAGAAAACCAGTCGACGTCTGCTAACTTTGAACATTGCTTTGGAGAGCCGAGTGGCATCATAGGCGGGTTGACTGACATCCCGCACCATCTTCATCTTCTCCATCATAATACCTGCTTGGTGTATGGCTTCCTTGGCAGCATTCACTTCGTCCTCTAGGACGTGATGGGTAGCAAAAACTGAAGGTGGATTGGCAGGAGCTTGAGCAGTCGATGAAAAAGGCAGAGCACTCGACAGTGGTACGGCGAAGGTAACAGAAGCCCGATTGGCATCACCAGCGTCCTGAACGACTGGTTCAGCTATCAGCGTCGATTGTGGCACCTTGTCTGCAGGAGTTTTCCTATTTTTCCTCGTCAAAGGCCTCTCGGGCTCTTCTTTGTCATCGTCGGGGAGGTCAATAATGTTGGGAGCTGTTCAAAGATCAGTTGCCAAAATTGCATCACCCAATGGTATATATTACAGTTGAGTCGACCAAATAAAGACAAAACGACAGAAATCGTACCCAGATTGGAGGTGACTGCATCCTCCATTGCCTCATCCTCATCCCTATGAGCTGAAGTCCCGGAAGTAGCAGCGCTGCTAGTTCCAAAGTTTATCTGGTCAAATCAAGGAAAAAACAAACAGCACAGAGCGTCGAGTGAATACAGAGGGAGACACTCACGCAGAAGCGACGGGGATGTCAATCTTAATCTTCGGCAACGCCTTCCGAGACCTTTGCACTACAACTTTGGGCTGCTTTGACGCTTTTTCAGTCGGAGCCGGCGAGGACGTCCGAGGGCGCTTTGAAGACGGGCCAGTCTGAGCAATCGCTTTTTCACGGGCGCTCGGCCGGTCTTGGTCGAGCTTGGATCGCCTCTCCCTGCGAGGAGGTGACTCGGCTTCTTCCTCGTCACTTGAGTCGTCACTTTCCTCGCTCTCCTCTCCCTCAAAATGCCAGTCACCACTGTCGCCGCCGCTCGCCTCCCCTTCCGGGTCTTGCTCTTGCTCCCCGTTGGGCATTGAGTACATTTCGATAAGAGCCTGGCAGAAAAACAAGCAGAACAAAAGTCAATTGATGGAGCATAAATAGTTACATGGTTAAAACTACAGTCAGAAATTCAGAGTTGAACCTTGTCCGGTACGTGGGACTGGTCGAGTGGAGGGATTCTCCTGGCTCCCCTAGGGTTGTCTTTGTTCCCAGTGATGCTCGTCAGCCACCCCTCCAGCGTGGCATCCTCGACCTCCTCCGGTTGGATCCGAGTGGTGTCCTCAGTGCCCAAATACATCCACATCGGATGGTCTCGAGCTTGAAGTGGCTGGATGCAACGCCGAAGGAAGACCTCCAAGAGGTCCATACCGGTCACCCCGTCACGGATAAGCTGGACAACATGTTCGACCAGTACCTTAACCTGCGCCTTCTCTTCCGGGATCACCTTCAAAGAGGAAGGCTTCCTCACTCGGTCCATGCAAAAAGGAGGGAGTCCGGTCGACTGCCCTGTCGTCGGCTGGTCTTTGCAGTAAAACCAGGTCGTCTGCCATCCACGGACCGAATCGGGTAGGATCATGGCCGGAAAAGAACTTTTCCCTCTCATCTGAACCCCAAGACCCCCACACATCTGAATCACTTGTGTTCTCTCGTCACTCGGATTGGCCTTTTTCACCGTCTGGGAGCGACAGGTGAAAATGTGCTTGAAAAGGCCCCAATGAGGCCGACAACCCAAGAAATTCTCGCACAAAGACACGAAAGCAGCGAGATACATGATTGTGTCGGGTGTGAAGTGGTGGAGTTGTGCCCCAAAGAAATTCAGAAATCCCCGAAAGAAAGGGTGAGGAGGCAAGGAAAACCCACGGTCGACATGGGTGGCCAAGAGAACGCACTCACCCTCCCGAGGCTGCGGTTCGGACTCCTTCCCCGGAAGCCGCGCTGATCCGTGGGGGATCAGTCCTCCATTGGCCAGATTCTCGTCTTCTTGACGAATCTTCGAGCGGATCCAGTCGCCCTGGATCCAGCCCTGCGGCAGGCCGGCCCTCGATGAAGATCCGCCTCGACTGGTCGTCTTTCCCTTCACCTTCGCCATCGCTTTCTTCGCCCGCTCCAGGGCCACCGTCTTCTCTTTCCCCATCGTCGCCGGCGAGACGCGCACGGGGCAGTGGCACTGGGACGAAAGCGAGCGCGGCGGATAAGTCTGAGGAAGAGGGGAGGAAATGAGAACACACTGTTCAAAACCCCCGGTCCGGCGCCTTATATGAGGTTACTTCCGAGTGACTGACTTGTAGGCCCTGGCGATCCTGTCAAATCCCGCAACAGTCGCGCGCACGATAAGTGGCGAACAAGGTGGCACGGAGATCGAGGCGTCCCTACCTTATCCCATCCGATTACTGCGGCCTGCTCCGCCCCGCGCGCTTCCTGAAATTCGAATCCCGCGAAATCCGCGAGCTGCAGAACAACTTGTCAGACGGAAGATCTCCTCCACTCTGTCACTCGGAGCTCTCCAAGTAAAGAAACTCACTCGACGGATACAAAGAATGGATCAAGGCGACTGAAAAAGAAGTTGGTATCATCACCTAGGTTCATTGATCCAGAGCAAGATATACTCATAGCACGAAAAATGGGTCGGAAGTGTGTTCAACTCCTTCCCCACTCAAACCTCGATCCATTCAGGGGCTAATGATGAAGTTATGTACCTAGGGTAGGGTCATGGACCTGTCCAAGATACCCTCCCCAAGGACATCTCTAGAAGAATCACCTTTGAATCGACTCAGAAGTGTTCCACTCGACAGACTCGAAGACACTCGAGCATGAAGCCAACCACTGGACAGCCAGGAGATCTAAAGTCACTCCGCACGCTAACGGTCGGTCATTAAGTAGATTTTATGGTCATCATAGCACTTTATTTGCGGCATTACTGGTAACGCCCGACCTTAATGTACCTTAAACCCTGCATAGCTGAGGGCCGGAGGGGGTCTGGCGAACTCTATATAAGCCACCCCCCTCCTCAGTGTCAAGGGTTTGCACCCCTATAATTCATACACGCATAATCCAGTCGACCGCCTCCGGGCTCCAAGACATAGGGCTATTACTTCCTCCGAGAAGGGCCTGAACTCGTAAAACTCGTGCGTATACAACTACTCCATAGCTAGGATCTTGCCTCTCCATCCCTACCCCCTCCATTACTGTCAGACTTAGAACCACGACAGGGGGGCGCGCCCCCTCCCTCGTGGGCAGCCCGGGACTCCCCTGGTGAGCTTCCGGTACTCCGTGGGCTTCTTCTGGTCCAAAAATAAGTTCCGTGGAGTTTCAGGTCAATTGGACTCCGTTTGATATTCCTTTTCTTCGAAACACTGAAACAAGGGAAAAAACAGGAACTGGCACTGGGCTCTGGGTCAATAGGTTAGTCCCAAAAATAATATAAAAGTGTTTAATAAAGCCCATAAACATCCAAAACAGATAATATAATAGCATGAAACAATCAAAAATTATAGATACGTTGGAGACGTATCATCTATGATAATTATTGTGATGACATGTATGCTATAAAGAATAATTATAACCATGAAACTTGTCATCATGATTTTAGTTTTCAATTGGATTATGGCTCACATGATAGTTATATTGTTGAATTCATTCATGATGCTACTAAAAATTATTATGATGGAGGAATGTATGCTAGTAGGAATTGCAATAATATTAAGTTTCCTCTCTATGTGCTTAAAGTTTTGGAGTTATGCTTGTTTTGCCTTCCTATGCTAGTTGATTATTGTTCCCATAAGTTGTTTGCTCACAAAATACCTATGCATAGGAAGTGTGTTAGACTTAAATGTGCTAGTCATATTCTTCATGATGCTCTCTTTATGTTTCAATTCTAATGTGTTATGTGAGCATCATTGAAATCATCAGGCCTAGCTAGGGGCGTTAAACGTTAGCACTTGTTGGGAGGCAACCCAATTTTATGTTAGTTCTTTGCCTTTTGCTCCTGTTTAGGAATAAATATTTGATCTAGCCTCTGGTTATATTTGTCTTTATGTTTTAATTAGTGTTTGTGCCAAGTTAAACCTATAGGATCTTCTTGGATGATAGTTATTTGATCTTGCTGAAAATTCCAGAAACTTTCTGTTCACGAGAACAATTGTTTAAAAGAACCAGAACGTGATAAAATACTGATTCCAATTGCAGAAGATCAATAAACAAATTGTTTAGGTATTCCTATTTTGGATGAATTTTTAGAGTTCCAGAAGTTTGCGTTAGTTACAGATTACTACAGACTGTTCTGTTTTTGACAGATTCTGTTTTTCGTGTGTTGTTTGCTTATTTTGATGAATCTATGGCTAGTAAAATAGTTTATAAACCATAGAGAAGTTGGAATACAGTAGGTTTAACACCAATACAAATAAATAATGAGTTCATTATAGTAGCTTTAAGTGGTGTTTTGTTTTCTTTCACTAACGGAGCTCACGAGTTCTCTGTTGAGTTTTGTGTTGTGAAGTTTTCAAGTTTTGGGCAAAGATTCGATGGACCATGGAATAAGGAGTGGAAAGAGCCTACGCTTGGGGATGCCCAAGGCACCCCATGGTAATATTCAAGGACAACCAAGAGCCTAAGCTTGGGGATGCCCCGGATGGCATCCCTCTTTAAATCTTCATTCATCGGTAACTTTACTTGGAGCTATATTTTTATTCACCACATGATATGTGTTTTGCTTGGAGCATCATTTTATTTTCTTTAGATTTGCTTGCTGTTTGAATAATATCCCAAGATCTGAAATTCTTAAATGAGAGAGAGTCTTCACATAGCTACATAATTATTTAACTACTCATTGATCTTCACTTATATCTTTTTTGGAGTAGTTTGTCATTCACTCGTGTGCTTCACTTATATCCTATGAGTAAATGGTTGAATGATTTGAATGTCATAAATCTGAAATTATATATATTTCATATGCCTTTCCCATGGGGAGTAATGCCTTCACATATAAGAAGTAGAGGCGGTAAATTTATTGAAGGTTAGCAAACATTGTATTGGTTACTTGAACAATTCATGAAAGAATATTGAAGGAAGAGAGATTTCACATATAAATATACTATCTTGGACATCTTCTATGATTGTGAGCCCCATTAATTATTTTCAAACCTGAGCAAATAAGTTGAAGTTGGACAAGGAAGACAACATAATGAGTTATGTGTGGGTATATTTGTATAGAAGTTATATTGTTATGGATCCTCTAACATGTGGTGCTTGCTTTTTAGAATCCTTTGCTAGCCAAAATATCTGTACTAATCGGAAATACTGCTTGTGCATCCAAATTCCTTGAACCAAGTTTATTCCATGAGTGTCCACCATATCTACCTATATGCGGTATTTACCTACCGTTCCAAGTAAATTTACATGTGCCAAACTCTAAACCTTCAAATAATAATCTGTTTTGTATGCCCGAATCCCTCATGTAGCGACTAGGGGCTGTCAGTATCTTCCATGCTAGGTGGTTTATTCTCACGATGAGTGGACTCCGTTCATCATTCACGAGAAAATGGCTGGTAACTAGGATGCCCAGTCCTATGATCAAAAGATCAAAAACAAAATCACAAATAATTTAAACAAAACTCCCCCAGGAATGTTGATAGTTGGACGGCACCCGTTGTTTCGGACAAGCCGTGGAGTGTGAATGTTGGTGGAGGGGGAGTAAAAACTTTACCTTTCTGCGTGGGAACCGCCTATAATGTGTCTAGTATGGAAGATATTGGGAACTCTTGGTCGTTATGTTGACAATGAAAGCATACATCTCAAAATTATTTTCATCTTTGTTTTTGCTTTGAGCTCTGGCACCTCTGCAAATCCCTGCTTCCCTCTGCGAAGGGCCTATCTTTTACTTTTATGCAAGAGTCAGTAGTATTCCTTCTCATTCCAACCTACTCTTTAGTTGGCAAGCATCATGTGATGGAAAGATCTAGGCATATATGGCCATTCAAATACATTTGAGCATGAATTATTACTGTTGACATTACCCTTGAGGTAAAAGGTTGGGAGGCGAAACATTAAGCCCCTATCTTTCTCTGTGTTCGATGAATACTATTTGTTCTAAAAATATGCTTTGAGTGGTAGCAATCATGGAAGAATAAATGATAGTTGAGTATGTGAAGTTTGCTGAATCAAAGCTCTGACATAGACTCTTCCTGAAAATAAGATGAATTGTAATTGTTTGATGACCAATAACACGGGTGTTAGTTTTCAAGAAAGTTTATGATCTATACTTTAACATGTGAATAGTTTGTTACTTGATCATGCAAAGTTCTATGAGTTGAGCTACTGTTGTGACATATAATGATGCTAGAAAAGGTGATTGAAATTATCATTGATCAAATTTATGCACCTGCTAGCATTCACACTTCATAAATTATTTCTTTTATCATTTACCTACTCGAGGACGAGCAGGAATTAAGCTTGGGGATCTTGATCGTCTCCAACGTATCTATAATTTATGAAGTATCCATGCTATTATATTCTCCATCTTGGATGTTTTATGGGCTTTACTATGCACTTTTATATTACTTTTGGGACTAACCTATTGACCCAGAGCCTAGTGCAAGTTTCTGTTTTCCCCTTGTTTCAGTGTTTCGCAGAAAAGGAATATCAAACGGAGTCCAAACGGAATGAAACCTTCGGAAAAGTTATTTTTGGAAAGAAAGCAATACGGGAGACTTGGAGTGCACGTCAGGGGATCAACGAGGAGAGCACGAGGCGGGGGCGCCCACCCACAGGCGCGCCCTCCACCCTTGTGGGCCCCTCGTGGCTCCCCTTACCGACTTCTTTCGCCTATATATTCCCATATACCCTAAAACCTTCGGGGAACAGAAGAGATCGGGAGTTCCACCACCACAAGCCTCTGTAGCCACCAAAAACCAATCGGGACCTGTTAGGCACCTATGGGAGGGGGAACCTTCACCGGTGGCCATCTTCATCATCCCGGCGCTGTCCATGACAAGGAGGGAGTAGTTCACCCTTAGGGCTGAGGGTATGTACCAGTAGCTATGTGTTTGATCTCTTTCTCTCTCTCTCTCTCTCGTGTTCTTGATTCGGCACGATCTTGATGTATCGCGAGCTTTGCTATTATAGTTGGATCTTATGATGTTTCTCCCCCTCTACTCTCTTGTAATGGATTGAGTTTTCCCTTTGAAGTAATCTTATCGGATTGAGTCTTTAAGGATTTCAGAACACTTGATGTATGTCTTGCGTGCAATAACCGTGGTGACAATGGGTTATTCTATTGATTCACTTGATGTATGTTTTGGTGATAACCTTGCGGGTTCCGCCCATGAACCTATGCATAGGGGTTGGCACACGTTTTTGTCTTGACTCTTCGGTAGAAACTTTGGGGCACTCTTTGAGCTTCTATGTGTTGGTTGAATAGATGAATCTGAGATTGTGTGATGCATATCGTATAATCATACCCACAGATACTTGAGGTGACATTGGAGTATCTAGGTAACATTAGGGTTTTGGTTGATGTGTGTCTTAAGGTGTTATTTTACTACAAACTCTAGGGCTGTTTGTGACACTTATAGGAATAGCCCAATCGATTGACCGGAAAGAATAACTTTGAGGTGGTTTCGTACCCTACCATAATCTCTTCGTTTGTTCTCCGCTATTAGTGACTTTGGAGTGACTCTTTGTTGCATGTTGAGGGATAGTTATATGATCCAATTATGTTATTATTGTTGAGAGAACTTGCACTAGTGAAAGTATGAACCCTAGGCCTTGTTTCAACACATTGCAATACCGTTTACGCTCTCTTTTATCATTAGTTACCTTTCTGTTTTTATATTTTCAGATTACAAAAACCTATATTTATCATCTATATTGCACTTGTATCACCATCTCTTCGCTGAACTAGTGCACCTATACAATTTACCATTGTATTGGGTGTGTTGGGGACACAAGAGACTCTTTGTTATTTGGTTGCAGGGTTGTTTGAGAGAGACCATCTTCATCCTACGCCTCCCACGGATTGATAAACGTTAGGTCATCCACTTGAGGGAAATTTGCTACTGTCCTACAAACCTCTGCACTTGGAGGCCCAACAACGTCTACAATAAGAAGGTTTTGTAGTAGACATCAATATCTCCCTTTTCTTGCATGAGACGCCACCTTGATGCTAGATGTCCCGCGTGTCATGGACGCATATAGTATGATTTTGTAAAATGGAGGCATATAGATGTCCCGCGTGTCGGCAACAGGATGAACAAAGCTCATGTCTTAAACGAAAGAGTGGAAGAACATAGATTCCGAACGACCGAGAAGGAGCTACAAACCTCAGGGTGGAGCGTCTGCACTCACAATATTTTATATTATTCAGCGATATAAAATAAACCAAATCTCTCCACGTTCCTATACCATTCTATAGTACTCCCTCCGTCTAGGTGTGTAAGTCACCTTAACGAAATACTTAATCCCAAAACACTTAGGCACGGTACATTAACTCCCTCCTTGTTTCTTGTTTCATGACGTATCAACCAATAAGAGATGTGGGCCGTGCATGCTTTTAATGATTTGAGACTAACAAAGATGACATGCAGTGGTTATTTCATTGCATGCAATGCTATTAATTAGCAAAAAGACATTAAGTTCTCTCGTTTTCCCCTCCGCCTTGGTTGCGGTGCACAACCTAAGATGACTTATACACCTAGATGGAGGGAGTATGAGAATAACTTTGAACGTAAGCCATTGATTCACTCTATCCAATGGTCATAGTTGGAAAATCCAAACAAAACCAAGCATTGGATCAACTCTTTTTTTGAGATCAACTCTTTTAGCACTTAGATTGTTGCTGTCTGCCCACCCAGCCCACCTATATATCCGCTCACGTGTGATGACCACAGGAGCTATCCACTCAAATTGTATGTTACTCCCTCCGTCTAGGTGTGCAAGTCACCTTACGAAAACGAAATACTTAATCCCAAAACACTTAGGCACGATACATTAACTCCCTCCTCGTTTCTTGTTTCATGACGTATCAACCAATAAGAGATGTGGGCTGTGCATGCTTTTAATGACTTGAGACTAACAAAGATGACATGCAGTGGTTATTTCATTGCATGCAATGCTATTAATTAGCAAAACGACATTAAGTTCTCTTGTTTTCCCCTCCGCCTTGGTCGCGGTGCACAACCTAAGATGACTTAGGCTAGTCATAGTGGGGAGTAACTTAGACTAGTGTCATGCATATGACACTAGTCTTTGTTACTACCTTCATAGTGCAAAGTAACATACAAGTAGTATCATAGATGATAGCATTTATTACATTATAGACTCATTTTGCTTTGGGTTGCGTTATGTTACAGTAACATATTATGTTACTCCAAACACCTCTTTCCTCATTAAATCTATGACACATAAGCAAACCTGTCTTGAAATGCGCTATGTTACTTGCTAAGTGATGTCTACTGCACAACCTTCTTCTTGTAGACGTTGTTGGGCCTCCAAGTGCAGAGGTTTGTAGGGCAGTAGCAAATTTCCCTCAAGTGGATGTCCTAAGGTTTATCAATCCGTGGGAGGCATAGGATGAAGATGGTCTCTCTCAAGCAACCCTGCAACCAAATAGCAAAGAGTCTCTTCTGTCCCCAACACACCCAACACAATGGTAAATTGTATAGGTGCACTAGTTAGGCGAAGAGATGGTAATACAAGTGCAATATGGATGGTAGATATAGGTTTTTGTAATTTGAAAATATAAAATCAGCAAGGTAACAAGTGGTAAAAGTGAGCGTAAACGGTATTGCCATGCTAGGAAACAAGGCCTAGGGTTCATACTTTCACTAGTGCAAGTTCTCTCAACAATAATAACATAATTGGATCATATAACTATCCCTCAACATGCAAAAAAGAGTCACTCCAAAGACACTAATAGCGGAGAACAAACGAAGAGATTATGGTAGGGTACGAAACCACCTCAAAGTTCTTATTTACAATCAATCCGTTGGGCTATTCCTATAAGTGTCACAAACAGCCCTAGAATCAACTAAATAGCACTCTCGAGTAAAAAGTTTTAGCTAATCTCGTGAGGGCTAAAGTTTTTGTTTTTTACAGCATGATCATAAAGACTTCACCCAAGTCTTCCCAAAGGTTCTACTTGGCACAACCCATAATTAAAACACAAAACCACATCTAAACAGAAGCTATATGGATTATTTATTCCTAAACAGAACCAAAAAGCAAGAAACTAAAATAATATTGGGTTGCCTCCCAACAAGCGCTAACGTTTAACGCCCCTAGCTAGGCATGATGATTTCAATGATGCTCGCATAAAAGATAAGAATTGAAACATAAAGAGAGCATCATGAAGAATATGACTAGCACATTTAAGTCTAACACACTTCCTATGCATAGGGATTTTGTGAGCAAACAACTTATGGGAACAAGAATCAACTTGCATAGGAAGGTAAAACAAGCATAACTTCAAAACTTTAAGCACATAGAGAGGAAACTTGATATTATTGCAATTCCTACAAGCATATATTCCTCCCTCATAATAATTTTCAGTAGCATCATGAATAAATTCAACAATATAACCAGCACCTAAAGCATTCTTTTCATGATCTACAAGCATAAAAAATTTGCTACTCTCCACATAAGCAAAATTCTTCTCATTCAGGATAGTGGGAGTATCATAAAAGACTTGAATACTATAAATTGTTTCCACATTAAAAGAGTAATGTTCAGAAAAAGTGTAATCATAATCATGACAAGTTTTATAAATATAATCATCACTACTTTTTATAGCATAAGTTTCATCACAATAATCATCATAAGTAGCAACTTTGTTCTCATCATAATCGATTGAAACCTCTTCCAAGATAGTGGACTCATCACTAAATTAAGTCATGACCTCTCCAGATCCACTTTCATAAATATTATAAGATTCAACATCCTCAAATATTGTGGGATCACTACTTTCTAAAGTTGACACTCTTCCAAACCCACTTTCATAAATATAATCATCATAGGTAAAAGGCATGATATCATCATAACAACTTTGCATATCAAAACTTGAGAGGCTAAAAATATCATCTTCATTAGACATAGCATCCCCAAGCTTGGGACAAACATTAATTGCAGCAAATATATTCTCAAAAACATCATCTTCATCAAACATAGCATCTCCAAGCTTGGGCCTTTTCATATCATAAGCATAATCACTCTCATCATCAATAGTACGGATAGCACCAATAGTATAACAAACATTATTATCATATTCTTCCAAGCAAGTGCCAAAAATATTTTCAAGATCATAAGAAGTATCATTATCTTCCCAATCATAATCATCACAACAAGCAATAGGCATAACGAGATCATCAAGTGCATCATCTTCCACAATTATTTTTGATTCATTTTCATGAGGCACAACAATAATGGGAGCAACATTATTTGGGAGAGATACCTTTTTACCTCTCTTACTTTTTCTTTTCTTCTTCTTCACCACATCATGTGTGGGTTCAATCCTCTTTTTGGAGCTCCTTATTAATGAGATTGGTTGAATAGAAGGCTCCTCCTCGTTACCTGATTCATCATAAGAAATAATAGGAGGATATTGGGAATTCTCTTCCCTTTCGTTAGTATTCTCTTCATCTTCTATTTGTTTTCTTCTCTTTATGTAACTGGCAATATAAGAATTTTCAATGCAATTCACCGCACAATACATATAAATCTCTTCTAGATCAATATCGAGGAATTTCTCAAGGTTATATTCTGGAATATGCTTAGTTTGACGTTTCATTTCTTCGTAACCCAAAATCAAACTAAGTTCATTATGATGTGCAAGGGAAATCAAGTCATCACAATTTTTGGACACGATTCGATCATGAAACAATTTGCAATTAATATTTAAATGACCATGTTCTTTGCAAAGTTCACAAGTACGGTAAAGATATTTTAAATTTTCAGCACTCACATTTAGCCTTTCTTGCAACCATTTAGTTTCTAGGTACTTATGCCTCTTGCAATATCTATCTTCCCTATTTGGTGTGTACTTGCAAACCCAATGCACTACACAAAAATTGACATGCTTATAGGAGACATTTTCATCATAACTAGAGCAATCATCATTAGTACTATGGATATTCAAGGAGTTCATACTAACAACATTGCAATCATGCTCATCATTCAAAGATTTAGTGCCAAACATTTTAATGCATTCTTCTTGTAACACTTTGGCACAATTTTCCTTTCCATCATACTCACGAAAGATATTAAAAAGATGAAGCGTATGAGACAAACTCAATTCCATTTTTTTGTAATTTTCTTTTATAAACTAAACTAGTGATAAAACAAAAACAAAAAGATTCGATTGCAAGATCTAAAGATATACCTTCAAGCACTCACCTCCCCGGCAACGGCGCCAGAAATGAGCTTGATGTCTACTACGAAACCTTCTTCTTGTAGACGTTGTTGGGCCTCCAAGTGCAGAGGTTTGTAGGACAGTAGCAAATTTCCCTCAAGTGGATGACCTAAGGTTTATCAATCCGTGGGAGGCGTAGGATGAAGATGGTCTCTCTCAAGCAACCCTGCAACCAAATAGCAAAGAGTCTCTTGTGTCCCCAACACACCCAACACAATGGTAAATTGTATAGGTGCACTAGTTCGACGAAGAGATGGTAATACAAGTGCAATCAGGATGGTAGATATAGGTTTTTATAATCTGAAAATATAAAAACAGCAAGGTAGCAAGTGGTAAAAGTGAGTGTAAACGGTATTGCAATGCTAGGAAACAAGGCCTAGGGTTCATACTTTCACTAGTGCAAGTTCTCTCAACAATAATAACATAATTGGATCATATAACTATCCCTCAACATGCAACAAAGAGTCACTCGAAAGACACTAATAGCGGAGAACAAACGAAGAGATTATGGTAGGGTATGAAACCACCTCAAAGTTATTCTTTCCAATCAATCCGTTGGGCTATTCCTATAAGTGTCACAAACAGCCCTAGAGTTCGTACTAGAATAACACCTTAAGACACAAATCAACAAAAACCCTAATGTCACCTAGATACTCCAATGTCACCTCAAGTATCCGTGGGTATGATTATACGACAGGCATCACACAATCTCAGATTCATCTATTCAACCAACACATGGAACCTCAAAGAGTGCCCCAAAGTTTCTACCGGATAATCAAGACGAAAACGTGTGCCAACCCCTATGCATAGGTTCATGGGCGGAACCATAAGTTGATCACCAAAACATACATCAAGTGAATCACGTGATATCCCATTGTCACCACAGATCACGCACGGCAAGACATACATCAATTGTTCTCAAATCTTTAAAGACTCATTCGATAAGATAACTTCAAAGGGAAACTCAATCCATTACAAGAGAGTAGAGGGGAGAAGCAACGGAAGATCCAACTATAATAGCAAAGCTCGCGATACATCAAGATTGTGCCAAATGAAGAACACGAGAGAGAGAGAGAGAGATCAAACACATAGCTACTGGTACATACCCTCAGCCCTGAGGGTGAACTACTCCCTCCTCGTCATGGAGATCGCCGGGATGTTGAAGATGGCCACCGGTGAGGGTTCCCCCACAGGTGCGGAACAGGGTCTCGATTGGTTTTTGGTGGCTACAGAGGCTTGCGGCGGCGGAACTCCCGATCTATTATGTTCCTCGATCGTTTTAGGGTATATGGATATATAGGTGAAAGAAGTACGTGAGGGGAGCCAAGAGGGGCCCACGAGGGTGGAGGGCGCGCCCTAGGGGGGTGGGAGCGCCCCCTGCCTCATGGCTCCCTTGTTTATTTCCTGACGTGCACTCCAAGTCTTTCTGGTAGCTTTCCTTCCAAAAATAACTTCTCCAGTTGGTTTCATTCCGTTTCGACTCCGTTTGATATTCCTTTTCTTCGAAACACTGAAACAAGGGAAAAACAGGAACTAGCACTGGGCTCTGGGTCAATAGGTTAGTCCCAAAAATAATATAAAAGTGGATAATAAAGCCCATAAACATCCAAAACACATAATATAATAGCATGGAAGAATCAAAAATTATAGATACGTTGGAGACGTATCACTAAGTTACTCCCGCTATGACCAGCCTTATACACCTAGACGGAGGGAGTAAAAAAATAAAGGTTGATAACTAATGCGGTACCTCGGGCCAACGCGGCCAGATCGCATTTTGCACGAGAAATTACACACCATGTTTCGTTGACATGTGGTCCCGTTCCAACATGTCAGTGAGATGACGGCGAATCCTTTTGTACAATTTCTGAAAGGGCGTGTAGGCCGGGGCGCCTCTTCATGTACCGTGGCAAACTGGCAACCGTCCACCGACTCTTCGCCTTTCCCTCTCGATTTGGAACTTCTGTCGCACGCTCTTCCTCCCTCCTCCATTTGCCTTCACCCTTCCTTCTGCCATTGTTCGATCGTCTTCTCCATGGAGGGAACAAGCCGGAAACGACCCCGTTATTCTTGCCCCGATCTGAAAGATGACATGGTGGGGGAACTCATTGATCGGTGTGACGTCATCACCTCGGCTAGCATGGCAGGTTCGTTCAAGAACATTCTCGACTCAACTAATAACATCATTACAAGGAACCCAAGGGTCCAGGAGCGGTTTGATCTCCCCTATCTTCTTCACCGTGACCCTGCTGATTGGCGTGGGGATGAGGGAAGCCTCGCCTTGTGCAAGTTGATGCCGCTTGATAATGATATGTATGATGTTAAGATGCCATCGCTTGAGGGCAAGGCTTGGGCAGGCGCAAATGGAGATTGGGTTGTTTATATTGGGTACAATTGCAGTGGGAACTTGTGAATGTGTACACTCGTCGTGATTCCACTTCCAAAAATCTCCGAGTGCCCTGAGGTTGAGCACACAGATGATCTACGTATGTTCAAATATGATCATGGTGACAGTCGTCTACGGAAGGTAGCAATTTCTCGAGTTCCCAACCACTCTTGGAATTACAAGAACTATCAAGTTGTTGCTATCTTCGACAAGTTTGTTGCCGTCCTTCGTGGTTCAACTGGATGGATATTGCTCAAAAATCAGTTTCTATACATGGATGTGTACTGTGATGCAATTGAATACGAGGGTCTTGTGTTTGCTGCCACCTCTCGTGGCACTATTTTTGCATGGGATCCTCGTAGTTTCGGTATGTTTGTCTTCCACCGTAATTATAATTGTTTCATCCACATGCATGCGAGTTAGAAATTTCCCTTCTCTACTAATTAACCTTCTTCTTGTGTTTCCAAGGTCCTGTGAACATTCCACCACCTATACTTGAAAAATTTTATAACCAAGGGGGAGATGACGATGGTGATGATCACGAGCATGAAGATGAGCAGGGCCCATATGCTCACTGGCGGCTGGCAACTAATTCCAATGGATCACCACTTCTTGTCTGTATACTGCCCACTGCTGATGTTACTACTGAGGGAGCAGGTATTGTCTCCCATGGTCGCACTCTCCGGACCTATTCGGGATGGATACTAGTGTGCTAGCGCCAACACCTTCTCCCTGGTACAGTATTGATAGTCTTGGAGCAAACTCGCTCTTCCTTGGACAAAACAATCCAATGATGGTGAAAGGAGATCCAACTGTGGTTGACACAACATTACTACCATTTATGAGAAGCAACTGTATCTATACGTTGGACATTGCTGTGGTTCCCTACCCTGGTCATGATATAGTAGGCCGCTTCAGCCTGGATGATCAGTCCTGCGTTGGTCTCGAGATTGACAGTAGCTGGCTCTTCCCAGAGAATCGCTTGTGGTTCAAAGCAAGCGTTTCCAACGCCGAGGATTGGTTGAGTTGAAGTTCATTTCATTGCTTGTTATTTGTTGTGTGATGAAAACTTTAGTATTTATAATGTATCCTCGTTGTAGTTGTGGGTTGATGACCTGTTGTATGTAATAAAGTTATATGCCTGTGATAAACTTACTAAATTTATGAATGGCTTTCGAGTCGCTTCTCTGAGTGGGTGCTGCGATGAGGCAAAAAATATATTTTGTGAATACATAATTGTACGTGCATTGCAACAGGTTATCGGATGAGGCCAATCAACAATAGTACACTATTTGTACTAGCTTCACATGTTGCACTATCTCTACGTCTACGTACGTAATACAACAAGTTTTAAACTTGAGACCAGCCACCCATCCTCACAAAGAACACTTTTTAACCTAGCACAGACTCCAGGAAATTTGGCCATAGTGTGAGGTGGGACATATGTTAATGTGTTCGCTGTACGTAACCGACACCTCAAATCCTCGATAGGAGTAGTAGGAGTAATAGTAGGAGTAGTAGGGTGGCATGGGCCAGAACAAGCATTCACGTCCAGGAGTACGGCACACGCCACCAGCACGACTTCCATCTGACACCATAATTCTTGGAGTCCGTGCTACAACAATCTCTTCAACCTTGTCTTTTCTCTAACTCAACCATCGCGCAGTGGGCGAGGTGGGGTTTTGCCGATAGTGGGTTTCCTCAACTGCGGTCCCACTTGTAAGGCCAACTCCAATGCACGACCCCAAATGGACCTCCGTTTTGCCCGGATTCTGTCCGTTTGGGTAGGGCAATGTGGTCGTGTCCGGGCCATTTCTCGGATGCGGTGGCCGTGCGCCGAACGCGCTGACGCATCCCGGTCGCCTACATTTTTCTTTGCGAACACATATCTTTTTTTCATCATTGATTTTTTGGTACATGGAAATACATCACCAAAATTTTGACTAGAAAAACAAGAACCACAAGAATACATTTTAGAAGATATCCAACTTCCATAATTGCTCCTGTAAGTTGGATTAGTGCCTTCTCGATGCATTCATTGTTGATCTGCGGAGGCTCGATCCTGCGTGCTTCTTTCTTGTTCGTGTGTAAATAAGTAGACGTGTCTAGCCTCTATTCTATCAACAAGTGCACTAGTCTCATCTCTAGCCTCTATGCTAGCTAAAAGTGCTAGAACATCTACTAAATTGCGCTCTATCAATATATCGTTGTACTCTTCTTCCCATTACCAAAACTTGCATCCATTCTACACAATAAAATTTTAAGTTAGCACAACTAGTCTAATCCGAGAGCGCAACCGAAGATTTGGTCGAGTTCTTCCTCCTTTTGCCGACACGTGGGACATCCAACATCCAGGTCGTGTCATGCAAGAAAATAGAGTGGTAGTTGAAGCCACGTGATGTGCATCTTGGGTTAAACTATAAATAGAATCTTACTACTCTGGAGTAACTCCAAAAGCGGCCACCGAACATCTTTATTTGATTTGTTTTTCATCACCAGCACGTCGAGGTGAAAGATGTGCAGGTTCAGTGGGTCCTCTTGCGTTTTCACTGACATGTGGGACCGCATATGAGCAAACAGACGATGGGCTCCGCGCGTCTGCTGGCTAGTGAGAAGAGAGATAGCGGAGGGCTGAGCACGGACTCTAGGAAATTTGTTCTACGTAACCAGCACCTCGATATAGTGGGGTGGCATGGGCCATAACTAGCATTCATGTCTAGCAGTACGGCACATGCCACCCACATGAGTCCCATCCGACACCAATTTTCTTGGAGTCTGTGCTATAGCCATCTCTTCTCCCTCCTGTTTTCTAAGCCATCACGCGGTGGGCGGGGTGGGGGTTTGTCGATAGTCGGTTTGCTCAACTGCGGTCCCACTTGTAAGTGAAAATGCAACACAGCACGCATTCCCCCTTGAGCGGCGTGCCGGACCAACCGTGTGGGGGTGCGATGCGAACACGGCAGGCTTTTCCTTTTGAACTTGTAACGTGTAAAATTTGGTTCTGCTCCATGGCGTGACCAATAGATAGAAATAACGATTTTCCCTAGAGTAATGAGAAGTTTGGTTCTGGCGCGGTTCATGCATGGAGTACGTAGGAAAATTATGAAGTTGATGCGAAAGGTAAGATAATTACTAGTAGTACCATATACTACTACATGGATTTGACGGAAAGATAAAGATACATACGGATCCATCAATGACATCCTCACGCCCTAGTGCACCGGGTCACCAACCGACATGTGAGGAGCAGCGGCGTTGGCGGCAAGCTCAACGTGCTTCTGAACAATGCCGTCCAAGGTTGCCCTGCGGTCCAAGAAGGCCAGCGTCCTATCGTCCTCCTCTTGCATGTAGTAGTCCTTGTGGAAGATTTGCGCGTAGACGAGGGTGATTATGTCGATGGTGTCTTGCTGCACCAGGCGCTGCGCGGCAAGCGCGACCTCGAGGTGGACATTCTCCGGCGCGATGGCGGGCAGTCGCAGGGCCACCAGTGCGTCGAAGAGGTTGTCACCATAGAGGTCGTTGAGGGTGGCAGCCATCGCAAAGCCTGGGCGCACGGGCTGGAGGCGTACGTCAAGGTCGTCCACGAGCTCCTTGACGACGGTGAACTTGTCGAGGAAGCCGACGAGGACCTCGTCGAACACGGAGACGAAGCTGTCGTTCAAGCGGCCCCTCGCCCTGGCGGCCTCTAGCACTACCTGGAGACTTTCCTCGGTGCCGGTGTACAGGTGTGCTGGTGTGTGTTGTGTGCTTGGTGTGCGCGAGTGCGTCCTTCTGTGCATGCCGCCGCGCAGTGGCGAATTGTGCGCGAGTGCGTCCTCCACGCGTAAGAAGTGTGTCCTCAATGCGCCCTCAATTTACTAGCGTGCGGGGTGCTATCCCGAGTGGTTTCAACTTTGTTTACTTCACCGCGTGTCAGATGGGCCTCTAGTTTACTTATTTTCACCCACTGCCACATGGGCCAAAGACACGGAGATACGTAACACGAGTTGACAAGGCAGCATGTGGACTGGTTCACCGGTCAACTAAACAATATCACGGAGCTATCTGACACAAAGGTGGCGTATAATCCGTCGGTATAGAGTGTTCGTGTGAGAGGGGAGGCCTGTGAGAGATAGCAGAGAGAGAGAGAGAAAGAGCTACTCCCTCCATTCGATAATGTAGTTTCAACATTTTTTTAAAGTGAAACTTTTGAAACTTTGACCAAGTTTATAATGAAATTACTTATATCTACAATACCAAAGATAAATGATAGTATGAAGTAACTACATGTTGTGATGAATCTAATGATCTTTCCAGATGTAAATGTTTTTCTCCACATATACCTGGTCAAACTTTTACGAGGTTTGACTTTTCAAAACATCCATATGCTTATGGACGTGAGAGAGTCCCTAACTAGAGAGAGAGAGAGAGTGAAATAGAAAGAGTGAGTGAAAAAAGTGTGTGTGCGTGTGTGAAAGAGACATGGACAACACTCGATAAAAGTCAAGAAAAAACGTGTGTGTCTTATGCAAACATATCACACATGCATCTTCAACAACGGAAGCAAGGTGAGGAGATAGTGTGTGGTTGTTTGCAACCGAGAGAGCAAGACCCCTAGCACGTGGCCAAGAGGGGTCTGACAAACAAGGGAGAGAGGTCGAGAGAGACGTATGGAGAAAATGCAGAAATGGGGAGGAGAGAGTGTATGTTTGTCATAGAGAGATCCCCTGGAGATTGTGATGGGACTACATGGGTGGGAGATCGAGTGACAAGGTGTGTGCGCGATAGAAGATACCCTGAGAGATATCGAGATAGACGTATGGACGGAAGGAGACAATACGTGTGTTCCTGATGGCTAGTGAGAGATAATCATACTTAGGGGGGGGGGGAGTGCTTGCGCCTATGATGGAGTGAGGGATTATGGTACTTATTAGGAGGGTGCGTGTCACATAGAGAGAGAACAAGGGCGGAGCGTGTTGGATGGGTCTATATGTATAGTGCGAGCGAGAAATGTGTATGTGTGAACTAGGGAGATATAAAGTTTGAGAGAGATTGAGGAGCCCCGATAAGGCTGAGTGGTGCGTCAGATAGCTGAGAGGGGGAAAGAGATATTCCATCCGCTCGATAATGCTGTGCATGTAATTTTTTTAGAAGTCAAACTTTGGATACTTTGATCAGGTTTACACAAATATTATTTATATCTTCAATACCAAAGATACATCATACGAAACTACATCTCATGGTGAATCTAATGGTATATGTTTGCCGTTCCATATGTAATTGTTTTTCTCCACGTACATGGTCAACCTTTGTGATGTTTGACTTTTCAATAAATTAATATCCTATGGACCGAGGAGAGTGCCTAAGTCGAGAAGGATCAAGTGCGTGTGAAGGAGAATGAGTACGTGTGCAAAAAGAGTATGTGTGTGAAGGAGAAAGTGACAACAAATGATAAATTAGAGAGAGTGTGTGTTTTTTCGTTTCTTAGGCGAACATATCACGCTTGCATCTCCGAGATAGAAAAGTGAGGCGAGTAGATACACGAAGATAGCTAGTGTGTGATTGTTTGCAACGAGAGAGACACCCCTATAGCACATGTCCAATAGATGTCTGGCCAACAAGGAACAAAGGTTGAGAGGGACACATGGAGAACATGGACGCATGGGGAGGGAGAGAGGGTGTGTTTGTGATAGAGAGACCCCCTTGAGATCGTGAGGGGACTATATGGGTGGGAGATCGAGGGAGGTGCGTGCGCGATAGAAAGATGCCCTGAGAGAAATCGAGATAGACCATGCACATGTTTGCGATGGAGAATAAGATTAGCTAGTCATATACATATAGGGGGGACTGCGTGTGCCTACAATTGAGTGAGAGACCATCATACTTGGCTAGCTAGGCATGAGATTGTGTGTGTGTGTGCGTGTCAGATGGAGAGAGAACGAGAGAGGGGGATAGAGTTTTAGATGGGCCTATCGAGTGCGAGTGAGATATGCATGTGTATGTGTGACCCAGGTAGATGGAGAGTTTGAGAGAGAGGGGGAAGAGCTCCGAGACGACAGAGTGGTGCGTGAGAGAGTTACGGGAAACGAGCCAAGGAATTTGTGTGCATACAATGAGTGCACCCAAGATATCTAGCTTGGACTAGAGAATCATACATAGTGTGCGAGAGAGACCTATAGATGGAGTATATATTCATGCGAACTAGAAATACCCCCCCACGCACACACACAAAGAGAGAGAGAGAGAGATGGAGAGAAAGAGAGAGGACCAACAAGGTTTGTGTGTTGGATGCGTGCAACAAAATTGAAGATTGTCGGCGAGAGAGAGAGAGAGAGAGAGAGAGAGAGAGAGATAGATAGATAGATAGATAGAGAGAGAGAGAGCAGGAGTCCGGGAGAGGGGGAGGTCGCGTTTTATGCATCAAAGACTGATATAAACCATGTTTCAATATAAACTTGCATTCAAATATTTAAATTGGAGAACATGTTGTCTGCAATCCACACATGAATGGATGTATGCGTATATCAAACAAGTTCATTAATTTGACTTTCAACATGGTCATGGAGTACTGTAATACTGTACAACATGCTATTCGATTGATGTGTTCAATTTTGGATTTAGTTCACTATTTTGACCTGGTGAACGAGCTATTTAATTAAATAGAGATATTTCATTTTGGGTTTGATTCCGGTTTTTGAGTGGGTCAACTATTTGTCATATAGTAAATCGCTAGCAACGAGCATGTAAAAACACATTACTCCCGAGCATCATCTCTCTATCTAAAAAAGAAGTGGCAAGCTAATATTTCTAAATTTGATTCGAATCGACTTGGTAAGGTAGACGCGGATGCTCGTTCTCCCAAATTTTGAACGAACCGTTAAACATCCTCTGCTCGGTGGAATTCGCCCGAGCAAATAAATGGGAGACGCGAAATGTCCTATGTGGGAGACACATTAATTGGACCATTGTGCATCGAGGGTAGGTTCGTAACATCATCCAAGCGCGCCTTCTCCTCATCCGAAATGACATGTGCCGAGTAATTCATAAACCATGGTCGGCAAAACACGCTCTCCTCGCCCGAAATAGCTCGCGCCCACTATTTCAAAACACGCTCTCCTGCTTGAAATCGCTCGCCCACTATATTTCAAAACACGCCCTCCTCGCCCGAAATCGCTCCTGCCCACTATTTGGGGAGAAGCAAAGTTACTCTACTATCCCCGACCCTGAGTACACAGACCCAAGCTGAGAAGCCTAAAGGTAGGGGTAGAACTGTAACTCCCCCTCACATTTCAGACAAATGCGTCTGTATCCCAAACCCCCTCATTCATACCTCGTGGGCGCCAAATCACCTTCTCCCCAGAAGCTCCCTTCTCCTGAGCCATGAAACCTCAGCCCCTCCTCCATGGCGGCCCCACCGCACCAATTTCACAGCCGCCCTCCTTCCTAATGCCAGAGACGCTGTCCATTTGCCGTTGTGCACTAGGCCGTGTATCTCTTACTCCATGCTGCTGGAGCTGCCTCGACGACGGCCGCGTGAACCGTACCGGAGCCGATTGACCCCGCCGTTGTTCACGGTGCTGGAGCGGCTCCAACTTCGGATCCGTCCAGAGTCCCGGTGCTGCTTCCCCGTAGCCATCAACCGTCGCGACATTGCTGTTTCCACCGCGGTGGTATACCGCGAACCGCCTCACCGACTTCGGCATTTGGACCTGCCTACTTCACCATGCCGCCAGATAGGTCGCACCCTCAT
This sequence comes from Aegilops bicornis, assembly GCA_021605145.1. Lineage (NCBI taxonomy): Eukaryota > Viridiplantae > Streptophyta > Magnoliopsida > Poales > Poaceae > Aegilops > Aegilops bicornis. The sequence goes on along the minus strand of CM038669.1, from coordinate 379,426,527 downwards.
CTCAAATCACTTAATTTAGGCGTCAGTTGTCTGAATTTTTATTCTGGGCCAATTGATTCCCAATGGGAAGCAGCACCCCTCGAGGCGGCGGAGCTCCTAGGCTGCCGGTTGGCTGGTGTCTAATGTAAGGGTGCGGGGCCGCAAGTTCGCCACGGTAGCAGCGCTTACATGGCTATCTTAGAGTTGCGTGGGTTCAAGGTACTGCCGCCTCCGGATCTGGATGACGGTGAGTCTTTGTGGAATGGCCCGGGGACGGCGCAACCACGGTAGAGCGGTGGGGCGGGGAGCGGGGTTTTGGCTGGGGCCATGGACGCCGGAGGCAAGCTGGTCTGCCATTGGTCCCTGGCTCTTCGGGGAATATTCCTAACAGTTTCAGCCGGGAGGCACAAGATGGTCATCAAGCTATTCGGCGTAGATCGAACAGTACCAAAATAAAATAAAATCATGTGACCCCAATTTAGTCTCAGTCAACAGACGTGTGACCACTCTCGTACCTTGCCGTTGATCTCTTAGTGTATTTCTTCAGATCAAAGAGATGTGTCATTCTTAACATTATGCATTATCTGCATCTTCAGCCACACCGTCTTCCGACTCATCGCAGCTGCTCCAACAAGGGAAGCATACACCAGAAGGGAGCTATAGTCCCCACTCAACAGTTCCTACATCGAATGTGTGTGCCCGACATGGACAACCACAACAACTGCAGGGCAATCGACAAGTCAGCACATGATGCTCACTCCTATGGATGGCGGCCAGTTAGGTTGTACCCTCATCTTACTTGTGTGCAACATTTATGGCTTTGTTATTCATCTAAGAATGGAAAATAGATTATCACATTTCACTGTATATTCATGCTGATCTCTTACGAGTCTTGTTCAGGAGTTAACGTTGTTCCATAGTTCAGCTAAGATACTTGTTCTTTAGGTAACGATGTTCCATAGTTATCATCCATCAGCCAATGTTATCCCACAGGCTTGTGATTATAGTATTATACCACTTCTAGTATTACCTATGTTGTTCTTTAATACTTTTGTGTGTCATCTAGTTAATCTCAAGTACAAACGATACATATTCTGTAGCTTTCATCTGTGTTCTCCCTTTAGTTTTTAAGACCTGTTGATGCTAGTTAACCCCAGCCCTACTATTTATGTCATCTCCTACAGGCACTCATTACATACATCTAACTACTAGTTGTCTATCACACACTGATATATCCACAATAACCTCACGGAGCAATGTAAAGGCCAATAAACTTGATGTCAATGATACCCAATATGATGGAACATGTAAAGACAGTTCTTCAGAAGACTTGCAGAAAGATATTGAATCCTCTTCACCCCACAAGGTCCTTGCTCTAACTTGTCCTGCGATATGGCTACAACATGCATATAATGTCCTAGAGTGTATGTACTCTGTTGCAATGCCATGTCCAGCAAAAGAACTAGTCCGCTCCAGTCCAGCAAAAGAATGTCAACTCCATTCTAAGAAGCGTGTGCGTATCCTTGCATCATGAAATTTTATAGCATTCTGATCATATTTTCTACATGTTTCTTACCCATCTCTCTTTTAGAAAATAAGGTTAAATAATCAAAGATTTTCTTCATTGGGATTGCATTCGAAGAAAACATCTTGCGGGAATTCTCTGTGCTCCAATGCTGATGTAAGTACCTGTTGTATATCACTAAATTTTTACATCAGCATGTATTTTGTTAATCGGCGTGAATCTAACCTTTGTCTGATCTAAAATTAGTTGTAGCAAAATGTTAAAGGCGCCAATGTTGATTTTTGTAAAGAAAACTGCCTGGTAGTTTTGCATACTGAGCTGCATGAGTGTACTATCTCATATCATGCACATTCTTGAATTGTAGTCTTTGCTCGCTTGCCCATTCATTCATTGTGTCAATGTTGCTTTCATATTACCTTACCTGGCTGATGATAGCTGTGCCATATTGTGTTAATTTTGTGTTGGCTAGTTGCCCAAACGTTCGTTGTGCCAATGTTGCTTTCCTATTATCTGACTTGGCCAATGATAGCAATGCTAGTGTCTTAATTTGGTGCAGGATCTTTGAAGATAAGAAGACAAACTCTGAAAACAGCAAGGCAACCCCATTGTTTTTTCCAATAAATCTAGGCCAGGTAATATGCCAATAACTCATGATTAATCTATTTGGTTCCCCTCCTAATTTATGTTATGATGTAGTGGTTGAGACACTTTCCACTATCAATAATACAAGCTCGCCAAAATCGCCATCTGAATACATTGGTATCCTCTGTCTCGAATGCAACGGAAAAAATGTATGTTTGTGAACCAATTAATGGATGAAGGAATGATGGAAATGGCGGAGGAATTAGAGGTGCAGAGTCGTGCGACACAACAACTGATCAATGTTTTCAGAGACAGTGTAGAAAAGAAGCAAGAACTTGCCCACATGCTTATGGGCGTCATCCGTGCTGAGGTTGCAAATTGTGATGTTGTAGATCGTTAGGTTCTGTTCATTTATTTGCACTGGCATCAATCTTTGATTTCCCAGTGCATGTAATTTCCTGTAATATATGCTGGATGTGCAACATTTTTCCCTGTATGCCGTACCTTTGCTTGATCGGTTTTGGTCCTGTGCATAATTGCTCGTCGAATGGGCTCAAATTATCTAATTTGGCCTAAAGACATGTCCGAAATTTAGTGGGCCCATTAAGTTATGGGCGTTACGAACCGAAGTTAATGGTCGGCCCTCTTAACTCCCGGGTCGTTAACAGGCTGACATCAAAGCGGGCAACAGGTGGGCCCAATTGATTTGACAGGCCGTTAACAGGCCGTTACTAAGTTCGGGCTACATAAGGCCCACTATACTGTCGGCCTTTAGTAGGACGAAAGAGACAGCGGGCTTGTACTGGACCATGAAGAGCATGGGCCGCTAAGAGGCCGAAAGTCAGGTCGTATTGTAAATGGCCCAACTATGTTGTGGGCCTTTAGCAGGCCGAAAGAGAAACCGGGCTGGTATTGGACCATGAAGGGCATGGGCCGTTAAAAGGCCAAAACTTAGGTCCGACTACAAATGGCCCAACTCATTTATGGTCCGTTAACAGGCTGGAAGGCACACAGGGCCGGGAATTGGCCCAACACTTAAATGGGTCGCTAAAAGGCCAAAACTCAGGTCCGACTACAAGTGGCCCAACAGATATATGGGCCGTCACCAGGCTGAAAGACACACCGGCGGGAAATTTCCCCAACACTTAAATGGGTCGCTAAAAGGCCGAAACTGAGGCCCGACTACAAATGGCCCAACTGATTTATGGGCCATCAACAGGCTGAAAGACACACCTGGCCGGAAATTAGCCCAATATTTAAATGGGTCGCTAAAAGGCCAAAAGATGTACATCGTGAAAATTGGCCCATCCACTGAATGGGCTGTTAACAGGCCAAAATCTCATTGGGCAGATATTGAGCCCAAATATATAGCGGGCTGTTAACAGGCTCGAATTGACGATGGGCTGCAATGGTGTCAAATCTTTAATGGGTTGTTGACGGGCCGAATTGGCACATCTCGTATGGGCCATGGGCTTAAATGGACCTGACACAAGTAGGCCTTATATGGGCCGGCCTGCTATTTTTTACTAGGCCGTCCTTTTTCACCGGAATGGGCCACTTTTGGCCGTGCCACGTGTCAACCTGTCATAGGCGCCTCCTGTCCAATGAGTGGATGACATCTGTCCCAACAGTGAGGCAACACGTGTTTCCTCCGGCCAATGATGATTTTACACGTGGAAAATCCCCATTGGTCCGGGCTGTTAACGGGTTATGGAATCCAAAACTGGACCCGATAGCTTAACGGCGTTCTGTTATGGTGGATGCCACGTGTCGGTCTCCATTGACGAAAGAGACGCACGATTTATCGTCATGGAAGTGGACATGTAGCGACCAGACCTCAAACAGTCCGATCTCAATGCTCAGGTGTCATCCCTGGATCAGTAATGCTGACACCACACAATAATTGAAGGATTTATAATAGAGTAGCAAACACACACTTATTACATCGAGGGTCTCAAAAGAGAACTTAATAAAATAAATATGGCATAAGGCCATCTAAATACGATAACAATGGAAGGCTTGGAAGAATAAGCGAGTCCATCAACTCCAACGGCATCACTGAGTATAGAACCACGACCTAAGCACCTTACTCGTCATCTGAAAAGTCTGCAACATGAAACGTTGCAGCCCAAAAAGCAATTGACACATGGAATATCTTGGCAATGTAACACATAGAGAACAATAATGGAATAACTATACTATATGCATATTTGGCTGGTGGAAAGCTCTATGGTTACAGTTTTGCGTAAAGCCAATTTTCCCCTACTGCAAAGGAATAAGTTTATTTAACTATCATGGTGGTTGTTAAACATTGAGAATGGTTGACAACATTCTCAATCCCAATTAAAAATACTCATTATCATCCCAACAATATTAATTAGAAGTAACATGATGAGATTCACATGATATCCAAGTACTAGATACTCAAGATGTCCATAACTGGGGACACGGCTAATCACGATTAGTTTATACACTCTGCAAAGGTTTGCGCACTTTTCCCCACAAGACTTGATCGCCTCCGTTGGATTTCTCGCACTACATGATGTTTGAGAAACGGATGATCGAGACATAGTCTTTCGGAAGCGCTAGCACCTTACGTGTGGGTAGACCGGTACACCTACTTTCCCCTACATCTGCTAGTCTACCCGTAAGAGTTCGCACAACTTCATCAACTATGCCAGAGCCCATAATGGCTTGTGGCTGCACACGGAAGTTTCTAGCATGAATAATCTCATGATCCCTTGAGCCCGGGTGGCGGTCAGAAGAAAACAGGCAAGTCTGATGGAAACCAGGTGCCTCAATCCACCCAGATGTGTGTTTAAGTTGCCACCTTAAATAAACCATTAATTAACAATCTCACATCTGTCATGGATACACTCACCCAATCCACGTCTACTAGCATAGCATGGCATAATAAGCAAATGTAGAAGTAACTCCCAAGGGTTGATAATAAACAGGTAATAGGTACTACCTGAATCTACTTCCCATCCCACAATTTAATTAGATCCTAAATCGGTGCAATGTTTGAAGATTGATCTAATGCATAAAAACTGGGTATGAGAAAAGATATGATCAAAGTGTTACTTGCCTTTGGCGATGATCCATGAAACCTAGAGACTTGAAGTAACAAAGCGCACTCCGGGTATTCTATCGCGATCAAACAAACAAGCATACAATAAGTACTCATCTAATGCACAGGTAAAACTCAAGTAAAAGATCTAACCAGAAAGTTCAACTTAAGAACTCCGGTTTGCAAAAAGAATCAAAACAAACGAAGCAACGGAAGTCAAACGGCGAAAGAAAACAGCTTCATTGTACTAATCTGGATCAAAGTCAAATTTTACAGAAGCAAAAACTTGTTTAAGTTGGTTATTCGAAAAGAGGGTTTCGAGACGAAACTCCAGGCGCTTGAATCGCCTGAATTCGATAAACGAGCGAAAAGTTATACTAAAACGAAAATCGGATCAGAAATCGCGATCAGAAAAATCGCGGATTAAATCCGAGAAAAAGAAAAATGACGAACAGGTTAACGAACGAACGTTCGTTAACTAGATCTTATCTGACGTACACGTTCGTTAAAACGAACGAACGAGCGAACGTTTCTCTATTTAACCTAACTGAAAAAAACAGATCTAATAAAAAACCGAAACTAAAAAAAATAAACCGTAGAAAACCGATCAGTTTTTTGAAAAAAAACCGACGGCGCGGTTTACGAGGCGCGGCGAACCTCGGGAGGCGGTCGTGGGCGGCTCGGCAAGGCGGCTGGTCGTGGCGGCGGCGGTGGGCCGATTAGGGTTAGGGTTTGGGCGGTGGGCGGCGGGTTGTTGAAGTGCGGCTCGGCCCTTTATATAAGCTTGCGTGAGTCCCGCTGCAGCCCGAAGGTCGGTTCGCGTTTTTTTCTAAAATAATTACGCGCGGAAAATGAAACGAAAGAAATACTAAACAGTCTCCAAAAATCCCGAAATAAATTTTCCCCGGCTTCTAAAATCAAGCCGGACAAGATGAACATTTATTTGGGGCCTAAATGCAATTTTGAAAAACGCACATTTTTCCTAAATCCAAATAAAAAAGCGAAAAACTCCAAAATTATATCTTATTTGATTTTTTATTAAATCTTCATTATTTCTTTATTTTGGGAAATTCATTTATTCCCTCTCTCATATTTTGATAGTAGAAATAATTGAAGATAAAATAAATAAAATCAAACGATCCTATTTTCAAAATTTGAGAAAACTCAAATATGAAAATAACGAAATCCCCAACTCTCCCCGTGGGTCCTTGAGTTGCGTAGAATTTCTAGGATCTAGCCAACAATGCAACACAAATATGATATGCAATGATGATCTATGTATAACATTCCAAATTGAAAATTTGGGATGTTACAAACCTACCCCCCTTAAGATGAATCTCGGCTTCGAGATTCGGGTTGGATAGCAAATAGGTGAGGGTGGGCCTTAAGCAAATCTTCCTCTCGCTCCCAGGTGGCTTCTTCCTCGGTGTGGTGGCTCCACTGAACTTTGCAAAACTTGATGACCTTCTTTGCGGGTGACTCGGTGGCAAACTCGAGAATCTTAATCGGTTTCTCCTCGTAGGTCAAATCGTCGTTCAAGCTGAATTGCTTCCATGTACTGTGTCTCTCAATGGTATATCAGCCATCTCTGCGTGGCACTTCTTTAACTGAGAAACATGGAACACATCGTGAACACCTGACAATCCCTCGAGTAATTCCAACTTGTAAGCAACTTCTCCCATACGTTCCAAAACACGATATGGTCCTACAAATCGGGGTGCTAACTTTCCTTTAACTCCAAAACGCTTTACTCCTCGAAGCGGAGATACTCGAAGATAAACTCGGTCTCCGACTTCGTACTCCATCTCCTTGCATTTTGAATCCGCATAGCTCTTCTGTCTTGACTGGGCTACCTTGAGCCTATCGCGAATTAACTTCACTTTCCGTTCAGACTCCTTAATCAAATCTGGTCCAAACAACTGGCGTCTCCAACTTCATCCCACAACAACGGGGTCCTGCACCTCCTTCCGTACAAGGCTTCGAAAGGGGCCATTTTCAAACTGGATTGATAACTGTTGTTGTAAGAAAATTCCGCGTATGGAAAGTTGTCATCCCAACTTGATCCATAATCCAAAGCACAAGCTCTAAGCATATCTTCCAAAATCTGGCTGACTCTCTCGGTTTGTCCATCGGTCTGTGGATGGAAAGCTGTGCTAAACTCCAGCCTGGTACCCAAAGTTTTCATGTAACTGCTTCCAGAACTTCGAGGTAAACTGGGTTCCTCTATCTGATACTATACTCCTTGGAACTCCATGCAAACAGACGATCCTGGTCATGTATATCTTAGCCAATTTGGCACTGCTGTAGGTAGTCTTCTTTGGAATGAAGTGTGCTACCTTTCAACCGATCCACTACAACCCAAATCGAGTCGTGGCGGAACGAGTCCCGGTAATCCGTGATAAAATCCATGCCTAGTTTATCCCACTTGCATTCGGGTATCGGCAATGGCTGTAACAATCCTGGCGGCTTCGATGTTACGCCTTTACTCTCGACATACATCACAAACTGCTACATATTACGCAATATCCTTCTTCATTCCGGTCCACCGTAAAGTATTTTTCAAATCCAAATACATCTTGGTATTTCTGGGTGAATCAAATATGGTGAATCATGTGCCTCTTGCGTAATCAACTTCCCGATCTCCGGGTCATTGGGCACATAAACACGGTCCTCAAACCATAAGGTATCGTGCTCATCCTCCACGAAATCCCTTAGCCTTTCCTTCGCTCATTTTGTCCTTAATAGAAGCAACTTCCTTATCTGTCTTTTGAGCTTCTCTAATTTTATCCATCAAAGTAGACTGAATTTCCAACGCTGCTACATAGCCTCTCGGAACTATTTCCAAACATAGCTCATGAAGATCCTCGGCTAACTCCTTTGGTATTTCTCCCGTCATTATTGTGTTGACATGGCTCTTATGGCTTAATCGTCAGCTACTACATTAGCCTTTCCAGGATGGTAATGCAACCTCTGATCGTAATCCTTGATGAGCTCCAACCATCTCCTTTGCCTGAGATTCAATTCCTTTTGCGTGAAAATGTACTTCAAACTCTTGTGATCCGTATACACCTCACAACGATTTCCAATGAGAAAATGTCTCCATGTTTTCAAAGCATGCACTACGGCTGCTAACTCCAAATCACGCGTGGCATAATTCAATTCGTGAGGTTTCAGCTGTCGTGAAGCATACTGAAACAACTCTTCCCTCCTGCATGAGCTTTGCTCCAAGTCCTCGACGTGAAGCGTCGCAATACACCTCATAATCCATGGTCTGATCTGGCAGAATTAGCACTAGTGAGGTAACCAAACGTTTCTTCAACTCCTGGAAACTAGCCTCACACTCCTCAGTCCATATGAACTTGGTATCCTTCTTCAACAATTCTGTCATAGGCTTCGCAATCCTCGATAATCAACAACCATTCTCAATGATCCATCCTTCTTCTCCACCAGAAGTACTGGCGATCCCCAAGGCGAGGAACTTGGGCGAATAAAACCTTTGTCCAGCAACTCCTTAATCTATTTCTTAATTTCCTCCAAATCTTGGGCTGGCATCCTATATGGTCTCTTAGATATCGGCCCAGTGCCTGGCAGTAGTTCAATCAGAAACTCAATGTCTCTGTCTGGCGGCATGCCTGGCAACTCTTCCGGAAACACGTCCGGGTAATCCCTTACCACTGGTACTTCCTCCTGCACAACTCCTGATAAGGAATTTACACGTGCCCTCCTCGGCTCATGCCGTGATACATACTTGATTCTCCTTCCTTCTGGTGTCGTAAGTAAAATTGTCTTACTAGCGCAATCGATGTTTCCTCCATACATCGACAGCCAATCCATACCAAGAATTACATCAAAACCTTGGGACTCCAATATAATTAAATCCGCTAGGAAAACATGCCTTCCTATACTTAAAGACACTTGAAAACATCCTTGACTGGCCATATACTCCGCTCCTGGTGAGCTTACTAGCATGGGCGTCTTAAGAGTCCAAGTGGGCAGGCTAAACTTATCCACAAATACCCTTGATATGTATGAATGCGATGCACCAGTATCAAAAAGAACAACTGCAGTAAATGACTTAACCAAAAACTTACCTATTATCGCATCCGGTGAAGCTTCAACCTCCTCCACGCTAACGTGGTTCACCTGTCCTCTGTTAAAAGGGTTCGCTTCTTTCACGAGCTTCCATTGCCGTTACCATTTTGGGCCTCTGGACATTCATTTGCATAATTCCCAGTCTTACGACACTTAAAACAAGTGATATGGCTCAGGTCCACCTTGGATGGTGTTGACGGGTTGGTGCGGTTTTGTCCATTACTTCCTCCATTCCCGTTTCCATTCTTTGTGCCATTATGATTGTGCGAGCTACCCCCTCCGTGAGTATGCTGAAATTGACCTCCTGTCTTTGGGGTAAAGCGTAATTTCTGCTGAGCTCCAGAATTGTACTTCCCCTGTCCATACTTCCTCTTACGATTGTCAATCTGCTGCTGCTTCCCTTCAATCATAAGAGCACGGTCTACCAACTCCCGGTAGTTATTGAAGGTGGCTACCATCAATCGCATGCTCAGCTCATCGTTCGGTCCTTCTAGAAACTTCTCCGCTTAGTTGCGAGTAACGCGTCATCCGGGAGCATAACGTGCTAGTTTACTAAAGTCATCCACATCTTGGCCAAGCTATACATCCTCCTTGGCGCAAGTTGCGAAACTCACGCTTCTTCATGGCCATAGCTCCAATTTGAAACATGGGCAAGACGGAAAGCTTGCTTGAAACTGATCCCATGAGGCGGTGTCTGTGAGGTAAGTGGTGTAAAATTCTCCCACCATCTTTGTATGGGTCCTTCAAGCTGATGTGCGGCAAATTTCACCTTTTCCCCATCTGTACATCATGCAGTGGTTAACTCCCTCCCTACTTTGCGGAGCCAATCATCTACAACAATCGGCTCGGTGCTACTGGAAAACACCGGCGGATTCAGCCTTAAGAAACAGGTCAAATGATCAACAGGTGGTGGTGGTGGTGGGTTGTTGTTGTTGTTGCTGTTGTTGTTGCCTTGGTTATGTACCAATGTTTGAATCAAGGCATTCTGCTACTGAATCAACTGAGTGATCTCCGGCGGGAAAACAAATCCGGGGTCGCGTCTCGGAGGCATCTGAGGGTTTATAGAAAAGATGAGAGTTAAGAATAGAATGAGATCTAGGGAGAAAACACTACCCGTATGCACATGAGACAAAAACACACAATATCACTCCAATCAAATCAACAAGGGCACACAACGGTCTATCTATCGTTACAAAGTGCTGGAACTAAAACTAATTTTTTAATGGGGGAATTCTACTACTGTTATGGTGGTCAACTACAAAAACTGCTCCGATGAAGACTCCTTGATATCTGCTCGACTTCATCTTGAAATCATCATCACTAGGATCGGAATCGGTGTCGTCGATGATGATGTAGTTCTGTGGACAGGTGCAATCTTCATCTTCTCCTCCGGGTGCTGAATTTCCCATGAGTTCTTCAATCTTCTCCTTAAGATCGTCGTTTTGTCTCACTAGAGCTACAATATCCTCCACGTAGTCCTTGCGAGTGGCCTTCAGTTATCCTTCTAGTTCGATAATCTTGGCTTTTGCTTTCTTCAACTCTATCATGTCTGTGCACATCTGGTTCTCCTGGCGTCGAATGTGCTGATTTAACTCTTGGATGAAAGCTGCAAGGGATCCGTCCTTCTTAGTGCTAACTATCTCCCATTGTTCATCTCGGCGTCCGCAAATCTGGTAGATAGTATCCTTGAGGTCATATTGGTAAACTTCTCCAATGCATCCCATGGTTATGTGAGCTGCCATGCTCTTTCCCAGACTCCAAGTTGGTGCATTAAAAACACACTCTATGGGTTCCGTGATTGGCGCAAACGTCCTTCCGGGAACTTGAGCTTGAATCTTCCAGCGCTCCTCTTTGGGTAAAGTGGAATTGTAGGTCCCGGTGAAGCTTGGTATTCCGATGTTCAGGTACTTAGTGACTTCCTTCAGGTGTCGTCCAAAGGGTGTATCTTCATCCAGCTGGGTGAACTTGATCCTCGCTTTCGTCATCCTAAAAGAGTAGAAAAGATGAGGAGTCAGAAATGAGAAGAGAGTAGTGATCTAGGGCTTTAGTTTAATGGTCGTGTCCTACAGTCAGCGTGTGCTCTGATACCATCTTTGTAGCGACCAGACCTCAAACAGTCCGATCTCTGTGCTCAGGTGTCATCCCTGGATCAGTAATGCTGACACCACACAGTAATTGAAGGATTTATAATAGAGTAGCAAACACACACTTATTAGATCGAGGGTCTCAAAAGAGAACTTAATAAAATAAATATGGCATAAGGCCATCTAAATACGATAACAGCGGAAGGCTTGGAAGAATAAGCGAGTCCATCAACTCCAACGGCATCACTGAGTATAGAACCACGACCTAAGCACCTTACTCGTCATCTGAAAAGTCTGCAACATGAAACGTTGCAGCCCAAAAACGGGTCAGCACATGGAATATGCTGGCAATGTAACACATAGAGAACAATAATGGAATAACTATACTATATGCATATTTGGCTGGTGGAAAGCTCTATGGTTACAGTTTTGCGTAAAGCCAATTTTTCCTACTGCAAAAGCGAATAAGTTTATTTAACTATCATGGTGGTTGTTAAACATTGAGAATGGTTGACAACATTCTCAATCCCAATTAAAAGTACTCATTATCATCCCAACAATATTAATTAGAAGTAACATGATGAGATTCACATGATATCCAAGTACTAGATACTCAAGATGTCCATAACTGGGGACACGGCTAATCACGATTAGTTTATACACTCTGCAGAGGTTTGCGCACTTTTCCCCACAAGACTCGATCGCCTCCGTTGGATTTCTCGCACTACATGATGTTTGAGAAATGGATGATCGATACATAGTCTTTCGGAAGCGCTAGCACCTTACGTGTGGGTAGACCGGTACACCTACTTTCCCCTACATCTGCTAGTCTACCCGTAAGAGTTCGCACAACTTCATCAACTATGCCAGAGCCCATAATGGCTTGTGGCTGCACACGGAAGTTTCTAGCATGAATAATCTCATGATCCCTTCGAGCCTGGGTGGCGGTCCGAAGAAAAACAGGCAAGTCCTGATGGAAACCAGGTGCCTCAATCCACCCAGATGTGTGTTTAAGTTGCCACCTTAAATAAACCATTAATTAACAATCTCACATCTGTCATGGATACACTCACCCAATCCACGTCTACTAGCATAGCATGGCATAATAAGCAAATGTAGAAGTAACTCCCAAGGGTTGATAATAAAACAGGTAATAGGTACTACCTCAACTACTTCCCATCCCACAATTTAATTAGATCCTAAATCAGTGCAATGTTTGAAGATTGATCTAATGCATAAAAACTGGGTATGAGAAAAGATATGATCAAAGTGTTACTTGCCTTGCTGATGATCCGCGAAACCTAGAGACTTGAAGTAACAGGCGGCGCACTCCGGGTATTCTATCGCAGTCAAACAAACAAGCATACAATAAGTACTCATCTAATGCACAGGTAAAACTCAAATAAAAGATCTAACCAGAAAGTTCAACTTAAGAACTCCGGTTTGCAAAAAGAATCAAAACAAACGAAACAGCGGAAGTCAAAGCGAAAGAAAAACAACTTCGTTTTACTAATCTGGATCTAAGTCAAATTTTACAGAAGCAAAAACTTGTTTAAGTTGGTCATTCGGAACGAGGGTTTCGAGAGAAACTCCAGGCGCTTGAATCGCCTGATTCCGATAAACGAGCGAAAAGTTATACTAAAATGAAAATCGGATCAGAAATCGCGATCAGAAAAATCGCGGATTAAATCCAAGAAAAAGAAAAACGACGAACAGGTTAACAAACGAACACGTTCATTAAAACAAACGAACGAGCGAACGCTCGCTATTTAACCTAACCGAAAAAAACCGATCTAATAAAAAAACCAAAACTAAAAAAATAAACCGTAGAAAACCGAGAGGTTTTTTTTGAAAAAAACCGACGGGCGGTTTACAAGGTGCGCGAACCTCGGAGGCGGTCGGCGCGGCGGCGGCGCTGGTCGGCGGCGGCGTGGTCGGCGGCGGGCCCAAGTTAGGGTTAGGGTTTGGGCGGGTGGGCCGGGCGGGGTTGTTGGGCTGGGGGCGGCTCGGGCGGCGCTTTATATAAGCTGCCCCGGGCGGAGTCCCGCTCGGGTACGGCCCGAAGGTCGGTTCACATTTTTTTTTAAATAATTACACTCAGAAAATCAAACGAAATAAATACTAGATGGTCTCCAAAAATCCCGAAATAAATTTTCCCCGGCTTCTAAAATCAAGCCGGACAAGATGAAAATTTATTTGGGCCTAAATGCAATTTTGAAAAACGCGCATTTTTCCTAAATCCAAATGAAAAAGCGAAAAACTCCAAAATAAAATCTTATTTGATTTTTTTATTAAATCTTCATTATTTCTTTATTTTGGGAAAGTCATTTTATTCCCTCTCTCATATTTTGATAGTAGAAATAATTGAAGATAAAATAAATAAAATCAAACGATCCTATTTTCAAAATTTGAGAAAACTCAAATATGAAAATAACGAAATCCCCAACTCTCCCCGTGGGTCCTTGAGTTGCGTAGAATTTCTAGCATCTAGCCAACAATGCAACAAAAATATGATATGCAATGATGATCTATGTATAACATTCCAAATTGAAAATTTGGGATGTTACAGGACACTTCCGTGATGATAATTTTGGTAATGTCATGGAACACTTCTACGACAACACAGGTATGACTATCTTGATTCTGTCATAAATTTGTCATGGATGTACATGCATGACAGAAAATGTGACCTACTATGACAAACACGTATCATCACGGTTTTTGTAGTGGTTACACTTATCGATATCCTAAGATCTGGAAAACATGATCGACAACAACACTTGAGCCAGTCTTAGAGGCAAGACTGGCAACCTATACTTTACTGTTTATCATTCCACACGTGCATATGAGTTTTCCACTGAATCACATATTCCAGGATCATAGAAGTTATAACATGAAATATAAAATCTTAATTGTGAAAATTAAAATATAAAAATGCAATATTATTGCCTCTAGGGCATATTTCCAACAGTCTTCCATTTGCACTAGAGTCAATAATCTAGTTTACATATTCTCTCTAACAGATATGACTATCCGGTGTTGCTTATGCTTTGCTCATGGTAGAGCCTTCATCATCGGGTCCGACACATTCAAATCCGTATAATATTTGTGTTAGTCATGTCTCATTTTTTTTCCTTTTGCTTTGAGCAACGACACTATTATTCATAATACAGTGTCATTTGTTTCATTGCATTTGGGATCACACCAACTATATCAAGACACTTCTTGATTAACCATATTCATAATACAGTGCTATTGGTTTCAATACACTTGGGATTGTACCAACTATAGCAAGACACTTCTTGATGAACTATATTCATAATATCTCATTGGTTTTATCACACTCGGGATCACATCAATTATATTCAGACAACTTTAAAACATGTAATGCTTTGAACATATTCTTCTTATGTTATAGAATCGACAGTATTGTTCATGCTTGAAGACTATTCTAAACAGTCATAGCCGAATATAAATTATATTAGTCATGAAGCTGGTGTTCGTGTAAGCTTTTACAACGTTCTTCATCTCCTCCATGAACAAGTTCATTGTCTTCTAAGATACCTAATTATATTAACAATTACCTAGTGAGACAATCAAGGATCACTTTGGTACATGCTACTAACATTTAGTGCATAAAACATTTGGCTTTATAATATCCTAAAATTCATGATCGATTGAACAATCCACTCATCTTTTCATGCTTATTAACTGTCTTGGGACACTGATTTATTCTAAGCATCATATTATGTGACATTGGGAGAAAACACATTCTCCATTTTAAACCTTTTAAAACCTTGTCAATGTATTCAATTCACCTTAGCACAATCAGACGTCTTGATCTATCTATATATATCTTTAGGTCCAATAATTTGCTTCGCTTCAGTCTTTCATTGGAAACACATTCTTCATAATATTTTTGTGCTTAGAAACATTATATTATTTCCAATCTACAATATGTCATTTACATATGAGACTAGAAATGCTATAGAGCTCACACCAAACTTCACAAGTTTCTTCATCATTTTAACAAAGTCATACTCTTTAACTATTTCATTTAAATGTTGATTCCACCTCCTTGATACTTGCCTCAAAACACAAAACTTTTGAAGCTTGCACACTCATCTAGTATTCTCCAAAACTTTTCGGTTGTATCATTAATACATACTTTCCATTTGGGAAACTAATTTTGACATCCATTCCATTTACTTTATACCTTTTGAAGGATCAACCAAGTTCTGAACTTAATTCTCGTATATGATATCTATACCTTCTAGAGAATCGACTAAGTTAAACACTAAATTGTATATGAACTCCATTTTCATGTGCATGGCTATAAGCCATTCCTTCGAGCTGGGCACCATCATCGCCTCCTTGTAGTTCATGGGTTCATCTTCTTCTAAGATGGATATCTCATTATGAGATTATTCAAGAGGTCCATTAACTCTTCATGATCTATGCAGTTCACTTGCAAGCTTTAACTAGAGTTTCTACATCTGGTGCAGTAACTCATGGCATAGTTGTATGGACAACTTTTGGAATAGCTTCCGGTTTGTTAACCCCTTTTACTTCTGCCACAAATTCAATAAACTTATCAAGCTACGCTATCCTCCCACTTATTTCTTTAACAAGAAAACTCCTTCTAAAGAAAGTGTTCATTCTTTGCGACAAACACTTGGTCCTTTAACTTTTGGTAGAAGGAATACCCAATTACATCTTTGGGATCACCTACAAATTAGCATTTGCCTGGATTGTGTACTCCATAACTCATATGGTGTTGTCTTGCAGACTATAAGATGATGCTCTGTTCGGTGTAAATGTTGCTGTTTCAAGTGCATATTCCCAAAATTAATAAAAGCATATTGGTAAGAAATAATTCCACAATTATATGAGTGTTTTGCTAAAATCATGACTTAGATAATTTTTCTCCATGATTGAAGATCCTTTTATCATTGTCACAATAATGCTTATCTTCATTATGAATTTTATTTGAACCTTTCAAATATTTCATTCTGAATTTCTCTGAACCTTTCAAATATTTCAGATTTATATCAAGTAAATCATATTTACTCAAATCATTAGTGAAGCATAATAATTCATTGCACCTTGGTTTGCTCATCGGACCCCATAAATCACTATGTATTTTGTCCACTGATTCAAAATCAAAATACTTCATCAACATGAAGATTATTTTCCGATATAACCAAGCAACGCCACATTTAAGTGCTTTTTATTACTCCTTGATGACCCACAAGTATAGGGGATCAATTGTAGCTATTTTCGATAAGTAAGAGTGTCGAACCCAACGAGGAGTAAAAGGAAATGACAAGTGGTTTTCGGCAAGGTAATGTCTGCAAGTGCTGAAACTGTAAGTAACCGAGTAGTTTGATAGCAAGATACTTTTGTAACGAGCAAGTAATGATAGTAGTAACAAAAGTGCAGCAAGGTATCCCAATCCTTTTGAGGCAAAGGACATGCCAAAACAGTCTCTTATAGTAAGCAAAGCGTTCTTGAGGGTACACGGGAATTTCATCTAGTCACTTTTGTCATGTTGGTTCGATTTGTGTTTGCTACTTTGATAATTTGTTATGTGGGTGGACCGGTGCTTAGGTGCTGTTCTTACTTGAACAAACCTCCTACTTATGATTAACTCCAAACAAGCTGAAACTTCACGGAGAATTTTTATGGAACCTCCTACTCAGCTTGTTTGGAGTTGTGCAAAATAGGTAGCCTGACGTAGCTTTTCCAGGTCCAGATTTCCAGCTGCCGGAATTCTCCCTCTTTGTGTGTACCTTGCGTATTATGAGAGAAAAGGCATTAGAATTACTCCAAAAAGCATTATTACGCATAAAAACATCATAAATAACAGTAAGAAAACATGATGCAAAATGGACGTATCAACTCCCCCAAGCTTAGACCTCGCTTGTCCTCAAGCGAAAACCAAAATCGAAAAACATGTAGATTATGTAGAGAGGTGTCGATAAAAACAAAATACGGACAGAGAAGGATCATGTAGATTATTATAATAGCAAAAAATTTAAACATAATACTTTTATCATAGAACTTTTATCATATACTTCTCATAAATAAGAGACAATTCATCACACAATTGAAGTATAAAGCATAAACTCTATTAGAAACCAACAAACTATGTTCTTTGTCAACTTTTTGCAACTACAATTCATCATCTTTCCAGGAAGGGTCACGTATCAGAGCCTTTAGGCAAGTCCACATACTCAACCATCATATAGTCTGCTATGATTGCTAACACTCACCTCATACACTTGAGCAAAACGTTTCAACCGGACACATAGAAAGATAGGGGCTTATAGTTTCGCCTCCCAACGTATTCACCTCAAGGGTGATGTCAACAATAATAACTCATGCACCCATATTCAATTGGACATATGTTCCTAGATCTTTCCTCACCACATGATGCTCGCCAAAGGAGAAAATAAAAAGGAATAGAGAGAAAACTTTGACTCCTTGCATAAAAGTAAATACATGAAAGTAAAAGATAGACCCTTCGCAGAGGGAAGCAGAGGTTGCCATGCGCTTATTTGTTTGTATTCTCAACCCCTTAGTGCAAAAGAACGTCACGTTGCATTGCCCCTTGTGATAGCGACCTTTATTATGAAGTCTGTCGCTTTTATTCTTCACCATCACAAGTTCGCGCAACGCTCAATTTTCTCTTACACTAAATGATCTCACACATTTAGAAGCAATTTTTATTGCCTTTTTGCACTGATGAAAACTTACTTGAGGGATCTTGCTCAATCCCTAGGTAGGTATGGTGGACTCTTGAAAATAAGATTTGGGTTTATAGGTTTTTGGATGCACAAGTAGTATCTCTACTTGGTGTGGAATTTTTGGCTAGCAACGATAGGGGCAAGCACCACATGTTGAAGGATCTATGACAATATGACTCTATGTGAATATGAACAAACATAAATCATTAAGTTGTCTTCCTTGTCCAACATCAACAATTTTGGCATATAAGATTTTGATCGGGGCTCACAATCACAAAAGATTTCTAGGATAGTGTATTTATATGTGAATCTTCTCTTCCCTTATTAATTCTTTCATGAGTTGCGTCATTGACCAATGCTATGTTTGTCAATCTGTAATAAAATATTCTACTTATACCTTTCCATATGTGGTGCCATCACCTACCATAAGATTAGCATATGATCTTTTTCTTTTATTTCCTTTCTTTTTTATTTATATCCTTTCTTTTTATTGCAACACGAAAGTAAAGAAAGCAAAAACTCAAACTAAGTTTATTATATATCTTGCACACAATTACAAGGATAGATCACTAAGCAAGCTCTCAAAAAGAAAGGATTGAACTAAACTTTTATTCATCTAAAGCAAAAGATTGAACCAAAATATGTAAAGGCAAAAGATAGTGGGGATGATACGATACTGGGGCACCTCCCCCAAGCTTGGCGGAAGCCAAGGGGAGTGCCCATACCCGATACTCAATTTTATTTTGGTGATGAAGAAGATGGTGGTGGTGATGAAGCGATCCTATCCTTAAGGATCAAGAGATTCTCCAATCGACGGATGATGTCCGGAGGTGGATGATATGCTCTTGATGCAGAATATTTTCATGAGTGAGATACTTATTTTGCACACGAACCGTTTCAATGATGCGAAAGGCTTCAATCTCAGTAGGAGTAAGATAAGCATAGTAAGGTTTAAGGATATCTTCTTATTCTTCCTCCTCTGCTCACAGTGCTTGCTCGACCACGAAAGGTTGATCTACGTTAGCCTCCTTGATCTCGTCTCCCTTGACGGCTTCCACGGGCTCTTCTCTCTTCAGCTCGATCTTCATCAACCAAGCATCCTCTTCAACGTTATTGGACGAGGAGGAAGACATGATGCCTGGCTTGATAGATCTGACCGAAAACAGCAAGGAAAAGAAAACAGGAGATTTCTCCGCGATACGGTGGTCAATAGGTTCGGGGGGTATATAGATTTTTTTATCTTGGGAGACAAGCAAGCGGAAGAAAAACGGAGTCCGGAAGGTGCCCCAGGTGGGCACAACCCACCTGGGCGCGCCTGGCTTGCCAGGCGCGCCCTGGTGTCTTGTGCCCACCAGGGTACGCTTCCTGGAAGTTTCTTATTTTCCTAATTTTCTAAATATTACAAAACTAACAAAAAATATTTTTGCGGATTTTTTTGGAGTCCGTTTACTTACCGTATCACGTACCTCCTTATTTTCACGATTCTGGAGTGTTCCGAAAGGACTCTTTTATGTGTTCTTCCGGTGTCAAAGTTTGGATAATATTGCTTTCAACATTAATAGTCGTACCTGAGATATAATGTTTTATTCGTTGGCCATTAACAACCTACGGGTTAGTACATTCGGCATTATTTATTTTGATAGCTCCAGGCCGATAAACCTCCTTGATAACATAGGGTCCATCCCATTTTGAGAGGAGTTTTCTTGCAAAGAACCTGAAACGAGAGTTGTACAAAAGAACATATTCTCCAACTTTAAACTCACGCTTTTGGATCCTTTTATCATGCCACCTTTTAACTTTTTATTTAAACAACTTGGCATTTTCATAAGCTTGGGTTCTCCATTCATCTAATGAGCAAATATCCAATAACCTCTTTTCACCAGCAAGTTTGAAATCATAGTTGAGTTCCTTGATTGCCCAATATGCTTTATGTTCTAATTCAAGAGGCAAATGACAAGCTTTTCCATAAACCATTTTATAAGGAGGCATACCCATAGGATTTTTATATGCTGTTCTATAAGCCCAAAGTGCATCATCTAATTTCTTAGACCAATTCTTCCTCAACCTATTGACAGTCTTTTGCAAAATTAATTTTATTTCTCTATTGCTAAGCTCAACTTGACTACTAGACTAAGGATGATAAGGTGATGCAATTCTATGGTTAACATCATACTTGGCAAGCATTTTATGGAAAGCACCATGAATAAAGTGTGAACCACCATTAGTCATTAAATATCTAGGAACTCCAAACCTTGGGAAGATAACTTCCTTAAGTATTTTAATAGAGGTGTTGTGATCAGCACTACTAGTTGGAATAGCTTCTACCCATTTAGTAACATAATCAACAGCAACCAAAATATGTGTATGCCCATTAGAGGAAGGAAAAGGTCCCATGTAATCAAATACCCAAACATCAAATGGTTCCACAGTAAGTGAATAATTCATAGGCATTTCTTGACGCTTACCGATATTACCTATTCTTTGACATTCATCACAAGATAAGATGAACTTACGAGCATCCTTGAAGAGAGTAGGCCAATAAAATCCGGACTGTAATACCTTATGAGCAGTTCTATCTCCAGCATTATGCCCTCCATATGCTTCAGAATAATATTTCCGAAGGATTTGTCCATGCTCATGCTCAGGTACACAACGTCTAATAATACCATCTACTCCTTCTTTATAAAGATGTGAGTCATCCTAAAAGTAGTGTCTTAAATCATAGAAGAATTTTTTTTCTTTTGTTGATATGTGAAGCTAGGTGGTAAATATTTAGCAACAATATAATTAGCATAGTCAACGTACCAAGGAGTATTATGAGCAACATTTATTGCAGCTAACTGCTCATGAGGAAAACTATCATCAATAGGTAGTGGGTCACCATGCACATTTTCAAGCCTAGACAAGTTATCAGCTATGGGGTTTTCAGCTCCTTTCCTATCAGTGATATGTAAATCAAATTCTTGTAGCAAGAGAACCCATCGAATAAGTCTAGGTTTAGCATCTTTCTTTTCCATAAGATATTTAATAGGAGCATGGTCAGTGTGAACTATTACTTTTGAATCAACAATGTAAGATCTAAATTTATCACAAGCAAATACCACTGCTAGGAATTCTTTTTCAGTAGTAGCATAATTCTTTTTAGCACTGTCTAGAGTTTTACTAGCATAATGAATAGCATTCAGTTTCTTATCAACTCTTTGTCCTAGAACAACACCAACAACATAATCACTAGTATCACACATAATTTAAAAAGGCAAGTTCCAATCAAGTGGTTGAACAATAGGTGCAGAAATTAAGGCTTTATTGAGTGTTTCAAAGGCTTCAAAACAATCATCATAAAAACAAAAGGGATATCCTTTTGCAAAAGGTTTGTAAGAGGCCTATAAATTTTAGAGAAGTCTTTGATAAACCTCTTATAGAAACCTGTTGGGGAACGTTGCAGAAAATTAAAATTTTTCCTACGGTTTCACCAAGATCCATCTATGAGTTCATCTAAGCAACGCGTCATGGGAGAGAGATTGCATCTACATACCACTTGTAGATCGCGTGCGGAAGCGTTCACTAGAACGTGGATGATGGAGTCGTACTCGCCGTGATCCAAATCACCGATGACCGAGTGCCGAACGGACGGCACCTCCGCGTTCAACACACGTACGGAGCGGATGACGTCTCCTCCTTCTTGATCGAGCAAGGGGGAATGAGAGGTTGAGGAAGATGTCTCCAGCAGCAGCACGACGGCGTGGTGTTGGTGGAGAAGCAGCACTCCGGCAGGGCATCGCCAAGCACGTGACGGAGGAGGAGAGGTGTAGCAGGGGAGAGGGAGGCGCCAAGATGCTAGGGTGCGGCTGCCCCCTCCCTCCCCCCTTTATATAGGCCCCCTGGGGGGGCGCCGGCCCTTGGAGATCTAATCTCCCAAGGGGGCGGCAGCCAAGGGGGGAGGCTTGCCCCCCAAGGCAAGTGGGGCGCCCCCCCATCCTAGGGTTTCCAACCCTAGGCGCAGGGGGGCCCAAGTGGGGGGCGCACCAGCCCACCAGGGGCTGGTTCCCTCCCACTTCAGCCCACGAGGCCCTCCGGGATAGGTGGCCCCACCCGGTGGACCCCCGGGACCCTTCCGATGGTCCCGGTACAATACCGGTAACCCCCGAAATTCTCCCGATGACCGAAATAGCACTTCCTATATATAATTATTTACCTCCGGACCATTCCAGAACTCCTCGTGACGTCCGGGATCTCATCCGGGACTCCGAACAACATTCGGTAATCACATACAAGTCTTCCTAATAACCCTAGCGTCACCGAACCTTAAGTGTGTAGACACTACGGGTTCGGGAGACATGCAGACATGACCGAGACGACTCTCTGGTCAATAACCAATAGCGGGATCTGGATACTCATGTTGGCTCCCACATGCTTCTCGATGATGTCATCGGATGAACCACGATGTCGAGGATTCAATCAATCCCGTGTACTATTCCCTTTTTCAGACGGTATGTTACTTGCCCGAGATTCGATCGTCGGTATCCCAATACCTCGTTCAATCTCGTTACTGGCAAGTCACTTTACTCGTATCGTAACGCATGATCCCGTGACCAGACACTTGGTCACTTTGAGCTCATTATGATGATGCACTACCGAGTGGGCCCAGTGATACCTCTCCATAACACGGAGTGACAAATCCCAGTCTCGATCCGTGTCAATCCAACAGACACTTTCGGAGATACCTGTAGTGCACCTTTATAGTCACCCTGTTACGTTGTGATGTTTGGTACACCCAAAGCACTCCTACGGTATCCGGGAGTTACACGATCTCATGGTCTAAGGAAGAGATACTTGACATTGGAAAAGCTCTAGCAAAACGAACTACACGATCTTGTGCTATGCTTAGGATTGGGTCTTGTCCATCACATCATTCTCCTAATGATGTTATCCCGTTATCAATGACATCCAATGTCCATAGTCAGGAAACCATGACTATCTATTGATCAACGAGCTAGTCAACTAGAGGCTCACTAGGGACATATTGTGGTCTATGTATTCACACGTGTATTACGATTTTCGGATAATTCAATTATAGCATGAATAAAAGACAATTATCATGAACAAGGAAATATAATAATAATCCTTTTATTATTGCCTCTAGGGCATATTTCCAACAGTCTCCCACTTGCACTAGAGTCAATAATCTAGTTACATTGTGATGAATCGAACACCCAGAGAGTTCTGGTGTTGATCATGTTTTTCTCGCGGAAGAGGTTTAGTCAACGGATCTGCGACATTCAGATCCGTATGCACTTTGCAAATTTCTATGTCTCCATCTTGAACATTTTCACGGATGGAGTTGAAGCGACGCTTGATGTGCCTGGTCTTCTTGTGAAACCTGGGCTCCTTGGCACGTGCAATAGCTCCAGTGTTGTCACAGAAGAGTTTGATCGGCCCCGACGCATTGGGTATGACTCCTAGGTCGGTGATGAACTCCTTCACCCATATTGCTTCATGTGCTGCCTCCGAGGCTGCCATGTACTCCGCTTCACATGTAGATCCCGCCACGACGACCGCTTGCAAGCGCACCAGCCATTGCTCCACCATTCAACATATACACGTATCCGGTTTGTGACTTAGAGTCATCCTGATGCGTGTCAAAGCTAGCATCGACGTAACCCTTTACTGACGAGCTCTTCGTCACCTCCATAAACGAGAAACATGTCCTTTGTCCTTTTCGTGTACTTCAGGATATTCTTGATCGGTGTCCGGTGTTCCTTGCCGGGATTACTTTGGTACCTTCCTACCAAACTTACGGCAAGGTTTACATCAGGTCTGCAGTACACAGCATGGCATACATAATAGATCCTATGGCGAGGCATAGGGGATGACGCTCATCTCTTCTTTTATCTTTTGCCGTGGTCGGGCATTGAGCCGAGTTCAATCTCACACCTTGCGATGCAGGCAAGAACCCTTTCTTGGACTGATCCATTTTGAACTTCTTCAAAATCTTATCAAGGTATGTGCTTTGTGAAAGACCTATGAGGCGTCTCGATCTATCTCTATAGATCTTGATGCCTAATATATAAGCAGCTTCTCTAAGGTCCTTCATTGAAAAACTTTTATTCAAGCATGCCTTAATGCTGTCCAAGAGTTCTATATCATTTCCCATCAAAAGTATGTCATCTACATATAATATGAGAAATGCTACAGAGCTCCCACTCACTTTCTTGTAAACGCAGGCTTCTCCATAAGTCTGCATAAACCCAAACACTTTGATCATCTCATCAAAGCGAATGTTCCAACTCCGAGATGCTTGCACCAGCCCATAAATGGATTGCATACCTTGTTAGCATTCTTAGGGTCGACAAAACCTTCCGGCTGCATCATATACAACTCTTCCTTAAGATAACCGTTAAGGAATGCCGTTTTGACGTCATCTGCCATATCTCATAATCATAGTATGCGGCAATTGCTAACATGATTCCGACGGACTTAAGCTTCGCTACGGGAGAGAAAGTGTAGCGACCTGACCCAAAATCGGTCAAGTCTCTGTGTCTGTACCATCCCAAGATCATGCTGGCACTCACAGTACATTGATGAAATAATCAAAGTTCAATCACACCTGAATTTTTTACACGATTCTCATATTGAGTCTTTATTACAATAGAATAAATTCGTCAAGGCCAACTCATGAGAAATAAACTAAATAAAGCTGCGGAAGCGTAGAAGAATAGCGAGTCCATCCGACTCCAAAGGGCAATCGCCAAGCGCGGATCGTAGCCTCAATCCTCGATCGGAATACTCCTACGCAACATAAGACGTTGCAGCCGTGTAGGTCAGCATTTTGAATATGCCGCAAGTCATGAAGAGAGAACAATAATAAAATTACTAACACTATATGCAATTTGGCTGTGGGGCTCTAAGTTTCATCATTTTGCGGAAAAGCCAGTTTTCCCTACTACAGTGGACTTGCTTGCAAATACTACAAAATTGTTGGTAGTTATTGAGATGGTTCCGCCAACCAATGTCTCATTCGCAAATTATTAAGTCATAAACCCCCTCAAATTAATTTATTAGTTTTAGTGTTGAGATTTCCGAATACTTCCAAGTTCGAGAGGCTCAAATTGTCCGTGAATCGGGGACACGGCTAATCGATTAGATCTTTTCTCTGCAGAGGTTTCATGACTTTACCCGCAAGAATCTTTCCCTCCTTGTAAGTCTTCGCACTTGAGTGTTTGAAGACGGACGAGCAAACAGGGTCTTCCGAAGAGTTCCTGCAGGCCCTTGCGGTGCCCATCCAATCCTACCGTTCTTCTACATCTCGTAGCACCGTCCGGCCAGAGTCACACCTAGGGTCGACCAAGCGAGAGCCCATAATGGCTTGCGGCTGCATGTGTAAGCTTCCGGTCAATGGGGTATCCATCCGTCTCTTCGTGGCTGGGTGAAGTTTTCCGCAAGATGTCATGGCGCTTCTCCATGCATCCCGCCAACCACTGGGTTCTCCAGGTGCCCGTCAACCGTCCTCCACCCAAAGAGTGAATTTCAAGTCCATCTTGATCTTGAAGTCATGGGGTTGTCATCATCTTTAAGACTCTCACATCTCCCTTATGAATTCACTCAACCAACCCCGCTTCTGAGCATAGCAAAAATAAACTACTTCGTACCGGGTCATGGTAACAAGTGGAATTGGTTCATCCTACCTCATGATACTACTCAAGAACATAACTTCAAAATTTCACCTACTGCATGCATGGTGGGGAGGTAATTCTAATGCAATAAAAATCATAGGTATTGTAAAGAAAACATGATCAATGACTTGCCTTGCTGACGATCTTCATAAGCTAGGGACTCGTGGTAGCAAGCTTCGCACTCCGGAAATTCTACCGAGGCAAACAATAACCACAATAAGCATACAACATATGATCACTTACATAACATCATAGTAATATGGAACACACAAAACAAATGAATCAAAACCCAAAAGAAACTCAAAGGAAAACCAAATCAAAGTTTTTCCTACTTCAAGCAACAACTAAAAAATAGTTTTACATAACAAAATTTTTCTTAACATAACCTAAGCATGGGTTTATGCTACCTAACAGAAAAGGATTCATCAAGCAACTAGGAGCAAAAAGAATCACTTTAAAATCTATTATAAAACTCCTATTAGGCCTAAAGCAATTTCTAGTAGGAAAAATAAAATAAAAGTTTTATTTATTATAAATAAAAGTTCATGCTCTAAATTGACAGAAACTAACCTAGAATAATCTATCACATATGAAAAATAAATTTATTTGCTAATTAAAATAATAGGAAAACAGTAGCTAGTTAATTAATTAAGAATAACATGATTCTGATTAAAACTAATTTTTTTAATAATCCTAAAATGCCCAAATTAATTCCTACGGTTAGGTAATGTCAAAACAAAGTTGTGACAAAAAGAATCACTAAAAAATAATTTTCCTAACTCACTTTATAGCAGATTTACTATTCTGCCTAATCTAAAATAAAGCAATTTTAAATAATTTTAACATAGCTAATTATATTTTCTGCGGAAACTATAAGAAATTTGCAAACCAACAAAAAAAGAATCACTTAAAAATATTAAGTAGATTAAAAGATATGAATTTTTCAAATCTGAAACTATTGAGTTAAAACAGAAAAACGAAAATAAAGAAAAATGGCCTAATGGGCCTAACTAACGCACTGAGCGTAACTTAACTAAAACGGGCCCTAGGGTTAAACGAATCGGGCCGGTACAAAATAAAAACCCTAACTAAAATATTAAACCGAACTAACCGGAATAAAACCCGGTTTTATTTAAAGAGCATACCCCTTCTGGGGATCTAATCCTAGTCAGAGAACGAGATCGACGGCGGGGTGGAGTCCGAAGTTACCGGAGATCGACGGCGGCGGGCTTTCGGCGGCGAAAAGGCTTCGGCCTCTCGGTGGTCGGGAAGTCGTGAGTGCTCCGGCGGGCTTTAGGGGTGGTTACAGTGGAGTCAACGAGGCTCGGGAGGGCTAGGGCGAGCCTGGGGTGGAAAATGGCGGAGGCGGCGTTAAGCAACTCCGGTGAGTGCGTCAGAGAGAGAGGGGTCGGTGAGGCGAGGGGGAATAAAAGGGGAGGGTATATATAGGCGGGGCGAGGGTGGCGAGTGGCGTGGGCGAGGTAGGAGACGGGTGGGGTCCACCTGTCGTGACTGGGAGAGGGCGCTGGGTCGGTCGACCGACGGGAGTTTCGGGGGGTGCGGTCGGCTCATTGGCTGGCTCGGCCGTTATTGGGCAGTTGGGTCACTGGGTGGGTCGCCAGTTGGGCCGGGCCACACGGTTGGCGCTTGGGTATTTTTTTTTGAAAATAAAAACAGAGATATAAAATATAAAATATAAATATAGGACATATATATATATATCAAAATGATCAGGGGAATATTCCCTATAATTTGAACATTTTTCCAGGGGCAAAATCCAAAGTTTATAAAAAATCATTTTTTTCCAAAATTCAAATAAAACTCAAATTTGAATTCAAAACTTTTGGCATTGTTTTCCTCTGATATTTTTGGAGTGTCATGTTTACTCCTCTCATACTTTTGCTCAAATATTTATCAGGCATAGATTTTGGAATGATTCCCACTTGCCAAAGTTTTGAATTCAAATTCCAAAACTCAAAATCTTCTGAAACTCCAAATGGCACTCAATTCAAACAGAATGCATAGATGCTTAGCTATAATTGTAAAACATTCCAAATAGGAAATTTGGGATGTTACAAACCTACCCACCTTAAGATGAATCTCGCCCTCGAGATTCGGGTTGGCTAGCAAATAGGTGCGGGTGGTCTCGAAGGAGGTCTTCTTCTCGCTCCCAGGTGGCTTCCTCTTGGAGTGGTGACTCCACAAAGACCTTGCAAAACTTGATGACCTTCTTTGCGGGTGACTCTGCGCATGATCTCGAGAATTTGGACGGGTTTCTCCTTATAAGTCAGATCCTTTGTCGAGCTGTATGGCCTCTAGGGGCCTTGTGTATCTCAACGGAATATCGGCCATGTCGGCATGACACTTCTTCAGCTGAGAAACATGGAAGACATCATGAACTCCGGACAATCCTTCCGGCAATTCCAACTTGTAAGCAACTTCTCCACGACGTTCGAGGATTTTGTAGGGGCCAATGAATCGGGGTGCTAACTTTCCTTTGACACCGAACCTCTTGATTCCACGAAGTGGAGACACACGAAGATATGCTCGGTCTCCCGCTTCGTAAGTTACTTCCTTGCGTTTACTGTCGGCATAACTCTTCTGTCTCGACTGAGCCACCTTGAGCCTATCTCGAATCAGCTTGACTTTCTCTTCGGAATCTCTGATAAGATCGGGACCGAAAAGTTTTCGATCTCCAACACCATCCCACAACAACGGTGTTCTGCACCTCCTTCCGTATAGAGCTTGAAGGGGCCATCTTGGACTGGTGCGATAACTGTTGTTGTATGAGAATTCAGCGTATGGCAAATTATCATCCCAGCTAGACCCATAGTCTAGCGCACAAGCTCTCAACATGTCCTCCAGAATCTGGTTGACTCTCTCGATGCATCCATCTGCTCATGCGGATGAAAAGCTGTCTTGAACTCCAGCCTCGTACCCAAAGTTTCATGCAATCGATTCCAAAATTTTGAGGTAAATTGTGTTCCTCTATCGACACGATACTCCTCGGAACTCCATGCGGACATACGATCCTGGTCATGTATATCTTGGCCAACTTAAGCGCTGGTATAGGTAGTCTTCACGGGAATGAAGTGAGCTACCTTGGTCAACCGATCAACCACTACCCAGATGGAATCATAACCTGAACGGGTTCTGGGTAATCCTGTGATAAAATCCATTCCAAGTTTTTCCCATTTCCAATCGGGAATCGGCAAAGGTTGAAGTAACCCTGCTGGCTTCTGATGTTCTGCCTTTACTCGTTGACAAACATCGCATACTGCTACGTACTCGGCAATATCCTTCTTCATACCTGTCCACCAGAAACTTTCCTTCAAATCCAGATACATCTTGGTGTTACCGGGGTGAATCGAGTACGGTGAATCATGAGCCTCCTGAAGAATTAGCTTCCTGAGTTCGGGATCATTGGGCACATAAATACGATCCTCGTACCATATAGCTCCGTATTCATCCTTACGAAACCCTTTAGCTTTTCCTTCATTCATCCTTTTCTTTATCTCATCAATTTCCTTGTCCGACTTCTGGGCTTCACGAATTCTTTCGGTCAAAGTGGACTGAACTTCCAGAGCTGCAACATATCCTCTCGGAACTATCTACATCGGAGATCTACGAGGCCATCGGCTAACTCACGAGGTAATCCTCCGCTATAAGAGTATTCACATAACTCTTACGGCTCAAAGCATCTGCTACAACATTAGCTTTCCACAGGTGATAATGCAATCTCATGTCATAGTCATTTATTAACTCTAGCCATCTCCTCTGCACGAGGTTCAACTCTTTCTGCGTGAAAATGTACTTCAAGCTCTTATGATGCGTGTAAACATCACAACTATTTCCGATAAGAAAATGTCTCTGTGTCTTGAGTGCATGCACTCATTGCTAACTCCAAATCATGTGTGGCATAATTCATCTCGTGTGGTCGTGGCTATGCGGAGGTATAAGCTACAACTTTTCCTTCTGCATGAGTACTCCTCCGAGTCCACGACGAGAAGCGCCACAATAAACCTGGTAATCCTTGTGTATGTCCGGCAAAATCAGCACTGGGCTGTGACCAAACGTTTCTTCAATTCCTGAAAACTGGCTTCACAATCCTCGGTCCAAATGTACTTGGCTTCCTTCTTCAACAGCTCAGTCATAGGCTTGGCAATCTTCGAGAAGTTCTCAATAAACCTCCGATAATATCCTGCGAGTCCGAGAAAACTGCGGATCTCCTTGACTGAGGTGGGCGACTGCCAATCGGTGACTGACTCAACCTTGGCGGGGTCAACTGCTATTCCTTCTCCTGAAATAACATGTCCGAGGAATCCGACTTCCTTCAGCCAAAATTCACATTTGCTGAACTTGGCATACAACTGATGTTCTTGAAGTTTCTCCAGAACTAGACGCAAATGTTCCTTATGCTCTTCCTCGCTCTTGGAGAAAATCAGTATATCATCGATGAACACCACGACAAACTTGTCCAGATATTCCATAAATACCTTGTTCATCAAATTCATGAAGTATGCAGGGCATTAGTCAATCCAAATGACATGACGGTATACTCATATAAACCATACCAGTGGTAAATGCTGTTTTGGGTATATCCGTTTCACGGATCTTCAATCGATGATACCACGATCGAAGATCGATCTTGGAGAATACCTTGGCTCCAACTAGCTGATCAAATAGATCATTAATCATCGGCAGAGGGTACTTGTTCTTGATGGTCACGTCGTTCAACGAACGATAATCCACAACCATTCTCAAGGTTCCATCCTTCTTTTCTACCAAAAGAACTGGGGCTCCCCAAGGTGATGAGCTTGGCCGAATATATCCTTTCTCCAATAACTCATTAATTTGATTCTTGATCTCTTTCAATGCGTTCGGGGGCATCCGATAAGGTCTCTTGGATATTGGGGCTGTGCCGGGCAATAACTCAATCAGAAATTCAATGTCCTCGTCGGTGGCATTCTCAGTAATTCCTCCGGAAACACATCGGGAAAATCTTGCACTACTGGCACTTCCTCCTGAACAACTCCCGTGAGGGAATTGACCTGATTCTTCATCTGGCTATGCCTGGATACATACTTGATCCTCTTCTGCTCCGGGGTGGTGAGCAGAATCGACTTCTTGGGCACGCCTATGTTTCCTTCAAACTTCGTCAACCAATCCATGCCTAGGATTACATCCAAGGTCTGTGTTTCCAATACTATGAGGTCTGCGGAAATTTATTGTTCCCGATGTTGAGGGTTGCATGACAGCCTAAGCTCGCCATCATTTCTCCTCCTGGGCCCGGCGAAGGGGGCTTCTAAGGGTTTTAGTGGGCAACCCGTACTTTTCCACAACTACCCTTGATATGAATGAATGCGTTGCACGAGAATCAAAGAGTACCAATATTGAACGTGAATTCAATAAAACGTACCAACCACGATTGTTCCGGCTGATCATAGACGTCCTCCACGCCAATGTGGTTCACACTGCACGAGGGAAAGGGTTGGGCTTCTTCGCTGAGCTTCCATTGCCGTTTCCATTCCTCTGCTTGGCCTCCTGGCAGTCGGTGGCATAGTGCCCTGTTTTCTGGCACTTGAAACAGGTGATGTGACTCAGATCTTTCTGAGCCGGGGCGGGACGGTGCTGATTGCCATTGCCATTGCCTGACTTGTTGTCCTGGTTGCGGTTGTTCCCATTTCCTCCATGGTTATGTCCTCCATGGTTGTGATGGGTATGCCCTCCGAGTATGGGGCATATCGGGCTTCACGAGCTCCAGAGTTGTACTTCCCCGGCTGTACTTCCGCTATGGCTATCAATCTGCCGCTTGCCTTCAAGTATGGTGGCCTTGTCTACCAGTTCCTGGTAGTTGGTGAAGGTATCCACCATAAGCTACATCCCCAGCTCGTCATTGAGTCCCTCGAGAAACTTCTCCTGCTTTGCGGCATCTGTGGCCACATCATCCGGGGCATAGCGAGCTAACTTGTGAACTCATCCACGCATCGCCCCACAAGACGGTTCCCTGGCGTAAGTTGCGGAACTCACGCTTCTTCGCACTCATGGCTCCAAATTGAAACATGAGCAAAGGCGGAAGGCCTGGCTGGAACTGATCCCACGTGATGGTGCCAATGGGATAAGTGGCGGTGTAGTTCTCCCACCAAGAAGCTGCAGGTCCATCAAGTTGATGTGCGGCAAAGCGCACCTTCTACGTGCATCGGTGCATCCAACAGTGATTAGCTCTCTTCGACCTTACGGAGCCAATCATCGGCCATAATCGGCCAAGGTCGCTAGAGAACACTGGCGGATTCAGCCTTAGGAATCGAGTCAAGTTGTCAACAGGGGGTGGCGGCGGTGGATTGTTGTTGTTGTTGTTGTTCTGATTCTGGATGAGTATCTACATGAGGGCATTCTGCTGCTGGAGTAGCTGGGTGAGCTCCGCGGAAAACCGTGTCACGTCTCGGAGGCATCTGGTGTTTTGGAGTGGATGAGAAAATTAGAATAGAACAAGGGTCTAATGAGAAAATATCACTACCCATATGAATGCACAATCATAATCACACTAATCATTTATTCATTCCACTCAAACATGGTTTAATCTCGATTACAAAATATCTCACGACTAATCGAAAATAACGGCCTAACTGATCGACGGAAAAATAAAATAACATGGTGGTCGGCTAAAATGTCTTCATCAATAATCCTTGTGTCCTCTGGTGCGGCGTCCTCCGGTGGGGCGTCCTACGATCTGGCGCGCCTCCTCTTGCGGCTTTCTCGGTGGAACTCCCTTCATAATCCTGATCATTGCTCACGAGAGGTCCGTCATCTCCACTCGAAAAAGGTCCTCTCCCAAGTCCATCTTTTCCTCTAACGCGACAACCTTCATCTTCAGGTCGTCGACTCTCTCCATGAAGTCCGCGATTTCTTCCTCATGGTCAAGGAAGTCTGCGTGTGCCTTCTCTTCCAGTTCCAATTCACGGAACAACAACCTCCTGTGTACCTTCGAGTTACGGCGAGTCTGGATCTCCCGTTTCCGGAGGGGACACTCCAAGTCTTGGACATAAGAGAGAATGGAGTCGTCCTCACAGACGGATGATATCTCCATCCTCGGCTCGCGAGAAACCATGGCGAGGTCTCGATGGATCGAGCTCGCCTGTACTCTTCTCGGAGATGTCCAAGTGCACGATAAATCGCCATGTCTCTTCCGATGATCCGGTTGAAGTCGGTAAACTCAAAGTCAATAGGCTCTGTATGTCCTCCGAAGGTTCTCTCGGAATGTGCACCTCGATCCTCAGAGCGGGTATCCGTCGGAAGAGCATTGGTTGGCTTCCGGTGATCGAGGGCAGAGCAATCTTCAGCTTCTTCACCATCTGGACCAGCTTCCCGCCAAGGGCATCGCCTCATCTGGCCGGCAAAACTCCGTAGCAAACCGGGGTGAACTCTTGCCATCTAAAATGTTGAAAATCGGAGAGAAGTGAGAAATGAACAGGGGGAAATTACGGAATGATAAGGACATAAAATAAATAGTCTCTTCCTATGGCTTTCCGATCCTATGGGTTACGTCCTACGGTCAGCGTGTGCTCTGAATACCATCTCGGTAGCGACCTGACCCAAAATCGGTCAAGTCTCTGTGTCTGTACCATCCCAAGATCATCTTTGCCGCACTCACAGTACATTGATGAAATAATCAAAGTTCAATCACACCTGAATTTTTTACACGATTCTCATATCGAGTCTTTATTACAATAGAATAAATTCGGCCGAAGGCCAACTCATGAGAAATAAACTAAATAAAGCTGCGGAAGCGTAGAAGAATAGCGAGTCCATCCGACTCCAAAGGGCAATCGCCAAGCGCGGATCGTAGAATCCTGATCGGAATACTCCTCTGCAACATAAGACGTTGCAGCCGTGTAGGTCAGCATTTTGAATATGCCGGCAAGTCATGAAGAGAGAACAATAATAAAATTACTAACACTATATGCAATTTGGCTGTGGGGCTCTAAGTTTCATCATTTTGCGGAAAAGCCAGTTTTTCCCTACTACAGTGGACTTGCTTGCAAATACTACAAAATTGTTGGTAGTTATTGAGATGGTTCCGCCAACCAATGTCTCATTCGCAAATTATTAAGTCATAAACCCCCTCAAATTAATTTATTAGTTTTAGTGTTGAGATTTCCGAATACTTCCAAGTTCCAGAGGCTCAAATTGTCCGTAACCGGAGACACGGCTAATCGATTAGATCTTTTCTCTGCAGAGGTTTGCGCACTATACCCGCAAGAATCTTTCCCTCCTTGTAAGTCTTCGCACTTCAGAGTGTTTGAAGACGGGACGAACGAAACAGGGTCTTCCGAAGAGTTCCTCTGGGCCACTGCCGGTGCCCATCCAATCCTACCGTTCTTCTACATCTCGTAGCACCGTCCGCCAGAGTCACACCTAGGGTCGACCAAGCGGAGCTCATAATGGCTTGCGGCTGCACGTAAGCTTCCGGTCAATGGGGTATCCATCCGTCTCTTCGTCAGCTGGGTGAAGCTTTCCGCAAGATGTCATGGCGCTTCTCCATGCATCCCGCCAAGCACCGGGTTCTCCAGGTGCCCGTCACAACCGTCCTCCACCCAAAGAGTGAATTTCAAAGTCCATCTTGATCTTGAAGTCATGGGATTGTCATCATCTTTAAGACTCTCACATCTCCCTTGTGAATTCACTCAACCAACCCCGTCTACGAGCATAGCAAAAATAAACTACTTCGTCCCGGGTCATGGTAACAAGGGGAATTGGTTCATCCTACCTCATGATACTACTCAAGAACATAACTTCAAAATTTCACCTACTGCATGCATGGTGGGGAGGTAATTCTAATGCAATAAAAATCATAGGTATTGTAAAGAAAACATGATCAATGACTTGCCTTGTCGACGATCTTCGTAAGCTAGGGACTCGTGGTAGCAAGCTTCGCACTCCGGAAATTCTACCGAGGCAAACAATAACCACAATAAGTATACAACATATGATCACTTACATAACAGCATAGTAATATGCAACACACAAAACAAACGAATCAAAACCCAAAAGAAACTCAAAGGAAAACCAAATCAAAGTTTTTCCTACTTCAAGCAACAACTAAAAAATAGTTTTACATAACAAAATTTTTCTTAACATAACCTAAGCATGGGTTTATGCTACCTAACGAGAAAAGGATTCATCAAGCAAC
Organism: Aegilops bicornis; assembly: GCA_021605145.1. NCBI lineage: Eukaryota > Viridiplantae > Streptophyta > Magnoliopsida > Poales > Poaceae > Aegilops > Aegilops bicornis. The sequence continues at coordinate 379,391,583 of CM038669.1, read as the reverse complement.
TAGGAGCAAAAAGAATCACTTTAAAATCTATTATAAAACTCCTATTAGGCCTAAAGCAATTTCTAGTAGGAAAAATAAAATAAAAGTTTTATTTATTATAAATAAAAGTCCATGCTCTAAATTGATGTAAACTAACCTAGAATAATCTATCACATATGAAAATAAATTTATTTGCTAATTAAAATAATAGGAAAAGCAGTAGCTAGTTAATTAATTAAGAATAACATGATTCTGATTAAAACTAATTTTTTAATAATCCTAAAATGCACAAATTAATTCCTACGGTTAGGTAATGTCAAAACAAAGTTGTGACAAAAGAATCACTAAAAATAATTTTCCTAACTCACTATATAGCATATTTACTATTCTGTCTAAATCTAAAATAAAGCAATTCTAAATAATTTTAACATAGCTAATTATATTTTCTGCGGAAACTATAAGAAATTTGCAAACCAACAAAAAAGAATCACTTAAAAATATTAAGTAGATTAAAAGATATGAATTTTTCAAATCTGAAAATATTCTGTTAAAACAGAAAAACGAAAATAAAGAAAAATGGCCTAATGGGCCTAACTAACGCACTGAGCGTAACTTAACTAAAACGGGCCCTAGGGTTAAACGAATCGGGCCGGTACAAAATAAAACCCTAACTAAAATATTAAACCGAACTAACCAGAATAAAACCGGTTTTATTTAAAGAGCATATTTCTGGGGATCTAATCCTAGCCAGAGAACGAGATCGGACGGCGGGGTGGAGTCCGTGAGTTACCGGAGATCGACGGCGGCGGCTCGGGCGGCGAGTGCATCGGCGTCTCCGGTGGTCGGGAAGTCGGCGGAGTGCTCCGTGGTCTTGGCGCGACGAGGGGTGGTTCTGTGGAGTCAAGGGGCTCGGGAGGGCTAGGCGAGCTCGGGGTGGAAAATGGCGGCGGCGGCGTTCGGCAACTCCGGTGAGTGTGTGCGGCAAGAGAGAGGGGGTCCGGTGAGGGGGCGAGGGGGGGAATGGGGTGCCGGGGGGTATATATAGGGCGGGGGCCTCATCTTGGGCGAGGGGCCAAGCGGGGGAGAGATCGAATCCCGGATCCTTCGGGATCCGGCGAGCGGCGGCGCGGGCGTGTGGCGTGGGCGAGGTAGGAGACGGGTGGGGTCCAGTCGGCGACGGCAATGAGCGGGCTGGGTCGGTCGGATCGACGGGGAGTTTCGGGGTGCGGTCGGCTCGCTAGGGCTGGCTCGTGGTCGGGCCGGTTCGGGTCACTTTGGGTGGTCGCCAGTCGGGCTGGGCGATTATTGGCCGGGCGCTGGGTATTTTTGAAAATAAAACAGAGATATAAAATATAAAATATAAATATTTTATATAGGACATATATATATCAAAATGATCAGGGAATATTCCTATCATTTGAATATTTTTCCAGGGCAAAATCCAAAGTTTATAAAAATCATTTTTCCAAAATTCAAATAAAACTCAAATTTGAATTCAAAACTTTTGGCATTGTTTTCCTCTGATATTTTTGGAGTGTCATGTTTACTCCTCTCATACTTTTGCTCAAGTATTTATCAGGCATAGTTTTTGGAATGATTCTCACTTGCCAAAGTTTTGAATTCAAATTCCAAAACTCAAAATCTTCTGAAACTCCATATGGCACTCAATTCAAACAGAATGCATAGATGCTTAGCTATAATTGTAAAACATTCCAAATAGGAAATTTGGGATGTTACAGAAAGTCTCATCGTAGTCAATTCCTTGAACTTGCCGATAACCCTTAGCGAAAGTCGAGCTTTATAGATGGTGACATTACCATCTGCGTCCGTCTTCTTCTTAAAGATCCATTTGTTTTCTATCGTCACGATCATCGAGCAAGTCTGTCAAAGTCCATACTTTGTTTTCATACATGGATCCTATCTCGGATTGCATGGCTTCAAGCCATTTGTTGGAATCCGGGCCCGCCATCGCTTCTTCATAGTTCAAGGTTCACCGTTGTCTAACAACATGATTTCCGTGACAGGGTTGCCATACCACTCTGGTGTGGAACGTGTCCTTGTGGACCCTGAAGTTCAGTAGCAACTTGATCCAAAGTACCTTGATCATCATCATTAATTTCCTCTCCAAGAGGGTGTAGGCACCACAGGAACATTTTCCCGAGCTGCACTACTTTCCGGTTCAAGAAGTAGTACTTCATCGAGTTCTACTTTCCTCCCACTTACTCCTTTCGAGAGAAACTCTTTTTCAAGAAAGGATCCATTCTGGCAACAAAGATCTTGCCTTCGGATCTAAGGTAGAAGGTATACCCAATGGTTTCCTTAGGGTATCCTATGAAGACGCATTTTTCCGACTTGGGTTCGAGCTTTTCAGTTGAAGCTTCTTGACATAAGAATCGCATCCCCAAACTTTTAGAAACGACAGCTTAGGTTTCTTCCCAAACCATAATTCATACGGTGTCGTCTCAACGGATTTAGACGGTGCCCTATTTAAAGTGAATGTAGCTGTCTCTAGAGCGTATCCCCAAAATGATAGCGGTAAATCAGAAGAGACATCATAGATCGCACCATATCCAATAGAGTGCGATTACGATGTTCGGACACACCGTTACTGTTGAGGTGTTCCAGCGGCGTGAGTTGCGTAAATGATTCCACATTTCCTTAAGTGTGTACCAAATTCGTGACTTAAATATTCTCCTCCACGATCCGATCAGAAGAACTTTATTTTTCGGTCACGTTGATTCTCTACCTCATTCTGAAATTCCTTGAACTTTTCAAAGGTCTCAGACTTGTGTTTCATCAAGTAGACATACCCATATCTATTTAAGTAAATGCGTGAGAGTGAGAACATAACGATATCCTCCAAGAAGCCTCAACGCTCATTGGACCGCACACATCAGTATGTATGATTTCCAATAAGTTGGTTGCTCGCTCCATTGTTCCGGAGAACGGAGTCTTGGTCATTTTGCCCACGAGGCATGGTTCGCATGTGTCAAATGATTCATAATCGAGAGACTCTAAAATTTCATCAGAATGGAGCTTCTTCAGGCGCTTGACACCAATGTGACCAAGGCGGCAGTGCTACAAGTATGTGGGACTATCGTTATCAACTTTACATCTTTTAGTATTCACACTATGAATATGTGTAATATTACGTTCGAGATTCATTAAGAATAAACCATTGACCATCGGAGCATGACCATAAAACATATCTCTCATATAAATAGAACAACCATTATTCTCGGCTTTAAATGAGTAGCCCTCTCGCAGTCAACAAGATCCTGATACAATGTTCATGCTCAAACTTGGCACTAAATAACAATTATTGAGGTTTAAAACTAATCCCGTAGGTAAATGTATAGGTAGCGTGCCGACGGCGATCACATCGACCTTGGAACCATTCCCGACGCGCATCGTCACCTCTTCCTTCGCCAGTCTCCGTTTATTCCGCAGCTCCTGCTGTGAGTTACTTATATGAGCAACGGCACCGTATCAAATACCAGGGAGTTACTACGAATCTTGGTAAGGTACACATCGCCATACATGTATATCAAATATACCTTTAGTGTTGCCGCCTTCTTGTCCTCTAAGTATTTGGGGCAGTTCCGCTTCGATGGCCCTTCCCTTTGCAATAAAAGCACTCTATCTCGTGCTTGGGTCCATTCTTTGACTTTTTCACGGCAACTTGCTTTACGGCGGCAACATATTTGCCGTCCTTCTTGAAGTTCTTCTTACCCTTGCCCTTTTTGAACTTAGTGGTTTTATTGACCATCAACACTTGATGTTCTTTCTTGATTTCAACATCTCACGACTTCAAAGATTGAGAATACTTCAGGAATGGTCTTCACCATCCCATGCATATTGTAGTTCATCACAAAGCTCTTGTAGCTTGGTGGGAGCGATCAAGGATTCTCACAATGACCGCCTCGTCCGGAGGTTAATGTCCAGTGGGACAAATGCGGTTGTGCAACCTAGACATTGTTGAGTATGTGCTCACCGATGTAACTGTTTTCCTCCATCTTACAACTATAGAACTTGTCGGAGACTTCATATCTCTCGACCCGGCATGAGCTTGGAAAACCATTTTCAGCTCCTCGAACATCTCATATGCTCCGTGTTGCTCAAAACGCTTTTGGAGCCCCGGTTCTAAGTCGTAAAGCATGCCGCATCGAACGAGGGAGTAATCATCAAGACGAGACTGCCAAGCATTCATAATGTCTTGGTTCTTCAGGATGGGTGCATCACCTAGCGGTGCTTCTAGGACATATTGTTTCTTGGCTGCTATGAGGATGATCCTCGTGTTAGGACCAGTCCGAATAGTTGCTGCCATCATCTTTCAGCTTGGTTTTCTAGGAACGTGTTGAAGTTCATGTTGACATGAGCGTTGGCCATTTGATCTACAAGACATATTTTGCAAAGACTTTAGACTAAGTTCATGATAATTAAGTTCATCTAATCAAATTATTTAATGAACTCCCACTCAGATTTGACATCCCTCTAGTCATCTAAGTGTTACATGATCTGAGTCGACTAGGCCGTGTCCGATCATCACGTGAGACGGACTAGTCATCGTCGGTGAACATCTCCATGTTGATCGCATCTTCCATACGACTCATGTTCGACCTTTCGGTCTCTTGTGTTCCGAGGCCATGTCTGTACATGCTAGGCTCGTCAAGTTAACCCTAAGTGTTTATGCATGTGTAAAACTGTCTTACACCAGTTGTATGTGAACGTAAGGATCTATCACACCCGATCATCACGTGGTGCTTCGAAACGACGAACTTTAGCAACGGTGCACGCTTAGGGGAACACTTTCTTGAAATTATTATAAGGGATCATCTTATTTACTACCGTCGTTCTAAGTAAACAAGATGCATAAAACATAATAAACATCACATGCAATTATATAAAGTAGTGACATGATATGGCCAATATCATATAGCTCCTTTGATCTTCATCTTCGGGGCTCCATGATCATCTTGTCACCGGCATGACACCATGATCTCCATCATCATTATCTCCATCATCGTGTCTCCATGAAGTTGCTCGCCAACTATTACTTCTACTACTATGGCTAACACGTTTAGCAATAAAGTAAAGTAATTTACATGGCGTTGAATCAATGACACGCAGGTCATACAATAATTAAGACAACTCCTATGGCTCCTGCCGTTGTCATACTCATCGACATGCAAGTTGTGAATCCTATTACAAGAACATGATCTCATACATCACAATATATCATTCATCATTCATCACAACTTCTCGCCATATCACATCACATGACAATTGCTGCAAAAACAAGTTAGACGCCCTCTAATTGTTGTTGCATCTTTTACGTGGCTGCAATTGGGTTCTAGCAAGAACGTTTTCTTACCTACGAATAACCAAAACGTGATTTTGTCAACTTCTATTTACCCTTCATAAGGACCCTTTTCATCTAATCCGCTCCAACTAAAGTAGGAGAGACAGACACCCGCTAGCCACCTTATGCAACTAGTGCATGTCAGTCGGTGGAACCTGTCTCACGTAAGCATACATGTAAGGTCGGTCCGGGCCGCTTCATCCCACAATACCGCTGAAGAAAGAAAATACTAGTAGCGGCAACCAAGTTGACAAGATCTACGCCCACAACAAAATTGTGTTCTACTCGTGCAATAGAGAACTACGCATAGACCTAGCTCATGATGCCACTGTTGGGGAACGTTGCAGAAAATTACAATTTTTCCTACGGTTTCACCAAGATCCATCTATGAATTCATCTAAGCAACGAGTCATGGGAGAGAGATTGCATCTACATACCACTTGTAGATCGCGGCGGAAGCGTTCACTAGAACGTGGATGATGGAGTCGTACTCGCCGTGATCCAAATCACCGATGACCGAGTGCCGAACGGACGGCACCTCCGCGTTCAACACACGTATGGAGCGGATGACGTCTCCTCCTTGTTTATCCAGCAAGGGGGAAGGAGAGGTTGAGGAAGATGGCTCCAGCAGCAGCACGACAGCGTGGTGTTGGTGGAGAAGCAGCACTCCGGCAGGGCTTCGCCAAGCACGTGACGGAGGAGGAGAGGTAGCAGGGAGAGGGAGGCGCCAAGATGCTAGGGTGCGGCTGCCCCTCCCTCCCCCTTTATATAGGCCCCTGGGGCGCCTGCCCTGAGATCTAATCTCCCAAGGGGCGGCCAAGGGGGAGGCTTGCCCCAAGGCAAGTGGGCGCTTCACCCTAGGGTTTCCAACCCTAGGCGCAGGGGGGCCCAAGTGAAGCACCAGCCCACCAGGCTGGTTCCTCCCACTTCAGCCCACGGGCCCTCCGGATAGGTGGCCCCACCGGTGGACCTCGGACCCTTCCGGTGGTCCCGGTACAATACCGGTAACCCCCGAAATTCTCCCGATGGCCGAAATAGCACTTCCTATATATAATTCTTTACCTCCGGACCATTCCGGAACTCCTCGTGACATCCGAGATCTCATCCGTGACTCCAAACAACATTCGGTAATCACATACAAGTCTTCCTAATAACCCTAGCGTCACCGAACCTTAAGTGTGTAGACCCTACGGGTTCGGGAGACATGCAGACATGACCGAGACGACTCTCCGGTCAAGAACCAACAGCGGGATCTGGATACCCATGTTGGCTCCCACATGCTCCTCGATGATGTCATCGGATGAACCACGATGTCGAGGATTCAATCAATCCCGTATACTATTCCCTTTGTCAGACGGTATGTTACTTGCCCGAGATTCGATCGTCGGTATCCCAATACCTCGCTCAATCTCGCTACCGCAAGTCACTTTACTGCATCCGTAATGCATGATCCCGTGACCGCACACTTGGTCACTTTGAGCTCATTATGATGATGCACTACCGAGTGGGCCCAAGTGATACCTCTCCGTAACACGGAGTGACAAATCCAGTGTCGATGCAGGTCAACCCAACAGACACTTTCGGAGATACCGTAGTGCACCTTTATAGTCACCCAGTTACGTTGTGACGTTTGGTACACCCAAAGCACTCCTACGGTATCCGGGAGTTACACGATCTCATGGTCTAAGGAAGAGATACTTGACATTGGAAAAGCTCTAGCAAAACGTGAAGGAAATATGCCCTAGAGGCAATAATAAAGTTATTATTTATTTCCTGATATCATAATAAATGTTTATTATTCATGCTAGAGTTGTATTAACCGGAAACATGATACATGTGTGAATACATAGACAAACATATAGTCACTAGTATGCCTCTACTTGACTAGCTCATTAATCAAAGATGGTTATGTTTCCTAACCATAGACATGTGTTGTTATTTGATTAATGGGATCACATCATTAGGAGAATGATGTGATTGACATGACCCATTCCGTTAGCCTAGCACTTAATCGTTTAGTATGTTGCTATTGCTTTCTTCATGACCTATACATGTTCCTGTAACTATGAGATTATGCAACTCCCGTTTACCGGAGGAACACTTTGGGTGCTACCAAACGTCACAACATAACTGGGTGATTATAAAGGAGTAATACAGTGTCTCCAAAGGTACATGTTGGGTTGGCGATTTCGAGATTAGGTTTTGTCACTCCGATTGCTCGGAGAGGTATCTCTGGCCCTCTCGTAATACACATCACATAAGCCTTGCAAGCATTGCAACTAATAAGTCGATTAAGTAGATGATGTATTACTGAGCGAGTAAAGAGACTTGCCGTAACGAGATTGAACTAGGTATTGGATACCGACGATCGAATCTCGGCAAGTAACATACCGATGACAAAGGGAACAACGTATGTCGTTATGCGGTTTGACCGATAAAGATCTTCGAGAATATGTAGGAACCAATATGGGCATCCAGGTTCCGCTATTGGTTATTGACCGAGAATAGTTCTAGGTCATGTCTACATAGTTCTCGAACCCGTAGGGTCCGCACGCTTAACGTTACGATGATGCTTTTATTATGAGTTTATAAGTTTTGATGTACGAAGTTTGTTCGAGTCCCGTATGTGATCACGGACATGACGAGGAGTCTCGAAATGGTCGAGACATAAAGATTGATATATTGGAAGCCTATATTTGGATATCGGAATGGTTCCGGTGAAATCGGGATTTTAGGAACAGGGGTTACCGGAACCCTCCCGGGGATAATGGGCCTTAGTGGGCCATGAGGGAGAAGAGGAGGGCCGGCCAGGGCAGGGGCGTGCCCTCCCTCCTAGTCCTAATAGGACAAGGAGAGGGGGCGGCGCCTCTTCCTCTTCCCTCCCCTTTCCTTCTCCAACAAGGCAAGAGGGGGAGTCCTACTCCCGTGGGAGTAGGACTCCTCCAGCGCACCCCTTGGGGCCGGGCCGCACCTCCCTCCCTCCTTTATATCACGGGGCAGGGGGCACCCAGAACACACAAGTTGATCTACGGATCGTTCCTTAGCCGTGTGCGGTGCCCCCCTCCACTATATTCCACCTCGGTCATATCGTCGCGGAGTTTAGGCGAAGCTCTGCGCCGGTAAAGCATCATCATCGTCACCACGCCGTCGTGCTGACAGAACTCATCCCCGACACTTTGCTGGATCGGAGTCCGGGGATCGTCATCGAGCTAAACGTGTGCTGAACTCGGAGGTGCCGTACGTTCGGTACTTGGATCGGTCGGATCGTGAAGACGTACGACTACATCAACCGCGTTGTCATAACGCTTCCACTTACGGTCTCACGAGGTACGTGGACAATACTCTCCCTCTCGTTGCTATGCCATCACCATGATCTTGCGTTAATGCGTAGGAAAATTTTGAAATTACTACGTTCCCCAGCGGTGGCATCCGAGCCTGGTTTTATGCGTTGATGTTATATGAGCAGGTAGAACACAAGTGAATTGTGGGCGATACAAGTCATACCGCTTACCAGCATGTCATACTTTGGTTCGGCGGTATTGTGAGATGAAGCGCCCGGACCGACATTACGCCAGACGCTTACGCGAGACTGGTTTCACCACTGCGAGCACTCGTTGCTTAAAGGTGACTGGTGGGTGTCTGTCTCTCTCACTTTAGTTGAACCGAGTGTGGCTACGCCCGGTCCTTGCGAAGGTTAAAACAGCACCAACTTGACAAACTATCGTTGTGGTTTTGATGCATAGGTAAGAACGGTTCTTGCTCAGCCCGTAGTAGCCACGTAAAACTTGCAACAACAAAGTAGAGGACGTCTAACTTGTTTTTGCAGGGCATGTTGTGATGTGATATGGTCAAGACGTGATGCTATATTTTATTGTATGAGATGATCATGTTTTGTAACCGAGTTATCGGCAACTGGCGAGAGCCATATGGTTGTTGCTTTATTGTATGAAATGCAAACGCCATGTAATTGCTTTACTTTATCACTAAGCGGTAGCGATAGTCGTAGAAGCAATAGTTGGCGAGACGACAACGATGCTACGATGGAGATCAAGGTGTTGCGCCGGTGACGATGGTGATCACGACGGTGCTTGAGATGGAGATCACAAGCACAAGATGATGATGGCCATATCATATCACTTATATTGATTGCATGTGATGTTTATCCTTTATGCATCTTATCTTGCTTTGATTGACGGTAGCATTATAAGATGATCTCTCACTAAATATCAAGAAGTGTTCTCCTGAGTATGCAATCGCTATTGCGAAAGTTCTTCGTCTTTGAGACACCACGTGATGATCGGGTGTGATAGGCTCTACGTTCAAATACAACGGGTGCAAAACAGTTGCACACGCGGAATACTCAGTCAAACTTGACGAGCCTAGCATATACAGATATGGCCTCGGAACACGGAGACCGAAGGTCGAACGTGAATCATATAGTAGATATGATCAACATAGTGATGTTCACCATTGAAACTACTCCATCTCACGTGATGATCGGACATGGTTTAGTTGATTTGGATCACGTAATCACTTAGATGACTAGAGAGATGTCTATCTAAGTGGGAGTTATTAAAGTAATATGATTAATTGAACTTACATTTATCATGAACTTAGTACCTGATAGTATTTTGCTTGTCTATGTTTACTGGAGATAGATGGCTCGTGCTATTGTTCCGTTGAATTTTAATGCGTTCCTTGAGAAAGCAAAGTTGAAAGATGATGGTAGCAATTACACGGACTGGGTCCGTAATCGAGGATTATCCTCATTGCTGCACGTAAGAATTACGCCCCGGAAGCACCGCTGGGTGCCGTGCCTGCCGATGCAACTGACGATGTTAAGAACGTCTGGCAGAGCAAAGCTGATGACTACTCGATAGTTCTGTGTGCCATGCTTTACGGCTTAGAACCGGGCCTTCAACGACGTTTTGAACGTCATGGAGCATATGAGATGTTCCAGGAGTTGAAGTTAATATTTCAAGCAAATGCCCAGATTGAGAGATATGAAGTCTCCAATAAGTTCTATAGCTGCAAGATGGAGGAGAATAGTTACAAGTGAACACATACTCAAAATGTCTGGGTATAATAATCACTTGATTCAATTGGGAGTTAATCTTCCTGATGATAGTGTCATTGACAGAATTCTTCAATCACTTCCACCAAGCTACAAGAGCTTCGTGATGAACTATAATATGCAAGGGATGGACAAGTCTATTCCCGAGCTCTTCGCAATGCTAAAAGCCGCGGAGGTAGAAATCAAAAAGGAGCATCAAGTGTTGATGGTTAACAAGACCACCAGTTTCAAGAAAAAGGGCAAAGGGAAGAAGAAGGGGAACTTCAAGAAGAACAGCAAACAAGTTGCTACTCAAGACAAGAAACCCAAGTCTGGACCTAAGCCTGAGACTGGGTGCTTCTACTGCAAGCAGACTGGACACTGCAAGCGGAACTGCCCCAAGTATTTGGCGGATAAGAAGGATGGCAAAGTGAACAAAGGTATATGTGATATACATGTTATTGATGTGTACCTTACTAATACTCGCATGAGTACCGGTATTTGATCTCGGTTACATTGCTAATATTTGCAACTCAAACAGGAACTACGGATTGCGAAGATTGGCTAAGGACGAGGTGACGATGCGTGGGAAATGGTTCCAAAGTCGATGTGATCGCGGTCGGCACGCTACCTCTACATCTACCATCGTGATTAGTTTTAGACCTAAATAATTGTTATTTGGTGCCGCCAAGCATGAACATTATATCTGGATCTTGTTTGATGCAAGACGGTTATTCATTTAAGTCAGAGAATAATGGTTGTTCTATTTATATGAATAATATCTTTTATGTTCATGCACCCTTGAAGAGTGGTCTATTTTTATTGAATCTCGATAGTAGTAATACACAAATTCATAGTGTTGAAACCAAAAGATACAGAGTTGATAATGATAGTGCAACTTATTTGTGGCACTGCCGTTTGGGTCATATCGGTGTAAAACGCATGAAGAAACTCCATACTAATGGGCTTTTGGAATCACTTGATTATGAATCACTTGGTACTTGCGAACCGTGCCTCATGGGCAAGATGACTAAAACGTCGTTCTCCGGAACTATAGAGCGAGCAACTGATTTGTTGGAAGTCATACATACTGATGTTTGTGGTCCAATGAATGTTGAGGCACGCCATGGTATCGTTATTTTCTCACCTTCACAGATGATTTGAGCAGATATGGGTATATCTACTTGATGAAACATAAGTCTGAAACATTTGAAAAGTTCAAAGAATTTCAGAGTGAAGTGGAAAATCATCGTAACAAGAAAATAAAATTTCTACGATCTGATCGTGGAGGAGAATATTTGAGTTACGAGTTTGGTTTGCATTTGAAACAATGCGGAATAGTTTCAAGCAACTCACGCCACCCTAACACCACAACGAAATGGTGTGTCCGAACGTCAGAATCGTGCTTTACTAGATATGGTGAGATCTATGATGTCTCTTACTGATTTACCGCTATCGTTTTTGGGGTTATGCTTTAGAGACGGCCGCATTCACGTTAAATAGGGCACCATCAAAATCCGTTGAAACGACACCTTATGAACTATGGTTTAGCAAGAAACCAAAGTTGTCGTATCTTAAAGTTTGGGGCTGCGATGCTTATGTGAAGAAACTTCAACCAGATAAGCTCGAACCTAAATCAGAGAAATGTGTCTTCATAGGATACCCAAAAGATACTATTGGGTACACCTTCTAGCACAGATCTGAGGGCAAGATTTTCGTTGCTAAATTCGGATCCTTTCTAGAAAAAGAGTTTCTCTCGAAAGAAGTGAGTGGGAGGAAAGTAGAACTTGATGAGATAATCAGATCTGCTCCCTTATTGGAAAATAGTTCATCACAAGAACCGGTTCCTGTGACAACTACACCAATTAGCGAGGAAGCTAATGATATTGATCATGAAACTTCAGATCAAGTTTCTACTGAACTACGTAGGTCAACTAGAGTAAGATCCGCACTGCAGTGGTACGGTAATCCTATTCTCGGGAGTCATGTTACTTGACCATGGCGAACCTACAAACTATGAAGAAGCGATGGTGAGCCCAGATTCGCAAAATGGCCGGAAGCCATGAAATCTGAGATGGGATCCATATATGAGAACAAAGTATGGACTTTGGTTGACTTGCCCGATGATCGGCAAGCCATTGAGAATAAATGGATCCTTAAGAAGAAGACTGACGCCGATGGTAATGTAATCGTCTATAAAGCTCGACTTGTTGCGAAAGGTTTTCGACAAGTTCAAGGGGTTGACTACGATGAGTATTTCTCACCCGTAGCGATGCTTAAGTCTGTCTCAATCATGTTAGCAATTGCTGCATTTTATGATTATGAAATTTGGCAAATGGATGTCAAAACTGCATTCTTGAATGGATTTCTAGAAGAAGAGTTGTATATGATGCAACCAGAAGGTTTTGTTGATCCAAAAGGTGCTAACAAAGTGTGCAAGATCCAGCGATCAATTTATGTTCTGGTGCAAGCCTCTCGGAGTTGGAATAAACGCTTTGATAGTGTAATCAAAGCATATGGTTTTATACAGACTTTTGGAGAAGCCTGTATTTACAAGAAAGTGAGTGGGAGCTCTGTAGCATTTCTGATATTATATGTGGACGACATATTATTGATTGGAAATGATATAGAATTTTTGGATAGCATAAAGGATACTTGAATAAAAGTTTTTCAATGAAAGACCTCGGTGAAGCTGCTTACATATTGGGCATCAAGATCTATAGAGATAGATCAAGACGCATGATTGGACTTTCACAAAGCACATACCTTGATAAAGTTTTGAAAAAGTTCAAAATGGATCGTGCAAAGAAAGGATTTTTACCTGTATTACATAAGGTGTGAAATTGAGTCGACTCAATGCCCGACCACAGCAGAAGATAGAGAGAAAATGAAAGATGTTCCCTATGCTTCAGCCATAGGCTCTATCATGTATGCAATGCTGTGTACCAGACACGACGTATGCTTAGCAATAAGCTTGGCAGGAAGGTACCAAAGTAATCCATGAGTGGATCATCGACAGCGTCAAGAACATCTGAACTACCCGAAAAGGACTAAGGATATGTTTCTCGATATGCAGTGACAAAGAGCTAGTCGTAAATGGTTACGCCGATGTAAGCTTTGACACCGATCCGCACGATTCTAAATCGCAAACCGGATCGTGTTTTTATTAAACGATGGAGCTGTCAGTTGGTGCAGTTCTAAACAAAGCGTCGTGGCGGGATCTACATGTGAAGCGGAGTACATAGCTGCTTCGGAAGAAGCAAATGAAGGAGTCTGGATGAAAGAGTTCATTTCCAATCTAGGTGTCATACCTAGTGCATTGGGACCAATGAAGATCTTCTGTGACAATACAGGTGCAATTTCCTTGGCAAAGGAATCCAGATTTCACAAGAGGACCAAGCATATCAAGAGACGCTTCAATTCCATCCGGGACCAAGTCCAGGAGGGAGACATAGAGATTTCCTAGATACATACGGATCTGAATGTTGCAGACCCGTTGACTAAGCCTCTTCCACGAGCAAAACATGATCAACACCAAGACTCCATGGGTGTTAGAATCATTACTGTGTAATCTAGATTATTGACTCTAGTGCAAGTGGGAGACTGAAGGAAATATGCCCTAGAGGCAATAATAAAGTTATTATTTATTTCCTCATATCATGATAAATGTTTATTATTCATGCTAGAATTGTATTAACCGGAAACATGATACATGTGTGAATACATAGACAAACATATAGTCACTAGTATGCCTCTACTTGACTAGCTCATTAATCAAAGATGGTTATGTTTCCTAACCATAAACATGTGTTGTTATTTGCTTAATGGGATCACATAATTAGGAGAATGATGTGATTGACATGACCCATTCCGTTAGCCTAGCACTTGATCGTTTAGTATATTGCTATTGCTTTCTTCATGACCTATACATGTTCCTCGTAACTATGAGATTATGCAACTCCTGCCATCGGAGGAACACTTTGGGTGCTACCAAACATCACAACGAATCGGGTGATTATAAAGGAGTACTACAGGTGTCTCCAAAGGTACATGTTGGGTTGGCGTGTTTCGAGATTAGGTTTTGTCACTTTGATTGCTCGGAGAGGTATCTGGGCCCTCTCGTAATACACATCACATAAGCCTTGCAAGCATTGCAACTAATAAGTTAGTTAGAGATGATGTATTATAGAGCGAGTAAAGAGACTTGCCGGTAACGAGATTGAACTAGGTATTGGATACCGACGATCGAATCTCTGCAAGTAACATACCGATGACAAAGGGAACAACGATGTCGTTATGCGGTTTGACCGATAAAGATCTTCAGAGAATATGTAGGAACCAATATGGGCATCCAGGTTCCGCTATTGGTTATTGACCGAGAATAGTTCTAGGTCATGTCTACATAGTTCTCGAACCCGTAGGGTCCGCACGCTTAACGTTACGATGACAGCTTTTATTATGAGTTTATAAGTTTTGATGTACCAAGTTTGTTCGAGTCCCGGATATGATCATGGACACGACGAGGAGTCTCAAAATGGTCGAGACATAAAGATTGATATATTGGAAGCCTATATTTGGATATCGAATGGTTCCGGTGAAATCAGGATTTTATTTAACACCGGGGTTACCGGAACCCTCCCGAGGGATAATGGGCCTTAGTGGGCCATGAGGGAGAAGAGGAGGGCCGGCCAGGGCATGCCGTGCGCCCCTTCCCCCCCTATTCCGAATAGGACAAGGAGAGGGGCGCCTCTTCCTCTTCCCTCCCCCTTTTCCTTCTCCAACAAGGCAGAGGGGAGTCCTACTCCCGGTGGGAGTAGGACTCCTCCAGGCGCACCCCTTTGGGGCCGGCCGCACCTCCCCCCTCCCTCCTTTATATACGGGGGCAGGGGCACCCTAGAACACACAAGTTGATCTACGGATCGTTCCTTAGCCGTGTGCGGTGCCCTCCACTATATTCCACCTCGGTCATATCGTCATGGAGTTTAGGCGAAGCCCTCGCTACCGGTAGAGCATCATCATCGTCACCATGCTTTGTCGTCTTGTGGAACTCATCCCGACACTTTGCTGGATCGGAGTCCGGGATCATCATCGAGTTGAACGTGTGCTGAACTCGGAGGTGCCGTGACGCTCGGTACTTGGATCGGTCGGATCATGAAGACGCATTTACTACATCAACCGCGTTGTCATAACGCTTCCGCTTATAGTCTACGAGGGTACGTGGACAATACTCTCCCCTCTCGTTGTTATGCCATCACCATGATCTTGCGTGTGCGTCGGAAAATTTTGAAATTACTACGTTCCCCAACAAAACGAACTACACGATCTTGTGCTATGCTTAGGATTGGGTCTTGTCCATCACATCATTCTCCTAATGATGTGATCCCGTTATCAATGACATCCAATGTCCATAGTCAGGAAACCATGACT
Organism: Aegilops bicornis; assembly: GCA_021605145.1. Classification (NCBI taxonomy): domain Eukaryota; kingdom Viridiplantae; phylum Streptophyta; class Magnoliopsida; order Poales; family Poaceae; genus Aegilops; species Aegilops bicornis. The sequence goes on along the minus strand of CM038669.1, from coordinate 379,375,762 downwards.
ATCTATTGATCAACGAGCTAGTCAACTAGAGGCTCACTAGGGACATATTGTGGTCTATGTATTCACACGTGTATTACGATTTCTGGATAATACAATTATAGCATGAATAAAAGAAAATTATCATGAACAAGGAAATATAATAATAATCCTTTTATTATTGCCTCTAGGGCATATTTCCAACAAAACCAGCATGACCTAGGAAACTATTAATACCTTTGATATCCTTAGGACATGGCATTTTCTCAATTGCATCAACCTTAGCTTTGTCCACTTCAATACCCTTTTCAGAAATCTTATGACCCAAGACAAAACCTTCATTAACGATAAAGTGGCACTTCTCCCAATTCAAGACAAGGTTTGTTTGTTCACATCTCTGCAAAACTCGATCAAGATTGCTTAAATAATCATCAAAAGACTTCCCATAAACAAAGAAGTCATCCATGAAAACTTCGACAATCTTTTCACAAAAGTCAGAGAATATAGCAGTCATACATCTTTGAAAGGTAGCTGGTGCATTGCATAAACCAAAAGGCATACGTCTATAAGAATAAGTTCCAAAGGGACAAGTAAAAGTGGTCTTTCCTTGATCAAGTTGAGAAACAGGTATCTGGGAAAAAGCAGAGTATCCATCAAGTAAGCAAAAGTGTCCGTGCTTAAATAATCTTTCTAGCATTTGATAAATAAAAGGAGAGGGTAATGATCTTTTCTAGTTGCTTTATTTAATTTTCTGAAATCAATTACCATTCTATAGCCTGTAACAATTCTTTATGGAATAAGTTCATTCTTATCATTAAGAACAACAGTTATACCTCCCTTCTTAGGAACACAATGAATAGGACTTACCCATCTACTATCAGTTATAGGATAGATTATACCTGCTTCCAGGAGTTTTAATATTTTCGTTCTCACCACTTCTTTCATCTTCGGATTTAACCGACGTTCGTGATTGACTACGGGTTTAGCATCAGGTTCCATATTAATCTTGTGCTGACATAGAGTGGGACTAAAGCCCTTTAAAACATCAAGAGTATATCCAATAGTATCTCGGTGCTTCCTTAGAACTTTCAATAATCTTTCTTCTTCATGGTGTGAAAGGTTAGCACTAATAATAACATGATATATCTTATTTTCATCAAGATAAGCATATTTCAAAGTGTCTAGAAATTGTTTTAATTCAAACATAGGATCACCTTTAGGTGGAGGAGGACCTTATAGAGTTTCAACAGGCAAATTGTGTTTAAGCAGAGGATGTTGTTCAAACAAAATATCATCTATTTCATTTCTTTCATGCATATGTAAATCATTTTCATGGTCTAGCAAATATTATTCTAGAGGATCAGTAGGAGGCACAACAATAGAAGCAAGACCAATTATTTCATCCTCACAAGGCAAGTCTTTTTCATGAAGCTTTCAACTAAACTTGGAGAAATTAAATTCATAAGACTCATCACCAAAACTAACACCGACAGTTTATTTCTCACAATCTATTCAAGCATTAACGGTGTTCAAGAAAGGTCTACCAAAGATAATGGGACATAAGTCATCTTGTGGGGAACCAAGAACAAGAAAATCTGTAGGGTATTTTATTTTCCCACATAAGACTTCAACATCTCTAATAATCCCAATTGGTGAAATAGTATCTCTATTAGCAAGTTTAATAGTAACATCTATGTCTTCTATCTCTGTGGGTGCTATGTCATTCATAATTTCTTGGTATAAGGAGTAGGGAATAGCACCCACACTAGCACCTATGTCACATAAACCATGATAACAACGATCCCCTATTTTAACTGAGACAACGGGCATGCCAAAGAACAGTGTCTGTGTTTATCCTTTTTATCGTGTCCTGCAATTCTAGTAGCTTCTTCATAGAAGTAAATAACATGCCAGTCTAAATTTTCTTCCAAGAGATCCTTCACCATAGCAATACTAGGTTCTGCTTTAATTTGTTCATCTAGTTTAGGTGTTCTAATATAACTTTTGTTAACCATAGTTGAAACTTTAGCATGTTGCTTTATCCTAACAGGGAAAGGTGGTTTTTCAATATAAGCCGTAGGAACAACTGGATCAACATTATAAAGTATCACTACTGCAGGATGGTCCAAAAGCGACACTACGATCTGAGACCCTTCGACGAAACTGTGTGCGATGCCATAATCGCAAATGGTGGTGTAAAAAACCCGTCAAAAAAGGTGCAAAACATTTGCGATGATGGATGCATCAAACACGGTTCAGATTTTAGTTGCGTGTGCGATGCAGGGCATACGATTCAGTTCAATTAACTGTTTGGGATGAGGAGGAACAAAAGAGATGGGTAGCCACATGAAGGCATGTGTGATATACAACATACGGTTTACTAGGATGAACTGTGTGTGATTAGGCAACACAATGGAAACGGTTCAACTGAACAAGATGTGTGTGATACGTGGCAAACAGGTCTGTAATCAGAAATGTAAGCGAAGACCAATAATAACACAGACGATTGCTGCTAATAAGCCGTGTGATTTGCTCTGTCTACAATAGAATAACATGTATATATATATATAACTGAAATAGACATCCAATTACATAAGTGACTATACAGACCATTCGCACACACCTCAAATAACAATTGCATGCATTCTAAAGTAGGAGAAATGATCGTCTACTCATCTACTTCTTGTGACGCTCCCGCCACTGCTATGTGGCTTGATCCCTCGTATGGGGCAGGAAAAGACAGTTCCTCATGTCAACGATCCGCCTGTACATCCCGTAGCTTGTGTACGCGTCCTTGGCCGCGTACTTGACGTGTTCTTCATCCAGTCTCTCATGCCAAACATCGTGCGAGCGTTCTTGTCCTTCTTGCTCTCTTCCTTCATCTTCGCGTAGTAGGGGTCGATGATGGCCGAGACGAGGTCAACCAGGGAGTTCAGTTTGTTGTTGTCGCTTCCCCAGACCTTGTAGTGGTGCTGGATGTTGACAAGATTCGGGCATTTCAAGCCCAAAACCTTGAGCGCTTTTAGATCGTTGGTGGTGTCCACCATAGCGAAACTATAGTCGGAGCTGTTGATAAACCTGGAGAAACGCTCGCAAGGCTAATACGTCTCCTTCGTATCTACAATTTTTTATTGTTTCATGCCAATATTATACAAGTTTTACACAGTTTTGGCAACTTTTTATATGATTTATTGGACTAACCTATTGATCTAGTGCCCAGTGCCAGTTCTTGTTTTCTGCATGTTTTTGTATCGCAGAGTATCCATATCAAACGAAGTCCAAATGCAATAAAATTTCACGGAGAATTATTTTGGAATATATGTGATTTTTGGAGTTGGAATCACCGCAAACGGAGGCCTGTGGTGGGCACAACCCTCCAGGGCGCGGCCCCGGAGCCAGGCATGCCGTGGTGGGTTGTGCCCACCTCGTACGTCGGTTGGAGCTCTACTTCGGGCGCAAGGAAGCTTATATCCGAAAAAAAAATCATGTTCAAATATCAGCGCAATTGGAGTTACGGATCTCCGGGAATATAAGAAACGGTTTTCGGCCAGATCTGGAGAACGTGATACTTTAGAGAACAGAGAGGGAGATCGAATCTCAGAGGGCGTCCATGGAGGCCATGGACCAAAGGGGGAACTCTCCTCCCATCTAGGGGGGAGGCCAAGGAAAAAGAGAAAGGAGGGGGCGATCTACATCAACAATCTTGCTACCTTCAACACCAACTCTCTCCCCCTCTATGCAGTGGTGTAACACCTCTTCCCCCTGCTGTAATCTCTACTTAAATATGGTGCTCAACTCCATATATTATTTCCCAATGATCTACGGCTATCCGATGATGTTTGAGTAGATCCGTTTTGTCCCATGGGTTAATCGTGATCTTGGTTGGTATGATTGTATATTTTATTTATGGTGACGTCCTATGGTTCCCTCCGTCTCGCGCAAACGTGAGGGGCCCCTGTTGTAGGGTGTTGCAATATGTTCATGGTTTACTTATTGTCAGTGTTGCGGGGGATGACAGCAGCCCAAACGCGGATAAGTGGGTTATGGCGTATGGGAGTAAAGAGGACTTGATACTTAATACTATGGTTGGGTTTCACGACCTTAATGATCTTTAGTAGTTGCTGATGCTTGCTAGGGGTCCAATCATAAGTGCATATGATCGAAGTAGAGAAAATATGTCAGCTCATGCCTCTCCCTCATATAAAATTACAATAATGATTACCGGTTGTTGTTATCGATTGCCTAGGGAAAAATAACTTTCTTGTTGACAAAAGCTCTCAAATAAAACTAACTTAGTTGTGTCTTTATTTAAACAGCCCCTAGAATTTATTTACGTTCTCTTTATTATCTTGCAAACCTATCCTATCACACCTACAAAGTACATATAGTTTCATAGTTGTTCTAGGTAAAGCGAACGTCAAGTGTGTGTAGAGTTGTATCGGTGGTCGATAGAACTTGAGGGAATATTTGTTCTACCTTTAGCTCCTCGTTGGGTTCGACACTCTTACTTATCGAAAGAGGCTACAATTGATCCCCTATACTTATGGGTTATCAAGACCTTTTTCTGGCATCGTTATCGGGGAGCAATAGCGTGGGGTGAATATTTTCGTGTGTGCTTGTTTTATTTATCACTAAGAAATTTTTATTTTCTGTTCTAAGTTGTTATATATCTTTAGTTATGGATATGTAACACAAAACACCAAAAAAATAGTGGTACTTTCTACTCATGGAGACGGGGAACCTCCTAAAACCCTCCTGAGAAAACCCCATTCAACTTGATAATGGGAGTAACGTTGGATCAACGTGAATACTTTAGGGATTATCTCTTGACTCAAAAGGGAAAACTTTTATGGGATCAAATTGAAATGTTGCAATGGTATGCTGGGAATCTATGCTTGAGATGTGATTATACTTGTTGCTCTAAGATTGAGGTTCCACACCTTCCCTTTTCATGTGAATTTAAGATAATGAAACCTTGGCTTCTTATGATAATGGCAGATATGATTATTATGATGTGGAACGAATAGAAGAATTTGTTGCTTTTAAGGGTTCTTATGAAATTGAATCTTTGTTTGAAAAATATGAAGCTTTTGATGATGATGTTTATAGACCTGAAAATTTGCCATCCTTAAATATTGCTATGATAATTATAATTACAATTCCGATATTGATGAATTTATTGAGAAAGTCTCCGCTGTCCAAGAAGAGTCTAATATTTTGCAGGAGTCTATGGAAGAAGAAATTGATGAAACTTTGAGCTCATTGGATGAAAAATATGATGAGGAGAGTGAAAAACAAAAGGAGGAAGATCGGATTAGCTACCCGTGCCCACCTTCTAATGAGAGTAACTCTTCAACTCATACATTATTTAATTTCCCTTCATGCTTACCGAAGGATGAATGCCATGATAATTGCTATGATCCCATTGATTCGTTTGAAATATCCCTTTTTGATGATGCTTGCTATGCTTGTGGCCATGATGCCAATATGAATTATGCTTATGGAGATGAACTTGCTATTGTTCCTTATGTTAAACATGAAATTATTGCTATTGCACCCACACATGATAGTCCTATTATCTTTTTGAATTCTCCCAGCTACACTATATCAGAGAAGTTTACACTTATTAAGGATTATGTTCATGGGTTGCCTTTTAGCATTGCACATGATAATTTTGATGAATATAATATGCATGTGCTTGCTGCTCCTACTTGAAATTATTATGAGAGAGGAACTATATCTCCACCTCTTTATATTTCCAACACGATAAAATTGCAAGAAAGTTCTTATGCTATGTACTGGCCTTTACTTGATGTGCATGAATTGTTCTTGTATGACATGCCGATGCATAGGAAGAGAGTTAGACTTCGTCATTGCTTGATATATGTTGCTTTGTGCTCACTACTAAATGCTAAATCATTGTTGATTCGAATTGTCTTTGATATACCTTGGGATCAGGGTGGATTCATTACTTCAGCACTTTATGACTAGCTTAATGGCTTTAAAGAAAGCGCTGCCAGGGAGACAACCTGGAAATTTAGAGTCATTTATTTATGTTGAGTGCTTTTATAAAGTTTAAAAACAAAGAAAATATAGAGGGGAACTTAAAAACTTTTTCACAAAAGATAAGCGATTGGAAGTTATGCATTGGAGAATTGAGGGTTGACTTTGAACACTTGTGTTCATGCTCATGGAAAAAATGTAGAATTTTTCATGACGATTCTCACAAAAATAATTATCCCCGTGTACAATTCCATTGTATTATCAAAATAATGTGCCAAGGTTTGCCTTTAGAATGTTTAGATTGCTTGTTGGTTTGTGCGGTTCAAAACAGAAACTTTGTCTGTAGTGTGCGATTTTACATTTTTTACTAGAACATCAAACGGTTCTGAAACTTTCTGCACTATATTTCTATACAAATTGTTTATTTTCCTAATTGTTAGAATTTTTGGAGTACCATAAGTATGGTGAATGTTCATATTACTACAGACTGTCCTGTTTAAGACAAATTCTGTTTTTGATGCATTATTTGCTTGTTTTGATGAAACTATCGATTTCTATCAGTGGATTAAGCCATGGAAAAGTTATATTACATTATCTACAATGCAGAAAAAAATATGAATTGGTTTGCAATAGTACTTAGAGTAGTGATTTGCTTTATATACTAACGGATCTTCCCGAACTTTATGTTGAGTTTCGTGTGGATGAAGTGATCAAAGATCAAGGAGGTTTCAATATGAGGACAAGGAGGAGAGGCAAGAGCTCAAGCTTGGGGATGCCCAAGGCACCTGATACGTCCATTTTGCATCATGCTTTTATGTCAATATTTATTGCATTATGGGCTATTACTTCACATTATGTCACAACACTTATGCCTTTTCTTTCTTATTTTACAAGGTTTACATGAAGAGGGAGAATGCCGGCAAATTGGAATTCTCAATGGAAAAGGAGCAAATATTAGAGACCTATTCGCACAACTCCAAAAGTCCTGAAACTCTAGTAAAGTCAGTTTTGGAATATATTAAAATATTGGGCGAAGAAAGCACGTGAGGGGCCACCCACTGTCCACGAGGGTGGAGGGCGCGCCCCTGCCTCGTGGGCCACCTGGAAGCCCCCCGATGCCCATCTTCTGATATAAGGTGTCTTTTGCCCTAGAAAAAATAAGAAGGAAGCTTTCCGGACGAAGCGTCGCCGTCTCGAGGTGGAACCTTGGCGGAACCAATCTAGGGCTCTGGCGGAGTTGTTCTGCCAGGGAAACATCCCTCCGGGAGGAGGAAATCGTCACCATCGTCATCACCATCGATCCTCTCATCGGGAGGGGGTCAATATCCATCAACATCTTCACCAGCACCATCTCATCTCAAACCCTAGTTCATCTCTTGTATCCGATCTTTGTCTCAAAACCTCATATTGGTACCTGGGGGTTGCTAGTAGTATTGATTACTCCTTGTAGTTGATGCTAGTTGGTTTATTCGATGGAAGATTATATGTTCAGATCCTTTATGCACATTAATACCCTCTGATTATGAACATGAATATGATTTGTGAGTAGTTACGTTTGTTCCACGAGGACATGGGAGAAGTCTGTTATAAGTAGTCATGTGAATTTGGTATTAGATTCGATATTTTGATGAGATGTATGTTGTCTTTCTCTAGTGGTGTTATGTGAACGTCGACTACATGACACTTCACCATTGTTTGGGCCTAGGGAAGGCATTGGGAAGTAATAAGTAGATGATGGGTTGCTAGAGTGATGTAAGCTTAAACCCTAGTTTATGAGTTGCTTCGTAAGGGCTGATTTGGATCCATATATTTCATGCTATGGTTAGGTTTACCTTAATTCTTCTTTCGTAGTTGCGGATGCTTGCGAGGGGGGTTAATCATAAGTGGGATGCTTGTCCAAGGAAGGGCAGTACCCAAGCACCGGTCCACCCACATATGAAATTATCAAAGTAATGAACGCGAATCATATGAGCATGATGAAAACTAGCTTGACAATAATTCCAATATGTCCTCAGGAGCGCTTTCCTTTATATAAGAGTTTGTCCAGGCTTGTCCTTTGCTACAAAAAGGATTGGCCCACCTTGCTGCACCTTGTTTACTTTTGTTACTTGTTACCCGTTACGAATTACCTTATCACAAAACTATCTCATATCGCTAATTTCAAAGGTGCTTGCAGAGAATACCTTCTTGAGAAGCGCTTGTCATTTCATACGCTCCTTGTTGGGTTCGACACTCTTACTTATCGAAAGGACTACGATAGATCCCCTATACTTGTGGGCCATCAAGACTCTTTTCTGGCGCTGTTGCCGGGGAGTGAAGCGCCTTTGGTAGGTGGAATTTGGTAAGGAAAATTTTATATAGTGTGCTGAATTTACTGTCATTTGTTACTATGGAAAATATCCTTTGAGGGGCTTGTTCGGGGTATCTTCACCCTGACCAGTAGAGCAAAGAGTTGCTCCTCAACCTACTAAACCTACTGAAAATGTTTACTTTGAAATTCCTTCGGGTATAACAGAGAAACTGCTAGCTAATCCTTTTACAGGAGATGGAACATCACATCCCGATATGCACCTAATCTATGAGGATGAAGTTTTTGGTTTATTTAAGCTTGCAGGTATTCCCGAGGATGTTATCAAGAAGAAGGTCTTCCCTTTATCTTTGAAGGGAAAGGCATTGACATGGTTTAGGCTATGTGATGATATTGGATCACGGAACTACAACCGATTGAAATTGGAATTTCATCAGAAGTTTTATCCTATGCATCTGGTTCATCGTGATCGTAATTATATATATAATTTTTGGCCTCGCAAAGGAGAGAGTATCGCACAAGCTTGGGGGAGGCTTAAGTCAATATTATATTCATGCCCCAAATCATGAGCTCTCTAGAGAAATTATTATTCAAAAAAATTATGCTCGGCTTTCTCTCAATAATCGCTCAATGCTCGATACTTCTTGTACTGGTTCTTTTATGATGAAGAGTATTGAATTCAAATGGGATTTGTTGGAAAGAATTAAACGCAACTCTGAAGATTGGGAACTTGACGAAGGTAAGGAGTCAGGTATAACACCTAAGTTTGATTGTGTTAAATCTTTTATGGATACCGATGCTTTGCGTGAATTTAGCACTAAATATGGACTTGACCTAGATAGTAGCTTCTTTCTGTGAATCATTTACTACTCATGTTGATCTCCCTAAGGAGAATTGGTTTAAATATCATCCTCCCATTGAAGTAAAAGTAGTTGAACCTATTAAAGTTGAAGAAAAGACTATCACTTATAATGTTGATCCTATTGTTCCTACCGCTTATATTGAGAAACCACCTTTCCCTATTAGAATAAAGGATCATGCTATAGCTTCAACTATGGTTCGCAAGAGTAATGCTAGAACACCTACACCCCCTGAGAAAATTAAAGTTGAACCTAGTATTGCTATGGTTAAAGATCTCTTGGTCGATAACATTGATGGGCATGTTATTTACTTCTGTGATGAAGCTCCTAGAATCGCTAGACCCGATACTAAAAATAAACATAGACCTGTTGTAGGCATGCATGTTGTTTTCTTTTAAAAAAGGAGATCATTGCTATCATGGCTTATGTGATATGGGTGCTAGTGCGAGTGCAATACCTCATTCCTTATATGAAGAAATTATGCATGATATTGCACCTGCCGAGATAGAAGATATTGATGTTACAATTAAGCTTGCCAATAGAGATACTATCTCACCAATTGGGATTGTTAGAGATGTTGAAGTATTGTGTGGGAAAATTAAATACCCTCCTGATTTTCTTGTTCTTGGTTCCCCACAAGATGACTTTTGTCCCATAATATTTGGTAGACCCTTCTTGAATACTGTTAATGCTAGGATAGACTGTGAAAAGGATATTGTTACTGTTGGTTTAGGGGATATGTCTCATGATTTTTAATTTTGCTAAATTTCATAGACAACCCCATGATAAAGAATTGCCTAGTAAAGATGAAATTATTGGTCTTGCTTCTATTGATGTGCCTCGTAATGATCCTTTAGAACAATATTTGCTAGACCATGAAAATGATATGTTTATGACTGAAAGATGGGAAATCGATGAAGTATTCTTTAAACAGGGACCTATTTTGAAACACAACTTGCCTGTTGAAATACTAGGGGATCCTCCTCCACCCAAGGGTGATCCCGTGTTTGAGCTTAAACCATTACCTGATACTCTTAAATATGCTTATCTTGATGAAAAGAAGATATATCCTGTTATTATTAGTGGTAACCTTTCAAAGCAGTAAGAAGAGAAATTATTGAAAACTCTGAAGAAGCACCGTGCTGCTATTGGATATACTCTTGATGATCTTAAGGGTATTAGTCCCACTCTATGCAAGCACAAAATAAATAGGAGAAAGACGCTAAACCGGTTGTTGATCACCGATGACGATTAAATCCTAAGATGAAAGAAGTGGTAAGAAATGAAATATTAAAGCTTCTGGAGGCAGGTATAATTTATCCTATTGCTGATAGTCAGTGGTTAAGTCATGTCCATTGTGTCCCTAAGAAGGGAGGTATTACTGTTGTTCCTAATGATAATGATGAATTGATTGAAGGAAATATGCCCTAGAGGCAATAATAAAGTTATTATTTATTTCCTTATATCATGATAAATGTTTATTATTCATGCTAGAATTGTATTAAAAGGAAACATAATACATGTGTGAATACATAGACAAACAGAGTGTCACTAGTATGCCTCTACTTGACTAGCTTGTTAATCAAAGATGGTTATGTTTCCTAACCATAGACAAAGGAGTTGTCATTTGATTAACAAGGTCACATCATTGGTTGAATGATCTGATTGACATGACCCATTCCATTAGCTTAGCACCCGATCGCTTAGTATGTTGCTATTGCTTTTATCCATGACTTATGCATGTTCCTATAACTATGAGAATATGCAACTCCTGCTTACGGAGGAACACTTTGGTACTACCAAACGTCACAACGAATCGGGTGATTATAAAGGAGTACTACAGGTGTGCGCAAAGGCAGATGTTGGGTTGGCGATTTCGAGATTAGGATTTGTCACTCCGATTGCTCGGAGAGGTATCTCTGGGCCCTCTCGGTAATACACATCACTAAGCCTTGCAAGCATTACAACTAATGAGTTAGCTGTGAGATGATGTATTACGGAACGAGTAAAGAGACTTGCCAAGAACGAGATTGAACTAGGTATTGGATACCGACGATCGAATCTCGGGCAAGTAACATACCGATGACAAAGGGAACAACATATGTTGTTATGCGGTCCGACCGATAAAGATCTTCAGAGAATATGTAGGAGCCAATATGGGCATCCAGGTCCCGCTTATTGGTTATTGACCGGAGACGTGTCTCGGTCATGTCTACATTGTTCTCGAACCGTAGGGTCCGCACGCTTAAGGTTTCGATGATGGTTATATTATGAGTTTTGTGTATTTTGATGTACCGAAGGAGTTCGGAGTCCCGGATGAGATCGGGGACATGACGAGGAATCTCGAAATGGTCGAGACGTAAAGATTCATATATTGGATGATATGTTTAGGCCAAGGGGTCAAGCCCATGAGGCTTTAGGTTGGTGCAAAAGGAGTTTTGCGGAGGCCGTGGGGCCAAACGCCGGAGACCTGGCGTCTGCCTTGGGCTAGACGCCGAGGCCCATGGCGTCTGGGCCAGACGCCAAGGTTTGTGGCGTTTGGTCCTGGAGTCCGAGTGGGACTCTTGCCTTTCGGGCAAAACCGACTTTGAGGAGGTTTTTGCTCCAAGTTTCGACCCTGGGGCTCAACATATAAATAGAGGGGCAGGGCTAGCACCAAAGACACAACAATTGATCTCTTGGATCTCTTAGCCGTGTGCGATGCCCCCCTCCACCATATTCCACCTCGGTCATATCGTAGCGGTGCTTAGGCGAAGCCCTGCGTCGGTAGAACATCAAGATCGTCACCACGCCGTCGTGCTGACGGAACTCTCTCTCCCCGGAGCTTTGCTGGATCGGAGCTGAGGAGCGCCACCGAGCTGAGCGTGTGCCAAGAACTTCGGAGGCGCCGGAGTAACGGGCGCTGAGATCGGTTGGATCGCGAGGAGAACGTCGACTACTTCCTCTACGCCAGATCGCTTCCGCTTCGGGTCTACGAGGGCACGTAGACAACACTCTCCCTCTCGTTGCTATGCATCACCATGATCTTGTGTGTGCGAGGAATTTTTTGAAATTACTACGTTCCCCAACAAAGGGCATCCGAGCCTAGGTTTTTATGGTTTGATGTTTTGCACGAGTAGAACACAAGTGAGTTGTGGGCGATACAAGTCATACCGCCTACCGGCATGTCATACTTTGGTTCAGCGGTATTGTGAGATGAAGCGCCCGGACCGACATTACGCCAGACGCTTTCGCGAGACTGGTTTCACAGTTACGAGCACTCGTGCTTAAAGGTGGCTGGCGGGTGTCTGTCTCTCTCACTTTAGTTGAACCGAGTGTGGCTACGCCCGGTCCTTGAGAAGGTTAAAACGGAGTCTATTTGACTAAGTATCATTGTGGTCTTGATGCGTAGGTGAGATTGGTTCTTGCTTAAGCCCGTAGCAGCCACGTAAAATTTGCAACAACAAAGTAGAGGACATCTAACTTGTTTTTGCAGGGCATGTTGTGATGTGATATGGTCAAAACGTGATGAGATATAAGTTGTTGTATGAGATGATCATGTTTTGTTGAAGTTATCGGCAATCGGCGTAAGCCCTATGGATGTCTCTTTGTTGCATAAGATGCAAGTGCCAAATAATTGCTTTTACTTTATCGCTATACGATAGCAATAGTTGCAGGAGCAATAGTTGGTGAGACAACCATGTGATGACACATTGATATAGATCAAGATGATGAAGATCATGGTGTCGTGCGGTGACGATAAAGATCATGTGAGTACTTTGGAGATGGAGATCAAAGGCGCAAGATGATCATGGCCATATCATGTCACATATTTTGATTGCATATGATGTTTATCTATTATACATCTTATTCTTGCTTTGATAGACGGTAGCATTTTAAGATGATCTCTCACTAATTATCAAGAAGTGTTCTCCCTGAGTATGCACCGTTGCCAAAGTTCGTCGTGCCCAGACACCACGTGATGATCGGGTGTGATAAGCTCTACGTCCATCTACAACGGGTGCAAGCCAGTTTTGCACACGCAGAATACTCAGGTTATACTTGACGAGCCTAGCATATGCAGATATGGCCTCGGAACACGGAGACCGAAAGGTCGAGCGTGAATCATATAGTAGATATGATCAACATGAGATGTTCACCATTGAAAACTACTCCATCTCACGTGATGATCGGTTATGGTTTAGTTGATTTGGATCACGTGATCACTTAGATGACTAGAGAGATGTCTATCTAAGTGGGAGTTCTTAAGTAATATGATTAATTGAACTTTAATTTATCATGAACTTAGTCTGGTAGTATTTTGCAAATTATGTTGTAGATCAATAGCTCGCGTTGTTGCTTCCCTATGTTTTTATATGTGTTCCTAGAGAAAATTGTATTGAAAAATGTTAGTAGCAATGATGCGGATTGGATCCATGATCCGAGGTTTATCCTCATTGCTGCACGTAAGAATTATGTCCTTAATGCACCGCTAGGTGATGACCTATTGCAGGAGCAAATGTAGACGTTATGAATGTTTGGCTAGCTCAATATGATGACTACTTGATAGTTTAGTGCACCATACTTAACAGCTTAGAATCGGGACTTCAAAGACGCTTTTGAACGTCATGGACCATATGAGATGTTCCAGGAATTGAAGTTAATATTTCAAGCAAATACCGAGTTGAGAGATATGAAATCTCCAACAAGTTCTATAGCTAAAAGATGGAAGAGAATCGCTCAACTAGTGAGCATGTTCTCAGATTGTCTAGGTACTTCAATCGCTTGAATCAAGTGGGAGTTAATCTTCCAGATAAGATAGTGATTGACAGAATTCTCTAGTCACCAACACTAAGTTACTAGAACTTCGTGATGAACTATAGTATGCAAGGGATGACGAAAACGATTCCCGAGCTCTTCGTGATGTTGAAATCGACGAAGGTAGAAATCAAGAAAGAGCATCAAGTGTTGATGATTGACAAGACCACTAGTCTCAAGGAAAAGGGCAAAGGGAAGAAGGGGAACTTCAAGAAGAACGGCAAGCAAGTTGCTGCTCGAGTGAAGAAACCCAAGTCTGGACCTAAGCACGAGACTAAGTGCTTTTGCTGCAATGGAACTGGTCACTAGAAGCGGAACTACCCCAAGTATTTGGCGGATAAGAAGGATGGCAAAGTGAACAAAGGTATATTTGATATACAGATTATTGATGTGTATTTTACTAGTGTTCATAGCAACCCCTCGGTATTTGATCTGGTATAGTTGCTAAGAGTAGTAACTTGAAACGGGAGTTCTGTAATGAACAGAAACTAGTTGAAGGGGAAGTGACGATGAGTGTTGGAAGTAGTTCCAAGATTGATATGATCATCATCGCACACTCCCTATACTTTCGGGATTAGTGTGGAACCTAGTGTTATTTGGTGTTGAGCATAAATATGATTTGATCATGTTTATTGCAATACGGTTATTCATTTAAGTAAGAGAATAAATTGTTGTTACATTTACATGAATAAAACCTTGTATGGTTACACACCCAATGAAAATGGTTCATTGGATCTCGATCATAGTGATACACATATTCATAATATTGAAACCAAAAGATGCAAAGTTAATAATGATAGTGCAACTTATTTGTGGCAATCGCCGTTTAGGTCATATTGGTGTAAAGCGCATGAAGAAAACTCCATGTCGATGGACTTTTGGAATCACTTGATTATGAATCATTTGATGCTTGCGAACCGTGCCGCTTTGGGCAAGATGACTAAAACTCCATTCTCGGAACAATGGAACAAGCTCTTGACTTATTGGAAATAATACATACCGATGTATGCGATCCAATGAGTGTTGATGCTCGTGGCAAGTATCGTTATTTTCTGACTTTCACAAGATGATTTGAGCAGATATGGGTATATCTACTTGATGAAACATAAGTCCGAAATAGTTGAAAGGTTCAAACAATTTCAGATTGAAGTGGAAAAATCATCGTAACAAGAAAATAAAGTTTCTGCGATCTAATCGCAAAGGCGAATAATTGAGTTACGAAGTTTGGTCTTCAATTAAAATAATGTGGAATAGTTTCACAGCTCACGCCACCGAACACCACAATGTTATGGTGTGTCCGAACGTCAGAACCGCACTTTATTTGATATGGTGCGATCTATGATGTCTCTTATCGGTTTACCACTATCATTTTGGGGTTATGCATTAGAGACAGCTTGCATTCACGTTTAATAGGGCACCATCTAAATCCGTTGAGACGACACCATATGAACTATGGTTTAACAATGAAACCTAAGTCGTCGTTTCTTAAAAGTTTGGAGTTGTGATGCTTATGTGAAAAAGTTTTCACCGATAAGCTCAAACCCAAATCGGAGAAGTGCGTCTTCATAGAATACCCAAAGGTAACTATTGGGTACACCTTCTATCACAGATCCGAAGGCAAGTTTTTCGTTGCTAAGATGGATCCTTTCTAGAGAAGAAGTTTCTCTCGAAAGAAGTGAGTGGGAGGAAAGTAGAACTTGATGAGGTAATTATACCTTCTCCCGAATTGGAAAGTATTTCATCATGGAAATCAGTTCCAGTGATTCCTACACCAATTAGTGAGGCAGCTAATGATGATGATCATGTAACTTCAGATCAAGTCACTACCGAATCTCGTAGGTAAACCAGAGTGAGATCCGCACCAGAGTGGTATACGGCAATCCTGTTCGGAAGTCATGCTACTAGATCATGATGAACCTACGAACTATGAAGAAGCGATGGTGAGCCCAGATTCATAAAATGGCTTGAGGCCATGAAATCTGAGATGGGATCCATGTATGAAAACAAAGTGTGGACTTTGGTTGACTTGCCCGAGGGTCGGCAAGCAATAGAAAACAAGTGGATCTTCAAGAAGAAGACCGACGACGGTAATATTATCATCTACAAAGCGCGACTTGTCGCAAAGGGTTTTCGACAAGTTCAAGGGATTGACTATGATGAGACCTTCTCACCTGTAGCGATGCTTAAGTCTGTCCGAATCATGTTAGCAATTGCCACAATTTATGAAATTTGGCAAATGGATGTAAAAACTGCATTCCTGAATGGGTTTCTGGAGGAAGAGTTGTATATGATGCAACCAGAAGGTTTTATCGATCCAAAGGGAGCCAACAAAGTGTGCAAGCTCCAAATGATCCATCTATGGACTGGTGCAAGCATCTCGAGTTGGAATATACGCTTTGATAAGTTGATCAAAGCATATAGTTTATACTGAGACTTGCAAAGGAAGCCTGTATTTACTAGAAAGTGAGTGGGAGCACTACAATATTTCTGATAAGTATATGTGAATGACATATTGTAGATCGGAAATAATGTAGAATTATTCTGCAAAGCATAAAGGAGTGTTTAAAAGGAGTTTTTCAAAGAAAGACCTCGGTGAAGCTGCTTACATATTGAGCATCAAGATCTATAGAGATAGATCAAGACGCTTGATAAGTTTTTTCAATGAGTACATACCTTGACAAGATTTTGAAGTAGTTCAAAATGGAACAGTCAAAGAAAGAGTTCTTGCCTGTGTTACAAGGTGTGAAATTGAGTAAGACTCAAAACCCGACCACGGCAGGAAGATAGAAAGAGAATGAAAGTCATTCCCTATGCCTTGGCCATAGGTTCTATAAAGTATGCCATGTCTGTGTACCAGATCTATTGTATACCCTACACCGAGTTTGGCAAGGGAGTACAATAGTGATCTAGGAGTAGACCCTTTGGACAGCGGTCAAAATTATCCTTAGTGGAATAAGGATATGTTTCTCGATTATGGAAGTGACAAAAGGTTAGGTCGTAAAGGGTTACGCCGATGCAAGTTTTGACACCGATCCGAATGACTCTAAGTCTCGATCTAGATACATATTGAAAGTGGGAGCAATTAGCTAGAGTAGCTCCGTGCGAGCATTGTAGACATAGAAAATTGCAAAATACATAACGGATCTGAATATGAAAGACCCGTTGACTAAGATTCTCTCACAAGCAAAACATGATCACACCTTAGTACTCTTTGGGTGTTAATCACATAGCGATGTGAACTAGATTACTGAATCTAGTAAACCCTTTGGGTGTTGGTCACATGGCGATGTGAACTATGGGTGTTAATCACATGATGATGTGAACTATCGATGTTAATCACATGGTGATGTGATCTAGATTATTGACTCTAGTGCAAGTGGGAGATCAAGGAAATATGCCCTAGAGGCAATAATAAAGTTATTATTTATTTCCTTATATCATGATAAATGTTTATTATTCATGCTAGAATTGTATTAAAAGGAAACATAATACATGTGTGAATACATAGACAAACAGAGTGTCACTAGTATGCCTCTACTTGACTAGCTTGTTAATCAAAGATGGTTATGTTTCCTAACCATAGACAAAGGAGTTGTCATTTGATTAACAAGGTCACATCATTGGTTGAATGATCTGATTGACATGACCCATTCCATTAGCTTAGCACCCGATCGTTTAGTATGTTGCTATTGCTTTTATCCATGACTTATGCATGTTCCTATAACTATGAGAATATGCAACTCCTGCCACCGGAGGAACACTTTGGGTACTACCAAACGTCACAACGTAATCGGGTGATTATAAAGGAGTACTACAGGTGTCTCCAAAGGCAGATGTTGGGTTGGCGTATTTCGAGATTAGGATTTGTCACTCCGATTGCCGGAGAGGTATCTCTGGGCCCTCTCGGTAATACACATCACTAAGCCTTGCAAGCATTACAACTAATGAGTTAGCTGTGAGATGATGTATTACGGAACGAGTAAAGAGACTTGCCAAGAACGAGATTGAACTAGGTATTGGATACCGACGATCGAATCTCGGGCAAGTAACATACCGATGACAAAGGGAACAACGATATGTTGTTATGCGGTTCGACCGATAAAGATCTTCGTAGAATATGTAGGAGCCAATATGGGCATCCAGGTCCCGCTATTGGTTATTGACCGGAGACGTGTCTCGGTCATGTCTACATTGTTCTCGAACCGTAGGGTCCGCATGCTTAAGGTTTCGATGACGGTTATATTATGAGTTTTGTGTATTTTGATGTACCGAAGGAGTTCGGAGTCCCGGATGAGATCGGGGACATGACGAGGAATCTCGAAATGGTCGAGACGTAAAGATTCATATATTGGATGATATGTTTAGGCCAAGGGGTCAAGCCCATGAGGCTTTAGGTTGGTGCAAAAGGAGTTTTATGGAGGCCGGGGGCCAAACGCCGGAGACCTCGGCGTCGCCCCGGGCTAGACGCCGAGGCCCATGGCGTCTGGGCCAGACACCAAGGTTTGTGGTGTTTGGTCCTGGAGTCCGAGTGGGACTCTTGCCTTTCGGGCAAAACCGACTTTGAGGAGGTTTTTGCTCCAAGTTTCGACCCCGGGGCTCAACATATAAATAGAGGGGCAGGGCTAGCACCAAAGACACAACAATTGATCTCTTGGATCTCTTAGCCGTGTGCGGTGCCCCCTCCACCATATTCCACCTCGGTCATATCAGAAGCGGTGCTTAGGCGAAGCCTGCGCCGATAGAACATCAAGATCGTCACCACGCCGTCGTCTTGACGGAACTCTCTCTCCCGGAGCTTTCCGGATCGGAGCTGAGGAGCGCCACCGAGCTGAACGTGTGCCAAGAACTCGGAGGCGCCGGAGTAACGGCGCTGAGATCGGTTGGATCGCGAGGAGAACGTCGACTACTTCCTCTACGTTGTGATCGCTTCCGCCCGGTCTACGAGGGTACGTAGACAACACTCTCCCCTCTCGTTGCTATGCATCACCATGATCTTGCGTGTGCGTAGGAATTTTTTTGAAATTACTACGTTCCCCAACATTGATCCCACGAAGAATTGTTACAGGTTATAGAATGGTAATTGACTTCCACAAATTAAAGAAAGCTACTAGAAAGGATCATTACCCTTTACCTTTTCTTGATCAAATGCTAGAAAGATTATCCATACATACACATTTTTGCTTTCTAGACGGTTATTCTGGTCTCTCACTGTAACATCCCAAAATTTTCAATTTGGAATGTTATACATAGATCATTCATGCATACCATATTCTATTGCATATTTTTTTTGCGATCCTCGAAATTCTAAGCAACTCAAGGACCCTCGGAGAGAGTTGGGGATTTCACCGTTTTCGTATTAGAAAGTTTTATCGAATATCAAAACGAGGAGCATTTGTTTTATTATTTTTCCCGTCGGAAATATTTGATATTAAAATATATGAGAGGAGATAATATGAATTCTCCAAAATAAATGAAATATTGCAGGAAAAATATTAAAATCAAATATTTGATTTTATTCGGACTTCATTGCTATTTTATTTGCATAGGAAAAATTTGCGCTTTTCAAAATTGCATTATAGGCCCAAATAAATGTTCACCTTGTCTTGCTTATTTTTAGAGGACGGGGACAATTTATATCGGAATTTTTGGAGTCTGTTTAGTATTTCTTTTCGTTCTTTTTCTGCACGTCGGAATATTAAAGAAAAGGAAACCGACTCAAGCCGACCGGGACTCCGCCTTGGGGGCTTTATAAGTCTACGCCCATGCCCCGCAGCCCACCCGCGCCCAAACCCTAGCCGCCGCCCGCACCT
The DNA here is from genome assembly GCA_021605145.1 of Aegilops bicornis. Lineage (NCBI taxonomy): Eukaryota > Viridiplantae > Streptophyta > Magnoliopsida > Poales > Poaceae > Aegilops > Aegilops bicornis. The sequence continues at coordinate 379,356,008 of CM038669.1, read as the reverse complement.
TGCACCGCGCCCCAAACCCTAGCCGCCGCCGCTTGCCGCCCAGCCGTCTTGTCGCCGCCGCCGCCGCCGCGCCGGATCCCGTCGCCGTTGACCGGTCGGTTATCTTTGGATAACCCCGGTTTTTTTTTCTTCGGTTTATTTTCGTTAGATCGGTTATCCCGACGGTTTATTTATTTTGCAGACGTTCGTCCGTTCGTCCGTTTAAACGAACGCCGTCCACCCGTTAGTCACAGACAGCGGACGTTCGTTCATTAGTCTGTTCGTCAGTTTTTCTTTTTCCCGAGATTTTCATGATTATTTTCGATCGCAATTTCTGATCCGATTTTCGTTTTAGTTTATCTTTTCGCTCATTTATCGGAATCAGGCGATTCAAGCGCCTAGATCTTCGTCTCGAAGCCCTCTTTCTGTTTAACCAACTTGAACAAGATTTTGATACTGTAAAATTTGACTTTAGTCCAGATTAGTAAACAGATCTTGTTTCTTTTGCCGTTTGAGTTTCGTTGCTCCGTTTGATTTGATTCTTTTTGCAATCCGGAGTTCTTAAGTTGAACTTTCTGGTTAGATCTTCTTATTTGAGTTTTACTCTTGCATATTTGCTTGATTGCTTATGTATGTTATTTTTTGGTTTGCGATATAATTCCTGGAGTGCGAAGCGTGCTACTACGAGTCACTAGATTTTGCAGATCGTCAGCTAGGCGAGTGATACATTGATCGTACCCCTTTATTTCCCAGTTTTTATGCATTAGATACAACCCTCACACATTGCATGAGTAGGATCTATTAATTTGTTGGTTTGGTAAGTAGATGTTGAGGTAGAACCTATTACCTGTTTTCATATCAAACCCTTGGGAGTTACGTCTACGTTATGCTTATATTGCTTGCTATGCTCGTAGACGTGGATTGGGTTTGAGTGTATCCATGACAAATGTGAGTTGTTAATTAATGGTTCAACTTAGGGTGGCAACTTTAATACACATCTAGGTGGATTGCTTGTTTGGGCACCTGGGGTATCCAGTGTTGTCCTAGGAGATCCCGGGGTATCCGTGTGATCATCCTACGGTTCGCCACCCAGGCTCAAAGGGGTCGTGAGATTATTAATGCTAGAAACTTCCGTGTGCAGCCACAAGCCATTATGGTCTCTGGCATAGTTGAGTATGTTGTGTGACCTCTTTTAGTGGTGGGCTAGCAGATGTAGAGGGAAAGTAGGTGTAACTGTCCACCCAGAGTAAAGAGTTAATGCTTCTGAAAGACTGTGTCTCGGTCATCCGTTTCTCAAACACCAAGTAGTGCGAGAAAACAAACGGAGGAGATCGAGTCTTGTGGGGAATAGTGCGCAAACCTCTGTAGAGTGTACAATCTAATCATGGTTAGCCGTGTCCCCGGTTATGGACATCTTGAGTATCTAGTACTTGGATTTTCCTATTGTATCTCATCACTTGTCACATCCCTAATTATGGTCTGACTTATGCTAGGTTCCATGTGAGCATCATGTTTAAATTCAAATGAAATTTGAATTGAGGTTAGTTGAAGCCCTCATAAATCATTTCAGAAATAATCAACATTAAAATCTCTTCAAAGAAGTACAAGAAAATGTTCCTCTTAGTCTCTGAAAATATTGGCAAGAGGTAAAATTCAAACCAATATTTTGGTATCTCAGAAACATTTATTTTGGGCCATTGAATTAATTCAATAACTATTTGCATTGGATATATATTTTTTATATAATTAATATATGTCCAATAATTCTGGAACATTTTATGTGGTTTGTCTACCAAGTGGCACCCGGTACAGGTGGGCTTGGGACATACTAGGCACAGTGGCACGGTGTACCAAGTGGCACCCGGATGGTGGGCTTGGGAACCCTGCTCGCATCGTTTGGGGCCGTGAGCAACACCCCAGCCGGATCTCCTTGCGGATGGAACCCGAATAGGTGATAAACCTGGACGAGATAGTTGTGTGGTTAGCAAGGTCGTGGACGAGATACTTCCGCTTGAAGGTTGCCGAGATATACGATGTGTACATGGTGGTAAGTGGCGAGAGCGTGTGTGAAGAAGTACACCCCTGCAGGGTTAATATGATCTATTCGAATAGCCGTGTCCGTGATAAAGGACTCCTGGGTTGCCTGTACAGTTCATAGACAAGTGAAAGTGGATACTCTAAAACTCGCAAGATAAGCGTGAGTGCTATTGATGGTATTCGTTTGATATTTTGATGAGATGTATGTTGTCTTTCCTCTAGTGGTGTTATGTGAAGGTCGACTACATGACACTTCACCATTGTTTGGGCCTAGGGGAAGGCATTGGGAAGTAATAAGTAGATGATGGGTTGATAGAGTTACAGAAGCTTAAACCCTAGTTTATGCTTGCTTCCGTAAGGGCTGATTTGGATCCATATGTTTCATGCTATGGTTAGGTTTACCTTAATTCTTCTTTTCAGAAGTTGCGGATGCTTATGAGGGGGTTAATCATAAGTGGGATGCTTGTACAAGGATGGGCAGTACCCAAGCACCGGTCCACCCACATATCAAATTATCAAAGTAACGAACGCGAATCATATGAGCATGATGAAAACTAGCTTGATGATAATTGCCATGTGTCCTCGGGAGCGCTTTCCTTTATATAAGAGTTTGTCCAGGCTTGTCCTTTGCTACAAAAAGGATTGGGCCACCTTGATCCACCTTGTTTACTTTTGTTACTTGTTACCCGTTACGAATTACCTTATCACAAAACTATCTGTTACCGCTAATTTCAGTGCTTGCAGAGAATACCTTACTAAAAACTGCTTGTCGTTTCCTTCTGCTCCTCATTGGGTTCGACACCCTTACTTATCGAAAGGACTATGACAGATCCCCTATACTTGTGGGTCATCAGCACCCCAAGTAAATATTCAAGGAGACTCAAGCGTCTAAGCTTGGGGATGCCACGGAAGGCATCCCATCTTTCTTCAACAAGTATCGGTATGCTTTCGGCTTCGTTTCGTTCATGTGATATGTGCAATCTTGGAGCGTCTTTTGTGTTTATTTTTCATTTTTGTTTTATGCACCATGCTGGTATGAGATAGTCCATGGTTGATTTATAAAATGCTCATTGCACTTCACTTATATATTTTGAGTGTGGCTTTATAGAATGCTTCATGTGCTTCACTTATATCATTTGAACTTTGGATTGCCTGTTTCTCTTCACATAGAAAACCATTGTTTGAAGAATGCTCTTTTGCTTCACTTATATTTGTTAGAGCTATGGTCTTTTGTAGAAAGAATTAAACTCTCATGCTTCACTTAGATCTATTTAGAGAGTCAAAAGGAATTAGTCAATTGCATGGTTAGTCATAAAATCCTACATAAAACTTATGGATCACTGAATATGATATGTTTGATTGCTTGCAATAGTTTTGCGATATAGAGATGGAATATTTGGGAGATACTAGTAAATGGTTGTGTTTAGTAAGAATATTGGTGCTAAGGTTTGTGATTCCCGAAGCATGATTTATTATTGATTGTCTTCCTTATGAGTGGCGGACGGGGACGAGCGATGGTCTTTTCTAACCAATCTATCCCCCTAGGGGCATGCGCAGTAGTACTTTGCTTCGAGGGCTAATAAACTTTTGCAATAAGTATATGAGTTCTTTATGACTAATGTGAGTCCATGGATTTTACGCACTCTTACCTTTTCGCAGTTTGCTAGCCTCTACGGTACCATGCATTGCCCTTTCTCACATCGAGACGTGGTGCAAACTTCGCAGGTGCATCCAAACCGCGTGATATGATACGCTCTATCACACATAAGCGTTATTATATCATCCTCAAAACAGCCACCATACCTACCTATTATGGTTTTTCCATGGCCATTCCGAGATATATTGCCATGCAACTTCCACCGCTTCTGTTTGATGACTTGAGCATTCATTGTCATATTGCTTTGCATGATCATACAGCTGACATAGTAGTTGTGGCTCAGCCACCGTTCATCATTTTTCATACATGTTACGCTAGATCATTGCACATCCTGGTACATGCCAGAGGCATTCATATAGAGTCATATTTTGTCATAGGTATCGAGTTGTAATTTTTATTTATTTTGAGTTATAAGTAAATAGAAGTGTGATGATCACCATTATTCATTTTTAGAGCGATTGCCCTAGTGAGTAAAGGATGATGGAGACTATGATTCCCCAGAAGTCGGGATGAGACTCCGGACAATGAGGAAAAAATATATAAAAAGAAAAAAGGAAGAAAAAAGAAAAGAAAGAAAAAAAGGAAAAAGAAAAAAAAGGAAAAAAAAGAAAAAGAAAATAAATAAATAAAGAGAGATGGGGCATTGTTAGTATCCTTTACCACACTTGTTCTTCAAAGTAGCACCATGTTTTTCATATGGAGAGTCTCCCATGTTGTTACTTTCATATACTAGTGCGAATTTTTCATTATAGGATTAGATGCACACCCACTTAGTTTTCATATTGAGCTTTCATACACTTATAGCTCTTAGTGCATCCGTTGCATGACAATCCCTACTCCTCGCATTGATATCAATTGATGGGCATCTCCACAGCCCGTTAGTTAGCCGCATCGATGTGAGACTTTCTACTTTTGTCTTCTTTATATTTACCCCTATCATCATGCTCTATTCCACCCGTAGTGCTATATCCATGGCTTGCGCTCATGTATTGCGTGAGGGTTGAAAAAGCTGAAGCACGTTAAAAAGTATGAACCAATTGCTCGGCTTGTCATCGGGGTTATGCATGATAAATACTTTGTGTTAAGAAGACAGAACATGACAAGACTATATGATTTTGTAGGGATAACTTTCCTTAGCGTTGATATTTTGAAAGACATGATTGTTTGTTGGGATGCCTGAGTATTGATGTCTTTATGTCAAATTATAGACTATTACTTTGAATCACTTATGTCTTAATATTCATGCCATGATTAGATATATGATCAAGTTTATGCTAGATAGCATTCCACATCAAAAATTATCTTTTTTATCATTTACCTGCTCGAGGACAAGCAGGAACTAAGCTTGGGGATGCTGATACGTCTCAATCGTATCTATAATTTTTTATTGTTTCATGCCAATATTATGCAAGCTTTACATACTTTTGGCAACTTTTTATATGATTTATTGGACTAACCTATTGATCCAGTGCCCAGTGCTAGTTCCTGTTTTCTGCATGTTTTTTGTATCACAGAGTATCCATATCAAGCAAAGTCAAAATGCAATAAAATTTCATGGATAATTATTTTGGAATATATGTGATTTTTGGGAGTTGGAATCACCGCAAACAGAGGCCCGTGGTGGGCACTACCCACCAGGGCGCGGTCCCGGAGCCAGGCGTGCTGTGGTGGGTTGTGCCCACCTCGTATGTCGGTTGGAGCTCTACTTCGGGCGCAGGGAAGCTTATATCTGGAAAAAAATCGTGTTAAAATCTTAAGCTTAATCAGAGTTACGGATCTCCTGGAATATAAGAAACATTTTTTGGCCAGATCTGGAGAATGCGAAACATAAGAGAATAGAGAGGGAGATCCAATCTCGGAGGGGCTCCCGCCCCTCCACGGCCATGGAGGCCATGGACGAGAGGGGTAACTCTCCTCCCATCTAGTGGGGACGCCAAGGAAGAAGAGGAAGGATGGGGGCTCTCTCCCCTCTCTCCCAGTGGCGCCGGAGTGCCACCGGGGCAACGATCGTGACGGTGTCTACATCAACAATCTTGCTACCGTCAACACCAACTGTTTCCTCCTCTATGCAGCGGTGTAACACCTCTTCCCCCTGATGTAATATCTACTTAAACATGGTGCTCAACTCCATATATTATTTCCCAATGATCTATGGTTATCCTATGATGTTTGTGTAGATCCGTTTTGTCCTATTGGTTAACCGTGATCTTGATTGGTATGACTATATATTTTATTTATGGTGCTGTCCTACGGTGACCTCCGTCTCGCGCAAACGTGAGGGGCCCCTGTTGTAGGGTGTTGCAATATGTTCATGGTTTACTTATTCTCAGTGTTGCAGGGGATGACAGCAGCCCAAACACAGATAAGTGGGTTATGGCGTATGGGAGTAAAGAGGACTTGATACTTAATGCTATGGTTGGGTTTCACGACCTTAATGATCTTTAGTAGTTGCGGATGCTTGCTAGGGGTCCAATCATAAGTGCATATGATCCAAGTAGAGAAAGTATGTTAGCTCACCCTCTCCCTCGTATAATATTACAAGAATGATTACCGGTACTTGTTATCGATTGCCTAGGGACAAATAACTTTCTTGTTGACAATAGCACTCTACTAAAACTAACTTAGTTGTGTCTTTATCTAAACAACCCCTAGATTTTATTTACGTGTTCTTTATTATCTTTTTTTTGCGGGGATGAAAAGGAGTGTATTACTCAAGAGCCTGTAACTTCATCCCTACACAGACTAGGGATGTTAAGCGGGCACGAGCGGAGCCATACCACAGTTCGGTCCTCCGATCGCCCAAAGTTAGCTAGAACATGACTAATATTATTTTTCTCTCTAGAAATGTGAGTAACCCTACACTCCTGCTCACCCATCAATCTCTTCACCTCTGAAATGACCATGGCTTATCGTGATCGATCCTTGCTCCTAGCATTGATCAACTGGACCGCATGGAGACTATCGAATTACAAGATTACTGGAAGTTCCATCCACTGGTGCGCTAGAGCCAGCCATTCCATGCATCCTGCAAGCTCTGCATGAAGGGCATCCAGGCACGACCACAAGGATCTGCAAGACAAAAAAATGATGTCGCCATTGTGGTCCCGCAGCACCATTCCCAAACCTGCTGTCCCATCATCCGGATTGAAAGAACCATCCACATTTAGCTTCGCCCAGCTCATCGGCAGGGGCCTCCACTTGCAGGCCGGCTTCAGTTTGTTCTGCACATGTGATATGGGCTGTTGAGCACCCTCCTGCTGGATCACCATCTTCCCCTTGTCCCAATCCCCTGTTGGATACTGCTGGATGCCCAAGATGGAAGTTACATAGCTTTGTAGGAACTTCCGTGAGACATCAATTGGTGGTGCTGGTTTGTCATGTGCTATTTCATTTCGCACGAACCAACAACGCCATAACAACATGAGTAGCCATAGTCTATCTCCCTCATCGCAGCTCGCAATGAGATGAAGAACCCATTCAGGACCCGTATTACGAACTGCTTCTAGGTTAGGGATTCGCCACACTTGTGCCATTGCACGCCATAGGTCCACTGCCCTTGGGCACCTACATAAAGCATGAAATATGTCCTCCCGCTCGAGACCACATAATGGGCACACATCAGTTATCTCCATGTGACGAGAGAATTTATTAGACCATGTAGCGAGGGAATTAGTAGCCAATTTCCAAGCAAACACACGCACTTTGGGAGGAGCAGGGCACCTGCATAATAATGCCCAGACGGCACGTCGCCCGTCCGATGCCCTACTCGCCGTGACTGAAGAGAGGCGAAGCTTGTCCTCAAGCGCCAGTCGGTACGCACTACGTACGGTTAAGATACTAGTACGCTCTGCACCCCATGTGAGGAAATCCTCCCCCAAGCGAGGGGAAGCTTTTATCTTCAGAATCTCGTGTACATCAATGGGCATAAAATATTGGCGTAGAAGAGCTCCTCGCCATGCACCGTGCTCATCCTAAGTTCACTCACTCTGGAGACGGCACCTCCCTTCGTGTGAGATTGGTGGCCGACCAACCGGGTGGGGTATCCAAGAGTCTCTCCAGATTCTCGACAGATCCGTCTGCTTCGGCGCGCCATACTAGTCCTTCCTTCAGTAGCTCCAAACCATGAACAATAGATTGCCAATTTTGAGAAGCATTGCTTGTGAAAACAGTGTCCTCTAATCGTCCATTGGGGAAGTACCGTGCTTTCAGAACACGTGCACAAAGGCTCTCAGGATTAACCAATATGCGCCAAGCTTGCCGAGCCAACATTGCCTGGTTAAATAATCTGAAGTCCTTGAAGCCCATGCCACCACATGACTTGGGTCTTAACAAGGAGTCCCAGGCCTTCCAATGTGTTTTCCTCTTGCCTCTCAGACGCTCCCACCAAGGTATCTGAATCATCTGCGCAAGGTCATCACATGTACTTCTTGGAAACTTAAATATGCTCATTAGGAAAGTGGGAAGGGCCTGTGCTACAGCCTTGATAAGAACCTCCCGCCCAGCCTGGGACATTAGCTCACCTCACTGGATAATTCTCTTGGTCATTTGTTGCTGAAGATTTTGCAATTTTCCTCTTGAGAAACGTCCACTTGGTGTAGGAAAACCAAGGTATTTTTCCTCAAAGCTCGCATTTGCAATATCCAGGATATGCATAACCTCCTGTTTGTTTGCCTCCGAACACTTGGGTCCAAACATGATAGAGCATTTAGCAGGATTTATGAGCTGACCGGTAGCTCTAGCATATTTACCAGTGCTTCCTTAACATGTGCAGCTTCTCCTCCATTAGCGAAAAAACAAAAGTGTATCGTCTTGTGAACAGAGATGTGAGATACCGAGCCTGGGCGCACACCCGCATCTTGGAGAAATACGAATTGCTGCAATCTCCTGTTTTAAAATCACATTTAGGCCATCAGCGACAAAAAGGAATAAAAAGGGAGAGAGAGGGTCTCCCTGCCGTAGACCACCTGACGGTGCGAATGAATCCGAGAGGGCTCTATTGACTTTGACATTATATCTAACCGAGGTGACACACCTCATTATGCAATACACCCATCGGTGAGAGAAACCCATCTGTTGCATCACTCGCTCCAAGAACACCCAATCTACCCTATCATAAGCCTTGGATAGGTCGAGCTTATAAGCACAAAAGCTTTGCTCCGGATCTTTTTCCTGTTTGATCGCATGAAAACACTCGAAAGCAATTAAGGCATTATCAGTAATTAACCTACCAGGTACAAAGGCGCTCTGCTTCGGGGATATCAACTCATCCAGGATAGGCCGGAGTCTATTGACTAAGAACTTAGCTATCACCTTATAAATGATGTTGCAGAGACTGATAGGCCGGAAATCAGTTAGGCGAGACGGAGAGTCAATCTTGGGGATCAACATAATAACGGTATCATTAACACCTTACGGCATGACTCAGAGGCAAAAACAATTTAACAACATTGATTATGTCGCCCTTCATCACCGACCCGGTGGACGTTGAAAAAACCATGTCGGGAACTCCATCCAGCCCGGCGCCTTCGCCGGGCCTATCTGAAACATGGCATTGGATATCTCCTCATCCGTGAAATCCTTGCACAAATTAATGTTCATGTCCGGAGATACCTTGGGCTGTATGAGCTGCAGCACGTCTCCTGGATCCAAAAATGGGTCATCCATGAACAAATTTTGGAAGTAATTATTTACCATTTGAAACATAGTGGCCTGGTCGGAGTGTACAACACCCAATTCATCTATCAGCCCCCGTATCTTATTTTTCCTAGCACGCCAGACTGCCTTCCGATGGAACATCTTAGTGTTTCGTCCCCTCCTTAAGCGGTCCAATCCGTGACCTCTGAAGCCATAACATCTCTTCCCTATACATCAATTCGTTCATCTTATCCATCTCCTTCCTTATTTCCATTCGGTCTGCATTCATATTGGTTAGTTCCTCTAACCGAGAGCGTGACTTCCCTAATTCACGTGTGACGTTGCCAAATGTTTTATTGCTCCAGGTGTGAAGATCCGCCATAACAGGCAAGGGCCTCCCTCACATCTCCTGTGTTCCTCTTCAGACTTTTACTTGACCACGTATTGGCAATTATAGCGTCGAGCGCCGGCTACCTCTCCAACATCAGTTCATACCGGCGGCTGCTACGAGGTCGGGTGTCTTGCTCCAGCGAGAACTTGAGAAGGAGGGGGCTGTGATCAGATGCCGACGAGATCAAGTGTGTTACCGATGCTTGCATGAACATATCTCTCCAGTCATTGGACGCCACCGCTCTGTCCAGCCTCACTTGGACGTTAGCCCGCCCACTCCGCCTATTATCGTATGTAAAAGGATGACCTGAAAAGCCAAGATCAGTGAGTCCACATGCTTCCAGAGAATCCCTAAAATTTAACATTTGGCCAAGGGGTCTCCGAGTCTCCGATTGATGCTCAAAATCCCACATAGCCTCATTGAAGTCGCCAATGATAATCCATGGCAGTGAGCTTTGAGCATGTAATCTTCTAAGCTTATCCCACATCAAGTGCCTATTCTCCACTCTCGGTTCGCCATATACAAAAGTGGCTCTCCAAAGCGGCTTGTCTGGTGACACACAAAGGTACACATCAATCAATCTTTCATTAGCTTCTTGCACATCAACATACATAGAGTCATGCCAAAATAGTGCCAAGCCACCACTACGACCATTACTACTAACGCCTTCAAAACCAGAAAGACCTAGCCTACTACACAAACGATACATCTTTTCCTTATTCTACCTAGTCTCACAGAGAAAAACAAGACTCGAGGAATGCATCCTAACCAGGGACGCCAGTTCACGAACTGTCGAGAGGTTCCCCGCCCCCCGACAGTTCCAACTTATCCAATTCATTTCTCCTGATGGGGCGGCACATCCGACCCCGTCAGTTTACCGGCGCACCCATGGCCGGTCGCCTCCAAACCCTCCATGCCATCCGAGTCCACCGTCTCATCCTCTTGGTTCTGATCATCTACATTATCTAGCAGCTTTCCTCTCTTCTGTTTGTTGCCTCCAACCTCCTTGGCATGCAACACCATTGCGCCCTGATCTGGACTCATCTCGTCATACGTATGCACACAAGAAAGTCTCTTCCCTAAGACCGAATCAGCCTCCTGCATGTTATGGTCAGACTCGGCGGAGGAACAGATCATATTCGAGCTCCCAAGATTACTGTTGTGACTTGCTGCACTCCTGTGTGGTTCGATTGATATCGGTGGCGCGGCAGCTACCACCTAGGAATACAAATTACGGAGGTTGAGAACAGTGCACGGGTAGTTCGGGCCCTGCTGGCCTCGACCTTTTGCCCATCTAGGTGCACACGCATGGCCATGACGCGCTCGAGAGTTCTGCGTCCGCACTTGGTCCAACATCGCTTCTCCGCTCTCCAAATCCATCCCGAGCATCAACACGTCTTGGGATTTCCCTTGACTGCTGCTGCTGTTGGCTCCTCTTTCCTTTGCGTCTATCTCTTGGCTGTCCAAGCACCTCGGAAGGGGCGTTACTTGCAAAAATTCAGACCACGCCTTCTTGTTGGCTGAGCTCCGTGAGCTACAAAAGCTGATCTATTTTCATACTTCCGATGACGGGAACACCGCAGCCCCTCATCATATGCTCTGGTTGGGACTCCCAATCTCTTTTTTTCACACTGGTTATCATCGTGTCCTATGAATCCGCACCAAAAACAGTAATGTGGAACTCTCTCATACCGAAGTGGGTAAACAACCTGTCTCGTTGGATCCTTGCCTATGGTGATATTTGTTTGGAGTCGATGGCCAGCGGCAAGTCAACCCGAATACACAGGAACTCACGAACCCTACTTCCATCCACCTCCACATCAACTTCCATGATAGTCCCCAGCAAGCCACCGAGGAAATTACCTTAAGTAATTGTCTGTTTGTCCCAGGGAACATTGTAAACTCGGACCCAAACCGGGACAGAGTTCAGTTCTGCCTCTGAAGGTTGTGCACCCCCCTTGAATGGGCCGACGATGAGCGCATTCCCCTTGTAGATCCATGGTCCTCCACGAGCCACAAAATTGTAGTCTCCCTCAGAGAAGAAACTCACAACATACCAATTGTTCTTGATCCTTGCAATATCCAGACCTGTTCGCACCTTACAGACCTCGCTGAAGTGCTCCATCATGTCATCGACGTTTGGCCGCCATAGATTGACATATCGCCCCAGTAGCCTCCAGCGCGGCAGCGCCGCTACTGGCTCCACCACTGGTTCCTCCTCCACCACGACATCATCATCCAGACCCACCTCGCCATCAACTCTGACGTCCAGTCCATCCAAACCCACGCTATCCCTCTCATCCCAATTGCTAGTGTTGTCGATCTCCTCCACCACCGTGATCTGACCCCTGTTAACCAACGCGGACACGATCACGTCGTTACCAAGCGACTTCGGGTGGGTAGGGGCCTCATCGGCCCCCCTTTTTCACCCCCATCACCGGCAGACGACATCAACGAAGACCGAGTGTAGACTGCAGGGGGATCCAAAGAAACAAAGAGTGGGTTGTCAAAAGAAGCGATCTGGTCAGGGAGATTGCGGCTGACGGAAGGGCCTAAAAGAGACCCGCCCTCGTCAGTTTCCTTGCCTCATGGCACTTGGCATGAAGTCCTCCTTCCTTCCGAGACGAAACATAGACGACTTAGACTCCCTCCGGGATCTGGAGGAAGAAACTCCACATAGACTCATGGTGGGATACGGCTAGACTAGGACGAGAGCAGGAGAGTCGCCCATGACGGCGGAAACCCTAACCCTAGTCTTGGCAAATGTCTTGCTGGGGTGAACTGATGGGGTTCTGATTCTACCGGCCACCTGTGGAGGCATACGTACGTGGCACATCACGTGGTTGTGGGAGGCCAGACGGATTGGCTCGCCGATGAAGAACATTGTAGAAACGAGGCTATGAGCCTTGAATAGATCCATGTTCTTTATTATCTTGCAAACCTATCCTATCACACTTACAAAGTACTTCTAATTTCATACTTGTTTTAGGTAAAGCGAACGTCAAGTGTGTATAGAGTTGTATCGGTGGTCGATAGAACTTGAGGGAATATTTGTTCTACTTTTAGCTCCTCGTTGGGTTTGACACTCTTACTTATCAAAAGAGGCTACAATTGATCCCCTATACTTGTTGGTTATCAAAGGCGTTGTGGCAAGGTGGTAGTGGTAGACGAGGACGTCATGTCCCATGCACAACTGGGCGACGGCAACCTTCTAATCGTGCCCGACACGACCCATGGTGTACTCGAGGTCGAAGCCGACCACTCGGTACCTGTCCTCGGCAAGGAACTGCTCCATAGTTTGGATGGAGCTCTCCACCGAGACCAGATCATTCGTGTACACCACCGAGAGGGCCTTCCCCCTCACGTGGGTGTCCACTACGTGATGCGTGGTGAACTGCCCGCCGTTGTCGTCGTCGGCCGCTGGGAGCGCCATTGGAGCCACAGGGAGCGCCATTGGAACCGCTGGATGTTCTCTCTGTATGTGTCGTCGTGGGTGTGCTTATTGTGTCATGTGACGCGAGAGATATAAGGTAAATGGCCGTAGGAATAAATGGGGGTCGGGCGGCCTGGATTCTCTGCGCGTCCGCATGGCAGTTTTGGCAGCGGGTAACTGCATCGTCGCGCCGCGCCTGGCGCAACCGCATGCACACGAACATGCGTGATCGTGCGCCGGCCCCAAACACTGGCTGCACGCATGGAGGGACGAGTGCAGAGCATCCGGAGGGACGCGAGAGTAGAGCGCGGGCGGTGGGACGCGAGCAGAGCGCGCCGCGGCCACCTGAACCGCAAGCAACCACACATATAGAGCAGTTGAACACGCAGGAAATGGTCGCCTACAAGCCGGCCAACAGTTGCATCGCTGCGTAGAGAGCGGCCATGTGCTACCACCTCCGTCTAGTCTATTGTCCCCCTTATATTCTGCGCCATACTTTGCCCTCAAATTTAGTCCACAAAATGTTAATGAATGTTATAAAAAATATATAATTGGAAACTATGTTCAAATACGAATCCAACTATATAATCTTTGGCGACATCCATTCATAGTTTATTAGTTAAATCATACTTATAAACCAGGACGGGGGTATAGTAGGTAATTAAATCGCAAACGTTTTTTTATTAACCGTGTGTGTATGTGGCCTTTCGTCCTCCTCTCGCACGTCTTGTCACCCCGCTGCCGCAGACGGCTTACAGCGCAAGCTTGCGCAGCGCGCGGGGGCGTTCTTTTGGCCAAACGGTGGCGCCAATAAATCGTCGGTGAGCCCGTTCCCACGCAACCTCGCAGGTTCCCGCGCAAGCTTCCTGCCGACTCGGTGAAATCCCCCAAAATCCCAATGCTTATCGGCCTACTATAAAAACCCTCACGGCCGGCGAGTCCTGCGTCGCATTTCCCTTCCCTCCCTGTAGCATATCTTGTCTGCTTCTCCCACAATCGCCAAAGGCACCTGTCCGTCGTCGTCGCTCAGCCACTCTTCCATCATCAGAGGGTAGCTCCAGCTGGGAGGTTACACCGCGGCGGCGGTGCAGTCCCCGACATAGTGTAGTGCGTGTGGCGTACCTGTTGGGTGTGCGCGGAACACGCACCACACGCTCCACTGTCGGTGCCCGTCGGCAGGTGTTGCCGGCCGCCGCTGCCGCCACACCACCGTCGAAAGCCAGGGCCATCACCCGCTCTGCCGCCGCGGCCCGAAGGTGGATGGTGGCCGTCGTGGCCGCCACCCCACTGCCGACCACCGTGGCCATCACCTGCTCCGCCACCGCGGCCCGAAGGTGGGAGGTGGTGGTCGTGGCCGCCACCCCATCATCGGCCGCTGTGGCCGCCAGCCCACCGTTGACCGTCGGGTCATCACCCGCTCCTCCACCGCCGCCCGAAGGCGGGAGGCGGAGGTGGATGCCCGCACGTGCGTCATCGACCTTGCGCGCTACACCGAGTTCCTGCAGGAGGAGGAGGAGCACCTCGTTGAGCACGCAAAGAGCCTTACCGCCGCCGTGGCCGTGACACATGCCGCCTCAGAGGCGAGGAATCAGGAGTCTACGAGGAGAACGACCGCTTTGAGAGGGGTCGTCTCGAGCGGCAGAGGGCGTTCGAGGTGAGCGTCGCTGAAGCTGCAACAGCGGCAGGCACCGTATTGCGGTTGCCCAGCTCGTCGGTAGGTTCCTCCTCCGCTGCCTCTTACTGAGTATGCTCGGCAGAGGAGATGCAGCCGGAAGTAGTACAAATACCCTCCGCAGTAGTAGTAGTATTTAGGGGCTATTTTGTTTAGTTCATCTGACTATGGATGTGGTGGAATCAGATAACGATTTAAAATTAGCTAGTATATATAGTTGAACTAGCTATTTTAGTACGTGGTTGGTAACAATTGGGGAAAACTTTGGTTGGTTCGGCTGTCAAGTTGAACTGTTTGTATAAATTAAGAACGACTGCTTAATTTATGAATGAAATCTATGCTTAATTATTAAATTTTAGTTGCAAAAATTAGATACTTCTAGTGATTTTTAGCTTCATATTTTGACAAATCGCAGTGTTACAAGGTTGACAAATGGCAATGTTACTAGATCAACAGTGGCGACGGTATCGTCGACGGTGGCGTCCCATACCGCCGAGGAGGGCGCGCGCACGGAGAGGAAGGCGGGCGGCCGTGGAAGTAAAAGGGCTCGCTTCCCAGTGAGCCTGCGCAGCGTACAGCTCGCACGCTTCCTGGTGGTCCCACGCATTCGAGGACAACTTGCACGCCTCTCGGTCAGCCTACGCACCGGACTACGCTTGCACGCCTCCCATTCAGTCAAGGTCAAGCAGTTGTCCGCACGGCACCTCCTACATCCATTAAAACCAAGACACGTGACGTGACGTGAATGGTTAACAGAACGCACACGGTTTGAATTATACAAACGTTTGAGATATTAAAGTGGCAGCTATTTTTTCAAAATACCTTAGTTGGCAGTCATTATTTGAGTGCGCCTTCTCTCAAAATGGACACGAAAAATACCACAGCATGTCGGGTGCCATTCCATGATAGCATGCCAAGTTTCATGAATTTCAGATGAGTTTTGGATTTACTAGAATTTAAAATTAAAGTATCTCAACGTTTTGCGAGCAATCAATGGTGCCCTGGTGTTTGAAAATTCCCATTTCTTGCATGTGACCTAAGCATGCACCCAAGGACATCGATTTGATTTTTCAACCAATTTATATGCAATGGAGCATGTGCACGTAGTTCAAATTTGAATTATGCACATAAATGCATTAAAAACTCAGCTAATGCATAAAAATGTCCAAACGAACCCCGAAAAATCACAAAAATTGACACAACACTCCTGTTGTTCTATGTTGACACGAGAAAAGTTTTGAAAGCAATATGAGGCAATGGATATCGCTTCGTCCCCAAAGGTGGGACGTTCCCTACCGAAACCATCACGCTTGTTGTGAGAAGCTCTGGTTTGTGAGAAGCATATACCCAAACCTGCCCCAAATGGGGCAAAAAATTTATCACGACATGTTGATGCTGCTCCATGATAGCATGCCAAGTTTCACGAATTCCAGACGAGTTTTGGATTTACTAGAATTTAAAAAACCAGGTATCTCAATGTTGTGCCGGCAATCAACGGTGCCCTCGTGATTGAAATTCATTACCATTTCTTGCATGGGACCTAAGCATGCACCAAAGGAAACAAATTTGATTTTTCAACCAATTTATATGCACTGGAGCATGTGCATGTAGTTCAAATTTGAATTATGCACATAAATGCATTGAAAACTCAGTTTGCATAAAAATGTCCAAACGAACCCCGAAAAATCACAAAAACTGACACAACACTCCTATTGTTCTATGTTGACACGAGAAATTTTTTGAAAGCAATAAGAGATAATGGATATCGTTTCGTCCCCAAAGGTGGGACGTTCCCTACCGAAACCATCATGCTTGTGTTGAGAAGCTCTGGTTTGTGAGAAGCATATACCCAAACCAGCCCCAAATGGTACATCAAATTTACCATAGTATGTTGATGCCGCTCCACGATAGCATACCAAGTTTCATGAATTTCAGACAAGTTTTGGATTTACTAGAACTTAAAAATAAAGTATGTCAAAGTTTTGACGGCAATCAACGTGCCCTGGTGTTTAAAATCCATTCCCACATTTCTTGCATGGGACCTAAGCATGCACCCAAGGACACAAATTTGATTTTTCTACCAATTTATATGCACTGGGGCATGTGCACGTAGTTCAAATTTAAATTATGCACATAAATGCATTGAAAACTCAGTTAATGCATAAAAATGTCCAAACGAACCCCAAAAACTCACAAAAATTGACACAACACTCCCGTTGTTCTATGCTGACACGAGAAAAATTTTGAAAGCAATAAGAGGAAATGGATATCACTTCGTCCCCAATGGTGGGACGTTCCCTACCGAAACCATCATGCTTATTGTGAGAAGCTCTGGTTTGTGAGAAGCATATACCCAAACCTGCCCCAAATGGGACAAAACATTTACCACGTCATGTTGATGCCGCTCCATGATAGCATGCCAAGTTTCATGAATTTTAGACGAGTTGTGGACTTACTAGAATTTAAAAAACCAGGTATCTCAATGTTGTGCCAGCAATCAACGGTGCCCTGGTGATGGAAATTCATTACCATTTCTTGCATGGGACCTAAGCATGCACCCAAGGAAACAGATTTGATTTTTGAACCAATTTATTTGCACTGGAGCATGTGCATGTAGTTCAAATTTGAATTCTGCACATTATACTCAGTTAATGCATAAAAATGTCCAAACGAACCCCGAAAATCACAAAAATTGACACAACACTCCTGTTGTTCTATGTTGACATGAGAAATTTTTTTAAAGCAATAAGAGGCAATGGATATCGTTTCGTCCCTAAAGGTGGGACGTTCCCTACCGAAACCATCATGCTTGCTGTGAGAAGCTCTGGTTTGTGGGAAGAATATACCCAAACCTGCCCCAAATGGGACAAAATATTTACCACGACATGTTGATGCCGCTCCATGATAGCATGCGAAGTTTCATGAATTTCAGACGAGTTTTGGATTTACTAGAATTTAAAAAACCAGGTATATCAATGTTGTGTCCGCAATCAACGGTGCCCCAGTGATTGAAATTCATTACCATTTCTTGCATGGGACCTAAGCATGCACCTAAGGAAACAAATTTAATTTTTCAACCAATTTATATGCACTCGAGCATGTGCATGTAGTTCAAATTTGAATTTTTCACATAAATGCATTGAAAACTCAGTTAATGCATAAAAATGTCCAAGTGAACCCCAAAAATCACAAAATATGACACAACATTCCTGTTGTTCTATGTTGACACGAGAAATTTTTTGAAAGCAATATCAGGCAATGGATATAGTTTCGTCCCCAAAGGTGGGACGTTCCGTAGCGAAACCATCATGATTGTTGTGAGAAGCTCCGGTTTGTGAGAAGCATATACCCAAACCTGCCCCAAACAGGACAAACAATTTACCACGACATGTTGATGCCGCTCCATGATAGCATGCCAAGTTTCATGAATTTCAGACGAGTTTTGGATTTACTAGAATTTAAAAACCAGGTATATCAATGTTTTGCCGGCAAGGAACGGTGCCCTGGTGTTTGAAATTCATTCCCATTTCTTGCATGGGACATAAGCATGCACCCAAGGAAACATATTTGATTTTTCAACCAATTTATATGCACTGGAGCATGTGCATGTAGTTCAAATTTGAATTATGCACATAAATGCATTGAAAACTCAGTTAATGCATAAAAATGTTCAAACAAACCCCGAAAAATCACAAAAATTGACACAACACTCCTGTTGTTCTATGTTAACATGAGAAATTTTTTGAAAGCAATAAGAGGCAGCGGATATCATTTCGTCCCCAAAGGTGGGACGTTCCCTACCGAAACCATCATGCTTGTTGTGAGAAGCTCTGGTTTGTGAGAAGCATATACCCAAACCTACCCCAAAAGGGACAAAACATTTACCACGGCATGTTATGCCGCTCCATGATAGCATGCCAAGTTTCATGAATTTCAGACGAGTTTTGGATTTACTAGAATTTAAAACAGGTATCTCAATGTTACAGGCAATCAACAGTGCCCTGGTGATTGAAATTCATTACCATTTCTTGCATGGGACCTAAGCATGCACCCAAGGAAACAGATTTGATTTTTCAACCTATTTATATGCACTGGAGCATGTGCATGTAGTTCAAATTTGAATTATGCACATAAACGCATTGAAAACTCAGTTAATGCATAAAAATGTCCAAACGAACCCCAAAAAATCACAAAAATTGACACAACACTCCGATTGTTCTATGTTGACACGACAACATTTTTGAAAGCAATATGAGACAATCGATATCGTTTCGTCCCCAAAGGTGGGACATTCCCTACCGAAACCATCATGATTGTTGTGAGAAGCTCTGGTTTATGAGAAGCATATACCCAAACCTGCCCCAAATGAGACAAAAAATTTACCACGGCATGTTGATGCCGCACCATGATAGCATGCCAAGTTTCATGAATTTCACACGAGTTTGGGATTTACTAGAATTTAAAAACCAGGTATCTCAATATTTTGCCGGCAATCAACGGTGCCCTGGTGTTTGAAATTCATTCCCATTTCTTGCATGGGACCTAAGCATGCACCCAAGGAAACATATTTGATTTTCAACCAATTTATATGCACTGGAGCATGTGCATGTTGTTCAAATTTGAATTACGCACATAAATGTATTGAAAACTCAGTTCATGCATAAAAATGTCCAAACGAACCCCGAAAAATCACAAAAATTGACACAACACTCCTGTTGTTCTGTGTTGACACGAGAAATTTTTTGAAAGCAATAAGAGGCAATGGATATCGTTTCGTCCCCAAAGGTGGGACGTTCCCTACCGAAACCATCATGCTTGTTGTGAGAAGCTCTGGTTTGTGAGAAGCATATACAGAAACCTGCCCCAAATGGGATAAAAAATTTACCACGACATGTTGATGCTGCTCCATGATAGCATGCCAAGTTTCATGAATTTCAGACGAGTTTTGGATTTACAAGAATTTAAAAACCAGGTATCTCAATGTTTGCGGCCGAGTGACGGTGGCAAAGTGTTTGATACTCATTCCCATTTCTTGCATGGGACCTAAGCAGGCAACCAAGGACACATATTTGAATTTTTAACTAATTTATATGCATTACAACATATGCATGTAGTTCAAATTTGAATTATGCACATGAATTCATAGAAAACTCAGTTAATGTATAAAAATGTCCAAGCGAACCTCGAAAATCCCAAAAATTGACACAACACTCCTGTTGTTCTATGTTGACACTAGGAAAAAAATTGAAATCGAGAAGAGGCAACAGATATCATTTCATCCAGAAAGGTGAAACGTTTCCTACCGAAAGCATCACACTTGTTGTGAGAAATTCTAGTTTATGAGAAGCTTATACCCAAACCTGCCCCAAATGGGACAAAAAATTTACCACAACATGTTGATATCGCTCCATGATAGCATGCCAAGTTTCATGAATTTTGACGAATTTTGGATTTACTAGAATTACAAAAGCAAGTACGTCGATGTTTGCCGGAGAGCCACGATGCCGTGGTGTTCGAATTTCATCCCCATTTTTGCATGGGACATAAGCATAAACCCATGGACACATATATGATTTAACCACCCATGTTGGTGCACTGGAGCATGTGCATGTAGTTTAATTTTGAATTGTGCACCTAAACTGGCAAGAAAACCAATTTAATGTATAAAATGTTCAAACGAACCCTGAATAATTCCAATTCTTTTACGACACACATATAGTTGCTTGTTCACTGCAGATAAAAGGTATAGCAATTCAAACATCGTCCATTGCCGCTGTGACCGATTTATGTAATTCAAATCAAGATGAAAAATCAAGTAGATCGCACACAGTTTATTATCACCAACCATGTGAGATGCAGCACAAAATATCCTGGAGCACCGTTGGTGTATAGTATGCCTATGGCTTACGTGAGAAGGTGCGTCAGCTACAGTCCACAGCCGGCGTCTCAAGCACACTAGCTCGCCCCCCAAATATCATTTCACTGTTCAATCGTCGCTAGTGAAAGATGTGCATGTGGACCCGCGTCGTGAGGGCAACTTCCGTGGCCCACTCCGGCAAGAGCGCGGCCGTAGCCGCCATGTGCGTGGTAACAAGGTGCATGAACGCGGCCGCAATCTGTGACCGGGTGGCCAAGGCAGCCCAATTGGCCGCTGTTGCTTCTCAGGTGGCGGCAGCAACATCTGCCTCGGGGATAGCAACTGGCGAGAGCGGCACAGCAGCTGTCTGTTTCGCAGCGGCGGCCTTAGCCCTGATGGAGGCCGCCCATGACCATGTCGAGGCCGCCCATGCCCAGCTCGTGGTGGTCACCACACAAATCGAACGAAGCTTCTGCGACAACGGTCAGCAATTCACGGCCGAAGAGTTGGCAATTGTCGAGAGCGTTCGAGCACCCGTCCGTTCCTCCGCCACATACCTTGCAACGATGGAGCCCGTCCAAGACCAGATCGCGGCCGCTCACGTCCAGCTCGTGGCGGCCTTCTCCAAAGATATGGCAGACGCGGATAGCGAGATGCTTGCCAAGTATGGTGCGATGGATGCCATGGAGCCCCTTCCCCAGGAGACCGTCGGGCGCGAGTTAGACATGGATGCGGCAGCGGAGATCGAAGAGCACCAACCGTAGTAGTAATCTTTGTTTTGTTTAATTATGAGATCGCCGTTCTTTAATTTGTTAGAGTAATGTTTAGGTCAGCTAGCTTTGTTTAATTGCTGAACTTGCTCGGTTAAGAAGTGTGGGTGTGTTGTAGTCTCCTTTGTGTACCATAATTATGAAATGACGTGGATGACCATTGTAACCATCGAAATTCAAAGCAAAAATTTTTATGTTCAAACTCATCACACACGGGTTAAGCTATCTGAATCGTTTGTGATGTTCACATATCGTACACAATTCTGAATAAGGGACCGTGTCTGATGACACTTTGGGCGCTAGTTTTTTCGCTGAACCGATTCCAAATTTTCGGCTTCCGCGGAAATATCTACCTCCCCGCTCCCTCCCCCTTACCAAAAGCCACATTTCCCCTATTTCCGCCTTCCTTTCCAAGTTGAAGCCTTCACTCCTTGCTTGCAGCACCGCCTCCTCACCGATGACCCTCCTTCACCCTGCTCGGCTTCATTTATCCAGGCAGGTAATCCACACCCGACCCCCATCCTCCTCCTCCTTCCAGATCCCACATGCCCCGACCGCCTGTGCGAGCGCGACACCTTCCACCCAAATCACTGACTCCACCACCAAATAAGCGCCGCCCTAAGCCATCGTGCACACAGCTTAGCCAGGATCTTAATGAGCATTTGGCAGCGGAGAAGCAAATCGCTGCCGCAGGCGCGGATGAGGTCGTGATGGCTGCCATTCATGCTGACCCCCAGAGCTTGGAGGAGCACCTTGCCATTTTCTAGCTACGCCGGTTAAGCATGCTCGGTTTACCCGTTGCGTGTGCTGCTCCTGCCTTTCCTTCACAAATTCTAGTGAATTGTGCTATCTAATTTTACCATGCAATCTGTTGCTCTAGTGTATATGTTCTATATGTCGTGCAGTGTGGTGCTCACTTATTGACTATTTTGTTAATTAGTTGTCGTCTTCAGTTAACTGTTTGGTTCAATTCTGCAAATGTGATGTTCAATTCTTCAGGCTACAATTTTGTATTGTCTTCCACGTGAGAAATAAATCGAATTTATCTTTACAAAATACATGAGAAACGAATACAATTGCTATATTTCAAGGTTGTCAAGCATGCTTGGTTTGGTTATACATTGTGCAATGTGGTGCTCAGTTAACGTTTGGTTCATTTGTGTTGTGGTGTTTAGTTAACTGTTTCCTTTAATTCTGCAATGCGATGTTCAATAGTTGTGGGTGCATTCTGTTATTGTATGCCATGTGAGGAATCAATTGAATTTGGCTGTAGTAAATACATGAGAAACAAATACAATTGCTATATTTCCAACTTGTTAAGCATGCTTGGTTTGGTTAACTGTCTGATCTTCTATTAGGAGTATGTTATATTGTACAATGTGGTGCTCAGTTAATGTTTGGTTTATTTGTTGTGGTGTTTAGTTAACTGCTTGGTTCAATTCTGCAATGCGATGTCCAATTGTCGTGGGTAGAATTTTGTATTGTTGTGCATGTGAGGATTAAGTCGAATTTGGCTGCACTTAATACATGAGAAACATATACAAGTTCTATATTTCCTAGTTCTTAATCATGCTTGGTTTGGATAAATGGGTTTTCCATGTGGCTTGAATTAATTTGATGAATCTGCAATGTGCTTATTTTTCATCAACATATTTTACTGATAGCATGTGATCCCTTACTTAACCTGATGAGTAACTACATTATATGTGTTGCAGGGAAACAATGGGAAGCAATCGAGGTTTACAATCGAGGTTAGCACGTGCATGGTCCATTGTCTAATAGCACATTATTGTCCAATTGCAGGAACCATTCTAATATTTAGGTTTTTAACAATTTGGTCTTGCACATGTAGGTCCTACTGTCAGAGGTTTTGACCCACTATTTGAGCCTTTTTGCATATGGGGAAATGAGTTGTCCATGAATGTCAATCAAATCAAGAAACTCGGAAAGATTGTTAGGATAAAGAAATTAGCGACAAAAAACAACAAGATCTTTATGCGCACAATGAAGAAGACATCAGTTCACTACAAGATGGTACTAACTATTATACCTTGCCTTTTTATTCCTTTGCCCCATTTCCAATATAGAGAAGATATTTATGCACATCATTGTTCTCGTGCCTTTCCAAAGCAGTTCATCGATGATTACCTCTCAAACCACCTCTATGGTCAGGAGGCGAGGAAGGTTTTCATACAACACCCACGGTTCAATATTGAAGTGTTCTGAAGAGGACGAAGGATCTAACAGTTAATCATCCATGTGCACCGCCTAAAGTTGCAAAGACCTTCAACATGAATGAAGGCTCAATATTCGCCTTCCACTTCAGCAGTTTTCCAGATGAGATGCATATGTCTATATATTGTCTATGATGCTAATTTTGAAAGGTTCTACATGTTGCATGTGAAACTTGGTGCTGGTGCAGTTGTGTAATGGGGTAGCTGAGGGCTGAAGCTATATCATGTTGTACTCGGATGTATTTCAATTATGAAATTCTGCTTCCTTAATATGGAAATGAAATATATTATGGGCTTAATATGAATGTCAATTAGATTAATAAATGTATTATTAATAATAGTGCAATTAGTCTGCTAATGGCGAATTAGCCTGCTAATTGGGTTTTGCTATTGCAAACGGTTATTGAAAAAATACCATGGGCGATGACCTCAGGGAACGCACACAGTTTCTAGGAATAAAACGTGTTGGATCAATGAACAATCACACACGACTTTCTCTTGAAAACTGTTTGTGTTAGGCCACCTTGCGCAAACGTTTACCACATAAAAACTGTGTGTGATGGACAGCCTTTGCCACACAGTTTCTTCTATGGACCGTGTGTGATATATTCAATAACGCAAATGATTTAACGGGAAAAATTGTGTGTGATGTACCTGTGAACGGAAACATTTTCCTTGGAGCGATTTTGTGGCATGTACCTACGAACGGAAACGTTTAGCAAGGACTGACTATGTGGGATGTACTTGCGACCGGAAACAATTTCGCTAGTATAATTGTATTTTTTAGCTCTACGGTGTGTATTTCCGTATTTGAGCGCTCGCCTGTCGCACACGACCTCATTTTGCAGAGCGTGTGTGCCAAGAGGGCATATCCCCGACGGTTTCTGGGTTGTGTGGGAAGGAACCCCCTATCGCTCAGACTCACTAGGCGACGGTTCCAAATGCCGTCGCGGAAAGGGGTTAAAAACTGTTTGTATAGCACCAACGCGTACTAGTGTATAGTTTCTTCCTTAGCTAGTACCAATTCTTTAATTTCTTCTTTAATAGGTGGGTGATATTTAAACCACTTCTCTTTAGGGAGATCAATGAGTAGCAAATGATTCACAAAAGGAGACTGGATCAACATTGTAAAGTATAGTTTCTTCTTTAACTGGTACCGGTTCTTTGGTTTCTTCTTCAATAGGTGGGTTATATTTAAACCACTTCTCTTTAGGGAGATCAACATGAGTAGCAAATGATTCACAGAAGGAAGCTACTATCTCAGAGTCAAGTCCATATTTAGTGCTAAACTTTTGAAAAGCATCTGTATTCATAAAAGATTAACACAATCATACTTAAGCTTAATACCTGACTCTTTACCTTCATCGAGTTCCCAATCTTCAGAGTTGCGTTTAATTCTTTACAAAAGATCCCACCGGAATTCAATAGTGTTCTTCATGAAGGAACCAGTACAAGAAGTATCGAGCTTGGATTGATCATCACAAGAAAGCCGAGCATAAAAATTCTGAATAATAATTTCTCTTGAGAGCTCATGATTAGGGCATGAATATAACATTGACTTAAGCCTCCCCCAAGGTAGAGCGATACTTTCTCCTTCACGAGGCCAAAAATTATATATGTAATTCCGATCACGATGAACTAGATGCATAGGATATTTTTTGGTGAAACTCCAATTTCAATCGATTCCAGTTCCAAGCTCCAATATCATCGCATAGCCTATACCATGCCAATGCTTTCCCCTTAAATGATAAAGGTAAAACCTTTTTCATAAATTCATCCCCGGTAAACCTACAAGCTTAAACAATCCACAAATTTGTTCCACATATATCAAGTGCATATCAGGATGTTCGGTTCCCTCTCCTACATAAGGATTAGCTAGCAGTTGTTCTATCATACCCGAAGGAATTTCATATTCAATATTTTCAGTAGGTGCGATGGGTTGAGGGGTAGCTAATTGTGGTTCCGGTCGAGGTGAGGATACCCTAACAAACCCTCAAAGGATTGTTCTCCTTAGTAACAAGTGACAATAAATTTCAGTACACTATAGGAATGTTTCCTTACCAAATTCCACTTACCAAAGGTGCTTCACTCCCCGGCAACGGCGCCAGAAAATAGCCTTGATGACCCACAAGTATAGGGGATCAATTATAGCTCTTTTCGATATGTAAGAGGGTCGAACCCAACGAGGAGCAGAAGGAAATGACAAGTGGTTTTCAGCAAGGTAATGTCTGCAAGTGCTGAAACTATAAGTAACAGAGTAGTTTGATAGCAAGATATTTTTGTAACGAGCAAGTAATTATAGTAGTAACAAAAGTTCAGCAAGGTATCCCAATCCTTTTGAAGCAAAGGACATGCCAAAATGGTCTCTTATAGTAAGAAAAGCGTTCTTGAGGGCACACGGGAATTTCATCTAGTCACTTTCATCATGTTGGTTCGATCTGTGTTCGCTACTTTGATAATTTGTTTTGTGGGTGGACCGGTGCTTAGGTGCTGTTCTTACTTGAACAAACCTCCTACTTATGGTTAACCCTCCCGCAAGCATCCGCAACTACGGTAAAAGTATTAAGAATAAATTGTAACCATAGCATTAAACTTTTGGATCCAATCGGTACCTTGCGGAATAGCGCATAAACTGGGGTTTAAGCTTCTGTCACTCTCGCAACACATCATCTAATTACTAATCCACAATGGTGAAGTGTCATGTAGTCGACGTTCACATGACACCACTAAGGGAATCACAACATATGTATTATCAAAATATCAAACACACATCAAGTTCACATGATTACTTGCAACATGATTTCTCCCGTGACCTCAAGAACAAAAGTAACTACTCACAAATTATAATCATGCTCAAGATCAGAGGGGTATTAAATAGCATAATGGATCTGAACATATAATCTTCCACCAAATAAACCATATAATAATCAACTACAAGATGTAATCAACACTACTAGTCACCCACAAGCACCAATGTATAGTTCCGGTAAGAAGATTGAACACAAGAGATGAACTAGGGTTTGAGATGAGATGGTGCTGTTGAAGATGTTGATGGAGATTGCCCTCCCCAAGATGGGTGAGTTGTTGGTAATGATGATGATGATGATTTCCCCCTCCGGGAGGGAAGTTCCCCCGGCGGAATCGCTCCACCAGAGGGCAAAAGTGCTCCTGCCCAAGTTTTGCCTCGAGACAGCGTCGCTCCATCCCGAAAGTCCTCTCCCTATTTTTTCTAGGTCAAAATGACTTATATACCAGAAGATGGGCACTGGAGGTGGGCCTGGGTGAGCAGAACCCACCAGGGCGCGCCCAGGTGGGTTGTGCCCACCTGGTGGGCCCCCTCTAGTACTTATTTTCTCCAACATTCTTCAAATATTCCATGAAAATTATCCGTGAAGTTTCAGCTTGTTTGGAGTTGTGCAGAATAGGTAGCCTAACGTAGCTTTTACACGTCCAGATTTCCAGCTGCCGGAATTCTCCCTCTTTGTGTGTACCTTGTATATTATGAGAGAAAAGGCAATAGAATTACTTCAAAAAGCATTATTATGCATAAAAACATCATAAATAACAATAAGAAAACATGATGCAAAATGGACGTATCACTCCTCTCAAGATGTTTAGCATTAATGTTATAAACTTTCAATTCAAGATTTCATGAATAAACCACCAAAATAGAGGTAAATCCAAAACATATTCTTATAACAACTTGAAAAACCATTGTTTAAAACTTATAAGAATATCCGTCACATAACCTAAAACATATTGGTTTACACAACTTAAGAATGAAATAACTATTATTTGGTCCTAAGATAAATCTTGAAGACAAACTAAAGACACGACTTCAGCGAAGCGATCTCATCACGATTCCAGATTTGTATCATGAGTTCATTTCTTATCCACTAGCGAACTTTATGTAGTCCCTGCATCAGTTTGCAAGCAAGGGCAACCGATTAGTATCAAATACTCATGACATAAAATAAATTAACAAGTAGAATAACATTAACTTTGTATATCTTTTATACCTTTACCAGAAGAACCGTTCTTCATATCCGCCAAGTACTTCTTGCAGTCACGTTTCTAGTGTTCCTTCTGTGTGCAATGGAAACATTTAGTCTCCTTAGTGGCTCCTCCCCTATTCTTGTGAGAGACGGTCTTACCGGCACCAGTAGACTCCTTCTTGGACTTGCCCTTTGATGTCTACTACACAACTTGTTCTTGTAGACTCGTGTTGGGCCTCCAAGCGCAGAGTTTTGTAGGACAGTAGCAAATTTACCTCAAGTGGATGACCTAAGGTTTATCAATCCGTGGGAGGTGTACGATGATGATGGTCTCTCTCAAATAACCCTGCAACCAAATAACAAACTATCTCTTGTGTCCCCAACACACCAAGTACAATGGTAATTTGTATAGGTGCACTAGTTCGGCGAAGAGATGGTGATACAAGTGTAGTAATGATAGTAGATATTGATTTTTGTAATAGGAACAATAAAAAACAGCAAGGTAGCAAGTAACAAAAGTGAGCACAAATGGTATTTTAATGCTTGAATATGAGGCCTAGGGTCCGTACTTTCGCTAGTGCAATCTCTCAACAATGCTAATATAATTGGATCACATACCATCCCTCAACCTGCGATGAAGAATCACACCAAAGTTCCTATCTAACGGAGAACATAAGACGAAATTGTTTGCAGGGTACGAAACCACCTCAAAGTTATTCTTTCCGATCAATCTTTCCAAGAGTTCGTACTAAAATAACACGAAGTTATCCTTTCCTATCGATCTATCCAAGATTTCATACTAAAATAACACCATATGATACACATCAACAAACTCTAATGTCGCCTAGATACTAAAATGTCACCACGAGTATCTGTGAGTTGATTATATGATATGCATCAAACAATTTCGGATTCATAATACTCAATCCAACACAAAGAACCTCAAAGAGTGCCCCAAGATTTCTACTGGAGAAACAAAGACGAGAACATGCATCAACCCCTATGCATAGATTACCCCAATGTCACCTCGGGAATCCGTGGATTGAGTGACAAAACACATATCAAGTGAATCAATATGATACCCCATTGTCACCATGGGTATTCATAGAAAGACATACATCAAGTGCTCTGAAATCCATAAAAGTATTCAACCCGATAACAACGAATCTCAAAGGGTAAAACTCAATTCATCACAACAAGATAGCGAGGGAGAAACACCATATGATCCAACTATATTAACAAAGCCCGTGATACATCAAGATCGTGCCAAATCAAGAACACGAGAGAGAGAGAGAGAGAGAGAGAGAGAGAGAGATTAAACACATAGCTACTGATACAAACCCTTAGCCCCTAGGGTGGACTACTGCCTCCTCATCATGGTGGCCATAGGGATGATGAAGATGGCCTCCGGTGATGATTATTGGTTTTTCATGGCTACATAGGCTTGCGGCGGTGGAACTTCCGATCTAGGGTTATTTCTAGGGGTTTCTGTATTTATAGGATTTTTGGGCGTCAATTTCACGCGAAGATGGGCCACGAGGGGCCCACAAGACACCAGGGCGCGCCAGGAGGACTGGCACGCCCTGGTGGGTTGTGCCCACCTCGTGGCTCTTATGTCCCTCCCACGAAGCTTCTAGTGCCGCTTTTCTTCCAAAAAATCGTCAAAAAGTTTCGCTGCATTTGGAGAACTTTGATTTCTGCACAAAAAACAACACCACAATAGTTCTGCTGAAAACAACGTCAGTCGGGGTTAGTTCCATTCAAATCATACCAAAACCATAAATTTTTTTGTAAACATGGCATGAATACTTCATAAATTATAGATGCGTTGGAGACGTATCACCCTTCTTCTTGAAACCGGTGGTCTTGTTGACCATCAACACTTGTTTGTTCTTCTGCATCCCAGCTTCCGTAGTTTTGAGCATAGCAAACAAATCATTTGAACTTTCCTCTATCTCGTTCATGTTGTAATTCATGATAAACCATTGCAAGATGGGGGAGTGAATCAAGGACAATATCTCTACAGAGTGTTGGAGGAATTCCAAATCCTGCAGAAGCCAGTCTATCAACATAGCCAACGAGCTTCACTATATGCTCACTCATGGAGGAACCCTCTGCCATCTTGCATTCAATCAAGGCCTAGGTTATTTAAAAACGTTTGGTCCTTGCTTGGTTCTTGTACAGAACTTCCAGAGACCCAAATAGGAATTGAGTAGTAGAACGTTCAAAACATTTCTGTAGTTCAGGATCGATGCAAGTCAACATGAGGCAATGGACTGACTCATAGTCATCACTACGAGCAGTTGAAGCATCTACAACTTCTTTTGATGCATCCTTTGCATGATGATCACCTAGGGGCTGATCCAACACATACTTCTTATTTGCACTCCTAAGAACAAATCTCAGGTTCCGGATCAAATCCACATAGTTTTCACCATTAGCAACCAACTTTTCTTTCTCTAACATAGGGCCTAAGTTGAACATATTGCGAGCCATTGATCTACAACGATAAACACAAATATATTTAGACATATTTCATAATTAATTATTGCACTAGTGTTTAAACACTTTTTTAATATAAAGTACACTCCCACTCAAATCAGTATCTCTTATAATTGATAGCCAATGATTCAAGATCCTGATCTTATTCTTAACCATTGATGTGGACATCACTGATGACGAGAATTTGGACCGGTAGGCAAACTTTTGTTGATCATATCTCCATATGACTCTAGTTCAACTTTCGAGGCTTCATGCTCCGAGCTCAGAACAATTCTGCTAGAACTTCAAGACAACTGAGTGCTTTCTGCATATGTGGTCTGGCCATCCCCGTCTTACACGTCACATCCTATTTGTACTCATGTGCACATGACGCACTCCGGAACGCTAGCTACGTGTTATAGATGGTTACAACACTGGGAAGAGCACCTTTGTAACTTGATATTTACTGTGATAGATCACCCTAATAATTGACTACTGTGCAATCAAAGGGTGCAAACAACAAAGGGATAAACATCTTAGGTAATTCATAATAGCATGATATGGTATACCCTTCGGTGCTGAGAACATCTCCATGGTCCTCCGAGGTCTTCATGAATTTTTTTCCTTGGAGCCATTGCCGTGGCGACAATTTTGAAACTACCGCCATGGCACAGATTTTTGTTCTCCTCCGCCTGGTGAAGCTCCGGGTCCTCCATGTAACTTGTAGGTTATATCTACATCTATCACATTAAGGTGCCAATCCCGTAGCTCCAGCCATCATGTCGTGACGCGCATGCCACTTAACATTACAACGTATAACCATCTCATACGTAAACTCATTGTCATGACAAAGGCTATACCACATCATATGCGAACCAGCAAAACCAAGTTAGATGTCTTCTAGTCGGTTTGGCAAATTTTAATTATGTGGTTTTCCTACTGATATTCATAATGTTTTTGATCATTATTACACTTTGTGATGCAATTTAATGCCCTTCCTCTCTTAATTTGCAAGATTTACATGGAGAGGGAGATTGCCGGCAGCTGGAATTCTGGACCTGAAAAGGCTACAACAGAGATACCTATTCTAGAGAGCTCCAAATGACCTTAAAATTCACAGAGATCTTTTATTGAATATATAAAAAATACTAGAGCAAAGAAATACTAGGGGGTGCCCACTAGTTTCCCACAAGGCTACAAGGCGTGGCCACCCCCTAGGCATGCCCTGATGCCTTGTGGGACCCACAGCTAGTCTCCGGTGCCCATCTTCTGCTATATGAGGGGTTTTGACCTAGAAAAAAATAGTAGAAGACTTTCGGAATGAAGCGCCGTCTGCCTCAAGGCACAACCTTGGTAGGAGCACTTTTGCTTTCCGGCGGAGCGATTCCGCCAGGCATACATCCCTCCGGGAGGGGAATCGAAGCCATCGACATCACCAATGATCCTCTCATCATGGGAGGACCAATCTTCATCAACACGTTCACCATCACCATCCCATCTCAAACACTAGTTCATCTCTTGTATTCAATCTTTGTCTCAAAACCTCAGATAGGTACCTGTGGGTCGCTAGTAGTGTTGATTACACCTTGTAGTTGATGCTAGTTGGTTTATTTGGTGGAAGATTATACATTTAGGTACTTAATGATATTGAAGACCCCTATGATCACTACTGCAGGATGCTACTAACGCGACACAATGATCAGAGACCCTTCGACGAAACTGTGTGCGATGCAATAATCGCAAACGGTGCTATAAAAAGACCGTCAAAAAAGGTGCAAAACATTTGCGATGACGAATACATCAAACACGGTTCAGATTTTAGTTGCATGTGCGATGCAGGGCATACGGTTTAGTTCAGTTACCCATTTGCAATGAGGAGGAACAAAAGAAATGGGTAGCCAGATGAAGGTGTGTGTGATTACAGCACACGCTTCACTCGGATGAATTGTTTGTGATTAGGCAACACAAAAGAAACGGTCAGCCAGATCAAGGTGTGTGCGATATATGGCATGCGGTTCACTCGGATGAACTGTTTCTGTTGAGACAAGAGAACAAAAACGGTTCAATGTAACAAGATGTGTGTGATACGCGGCAAACATGTCTGTAATCAGAAATGTGTGCGAAGACCGATAATAACACAGACGGTTGGTGCTAGTAAGACGTGTGTGTTGTGCGATGGGATTGCATACAGAACAACACCATATATATATACACACTTATAAGGACATGGTTGCATAACCAAATTAAACATCCACTTACATAGGTGGCTACTACAACCATGGAATTTGCACACACCAAAGTAAATTATTACATGCATAATTACATAGGTGGCTACTACAAATTACATTTCCACACACCAAAGTAAACTATATATTACATGCATGATTAACTAGGATAAACGATCATCTGATCATCATCTACTTTTTGTGACGCTTGCTCTGATTGTGGCTCGATCCGGCCTCGTCGATCTCTGTAACAAGGCACTTTCTCATGTCAACGATCCGCTTGTGCATCTTGTAGCATGTGTACACGCTCTTGGCCGCGAACCTGAGGTGAGGTTCATCCAGTTGCCGCATCCATGCCCCGTGCCAGGATACGGGACGTGTTCTGTTGGCATCCTGCTTCATATTTTCGTAGTACGGGTCGATGATGGTCGAGGCGAGTTCAACCAGGGAGTCCTTCTTCGTGCTGCTCCAAACCCTGTAGTGCTCACGGATTTCTACAAGGTTCTGGTAGGCCACGCCCGTAACCCTGAGCGCTTTTACATCTTCGGAGGTTTCTACTTTGGCGAACTTGTAGTCGCTGTTGACAAACCTGTTGAAACGGTCGCAAGGCACTGTGGCCATGCAGTAGTGGTAGATGAGGACAAGATTGCGCAGGCACAACTGGGCGACGACAATCTTCTGATCTATGTCGGGACGACCGGTGGTGTACTAGAGGTCGATGTCGACCACCTTGTACTTATCTCGAGCAAGCAACTGATCAACGGTGTTAATGTACTCGTCCACCACGGCTGGATCGATGGTGTACACCACCGAGAGATCCTTCTCCCTCGCGTGGGTCTCCACTTTATGATTGCCATACTCCACTGGAGTGCCGCTAGACATCCCCTCTCTATGTGTCGTCGTGGGTGTGCTTGTTGTGTTGTGGGGCGCCATCGAAAGGATAAAGAGACTAAGGTTATAATGGCCGCAGGAATTACAGGGGAAGCCGGACGGCCAGGAATATCGGCAGGCCCTGATGGCAGTTCTAATTTTCAGCGCGTGACTCCATCGTGCCGCATGTCACTGCATCGCGTGGCAACACGCGCGGCGCAATCGCATGCATATGGGGCCCCCGAGGTGATCGTGCGCACGCCCAACCGCTGGTAGAGCGCGCGCAGAGGGACGCGAGCAGAGAGCTCTGTGGTCGCCTCAACGGCGAGCAACCATATATATATACATCTGGACTATTCTGTTACGCGTAACAGAATATTATTCTGTTACCCTACTTGAACTGATGAATTCAAGCGGTTGAACTGATGAAATACGAGCGGTTGAACTGATGCTTTCTGTTGCTATTAAAAATCGTCTTCTTTAGTTTAAATTTTTTTTGCATTATTTTTTGTCGAAACAGGGTGTGTAATATATCGTTGGAAAGCTCTTGACATCCACATTACAATCTTATAATTTGTTTTTGCAAAAAAATTATGATTTCAGAGCAGTTTTGAAAAAACCGTTTTTTTCAAAACCGAAAACGCGAATCGTATTTTGGACTTAATTTTAAAAACGGTTTACCGGAATTGAGCAAATGAGATATCATTGGAAAGCTTGTGAAAATCCGCATCTTTCATATATCTACTATTTTTTCCAATTTTATATGATTTAAAAGTAATTTGAAAAACGGTGAAATTCTGGGCGAAATGTTTTTCACTGTTTTTTGCAAATGGTTTGTCGGATTGACGCAAATGATACGGCGTTGGAAAGCTATGGAAAATGCGCAACTTTTACATATAGAAAGTTTTTTCTAATTACGTACGGTTTAAATACAAATTCAAATACAGTTAAAATTGGTTTTGAACGCGGTTTTTTTTAAGTTTGTCGAAATGGGGCAAATAATATACCGTTGGATAGCTATCGAAAATGCGAAACTTAGTCATGTTGAACGTTTTCTCAAATTCATAACCATTGAAGAGTAATTTTGAATATGGCGAGACCCATTGTTCTATTTTTCCGGTCGAAAAATAGAGTACTCGTACTAATCTATTTGTGTGTTTGTACTGAGGTATTTTTCACATTTGTTTTGAATGGTTCGGAAAAAAGTACTTGAACGGATGTCTGTATGGCTTTGTACTGAGCGTGTTTCACACACTAGACTTTACTCTGTATTTTCGATATAATTTTCCTCGTAATTTCTCAATGGTATCATCATGCCAGAAATTGCATAATTTATACCATTTGAACTGAATGATTTTTTTAATAAAACAAAATTGTTTTGTGTGTTTCTTTTTTTAGAGTCATTTTTTACAACGGTGTTCTGGAGTTCTTTTGTTTTGCGACTTGAACTTTTACCGTTTTGAGATTTTACCAACTTCAATTTTTGAGTGTGGATGAGCACTTGAACTTATAGAAGTGAAAGTTTTCTGTTTTAATTCATATTTGTTTCTTGTCCAAACTTATGGTACCATCATCATTGAACCCGCATGGTTTGTGTAGCTGAACTAAAATAACTTTTTACCCGAATAAATGTGTTGTGATTTTTCTTTGAGCATACTTTCCTCAGGTCCATAGACGAACCAACTGTGTTTTATTTTTTGAACTTACATGCTAGTAATAATTAAACATTCCCATACAATTTTTCTCTATTCATGGACATCAACCAAAATAGTCAGGAGAGAGAGCACTATCGAATGTTTTTAGTTCAAACAATTTTTCCTTTCTTGCACAAACATCTAACTATCATTACACTTTTCTTTAAGAAGTAGCAATCAAGTCACCATAGACAGAAAATTTAAACTTGCAGCTGCTGCTTTGTGTATGGATTCCATGTTTTGGTCATCCTCATTGCCTACATCATGTACTTCATCCTCAACCTGCTGGTGTCCTTCGTGCTAGTGATTAGCGTCGTCATAGTGGGCTAGTGATCAGCGTCCGTCCAAACCTCCCTCGTGCTGCACTATAGAGAGAGAAAAATTGTTAGAGGAAAGAGCAGTAGAAAGAAACAAATTAGAGGTGAGCTACAAAAACATTAAATTATTCTAATAAATTCCTATGGTCACTGCAGCAGCTATGCAATATAGGAAGCAAACTTTTCACACCAAAACTGAGAACAAAATGCTTCATGTGCACATTCCATTAGGTACCGAACAACAGTTCTCCAACAATAAAGTCCAAGAGTCCATAGAGCATTTTGTTCAAGATTTCATATATGCACTTGATTTAATATATGAGAACAAAATGCTTCAAGTCCGTAAAGTGCGTAAAGTTCATAGAGTATATCTCTTAGTTCAAAACACACACTATAATACTAAAACTACTGAGAGTTCTCCAACAATACTATATGAACAGGTCTAGGTGTTCATAGAGTTTTTAGTCCAAGAATACTTTATGAACATGTCCAGGAGTTCATAGAGTTCTCAGTTCAAATTTTGGTACCTAATGGTACCAAACAACAAAGATCTTGAGGCCAATAAAGCATTGGAGTAGCCTGGGCACAAGTCCAGAATAGTTATACAATATATCCCTCATTTTGAACTACTATCACAAAAATCGGACATAACTGGACGGAGGGACTTGCTTCAACCATAACTTCTATGTTGTCTCCTTTCTTATCAAACGAGCAGACTGATTGTACATAGGGTTTCGCTAGAAATAAACCGGCATGCCCTCCAGTCATGAATGGTTGGACTAGCTCCTGTGGGCCTATTCGGCACCAGTTGCTCCCTGCATTTAATCATAACAAGTCATGAGTTCCCATAACAAGCTCAAACACATTCTAAGTGACTTGCACAATCAGTTTCATATTTGTGTAACCAAGCAAGTCCATGTTCAATAACTTTAGAAGTTCCCAAAGAAACCTAAAAAGATTTCTGTACTTTGAAATACTTCATTTTTACTTCCCAAATACTTCATTTTTTTAAACATGAACTTCTACATTTATTTCCTTAGAACTTGTTATCTTTTCCCTGTGAATTCCATGTGTTTTTTGTGTTTCTTTATTTTTGTTTATGTTGTTTTCTGTTTTGTACGAGCTTATAGGGTTATACACGTTGAACTTATAGACGAGCGTCGCTCAGAGGCAGGGGGTAGGTGACAACGGCGCGTTGGACTACGCTGGACAATTTTTCTGCACTAGATAGTGTGTAGACATGCTGCCAAGGTCACACACATGTTTTGCTAGAACAAGTTGAACTGAATATCTTTCATTTTGAACTTTGAAAGAAGCTACAACTTCTGTTGCCCAAATGTGTATATAATTTTAAGTTTTCCAAGCACATACCTTTATGTTCTTGTTTGTTGACGAGCACACTGCCCCTACTCATGTGGACTGACGGCGCCGACGAGGTGGAGTTGAAGGAGAAAGGATCACGAGCAGCCTATGGACTGAAACTCACTGCGAATGGTTCGACACCAATGACATGTTTGGAAGGGAAATTCCATTCAACATCTTATAGCCCCCTATTTTGATAAAAATAAAAGATCAAGGCTTTGGTATGAACAACTGAATTGTTAGCAATGTACAGTCAACATCTTTTTGTTTTGATTTTTTTTCTGAACTTATTAAGTTTCTATGTATGAACGTACAAAGTTTCCAAGCATGAACTTTTTGCTATGGGAAAACTGAAACATGCATATACGCACTAAAGACTCGCCATCGGGCATAGTATGATAGCAAAATGAAGCAACAATTTACTGAGATTAGCTACCAATAGTACATGATGTCTGACTGAAATATGCAAAAGACAAGTCACAGTGATGAACTTACATATCCGTTAGTTAGCCAAGCTTCGCATGTAAATAGTTGAAGTGAATCTCTGGCACTAATCAACATCGTGATTCAGCGTTGACTGGTCAGAACATTTTTCTTTACCTGTATTCAGCAAAGGAGAACATGAAAATAGAAATCACCGACCTGATCGAGCATTGTAAGTTTTCTGTTTCTATTTAGTATAAGAAACTACAAAGTTTGAACACATAAAACTGCTATAGCTCAAAAATAAGAAGTAATCTTCTCATAGCTCAAAAAATGAAAAATAATCAATAGGTTGCAATCGTGCATCTTAATGCCTTTTTGAAATTTCAAAATTGCACATGCCTGCAACGCATTACCTTCAGACCAACTTTTCTCTCTGAACTTATAGGACTACACATTTTTGAACTTACCTACTTTTGTTTTTCCTTTATTTGGTACTAGCAAAACATTCCTTTTTATGGCTATGACACAATTTTCGCACTATAAGAATTTGAATTGAAATAAGAAACTGAAGAGAACTTCATGATTGTCTTTACCCATAGTTAACTTTTTTTATGAACATCACAACATACACAACATTTTTTTGCACTATAAGAATTTGAATTGAAATTAGAAATTGAACAGAACTTCATGATTGTCTTTTCCCATAGTTAACTTTTTTTTATGAACGGCACAACATACACAAGAAAAGAACCTGCAGCAGATGTCGAACTGAACTGAACATGCGAGCGTCGATGTAGTGACTCCAGGAGCTCGACCGGCATCAGGTGGCGAGAAGAGAAAAGGATGCACACACACAAAAATGCAAGATAAGCATTTTGCAAAACAGAGCGAGCACACGCCCGCCGTAGGAAGATTGTATGGTTAGAATTCATCTAAAACATAGGGACAACAACATCAAATTTCATCAAAATATGTTGGTTCTCGTAGGAATTTCAGCAAGCACCTATAGAACAACAACATGGCAGTTTGCAAACTCCGCTGCACATCTACAAATAATCTCATGCTATAGGAAGAATATGGAAATGATGTAATTCAGTATTGGACTTACGATCGGCAAGTACATGAACTGAACAGAATACAAAGACCTATTTGTGCTACACGAAGAACATGGAAACACAAATGAAATTGGACTTATGATAGCCAAGTAGATGAACTGAACTGAATACAAAGCCTTGTTGTGCTATTATAAGTAGTACACCCGCCATGGCAAGGTCTCGAATCGAACATCTACATTTTTACGTGCTCGAATACTTCATCGACACCACAGATGGGGGCGTGAGAGCTGGGGTGTTGAACGGGCTCTGCTGGCGGTGCTAAACGGCCCGGGTCGCTGAAGGTGGACGGGCTGGCACCCGAGAGTTGGACTGGGCGCAACGCGTGTTGTCGGCGAGGGCGTCACGGGAGGAGGCCACACATGGTGCGGAGAGAGCATGATGCGACATTGCGAGAAGCAGGGCCATGGTGTTGGCCGACAGTGGTGGTTAGGGCGCAGGGCCACGACGATGGGCTGTGACGACATCTCGTCGTTCTTGGTCCTGAGCGGAATAAAGCTGGGGCGATGGCGGTGGCGGGCGGTGGAAGCAGGGGCAAGGTGGCGGTGGCGGCAGGTGGAAGCAGGGTGGCGGTGGCGGCAAGTGGAAGCGAAGGCGCGGCGGCCGGTGGAAGCAGTGATGCGAGGCGGCGTGGCGGTGAAAGGTGGGCGCGTGATCGCGGCGACGGTGGGAGCAGGGAGGATGCGGCGGTGAGTGGGAGCAGGGAGGATCCGAAGCTGGTGGGTGGAAGCAGGGATCAGCGGCGTCGGCTGGTGGATGCCGAGGCATCGGGAGGTTAGGTACGCTACCGGAGTGGGTGGGCTTCTTTTTTCTTTTGTCCACACCGTTCGGTTGGGTACTTTCGGATTTTGGAAATCGGGCCGCTCATATAAGGGCCGAGGGTAATAGAATATTATTACATTACTAGTAATGTAATAGTCCAGCCCTATATATATATATATCTATATATATATATATATATATATATATATATATATATATATATATAGCAGTTGAACACGCAAGGAAAAGCTGTCCACAAGCTGAGCGCGCTGATGGACGCGAGCAAAGCGCACCGCGGCGCCTAATGGTGAGCACAGTGCGCTGCGGCGCCTAACGGCGAGCAGAGCTTGCCGAGGGACACGAACAGAGGCCGACACAGTGATACGTGGAAAATAAGACGAACTGCGCGAGCGATGTCGAATACATCAAGCATGAATCAGGTTAGAGTTGCGTGTGCGATACGTGGCATACAGTTGATCCATCCGAGTTGTTTGTGATGGAATAAGCCTTGTGTGTCGCAGGCAAACGCTTGCTGGTATATAACCTTAAATTTAACCAACAAAATGTTAATGCATGTTACAAAAATTGTATAACTGGAAACTATGTTCAAATACGAATCCAACGATATAATCTTTGGCGACATGCATTCGTATTTTATTAGTTAAATCCTACTTATAAACCAGGACAGGGGTATAGTAGGTAATTAAATCGCAAACATTTTTTTGTATTAACCGTATGTGTACATGTCCTTTCGTCCTCCTCTCACATGTCTTGTCACCCCGCAGCCGCAGACGGCCTATAGCGCAAGCTTGCACAGCGTGCGGGGGCGTTCTTTTGGCCAAACTGTGGCTCGAAGTGGCGCCAATGAATCGTCGGTGAGCCCATTCGCGCACAACCTCACAGGTTCTCGTGCAAGCTTCCCCTCCGACTGGGTGAAATCCCCCAAAATCCCAATGCTTACCGGCCTGCTATATAAACCCTCACGGCCGGTGAGCCCTGCGTCGCATTTTCCCCTCCCTCCCGGTAGCCTATCTTGTCTGCTTCTCCCACAATCGCCAATGGCACCGGTCCGTCATCGTCACTCAGCCACTCCACCATCATCAGAGGACAGCTCCAGCTAGGAGGCTACACCGTGGCAGCGGCGGAGTCCCCGGTGTAGTGTAGTGCGCGTGGCGTCCCTGTTGGGTGTGCGCGGAACACCCACCACACGCTCCGCCGCTGCTGCCCGTCGGCAGTTGTTGCCGGCCGCGGCTGTCGCCACACCACCGTTGAAAGCCAGAGCCATCGCCTGCTCCGCCGCCGTGGCCCAAAGGCGGGAGGCGGCCGTCGTGGCCGCCACCCCACTGCCGGCCATGACCCGCTCCACCACCGCGGCCCAGAAGAGGGAGGTGGTCGTCATGGCCGCCACCCCACTGCTGGCCATCACCCGCTCCGCCACCACGGCCCGAAGGCGGGAGGTGGCTGTCCTGGCCGCCACCCCATCATCGGCCGCCGTGGCTGCTAGCCCACCGTCGATTGTCGGGATCATCACCCGCTCCGCCACCGCCGCCCGAAGGAGGGAGGCGGAGGTGGAGGCCCGCACGTGCGTCAACGACCTTACGCGCTATATCGGGTTCCTACGGGAGGAGAAGGAGCGCCTCGTCGAGCATGCAAAGAGCCTTACCGCAGTTGTGGCCGCAGCACACGCTGACACAAAGGCGAGGAATCAGGAGATCTACGAGCAGCCCGGACGCTTCGAGAGGAGTCGTCTGGAGCGGCAGTGGGCGTTCGAGTTGGCGAGGGTCGCTGAACGTGCAGCAGCGGTAGGCACCGTATTGCAGTTGTCCTGCTTTCCGATAGGCTCCTATTCCTCCTCTGCCTCTTACTGAGCGCGCTCGGCAGAGGAGAGGCTGCTGGAAGTAGCATAAAGCCCCTCCGTAGTAGTAGTATTTAGGGGCTATTTTGTTCGGTTCATCTGACTATAGATGTGGTGGAACTATACAACGTACTTAAAATTAGCTAGTATATATAGTTGAACTAGCTATTTCAGTATGTGGTTGGCAACAATTGGGGAAAAGTTTGGTCGGTTCAGCTGTCGAGTTGAACTATTTGTATAATTTAAGAACGACGACTTAAAATTTGAATGAAATCTATGCTTAATTACTGAATTTTAGTTGCAAAAATTAGATAGTGCTAGTGATTTTTAGCAGTATATTTTGAAAATTCGCAGTGTTGCAAGGATTGACAAATGGCAATGTTACTAGATCAACAAATGTCAATCTTTCCAGTTTGACAAATGGCAACATACCCAATATGACAGATGCAAATCTTACCATATTGTTTGTACGTGGTTGCACACGGGTCATCCAAAACAACCGTTTGGGTTGAAGGGATCCTGCGCTACAAATTTTCCCTCGACTTAAGGGGGAAGACCATAGCTCTCACTTTGCATACGTGTGTTCTATCTAAAACGTTTGCGATCAAGAGCTGCACAAATCCTGCTCGACACATTTTCTCTTGGCTTCCTGGGGAAGCTGTCGGTTTGCATACAGGTGTTCTAACAAAAACATTTGCGATCAAGAGCTACACAAATCCTGCTCGGCACATTTTCCCTTGGCTTCGGGGGGAAGCTGTCGGTTTGCATACGGGTGTTCTAACTAAAACGTTTGCGATGAGTGTTCTATTTTTAAAAACCGTATTAAACTGTGGCTTGTGCGCCATTAATGGAGGGGATGCGATCAAGGCTGGCAGCCATGGAAGTCAAAGGGCACGCTTCGCAGTGAGCCTGCACGGCGTACAGCTCGCCACTACTAGGGAAATGCTTATACACAGGAGTTCACCAGTAGCGCTTGTTCAAGGAAAGCGCTGCTGCTACATAGCAGTGGCGCTTCGGCAGCATGGGCGCTGCTACTATGATCATAGCAGCAACGCTGAACCTATAAAACGCGCTACTAGTACAATTGACAGACCGTTCTAGGTATGCTAGGGATAGTGGTAGCGCTCACTTTTTGAAAGCGCTACTACTATGCATCTTAGCAATAGCACTTTTTCCCCTACCAGCGCTAGTGATAAATTCAGTCCCCCTCCTAGACCAAAGTTTAGTCCCACCTTGCTCTGCAAACAGAATTTTTACCACCTTAAATATGGTGCTTCTCAAACCATCATAACCACTTGGTCTTCATTGAACTCTATGTGTAGGATCTGTGGCCGCAATAGGAATCTTCGCCGGTTCTTAAACCGGCGAAGATTCCTATTGACAATTCAGATTCTACACAAAAAGATCGATGATGACCAATGCATTTTTTATATTGATGCCTTTTTTACATGATAACGATCATAGCCTTAGTAGTAGCGCTGGTTAAGAAAAAACGCTACTGCTAATGGTCATAGCAGTAGCGTTGTTTACGGACAAGCGCTACTACTACGGGTATCTTATCCACGCCGCGCGCGTCCCTCACTCTCCCTCACACACTCTCATCTCCACTCGCCGCACGTCATCGCCGCCGTCGCCCACCGTCGCCCCCAAGGTGCT
This sequence comes from Aegilops bicornis, assembly GCA_021605145.1. Taxonomy (NCBI): domain Eukaryota; kingdom Viridiplantae; phylum Streptophyta; class Magnoliopsida; order Poales; family Poaceae; genus Aegilops; species Aegilops bicornis. Next base: position 379,313,589 of record CM038669.1, on the reverse strand, counting down.
GCCTCCATCCCTCCTCCTCTCGCCGCCCTCCCCTCCCTCGCTCCCTCCTCCTCCTCTCGCCGCCCTCATCTCTCCCTCCTGCCGCGACCATCCTCTCTCCTCCCTCTCTGCCGGCGACCCCCTCCCATCGTCCTCCTCCCTCTCTGGCGGCCCCCCTCCGCCTCCTCCTCCTCCCTCCTCCCTCTCCTGCTCTCTCCTCCTCCTCCCTCCTCCTTCTCCTCCTTCCCCTCCTTCTTCCCTCCTCCTCCTGGCCTCCACCCACCTCCTCCTCCTGGCCTCCTCCCACCTCCTCCTCCCCCTTTCTGTTTTAGTTTTAGTTTTTAGTAAATGTAGGTTTTTGTTTGTAGTAAATGTAGTTTTTTGTTTTTAGTAAATGTAGGTTTTTAGTATATTTTCTCTTTAGAAAATTTGAATAAGTAATTAGAATAGAATAAGTAAATGTAGGTTTTTTAATAGAATAGGAAATTTTTAGAAATTTTGAATAAGTAATTTGAATAGAATAAATTATGAAATTGAAAAAACAAGTAAATGTAGGTCTTTTGAATAGAATAGGAAATTTTTTGAGAATTTGAAAAGAATAGGAAATTATCAATAAATTTGAAAAGAATAATTCAATGTAGCTTATGGAGTTTCACGTAGTCCTAAGATGATGATAATAATGTTTTTGTTTATATTTTGTTTTTGCAGAGATCAAGTAGCCCCTGCATCATCCCCGCGGCCGTCCCTGTCACCGACCCCCTCCGACCTCGTTCGAGGTGAGACCAGCCACCCCATGTTGTTAATTTAATTTAGGTATTTTAGGTGTTTAATCTTAGAATAACATAATATGAACCCTGTTTATGATCGAAGCATGTTTAAAATGTAGGTTTTTAATTAGGTGTAGTTAATAGAATTTCGGTGTTTTAGGTGTCACATTTGTTGTTATTTTTTTAGTTAAAACAATTATTCCCGCATCGACGTCGACGATGCCTATCCCGCATCCTCATCGTCGACTCGGCGGAGGAAGCCAGCTTGATCAGAGGGTCCATGTCCGGGACTGGGCTCCGCCGGGCTGGTACTGGGAGGTGCTACCTTCCGGGGGCGTAGCTTGGTGAGGAGCCAGCCCGTCGTTGACCCGAACCTTCTTTGGTGGCGGTCGCGTGGGGCAGTGATGGTGCAGAGGCTTTCGGACACCGCGGAGGTGGTACGTTACCATGTCAGCAAGGAGGACGAGCATGTTCATCGCTACATGGTTGCGTTGGAGGGCAGGTTCGACAATTTCTGGCAGGTGTTTCAGGGATCTCACTAGAGCTATGATCCTGTGATGGTTCCTTCTCTTTGGGTGTCCACAGCCCGCGCCGATACCCGTCGGGCACTACGGTTCTAGCTGTATTAGCGATGCTATATATATGATACTATTCGAAGTGTATTAGTGATAATATTCGACGATGTACGGACGCAAGAGATGATGTAGTTTTGCTTATTGAATGCATGCTAATTTGAATAATAATAATATATTTTACGATTTGGTTTTGCTTATTCAATGCTCATATGATGTAGATATAAACATGTATATCTTGTGTTGCTCAAATAGGATATGTGCTTGCCCAAGTGGCCGGCCATGTTTGCAGGTTACACCTCCTATAGTGGCCTATGTTTTACCGGAGTGTTGATTAATTTCCGTTCCGGCAAATTTCAGGCGCTCGATATGTCCTTTTTTAGCAAAGGTCATGCCAGATTTTTCCGTGAATTCTGGCATGACTTGTGCTAGAATATGTAGGAAATATCGAGTGGCCTGGATTTTCTCGAAAGATAATTAAACGACATTTCGGGTTGACTTTAAGTCTATCGAGGCTCCATCACTGAAGGTAAAAAAATCAGTGAGGGAGTGTATCCACCATATATGAGAGAGGATGAAGAAGTCCGTCTATTGTCGTGGGGGTTGTTTCTCCTTCTTCTCCGGGTGCTAGACCTTTGTTATGCACTAGGGGAAGAAGGAGTAACGACCATCACCGACGGTCGCAAATGTCAGAGAGGAATCAGTGTGTGAGAGTCTCCACCACAGATGAGAGGACGAAAAATCCCGACTATTGTCGTGGGGGTCGCTTCTCCTTCGTTCCCATGTGCTAGACATTTTGGTGTAATGCACTTGGGAACGAAAGGAGGAGCTACCATCACTAACGGTCGAATGTATACACCACGCGAGCTGAGAGTTTTCAAGAAAAAGACTCGACAGATCGATAGTCAACCCGTGATGAATAATAATGATCTAATTTAATTTTTGTAATGCATATATTGAATTGTACAAGTTTAATCTTTGAATTATGAATGTAGGAAATGTCGTCATCGGATGACGAAAGACTCCCGGGGTAGTGCAGCTGGTGCCACGACGATCGAGGTCTGTGCGACAGGCCTCACCTGGACGAAGATCGGTGCTTTAGCATTAAGCTCGAGGAGATCTTCGATATTGAAACGGTACGCAAAAACGACAAGTGTTTTTTTCGTAATTAAGCATGACTTCAACTATTTCAACGTGTAATTTTCATCTTTTACAATCGAGTAGCTTATCCCATGCCATGCAAGACGCTATGTCTTGGAGAGGATGGATTTTGAAGACCATGAAAATTTCGAAACAAAGAAAATTCACCTAAGGGCTCATCATGGTATGGATTTTGAAGTAAATCTGTATAATTCTGAGAGCATAACCCATTTTAGTTACAAAAATTGGGAATCACTTTGCAAGATGTATGGTTTTTATGAGGGTATGCTTGTCACCATGGATCTTGGTGATCCTGACATCGACCAAGACAATATGGACATTTGGGTCCTTGTTGATACGCTTCCAGTTCTACCACTATGTGAGTTTCTCAAACATAGTTATTAACTAATTTATATTGTTCATTTCAAAATAGTTGACACCTTATTTCCATTGACAGCTTATTTTCATTGTTCAAACGATGTGCGGAACATGGTAGACAGAACGTACTACACCAATGGCTCTGAGTTAACTTATTAGGAGAAAAATCATCTGGTCGCATTTTGTACTGATCTTGAGAATTACAATATATATTATAGAACTCCTCCACATTATGGTCAATACATGTCACTAGTGCATGTGGAACTACGGTAACATCCATGGAGATGCCATGGTAAGAATTTTTAGTATTACTACATTTGTGCGTCTTTTGCATAAATTCTTTAAAAACTTAACTACGTTGCTAACTACGAAGTTATTACTATGTTTTTCAATAGAAAATCTCGAATGATTATGTGCCTCTTCTGATGTATCAGAATGGTCGCCTTGATGTTTTGAACATACGCCAGGTCATCCTACGAATCTCACCTGTCCATATCAGATTTCTAAAAGAAGTGGAGACATGAAAATCAAAGAATGAAAAAAATGTATGGACAGTCGTAAGGAGGTACTTGGAAGCAACATTGTGCGAAAGGCAAGAATTGAAGACAAGATAATCTCCATTCTCCATATTGGAGAGTCTGGGCCTATCTTATTTTATGCTATTTTACCTAAGAGAAGGTAGTAGGTCCTAGTTAATAATACTCATGATCATGTGCTAAGAACAACTAAGTAGGATTGGTTAGATGACTATTATGATGATGTGGTATCGAGTAGAAGTTGTATGATTCAACATAGAACAACATGAGTGTTGTGTTTAATTTTGGAATTTTTCGGGGTTCGTTTGGACATTTTTATACATTAACTGGGTTTTCTAGGCATTTTATGTGCATAATTCAAATTTGAACTACATGCACATGCTCCAGTGCATATAAATTGCTTGAAAAATCAAATCTGTGTCCTTTGGTGCATGCTTAGGTCCCATGCAAGAAATGGGAATGAATTTCAAACACCAGGGCACTGTTGATTGCCGGCCAAACGTTGAGATACTTTGTTTTTAGATTCTAGTAAATCCAAAACTCGTCTGAAATTCATGAAACTTGGCATCCTATCATGGAATGGGACCCGACATGTTGTGGTATTTTTCGTGTCCATTTTGAGAGAAGGCGCACTCGAATAACAGCCAACGAAGGCATTTTGAAACAAATAGCTACCACTGTAACATCTCAAATGTTTTGTATAATTTAAATTTTGTGCGTTCTGTTAACCATTCATGTGACGCCACGCCTCACTCCTTTAATGTCGGGTCCCATTCATGTGTCGCCTCCCGTTTAGTCAAGCACTTAAGCACCTATCCGCACGGAACCTCCTAGCCATTAAAAGAGCGAGGCATGGCGTCACATGAATGGTTAACAGAACGCACACAATTTAAATTATACAAAACATTTGAGATGTTACAGTGGTAGCTATTTGTTTCACAATGCCTTCGTTGGCTGTTATTCGAGTGCGCCTTCTCTCAAAAATGGACACGAAAAATACCACAGCATGTCGGGTCCCATTCCATGATAGCATGCCAAGTTTCATGAATTTCAGACGAGTTTTGGATTTAGTAGAATCTAAAAATAAAGTATCTCAACATTTTGCAGGCAATCAACAGTGCCTTGGTGTTTGAAATTCATTCCCATTTCTTGAATGGGACCTAAGCATGCACTGAAGGACACAGATTTCATTTTTCAACCAATTTATATGCACTGGAGCATGTGCATGTAGTTCAAATTTGAATTATGCACATAAAATGCCTAGAAAACCCAGTTAATGTATAAAAGTGTCCAAACGAACCCCGAAAAATTCCAAAATTAAACACAACACTCATGTTGTTCTATGTTGACACTAGAAATTTTTTGAAAGCAATAAGAGGCAATGGATATCGTTTCGTCCCCAAAGGTGGCACGTTCCCTACCGAAACCATCACGCTTGTTGTGAGAAGCTCTGGTTTGTGAGAAGCTTATACCCAAACCTTCCCCAAATGGGACAAAAAATTTACCACGACATGTTGATGCCGCTCAATGATAGCATGCCAAGTTTCATGAATTCCAGATGAGTTTTGGATTTACTAGAATTTAAAACCAGGTATCTCAATGTTTGCGGCCGAGTGACGGTGGCAGGGTGTTTGACATTCCTTCCCATTTCTTGCATCGGACCTAAGCATGCAACCAAGGACACATATTTGTTTTTTCAACCATTTTATATGCACTGGATCATGTGATGTTGTTCAAATTTGAATTATGCACATAAAATGCCTAGAAAACCCACTTAATGTATAAAAATGTCCAAACGAACCCTGAAAAATTCCCAAATTAAACACAACACTCTTGTTGTTCTATGTTGACACTAGAAATTTTTTGAAAACAATAAGAGGCAACGGATATCGTTTCGTCCCCAAAGGTGGCACGTTCCCTACCAAAACCATCATACTTGTTGTGAGAAGCTCTGGTTTGTGAGAAGCTTATACCCAAACCTGCCCCAAGTGGGACAAAAAATTTACCACGGCATGTTGATGCCGCTCCATGATAGCATGCCAAGTTTCATGAATTTCAGACGAGTTTTGGATTTACTAGAATTTAAAAACCAGGTATCTCAATGTTTGCGCCTGAGTGACGGTGGCAGGGTGTTTGACATTCATTCCCATTTCCTGCATGGGACCTAAGCATGCAACCAAGGACATAGATTTGATTTTTCAACCCGTTTATATGCACTAGAGCATGTGCATGTAGTCCAAATTTAAATTATGCACCCGAAATGCCTACAAAACCAAGTTAACGTATAAAAATGTCCAAACGGACCCTGAATAATTCTAAAAATTTTGACGACACACCTATAGTTGCATGTTCACTGCAGATAAAAGTTCTAGCAATTCAAACACCATCCTTTGCAGCTGTGACCCCATTATGTAATTCAAATCAAGGCAAAAAATCAAGTAGTTCGCACACAGTTTATTATCACCAACTGTGTGGGATGCAGCACAAAATATCTTGCAGCACCGCCCGAGTGTCAAGCACACTAGCCCGCTCCTCAATATCATTTCACTGTTCAATCATGGCCGATGAAAGATGGGGACGTGGACCCGTGTCGTGAGGTCAACTTCGGCGGCCCACTCCGGCGAGAGCGCGTCCGCAGCCACCAGGAGCGTGCTAACAAGCTTCGTGAGGGTGACTACAATCTTCTTCCGGGCATCCAAGGCAGCCCAAACGGCCGCTGTTGCTTCTCAGGCGACGGCAGCAACATCTGCCTCAGGGATAGCAACTGGCGAGCGCGGCACAGCAGCTGCCCATTTTGCAGCGGCGTCCATAGCCCTGATGGAGGCTGCCCACGACCATGTCGAGGCCATCCACGGCCAGCTCATGGCGGGTACCCCTCAAATCGAACGAAGCTTCTCCGACAATGGTCGGCAACCCATGGTTGAAGAGTTGGCAATCGCCAAGAGCATTCGAGCGGCCGTCCGTTCCTGCGCGGCATACCTTGCCACGACGGAGCCCGCCAAAGCCCAGATTGCGGCCACCCATGCCTAGCTCGTGGCAGCCTATTCCAAAGATATGGCGGACATGGATGGCGATATTTGCCGAGTATGGTGCGATTGATGCCATGGAGCCCCTTCCCTAGGAGACCGTCGGGCGCGAGCTGGACATGGAGGCGGCGGCAGAGATCGACGAGCACCAACCGTAGTAGTACTCTTTGTTTTGTTTAATTAAGAGCGTCAGTCTTTAATTTGTTAGAGTAATGTTTAGGTCAGCTAGCTCTGTTTAATTGCTGAACTTGCTTGATTAAGAAGTGTGGGTGTGCTATAGTCTCCTTTGTGTACCCAAATTATGCAATGACGTGGATGACCACTGTAACCAGGGAAATTCGTACCAAAATTTTTGACGTTCAAACTCATCACACACGGGTTAAGCTATCTGAATCGTTTGTGATGTTCACATATCGTTCACAGTTCTGAATAAGGGACCGTGTCTGATGACACTTTGCGGGACAGTTTTTTCGCTGAAGCGATTCCAAATTTTCGGCTTCCGTGGAAATATCTACCTTCCCGCCCCCCCCCCCCTTACAAAAATGCACATTTCCCATGTTTCCGCCTTCCTTTCCAAGTTGAAACCTTCACGCCTTGCTTGCAACACCGCCTCCTCGTCGGTGACCCTCCTTCACGTTGCTCGGCCTCGTCTATCCAGGCAGGTAATCCACACCCGACCCCCATCCTCCTCCTCCTTCCACATCCCACATGCCCCGACCGCCGATGCGACACCTTCCACCCAAATTACCAACCCCTCCACCAAATAAGCGCCGCCCTAAGGCATGGTGGGCACAGTATAGCCAGGATCTCAAGGAGAATTTGACAACGAAGAAGCAAATCGCGGCTGCACGCGTGGATGAGGTCGCGATGGCTTCCATTCATGTCGACCCCTAGATCTTGGAGGAGCTCCTCGCCGTCGAGGCCACCATCGATGCCTCGCGCGCCGACGACGCGAAGCGGTTGGCTGTTTGGTTCAATTCTGCAATGCGATGGTCAATTGTTGTGGGTGCATTCTGTTATTGTATACCATGTGAGAAAAAAATCGAATTTGGCTGTACTAAATACATGAGAAACAAATACAATTGCCATATTTCCAAGTTTTGAAGCATGCTTGGTTTGGTTAACTGTCTGATCTTCTATTAGGAGTATGTTATATTGTGCAATGTGGTGCTCAGTTAACGTTTGGTTCATTTGTTGTGGTATTTAGTTAACTGTTTGGTTCAGATCTGCCATGCGACATTCAATTGTTGTGGGTGCATTCTATTATTTTATACCATGTGAGGAATAAATAGAATTTGGTTGTACTAAATACATGAGAAACAAATACAATTTCTATATTTCCAAGTTAAGCATGCTTGGTTTGGTTAACTGCCTGATCTTCTATTGAGTATGTTATATTGTGCAATGTGGTGCTCAGTTAATGTTTGGTTCATTTGTTGTGGTGTTTAGTTAACTGCTTGGTTCAATTCTGCAATGCGCTGTCCAATTGTCGTGGGTAGAATTTTGTATTGTTGTGCATGTGAGGAATAAATCGAATTTGGCTGCACTTAATACATGAGAAACATATACAAGTGATATATTTCCTAGTTCTTAATCATGCCTGATTTGGATAAATGGGTTTCCATGTGGCTTGAATTAATCTGATGAATCTGCAATGTGCTTATTTTTCATCAACATATTTTATTGATAGCATGCGAACCCCTACTTAACCTGATGACTAACTACCTTATATGTGTTGCAGGGAAACAATGGGAAGCACTGAGGTTTACAATCGAGGTTTGCACATGCATGGTCCTTTGTCTAATAGCACATTATTGTGGAATTGCAGGAACCATTCTAATATTTAGGTTTTTAACAATTTGGTCTTGCACATGTAGGTCCTGCTGTCAGAGGTTTTGACCCACTATTCGACCCTTTTTGCATATGGGGAAATGAGTTGTCCATGATTGTCAGTCATGTCAAGAAACTCAGAAAGATTGTTAGGATAAGGAAGTTAGCGACAAAAAACAACAAGATCTTTGTCTGCACAATGAAGAAGACATCAGTTCACTACATGATGGTACTAACTATTATACCTTGCCTTTTTTATTCCTTTGCCCCATTTCCAATATAGAGAAGATATTTATGGACATCCTTGTTTTCAAGATTTTTCTAAAGAAGTTCACTGATGATTACCTCTCAAACCACCTGTATGGTCAGGAGGCGAGGAAGGTATTCATACAACACCCACGGTTCAATATTGAAGTGTTTCTTAAGAGGACGAATGATGGACGGTCAATCATCCACATGCACTGTGCTGATTTGAATCCATATGTTTCATATTATGGTTAGATTTATCTTAATTCTTCTTTCGTAGTTGCGAATGGTTGAGAGAAGGGGTAATCATAAGTGGGAGGCTTGTTCAAGTAAGAATAGCACCCAAGCAAAGTGACGAACCTGAATAAACTAAACATGAAAGTGACTAGATGATATTCCCATGTGTCCTCGAGAATGCTTTGCCTCGTATAAGAGAATGTTCCTACTTGTCCTTTGCTATAAAAAGGATTGGGCCACCTGCTGCACCTTTGTTACTATAGCTACTTGTTACTTGTTACGAATCATCTTGCTATCAAACTATCTGTTATCGCTACTATCAGTACTTGCAAAGAATACCTTGCTGAAAACCGCTTATCATATCCTTCTGCTCCTCGTTGGGTTTGACACTCTTACTTATCAAAAGGACTACGATTGATCCCCTATACTTGTGGGTCATCATGACTCTTTTCTGGTGCCATTGCCGGGTAGTGAAGCGCCTTTGGTAAGGAAACAATTGTATTACATGCTGAAATTTACTGTCACACATCAATATGGAAAACAATCCTTTGAGGGGTTTGTTCGGGGTATCTTCACCTCGTCGGAACCAATAATAGTTTCTCCTCAACCTACTGAACCTACTGTAAATATTTATTATGAGATTCATGCGGGTATGTTAGAGAAACTGCTAGCTAATCCTTTTGTAGGAGATGGAATGGTACATCCTAATATGCACCCGATCTATGTAGATGGAATTTGTGGATTGTTTAATCTTGCAGGTCTATCTGAGGATGGATTTAAGAAGAAGGTATTCGCTTTATCTTTAGAGAGAAAGGCATTGACATGATATAGGCTATTGGATGATATTGGAACATGGGATTGGAACCCTATGAAGCAGGAATTTCATCAGAAGTTTTATCCTATGCATTTGGTTTATCATGATCGGAATTTTATATATACATACATATATATATATATATATATATATATATATAATTTTTGGCCTTGTGAAGGAGAAAATGCCGATCAAGCTTGGTGGAGGCTTATGTACAATGTATACATGCCCCAAACATTAGCTCTCAAGAGAAATTGTTATCCAAAACTTTTATGCTTGGCTTTCTCATAATGATCAACCCATACTCGATTATTCTTCTACTGGTTCCTTCATGATGAAAACTATTGAATTCAAATGGGGTCTTCTGGAAAGAACTAAACGCAACTCTGAAGATTGGGAACTCAACAAAGGTAAAGAGTCAGGTAAAAAACTTGAGTTTGACTGTGTTAAATCTGTTATGGAAACTGATGCTTTTCATAAGTTTAATACTAAATATGGACTTGACTCTGAGACAGTAGCCTCCTTTTGTGAATCATTTGCTACTCGTGTTGATCTCCCTAAGGAGAAGTGGTTTAAATTTCATCACCTATTGAAGAAATTTTTGAGGAACCTGTTATAGTTAAAATGAAACAATTATCTATAATGTTGACCCAGTTGTGCCCACTTCTTATATTGAAAAACCACTTTTCCTGTTAGGGTTAAGGTACATGCGAAAGCTTCAACTCTTGTTAATAAAAGTAATACCAGGACACCTAGACCCTCTGAACAAATAGGGGTGGAACCTAATATTGCTATGGTTAAGGATCTCTTGGTTGATAATATTGATGGGCATGTTATTTTATGTGATGAGACTGCTAGAATTGCTAAACCTCCTAAAAATGAACAAGATAAGTTAGATAAGAATAAGCCAGTAGTGGGCATACCTATTGTTTTTGTTAAGATTGGAGATCGTTGCTATCATGGTTTATGTGGCATGGGTGCTAGTGTGAGTGCTATTCCATTTACTTTATATCAAGAAATTATGCATGATATTGCACCCGCTGAGATTGAGGACATTGATGTTACTACTAAGCTTGCTAATAGAGATACTATTTCACCACTTGGGATTGTTAAAGATGTCGAAGTATTGTGTGGTAAGATCAAGTGCCCTACTGATTTTCTAGTTCTTGGTTCTCCACAAGATGACTTTTGTCCCATTATATTTGGTAGACCTTTCTTGAACACCGTTAATGCTGAAATTGATTGTGTTAAAGAAAAGGTTAGAGTTAAGTTTGGTGAGGTATCTCATGAGTTTAATTTTTCTATTTTCCGTAGACAGCCACATGAGAAATAATTATCTAGTAAAGATGAAATCATTGGTCTTGCTTCTATTGCCATACCTCCTATTGATCTGTTAGAACAATATATGCTTAGAACAATATATGCTAGACGATGAAAATGATATGCATATGAATGAAAGAAATGAAATAGATAAGATATTCTTTAAACAAGCACCTATCCTTAAACATAATTTACGTGTTGAGACTCTTGGCGATCCTCTACCGCCTAAGAGCGATCCTGTGTTTGAATTAAAGAAATTACCTGATACTCTGAAATATGCTTATCTTGCTGAAAAAAAGATATATCTTGTTATTACCAATGCTAAACTTTCAGAGCATGAAGAAAATAGATTGCTCAAAACTCTTAGGAAGCACAATGCTGCTATTGGATATACTCTTGATGTTCTTAGGGGCATTTGTCCCACTCTATGTCAACAGAAGCACTACAAAAAAGACACATCTATGACATTATAGCCTGAACGGAAAAAATGCCATCATGGTTATGACACTTCTATGACGATAATTGTGACAAAAACATGTATCATCATAGATGTGGTGGGTCCTACTTCTATGACAAAAAATCATGACAGAAAATGGGATTTTTGTCTTGGGCGGGCCGGGGACGCACCTGCATGACATTCTTTGGGCCGTCCATGATGAAAAAAAATCATGGTAGAAGCTAGGGCGAGGAAAATTTTGGGGAGTTCCCAGTTACGCTGGGTGGTCGGTGCCGAGCATGCACGGAGGTTTGCGTGTTTCTCTCATATAGGTACGCACGCGTGTGTGTGAGGCGTTGGGCTCTAACTGAACCCAAGGAAGGTGTTCGCTTACTGAACCCGAGCGATTGCACTGGCTACATTACTGAACACGAGCGATCGATCACTTGGCTGTTAACTCAAACCGAGCGATTCCTTCTCTACTCACTGAACCCGAGCAATTTCTTCGCTACTACTGCTAACTGAAGTAGATGGAACCTTCCTCTTGATGAACACTGACCATTGTTGGGGGTTGGATAAGCAGGACCCCGTGGTGGTAGGCCGTTGCCGCTGGATGAACAGGACCCCGAGGAGGCCACCACACCCGAGCCGGTTGGGGGTGGATGAACAGGACCCCGTGGAGGGTTGGTTGAACAGTAGCCGGTGGAGGCTCGATGAATAGTAGCCCATGGATGAACATTAGATGGTGGAGGAAGGAGGAAGATGTGATGGATGAACAGTAGCAGGTGTTGGCTGGAGGAAGTCGATGGTGGATGAACAGTAGCCCATGGAGGCTGGAGCGAGGCAGTAGACGGTGGATGAACAGTAGCTCGTGGAGTCCCGTTTTGCGGTACGACACACCCCTCTCGATAAACGTACATGACCCCGTTTCGACCGTAGGCGCTCCAAGAGAAGTCTGTTTCCTCTGTTTTGCGGTACGCCACACTCCTCTCGATCAACAGGACCCCTTCCGACCGTAGACACTGGAACATAAGTATGTTTCATCTATTTTGCGGTATGCCAAACCCTTCTCGATGAAGAGGACCCCATTTCGACTGGACACGGTCGAGCGAAGGCCGCTTCTCCGTTCGCAGTACGCTGCACTTCGCTTCGCTGTTTCGTCCAAGCCGGTTGGCTCCCGCTGAACATGACGCATTCCGACCCAGTCGGTTGCCTCTCGATGAACACAACGTTGTTTCCTCCGTTCCGACCTAATCGATTGGCTTCGGATGAGCAGGACGCAGTTGCTGCCATCCGTATGCGTGAGTACGCGTTCGAGACCCCGCCCGTATGTACGTATGTGGCCATATTTTTTGCCCTGTGGTTGCACGTACGTATACACCACTTAGACGGGATTGTATGAACTGCTACGTCGGGGGATCTACTACAACACGTGCCACTACTTACTTGGCCATGGTTCATCCTTGCAGGGACACTGATCGACCAATATGTACATACACGTTCGCGACCAGACATACAATGCTACTTACACTTCGACCGGGTGGGTCCCAGCTGTCAGGGAGGATAAGGACGCACTTCCTTGCGTGTGAAGATATAGCTACTAGGTCCCAGCTGTCAGGGGAGGAATCATTTTTATTTTGCGAGTAATAAGGAGGCACTTCCTTGTGTTCGAAGATGTAGCTGGTGGGTCCTAGCTGTCAGGGGGAGGAAACATTTTTTCTGCTTACTAAGGAGGGACTTTCTTTGCGTGCGACTCATTTACGTGTGACCATGGACCTCGTGGGTCCGAGCTATCAGCCTCTCCACGTATAGTCCTCTTCCGATGACTCTCATTTGTTGATCACGCAACACCGAGCACAGCAAAGCGGTGGACGACCGCGAGGCCTCGGACCGGAACGACCATGGAGGTGGGGAAGATGTGGCAGTGGAGTCGCAGCCTGAGAGGAGTACGAGGTATGAGGGTTGACTGGTTCAGTGCGGCCTGGGGCTGTTGTCGGTGGAGAATAAGAGGAGGGGAGGGGTGGAGGGATGGCCCGGACTACGGTGGACTAGCGCTTGGCAGCGAGGCATGCGAAGCAGCGTCGCGGGCCGCCGGAGGTGGGAGCAGGAGGTCCCGCCGACATTGGAGGAAGAAGACAAGAGATTGAGGATGCATGCTGGCAGCAGTTGAATGTACATCCAATGACTACAGATGTCAGAATCATTCTGTTGACTAATTTGACAATGCCTTTCATAGGCGACCTAATGGCCCACATGTCAGACCCCTTGCATGCGAAGATCTAGCTGGTCAGTCCGAGCTATTAGGGCGAGGAATAATTTTTTTTCCCATAATAAGGAGGAACTTCCTTGCGTGCGAAGATTTAGCTGCTGGGTCCCAGCTGTCCGGGAGAGAAAACAGTTTCTCCGTGCAATAAGGATGCACTTCCTTGGATGCGAAGATGTATCTGGTGGGTCCAAGCTATCAGGGGGAGGAATACTATTTTTCTCGTTTAATAAGGAGCCAGTTGCATGCGTGCGTCCATGAACAGGTGCGTCCCCACTATCAGCCTCTCCACGTATTGTCCTCCTCTGATGATTCTCGTTTGTTGACCATGTTGACCATGCAGTGCCGAGCGCGCCAAGGCGGTGCACGATGGCGAGGCCCCGGATGGGAACGAGTCGAAGATAGGAAGATGCGACAGTGGAGTCGCAGACGGAGGGGAGTACGAGGGTTAACTGGCTCCGGTGCGGTGTGGGGCTGCAATGGGTGGAGAATAACAGGAGGTGTGGAGGGCTGGAGGGATATCCTGGCCGACGGTGGGGTAGTGCGTCACAGCGATGCGTGCTAAGCAGAGTCACTAGCCGCCAGAGGCCGGAGCAGGCGGTCCCGGCGGTGCTGGAGGAAGAAGACGAGAGATTGAAGATGCATGCCGGCCGTTGGATATAAATCCAATTGTTGTGGATGTCAGAATCATTTGTTGACTAAGTTTACAACGCCTTGCGTAGGCTTAGAAGCTATTGGCCCACATGTCAGCCTGCAAAAATTTGGAACATATTTATCCCTTTTTTTAGAGAGAGAAACATATTTAACCCATGTTTTCTAGAATTTACAGCAAATTTGCTCGGCTGGGTGAACAAATAATGTAGCGTCAATGCAGCCCATTTAATTTTTTTTCTAAGAAATCACAGCAAATGTGCACTTTCTTGAATACATGAATTTGTTGGGCTTGTTGTAAATATAATGATAGGTTAGGCGGTGCAATTAGTATCAAAAAATAACCGGGAGCTGGACATTTTATTATATACAAAATTAGCCAATTAGCGTGTTATTGCTCAAAAGAAAAATGAGCGCATTATTATAGCATTGGTCCTTAAATCTTCGCAACTTTTGTGCGCAATCACTAGGATTTTCATTGGCTTAACCATGATTTTCCTTGCCAACTTCGGTTAAACATTTATTTTTATAAGTTGGTAAGACGTGGAGTGTTTTGTAATGTATATATAAGTTTCTATTAAATATACAATAATAATAATATAAATATAAATATATATATATATATATATATATAATGCGGTTAGAAGGGAAAACATAAATTGGACCTGACATTCTTATTCGTATATATAGAAAAATAGAACAGAGATCTGTGTTTTGTTAAAAAAGATTAATTGGGTTGCCTATGTTTAAGAAAAAATAAAACCTAGGCTGGGAGGCCCATAGGCTGGTACATACATGATGGACCTCACAAAATTAAGTTGAAACCACGGTCTCGGTATGTCATGGGCTACGCATGTTAAATAACATAACCTAGGCCAAGATGATACTTGTTCGCCCTCTGAAAAATATGATACCTGCTAGATACCTGATATCCCTAAAAAAACAGCTCCCCGATGACAGTCTTCGTTGTAAATTTTTCATTTATTGACTAGGCTGACAAACCCGTGGGCCCCAATGTTAGTATACGATTAGGAGGAATCTTTTTTCAATGAGGAACTTGCTTGCGTACGGCCATGGACCTGGTAGGTCCCGACTGTCAGCCTCTCAATGTACAGTCCTCTCTAGATTCCTCTTGTTTGTTGAGCATGTTGACAATGGCAGACGGCGGCGCC
This sequence comes from Aegilops bicornis, assembly GCA_021605145.1. Taxonomy (NCBI): domain Eukaryota; kingdom Viridiplantae; phylum Streptophyta; class Magnoliopsida; order Poales; family Poaceae; genus Aegilops; species Aegilops bicornis. The sequence continues at coordinate 379,298,222 of CM038669.1, read as the reverse complement.
ACGACGAACGCACAAACCGGAGGACGACGTAATGGACACAGACAGGAACGAAACGGAGGCGACGAAGACGCCTCTAGCGTAGTGAAAAAGCGCGACTTAATTCTTTTGAACATACTGCAGTAGCCCGGTGCATACAACCCTCTCACCCAAAAGTTGTGTTGTCCGGGTTCGATTCCAACTGGTGCAGTTGAAAAGTATCTAATTTTTTGCCTCAGCTATTACAGACATGTGGGTCCCACCATGTCATCTACACACACCACCACCACCGCTTGCCAAAATTTTGTCCCTAGTTTACCCAGTTTTTTGCACACTCAACATTGTCTTGGCATTTTGAAAATAGCATATCTTTATGAATGTGCATCATATGAAGATGTGCTATACATGAATGTTGATCAGCATGATCTTAACTTGTTGTTAGTTCCATTTTCGACCATGAATAAGATTTCCAACATTCTGTTATCCATGTTTGAAAAGTGCGTGTTGATTTAAATGCTCTACATCTGAAACATGCAATTTCTTATTTGAAACTGAAGCTTGCAATTTCTTCTCTGGAAATCAGTTGGACAGGCAGCCATCACAAGTGGTGGATTGGATGTCGCGCTTCTTCAATCCCCCAACAGTGCGAGGGGGAAGAAGACAAAACTTCCGTCCCCGTGCTGGCGCTGGGGAGTGGAGCAAACTGGATTTAAGAGGGGGCAAGGGGCACGACGCGAGGCAGTGCCGCCGCCCGAGCAAGACGATCTGCCGCTGCTTCTTTGGTTTGGGCGGCAGGAGAACAACTAGAGGGAAGACTGGAGAAGCACATCACAAGTGAATTATTATTTTCATTGGATGGCTCTTGATGGCCTATTTTTTACTTGCCTCTGCATGATACAACTTGTATTTTTAGCCTCCCAGTCCATGGCGGGTCAACAGCCCATTTGTTGGGCGGGCCAACCTACAGAAAGCAGCACTTGATTTTTCATCAAGGCCCCAAAACAATGTCATATTATTTTGAGGAGGAAGTCATTATGGCGGGGGTTGAGCGGGGAGGAGGGGAGGCTGAGCAAAAAGATAAAAAAGGAGCTGACGTGCCGTTGCTACCCTAACAAGCAGGTGCCTTTCTTCTTGGGGCGAAGGTGTGCCATGTGACACTCACACGCCACAATCCCATAGTATACATTCTAACTAGTTCACACACAAGTACAACAGAAAAGGTAAACATTCAGTTCAAACTCAGGTTCACAGGATACATTCATATTCATAGCCAACATTGGCAATCAACAACTCAAAAGATTCATGTATAGACAAGTTCAACATGCCTATGCATCCAAATGATTCATACTCCCTCTGTAAAGATATATAAGAGTGTTTAGATCACTAGAATAGTGATCTAAACGCTCTTATATTTCTTTACTGGGTGAGTAGATCACAAGCCAATATTCATAGCTAACATTCACAAAAGATTTAGATATACACACGCATCCAAATAAGAACACAACTAATATCATCCATCTACACACTTTAATCACCTACGGTACAGACTGGCAAGTGATGTTCACTCGGTGGTACTTCTTGCTAAAATTAATGCTTGTCTGAGCAAACTTTCCAGTACATAAGAGGCAGCAGAAACCATATGAACTTAGCTTGTAGGTTTATCCTCATCCTCATGATAGTGGCCTTGATGCCGCAAGAGGTTTGAGCAACTTGGCCACTACTTTCACTCGGTGGTACTTCTTGCTAAAATTAACGCTCGTCTGAGCAAACTTTCGACTACATAAGAGGCAGCACAGACCATCTGAACTTTGCTTGTAGGTTTATCCTCATGATAGTGGCCTTGATGCCACGAGAGGTTTGAGCAACTTGGCCACTACTTTCATCCAACTAATTTACTGGTCCATCTTTTTCTGTATCTCGCCAAAATTCTACATTGCAGAGAACAAACGAGGCGGTCGACAAAATGAAGCATCCAAAGTTTTTGTGTAGTTCAACTGAAATGGAGCATCCCAGGCATGCAGACTGGTTAAGTGCCATATGGATATATGCGTCTACCAACTTGTTTGGAATCTTTAGACTCCATGGCATACAGTTCGCTACCAGCATATGAGTCGATAACCAAAAAGCGCAAGTTGGGACCAAAGACTGGACTGCGTTTTTCAGGGCTATGCGACAAGCAATATTTTTGGCGTTCACTCTGACAGTTCTTCTTGTCAACATCGATGCTTGGTTGAGTGAACTTGCGAGTACATAGCAGCAACATAAGTATTTGTCCATCTGATCTTTTTGTGCAGTTCTACTGAAATCGGCCAATCTAACGATTTGCCTGTGAGTTTAGGCTCAGAAGTTACTACTTTATGAAATCGGCCAACAGTAGCACAATACAAAATTACCATTAGATATGACAAGCACAATAATCAGGATGAAGACCAGTACCAACCTGTGTGAGGAAGCATATCAATTAGTGCTTCCTTTGACTGGAAGCCAAGATAAGCGACTAGCAGGAAAGGAAGGAAGCAGTCAAGGCAATGAACCACCCAAAGTTTTTTGTGCAGTTCAACTGAAATCGAGCATCCCTATTGGCACATATATTGATAAAGTGAGATTGCTGTAATAGTGGCACTAGTTGATGAAACATACACTAACAAGTAGAAGCATCCTCATTATCTTAATGGGTAAAGCAACATAGTAGCCTTGCTTAAAGAGAGGTATTAGTTTATTTTATCAGTGCCAATTAGCTCAACACTCAAAGCATTGCCATGTATCATAGCTTGCAAAGATTTACCATGCAAAGAGAAAGGACTTTCTCATGACAGTAGCAAAACAATAGCATGATACAAATAGAGATGACAACACACTAATTTGGATTAAGGCCTTAGGCCGGTACCAACCTGAGCAAGGAAGATTATTCAACTAGTCCCAGAAGAGAAGATAAAACACTGACTGGAATCATTCAATACTACATTTTTTTGCACTTCCAATGTACGGTTGACATCACTCTTGTTTACCTGAGGTGAGATTATATCGAGAGATTATCAAGAACTTCCAGCATAGCTAAAGCACTGGCTGGGATACAGTTATTGTATCCGCTTTTGCAGTTCCCCTAAAATGTACGATCGACACAACATGATTCCTGTTTGCACAAGTAGGAACAAGATAAAAAACTTCATTAGCTTAGTGAGGAAGGATAGAAAGACAATAGCATATTACTTTAACAATAGCATCAAATCATGATGACAATACAGTAGCAACACATTGGCTCATTGAACCAGTGGCAATAAATTGACATGCAAAACAATAGCATTACTATCTCATGACACTGCCAAGATCCCCTCCTGGCTCCACCACATGGTCCACCTGCACAAACACACACACACACACATGTACATGATTCAACATGAGGTGCTACTAAAGATTTGTTTAATTCCGATAGGACAATTAGGCAGCGATTATTTAGTGTTGCTTAAGTAGTCCTAATTGATTAATGATCTTGCAGCAGAGGCAGCAGGAGTGGAAGGGTCCTGGGGGGTCATCTCACATGTGAGGCAGACGTTGCCGGAGCCCTTGAATGGCCTCGACTGAGGCCTCAGCTTCAGGAAGGTCACCTTGGCATTGTTGATCGTGTAAGGCTGGGTCACACATGCATCCAGAATCCAGTTAATTAGTATGATGTGTCGTCAAGCCAAGTACTACTCTGCTACAAATTACAAGTGCATTTCTTTAAGTAAATTAATACTAGTAGCAACACAACAATACAATACAACTAGCAAGATGTCAGGATAAAATAGGATGGTACCAGCATGTGATCCTTCTTCATTTCCATCTTCTTTCTCTTCTTGCTATTGCTATGTTTCTCTTTCTCCTCACCAATGTGTGAAACTATGTACATGACTGGCCTTCAATATCAGATTTGGTTTTGTTAGTGAGTGAGGGAGTCCTGGATTAGGGGGTCCTCGGACAGCCGGACTATATCCTCTAGCCGGACTGTTGGACTGTGAAGATACAAGATTGAAGGCAAGCTTGGCATTACGGATACATAGATCTCCTCCCTTGTAACCGACTCTGTGTAACTCTAGCCACCTCCGGTGTCTATATAAACCGGAGGGTTTAGTCCGTAGGACAACAACAATCATACCATAGGCTAGCTTCTAGGGTTTAGCCTCTACGATCTCGTGGTAGATCAACTCTTGTAATACTCATATCATCAAGATCAATCAAGCAGGAAGTAGGGTATTACCTCCATCGAGAGGGCCTGAACCTGGGTAAACATCGTGTCACCCACCTCCTGTTACCATCCGCCTTAGACGCATAGTTCGGGACCCCCTACCCGAGATCCGCCGGTTTTGACACTGATATTGGTGCTTTCATTGAGAGTTCCACTATGCCGTCACCGTAAGGCTAGATGGCTCCTTCGATCATCGGCAACGATGCGATCCAGGGTGAGGTTTTCCTCCCCAGACAAATCTTCGTATTCGGCGGATTCGTACTGCGGGCCAACTCACTTGGCCATCTGGAGCAGATCGAGAGCTACGCCCCTGGCCATCAGGTCAGGTTTGGAAACTTGAACTATACTGCCGACATCCGCGGAGACTTGATCTTCGATGGATTCGAGCCCATGTCAAGTGCGCCGCACAGTCACGACATGCATGACTTAGCTCTGCTGACGGACAGTGTTCGGGAGATTCCACCTGCAGCTACTCCAGCCCTCGATCCGGAGCAGATTACACCGTCCGAGGACGGGTGGATGGACCCCCCCACGGAGGCCGCACACTCAGCGGCGATAGAGCCGAATACTGACTTCACCTCCTATGAGACCCGTGTTGCCGGACATCTGGATTTGTCCCCGGCCATGGGCTCCGAACCGCCTGCGTCCGTGCCTATCGAATCCGATTGGGCACCGATCATGGAGTTTTCGTCCGCGGATATCTTTCAGCACTCGCCCTTTGGCGACATGCTAAACTCGTTAAGGTCTCTCTCCCTGTCAGGAGACCCTTGGCCGAACTACGTCCGGCTAGAATGGGATGCGGACGACAAAGAAATTCGCTCCCTGTTGGGGGTATAACTACTGAGTGTAAACCGCCCAGGAGGGGCCGGTTCACCCTCAGCTATATTGAAGCCCACAAAGACTCAGAAGATGGCGCTTTACTAGGAAACTTAGAGGCCCGGAGCCCAAAGGCGGATTAGGGCCCATAATGGTAAAACCGCCATAGTCATGTAACTTGTGTTGTAAGATAAGGGAAGGAGAGACCGAGCCGAACACTTGTATGAGTCGGCCTCGGGACTCTGTAGACCGGCCGGGCATCAACCCATGTATATAACGGGACGACCCGGCGGCGGCTCAAGGACAGACAACAACAACTCGAGGTCTAGGCGGAGCTGTTTGCTCCCTAGTCATCGAGACCACATCAATCCCATCACAAACTAGACATAGGCTTTTACCTTCATCAAAGGGGCCGAACTAGTATAACTCTTGTGTCTTTGCGTCCGCTTTAACCCCTCCAAGTTAACCCGTAGCGATGGCTCCGCGACTAAGTCTTTCATGAGGATATCTGCAGTGACAAAACCACGACACTCCCCACCCACCACCCACTTAGTAGCCACTGTCGACGATTTAACCGACATGCTCGACTTCGGCTCCGAAGACATCGACGGTATGGACGACGATGCAGGAGACGAACAAGAATCACCGCCCACAGGGTGCTGGACAGCCACTTCATCACACGATATATATATGGTGGATACACCCAAAGAAAACAATGACGAGGAACGGAAGGATGCAGCGAAGGATAGCTGCCTCGAGAAGCAACCAAAGCGACGGCATAGGCGCCGCTCCAAATCCCGCCTCGCCAAGAACAGCGATAACAGCGCAAGGAAAAATAACACCCCGGTCGACTCCAGAGGAAACGACGACCACATTGACCCAACAACAGAACAGGATGAACCAGCGGATGGCGAACATAGTACGGAGCCGCTGTCCGAACACGGCGACGCCGAGGATAAAGCTCATCAACCTCTCTTCGGAGAGGAAAACAGTCCGGACGACGATGCACACATCATCCCGGAAAGGCACTTGGAACAAGAGAACCTCCGTAGAAGGCTTATTGCCACCGCGGGGAGTCTGAAGAAGCAGAAGCAAAGGCTTAATGCCGTGCAGAATATGCTCAACAGTAGATGGAACAAAGTGCTTGACATTGAAGAAAAGTATGGTGGCAGTCGCCACACAAAGAGCTATCCAAAGCGCAAGTTGTTGCCTAAATTCGATGATGAGGCCATAGAGCCCACATAGCCGAAAAATAAAAAGGGCGACCGGTTGGATCGACCACCTCATGGCCGCGATACGGCGGCTAACGAGGCCGCACATAAGTCAGCACAGGATACAAGCGAGGACTTGCATCAAAAGGCCGGCGTGACCAGATCCATCTACGGATCTAGGAAGCGCGCTCCAGCGCATAATCAAAACCGAACACTACAACCGTCAGAACGCCATGACACATCCAAATACAGGGGTGCCTTGCACCCTCTATGTTTCACCGATGAGGTGCTGGATCACGAATTTCCAGAGGGATTCAAACCCATGAACATAGAGGCATACGACGGAACGACATACCCTGGGGTCTGGATTGAGGACTTCATCCTCCACATCCATATGGCTCGCGGAGACGATCTCCACGCCATCAAGTACTTGCCCCTCAAACTGAAAGGACCAGCTCGACACTGGCTGAAGAGCCTCCCCGAAAATTCAATTGGAAGTTGGGAGGAGCTTGAGGATGCTTTTAGGGCTAACTTTCAAGGGACCTATGTCCGACCCCCGGATGCAGACGATTTAAGTCATATAATTCAACAGCGCGGAGAGTCAGCCCGAAAGATTTGGAACAAATTTCTCACTAAGAAGAATCAAATCGTCGACTGCCCGGACGCCGAAGCCTTAGCAGCTTTCAAACACAGCGTCCGAGACGAATGGCTCGCTAGACACCTCGGCCAAGAAAAACCAAGGACAATGGCAGCCCTAACAAGCCTTATGACCCACTTTTGCGCGGGCGATGATAGCTGGCTGGCCCGTAGTAGCACCAGCGACCCAGGCACATCTGAAGTCAGGGATGGTAATGGAAAACCACGATGCAATGAAAGCAAGCGTCGAAATAACGAAGACAGCCCAGACAACACGGAGGTAAACGCCGGATTTAGGGGCTCTCGACCCGGTCAACGGAAAAAGCCTTTCAAAGGCAAAAGAGATGGACCGTCCAGCCTCAACAAGATTCTACACAAATTTTGTCAGATTCACGGCACCTCTGATAAACCTACAATCACACCCACAGAGAATGTTGTGTATTCAAGCAGGCCAGTAAGCTAAACGCCGAACACAAGGGGAGGGAGACACCAAGTGAAGACGAGGATGAGCCTCGCCAGCAAAACACTGGGGGACAGAAAAAGTTCCCACCAGAGGTCAAAACAGTGAACACGATTCACGTGACGAAGAGGAGGAGTAAACATGCACTCCGAGACATATGCGCCATAGAGCCCGTCACCCCCAAGTTCGACCCTTGGTCAACCTATCCTATCACTTTTGATCGCAGGGATCACCTGACAAGTATCCGACACGGAGGATTGGCTGCCTTGGTGCTAGACCCAATTATCGTGAATACCATCTCACCCAAGTCCTCATGGACGGCGGCAGTAGTCTTAATCTGATATATCAGGACACAGTCCGCAAAATGGGGATAGACCCGACAAGAATCAGCCATAGCAATACTACCTTTATAGGAGTAATACCAGGCCCAGAGGCTCGCTGTACGGGCTCTCTAGTACTAGAGGTTGTATTCGGTTCTCCCGGCAACTTCTGAAGTGAAAAGTTAACTTCCACATCGCTCCATTCCGAAGTCGCTATCAAGCACTACTCGGAAGAACAGATTTCGCTCGTTTTAATGCAGTACTGCATTACATTTCTCTTAAGCTTAAGATGCCCGGTCCATGTGGCATCATCACAGTTAGCGGAAATGTTGAGCATTCCTTACGCACGGAGGAACGTGTGGCGGCTTTAGCAGCCGAACACTAAACGGCCCCTCCAACCAGAATAAACGATCGGTCATCAAGACCGCGGACACGGCTAGACGAGTCCGGCGCATCACTAGCTGTAACAGCTTAGATAAACCTGAGATTGGTTTGATGGATATACCCCCATAGGCGGTACCAGGGGCTTCCCGCATGTAAAAAGGACTACAGTTCGGCTCGACCTTACTTATCTTGAATTTTAATGGTTTATTGAGAATAACCAATTTTTCGCACGACAACTTTCACCTAAGTTCCTCTCTTTTATAGATGATAATCATGCTACACCCTCCCAGGATATGGCACAATGGAGACACAGTTGTAGACGTGCAGGAGGGCCCCACTCAAAGGTTTCTTTTTAGATTAAGACCTTGTGTAAACCTTTTTTATTGTCTCTTGTTGATTCACATCCTCCGGATACTCAGAATAATCGAGAGGGATGCTGATGTTATTGGCATTTCGCCACGTCAGAATAATGCACGTACCTGGAAATTCAGGGTTCAAGGGCGTTACTCAGCCCAGTATATGTTGTAAAGACCGAATACCTTAGGGAGTGTTCGGCATCGCGAGTTTGGCCTTATATGCATCAGCTATGAATCATGTCTTTGGTCAAATGTTGGGTTTGCCCGGCTCCCGTGTTTTGCTACCTTATGTTCCGCTCTATCAGCTAAGGTGGCACCGGGAGAACTACTGCACCGACCTCGTCGAGACGGCTCAGCGTGCGAAACCTGCCCAGGCTAAACCGGCCGTCAAGCGTGCCTTCGTGGGAGTCATCCACGGAGGAAGTTATGAGGACGGATCAGAATCTGGTGGCGGAACCGTCGTCTACTCTGATGACGAGTCGTCGACCGGAGAAACTGAGTCTCTATATCGGTACGCAAGATGGCGGATTGGGGATGTTCCGACGGTGATAGTATTCTCGACCCCTCGATCTGCCCAATCGGGTTGGGATATTCATGGCGGTACACAAGCAATCCTTCACTCTTCGACCGCTGCGACAATGGTTGCCGGTTCAACAATGCGACGGCGGGCAGAGGAGGCCTGTCGCCCGCCGCTCAAGTTTTATCGTAATTATTCGATGCATTGGCCTTGCTCATGGCGAGAGGTTAACCCGCGAACCAGGACGTTCATAACGCGGAGATTGCGAAGGTGAAGGAGCAAATCACTCGAGCTAAAGCGGATCACGGCAAAGAGACGCCAGGATGGCGGCAGAGCGGCCGCTTTGGATGCGCGAGCTTATAGGCTCATCTTGGATCGAGAGCGTCGCATGAAGTCCTGAAGAGGAAATACAGAGCCCGTTTGCCTTCAGTTTTCGAGGGAAGAGATCTCTTCAACACCCCAGGAGCAGGGACCAGTAATCCGCCGGTGGTAAACCGGGCGGAAGCACCTGGGACGGGCGCACCGGTTCAGCCCCGCATAATATATCTACCTCGCCATAATGCCAGCACGCCTCAAGCTGTGCAAACACCTCCAGGTCACTATTCCAACCCGATGGATAACCTTGTTGCAGCTGCGGCACGGTTGGAGGCGATTCCAATTGAAGGCGATTCACCACAGGCAGTAGAGACGCGCCGGGTCAAGGAACTCCTTAGGACAGCTCTGGTCCAACAGGAAGCGTATTCGCACAGCCGCGACCGGATCCACTCTACCCCCTGCCCAAGCCGAAGCTATAGCAGGCACGTGGATGAACCGGTCGTATCAAGTAATGCACGGCGCGGGGCGCCCCGTGGCAACAACCCGGCAGGTGGTTTCGACAATGCTCAGGAGGTGGTGGACCGGGCCCGGGCACGCAGGGAGGCCGAGTTAGCGGTAGCGACATCGGGATTATCGACCACGCGATTCGTCCGACCATCTTTGAGCCTGGATTTACCTCTAGCTCTTTGGGGGTGCCTTGCCTCGTCCCCGCTTTACGCAATGTACGCTTGCTCAAGGATTTCAAGGGGCCGCGCAAGGTGCCAAATTACGCCGCCGATCTGGCTCCAGAAGCATGGATAGAGAGTTATGAGATGGCCATGGAGATGCTGGATGTGGATGAAGCCGCATGTGCAAAGTACTTCACCATGATGCTCGAGGGCATGGCCCGTACTTGGTTGAAAAGCTTGCCACCCAATTCTATCAGTTCATGGGCCCAGTTGCGGACCCGTTTCATTCAGAATTTCAAAGATACCTGTAAGCAGCCCATGTCTGTGGTGGACTTGGCGGCTTGTGTCCAGGGTGAAGGGGAGTCAACAACCCATTGGGTACGCCGTGTTTCGGAAATCTTACATTCTTCAGACCGGATCAACGCTGATTCTGCGATCTTGACCCTAGAGGGCAACTGCCGGTTTAAACCTTTAAAGTTGAAGCTGGGACGCATGAAGCGGTTTTGCAATGACATGGGCACTCTCATGGGCGCTTTAGTGAAGTATGCTGATTCTGATAGTACCAAGGATCCCGAGTCTGATGTTGACGAGACAGGTAAGGGAAAGAAGAACAGCAACTCCAAAAGCCAGCAGCACCACTCCGCGGGTAATGGTGGAAGTAAACGTAAAGCGAACGGCAACATGGACTTTGTAGCCAACACCAACGCGCAGGACAAGGGCCAGCGGCGCAAGGGTAAACAGCCAAATCGAGGTGGAGCGCCTAATCCCAATCCGGACCGCTTGAACTATCTGTTGAATCAACCCTGTCCGAAGCATGGGACGGCGGAGGCGCCAAGACAAATCACCTCTAGAAGGATTGTTACATTATGCAGGAGTTCAAAAGTTCTAATGCTTTCCGGTATGATCAAGGTTCCGGCGGCGGTTCAGGGTCCGGGCCGGGTTACGGTGGAGGAAATTTCGGTTCAGGGTTTAATGGTAATCCGGGCGGACATAACAATCAGAACAATCAGAATAACCAGGGTGGTTACAGTCAGCAACAGTCGGGTTATCAGAGCAACCCAAAGCAGTTGAATAGTGGTCAGTACCACGTCTTCACCACCAGCTTAGACAAGCGAGACCGGAAGCTTCAGAAGCGGGCAGTCAACATTGTTGAACCGGCCATGCCTCATTACGTACGCTGGTCAGAGCAGCCCATTGTGTGGAGTAGAGAGGATCATCCTCCCCGGGTTGACAATCTAGCCCTGGTGGTGGCACCTCAGGTGGGAGGTTATAAGTTCACCAAGGTGCTTATGGACGGAGGGAGCAGCATCAATATCCTGTACTACGAGACCTTCCGTCGTATGGGGTTGACAGATAAACATCTCAAACCGTCCAATATAGTGTTCCATGGTGTGGTGCCTGGCAAGTCAGCGTATCCGGTTCGTAAAATAGCTCTGCAGGTGGCCTTCAGGGATGAATATGACTCCAGATCAGAAACATTGACGTTTGAAGTGGTGAAAATTCAAAGTCCATATCACTCCTGTTTGGGCGGCCGGCTTATGCCAAGTTCATGGCACGACCTTGTTATATCTATTTGCAGCTCAAGATGCCGGGTCACGAGGGGACAATAACGGTTCATGGGAGCCGCAAGATCACTTTGGAGTGTGAGGAAGGTGATGCGGCTTACGCAGAGTCGGTTTGTGCCACCGAGGAGCTGAAGTATTATAAGGACAATGTTGATCCGGCGGACATGACTCCATTGAAGAAACCAACTACAGAGCATGATCCGGCCCTGAAGTTCAAATCAGCAGCTGAGACTAAGCTTGTTGACTTCGTACCTGGCGATTCGTCCAAGCAGTTCAAAGATCGGTGCCAACTTGGATCCAAAATAGGAAAGCGGCGCTCATCGAAGTTCATCCGTGAGAATCGGGACATTTTGCATGGAAGCCTTCTGACATGCCAGGTGTACCGAGGGAGCTCGCTGAGCACACTCTTAATGTTGATCCCAAGTACAAACCGGTAAAGCAGTTTCTCCACCGGTTTAACGAGGAGAGGCGTAAGGCCATTGGAGAGGAGATTGCCAGGCTCTTAGCAGCAGGCTTTATCGTTGAAGTTTTCCATCCAGAGTGGCTTGCTAATCCGGTGCTGGTCCTTAAGAAAAACGGCACTTGGCGCATGTGTGTGGATTACACAGATCTTAACAAGGCTTGTCCGGCAGATCCTTTTACCCTCCCCCGCATTGACCAGATTATTGATGCCACTGCGGGTTGTGAGCGTTTGAGCTTTTTGGATGCGTATTCTGGATATCATCAGATCAAGATGGCGGTTAAGGACCAGGAGAAGACAGCGTTTATCACTCCCTTTGGAGCCTTCTGCTATGTGTCTATGCCTTTTGGGCTCAAGAGCGCCCAAGCAACTTATCAGCGTTGTGTACATAATTGCTTGCATGAACAGATTGGCCGTAATGTGCATGCCTATGTGGATGATATTGTGGTTAAATCAAGGAAGAAGGAAACACTGATTGATGATTTGAAAGAAACCTTTGACAACCTGCGGGTTTACAAGATGATGCTCAACCCAGCCAAATGTGTTTTTGGTGTTCCGGCAGGCAAGTTATTGGATTTTCTCGTGTCCAACAGGGGGATTGAAGCTAATCCGGAGAAGATTACGGCTATCACCTCCCTGGCTAAACCAAAGTGTATTAATGATGTCCAGCGTTTGGCGGGCCGGATTGCCGCGCTGAGCCGGTTTATCAGCCGCCTCGGAGAGAAGGCCATCCCTTTATACCAGATGCTGAAGAAGACAGATCAGTTTATGCGGAGTCCGGCCACCGATGAAGCGTTGGAGGACTTAAAGCGGCAATTGTCCAACCGCTTTGTGCTCGCCGCTCCCATCAACAAGGAGCCGCTTACGCTATATGTTGTCGCTAACGCCAGAAGCGATTAAGCGTGGCCATTGTGGTAGAGCGGAAGGAGGCGGGAAGGAGCATCCGGTTCAACGTCCGGTTTATTATATCAGCGAGGTGCTTATTGAATCTAAGCAAAGATATCCGCATTGGCGTAAGCTGGTGTATGGAGTTTTTATGGCAAGCCGGAAGTCAAGCGATATTTCCAAGGGCACCCCATCACGGTGGTCGATTCAGCTCCCTTAGGTGATATCATACTGAACCGGAGGCGGCGGCGGATTGCCAAGTGGGCTATAGAGCTTGGGCATACGGTTTGAAATATGTACCTCGGACGGCAGTGAAGTCTCAAGCACTTGTGGATTTCATTAATGATTGGATGGAGTTGCAAGCGCCTGAAGAAAAGCCGGATCATACATATTGGACCATCCATTTTGACGGATCCAGGCAGTTGGAGGGCTCGGGGCTGAGTCGTATTAACTTCCCCACGAGGTGACAAGTTTTGTTACGTTCTCCGCTTAATGTTCCCTTGTACTAACAATGCAGCTGAGTATGAAGCCTTGCTCCATGGTCTTCGGATGGCTAAGGTGATGAATCTAAGCCGGGTTAAGTGCTTCGGTGACTCGGACCTAGTGGCTCAACAGGTGCCTGGCACTTGGGATTCCAAGGACCCACTCATGGCTGCATATCGTCGTGAGGTGGATGTTGTCGCAGGTCATTTCAAGGGCTATCAGGTGGACCACGTTGATCGTCGGAAGAATGAAGCGGCGGACGCTTTGAGCCGGTTGGGCTCTCAACGCAAACCGGTCCCGCCCAATGTTTTTCTCGACGTACTGCACAATCCGTCAGTCAAGCTCCCTGGTGAAGCGGATTTGGATGTTCCTGATCCGGAGGCTCAATTGGTGGCAGCTCTGAGCTTCACTCCGGATTGGACGCTCCCTTATCTAGCGTACATGAACCGGGGCGAGTTACCAGAAGATGACACGTTGGCCCGACAGATAGTTCGGCGGTCTAAGTCTATGACCATTGTTAATGACGAGTTGCATCATTGCAGTGTGTCAGGGGCGTTTCAGCGTTGTGTGTCCCCTGAGGAAGGCTGTGAAATATTGCGTGAGATCCACGAAGGAGACTGTGGTCACCACGCCGGTTCAAAATCCTTGATGGCTAAAGCGTTCCGCCACGGTTTCTATTGGTTGACTGCCCATGCTGATGCGGAAGATCCGGTCGACGATGTGATGGTTGCCAAAAGTTTTCCAGACGTGCTCATGTACCGGCCCAAGAATTGAGGATGGTTCCAATTACTTGGCCGTTTGCGACTTGGGGGCTGGATATGGTTGGACCTTTCAAAAGGTCCAAGGACAAGAAGACCCACCTGTTGGTGGCGGTTGATAAATTTACAAAGTGGGTAGAGGCAGAACCTGTTAGCAAGTGTGATGCGGCCACGGTGGTTCGATTCATCAAAAGGTGATTTTCCGGTTTGGTTTTCCACACAGTATCATTACGGATAATGGTACCAATTTGTCCAAAGGTGCCATGAAGGAGTTCTATGAACGTGAGCACATCCGGCTTGACGCGTTTCTTGATAGCTCACCCACAGTCCAATGGTCAAGCGGAAAGAGCCAATCAAGAGATCTTGAGAGGCATCAAGCCCCGGCTTATGGTCCCTTTGCAGAAAACGCCGGGTTGTTGGGTAGAAGAGCTACCGTCTGTGTTATGGAGTATAAATACTACACCTAACAGATCCACGAGATACACGCCGTTCTTTATGGTTTATGGAGCGGAGGCGGTTCTCCCCAGCGACATCTGTCATGACTCACCTCGTGTGGCAGCCTATGTTGAAGCGGATAACGAGACAAAGACGACAGACGCTTTGGATCGGCTGGATGAAGAGCGTGACATAGCAGCTTTCGCTCGGCGATTTACCGCCAGGATCTTCGTCGTTATCATAGTCGCCGGGTCTGAACCAGAACCTTTCAAGAAGGAGATTTGGTGCTCCGGCTCATCCAAGACCAGACGGATATGCACAAGCTATCCCCACCTTGGGAGGGACCTTTCATGGTCAACAAGAATCTGCACAACGGGTCGTACTATCTGATAGATGTTCTAGAGCATAAAGACTCACGCACGTCAGAAGAGGAGACCAACAGGCCGTGGAACATAGCTCATCTTCGGCCTTATTATACCTGAGCCATCGGCTCTACTTATGTACATATTATGACAGTGTATATATTATGAATAAAGTAATAAACCGGAGCCCCGGCTAAAGCGGGGTATCTGTTCTATTACATCATGTGTGGTTACATGGAGTTGTTCTGTCTTAAAGCGGCCTCCGGTTTACCCCTTGAGTTTGCTTTCTAAAAAGCTTTATGATATCACTTGGGGGCTTGGTCGTGTCCGAACCAATGCAACACCTTTTGATAGGCGAAAGCCACCAGATCACTTAGGGACATGGTCAAATCTGAACCGATCCACGCTTTTTGATCGGCCTAAGGCCATAGAGTCACTTGGGGGCTTGGTCGAACCCGAACCATTGCCACGCCACTTGATCGACATAATGCCACGGTTTCATTTGGGGACCTGGCTGACTCGAACCATGGCTACACCTTATAGGGAGCTTGGTCGTGTCCGACCATGGTAACACCATCTGATCGGCTCAGTACAGCTTTATCTTTTGCAACCGGTTTATCATTGCCTTTGCTCCCATGTTTGTCATAATTGTTATTTGATTTTTGTTGCGTTTCTTAAACCGACAACATTCTTAAACCGTTTTCAAAGCTGTCAGTTAATGGAATTCGGTCAATTTTTTTTAATCCGGCGATGATTTCACCGGTTTGATGTTTTTTTTGTTAACATCCTATTATGGAGTAACAGGGGGCTTATTATGACCCGGCATGGTGTACGTGGTAAACCGACAGTATAAACACAAGAGCTGTTCTCTCCTTTGACGGTAATGGTTTATACAACCTCCGCTTCAAGATTGGCTAAGCCAACTTCATGCTCAGCGACAGCAGGTATTTTGTATCACGAAATTTTGATTATCTACCTCAATATTTCATATATGTATGAATGTCACAAACCGGCTGGCGGCACAGACCGCTGGGGCAGTTTAAGATTTTGTGACTGCAGGCAATTTAAATTGAAGGTTTCGATCATTCAATCAAAGGAGTCCGCACCATGGCACGAAGGCATATTAAAAACAAAAGTGATGGCTATCCTATTACAAGGCATTCAGAGGCCCAAAATTTGGAATGGCGTCATAATAGGCAGCTTCTGATGCATCAACCGGCTTGACGGATTAAGCTTCATTGCCGGGTTGACGTGAAGAAGATGGGTCGTCTGGCGTTGGTTCCACTTCTACCTCCTCACCACCCAATGGCCGGAAGTCATTGGTGGTCCAGTCAATCCGGGTTAAAGCACGAAGACAGCCTCTTCACTTATAAGCTCAGCCGGATCAACGTCGGGGCATAAGTGTGCTTACGGATTGGTGGAACAAGGTTACGCACTTCCGGAATAACAGCTTCAACCCGTCATTGTTCGCATCGTAGAAGGAGCGGTGAACCGTCGGGTTGGCCTCTTTGCCGGTCGACTTCGCCAGAAGGACGATCTCCCTTGTTACCCGTTTGAGAGCATCATTATCAAATGCTTCGCCATTTTCTTGAGCACTGGGAAGCCTTTGGCTATGTCACCGGATCAAGGTCAGCTATCCATGCTTTGGCGCGAGTTAGTGCCAATAAGGTGCCACCGGGCAATGGATCGTTTCAATTCTTCTAGCTGTGCGGTATCATAGATAGACGGTCCGGTGTGTCCTTGATCAATGACGGAGCTGTGTTATCATAAGAGGTGGCGCAAATAACTTCATTGGTGCCGGTATACAGCTGTTCAATTAGCGTATACGCGGCCTTGAGTTTCTTCCGCATATCAGAGCCCAGATGAGCAATGCGCTTACCTATACGGTTTTAAGAAACTTCAGGTTAAACCGGCGGAAATTTCAAAACGGAATCTTAATCATAACCTTGGTGAAACATTTCTTACCAAATATTGCAGAGGTCATGGCGTTAATTTGGTGCTTTAATCCGGTGAGCTCTTCCGTCACCGGTTTAATAGCTGCTTCAGCATCTTCCGCCCGTTTTAGCAACCCCGTTTTCTCAGTATCCCAGTTGGCCTGCTCGAATTTAAACCACTCCTTGAGCTGCTCCATAGTAGTCAAGGCGGTTTTCGGAACAACCTTGGCCTTGGAGGTTTCTGCTTGTTGAGATTTCAGATTGACATGAAGATCATTGATTTGTGAGGTTTGTTGGCGTATCTCACTCTGTGACAAAAAGGGAGCATGTTAGTAGTTTCATCACAAAGTCCCAAGCTCAATACAGGTATTCAACTTGGCACTTGGGGCTAATGGCTATTTGCTTTCGAACATGTTCTGCTGCGGCGATATAAATTCTGATCCGGTTTAACTATACTAAGTTGAACCGGCCCTTGGGGGCTACATCAATGAAGTCTGAAAAGTTTGAGTTTTATATTAAGTCCCGGTTTAACTATACTACGTTGAACCGGCCCTTGGGGGCTACTACGCAATGAAGGTACAAGAGAGGCATAACTCTTTACCTCATAGCGCTCCTCCATAAGATTTACCAGACCGGCTTCGAAATCACGACTTGTGTAGAGCCGGTTCGAAGCTGTGGTGAAGATCTTGGGCGGAGAAATTGTCATAAGTCGACAGATTAGTTTTTCCTTCCCTTTACTCATGGTAGTAAACTCTTCCTTGGCGCTGTGCTTTGATAGAGCAACCGGATTGCCGTGGGCGGTATATGCGGTGCCCGTGAATTCACGACATCGTCATCTTTGGTCGGGCTGGCGGATTGGCATTTTTTCCTGGGCTTGGCGCTTTCATACCCGGGCTTGGCGGATCAGCAGTTGAATCCCGTTGTTCTGCTGCAGGACTCGGTGGAGCAGGAGGATGTGACGTCTCAACTTGGTCATCCGGTTCAGCCTCTGGCGGGTTAGCATTGTCATCTTGATTAACCCCAGCAGAGTTGTTTTTAGCAACTTCGGGATTTTCACCATGATGCTCTGGAGTCTTCTCCGGATCAACATCCACAGTAGGGTTGAGGGTCTTGGCCTTCTTACTAAGGCGAGCCTTGGTGCTACAACATCAAGGGTTAGAATATGATAGACCGACAAATGCAAAAAACAAATTAAGGAGTAATGTGCTTACCCAGCAGCAACTTTGAGAGGAGGCAGCTGAGTGGTTGATGAACCGCCAGACGAGTTGGAAGAAGCCTGATAATTCGGGTCAGACGGATTGAGAGGGCATCGGAAGAAACATTTCAAAGGATAACGCTTTTCAGGAGAACAAGTCACCTCTGGACGATGTTTCCGGGTTGGTGTGTCAGCTAAACCGGACGACGTAATTTGTTGACCACTATGCCGGGTCGTACGGCGTTCTTCGATTTCTTTGTGTCTTCAAAGAAAGTTTTGGATTCAAATGAGCACGAGAGTGAGATTGTTTCACTTTCCGGACTGCGGCGAATTCTTTTAACGGTACAAGATCATAATCGGAAGAAAGAAGGATTACCTCAACAGGATCTGCATGGCTGGCCTCAGCGTCATCCTGGGAATTGTAACTGTCAGTAAGATGAATGACAAAAAGGAACAAAGTAAGTCAAGCTCTACCTCAGCATATGATTCTTCATCCTCCGGCGGTTCAGAAGACTCGGCGGTTTTCCTTTTGCCAACTTTCTTGGTGGTCTTGGTCTTTACACGAGGAACCCGGGCCGGTTTCGTTCATTTCCAAAAGGAGCTGTTAGCCTGAGAATTAATAAGGGTTTAATACAATCAATATGGAATCAAAATCAGTAGAGCAATGAGTGGAACCTTATCATGGGCGGTTTGTTGGAGACGCAGAAGCAGGGCCAACCCGGTTTGGCTGCACGCGGAGATCGGTTCATCGAGCATTTTCTTCACTGTCTCGGCAACTTCAAGCTCGATTATTGATAGCTCGTGATGTCGTTGAGGATCTTTAGCGTCACGGTGTATTCGTGCATCAATCCGGGGCGGCGGCTTAATGGCAAGGTGCCCCAAGAAACCCAACAGCGGACAAGGTCAATACCAGTTAAGCCATTTGCCATTAGAGCCCGGAGCTTGATAATTTGGGGTGCAAAGTTCTTCCATTCTGTGGCAGTCAAGCGCGAAGGCAATGGGTGATTTTTGCTAAGCCGGTGAGGGTGATAACCCGGAAAGGGATTTTCTCCGTTAGGAGCAGTATTCCGGCAATAGAACCAGGTTTGATTCCAATCTTTTGGATGGCTATGATGTTTGGCGTGAGGAAAGTCCACTTCTTTCCTTTTTTGGATTGAAACGCCACCAAGTTACGTGTTAGGACCGTCCGAAAACTCTGTACGGCGGTTCAAATGAAAGAAATCTCGGAATAACTCCACAGTTGGTTCTTCTTGAAGATAGACTTCGCAGAAGACTTGAAAGTTGCATATATTGAACACAGAGTTCGGACCAAAATTTTTGATGGAGTTGGAAGCTTGCGAGGACATCCCGGAAAATTTTTGATCCGGGCGGGCTGAATCCCCGGTCTAAGTGTTGCATAAATACAATCACTTCTCCCTTTTGAGGTTCAGGAGGTCATTCAGCCGGAACACGCCAATGAAGGACCCCTTTGGATGCTAAGGCGCCAGTGGTGACATATCCATTGATTTGTGTCTCAGTGATCTTAGACGGAACCCAATTGCAGGCAGAGAATTGTTTGGCCATTCCGGAAGAAAAATCTGTGAAAGGAAAAGTAAAGGCCGGTTTACAGTTAACGGTTTGTGCATATTATTCAGTGTTAAACCGGCAGATTGCCATTCAATTTCAGTTACCGGTTTAAGTGAGGACTAATGATGTATGGCGGATTAGCTATCAAAAGTTAAACCGCCCTTAGGCAGAAGGGACAGAGCTGAAAAATCTGCTAAGTGTTGACAGAAATAGGTTTCACACATCGACGGAATTAATTTGGATCTACCAAAGATTCAGTAAGAAAAAATTTATGCGATCTATATAGGCTTTAAATAGGACAGAGAAGTTCGTGCGTTCTATCAAGGGATTCTGAACAAGAAGGAAGATCTACTAAGTGCTAAACTGAATGCGGAGCAACCATCTCTTGCAGATTTATGCTACTGATTGAATTAAAGAAGCTATGGCAGAAGCGAATACGAAGAAACTAGGGATGAACACCTATGAATGCAGATGAAAACAGGAGCCCTAAAATACAGATCTAGGGGTATGAGGGAGAAGCTTACCGGATGCGCAGGATAGCGGAGGGACACCGAAGATCTCTCGTACAACCAGGTTGATGCAGCGGCCTTTGCTGATGCAGCTGTAACATCCCAAAATTCTAAATTTTGGAATGTTATAAACACATAGATAGTTTTGTATGATTGTTTGATTGATTGACTGAAAGTGAGTGAATTCGAAACTTTTTGAAAGTTAAATGAGAGGGAATAAAAGGACTTTCCCAAACTTTCATTTTTTGCTTTTATGATCTTCGGGAATTCAATTCTTTTCATCACAAAACCCTGGAGAGAAGATGACATGACTTCTTCCATTTATTTAAATGACAAGAGGTGTTGAAAATATTTGAACTTCATTTGAGAATATTTCCAATTCTGGAACTTTATGCAACTCAATGATTTTCACGAGCGAAGATAAAATGACTTCTTCAAAACATATGAAATATGAGTTGGGAGTTTCAAAGAATTAAATTCAAAGTTCTTTTGAATTTATTTTCAATTTGGAGTTATTTGAGTTTTATTCAAATTATTTTTCTCCAAAAATAAAATATATGGAAAATAGGGTAACATGATTCCCTACATCAGAAAATTGGAGAGAAATAAATTTGAATTCATTTTGGTATTTTAAAATGATTTTTATTGGATTTTATTAGAGCTGAAGCACTCTTTGATTTATTTGAATTTGTGTGTATTTTATTTGAAGATAAAATAATGTTCATCATGTAGGAAATCTTTTTCTGAAAATTTTGATATATTATATGCCTATATAATATATTTATTTATTTGGTTTTATTATTTTTATTTAAATGCCGAAATTGTTTAAAAAATTCTCCGCTCAATCGGGCCAGCCAATAACCGGCCAAAGCCACGGCCAGCCAGCCAGCGCCGCCCCTCTCCTTCCCGAGCGGGAGTCCCGCTCGGGCACGCCGCCGCGCCGCCATGGACGTCGTGCGTCGCCCGGCCTCCTCTAGCCCCTTACCCACGCCACCCCCCGCCCCCTCTTTTAAAAGCCGAGGCCTGCCCTGCTCTCTCCTCCCGAGCCACCGCCGCCGCCCTCGCCGAGCTCCTGCCCGACGAGATCCGCCGCCGCCACTCCGCCCGTCCGTCGTCGCGGACCACCGCCGACACCGCCAACCCTCGCCTCCCGTTCCGCCTCCCGACCACTTCGCGCCGCCCTCGACGACCGGAGCCGCCGCCCCGGCCGGACCCGAGCCGCCGCCGCCGACCCATCGCTGGAGTACGCCGCTGCCTCCGAAAACCGCCGCCGCCGTCGGTTTATTCGCCCGAACCGGTATAAACCGATTTAACCACCCCGGTTTTCCTTCGGTTTGTTTTTTTTCGGTTTATTAAATTAGGTTTTGTTATTTTTCGAACGTTCATTAGTTAGGTTCGGTAGAGAACGATTTTCGTTCGGTAGCAATCGCTAACGAACGTTCGCTATTTAGATTTTTCTTTTTATTTTAGTTTTCTGCCAGGGACCTATCCGTAGTGTTATTTCTACAGATTAGTCCCTAATTTTCAAACGCTCATAACTTTTTACTCGTTAGTCCAAATCCAACGAAACCAACGCCCACTTCTTCGTTATGATCCCCTCTATCCATTAATCCAACTCAAACATGTTTTTGAAAGTTTTAAAATTTGAATTCAAACAGATTTGTATTCAAACTTCGTTTGATCGCAACTTGAGTTTCGTAACTCCGATTTAGTTGATTCTTTTTGCAAATCGAAGCTCTTGACCTAAACTTTCTGATAAGGCCAAATCCATATAATTTTGGTACTGTTAGAAATTGTTTTATGTTGCAAGAGTTATTTTATTGGTTTTGATGTTTTCCGAATTGTTTCTTCGTTCTTTCTGATGTTGTGAGTGATTGCTTATGTGTGGCTACTGTTGATTGCTTACGATAGATTGACCGGAGTGTGATGAGTAGATCTATCAAGAGTGTTGAGTGTGAATCATCTTCATCAACATTGCAGGCAAGTAACACTTTGATCATACTTTCTCATACCCAGTTTTATGCATTAGATCTATTCCTCAAACACTTGCATGATTAGGATCTAATTAAATTGTGGGATGGGAAGTAGATGAGGTAGTACCTATTACCTGTTTTATTACCAAACCTTTGGGAGTTACTTCTACGCTTTGCTTATTTGCCATGCTATGCTAGTAGACATGGATTGGGTGAGTGAATATCCATGACAGATGTGAGATTGTTATTAATGGTTTATCTAAGGTGGCAACTTAAATACACATCTGGGTGGATTGAGGCACCTGTTTTCTATCAGGACTTGCCTGTTTTTTTTTCGGACCGCCACCTGTGCTCAAAGGGATCATGAGATTATTCAAACTAGTAACTTCCGTGTGCAGCCACAAGCCATTATGGGCTCTGGCATAGTTGAGTAAGTCGTGCGAACTCTTATAGTGGTGGACTAGCAGATGTAGGGGATGCAGGTGTACCGGTCTACTCGTCGTAAGGTGCTAGCGCTCGAAAGACTATGTCTCGGTCATCCGTCTCTCAAACACCATGTAGTGCGAGAAACCAAACGGAGGCGATCGAGTCTTGTGGGGAAAAGTGCGCAAACCTCTGCAGAGTGTATAAACTAATCATGATTAGTCGTGTCCCCGGTTATGGACATCTTGAGTATCTAGTTCTTGGATTATCCTGTTGATCTCATCATGTTACTTCTAATTAATATTGTTGGGTTTTTAATGAGTACTTTTAATTGGGATTGAGGATGTCATCAACCATTCTCAATGTTTAACAACCACCATGATAGTTAAATAAATTTATTCCTTTGCAAGAGGAGAAAATTGGCTTTTCGCAAAAAGCGTAACCAGAGCTTTCCACCAGCCATATATGCATGTAGTATAGCTTATTCTTTCATTACTCTCTATGTGTTACATTGCCAGCATATTCCATGTGCTGACCCGTTTTCGGGCTGCAACGTTTCATGTTGCAGACTTTTCAGACGACGAGTAAGTGATACGTTAGGGTTACAATTTCCTATACTCAACTTTGCCGTTGGTGTTGATGGGAATCCACAACCTTGTTGCTTCCGCTATATTTTTGGATCAAGGTAATAGTATTTACGTTATTTCATACATGTGATTTACCTCTGTTATAAATCCTTCGAGTACTGTGTGTGTCCGCATACCGATCCAGGGATGACACGAAAGCACAGAGACATGATCCATTCGGGTCGGGTCGCTACAGCAGCGTTCGAAGGTCGAGGGCGACGGCAGAGCTTCAGAGCTGGGGCGTCGCGAGGAAGAAGAAAGTACGGAAGGGGAAGAAAAGAAAGGGCCATCAGGTCTATTTATAATAAGGCAGAGAATAATTGACAGGCGCGAGAATCGAGGAGCTGAAAGCGGCAGATGGCGCAGCTGTCGCCTCGATTTCCGGGATGATATTAAATGAAGGGAATCTTTTATTTCGTTTTTTTATAGAGATGACGTCAAGAGGATCGGTTGCTGTGTCCAGAGGATGACGTCACGGCGGTTTAACAAGATTTATAAAGGGAAGACATCATGGCGGTTTACGAGAAATGAAGGAAAATGTTCACAGGGTTTTTCTAAAGTGTTGAAGATTGACATGAACAAGTTCAAATCAATCTGGGGCCTAATGTTGGGGATATAACTACTGAGTGTAAACCGCCCAGGAGGGGCCAGTTCACCCTCAGCTATATTGAAGCCCACAAAGACTCAGAAGATGGCGCTTTACTAGGAAACTTAGAGGCCCGGAGCCCAAAAGCGGATTTGGGCCCATAATGGTAAAACCGCCATAGTATGTAACTTGTGTTGTAAGATAAGGGAAGTTGAGACCGAGCCGAACACTTGTATGAGTCGGCCTCGGGACTCTGTAGACCGGCCGGGCGTCAACCCATGTATATAACGGGACGACGGGCGGCTCAAGGACGAACAACAACAACTCGAGGTCTAGGGCGGTTGTTTGCTCCCTAGTCATCGAGACCACATCAATCCCATCACAAACTAGACGTAGGCTTTACCTTCATCAAAGGGGCCGAACTAGTATAACTCTTGTGTCTTTGCGTCCGCTTTAACCCTCCAAGTTAACCCAGAGCGATGGCTCCGCTGACTAAGTCTTTCATGAGGATATCTGCGGTGACAAAACCACGACACTCCCCACCCACCACCCACTTAGTAGCCATCACGATTTATTTAACCGACATGCTCGACTTCGGCTCCGAAGACATCGACGGTATGGACGACGATGCAGGAGACGAACAAGAACCACCGCCCACAGGGTGCTGGACAGCCACTTCATCACACGATATATATATATGGTGGATACATCCAAAGAAAACAATGACGAGGAACGGAAGGATGCAGCGAAGGATAGCTTCCTCGAGAAGCAACCAAAGCGACGGCATAGGCGCCGCTCCAAATGCCGCCTCGGCAAGAACAGCGATAACAGCGCAAGGAAAAATAACACCCCGGTCGACTCCAAAGGAAACGACGACCACATTGACCCAGCGACAGAACAGGATGAACCAGCGGACGGCGAACATAGTACAGAGTCGTTGTCCGAACACGGCGACGCCGAGGATAAAGCTCATCAACCTCTCTCCGGAGAGGAAAACAGTCCGGATGACGATGCACACATCATCTCGGAAAGGCACTTGGAACAAGAGAACCTCCAGAGAAGGCTTATTGCCACCGCTGGGAGTCTCAAGAAGGTATAAAGGCTTAAGGCCGTGCAGAATACGCTCAACAAAGAGATGGAACAAAGTGCTTGACATTGAAGAAAAGTATGGTGGCAGTCACCACACAAAGAGCTATCCAAAGCGCAAGCTGTTGCCTGAATTCGATGATGAGGCCGTAGAGCCCACATAGCCGAAAAATAAAACGGGCGACCGGTTGGATCGACCACCTCATGGCCGCGATACGGCGGCTAATGAGGCCGCACATAAGTCAGCACACGATCCAAGCGAGGACTTGCATCAAAAGGCCGGCTGATCAGATCCATCTACGGATCTAGGAAGCGCGCTCCAGCACATAATCAAAACCGAACACTACAACCGTCAGAACGCCATGACACATCCAAATACAGGGGTGCCTCGCACCCTCTATGTTTCACCGATGAGGTGCTGGATCACGAATTTCTAGAGGGATTCAAACCCGTGAACATAGAGGCGTACGACGGAACGACATACCCTGGGGTCTGGATTGAGGACTTCATCCTCCACATCCATATGGCTCGCGGAGACGATCTCCACGCCATCAAGTACTTGCCCCTCAAACTGAAAGGACCAGCTCAATCTGGTGAAGAGCCTCCCGAAAATTCAATTGGAAGTTGGGAGGAGCTTGAGGATGCTTTTAGGGCTAACTTTCAAGGGACCTATGTCCGACCCCGGATGCGCATTTATTTAAGTCATATAATTCAACAGCGGAGAGTCAGCCCGAAAGATTTGGAACAGATTTCTCACTAAGAAGAATCAAATCGCCGACATTGCTGGACGCCAAGCCTTAGCAGCTTTCAAACACAGCGTCCGAGACGAATGGCTCGCCAGACACCTCGGCCAAGAAAAACCAAGGACAATGGCAGCCCTAACAAGCCTTAGTAGCACCAGCGATCCAGGCACATCTGAAGTCAAGGATGGTAATGGAAAACCACGATGCAATGAAAGCAAGCGTCGAAATAACGAAGACAGCCCAGACAACACGGCGGTAAACGCCGGATTTAGGGGCTCTCGACCCGGTCAACGGAAAAAGCCTTTCAAAGGCAAAAGAGATGGACCGTCCAGCCTCAACAAGATTCTAGACAAATTATGTCAGTTTCATGGCACCTCTGATAAACCTACAAATCACACCCACAGAGAATGATGTGTCTTCAAGCAGGCCGGTAAGCTAAACGCCGAACACAAGGGGAGGGAGACACCAAGTGAAGATGAGGATGAGCCTCGCCAGCAAAACACTGGGGGACAGAAAAAGTTCCCACCAGAGGTCAAAACAGTGAACACGATTCATGTGACGAAGAGGAGGAGTAAACACGCACTCCGAGACATATGCGCCATAGAGCCCGTCACCCCCAAGTTCGACCCTTGGTCAACCTATCCTATCACTTTTGATCGCAGGGATCACCTGACAAGTATCCGACACGGAGGATTGGCTGCCTTGGTGCTAGACCCAATTATCGGCGAATACCATCTCACCCAAGTCCTCATGGACGGCGGCAGTAGTCTTAATCTGATATATCAGGACACAGTCCGCAAAATGGGGATAGACCCGACAAGAATCAGCCATAGCAATACTACCTTTAAAGGAGTAATACCAGGCCCAGAGGCCCGCTTTACGGGCTCTCTAGTACTAGAGGTTGTATTCGGTTCTCCCGGCAACTTCTGAAGTGAAAAGTTAACCTTCCACATCGCTCCATTCCGAAGTCGCTATCAAGCACTACTCGGAAGAACAGATTTTGCTCGTTTTAATGCAGTACTGCATTACATTTCTCTTAAGCTCAAGATGCCTGGTCGATGTGGCATCATCACAGTTAGCGGAAATGTTGAGCATTCCTTACGCACGGAGGAACGTGTGGCGGCTTTAGCAGCCGAACACTAAACGCCCCTCCAACCAGAATAAACGATCGGTCATCAAGACCGCGGACACGGCTAGATGAGTCCGGCGCATCACTAGCTGTAACAGCTTAGATAAACCTGAGATTGGTTTGATGGATATACCCCCATAGGCGGTACCAGGGGCTTCCCGCATGTAAAAAGGACTACAGTTCGGCTCGACCTTACTTATCTTGAATTTTAATGGTTTATTGAGAATAACCAATTTTTCGCACGACAACTTTCACCTAAGCTCCTCTCTTTTACAGATGATAATCATGCTACACCCTTCCAGGATATGGCACAATGGAGACACAGGCGTAGACATGCAGCAGGGCCCCACTCAAAGGTTTATTTTTAGATTAAGACCCTGTGTAAACCTTTTTTATTGTCTCTTGTTGATTCACATCCTCCGGATACTCAGAATAACCGAGAGGGATGCTGATGTTATTGGCATTTCGCCACGTCAGAATAATGCACGTACCTAGAAATTCAGGGTTCAAGGGCGTTACTCAGCCCAGTATATGTTGTAAAGACCGAATACCTTAGGGAGTGTTCGGCGTCGTGAGTTTGGCCTTATATGCACCAGCTCCGAATCATGTCTTTGGTCAAATGTTGGGTTTGCCTGCTCGCGTTTTGCTACCTTATGTTCCGCTCTATCGGCTAAGGTGGCACTGGGAGAACTACTGCGATTGTGCCTTGGTTCATCCGGACAAGCACCTCAGTAGAGAAAGCCGAAAATTGACTGTCATGATAAAGCGTGAGACTGGTCAACCACTCGATGACTCATCGGAATCTTCGGGATTCCTCCGCATTAACGAAGAACCGGTTTCCCGGTCATGTACGTGGCACCGTATTCGGATAGTCATGGAAATACCAGGGGCTATATCGTAGCCCCACTGTCAAACTCCTATGGTTAAGTGAAAGTGTTAAAGCAATATAGTCCGATTGCCTCGTTCGCCGTGCTACCACCTCCTTCATGGACCAAGACGTTGGATCAAGTGTGAAGACGCACTTTTGCGAACACCCCCGCATTATATGCGTGGGAGCTGAAGCCGACGACTGCAAACTTTCAAGATATATATATATATATATATATATATATATATATACATACATACATACATACATAAACGACTGCACAGGAGGCATAATAATACTTTCAGGCAAAAGTATAAACACAGCCTTTATAATTCAAATAACATTGTTCTTACAATTGGGATACATGTCACTAGAACATGATACTCTTCGAGAACTGAGCCTCTATTAAACGAGCGCCTTCGAAGACTTCTTCAAAATAGTGCTCGGCCGATACCCGGCCTACGGCCGAACTCTGGGTTGCAATAGCAGTGGCCTCCATCTCTGCCCAGTATGTCTTGACATGAGCGAGAGCCATCCGTGCACCCTCTATGCACGCCTACCTCTTCACATCATCGATATGTGGCACAGCACCAAGGAATCGTTGCACTAAGCCAAAATAACTATTCGGCCTTGGTCCTTCCAGCCAAAGATGATCCACAACAGACCTCATGGTGAGCCCGGACAACTTATGGAGCTCGGCCCACTCGGCCATTTGCTCATTTAACAACAGCGGGCGCGCCGGAGCATTGAACTGCGACCAGAACAACTTTTCCACCTCGTGATCTTTTTGATCTTCGAAAAACTTAGTCGCATCAAGAAGCACTTGCCGCCAAATCCGTGTATCGCGTCCGCAGAACTCCATAATTGATCCAGAAGGGCATACTTAGGATCTCCGAACTTCGTCCGCAACAAAAAGGGCTTCCCAGCCGCGATATCTCCGGCTTGACGTAGCTCCTCCTTCGCCGCTCTGATTTTAGAGTGGGCTTCCTTGGCTGCTACTGTGGCTTTCTCCAGGTCCGCTGTCTTTGTTTGGTTTTCCTTTTCAAGAAGCTCATAACGGTCGGCGGCATGTTTCAGCTCAACAGCCATCTTGGCTATTTTCTCTTTGCTCTGGCAATGCAAAGCCTGTTCGGCTCTTAGCTCTTCGACCGCCTTTAGGGCGGACGCATCACTCTTCCTGGCTTGTTCCTTGGCTCGGGCAAGTTCCGCCCGAAGGGTCTCCACGGCGACAGCTCCATTTGCAGTCACAGCATATTACAGATACTAGCATCATGCTCCTCTTAATATGTGTTGATCATAGGAGAATGCATACCCTGTGCCTCGTCAAGCCGCTAGTTTACAAGCACGATGTCGGCATCTGCCCAATCAAGTTGCCGCTCCAGTTCGGCAAACTCACCAGTCCGGCTAGCCACCGGACCCTCAGCCGCCTGCACGTGAAAGCAGCACAGTTATTACCTGGGACTATGATCCTCTATTTGTCGTCTTTTTCGACAGCAACCAGAGTCTCAGAGGCTACTATCTTCATAGGGCACACCTAGCGTGTGCGGTACCGTCAAAAAAATATTACTTTATGCCTTCAAAGCCTCTCAGCAGGCTCATAAAAGCTTCATGTAACCCGCTTTCGGTGGACGAAATCCTCTCAACCACCATACCCATTAGCGTACGATGCGCTTCTGAGATAGTCGCTTGCTCCAGAAGATTCATCAATGCGTCTGGTCATGCACCGGACAGTCTTGGACTCTTTCTGTTGCTCTCCTTAGGAGTCGAATACTCCGGACTTCGGGTGGCCGAAGGGTTACCCTCTCGCCTTGGCGGATTAGGAGAAATCCTCCATGACGACACCTCAGGGTCGTCCTCTTCATGAGATGGGGAGGCACGGGGAGGTGTTTCACTCTCCATCATCTCCGGAAGAAGATCCCCCGAAGACGAACTCTGTCGAGAAGGGCTACGATCCAAACTACAAGACATGCGTCTCGGTTATTGTTCTCAGAAATGAAGCATGGTATATTTACTATAAAGTAATTTTGTTTACTTACAGCTCGGTGGAGGGCTGGTCCCCTCGCGGGTACTGTGCGGTAAGGATGCCCTCCGGGGTAGGGCCCTCCGACAATGGTTTCTTCCCTCGTTTGAAAACCATTGTTTCCAAGTCTTCAGAGGCGGCCCTCTTCCTTCCTTGGGGAGAGGGAATTTTAGATTCTTCTCCCCAGTTATCCTCCTTCGCGGAGGCACTAATTCCCCCGGTTTGGATGAATAACGAGTGAGGCTCGCTTTCGGCTTCTTTGTTCCTCCCTTTATCTTCCCCCGATGGTGCTTGATAAGGCGCAAGCTCAAGCATCCTGGCTAGTACAGGATCCGGTGAGCCTTTGGGAAGGGGGGCCGAACACCTGATCATCTTCGTCTTTTTTATCCAGCCCTAGTCAAAAGGCGACTTTTCAGAATGATGTTGTGGTAAATTAAAAGAACGTGTTCGGCCGCGGAATTACTTACTTGGGTGTCTGGACGATTGCAGTTCAGACCCGCATCCTCGATGGTGTCCGGACACTTTATTCGTGATCCGAAGAACAATCCATACATCTCTTCGAGCGTCGCGCCAAAGAATTGCTGAATAGTTCGCGGTCCTTCCGGGTTTGAACTCCCACATACGGAGAGGTCGATGTTGGCATGGCAGACCCAACGAACTAGCATGACTTGCATTACCTTGACAAGGCTGACATCTCCCTTGAAGAGATCCCGGATGCGGCTCTGCAACGTCGGCACATCATTAGCTGGCCCCCAGTCCAGCCCTTTGTTGACCCATGATTCCAATTGTGGCGGGGGGCCCGAACGGGAGGCGGGGGCAGCTACCCACTTAGTGCTTCAAGGAGCGGTGATGTAAAACCACTCCCGCTGCCATAACTTGGATGTCTCCGGGAAGGAACCCTTTGGCCATGGAGCATCGGCGCCTTTGTTTATTATGGCGCCTCCACACTCTGCGTGTTGCCCCTCAATCATCTTCGGCTTCACATTGAAGGTCTTGAGCCATGTCAAGTGTGGGGTGATGCGGAGGAAGGCTTCACACACGAGATGAACGACGAGATGTGAAGGATGGAATCTGGAGCCAGATCATGGAAATCGAGCCCGTAGTAGAACATAAGCCCTCTGACAAAGGGATCAAGACTAAAGCCTAGCCCTCGGAGGAAGTGGGAAATAAATACGACACTCTCGTTTGGTTCAGGAGTGGGGATGACCTGCCCTTGAGCAGGCAGCCTGTGCGAGATTTCGGTGGTCAGATACCCGGCTTCTCTCAGATACCTGGCTTCTCTTAGCTTCTTGATGTCTTCCTCTGTGACAGAGGAGGGCATCCACCGACCTTGAAGGTTGGCCGGACATGACTGAAGGTCCGAAGCGCCTAGCCTGAGCCTTGGGTGTTGGAACTTGAGGTGGGGGAAGGATTCGATTGAGTGCTAGAAGAAAAGAACAGGCCTTGGCCCCTTTATAAAGAGGGTGAATATCAAGCGTCCTCTGTGTGGTTGTTTGGAACTTGCCTAAAATCGAGGAGTCATACCAACATGCACGATTGGGTTACCCACACCCATATTGATGAGAATCCCGTGAAAGAGGGACGAGATCTACGCTCGACAAGACGCGTGCCAATAAAACCGCCGCAACACGCAAGGTGCAAGGTGCACGGGAAAAACGGTTTGTCATGACCAGACCACAGCATTACATCACGTTATGAAAAGCTATCAGCAGATTAGATTAGTGGAAATATTATTTTCTCTATGGTGGTATGTGGACTTTGTTTTGCAGAACCGGACACTATCCTCGTGTACAAAATCTTCTATGGAGTATTCAGAGAAGGAACCCGCCTTGCAATGCCGAAGACAATCTGCGCGCCGGACTCATCGTCGTTGAAGCCTGGTTCAGGGGCTACTGAAGGAGTCCTAGATTAGGGGGTCCTCGGACAGCCGCACTATATCCTCTGGCCGGACTGTTGGACTATGAAGATACAAGATTGAAGGCTTCGTCCCGTGTCCGGATGGGACTTTCCTTGACATGGAAGGCAAGCTTGGCAATACGGATATGTAGATCTCCTCCCTTGTAACCGACTCTATGTAACCCTAGCCCCCTCCGGTGTCTATATAAACCGGAGGTTTTAGTCCGTAGGACAACAACAATCATACCATAGGCTAGCTTCTAGGGTTTAGCCTCTACGATCTCGTGGTAGATCAACTCTTGTAATACTCATATCATCAAAATCAATCAAGGTGAAGTAGGGTATTACCTCCATCGAGAGGGCCCGAACCCGGGTAAACATCGTGTCACCGGCCTCCTGTTACCATCCGCCTTAGACGCACAGTTCGGGACCCCCTACCCGAGATCCGCCGGTTTTGACACCGACAGTGAGGGAGTACAAGTCTACTAGTAAACAATAGCATTATTTTCTCATGGCAGTTGCAAAATAGAGGTGAATACATGCATTAAATATCATTCTTTCCTAAGGGAAGGTTAGGGTGCCAATATGGAGGATGAAGATTCGAACACAAATCTCCATTTGTGCAGTTCCACTGAAATCAACCAACGGTTCCGTGTGACATTCTAGTCAAAAAGAAGTGATTTTTGTGCAGTGCACCAAAAGGTCGCAACAGCAACGAGGTGAAAT
Organism: Aegilops bicornis; assembly: GCA_021605145.1. Classification (NCBI taxonomy): domain Eukaryota; kingdom Viridiplantae; phylum Streptophyta; class Magnoliopsida; order Poales; family Poaceae; genus Aegilops; species Aegilops bicornis. The sequence goes on along the minus strand of CM038669.1, from coordinate 379,266,110 downwards.
GTATATTCCTGTTTGCATAAAAAGCTACAAAGGAAACAATCAGTCTCAAACAATTACTGGCAAAAACAATTGGTTAAACTTGTGATGAGTTGTAATAGTGGCATGGCTTCATTTTACCAGGGGCATTAGATTAAGGACAACTAAATAGTTGCTCTAAGGACTTGGGATAGTGGGTGCACCAGCAGTCCAGCACCATGTACCTAAACCGGGGCATAAAGTGGTGATTTAGAGTTTGTTGCCGTGAGAAACAAACATCCAAGAAACATATCTAGGTTGGTCTCATCTTTGTTCACTTTAGTCACATATTCGTATGTGTGGATAGTAAATCTAGTCCTGGCCATACCAGTGTGTAAAGCGTTTCACCTTTATTTCCGTTTTCGACCAAGAGACGGTTGGATGGCTAGTATGTACTACTTTCACCCCCTTTATTTCCTGTTTGTACCAAGTCCTATGTACATACTACATTTTCCCCCTTTCTATCATGTTTGAACCAAGTACTACAAGATTCGAGTCCATGAAGTAGCTTTACCTCTAACAACAGAAAAAACTAGGTGGCGTTGGATAATCCGATGGATTCTAGCTACGTGGGGGGCTGAGTGGTAGAAAATGATGCACATGCAGCGACATAGCAAGCTGGAGAAGTAGAGCTAGGCCGGTTTCGAAGTAAGATATACCAGAAGGTCGTCGGGGTGTGGCTAAGTGGGGGCGAGAGGCCGGATCCGCCGACACTATGGAAGCGACCAAGGGATCCGAGGACATCCCATGCCAGCGCTTGGCCAGAGATAACAGTGCGGCCGGCAGTGGGTCTCCTCCCTTGCCGTCGACGACGGCCTAAACACTACCCCTCCTCCCCTTCCTCAGCAGAGGGGGTGCGTCAGGATCTGTAACTAGCGGTGAGGATAGAAAGACGGTGTGACCACCGCTATCTCCTTTAGATTTGAGAGGATGAGGGAGTGTGAATAGAGCAACCCTAGCAAGGAAGCGTGGAGGATTATTGAGTTGTTGATTCTTTTTTGAGATAGCTACCCTCTTATTCCAAGTGGTGTGCAAGGGTGGATTAATGAGTTACTCGGCTCGTTTAGTTCGTGCTCGTTAAGCTCATGGTCATTAAGGCTCAGCTCGTTAAGCTCCGAAAGATTAACAAGCAAAAAAATCTGCTCAGCTCGATTCGTTTGAAGCTGGTTAAAAAAATCATGTAAGATGAAACAGGTGTTGTGTTGTTACTAACGAACTTAGTGTGAAACTTGTTAGCTGCTTCGTTAAGCTCCTTAAGAAATTGATGATTGTTTGTGCATTAACAAGCAACCCTCGAGGATAACAAGCCGAACTATTGAGGGCTCGCGGGCTATGAGCTTTTGTTCCAGCCCTAACGGTGTGCCAGGTCGCACTTTGTATCGTTCAAGTCTGGTACTAGACCTTCCATTAAGTGAACAACTACCGCCTCGTAAAAATTGTGTACAAGCCCACGACTCAAATTATCGGAAACATGGGCTACACCAACATGCATTATTATTTATATTTTCTATGTGGGAGTATCCTCAAAATAAATGTGAGAGTACAATCTTTATTGGCCCCCTTTGTAATTTGTGCTAAATTTAGACCAAAGATTTAACTGACAAAATGTTAGCGCATGTTAACAAAAATTATATCCTTGGATTCATATTTGAACATAGTTTTCAATGATGTAATCTTTTGTGACATGCATGAACATTTGGTTAGTTAAATTTATAGACAAAATTTGGCACAGATTACCATAGGGACCAATAAACCAGGACGGAGGTAGTACTACTATTGCCAGCTCCTTGTGTGTCGTCCAAACTCTATGACTAGCCGCTCTATTACATTGTTTCACGGACATGCGGGACATCAAGCATCCAGGCCCGCGTGCCATCCACCAAATCACAGAGAGGTTCTATAGTCGAGACTCACTAGTCACCCCGGTGTGGCCGTCATGACCCATCATATCACAAAACCCACACCTTTACCAGCAGTGGTAAGGTGGCCCCGAAGTTGTACGGGACGAAGCAACCACCATTTCTCTGGAATGCTCGTTAAAGCCCTTTCTCCCCTATCTTGAAGAAAACCTCACTCCAGGCTACTCACTTATGCTATTTTTCTTCTGTACCGACAAATGAAAAGGTGGGCGAATCAGTGATGCTACTCTATTTTCATTCCAAGAATCTTCTTTTTGCGAAGCACCGACCGATTCTCACTGCCTATTCTTTTCCCGTTTTCATTGTGATTGTGGTTTCCTTTCAATTGATTTTTTTTGTCAGTTTACTGATGGATCCTGGAGCACTAGGAAAAGAGTTGCCAGTGGACAACCCACTCGGGATAGAGATTTCCAGGAAGCGAGCACCGACCAATGAGTTGGAGGGCGAACCCATGGATACGAAGAACTCCAAGAAACAAGCACTGGCCAAAGAGTTGACGATGTTGGTGGATGAACTCCTGAACAAAGAAAGTCAACGAACAGCAAGGGCCCCACTGTGCCTACCCCAGAAACTCGAATGGCCACCTATGAGAGGCTCAAGGCTGGGTTTGAGGAGATAGTCGCCGTTGAGAAGCAGTATTTCCCTGGCAAGGCAATGGCCCCCGGAGGGATGGGATCCCCTGGTGAGCTACACAAGGTAAAAAAAATGGCTTACCATAGTTGTGGTTTTTGATTATATGCAATGTGCTTGTTAATATGTTAGGGTTGTGCAGGTGTCGGTGGACGTCTTTGATGATTTCGATGTCGCGGTCCTTCCTGTGGACATCGCGCCAGAGATCGATTCCCATGTTGTTGTCCATCCCGTGGAAATCGCCCTAGAGATCAATTCTCATGTCATTTATGCATCTTTGTGGACATCGCCTGCAGATCGATTCCCATGCCGCTGTCTATGCTATGGACATTGCCCAAGAGATCGATTCTCATGCCGTTGTTCGTGTTGTGGACATTGCCCGAGAGATCGATGACAAGAAATAGTTGGTCGCACTAAGCCTTCAATGCAATTTGCATTGTGTTTAATTATGAGAACGATGTGTGTTGTCAAACCATCTTAGGGCTAGTGCACTCTCTTGTGTGAGCGGTACTTGCTACTTTTGCTTGATAGTGAATCATGCGAACCCTCTCCGACTTATGGAAACAGATGTATCCTCACCAGCTTTTGATGTAATATATGGCATGCTTAGATGTAAGTTTGAACTTTTATCATACCAGCAGGGCTTGTTTGATGATTCTTGGTGTTGGTAGGCTAGCTATTGTGCAAGCTATAGTACTTGCAAACACTCACTAAAGAGAAACATTGGGGATCTCGAGCTCATGGTACGCTTATAGGTCTGGTCGTCGATCGGCCAATAGCCCAAGCTCCTAAAATTGTAGGCTTAGCGATCGATCACACAATAGTCCACAATTATACATTAATTCACATCAAACTCAAAGAGTTGGTTCATGGATACATTCACATTAATAGCCGTCATTCGGGGAAAAATTGGCACATACTTGTAACATGTGTGAATGTGTAATTTTTTTGCTGGAAGGGTGAATGTGTAGTGACGTTGTACTTTTGGAGTGGCTACAGAGAGTGTGTACGTGTGCTAGAGGGGTTGTGGTATGGAGAGAGATCTAGAGAGAGAAAGGCCCTCCAATTCTTTCGAGTCGTTAACTCTGTTTGGATACTCTAACTTAGCTAGAGGTTAGAGCTAGTTTCTAGCTCATGACTAACCCTGAACTAACTCTAGCCAAAGAGATGTTTGGATGACAGGGTTAGATTGACAATAAATGCACTTGATGGACAGACAAAAGTGATTTTTTAGTGGGCCCCACGAGAACTAGCTCCAATTAGCACCACTTGGCTGGCGGGAGAGAGAGAGAGAGAGAAAAGTGATGTTTCAGTGGGCCCCATGAGAACTAGCTCCAATTAGCACCTCTTGGGTGGGATATTTTTTTGGGTGGGTTAGATGCAACTAGCTCCAATCTAGCCCTAATGTTTGGATACTTTAGGGCTATTTGAGACACAACTAGCTCAAACTAACTATAACCCATGGATCCAAATAGGGTCATATGTGTGCTATAAAATCATAGCAGTACAGAGACGTACAAATCCTAGGTGGGCTAGTTTGGCCTAGTGGGTTTCAGTGATATGACGTGCTACACTGACATCCAGTCTTCGCGTGTGGTAGCAGTATTCCTGGTATGGTAAGTTTTCTTGAAGAAGTGGATTCAACGAAGTCATGATGGTTCCTTCGTTCGAGCAACTAACAGTGGGAAAGGTTGGGCCTACAATTTGACGGCTCATTAGTCATTTATTACTGCGGTGCTACGACCGGGGTCAGTCTCCCCTGCAGTACTGTGTGATGCACTATAATTTTGTGCATGGCAAGTGGACCAGGATGGTCGACGTCCCACTTGTCGGCGAATGAAAGTATTCTTTCCGATATCGAGGACGAGCAAGGGGTATTCATTGTTTATTTTTTATGAAAGCTATTGTCTCCACTGTTACGACGGGGGAGTGTGAAACACGGCAGCCCAGTGAACTTGGTGATACGGCCCCAACGTATCTATAATTTTTGATTGTTCCATGCTATTATATTATCTGTTTTGAATGTTTTATATGCATTAATATGCTATTTTATATTATTTTTGGGACTAACCTATTAACCTAGAGCCCAATGCCAGTTTATATTTTTTCCTTGTTTTTGAGTTTTAGAGAAAAGGAATATCAAATGGAGTCCAAACGGAATAAACTTTCGTGATGATTTTTCATGGACAAGAAGACACCTACAAGACTTGGAGATGAAGTCAGAAGACCCACGAGGCGACAACAAGACGTAGGGGCGCGCCCTAGGGTGGCGCCCCTGAGCTTGTGGCCCCCTCGGAGGTCTCCTAACCCTAATCTTTGGCCTATATATTATTTTGAGAGTCTCTAAACAACATGGTAATTTGCTTTGGTTACAAAATTAGTCCTAATATGATAGGCATCCAAGAGGGATATAATAAAAACTTTCATATAAAGTACATTGAATACTATGAGAAGTTTGATTCTTTATGATTGTTTTGAGATATGAAGATGGTGATATTAGAGTCATGCTAGTGAGTAGTTGTGAATTTGAGAGATACTTGTGTTAAAGTTTGTGAGTCTCGTAGCATGCACGTATGGTGAACCATAATGTGATAAAGTCGGAGCATGATTTATTTTTTGATTGTATTCCTTATGAGTGGCGGTCGGGGATGAGCATGGTCTTTTCCTACCAATCTATCCCCCTAGGAGCATGCGCACAGTACTTTGTTTTGATGAATAAAATATTTTTGCAATAAGTATGTGAGTTCTTTATGACTAATGTTGAGTCCATGGATTATACGAACTCTCACCTTTCCACCATTTCTAGCCTCTCTTGTACCGTGCAACTTTCACCGGTACCATAAACCCACCACATATCCTCCCTCAAAACAGCCACCATACCTACCTATTATGGCATTTACATAGCCATTCCGAGATATATTTCCATGCAACTTTTCCACTATTCCGTTTATATGACACACTTCATCATTGTCATATTGCTTTGCATGATCATGTAGTTGACATCGTATTTGTGGCAAAGCCACCGTTCATCATTTTTTATACATATCGCTCTTGATTCATTGCACATCCCTACAATCACCGGAGGCATTCACATAGAGTCATATTTTGTTCTAAGTATCGAGTTGTAATTCTTGAGTTGTAAGTAAATAAAAGTGTGATGATCTTCATTATTAGAGCATTGTCCCATGTGAGGAAAGGATGATGGAGACTATAATTCCCCCACAAGTCGGGATGAGACTCCGGATGAAAAAAAGAAGAAAAAAGAGGCCAAAGAGCCCAAAATAAAAAAATGAGAGAAAAGAGAGAAGGGGCAATGCTACTATCCTTCGACACTTGTGCTTCAAAGTAGCACCATGATCTTCACGGTAGAGAGTCTCCTATTTTGTCACTTCCATATACTAGTGGGAATTTTTCATTATAGAACTTAGCTTGTATATTCCAATGATGGGTTTCCTCAAATTTCCCTAGGTCTTCGTGAGCAAGCGAGTTGGATGCACACCCACTTAGTTTCTTTTGAGCGTTCATACACTTATAGCTCTAGTGCATCCGTTGCATGGCAATCCCTACTCACTCACATTGATATCTATTGATGGGCATCTCCATAGCCCATTGATACGCCTAGTTCATGTGAGACTATCTCCTTCTTTTTCTCTTCTCCACAACCACCATATTCTATTCCACCTACAGTGTTGTACCCATGGCTCACGCTCATGTATTGCGTGAAAGTTGAAAAAGTTTGAGAACATCAAAAGTATGAAACAATTGCTTGGCTTGTCATCGGGATCATGCATGATTTAATATTTTGTGTGATGAAGATGGAGCATAGCCAGACTATATGATTTTGTAGAGATAACTTTCTTTGGCCATGTTATTTTGAGAAGACATGATTGCTTTGTTAGTGTTCTTGAAGTATTATTGTTTTTATGTAAATATTAAACTTTTATTTTGTTTCTTATGGATCTGAATATTCATGCCACAATAAATAAAATTACATGGATAAATATGTTAGGTAGCATTCCACATCAAAAATTCTGTTTTTATCATTTACCTACTCGAGAAAGAGCGGGAATTAAGCTTGGGGATGTATGATACATCTCCAAAGTATCTATAATTCTTTATTGTTCCATGCTATTATATTGTCTGTTTTGGATGTTTTATATGCATTAATATGCTATTTTATATTATTTTTGGGACTAACTTATTAACCTAGAGCCCAGTGCCAGTTTCTGTTTTTTCCTTGTTTTTGAGTTCTACAAAAAAGGAATATCCAACGGAGTCCAAATGGAATAAAACTTTCGCAATGATTTTTCTTGGACCAGAAGACACCTACGAGACTTGGAGATGAAGTCAGAAGACCCACGAGGCAACGACAAGCCATAGCGGCGCGCCCTAGGGGGGCGCCCCTGGGCTTGTGGCCCCCTCGAAGGTCTCCTAACCCTAATCTTTGGCCTATATATTCCCAAACCATCATAGGCATCCACGAAAATACTTTTCCACCGCTGCAAGCCTCTGTTCCGTGAGATTCCATCTTGGGGCCTTTCCAGCGATCTGCCAGAGGGGGATTCGATCACGGAAGGAATCTACGCCAACCATATTGCCCCTCCGATGATGCGTGAGTAGTTTACCACAGACCTATGGGTCCATAGCTAGTAGCTAGATGGCTTCTTCTCGCTCTTTGATCTTCAATACAACGTTCTCCTTGATATTCTTGGAGTTATGTCCGATGTAATATTCTTTTGCGGTGTGTTTGTCGAGATCCGATGAATTGTGGATTTATGATCAGATTATCTATGAATATTATTTGTATCTTCTCTTAATTATTATATGCATGATTTGATATCTATGTATTTCTCTTTGAATTATCAGTTTGGTTTGGCCAACTAGATTAGTATTTCTTGCAATGGGAGAGGTGCTTAGTTTTGGGTTCAATCTTGCGGTGTCCTCACCCAGTGACATAGTAGGGGTAGCCAGGCACGTATTGTATTGTTGCCATCGAGGGTAAAAAGATGGGGTTTTCATCATATTGCTTGAGTTTATTCCTCTACATCGTGGCATCTTACTTAATGTGTTACTCTGTTCTCTTGAACTTAATACACTAGATGCAGGCAGGAGTCGATCTATGTGTGGAGTAATAGTAGTAAATGCAGGCAGGAGTCGGTCTACTTGACACGGACGTGATGCCTATATTATAATAATTGCCTTGGATATCATCATAACTTTGCGCTTTTCTATCAATTGCTCGACAGTAATTTGTTCGCCCACCGTATGTTTTCTTTCAAGAGAGAAGCCTCTAGTGAAACCTATGGCCCCGGGGTCCATTTTCCATCATATATTTTCAGATCTATAAACTAAAAAACCCAAAAATACCTTGCTGCAATTTTTTTGTTTTACGTTTTAGTAATATTTTATATCTATTAGATCTCACCATTGCAATTGACCGTGAAGGGATTGACAACCCCTTTATTGCGTTGGGTGCAAGTGTTTGATTGTTTGTTCAGGTGCATAGATTGGAGACTTGCTTGTACATCCTACTGGATTGATACCATGGTTCTCTAACTGAGGGAAATACTTATCTCTACTTTGCTGCATCACCCTTTCCTCTTCAAGGGAAAAACCAACACAAGCTCAAGAAGTAGCACTTGGCATGTGCACAACTCCCTCCTTCCTCATGTACCATAGTGTTGACTATATGATTACAAATTTTTCTCACTTTCTCTCTATCTATATCCTCTCAAATGTTTTTACCTAGGAGCATCGCAAGAGACAGCTCTTGCATTAGAGCCCACTCCTTCACTTTTTCAATGCCTCTCTCCTCCACAGAAGCGGGCTTATAGCCCACTATTGTACTCCCTCCGGTCCTTTTTACTCCGCATATTAGAATTAGGCCAAGTCAAACATTGCAAAGTTTGACCAAATTTATATTAGAAAATATCAACATCTATAATACATTATATATATACATATATATTATGAAACTACATTTCATAACGAATCTAACAATATTGATTTGGCATTGTGAATGTTGATACTTTTTCTAAAAGTTTGGTCAAAATAGAGATACTTTGACTTCGGACAAAAGTTATATGCAGACTAAAAAGGACCGGAGGGAGTACTTGCTCTGACTGTGGGCAGCTAGCGTCTGGGGGAGCGCGCGTGGGAGGGGGAGGGGTTTTCGGGTGGGCCAGGGTGGTCAGAAGCGGGCTTGGGAGCGGTCCAGACTCCCGCATGGACCACCTCACATTATCACCATATTTCTTGGAGTCCGTGCGCGGCGGGCGGCCGATCTCTTCTCCCTCCCCGTCTCTCTCTTCTCAGCAGACGCCCGCCGAGCGATTAGATTTTTGCTATCGTCGGTTTATTCAATTACTGTCCCACATGTCAGTGAAAATGCAAGACAACGAGTGTCCCCTTTGGTGAGCAGCGTGCCAGACCGACTGTCGGGGGTGCGACACGAATGCGACAGACGTACTTTAAGTGTGCCACCATTTCCTTTTGAACTTGCAAAGTGTAACATTTTCGTGCGATTGATCGATAGAAATCTAGAACAAAATGACGAGGGCGGGGCTTTCCCACGCATTAGGAGGGCTAGTTTGGCCTAGTGGGTTTGAGTGATATGACGTGCTACAGTGCCGTCCACTTGTTCCATTTTTATGTAAGTAAGCATCTCCACTCTTACGAGGGAGGAGTGCAAAACACGGCGGATCTGATTTTGATCGGGTGATAACTGTTCCCTGCTAAATAATGGAGAGCTGTTAGGGATTATAGCATGACGGTTAGGGCATCTCCAGTGCTGACCCACAAATTTACACCGGCATCTGCCCACGGACACTGATGCCAGAGGACGCGATCTAATGCTGCACGCATACCTTTCGACAACTATATGAACTAACCAGACGAAATTCATGCAACCAAAGCAAATTTCATATTAACCAGATGAAACTCATTACATTTTGAAAACTTTTCCTATAAACCAGACGAAATTCATTACATTTTTTGCACAAACCGTACTAAAACCTACTGTAAACCTAATCTAAATGATTGCCGGCGCCCCGACCGCCATGTCCGGCCATGAGCCCCGAGAACTAACGCTCTGGCTATTGCCTTTGCCTCCTCCTCACCCGCCTCGGCTTTGTCCAGCTCTGCCTCCATAACCTCCTCCTCTGAAGCACAAGGTTCTGAAGATTTCCGCCTCCCCGTCGCCGTTAAGTAGCTAATCGGCCGCCGATGTTCCCACCAAGATTGGCGTCAACGGAGGGGAGGAGCGGTGGCCTTCCTGGGACCAGAGCGGCGGTGACCTACCATGTACTACTCTTCCTCGCTGCCGGCTATGCCCCGAACTGGCTTCGTGGTCGTGGCGGCGCAGGGCGGCCGAGGGGGAGCCAATGGTGTCCTTCATCTGCTCCAGCGATAGTACGTCCAATAGAGCTTTGGAGCGCGAGGAGGCCATTGTTGGAGTTGTGCCGATAGAAGGAAGGGACCGGAGGAGAATGACTGTGGGTCTGTGGCTATGGCCGGGGCTGATGTTAATATTGCGGGCGAATGGCAATGAGCCGCGGCAGACGGACGAACGGCTGGCGCCGAAGTAGGTTCATCGGCAGCCGCGTGTCATTAATGTGGGCGGTGGACGGACGGATGGCCGTGGTGTCATTAACGCAGAGTAGTTGCTTGCACAGGGATGCCGCGCGGGCGGCGCTCTCTCGGCCGTTGTGGTGCTGCAATGCCGGCGCCAGTGAGAGGTCGCATCGGGCATGAATGCGGCATTGGTGTTCTGGAGCGACGCTGACAGTTTTAGGCGGGAAGCGCGCGCGACCGAGGGAAGGGGTTTCGGTGGGCCAAGGCGGTCAGATGCTGGCGTTGTGGTATATTGTTTTTGTTGTTTGCAAAAGTACTCAATTAATGTGGCAGTTGACTTTTTTCTATGGTCAACATACACCCTACAAAGCACCGTGTTCAAATTTGGCACTTCTTCGGGTTCATTTACATATTTAGGCCATTATGTGCATTTTGTAGAAATTTACTACCACCATCTTGATTTATTGGTCCCCTTAGTATTTCATGCCAAACTTTGACTATAGATTGAACTAAGAAAATAATAATGCATGTCACCAAAAATTATATCGTTGGATTCTTATTTAAACATAGTTTCTAGTGATATTATTTGTAGTTACATGCATCAACATTTTGTTAGATAAATCTAAAGCAAATAATTAGCACAAAATGTGAAGGGACTAATAAACCAGGACGGAGGTAGTAGCGCGGAAACATCAAATCCCAGCTACAGCTAAACGAGTATGATAATAGGGACGTGGATTCCGTTCGATCACTGTGCACATGCGCGATCCATGTGGTTGGGGTGGTGGCCAATCAGAAAGCAACCCACAATAGGGTCAGCGGACAAAGTTTTCAGAGGCTACAAAAATTAACCGTGTGCGGTAATAAATGACCAGGATTGAAGGGGAATCCAAATTCCCTTCGTCGTCTGTCCTTAAGCTCTTGAAAAACCAATGCACTATACGATTATCCAGTCACTCTGCCCTAGAGCTCTCACCAAGTGTCGTTCATGCCACCGCGCCGCACACTAACCGATTAGGAAGAAATGGCATCCCGCCGCGTCGCCCACGACCGCACACAAAATGGTAGGGAGGCGATGGCATCCCGCCATGCGCAGTTCATCGCCGCTCGCGACCTCACACCTACGTGGGCGGACATTGAAGCTGCCAAGGCCGAACGGGCGGTATACCAAGAGGCTGCCAAAACAGCACGGAGGGAGTGGAAAAGGCAGAAAGCACTCAAGAAAAGAGAGTCCCACCACTGCAAGAAAGAAGAGGATGCACGCGCTGCTGAGGAGAGCTCGGCAGAGATCCAAGCTCGGTGGGGTGTCGCCGACAAGGCTGGGAAGGAGAACGACGGCGTCTGGCCAGCATGCCCCGATGCCTCCACCTGCTAGGATCGCGGCGGTAGCTACCACGATGCTGAGGAGGGCTGGGCAGATATCCAACCATGGTGGGGTGCCGCTGACAAGAACGACAAAGAGAATGATTACGTTTGGCCAGCATGTGAGAAGTAGTAGTACTAGTAGTTAGTGTGTGTGTCTTTGTCGCCCGTACGTTTGTTTAATTAAATACGAGCATCTACCAATACTATTTACTACTGTAGTTTTTAGAGCAAATTACCAGTATATAGGAATTTAAGTTGGTATCTATTATTCACATACAATGTTGATAAGCGGCATGCTCTTAGGCCTTTGAGCGTTGCTTAACATGTATTCACTGAAGTTTTAGAGCCGGACTCCAGCCCTAAATCCTCTCGGCAATGTCTGCCCGGTAAAACAATTGACCCAGTCGGGTCATAGCGGCGCACCCGCAGCCACCCGAGTGCCCCTCAACATCGGCATCTCAAGGGCGTCAACTTGCAACTACGAACACACCGCGCTAGAGAGACCCCCCAGGAAACATCCTCGTCCTCGAGGACGCATGCCAGACCTTCTCCCACGCATATTTACGCATAGTCTTAAAATATTTGGTGCAAGTGCTGCTGAGTCTTGTGCATGTGCCAAAGGATTGTCATCCAAGGTCTCCCAACGTGGACGAGGACGAGAAGCACCACCGCCATGCGAATCCATGGCAATGGCCACGAACTGCCTCGTCCCTTCGTATATACTACCTCTGTCCTGGTTTATTGGTCCTCATTGTATTCTGTACCAAAATTTGACCATAAATTTAACTAACAAAATGTTCATGCATGTCACCAAAAATTATATCTTTGAAAACTATGTTTAAATACGAATCCAATGATATAATTTTTATTGACATGCATTAACATTTTGTTAATTAAATCTTTGGTCAAAATTTGGCACAAATTACAAAAGGAACTTATAAACCAGGACGGAGCTAGTACTGAACTGGTTTGCTGGTGGGCGGTTTGTTGTACGACACATTCGCGTCCATCCACTAGCCCAGAATTTAAGCACGCACGACATTTACAGCGACTGGGATTAGTTTGTTTGCCGGGCGCACGGAACAACACGGACTAGTGGACCTCATCCCCAATTTTTTAGCACGACGTCGACAACTACGTGCGTGACATGCCTACATGCAAATCTTGTGTGGCCAAACCATGCTAGGCGGAGCGGTAGGCTATCAAGCCTTATTATAGAATACTTTCTCCAATTCATACTCCGCCGGTGTACAATACTGTAGCTAGCAGTATTGCTGGTACAGTTGTTTTCTTCTAGAAGCAAAATTCAACAAAGTCATGACGGTTCCTTCTTTCGAGCAACTTACAGTGGGAAAGGTTGGGCCTGTGATTTGACGGCTCATTAGTCATTATTAGTGCGGCGCGATGACCGGGGTGACCCTCCCCTGAAGTTCTGTGTGATGCACTCTAATTTTGGTGCATGGCAAGTGGACCAGGATGGTCGATGTCCCACATGTCGGTGAATGAAAATATTCTTTTCGATATCAAGGAGCAAGGAAACCGCATGGTATAGTGTCACTACTGACTTATATTTATTTTTTATTTTTAAGGAAAGCTAGCATTTCAAATCTTACGATGAAGGAGTGCGAAACACGACATGTGATGGATGTCCCACATGTCAGCGAAAGGAGTGGGACATGAATAGGTGGTAGAGCGTCTCCACTTCTTCCACTTCTAGGTCGGAGACCACACGTAGTACTGGTAGTATATAATGATACAAAGTGCGACCCGGAGAGAAAGACGCGTCCAGTTGGAAGGTCTCGGGCCATACACGTAAACAAATATAAAACCTAATATGTGCCTCCAATTAATATAGTAGAGTACTTAGGCACGTACATCATAATATCACCGTGCATTGCACTTACAAATTTAGTGGTAGTAAGACAAATGCCTATCTACCACGCAGGTCCATACTATTTGTTCCTTTCTACTTCACTTACTACGCTACATAACTCAGGTTCGTACATCCCTAGGTACATGTCCGTCTCGTAGTTCCGGTCCCAAATGTTCTTCATAGATGGCACGATCCATAACGGTGGGCAACGGGAGTCCACATCATCGCAACTTCTTAGTGTGGCTCCCCACGATGGAGATTCATCAAAACTGAAGCGGCATATAGATCAGGGATAGGGGTGTTCAAGATACGAATCCGCCAGTGCGCAATGAAAACGCACATGTTCTTCATGAACGGCAGGCCGTCGGCTTCGTGCACAGAAGGTGGCATTGTTTGCACTATGGGGTAGTTGTCCCCAATGAAAATCGAGTACTCTTCTAGTGTGTTTCATCCACACCCAGGTAGCATCACGGGGGTCGAATACGCTGCCGTCCATCTTGTACACTTGGCATCTCAAACCTAGATACATGGTGACGTGCATGGTTATGGTCCATGCATTATAATAACATGATGTAAGCAGAGGATACAGATTAAAATAAAATACTTTATATTGCTTATTTCTATGAGAGGGAAGGGAAGCAATGTATAGACCACCTGCGGCACGGGCGACGACAAACAATTTGAGAGTGTTACCTTGGCCATGTACATTAATTAAAGTAGGAGTAGTTTTGTTTGATGGGATTATGGCTACCTAGCTAGTACTACATGGAATTGAAATTGTTAAGTCCTTTATAGTTTATACAACTAGCATTATAAAGTTGGGTAGATGACTATCCCAATTAATAAAAACAAGAAGGAAAGAACTACTCCTGCTCCTGGAGTATAAAGATTCATGTACTAAAATGTTATAAGATGACATGGCAATAAGATATACGATAGCTCCTCGCTCTACTACTCTTAGATTGGAGAGAAGGGATTACCTGGGTACATGATCAGGGTCCGATCGTGATATATCATGGCACCTTGTTGCCCTTCAATGGTACCATGGGTAATGACTACTAAGATAGTACGTCCCAACTGGGTGTCGTCAGCTACAAGGTTCCAAGTTAGACCAAATGCCCCATGCACATCCACGATTGGCAATCCGATTTTGATCGGGGGATGACTTTGCCCTGCATAATCGTGCAAAGAAGGCGGAATTCATAGATACCGGATGAAAATCATTACAATTCGAAAACTTTTCATATAAACCGGACGAGATACATTACAGTTTTCATACAAACCGGAGTTAAAACAAGTTGCAAAAAACCCTACTCTAAACATATTCTAAATGATCATCGGCGTCCGTCCCCGATGTCCGGCCATGAGCCCCGAGAACTGAAGCTTTGGCTATTGCCTCGCCTTTTCCTATTCCGACTCAGCGCTCTCCAGCTCCGCCTCCGTAGCCTTCTCCTCTATAGCTCCAGGAAGTGAAGATTACCACCTCCACGTTGCTGCCAATCAGATAATCAGCCCTTGATGTTGTGCCCAACGAGCTTAGAGTTGATGGGAGGGGAGAAGCGATGGCCTTCTTAGGACCCGAGCGGCGGCGAACTGCCATGCACTACTCTTCCTCACTGTCGGCGGCGCCTGCACAGACGTGTCGGCTTCGTAATCATGGAGGCGGAGCCCGGCAGGGGCGGAGCCGGCAATGCCCTTCTTCTGCTCCGGCGAAAGTCCGTCCCAGAGAGATTTGGAGCACAAGGAGGCCATGTCGGGAGTGGTACCGAGAGGAGAAAGGGACCGCAGGAGGATGACGGCGGCCATGGCTGTGGCTGAAGTTTATATAGCCGGTGAATGGCGAAGAGCGGCGGCAGGTGGACGAACGGGTGACGCCAGAGTAGGTTCCTCGGCAACTGTAATGTGGGTGGCACACGGACGAGGCCAGCTGTGGTATCGTTTCAGGCTACTCATAGTGGGGAGTATCATATACAATATACTAGTATCATGCACATGATACTAGTGTATGCACTACAAAAAAAAGACATATCCATGACATTTTGGCCCGAACAAAAAAAATCTGTCATGCTTATGACACTTCTATGACAATAATTGTGAGAAAACCATCTATCATCATAGATGTGGTGGGCTCCTACTTCTATGACAAAAAATCATGATAGAAAATGGGCTTTTCGTCCTGGACGGACCGGGGATGCACCTGCATGACATTCTTTGGGCCATCCATAACATAAAAAATCATGGTAGAAGTGAGGACGGAGAAATTTTTGTGGAGTTCTCGGTTACGGTGGGTTGGTCTGGGCCGAGCGATGCGCTATGGTTTGCACTTTTCTCTCGTACGCACGCGTGGTGCGAGCCGTGTCGCTATAACTGAACCCGAGCGAGAGGCTTTCACTTACTGAAGCCGAGCCATCGCGTGCTGCTATGTACTGAAGCCGATCGATCGATTCCTTCGCTGCTAACTGAACCCGACCGACTCCTTCGCTGCTAACTGAACCCGGGCGATCAATCGCTGCTGCTGCTTACTAAAGCCGATCGAACCCCCGTGCGAGATGTAGCTATCCGTCTAGGTTGCCTCTGGATGAACAGCGTCCGTTGCTGTCGCACGCGCGATATGTAGAACGAGTCGAGACGTGGTGAGTCGAGCTGGTTGGTTTGGCTGTGGATGAACAGTTCCCAGTGGGGGTTGGATGAACAGGACCCCGGCCGTGTGTAGGTGTCGGTGTCAAAACCGGCGGATCTCGGGTAGGGGGGTCCCTAACTGTGCGTCTAAAGTCAATGGTAACAGGAGACAAGGGACACGATGTTTATCCAGGTTCGGGCCCTCTGTATGGAGGTAATACCCTACTTCCTGCTTGATTGATCTTGATGAATATGAGTATTACAAGAGTTGATCTACCACGAGACCGTAACGGCTAAAACCCTAGAAGTCTAGCATGTATGATTATGATCGTCCCTATGGACTAAACTCTCCGGTTTATATAGACACAGGAGGGGACTAGGGTTGTACAAAGTCGGTTGCAGAGAAAGGAATCTTCATATCCGAATGCCAAGCTTGCCATCCACGCCAAGGAGAGTCCCATCCGGACACGGGTGAGAGTCTTCGGTCTTATATCTTCACAGCCCATCAGTCTGGCCCATGTCCAACAGGTCGGGCGCCGGAGGACCCCTTAGTCCAGGAATCCCTCAGTAGCCCCTGAACCAGGCTTCAATGACGAGGTGTCCGGCGCGCAGATTGTCTTCGGTATTGCAAGGCGGGTTCCTCCTCTGAATACACCAAAACAGCCTTCAAACACAAACAATGTGTCCGGCTCTGCAAAACAAGTACCACACACAACCGCAGAGAGTATAATATTTCATGAGTCCAATCTACTGACAACTTTTTGTAGCGTGGCACCACATCACCACCCGGTCATTATTTTGAACCGTTTTTCGGCCTACCACTTTATATTTCGAGATGAGGTTTTACTGGCATGTCTTGTCAAAGCAGAGATCATGTCCCCTTATTGCGGGATTCTCATCAATACGGGCATGGGTAATCCACCCGTGCCGTCTACGCGACCCTTGGGAAACAGACGAGTTTTAAGGCGAGTGGGGAGGCGCTTGATATTCGCTGCCTTTATAAAGGGATAAGGATTCACCCCCTTTCACCCACGCCTTCTCTTTCTCTGCCTACCCATTCTCGAGCTCTAGCTCCCAAGTCCTCATCTCTTCCGCCTCGAAAAAGCACTCCGATCATGTCTGGATCTGGAGCGCAGGGCAAGTGGATGGTTTCCTCTGTCAAGGAGAAGGACATCACCCAGCTCCGGGAGGCCGGATACTTGGCCAAGGAGGTCTCCCAACGGCTTCCGGCCGAGGGACAGATCGTCCCTACCCCGGAGCCCCATGAGAGGGTAGTGTTCATCCCACACTTTGTCGCGGGCTGGGATTTCCACTCCACCCATTCGTCTGTGGACTTATGTTCTACTATGGGGTGGATTTCCACGATCTAGACCCCAACTCCTTCCTCAACATCTCCGCATTTATTTTCATGTGCGAGGCCTTCCTCCGCATCTCACCCCACTTCGGATTGTGGCTGAAGATCTTCAATGTGAAGCCGAAGGTGGTGGATGGCCAACATGCAGAGTGCGGAGGCGCCATGCTGAGCAAGATGCCCAACGTCGTATGCCCAGAGGCACATTCGTGCAGACTGTCAAAGGGTGGCAAAAAACAGTGGTTCTACGTCACAGAGCCCCGTGACACCACCTGGGCCGAGGCTCCCACGTTCAGGTCCGGGGCCCCAATGCGGCTCACCTCCTAGCTAGAGAATGGCTTAGACTGGGCCTCGTCAGACGAGCTGACAGCACTGCACACGCGCATAAAGAGCATGGTCGACAAGAACATCAAGCTTGTCAATGTGATCCAGGTGATGCTTTTTCGCCAGATCCTTCCATGCCAAACCCGGACCTGCAATTTGTGGGAGTTCGATCCGACCAAGCACCAGACCCTGCAACACTTCTTCGGCGTTACGCACGAAGGTATTTGGAAGGTGCTCTTCAAGGCCAACAAGACATGGCCAAAGGAAACCGAAGACCGTGGGTACAACCTGACCCACCCCGCCAGCCCGGTAAGTTTTCCATGTTTTCAAGGTGTATCCTTTACTTTCTTTTTCAGGGAAGGTGCCTAAGGCTCCCTACTTATTTTCTTAGAGCTGGATGAAGAAGGCGGAGTTGATTCAGTGTCCGGCTCCGCTGCTCGAAGACCCAGCAATTCCACTTCTGACGAAGATGCTGGTTCCGGCGCCCTACCAGGCGCCAAAGAAGAAGGCCAAGAAAAGGCCAAGGGGGCCAGAGGTGGCCTCAGTCACAAGGGCACTTCGGATGTGACGTCCGAAGACGCTGAGACCCAGTCCTCACCCACCACCGACGACGAGGAGGAGGAGGAAGAAAGCAACTCCCCCCTGAGGGGGGAAGGAAGAAAAGGGCGGCCTCCACACGTCTGGAGGCCAAAGCGTCCAAGAGGGGGGAGCCTCCTTTGCGGACAACGCCATGCCGGACACCGACAGCAGCTCGGAGTGGCACCCCAGGGATAAGCCCCTAGCCGGATCACAAGTATTCGAGAGCTCTAACGCACTTATATGTCCGACCCCTTTAACTCGTAATTCTAATGCGATGAATCACGTGCTGCAGTCTGGCCCATGACAGCTCCCAGCAATCCTCGTCGGGGGGTTCGCTGGATTCAAATGCTATGGACAGCGGGTCACTGCCGACGGCTACCTCTCCCAAGGCCACGGACAACACCGAGGCGGTGTCCCGAAGGACCCTCACAGGCCGGGGGAAGACACAGGAGGCCGTCAGGGCGGCGCTAGAGGGGGGAAACCTCGGTCGTCGGGCATATGGGGGAGCAAATCCCCCCGGAGACTGGCGATGGGGGCCATATCCAATTCGGCCCCCAGCCGAATACTGTTCCGGAGACCCATACGGCTCCGCAATCCGGCAAGCAGCCTCCTTAGAAAGAAGGAGGTGTGCACATTCCACCGGTGACTTCTTTCCTTCCAGAGGCACTAGATACTTTAATGGAAGCGCTGAGAAGTGCTTCCATTGTGGAAGAACACCATACTCTCATGGGTAAGGTGATTGAGAGGGTCCAGTCTGTTAAGAGCGGACTGGCCGAAGCCTGCACCAGCCTTCTGACAGGCTTTGAGGTAAGCGACACAATTATGTAAAAAGAAAGTCATAGTATAGATAGTAGCCCCTGAGACTCTGTCCGGTGTTCGGAAAGAAAAACCGAACAGAGGATCAAATAATTTTCGCAGGAGAATAACCAGATGAAAGGACATGCGGTGCCCCCATGTGTGGTTTTGGTAATTGATGACATTCTCTATGGACTAATGGTTGCATTGAGTTATATTTGAAGGATTTGTCCATAGGCATTTCTTGAAGTCCATGTGTTGGTTTCAAGGAGTTTATGTCTTGACCAAGGTGCTATTAAGGAATTATCCAAAGATTGGTCATGTGAGTGTTGAGCTTATTGCAAGCATGTCTTGAAGAAGAATATTGTGTGATCATTCATGTTTACCTTCAAGACATCATCCAAACGAAGAGAGTTGGAAAGATACAAGGTTGATCAAGACTAAGTCAAGAGTGAATCAAGTTGATCAACTCACAAAGCGTAGAAGATGTACCGAGAGGGATCAAGTGATCCCATGGTATGGTAAGCATTATCCATTGCACTTTGTGTACTAACCCATGGTCTATGTGAGAGTCTATGTGGGGTTAGGTACGTGTCCATGGGCTTGCGTCAAAGAGGAAGATATCATACAACCCATGGAAAGGATGACATCAAGTGGTGATCGTCATCAAGATTGCCGTGTGCAAGTTCAAGTGGAGCATCACGAAGAGATCAAGTGCTTGAAGCTTTCCATCCATTGTGGTGTCAATGGACTTGTGAAGATGTGTCAAGAGTGGCTCACCCATAGTGGAGTATGGGGGAGCAATCATCTAGTCTCCATCGACCCAACGCATTCAAGAAAGGTGGTCCATCTTGAGGAGGACAAGATCGTCATCATCTAGCTCAAGTGGATCATGTGCAAGCCAAAGGTTTTCCCTTGATAGGTTTTCTATTTTACCGGTCTCATGGTAGTTGTGGTAGACCGGGTTATAGGATCGATTGCCGTACTATCAAGGGGGGCTCTCGATGAGTTGCTTGATCGTATCGTTCGTAGAGAGCTCAAACCATTGCATCCTTGCATCATCTTTATTGGTTCTTGTTTGGTTCTTCTCCTTGCGAGTTTTGGAGCTTATGGTCATTTTATGACAAGCTCGAGTTCATCGAAAGCGGAGTTCACATGCGTCTTCTATGATGTTTTCGATGTTGGAGGGTATGCCGGTTCTTCTCTGTTGGAGTTTCACTCTTTTGCTTGTTAGGCATACCTCCCCTGCCTCTTCTTACTATATCCAACAAGCTTGAGTTTGCTCAATTTGGAGCTCATTTGTAGAAGTTATGGCAGTTCTGGTTTTATTGTTTTCCTCTGTTGTCTTCTCTGCAAAATGAAGGACTCCTAGTGTTGCTGATCTGGGGCATGCGGTAGTACTGCTCTCCGGAGCGGTAGTACCACTGGCCCTTGCGGTAGTACCGCATGATCCACATGATAATCTTGCGCAGTGCTCACGCAGTAGTACCGCTACTCTGTGGGAGCGGTAGTACCGTGGCCTCGAGCCAGCGCAGCTACTCGGCGGTAGTAGAGGCGGATGTAATATTTTACATCCGTGCCCTCTGTGATAGTACCAGCGCCTTGTGAGCGCGGTAGTACCGTGGGCTCGCCAGGCTTAGCTGGCATGAGCGGAAGTAGGGGCGGATGTAATTTTACATCCGCGCCCTCTGGTAGTACCGCTCTTCGTGTGCGGTAGTACTGCGTGCGGATTTTTGCGCAGATCCTCCTCGGCGGAAGTAGATGCGGAAGTAATTTTTTACTTCCGTGCTTTCTCTATGACTAGTGCTGCCTGCCTTACGGTAGTGAAGTAGGCGCGGTAGTAGTACCGCTCCGGCGGTTCTACCGTTCGTTGCCACGTCAGCCTTCATCGGCGATCTTTGCACTTGCGGTAGTACCGCAACCTGCAGTGGTAGTACATGACCGATCATGATACCGCAGCTCCGTGCGGTAGTACCGCGTCGTCTTGGGCTGAGTGAGGGATAACGGTTGGTTTTCTCCCCACCTATAAAAGGGTCTTCTTCCCCTTGAGACCTAATCCTTTGAGCTTATGTTCTTCCCCCATTGTTGACCTTCTTGAGCTTGCTAACTCTCAATCCCTCCAATGATTCTTGCTAGTTCTTGAGGAAAAGAGAGAGGAGATCTAGATCCACGTTTCCACCAATCACTTTCTCCTCTTAGTGAGGGGAACCCCTTGGATCTAGATCTTGGAGTTCTTCGTGTTCTTCTTTCGTTCTTCCTCTCATTTTCCTCCCTAGCATTAGTTGCTTTGGTGGGATTTGGGAGAGAAGGACTTGGGCACTCCGTGTGCCCTTGCCATTGCATTTGGTGCATCGGTTTGAGTTCTCCACGATGATTCGTGGAAGTTACAAGTTGAGAAGCTTATTACTCTTGGGTGCTTGGCGCCTTGAGCTTGTTCCTCTTGGGTGCTTGGGCGCCCTAGACGGTTGGTGGTGTTCGAGCTCAATAATTGTGGTGCAAAGCTCGGCAAGCGCCGGGGTCTCCAATTAGGTTGTGGAGATCGCCTGAGCAATTTGACGGTACCGGTGACCGCCCCAAGGGTTGCCAAAGTGTACGGGTTCGGTGACCGCCCCAAGGGTTGCCATTTGTACGGGTTCGGTGACCGCCCTCAAGGGTCCTTTAGTGGAATCACGGCATCTTGCATTGTGCGAGGGCGTGAGGAGATTACGGTGGCCCTAGTGGCTTCTTGGGGAGCATTGTGCCTCCACACCGCTCCAAACGGAGATTAGCATCCGCAAGGGTGTGAACTTCGGGATACATCGTCATCTCCGCGTGCCTCGGTTATCTCTTATCCGAGCCCTTTACTTATGCACTTTACTTTGTGATAGCCATATTGTTTATTGTCATATATCTTGCTATCACCTAAGTAGTTTTTCTTGCTTAGCATAAGTTGTTGGTGCACATAGGTGAGCCTAGTTGTTGTAGGTTTTGTGCTTGACAAATTAACCGCTAGGTTTATTCCGCATTTGTTCAAGCCTCAACCGTAATTATTTTAAAGCGCCTATTCACTCCCCCCCCCCTCTAGGCGACATCCACGATCTTTCACCAGACATGTCTATGTGAATGAGAAGGCGTCGTTGGGGCTGCGACCTCTCATGCTGCCAAGTCTCCTGGACCGAGGCAGAGTCTGAGCGGGCCGAGGAAGAGCTCGGCCGAGTGAAAAAGGAGCTGGAGGAAAAGCAAGGTATGTAATGAGCTATTCAGATATAGCGAGATATGAATTGCTTGTGTTTGATCATATGATAATTTGTAGGAGCGGCATCCGAGGTGGAAACCCTCAAGGCAGCTGGGTCAAGGCCATAAGAAAGTGGCAGATGAACGAGGATGGGTCGGTGAGGTTCAGCAGGAGCTCCATGACGCCGTGAACAAATGAGAGACCTTGTAGCGCAACATATCGGATCAAGAGACAGAACTCGCCAAGTCACGTCAGACCACACAAAATGCCCGGGTTGAAGCACAGGGCACTCTCCAAGAAATACAAGAGGCCAAGAAAATTGCGGTGTAAGGCCTTCATTATGCAAAGCAAATATGTGAAGAAGAGGTATCTCTTACTAACCCGCATTTGGAGTTCTCGAGGCGTTTGCAGATCTGCCACGCAGCATTTCGACGCCGCAGAATCTTCCGAGCCAAAGAGGGAGCTCAACGGAGAAGCTATTCTGGTCGCAGTACCTTGTGCCGAGCATCCGGTGCTTTTAGCGATCAGCTAAAGCAGCTGGTCAACCGCATAGGGTGGCCGAACTAGCCATGAAGGATTTGATAATCTGGTTGTGGCTCGCGAAGCTATACCCAACAGCTACTTCGGCTCGTGAAGCGGTTGGTCAAGCCTGCCCCGCTTGATGCCATCAAAGTCGGTCTGCATTTAAGGTGCATGGATGGCCTTTGCCCGTGTCAAGATATGGTACAAATTGACGCCATCAAGCTTCATGATCGAGGGATCGCTCACGGCAAGGAGCACCGCACGAGCGGTACTTTGATGATGTCCTCAAGGGATCCCGCATAGTAGAGGGCCAGTGTTCAAAAGACATTATCTTCGAATGAATACATTCATGTTATCTTGTCTTGAATTATGGAACAAAGCCGTTATGTAATATAATGCTTGTTTATATTAAAAATAATTATCTCTGTGCGGCCATTTTTATTAAATCTGAGGGTTGGCTACCGTCGGCTTCAGCCCCATGTAGATAGTACGGTGTGTTCGAGATGAATCTAAACACACTGTTCTATTTTGACAGATTCTGTTTTTCGTGTGTTGTTTGCTTATTTTGATGAATCTATGGCTAGTGAAATAGTTTATAAACCATAGAGAAGTTGGAATCTGCAGGTTTAACACCAATATAAATAAACAATGAGTTCATTACTGATTACCTTGAAGTGGTGTTTTGTTTTCTTTCGCTAACGGAGCTTACGAGATTTTCTGTAAGTTTTGTGTTGTGAAGTTTTCAAGTTTTGGGTAAAAGATTTGATGGATTATGGAACAAGGAGTGGCAAGAGCCTAAGCTTGGGGATGACCATGGCACCCCAAGATAATCGAAGGACACCAAAAAGCCAAAGCTTGGGGATGCCCTGGAAGGCATCCCCTCTTTCGTCTACTTCCATCAGTAACTTTACTTGGAGCTATATTTTTATTCACCACATGATATGTGTTTTGCTTGGAGCCTCTTGTATGATTTGAGTCTTCTCTTTTTAGTTTACCACAATCATCTTTGTTGTACACACCTTTTGAGAGAGACACAAATGATTCGGAATTTATTAGAATACTCTATGCGCTTCGCTTATATCCTTTGAGCTATATAGTTTTGCTCTAGTGCTTCACTTATATCTTTTAGAGCACGGGGTGGTTTTGTTTTATAGAAACTATTATTCTCTCATGCTTCACTTATATTATTTTGAGAGTCTTAAACAGCATGGTAATTTGCTTAAATAGGAAAATTAATCCTAATATGCTAAGTATTCAAGACTAGTAAAAACTTTCTTATGAGTGTGCTGAATACTAAGAGAAGTTTGATGCTTGATGATTGTTTTGAGATATGGAGGTAGTGATATTAAAGTTGTGCTAGTTGAGTAGTTGTGAAATTGAGAAATACTTGTGTTGAAGTTTGCAAGTCCCATAGCATGGACGTATGGTAAACGTTATGTAACAAATTCAAACATGAGGTGTTCTTTGATTGTCTTCCTTATGAGTGGCGGTCGGGGACGAGCGATGGTCTTTTCCTACCAATCTATCCCCTAGGAGCATGCGATAGTGCTTGGTTTTTGATGACTTGTAGATTTTTGCAATAATTATGTGAGTTCCTTATGACTAATGTTGAGTCCATGGATTATACGCACTCTTACCCTTCCATCATTGCTAGCCTCTTCGGTACCATGCATTGCCCTTTCTCACATTGAGAGTTGGTGCAAACTTCGCTGGTGCATCCAAACCCCGTGATATGATATGCTCTGTCGCACATAAACCTCCTTATATCTTCCTCAAAACAGCCACCATACCTACCTATTATGGCATTTCCATAGCCACTACGAGATATATTGCCATGCAACTTTCCACCGTTCCGCTTATCATGACACGTTCATCATTGTCATGTTGCTTTGCATGATCATGTAGTTGACATCGTATTTGTGGCAAAGCCACCGCTCATAATTTTTCATACATGTCGCTCTTGATTCATTGCCTAACCCGTATACCGCCAGAGGCATTCATATAGAGTCATACCTTGTTCTAGTATCGAGTTGTAATCATTGAGTTGTAAATAAATAGAAGTGTGATGATCATCATTCATAGAGCATTGTCCCAATAAAAAAAGAGAAAGGCCAAATAAAAAAAGGAGG
This sequence comes from Aegilops bicornis, assembly GCA_021605145.1. Lineage (NCBI taxonomy): Eukaryota > Viridiplantae > Streptophyta > Magnoliopsida > Poales > Poaceae > Aegilops > Aegilops bicornis. The sequence continues at coordinate 379,241,203 of CM038669.1, read as the reverse complement.
CCCAAAAAACAAATAAAAAGGGACAATACTACTATACTTTTTCCACACTTGTGCTTCAAAGTAGCACCATGATTTTCATGATAGAGAGTCTCTTGTTTTGTCACTTTCATATACTAGTGGGAATTTTTCATTATAGAACTTGGTTTGTATATTCCAACAATGGGCTTCCTCAAATGCCCTAGGTCTTCGTGAGCAAGCAAGTTGGATGCACACCCACTTAGTTTTTTGTTGAGCTTTCATGCATTTATAGCTCTAGTGCATCCATTGCATGGCAATCCCTACTCCTTGCATTAACATCAATCGATGGGCATCTCCATAGCCCGTTGATTAGCCATGTTGATGTGAGACTTTCTCCTTTTTGTCTTCTCTACATAACCCCCATCATTATATTCTATTCCACCCATAGTGCTATATCCATGGCTCACGCTCATGTATTGCGTGAAGGTTGAAAAAGTTTGCGATTACTAAAGTATGAAACAATTGCTTGGCTTGTCATCGGGGTTGTGCATGATGAGAGCATTCTTGTGTGACGAAAATGTAGCATGACTAAACTATATGATTTTGTACGGATGAACTTTCTTTGGCCATGTTATTTTGAGAAGACATAATTGCTTAGTTAGTATGCTTGAAGTATTATTGCTTTTATGTCAACATTAAACTTTTATCTTGAATCTTCGGATCTGAATATTCATACCACAATTAAGAGGGTTACATTAAAAATTATGCCAAGTAGCATTCCACATCAAAAATTCTGTTTTATCATTTACCTACTCGAGGACGAGCAGGAATTAAGCTTGGGGATGCTAGATACGTCTCCAACGTATCTATAATTTTTTATTGCTTCATGCTATATTATATTCTGTTTTGGATGATTAATGGGCTTTGTTATACACTTTTATATTATTTTTGGGACTAACCTATTAACCGGAGGCCCAGCCCAAATTGTTGTTTTTTCCTATTTCAGAGTTTCGCAGAAAAAGAATACCAAACGGAGTCCAAACAGAATGAAACCTTCGGGAACGTGATTTTAGGAACAAACTCGATCCAGAGGACTTGGTGTCTACGTCAATTTGGAGCTCATTTGTAGAAGTTATGGCAGTTCTGGTTTTATTGTTTTCCTCTGTTGTCTTCTCTCGCAAAATGAAGGACTCCTAGTGTTGCTGATCCGGGGCATGCGGTAGTATCGCTCTCCGGAGCGGTAGTACCATCGCCCTTGCGGTAGTACCGCAGTCCACCGCGTAGTACCGCAGGCGCTCACGGTAGTACCGCCCATTGGGCGCGGTAGTACCGTGGCCTCAGGCCAGGCACAGCTGCTCGAGCAGAAGTAGGGCGGATGTAATTTTTTACATCCGTGCCCTACGCGGTAGTACCGCGCCGCAGCGGTGTAGTACCGTGGCTCGCCAGGCTTAGCAAAGATGAGCGGAAGTAGGGGCGGATGTAATTTTTACATCCGCGCCTTACGCTGTAGTACCGCTCTTCGTAGCGGTAGTACTGCGGCCGGATTTTTGCGCAGATCCTCCCTCGGCGGAAGTAGGTACGGAAGTAATTTTTTACTTCCGTGCTTTCTCTATGACTAGTGCTGCCTGCCTTACGGTAGTACCGTGAGGCGGCAGTGGTAGTACCGCTCGGCGGTTCTACCGTTCGTTGCTGTGCAACAGGCCTTCATTCGGCGATCTTGCACTTGCGGTAGTACCGCAACCTGCAGCGGTAGTACCGCGGCCGATCATAGTACCGCAGCTCCGTGCGGTAGTACCGCGTCGTCGGGCTGAGTGAGGGATAACGGTTGGTTTTCTCCCCACCTATAAAAGGGGTCTTCTTCCCCCTTGATACCTAATCCTGTGAGCTTATGTTCTTCCCGCAGTGTTGAGCTTCTTCGAGCTTGCTAACTCGCAATCCCTCCAATGATTCTTGCTAGTTCTTGAGGAAAAGAGAGAGGAGATCTAGATCCACGCTTCCACCAATCACTTTCTCCTCTTAGTGAGGGGAACCCCTTGGATCTAGATCTTGGAGTTCTTCGTGTTCTTCTTTCGTTCTTCCTCTCATTTTCCTCCCTAGCATTAGTTGCTTTGGTGGGATTTGGGAGAGAAGGACTTGGGCACTCCGTGTGCCCTTGCCATTGCATTTGGTGCATCGGTTTGAGTTCTCCACGATGATTCGTGGAAGTTACAAGTTGAGAAGCTTATTACTCTTGGGTGCTTGGCGCCCTTGAGCTTGTTCCTCTTGGGTGCTTGGGCGCCCTAGACGGTTGGTGGTGTTCGGAGCTCAATAATTGTGGTGCAAAGCTCCGGGCAAGCGTCGGGGTCTCCAATTAGGTTGTGGAGATCGCCCCGAGCAATTTGACGGGTACCGGTGACCGCCCCCAAGGGTTGCCAAAGTGTACGGGTTCGGTGACCGCCCCCAAGGGTTGCCATTTGTACGGGTTCGGTGACCGCCTCAAGGGTCCCTTAGTGGAATCACGGCATCTTGCATTGTGCGAGGGCGTGAGGAGATTACGGTGGCCCTAGTGGCTTCTTGGGGAGCATTGTGCCTCCACACCACTCCAAACGGAGATTAGCATCCGCAAGGGTGTGAACTTCGGATACGTCGTCATCTCCGCGTGCCTCGGTTATCTCTTATCCGAGCCCTTTACTTATGCACTTTACTTTGTGATAGCCATATTGTTTATTGTCATATATCTTGCTATCACCTAAGTAGTTTTTCTTGCTTAGCATAAGTTGTTGGTGCACATAGGTGAGCCTAGTTGTTGTAGGTTTTGTGCTTGACAAATTAACCGCTAGGTTTATTCCGCATTTGTTCAAGCCTCAACCGTAATTATTTTAAAGCGCCTATTCACCCCCCTCTAGGCGACATCCACGATCTTTCACCAGACATGTCTATGTGAATGAGAAGGCGCTGCTGGCTGCGACCTCTCATGCTGCCAAGTCTCCTGACCGAGGCAGAAGTTCGAGCGGCCGAGGAAGAGCTCGGCCGAGTGAAAAGGAGCTGGAGGAAAAGCAAGGTATGTAATGAGCTATTCAGATATAGCGAGATATGAATTGCTTGTGTTTGATCATATGATAATTTGTAGGAGCGGCATCCGAGGTGGAAACCCTCAAGGCAGCGCTGGCTGAAGGCCATAAGAAAGTGGCAGATGAACGAGGACAGGGTCGGTGAGGTCCAGCAGGAGCTCCAGACGCCGTGAAGAAATGCGAGTCCTTGGAGCGCAACATTGCGGATCAAGAGATGTAACTCGCCAAGGCTCGCTGTGAGCACACAAGATGCCCGGGTTGAAGCCCAGGGCACTCTCCAAGAAATCCAAGAGGCCAAGAAAATTGCGGCAGGTAAGGCCTTCATTATGCAAAGCAAATATGTGAAGAAGAGGTATCTCTTACTAACCCGCATTTGGAGTTCTCTGTATGCTTGCAGATCTGCCGCGCAGCATTTCTGACGCTGCAGAATCTTCCGAGCCGAAGAGGGGAGCTCAACGGAGAAGCTGTTCTGGTCGCAATACCTTGCGTCAGAGCATCTGGTGCCCTTTAGCGATCAGCTAAAGCAGCTGGTCAAACTGCATAGGGTGGCCGAACTAGCCATGAAGGATTTGATAATCTGGTTGTGGCCTGCCGAAGCTATACCCAACAGCTACTTCGGGCTCGTGAAGCGGTTGGTCAAGCCTGCCCCCGGCTTGATGCCATCAAGCGGTCGGTCTGCATTTAAGGTGCGTGGATGGCCTTTGCCCGTGTCAAGATACAGTGGGCGAAATTGGACGCCATCAAGCTCGCGACCGAGGGACTGCCCGCTGGCAAGGAGCACCGCACGCCGGAGCGGTACTTTGATGATGTCCTCAAGGGATCCCGCATAGTAGAGGGCCAGTGTTCAAAAGACATTATCTTCGAATGAATACATTCATGTTATCTTGTCTTGAATTATGGAACAAAGCCGTTATGTAATATAATGCTTGTTTATATTAAAATAATTATCTCCTCGTATGGCCATTTTTATTAAATCGAGGGTTGGCTACCGTCGGCTTCAAATTTCATGTAGATAGTACGGGTGTGTTCGAGATGAATCTAAACACACTTGTTCTATTTTTGACAGATTCTGTTTTTCGTGGTGTTGTTTGCTTATTTTGATGAATCTATGGCTAGTGAAATAGTTTATAAACCATAGAGAAGTTGGAATACAGTAGGTTTAACACCAATATAAATAAACAATGAGTTCATTCTGATTACCTTGAAGTGGTGTTTTGTTTTCTTTTCGCTAACAGAGCTTACTTAGATTTTCTGTAAGTTTTGTGTTGTGAAGTTTTCAAGTTTTGGGTAAAAGATTTGATGGATTATGGAACAAGGAGTGGCAAGAGCCTAAGCTTGGGGATGACCATGGCACCCCAAGATAATCGAAGGACACCAAAAGCCAAAGCTTGGGGATGCCTGGAAGGCATCCCCTCTTTAAATCTACTTCCATCAAGAATTTTACTTGGAGCTATATTTTTATTCACCACATGATATGTGTTTTGCTTGGAGCCTCTTGTATGATTTGAGTCTTCTCTTTTAGTTTACCACAATCATCTTTGTTGTACACACCTTTTGAGAGAGACACAAATGATTCGGAATTTATTAGAATACTCTATGCGCTTCGCTTATATCCTTTGAGCTATATAGTTTTGCTCTAGTGCTTCACTTATATCTTTTAGAGCACGGCGGTGGTTTTGCTTTATAGAAACTATTATTCTCTCATGCTTCACTTATATTATTTTGAGAGTCTTAAACAGCATGGTAATTTGCTTAAATAGGAAAATTAATCCTAATATGCTAAGTATTCAAGACTAGTAAAAACTTTCTTCTGAGTGTGCTTTGAATACTAAGAGAAGTTTGATGCTTGATGATTGTTTTGAGATATGGAGGTAGTGATATTAAAGTTGTGCTAGTTGAGTAGTTGTGAAATTGAGAAATACTTGTGTTGAAGTTTGCAAGTCCCGTAGCATGTACGTATGGTAAACGTTATGTAACAAATTCGAAACATGAGGTGTTCTTTGATTGTCTTCCTTATGAGTGGCGGTCGGGGACGAGCGATGGTCTTTTCCTACCAATCTATCCCCCTAGGAGCATGCGCATAGTGCTTGGTTTTTGATGACTTGTAGATTTTTGCAATAAGTATGTGAGTTCTTTATGACTAATGTTGAGTCCATGGATTATACGCACTCTTACCCTTCCATCATTGCTAGCCTCTTCGGTACCATGCATTGCCCTTTCTCACATTGAGAGTTGGTGCAAACTTTGCTGGTGCATCCAAACCCGTGATATGATATGCTCACGCACATAAACCTCCTTATATCTTCCTCAAAACAGCCACCATACCTACCTATTATGGCATTTCCATAGCCACTACGAGATATATTGCCATGCAACTTTCCACCGTTCCGCTTATCATGACACGTTCATCATTGTCATGTTGCTTTGCATGATCATGTAGTTGACATCGTATTTGTGGCAAAGCCACCGTTCATAATTTTTCATACATGTCGCTCTTGATTCATTGCCTAACCCGGTATACCGCTGAGGCATTCATATAGAGTCATACCTTGTTCTAGTATCGAGTTGTAATCATTGAGTTGTAAATAAATAGAAGTGTGATGATCATCAATCAATAGAGCATAGTCCCAATAAAAAATAGAGAAAGGCCAAACAAGGAAAAAGAAGGCCCAAAAAAATAAAAAATAAAAAGGACAATGCAACTATCATTTTTCCACACTTGTGCTTCAAAGTAGCACCATGATTTTCATGATAGAGAGTCTCTTGTTTTGTCACTTTCATATACTAGTGGGAATTTTTCATTATAGAACTTGGTTTGTATATTCCAACAATGGGCTTCCTCAAATGCCCTAGGTCTTCGTGAGCAAGCAAGTTGGATGCACACCCACTTAGTTTTTTTTTGTTGAGCTTTCATGCATTTATAGCTCTAGTGCATCCATTGCATGGCAATCCCTACTCCTTGCATTAACATCAATCGATGGGCATCTCCATAGCCCGTTGATTAGCCATGTTGATGTGAGACTTTCTCTTTTTGTCTTCTCTACATAACCCCATCATTATATTCTATTCCACCCATAGTGCTATATCCATGGCTCACGCTCATGTATTGCGTGAAGGTTGAAAAAGTTTGCGATTACTAAAGTATGAAACAATTGCTTGGCTTGTCATCGGGTTGTGCATGATGAGAGCATTCTTGTGTGACGAAAATGTAGCATGACTAAACTATATGATTTTGTAGGGATGAACTTTCTTTGGCCATGTTATTTTGAGAAGACATAATTGCTTAGTTAGTATGCTTGAAGTATTATTGCTTTTATGTCAACATTAAACTTTTTATCTTGAATCTTTCGGATCTGAATATTCATACCACAATTAAGAGGGTTACATTAAAAATTATGCCAAGTAGCATTCCACATCAAAATTCTGTTTTTATCATTTACCTACTCGAGGACGAGCAGGAATTAAGCTTGGGGATGCTAGATACGTCTCCAACGTATCTATAATTTTTTATTGCTTCATGCTATATTATATTCTGTTTTGGATGATTAATGGGCTTTGTTATACACTTTTATATTATTTTTGGGACTAACCTATTAACCGGAGGCCCAGCCCAAATTGTTGTTTTTTCCTATTTCGTAGTTTCGCAGAAAAAGAATACCAAACGGAGTCCAAACAGAATGAAACCTTCGAACGTGATTTTAGGAACAAACTCGATCCAGAGGACTTGGTGTCTACGCCAATTTGGAGCTCATTTGTAGAAGTTATGGCAGTTCTGGTTTTATTGTTTTCCTCTGTTGTCTTCTCCGCAAAATGAAGGACTCCTAGTGTTGCCGATCCGGGGCATGCGGTAGTATCGCTCTCCGAGCGGTAGTACCATCGCCCTTGCGGTAGTACCGCAGTCCACCGCGGTAGTATCGCAGGTGCTCACGGTAGTACCGCCTGTGGGAGCGGTAGTACCGCGGGCCTCGTGCCAGGCGCAGCTACTCGAGCGGTAGTAGGGGCGGATGTAATTTTTTACATCCGTGCCCTACGCGGTAGTACCGCGCCGCGGGCGCGGTAGTACCGTGGGCTCTGGCCAGGCTTAGCAGCATGAGCGGAAGTAGGGGCGGATGTAATTTTTTACATCCGCGCCCTATGCGGTAGTACCGCTCTTCGTGTGCGGTAGTACTGCGTCGGATTTTTGCGCAGATCCTCCTCGGCGGAAGTAGGTACGGAAGTAATCTTTTACTTCCACTTTCTCTGCGGCTAGTGTTGCCTGCCTTACGGTAGTACCGTAGGGGCGCGCGGTAGTACCGCTCCGGCGGTTCTACCGTTCGTTGCCCTGTGCAACAGGCCTTCATCTGGCGATCTTTGCACTTGCGGTATGTAGTACCGCAACCTGCAGCGGTAGTACCGCCGATCGATAGTACCGCAGCTCCGGCGGTAGTACCGCGTCGTGCGGGCTGAGTGAGGGATAACGGTTGGTTTTTCTCCCCACCTATAAAAGGGGTCTTCTTCCCCCTTGATACCTAATCCTTTGAGCTTATGTTCTTCCCCCATTGTTGACCTTCTTCGAGCTTGCTAACTCTCAATCCCTCCAATGATTCTTGCTAGTTCTTGAGGAAAAAGAGAGAGGAGATCTAGATCCACGTTTCCACCAATCACTTTCTCCTCTTAGTGAGGGGAACCCCTTGGATCTAGATCTTGGAGTTCTTCGTGTTCTTCTTTCGTTCTTCCTCTCATTTTCCTCCCTAGCATTAGTTGCTTTGGTGGGATTTGGGAGAGAAGGACTTGGGCACTCCGTGTGCCCTTGCCATTGCATTTGGTGCATCGGTTTGAGTTCTCCACGATGATTCGTGGAAGTTACAAGTTGAGAAGCTTATTACTCTTGGGTGCTTGGCGCCTTGAGCTTGTTCCTCTTGGGTGCTTGGGCGCCCTAGACGGTTGGTGGTGTTCGAGCTCAATAATTGTGGTGCAAAGCTCCGGCAAGCGCCGGGTCTCCAATTAGGTTGTGGAGATCGCCTTGAGCAATTTGACGGTACCGTGACCGCCCCAAGGGTTGCCAAAGTGTACGGTTCGGTGACCGCCCCAAGGGTTGCCATTTGTACGGGTTCGGTGACCGCCCTCAAGGGTCCCTTTAGTGGAATCACGGCATCTTGCATTGTGCGAGGGCGTGAGGAGATTACGGTGGACCTAGTGGCTTCTTGGGAGCATTGTGCCTCCACACCGCCTCCAAACGGAGATTAGCATCCGCAAGGGTGTGAACTTCGGGATACATCGTCATCTCCGCGTGCCTCGGTTATCTCTTATCCGAGCCCTTTACTTATGCACTTTACTTTGTGATAGCCATATTGTTTATTGTCATATATCTTGCTATCACCTAAGTAGTTTTTCTTGCTTAGCATAAGTTGTTGGTGCACATAGGTGAGCCTAGTTGTTGTAGGTTTTGTGCTTGAAAAATTAACCGCTAGGTTTATTCCGCATTTGTTCAAGCCTCAACCGTAATTATTTTAAAGCGCCTATTCACTCCCCCCCCCCCTCTAGGCGACATCCACGATCTTTCACCAGACATGTCTATGTGAATGAGAAGGCGTCGTTGCTGGCTGCGACCTCTCATGCTGCCGAAGTCTCCGGACTGAGGCAGAGTCTGGAGCGGGCCGAGGAAGAGCTCGGCCGAGTGAAAAAGGAGCTGGAGGAAAAGCAAGGTATGTAATGAGCTATTCAGATATAGCGAGATATGAATTGCTTGTGTTTGATCATATGATAATTTGTAGGAGCGGCATCCGAGGTGGAAACCCTCAAGGCAGCGCTGGCTGAAGGCCATAAGAAAGTGGCAGATGAACGAGGACAGGGTCGGTGAGGTCCAGCAGGAGCTCCAGGACGCCGTGAAGAAATGCGAGTCCTTGGAGCGCAACATTGCGGATCAAGAGACAGAACTCGCCAAGGCTCGTCAGAGCACACAAGATGCCCGGGTTGAAGCCCAGGGCACTCTCCAAGAAATCCAAGAGGCCAAGAAAATTGCGGCAGGTAAGGCCTTCATTATGCAAAGCAAATATGTGAAGAAGAGGTATCTCTTACTAACCCGGATTTGGAGTTCTCTAGGGTCGTTTGCAGATCTGCCGCGCAGCATTTCTGACGCTGCAGAATCTTCCGAGCCAAAGAGGGGAGCTCAACGGAGAAGCTATTCTGGTCGCAGTACCTTGTGCCAGAGCATCCGGTGCCCTTTAGCGATCAGCTAAAGCAGCTGGTCAAACTGCATAGGGTGGCCGAACTAGCCATGAAGGATTTGATAATCTGGTTGTGGCTGCGAAGCTATACCCAACAGCTACGGGCTCGTGAAGCGGTTGGTCAAGCCTGCCCGCTTGATGCCATCAAGCCGGTCGGTCTGCATTTAAGGTGCGTGGATGGCCTTTGCCCGTGTCAAGATACGATGGGCGAAATTGACGCCATCAAGCTCGCATGACCGAGGGATCGCTCATTGGCAAGGAGCACCGCACGCGGAGCGGTACTTTGATGATGTCCTCAAGGGATCCCGCATAGTAGAGGGCCGTTGTTCAAAAGACATTATCTTGAATGAATACATTCATGTTATCTTGTCTTGAATTATGGAACAAAGCCGTTATGTAATATAATGCTTGTTTATATTAAAAATAATTATCTCCTGTATGCCATTTTTATTAAATCTGAGGGTTGGCTACCGTCGGCTTCAAATTTCATGTAGATAGTACGGTGTGTTCGAGATGAATCTAAACACACTTGTTCTATTTTTGATGATTCTGTTTTTCGTGTGTTGTTTGCTTATTTTGATGAATCTATGGCTAGTGAAATAGTTTATAAACCATAGAGAAGTTGGAATACAGTAGGTTTAACACCAATATAAATAAACAATGAGTTCATTACAGTACCTTGAAGTGGTGTTTTGTTTTCTTTCGCTAACGGAGCTTACGAGATTTTCTGTAAGTTTTGTGTTGTGAAGTTTTCAAGTTTTGGGTAAAAGATTTGATGGATTATGGAACAAGGAGTGGCAAGAGCCTAAGCTTGGGGATGACCATGGCACCCCAAGATAATCGAAGGACACCAAAAAGCCAAAGCTTGGGGATGCCTCGAAGGCATCCTCTTTCGCCTACTTCCATCAAGAATTTTACTTGGAGCTATATTTTTATTCACCACATGATATGTGTTTTGCTTGGAGCCTCTTGTATGATTTGAGTCTTCTCTTTTAGTTTACCACAATCATCTTTGTTGTACACACCTTTTGAGAGAGACACAAATGATTCGGAATTTATTAGAATACTCTATGCGCTTCGCTTATATCCTTTGAGCTATATAGTTTTGCTCTAGTGCTTCACTTATATCTTTTAGAGCACGGGGTGGTTTTGTTTTATAGAAACTATTATTCTCTCATGCTTCACTTATATTATTTTGAGAGTCTTAAACAGCATGGTAATTTGCTTAAATAGGAAAATTAATCCTAATATGCTAAGTATTCAAGACTAGTAAAACTTTCTTATGAGTGTGCTTGAATACTAAGAGAAGTTTGATGCTTGATGATTGTTTTGAGATATGGAGGTAGTGATATTAAAGTTGTGCTAGTTGAGTAGTTGTGAAATTGAGAAATACTTGTGTTGAAGTTTGCAAGTCCCGTAGCATGTACGTATGGTAAACGTTATGTAACAAATTCGAAACATGAGGTGTTCTTTGATTGTCTTCCTTATGAGTGGCGGTCGGGACGAGCGATGGTCTTTTCCTACCAATCTATCCCCTAGGAGCATGCGCATAGTGCTTGGTTTTTGATGACTTGTAGATTTTTGCAATAAGTATGTGAGTTCTTTATGACTAATGTTGAGTCCATGGATTATACGCACTCTTACCCTTCCATCATTGCTAGCCTCTTCGGTACCATGCATTGCCCTTTCTCACATTGAGAGTTGGTGCAAACTTCATTGGTGCATCCAAACCCCGTGATATGATATGCTCTGTCGCACATAAACCTCCTTATATCTTCCTCAAAACAGCCACCATACCTACCTATTATGGCATTTCCATAGCCACTACGAGATATATTGCCATGCAACTTTCCACCGTTCCGCTTATCATGACACGTTCATCATTGTCATGTTGCTTTGCATGATCATGTAGTTGACATCGTATTTGTGGCAAAGCCACCGCTCATAATTTTTCATACATGTCGCTCTTGATTCATTGCCTAACCCGGTATATCGCCAGAGGCATTCATATAGAGTCATACCTTGTTCTAGTATCGAGTTGTAATCATTGAGTTGTAAATAAATAGAAGTGTGATGATCATCATTCATAGAGCATTGTCCCAATAAAAAAAGAGAAAGGCCAAATAAAAAAAGGAGGCCCAAAAAAATAAAAAAATAAACAGGGACAATGCTACTATCCTTTTTCCACACTTGTGCTTCAAAGTAGCACCATGATTTTCATGATAGAGAGTCTCTTGTTTTGTCACTTTCATATACTAGTGGGAATTTTTCATTATAGAACTTGGTTTGTATATTCCAACAATGGGCTTCCTCAAATGCCCTAGGTCTTCGTGGAGCAAGCAAGTTGGATGCACACCCACTTAGTTTTTTGTTGAGCTTTCATGCATTTATAGCTCTAGTGCATCCATTGCATGGCAATCCCTACTCCTTGCATTAACATCAATCGATGGGCATCTCCATAGCCGTTGATTAGCCATGTTGATGTGAGACTTTCTCCTTTTTGTCTTCTCTACATAACCCCCATCATTATATTCTATTCCACCCATAGTGCTATATCCATGGCTCACGCTCATGTATTGCGTGAAGGTTGAAAAAGTTTGCGATTACTAAAGTATGAAACAATTGCTTGGCTTGTCATCGGGTTGTGCATGATGAGAGCATTCTTGTGTGACGAAAATGTAGCATGACTAAACTATATGATTTTGTACGGATGAACTTTCTTTGGCCATGTTATTTTGAGAAGACATAATTGCTTAGTTAGTATGCTTGAAGTATTATTGCTTTTATGTCAACATTAAACTTTTATCTTGAATCTTTCGGATCTGAATATTCATACCACAATTAAGAGGGTTACATTAAAAATTATGCCAAGTAGCATTCCACATCAAAAATTCTGTTTTTATCATTTACCTACTCGAGGACGAGCAGGAATTAAGCTTGGGGATGCTAGATACGTCTCCAACGTATCTATAATTTTTTATTGCTTCATGCTATATTATATTCTGTTTTGGATGATTAATGGGCTTTGTTATACACTTTTATATTATTTTTGGGACTAACCTATTAACCGGAGGCCCAGCCCAAATTGTTGTTTTTTCCTATTTCAGAGTTTCGCAGAAAAAGAATACCAAACGGAGTCCAAACGGAATGAAACCTTAACGAACGTGATTTTAGGAACAAACTCGATCCAGAGGACTTGGTGTCTACGTCAATTTGGAGCTCATTTGTAGAAGTTATGGCAGTTCTGGTTTTATTGTTTTCCTCTGTTGTCTTCTCTGCAAAATGAAGGACTCCTAGTGTTGCTGATCTGGGGCATGCGGTAGTACTGCTCTCCGGAGCGGTAGTACCACTGGCCCTTGCGGTAGTACCGCAGTCCACCGCGGTAGTACTGCAGGTGCTCACGGTAGTACCGCTCTGTGGGAGCGGTAGTACCGTGGCCTCGTGCCAGCGCAGCTACTCGAGCGGTAGTAGGGGCGGATGTAATATTTTAGATCCGTGCCCTACGCTGTAGTAGTACCGCGAAGCGCCGGTAGTACCGTGGGCTCGCCAGCTTAGCGGCATGAGCGGAAGTAGGGGCGGATGTAATTTTTACATCCGCGCCCTTACGCTGTAGTACCGCTCTTCGTGTGCGGTAGTACTGCGTGCCGGATTTTTGCGCAGATCCTCCTCGGCGGAAGTAGGTACGGAAGTAATTTTTTACTTCCGTGCTTTCTCGCGCTTAGTGCTGCCGCCTTACGGTAGTACCAGAAGGCGGGTAGTACCGGCCCGGCGGTTCTACTGCTCGTTGCCTCGCAACAGTGCCTTCATCTCGATGCTGCACTTGCGGTAGTACCGCAACCTGCAGCGGTAGTACCGCTGCCGATCAAGAGTAGTACCGCAGCTGCGGCGTAGTACCGCGTCGTCAGGCGGCTGAGTGAGGGATAACGGTTGGTTTTTCTCCCCACCTATAAAAGGGGTCTTCTTCCCCCTTGATACCTAATCCTTTGAGCTTATGTTCTTCCCCCATTGTTGACCTTCTTCGAGCTTGCTAACTCTCAATCCCTCCAATGATTCTTGCTAGTTCTTGAGGAAAAAGAGAGAGGAGATCTAGATCCACGTTTCCACCAATCACTTTCTCCTCTTAGTGAGGGGAACCCCTTGGATCTAGATCTTGGAGTTCTTCGTGTTCTTCTTCGTTCTTCCTCTCATTTTCCTCCCTAGCATTAGTTGCTTTGGTGGGATTTGGGAGAGAAGGACTTGGGCACTCCGTGTGCCCTTGCCATTGCATTTGGTGCATCGGTTTGAGTTCTCCACGATGATTCGTGGAAGTTACAAGTTGAGAAGCTTATTACTCTTGGGTGCTTGGCGCCTTGAGCTTGTTCCTCTTGGGTGCTTGGGCGCCCTAGACGGTTGGTGGTGTTCGAGCTCAATAATTGTGGTGCAAAGCTGCAAGCGCCGGGTCTCCAATTAGGTTGTGGAGATCGCCTGAGCAATTTGATCTGCACCGTGACCGCCCCAAGGGTTGCCAAAGTGTACGGGTTCGGTGACCGCCCAAGGGTTGCCATTTGTACGGGTTCGGTGACCGCCCTCAAGGGTCCCTTAGTGGAATCACGGCATTTTGCAGTGTGCGAGGGCGTGAGGAGATTACGGTGGCCCTAGTGGCTTCTTGGGGAGCATTGTGCCTCCACACCACTCCAAACGGAGATTAGCATCCGCAAGGGTGTGAACTTCGGATACGTCGTCATCTCCGCGTGCCTCGGTTATCTCTTATCCGAGCCCTTTACTTATGCACTTTACTTTGTGATAGCCATATTGTTTATTGTCATATATCTTGCTATCACCTAAGTAGTTTTTCTTGCTTAGCATAAGTTGTTGGTGCACATAGGTGAGCCTAGTTGTTGTAGGTTTTGTGCTTGACAAATTAACCGCTAGGTTTATTCCGCATTTGTTCAAGCCTCAACCGTAATTATTTTAAAGCGCCTATTCACTCCCCCCCTCTAGGCGACATCCACGATCTTTCACCAGACATGTCTATGTGAATGAGAAGGCGTCGTTGTCGGGCTGCGACCTCTCATGCTGCCAAGTCTCCTGGACCGAGGCAGAAGTTCGGAGCGGGCCGAGGAAGAGCTCGGCCGAGTGAAAAAGGAGCTGGAGGAAAAGCAAGGTATGTAATGAGCTATTCAGGATATAGCGAGATATGAATTGCTTGTGTTTGATCATATGATAATTTGTAGGAGCGGCATCCGAGGTGGAAACCCTCAAGGCAGCTACTGGTCAAGGCCATAAGAAAGTGGCAGATGAACGAGGACAGGGTCGGTGAGGTCCAGCAGGAGCTCCAGGACGCCGTGAAGAAATGCGAGTCCTTGGAGCGCAACATTGCGGATCAAGAGACAGAACTCGCCAAGGCTCGTCAGAGCACACAAGATGCCCGGGTTGAAGCCCAGGGCACTCTCCAAGAAATCCAAGAGGCCAAGAAAATTGCGGCAGGTAAGGCCTTCATTATGCAAAGCAAATATGTGAAGAAGAGGTATCTCTTACTAACCCGCATTTGGAGTTCTCCAGGGGCGTTTGCAGATCTGCCACGCAGCATTTCTGACGCTGCAGAATCTTCCGAGCCAAAGAGGGGAGCTCAACGGAGAAGCTATTCTGGTCGCAGTACCTTGTGCCAGAGCATCCGGTGCCCTTTAGCGATCAGCTAAAGCAGCTGGTCAAACTGCATAGGGTGGCCGAACTAGCCATGAAGGATTTGATAATCTGGTTGTGGCCTGCCGAAGCTATACCCAACAGCTACTTCGGGCTCGTGGAAGCGGTTGGTCAAGTTTGCCCCGCTTGATGCCATCAAGCGGTCGGTCTGCATTTAAGGTGCGTGGATGGCCTTTGCCCGTGTCAAGATACAGTGGGCGAAATTGGACGCCATCAAGCTCGCGACCGAGGGACTGCCCGCTGGCAAGGAGCACCGCACGCCGGAGCGGTACTTTGATGATGTCCTCAAGGGATCCCGCATAGTAGAGGGCCAGTGTTCAAAAGACATTATCTTCGAATGAATACATTCATGTTATCTTGTCTTGAATTATGGAACAAAGCCGTTATGTAATATAATGCTTGTTTATATTAAAAATAATTATCTCCTGTGCGGCCATTTTTATTAAATCTGAGGGTTGGCCAGTCGTCGGCTTCAGCCCCCATGTAGATAGTACGGGTGTGTTCGAGATGAATCTAAACACACTGTTCTATTTTTGACAGATTCTGTTTTTCGTGTGTTGTTTGCTTATTTTGATGAATCTATGGCTAGTGAAATAGTTTATAAACCATAGAGAAGTTGGAATACAGTAGGTTTAACACCAATATAAATAAACAATGAGTTCATTACAGTACCTTGAAGTGGTGTTTTGTTTTCTTTCGCTAACGGAGCTTACTTAGATTTTACGTAAGTTTTGTGTTGTGAAGTTTTCAAGTTTTGGGTAAAAGATTTGATGGATTATGGAACAAGGAGTGGCAAGAGCCTAAGCTTGGGGATGACCATGGCACCCCAAGATAATCGAAGGACACCAAAAGCCAAAGCTTGGGGATGCCCTGAAGGCATCCCTCTTTCGCCTACTTCCATCAAGAATTTTACTTGGAGCTATATTTTATTCACCACATGATATGTGTTTTGCTTGGAGCCTCTTGTATGATTTGAGTCTTCTCTTTTAGTTTACCACAATCATCTTTGCTGTACACACCTTTTGAGAGAAAGACACATGATTCAGAATTTATTAGAATACTCTATGCACTTCGCTTATATCTTTTGAGCTATATAGTTTTGCTCTAGTGCTTCACTTATATCTTTTAGAGCACGACGGTGGTTTTGTTTTATAGAAACTATTGTTCTCTCATGCTTCACTTATATTATTTTGAGAGTCTTAAACAGCATGGTAATTTGCTTAAATAGGAAAATTAATCCTAATATGCTAAGTATTCAAGACTAGTAAAAACTTTCTTATGAGTGTGCTTAATACTAAGAGAAGTTTGATGCTTGATGATTGTTTTGAGATATGGAGGTAGTGATATTAAAGTTGTGCTAGTTGAGTAGTTGTGAAATTGAGAAATACTTGTGTTGAAGTTTGCAAGTCCCGTAGCATGTACGTATGGTAAACGTTATGTAACAAATTCGAAACATGAGGTGTTCTTTGATTGTCTTCCTTATGAGTGGCGGTCGGGGACGAGCGATGGTCTTTTCCTACCAATCTATCCCCCTAGGAGCATGCGCATAGTGCTTGGTTTTTGATGACTTGTAGATTTTTGCAATAAGTATGTGAGTTCTTTATGACTAATGTTGAGTCCATGGATTATACGCACTCTTACCCTTCCATCATTGCTAGCCTCTTCGGTACCATGCATTGCCCTTTCTCACATTGAGAGTTGGTGCAAACTTCGCTGGTGCATCCAAACCCCGTGATATGATATGCTCACGCACATAAACCTCCTTATATCTTCCTCAAAACAGCCACCATACCTACCTATTATGGCATTTCCATAGCCACTACGAGATATATTGCCATGCAACTTTCCACCGTTCCGCTTATCATGACACGTTCATCATTGTCATGTTGCTTTGCATGATCATGTAGTTGACATCGTATTTGTGGCAAAGCCACCGCTCATAATTTTTCATACATGTCGCTCTTGATTCATTGCCTAACCCGGTATACCGCCAGAGGCATTCATATAGAGTCATACCTTGTTCTAGTATCGAGTTGTAATCATTGAGTTGTAAATAAATAGAAGTGTGATGATCATCATTCATAGAGCATTGTCCCAATAAAAAAAGAGAAAGGCCAAATAAAAAAAGGAGGCCCA
Organism: Aegilops bicornis; assembly: GCA_021605145.1. Classification (NCBI taxonomy): domain Eukaryota; kingdom Viridiplantae; phylum Streptophyta; class Magnoliopsida; order Poales; family Poaceae; genus Aegilops; species Aegilops bicornis. The sequence continues at coordinate 379,224,171 of CM038669.1, read as the reverse complement.
AAAAAATAAAAAAATAAAAAGGGACAATGCTACTATCCTTTTTTCCACACTTGTGCTTCAAAGTAGCACCATGATTTTCATGATAGAGAGTCTCTTGTTTTGTCACTTTCATATACTAGTGGGAATTTTTCATTATAGAACTTGGTTTGTATATTCCAACAATGGGCTTCCTCAAATGCCCTAGGTCTTCGTGAGCAAGCAAGTTGGATGCACACCCACTTAGTTTTTTGTTGAGCTTTCATGCATTTATAGCTCTAGTGCATCCATTGCATGGCAATCCCTACTCCTTGCATTAACATCAATCGATGGGCATCTCCATAGCCGTTGATTAGCCATGTTGATGTGAGACTTTCTCCTTTTTGTCTTCTCTACATAACCCCCATCATTATATTCTATTCCACCCATAGTGCTATATCCATGGCTCACGCTCATGTATTGCGTGAAGGTTGAAAAAAGTTTGCGATTACTAAAGTATGAAACAATTGCTTGGCTTGTCATCGGGGTTGTGCATGATGAGAGCATTCTTGTGTGACGAAAATGTAGCATGACTAAACTATATGATTTTGTACGGATGAACTTTCTTTGGCCATGTTATTTTGAGAAGACATAATTGCTTAGTTAGTATGCTTGAAGTATTATTGCTTTTATGTCAACATTAAACTTTTATCTTGAATCTTTCGGATCTGAATATTCATACCACAATTAAGAGGGTTACATTAAAAATTATGCCAAGTAGCATTCCACATCAAAATTCTGTTTTTATCATTTACCTACTCGAGGACGAGCAGGAATTAAGCTTGGGGATGCTAGATACGTCTCCAACGTATCTATAATTTTTTATTGCTTCATGCTATATTATATTCTGTTTTGGATGATTAATGGGCTTTGTTATACACTTTTATATTATTTTTGGGACTAACCTATTAACCGGAGGCCCAGCCCAAATTGTTGTTTTTTCCTATTTCAGAGTTTCGCAGAAAAAGAATACCAAACGGAGTCCAAACAGAATGAAACCTTCGGGAACGTGATTTTAGGAACAAACTCGATCCAGAGGACTTGGTGTCTACGTCAATTTGGAGCTCATTTGTAGAAGTTATGGCAGTTCTGGTTTTATTGTTTTCCTCTGTTGTCTTCTCTGCAAAATGAAGGACTCCTAGTGTTCTTGATCCGGGGCATGCGGTAATCTTGCTCTCCCGAGCGGTAGTACCACCGCCCTTGCGGTAGTACCGCAGTCCACCGCGGTAGTATCGCAGGTGCTCACGGTAGTACCGCTACTGTGGGAGCGGTAGTACCGCGGGCCTCGTGCCAGGCGCAGCTACTCGAGCGGTAGTAGGGGCGGATGTAATTTTTTACATCCGTGCCCTACGCGGTAGTACCGTGCCGCGGGCGCGGTAGTACCGTGGGCTCTGGCCAGGCTTAGCAGCATGAGCGGAAGTAGGGGCGGATGTAATTTTTACATCCGCGCCCTACGCGGTAGTACCGCTCTTCGTGTGCGGTAGTACCGTGCCGGATTTTTGCGCAGGTCCTCCCTCGGCGGAAGTAGGTACGGAAGTAATTTTTTACTTCCGTGCTTTCTCTTGACTAGTCTTTGCTGCCTTACGGTACCGTAAAGTAGCAGTGATAGTACCGCTCGTGAGTTCTACCGTTCGTTGCCACTGTGAGGCCTTCATCGGCGATCTTGCACTTGCGGTAGTACCGCAACTGCAGTAGTACTGACCGACCGCGATAGTACCGCAGCTCCGTGCGGTAGTACCGCGTCGTCTTGAGGCTGAGTGAGGGATAACGGTTGGTTTTTCTCCCCACCTATAAAAGGGGTCTTCTTCCCCCTTGAGACCTAATCATTTGAGCTTATGTTCTTCCCCCATTGTTGACCTTCTTCGAGCTTGCTAACTCTCAATCCCTCCAATGATTCTTGCTAGTTCTTGAGGAAAAAGAGAGAGGAGATCTAGATCCACGTTTCCACCAATCACTTTCTCCTCTTAGTGAGGGGAACCCCTTGGATCTAGATCTTGGAGTTCTTCGTGTTCTTCTTTCGTTCTTCCTCTCATTTTCCTCCCTAGCATTAGTTGCTTTGGTGGGATTTGGGAGAGAAGGACTTGGGCACTCCGTGTGCCCTTGCCATTGCATTTGGTGCATCGGTTTGAGTTCTCCACGATGATTCGTGGAAGTTACAAGTTGAGAAGCTTATTACTCTTGGGTGCTTGGCGCCCTTGAGCTTGTTCCTCTTGGGTGCTTGGGCGCCCTAGGCAGTTGGTGGTGTTCGAGCTCAATAATTGTGGTGCAAAGCTCCCGCAAGCGCCGGGTCTCCAGTTAGGTTGTGGAGATCGCCCGAGCAATTTGATCTGCACCGTGACCGCCCCAAGGGTTGCCAAAGTGTCTGGGTTCGGTGACCGCCCCAAGGGTTGCCATTTGTACGGGTTCGGTGACCGCCCTCAAGGGTCCCTTAGTGGAATCACGGCATCTTGCATTGTGCGAGGGCGTGAGGAGATTACGGTGGCTCTAGTGGCTTCTTGGGAGCATTGTGCCTCCACACCGCTCCAAACGGAGATTAGCATCCGCAAGGGTGTGAACTTCGGATACATCGTCATCTCCGCGTGCCTCGGTTATCTCTTATCCGAGCCCTTTACTTATGCACTTTACTTTGTGATAGCCATATTGTTTATTGTCATATATCTTGCTATCACCTAAGTAGTTTTTCTTGCTTAGCATAAGTTGTTGGTGCACATAGGTGAGCCTAGTTGTTGTAGGTTTTGTGCTTGACAAATTAACCGCTAGGTTTATTCCGCATTTGTTCAAGCCTCAACCGTAATTATTTTAAAGCGCCTATTCACTCCCCCCCTCTAGGCGACATCCACGATCTTTCACCAGACATGTCTATGTGAATGAGAAGGCGTCGTTCTGGCTGCGACCTCTCATCTTGCCGAAGTCTCCTGGACCGAGGCAGAAGTCTGGAGCGGGCCGAGGAAGAGCTCGGCGAGTGAAAAGGAGCTGGAGGAAAAGCAAGGTATGTAATGAGCTATTCAGATATAGCGAGATATGAATTGCTTGTGTTTGATCATATGATAATTTGTAGGAGCGGCATCCGAGGTGGAAACCCTCAAGGCAGCTACTGGCTGAAGGCCATAAGAAAGTGGCAGATGAACGAGGACAGGGTCGGTGAGGTCCAGCAGGAGCTCCAGGACGCCGTGAAGAAATGCGAGTCCTTGGAGCGCAACATTGCGGATCAAGAGACAGAACTCGCCAAGGCTCGTCAGAGCACACAAGATGCCCGGGTTGAAGCCCAGGGCACTCTCCAAGAAATCCAAGAGGCCAAGAAAATTGCGGCAGGTAAGGCCTTCATTATGCAAAGCAAATATGTGAAGAAGAGGTATCTCTTACTAACCCGCATTTGGAGTTCTCGAGGCGTTTGCAGATCGCCACGCAGCATTTCCGACGCCGCAGAATCTTCCGAGCCAAAGAGGGAGCTCAACGGAGAAGCTATTCTGGTCGCAATACCTTGTGGAGCATCCGGTGCCCTTTAGCGATCAGCTAAAGCAGCTGGTCAAATCGCATAGGGTGGCCGAACTAGCCATGAAGGATTTGATAATCTGTTGTGGCTCGCCAAGCTATACCCAACAGCTACTTCGGCTCGTGGAAGCGGTTGGTCAAGCCTGCCTCGCTTGATGCCATCAAGCGGTCGGTCTGCATTTAAGGTGCGTGGATGGCCTTTGCCCGTGTCAAGATACAAGGCTTAAATTGACGCCATCAAGCTCGCGATCGAGGGATCGCTCACGGCAAGGAGCACCGCACGCCGGAGCGGTACTTTGATGATGTCCTCAAGGGATCCCGCATAGTAGAGGGCCAGTGTTCAAAAGACATTATCTTCGAATGAATACATTCATGTTATCTTGTCTTGAATTATGGAACAAAGCCGTTATGTAATATAATGCTTGTTTATATTAAAATAATTATCTCCTGGCGGCCATTTTATTAAATCGAGGGTTGGCTACCGTCGGCTTCAGCCCCATGTAGATAGTAATGGTGTGTTCGAGATGAATCTAAACACACTGTTCTATTTTTGATGATTCTGTTTTTCGTGTGTTGTTTGCTTATTTTGATGAATCTATGGCTAGTGAAATAGTTTATAAACCATAGAGAAGTTGGAATACAGTAGGGTTTAACACCAATATAAATAAACAATGAGTTCATTACAAGACCTTGAAGTGGTGTTTTGTTTTCTTCGCTAACAGAGCTTACGAGATTTTCTGTAAGTTTTGTGTTGTGAAGTTTTCAAGTTTTGGGTAAAAGATTTGATGGATTATGGAACAAGGAGTGGCAAGAGCCTAAGCTTGGGGATGACCATGGCACCCCAAGATAATCGAAGGACACCAAAAAGCCAAAGCTTGGGGATGCCTGGAAGGCATCCCCTCTTTCGTCTACTTCCATCAGTAACTTTACTTGGAGCTATATTTTTATTCACCACATGATATGTGTTTTGCTTGGAGCCTCTTGTATGATTTGAGTCTTCTCTTTTTAGTTTACCACAATCATCTTTGTTGTACACACCTTTTGAGAGAGACACAAATGATTCGGAATTTATTAGAATACTCTATGCGCTTTCGCTTATATCCTTTGAGCTATATAGTTTTGCTCTAGTGCTTCACTTATATCTTTTAGAGCACGGGTGGTTTTGTTTTATAGAAACTATTATTCTCTCATGCTTCACTTATATTATTTTGAGAGTCTTAAACAGCATGGTAATTTGCTTAAATAGGAAAATTAATCCTAATATGCTAAGTATTCAAGACTAGTAAAAACTTTCTTATGAGTGTGCTTTGAATACTAAGAGAAGTTTGATGCTTGATGATTGTTTTGAGATATGGAGGTAGTGATATTAAAGTTGTGCTAGTTGAGTAGTTGTGAAATTGAGAAATACTTGTGTTGAAGTTTGCAAGTCCCGTAGCATGTACGTATGGTAAACGTTATGTAACAAATTCGAAACATGAGGTGTTCTTTGATTGTCTTCCTTATGAGTGGCGGTCGGGGACGGCGATGGTCTTTTCCTACCAATATATCCCCTAGGAGCATGCGCATAGTGCTTGGTTTTTGATGACTTGTAGATTTTTGCAATAAGTATGTGAGTTCTTTATGACTAATGTTGAGTCCATGGATTATACGCACTCTTACCCTTCCATCATTGCTAGCCTCTTCGGTACCATGCATTGCCCTTTTCTCACATTGAGAGTTGGTGCAAACTTCACTGGTGCATCCAAACCCCGTGATATGATATGCTCTGTCGCACATAAACCTCCTTATATCTTCCTCAAAACAGCCACCATACCTACCTATTATGGCATTTCCATAGCCACTACGAGATATATTGCCATGCAACTTTCCACCGTTCCGTTTATCATGACACGTTCATCATTGTCATGTTGCTTTGCATGATCATGTAGTTGACATCGTATTTGTGGCAAAGCCACCGTTCATAATTTTTCATACATGTCGCTCTTGATTCATTGCCTAACCCGGTATACCGCCAGAGGCATTCATATAGAGTCATACCTTGTTCTAGTATCGAGTTGTAATCATTGAGTTGTAAATAAATAGAAGTGTGATGATCATCATTCATAGAGCATTGTCCCAATAAAAAAAGAGAAAGGCCAAATAAAAAAAGGAGGCCCAAAAAAATAAAAAAATAAAAAGGGACAATGCTACTATCCTTTTTTCCACACTTGTGCTTCAAAGTAGCACCATGATTTTCATGATAGAGAGTCTCTTGTTTTGTCACTTTCATATACTAGTGGGAATTTTTCATTATAGAACTTGGTTTGTATATTCCAACAATGGGCTTCCTCAAATGCCCTAGGTCTTCGTGAGCAAGCAAGTTGGATGCACACCCACTTAGTTTTTTTTGTTGAGCTTTCATGCATTTATAGCTCTAGTGCATCCATTGCATGGCAATCCCTACTCCTTGCATTAACATCAATCGATGGGCATCTCCATAGCCCGTTGATTAGCCATGTTGATGTGAGACTTTCTCCTTTTTGTCTTCTCTACATAACCCCCATCATTATATTCTATTCCACCCATAGTGCTATATCCATGGCTCACGCTCATGTATTGCGTGAAGGTTGAAAAAGTTTGCGATTACTAAAGTATGAAACAATTGCTTGGCTTGTCATCGGGGTTGTGCATGATGAGAGCATTCTTGTGTGACGAAAATGTAGCATGACTAAACTATATGATTTTGTACGGATGAACTTTCTTTGGCCATGTTATTTTGAGAAGACATAATTGCTTAGTTAGTATGCTTGAAGTATTATTGCTTTTATGTCAACATTAAACTTTTATCTTGAATCTTTCGGATCTGAATATTCATACCACAATTAAGAGGGTTACATTAAAAAATTATGCCAAGTAGCATTCCACATCAAAAATTCTGTTTTTATCATTTACCTACTCGAGGACGAGCAGGAATTAAGCTTGGGGATGCTAGATACGTCTCCAACGTATCTATAATTTTTTATTGCTTCATGCTATATTATATTCTGTTTTGGATGATTAATGGGCTTTGTTATACACTTTTATATTATTTTTGGGACTAACCTATTAACCGGAGGCCCAGCCCAAATTGTTGTTTTTTCCTATTTCAGAGTTTCGCAGAAAAAGAATACCAAACGGAGTCCAAACAGAATGAAACCTTCGAACGTGATTTTAGGAACAAACTCGATCCAGAGGACTTGGTGTCTACGCCAATTTGGAGCTCATTTGTAGAAGTTATGGCAGTTCTGGTTTTATTGTTTTCCTCTGTTGTCTTCTCTCGCAAAATGAAGGACTCCTAGTGTTGCTGATCCGGGGCATGCGGTAGTATCGCTCTCCGGAGCGGTAGTACCACCGCCCTTGCGGTAGTACCGCAGTCCACCGCGGTAGTACTGCAGGTGCTCACGGTAGTACCGCTCTGTGGGAGCGGTAGTACCGTGGCCTCAGGCCAGGCGCAGCTACTCGAGCGGTAGTAGGGGCGGATGTAATTTTTTACATCCGTGCCCTACGCGGTAGTACCGCGCCGCGAGCGCGGTAGTACCGTGGGCTCTGGCCAGGCTTAGCAGCATGAGCGGAAGTAGGGGCGGATGTAATTTTTACATCCGCGCCCTACGCGGTAGTACCGCTCTTCGTGTGCGGTAGTACCGTGCCGGATTTTTGCGCAGGTCCTCCCTCGGCGGAAGTAGGTACGGAAGTAATTTTTTACTTCCGTGCTTTCTCTGCGGCTAGTGCTGCCTGCCTTACGGTAGTACCGTGAAGCGTAGCGGTAGTACCGCTCGGCGGTTCTACCGTTCGTTGCCACAATGCAGCCTTCATCGGCGATCTGCACTTGCGGTAGTACCGCAACCTGCAGCGGTAGTACCGCGGCCGACCGCGGTAGTACCGCAGCTCCGTGCGGTAGTACCGCGTCGTGCGGGCTGAGTGAGGGGATAACGGTTGGTTTTTCTCCCCACCTATAAAAGGGGGTCTTCTTCCCCCTTGAGACCTAATCCTTTGAGCTTATGTTCTTCCCCCATTGTTGACCTTCTTCGAGCTTGCTAACTCTCAATCCCTCCAATGATTCTTGCTAGTTCTTGAGGAAAAAGAGAGAGGAGATCTAGATCCACGTTTCCACCAATCACTTTCTCCTCTTAGTGAGGGGAACCCCTTGGATCTAGATCTTGGAGTTCTTCGTGTTCTTCTTCGTTCTTCCTCTCATTTTCCTCCCTAGCATTAGTTGCTTTGGTGGGATTTGGGAGAGAAGGACTTGGCACTCCGTGTGCCCTTGCCATTGCATTTGGTGCATCGGTTTGAGTTCTCCACGATGATTCGTGGAAGTTACAAGTTGAGAAGCTTATTACTCTTGGGTGCTTGGCGCCTTTGAGCTTGTTCCTCTTGGGTGCTTGGGCGCCCTAGACGGTTGGTGGTGTTCGAGCTCAATAATTGTGGTGCAAAGCTCCGGCAAGCGTCCGGGGTCTCCAATTAGGTTGTGGAGATCGCCCCGAGCAATTTGACGGTACCGGTGACCGCCCCAAGGGTTGCCAAAGTGTACGGGTTCGGTGACCGCCCCCAAGGGTTGCCATTTGTACGGGTTCGGTGACCGCCCTCAAGGGTCCCTTAGTGGAATCACGGCATCTTGCATTGTGCGAGGGCGTGAGGAGATTACGGTGGCCCTAGTGGCTTCTTGGGAGCATTGTGCCTCCACACCGCTCCAAACGGAGATTAGCATCCGCAAGGGTGTGAACTTCGGATACATCGTCATCTCCGCGTGCCTCGGTTATCTCTTATCCGATCCCTTTACTTATGCACTTTACTTTGTGATAGCCATATTGTTTATTGTCATATATCTTGCTATCACCTAAGTAGTTTTTCTTGCTTAGCATAAGTTGTTGGTGCACATAGGTGAGCCTAGTTGTTGTAGGTTTTGTGCTTGACAAATTAACCGCTAGGTTTATTCCGCATTTGTTCAAGCCTCAACCGTAATTATTTTAAAGCGCCTATTCACTCCCCCTCTAGGCGACATCCACGATCTTTCACCAGACATGTCTATGTGAATGAGAAGGCGTTGCTGGCTGCGACCTCTCATCTTTGCCAAGTCTCCGGACTGAGGCAGAGTCTGGAGCGGGCCGAGGAAGAGCTCGGCCGAGTGAAAAAGGAGCTGGAGGAAAAGCAAGGTATGTAATGAGCTATTCAGATATAGCGAGATATGAATTGCTTGTGTTTGATCATATGATAATTTGTAGGAGCGGCATCCGAGGTGGAAACCCTCAAGGCAGCGCTGGCCGAAGGCCATAGGAGAGCGGCAGATGAACGAGGACAGGGTCGGTGAGGTCCAGCAGGAGCTCCAGGACGCCGTGAAGAAATGCGAGTCCTTGGAGCGTAACATTGCGGATCAAGAGACAGAACTTCGCCAAGGCTCGTCAGAGCACACAAGATGCCCGGGTTGAAGCCCAGGGCACTCTCCAAGAAATCCAAGAGGCCAAGAAAATTGCGGCAGGTAAGGCCTTCATTATGCAAAGCAAATATGTGAAGAAGAGGTATCTCTTACTAACCCGCATTTGGAGTTCTCCAGGGGCGTTTGCAGATCTGCCACGCAGCATTTCTGACGCTGCAGAATCTTCCGAGCCAAAGAGGGGAGCTCAACGGAGAAGCTATTCTGGTCGCAGTACCTTGTGCCAGAGCATCCGGTGCCCTTTAGCGATCAGCTAAAGCAGCTGGTCAAACTGCATAGGGTGGCCGAACTAGCCATGAAGGATTTGATAATCTGGTTGTGGCCTGCCGAAGCTATACCCAACAGCTACTTCGGGCTCGTGAAGCGGTTGGTCAAGCCTGCCCCGCTTGATGCCATCAAGCCGGTCGATGCGCATTTAAGGTGCGTGGATGGCCTTTGCCCGTGTCAAGATACAGTGGGCGAAATTGGACGCCATCAAGCTCGCGACCGAGGGACTGCCCGCTGGCAAGGAGCACCGCACGCCGGAGCGGTACTTTGATGATGTCCTCAAGGGATCCCGCATAGTAGAGGGCCAGTGTTCAAAAGACATTATCTTCGAATGAATACATTCATGTTATCTTGTCTTGAATTATGGAACAAAGCCGTTATGTAATATAATGCTTGTTTATATTAAAAATAATTATCTCCTGTGCGGCCATTTTTATTAAATCTGAGGGTTGGCCAGTCGTCGGCTTCAGCCCCCATGTAGATAGTACGGGTGTGTTCGAGATGAATCTAAACACACTGTTCTATTTTTGACAGATTCTGTTTTTCGTGTGTTGTTTGCTTATTTTGATGAATCTATGGCTAGTGAAATAGTTTATAAACCATAGAGAAGTTGGAATACAGTAGGTTTAACACCAATATAAATAAACAATGAGTTCATTACAGTACCTTGAAGTGGTGTTTTGTTTTCTTTCGCTAACTGAGCTTACGAGATTTTCCGTAAGTTTTGTGTTGTGAAGTTTTCAAGTTTTGGGTAAAAGATTTGATGGATTATGGAACAAGGAGTGGCAAGAGCCTAAGCTTGGGGATGACCATGGCACCCCAAGATAATCGAAGGACACCAAAAAGCCAAAGCTTGGGGATGCCACGAAGGCATCCCTCTTTCGCCTACTTCCATCAAGAATTTTACTTGGAGCTATATTTTTATTCACCACATGATATGTGTTTTGCTTGGAGCCTCTTGTATGATTTGAGTCTTCTCTTTTAGTTTACCACAATCATCTTTGTTGTACACACCTTTTGAGAGAGACACAAATGATTCGGAATTTATTAGAATACTCTATGCGCTTTCGCTTATATCCTTTGAGCTATATAGTTTTGCTCTAGTGCTTCACTTATATCTTTTAGAGCACGGGGTGGTTTTGTTTTATAGAAACTATTATTCTCTCATGCTTCACTTATATTATTTTGAGAGTCTTAAACAGCATGGTAATTTGCTTAAATAGGAAAATTAATCCTAATATGCTAAGTATTCAAGACTAGTAAAAACTTTCTTATGAGTGTGCTGAATACTAAGAGAAGTTTGATGCTTGATGATTGTTTTGAGATATGGAGGTAGTGATATTAAAGTTGTGCTAGTTGAGTAGTTGTGAAATTGAGAAATACTTGTGTTGAAGTTTGCAAGTCCCGTAGCATGTACGTATGGTAAACGTTATGTAACAAATTCGAAACATGAGGTGTTCTTTGATTGTCTTCCTTATGAGTGGCGGTCGGGGACGAGCGATGGTCTTTTCCTACCAATCTATCCCCTAGGAGCATGCGCATAGTGCTTGGTTTTTGATGACTTGTAGATTTTTGCAATAAGTATGTGAGTTCTTTATGACTAATGTTGAGTCCATGGATTATACGCACTCTTACCCTTCCATCATTGCTAGCCTCTTCGGTACCATGCATTGCCCTTTCTCACATTGAGAGTTGGTGCAAACTTCGCTGGTGCATCCAAACCCCGTGATATGATATGCTCTGTCGCACATAAACCTCCTTATATCTTCCTCAAAACAGCCACCATACCTACCTATTATGGCATTTCCATAGCCACTACGAGATATATTGCCATGCAACTTTCCACCGTTCCGTTTATCATGACACGTTCATCATTGTCATGTTGCTTTGCATGATCATGTAGTTGACATCGTATTTGTGGCAAAGCCACCGCTCATAATTTTTCATACATGTCGCTCTTGATTCATTGCCTAACCCGTATACCGCCGGAGGCATTCATACAGAGTCATACCTTGTTCTAGTATCGAGTTGTAATCATTGAGTTGTAAATAAATAGAAGTGTGATGATCATCATTCATAGAGCATTGTCCCAAAAAAAGAGAAAGGCCAAATAAAAAAAAGTCCCAAAAAAAGAAAATAAAAAGGGACAATGCTACTATCCCTTTTTCCACACTTGTGCTTCAAAGTAGCACCATGATTTTCATGATAGAGAGTCTCTTGTTTTGTCACTTTCATATACTAGTGGGAATTTTTCATTATAGAACTTGGTTTGTATATTCCAACAATGGGCTTCCTCAAATGCCCTAGGTCTTCGTGAGCAAGCAAGTTGGATGCACACCCACTTAGTTTTTTGTTGAGCTTTCATGCATTTATAGCTCTAGTGCATCCATTGCATGGCAATCCCTACTCCTTGCATTAACATCAATCGATGGGCATCTCCATAGCCCGTTGATTAGCCATGTTGATGTGAGACTTTCTCCTTTTTTGTCTTCTCTACATAACCCCCATCATTATATTCTATTCCACCCATAGTGCTATATCCATGGCTCACGCTCATGTATTGCGTGAAGGTTGAAAAAGTTTGCGATTACTAAAGTATGAAACAATTGCTTGGCTTGTCATCGGGTTGTGCATGATGAGAGCATTCTTGTGTGACGAAAATGTAGCATGACTAAACTATATGATTTTGTACGGATGAACTTTCTTTGGCCATGTTATTTTGAGAAGACATAATTGCTTAGTTAGTATGCTTGAAGTATTATTGCTTTTATGTCAACATTAAACTTTTATCTTGAATCTTCGGATCTGAATATTCATACCACAATTAAGAGGGTTACATTAAAAATTATGCCAAGTAGCATTCCACATCAAAAATTCTGTTTTTATCATTTACCTACTCGAGGACGAGCAGGAATTAAGCTCTGGGATGCTCGATACGTCTCCAACGTATCTATAATTTTTTATTGCTTCATGCTATATTATATTCTGTTTTGGATGATTAATGGGCTTTGTTATACACTTTTATATTATTTTTGGGACTAACCTATTAACCGGAGGCCCAGCCCAAATTGTTGTTTTTTCCTATTTCGTAGTTTCAGAAAAAAGAATACCAAACGGAGTCCAAACAGAATGAAACCTTCGGGAACGTGATTTTAGGAACAAACTCGATCCAGAGGACTTGGTGTCTACGTCAAGAAATCAACCAGGAGAGCACGAGGCAGGGGGCGCGCCTACCCCCCCCCCCTGGGCGTGCCCTCCACCCTCGTGGGGCCCACGTTGCTCCACCGACGTACTTCTTCCTCCTATATATTCCTACGCACTCTCAAACCAATGAAGCATCCACGAAAACCTAATTCCACCGCCGCAACCTTCATGCACTGTGAGATCCCATCTTGGGGCCTTTTTGCGTCCGCCGGAGGGGGCATTGATCACGGAGGGCTTCTACATCAACACCATAGCCTCTCCGATGATGTGTGAGTAGTTTACCTCAAACCTTCGGGTCCATAGTTATTAGCTAGATGGCTTCTTCTCTCTTTTTGGATCTCAATACAAAGTTCTCCACGATTCTCGTGGAGATCTATTCGATGTAATCTTCTTTTGCGGTGTGTTTGTTGAGACCGATGAATTGTGGGTTTATGATCAAGTTTATCTATGAACAATATTTGAATCTCCTCTGAATTATTTTATGTATGATTGGTTATCTTTGCAAGTCTCTTCAAATTATTAGTTTGGTTTGGCCTACTAGATTGATCTTTCTTGCAATGGGAGAAGTTTTTAGCTTTGGGTTCAATCTTGCGGTGTCCTTTCCCAAAGGATGTTAGGGCAGCAAGGCACGTATTGTATTGTTGCCATCCAGGATAACAAGATGGGGTTTATATCATATTGCATGAGTTTATCCCTCTACATCATGTCATCTTACTTAAAGAGTTACTCTGTTCTTTTGAACTTAATACTCTAGATGCATGCTGGATAGCGGTCGATGTGTGGAGTAATAGTAATAGATGCATGCAGGAGTCAGTCTACTTGTCACGAACGTGACGCCTATATACATGATCATACCTAGATATTCTTATAACAATGCTCAATTCTATAAATTGCTCAACAGTAATTTGTTCACCCATCGTAATACTTATGCTCTTGAGAGAAGCCACTAGTGAAACCTATGGCCCCCGGGTCTATTTTCCATCATATTAATCTTCCAACACTTAGCTATTTTTATTGCCTTTTATTTTACATTGCATCTTTATTATAAAAATACCAAAAATATTATCTTATCATATCTATCAGATCTCACTTTCGTAAGTGACCGTGAAGGGATTGACAACCCCTTTATTGCGTTGGTTGCGAGGTTTTTATTTGTTTGTGTAGGTGCGAGGGACTTGAGCATGGCCTCCTACTGGATTGATACCTTGGTTCTCAAAAACTGGGGGAAATACTTACACTACTTTACTGCATCACCCTTTCCTCTTCAAGGGAAAACCAACGCAGTGCTCAAGAGGTAGCATGGAGCATAATGAAGCCTCGCCAATTAAAGCGTACCAGAGTGTACGTGTGTGATCGATAAAAACAACGAAATAAAATGAAGTTGTAAGATAGTGCCACATAAGTTAGGCCGCAGACAGTTTTGATTATAATTAGATTAGTACGTCAGAGCATATTTGTACAAATAGTGCAAGAAGCACCTGGGCTATTTGACATGCCAAGATCAAGGGGGGAGCTTGCGTGTTGGAACTGAAAACAGGTAGAATCACCGTCGAGGGCGACATCCAGAAATCCCCCCCCCCCCACGTTTGTGCTACTTGCCGCCTTGGTGTATCCGTCCTTCGAAAGGACCGCTGAGCGGGCCGCCGCGAGGGGCCTGTGGAAAAGAAACCTGAAAAGGATGAAAAAGAAAGGTGAAAGTATGTGCGTCTAGGGGAGGTCGAGCCGTATTATGGACCACAATCTAGTTATGCCTCCGTCTATGCCCATGGTATTTCGAGTGCGTAGTTATGTACACGCGGTACGGCAGCCGCCGTTTGGTCGGGACTGGGATGGAGGCCAAATTGCTAGTCGAGCTCTTGACGAGCTGGACTGTCCTGCTGCAAAGTAGTCCGGGCTCATTTGACATTGTCTGGGAGCTTGGCCGCCGAATTAAGGTTTTGCTTGAAGAGGCCGCTCTGTGCTTCTGCTGCTAGGGCAGCGGTGTGCTCCTCGGTACGGAGGGAGCGCCGTGTTTCTATTAACTGTTATGACACCGCGTGGTCCGGGCATCTTGAGCTTGAGATAAGCATAGTGTGGCACCGCATTGAATCGAGCAAATGCGATTCGTCCGAGCAGTGCGTGATAGCCACTGCGTAAGGGGACGATATCGAAGATCAACTCTTCGCTTCGGAAGTTGTCCGGGGATCCAAAGACAACCTCCAATCTGATTGAGCCCGTACAGCGGGCCTCTACACCTAGTATGACTCCTTTAAAGGTAGTTTTTGTGGGCTTGATCCTTGAAGGATCGATGCCCATTTTACATACTGTATCCTGATAGAGCAGGTTTAGGCTGCTGCCACCATCCATAAGGACTCGCCTGAGGTGAAATCCATCAATTATTGGGTCGAGGACCAGTGCGGCTGAACTGCCATGACGGATACTGGTCGGATGGTCCCTGCGGTCGAAGGTGATCGGGCAGGACGGCCATGGGTTGAACTTTGGGGCGACTGGCTCCATCGCATAGACGTCCCTGAGCGCGCGTTTGCGCTCCCTCTTGGGGATATGGGTAGCGTATATCATGTTCACCATTTTAACTTGGGGGGAAACTTCTTCTGTCCCCCTGTGTTCGGTGGACGGGTCTCCTCATCATTGTCCTCACTTTGCGACCCCTTCTCCTTGTTTTCGACATTTAACTTGTCGGCCTGTTTTAAAACCCAAAAGTCTTTGTTGGTATGATTGGCTGGTTTATCGGGGGTGCCGTGGATCTAACATGGACGACCGAGTATGCGATCCAAGCTGGAAAAGCCCGGATTGTTCCTTTTGTGTGGCTTCTTCCGCTGACCGGACTTGGAGCCACTGAATCCGGCGTTGACTGTCGTGTCATCCGTATTATCACCATTGTTTTGATGCTTATGCCTATTGCGCTGGGGCTTTCCGTTGCTATTCTTGGCTTCAGAGGTGCCAGGTTCACTTGCATTATTAGTCCTACGAGCTAGCCAACTATCTTCGCCCGCGCAAAAGCGGGTCATGAGTGCCGTGAGGGCTGCCATGGACTTCGGCTTTTCCTGGACGAGGTGTCGGGCGAGACATTCATCGCGGATGCTATGCTTAAAGGCCGCTAGGGCTTCGGCATCCGGACAGTCGACAATCTGGTTCTTTTTGGTTAAGAACCTAGTCCAGAATTTCATGTCTGACTCTCCGGGCTGTTGAATTATGTGACTTAAGTCATCTGCATCCGGAGGTCGGACGTATGTACCTTGAAAGTTGTCGTGGAAGGCGTCTTCCAGGTCCTCCCAGCTGCCAATGGAGTTTTCAGGCAGGCTATTCAACCAGTGCCTAGCTGGTCCTTTGAGTTTTAGTGGGAGGTATTTGATGGCATGGAGATCATCACCGCAGGCCATATGAATATGAAGAATAAAATCCTCAATCCACACCGCAGGGTCTATTGTCCCATCATATGATTCGATATTCACGGGTTTAAACCCTTCCGGGAATTCGTGCTCCATTACCTCATCGGTGAAGCAGAGGGGGTGCACAGCGCCTCTATATCGGGCCAAGTCGCGACGTAGCTCGGATGAAGTCCGCCTACGGTTTTCGGCCCGGGCGTGATTATGCTTATCGCGTCCGGCTAGATAGCCGTCGTCGCGCACCGGGGCGCGCCCCCGTGATCCATAGATCGATCTGGTCTGGCCCGCTCTATTGTCCAGGTCCTGCCGAAGGTCATATGTATATTTCCGAGTTGTTTTATCTCTGCCTCTACGGTGAGGTGGTACAGGCTGGTGTTCAGCTTGAATTGTCGCTTTGTCCCAGCCACGTGGTGGTCGGTCATCCACGTTGCGTGATGATGGTACGGGCTCTAGCGCCTCGTCATCGAACTGAGGTAGCAATTTGCGCTTCGGATAACTTTTGGCTGGGCGCTTCGGATAACTTGCAATTGGGGGTCCTCAACAAACACACACCTCCTACTTGCAAGTTCATGGTCAACATGCAACTAGGGACCCTTGACAAAAAAAGACACACACAAACACACCTAGTTGCGAGTCGGTTATCGACATGCAACTAGGGACCCTCTACAAACATACTCACACACATCCTTAGTTGCGAGTCGATGAGTGGCTTGCAACTAGGGGCCATGACAAAACACACACACGCACACACACACACACACACACACACACACACACACACTTAGTTGCGAGTCGATGGGCGGCTTGCAACTAGGGATGAGTTGATGCGCGACTTGCAACTGGAGGCCACAACACACACACACACACACACACACACACACACACACACACACACACACACACATACACAGACACACGCACACGCACACATACACACCTAATTATGAGTCGATGGTCAACTTGCAACTAGGGACCCTCAACGAACACACACCTCCTAGTTGCGAGTTGATGGTCAACATGCAACTGGTGACCCTTAGGCAATTAAGGCAATAAAGAAGAGACAAAAAACCAGACCAGTTGCGAGTCAAAGATCGAGTTCCGAGTTGATGGTTGAGTTGCAACTGGGTCATGCGGGCCCTCATAGTTGCGAGTCGATGGTGGACTCACAACTAGGGCAATTATGGCAAAGAAAAAAGAAAAAAAACAAACCAGTTGCGAGTCTAGGGTCGAGTTGCAAGTGGCATCGAGTAAACACCAACCAGTTGCGAGTTGATGGGGGAGTTGCAACTAGGGCACACGGGCCCTCGTACTTGCGAGTCGATAGTGGACTTGCAACTGGGGAAGACAAAAAATACAACATACCAGTTGCAAGTCCAGGGTCGAGTTGCAAGTGGCTTTGACTAAAATACCAACCAGTTGCAAGTTGGTGCCCCAGTTGCAACTGGGGCATGCGGGCCCACAGTTGACGCATATTTTCATCGGTGAAACCAAAGTTGCTTGTATTTTCAAAAGGAAGTAATTGTGAACAACAAAGAACAACAACCAACAAACAACAAACAAACAACACACACAAAAAGATCAGGTGAAGGTCGAGGGTCGACTTGCAAGTGGCATCGAGTAAACACCCCCCTGTAGGATCTTGAGAAGAGGTGTCTAGAGGGGGGTGATTAGACACTTCGTACCAAAGTTGCAGTTTTTAACTTCTTTAGGTTTAAGTGGAGTTTAGGCACAAGTTTAACATTCTCAATACATAACAAGCAAGCATGCAAAGAGTATATGAGCAGCGGAAAGTAAATCATGCAACTTGCAAAAATGTAAAGGGAAGGGTTTGGAGGATTCAAACGCAATTGGAGACACGGATGTTTTTGTCGTGGTTCCGATAGGTGGTGCTATCGTACGTCCACGTTGATGGAGACTTCAACCCACGAAGGGTAACGGTTGCGCGAGTCCACGGAGGGCTCCACCCACGAAGGGTCCACGAAGAAGCAACCTTGTCTATCCCACCATGGGCCCACGAAGGACTTGCCTCACTAGCGGTAGATCTTCACGAAGTAGGCGATCTCCTTGCCCTTACAAACTCCTTGGTTCAACTCCACAATCTTGCTCTGAGGCTCCCAAGTGACACCTAGCAAATCTAGGAGACACCACTCTCCAAGAAGTAACAAATGGTGTGTTGATGATGAACTCCTTGCTCTTGTGCTTCAAATGATAGTCTTCCCAACACTCAACTCTCTCGCAGGATTTGGATTTGGTGGAAAGAAGATTTGAGTGGAAAGCAACTTGGGAAGGCTAGAGATCAAGATTCATGTGGTAGGAATGGAATATCTTGGCCTCAACACATGAGTAGGTAGTTCTCTCTCAGAAATAGGATGCTGGAAGTGTAGGCTTGTTCTGATGGCTCTCTCCACGAATGAAGAGGAGGTGGAGGGGTATATATAGCCTCCACACAAAATCTAACCGTTACACACAATTTACCAAACTCGGTGGGACCGAATCAACAAACTCGGTCGGACCGATTTAGTAAACCTAGTGACCGTTAGGGTTTTCGCTGGGACTGGCATGCAACTCGGTAGGACTGATATGGTTAGGGTTAGGGCATAACGTAATCTCGGTGAGACCGAATACACAAACTCGGGCGAGACCGAATTTGGTAATTAGCTAACCAGAGAGTTGGTCGAGCAAACTTCGGTGGGACCGATTACTCAAACTCGGTGAGACCGATTTTGGTAATAAGTTAACCAGAGAGTTTGCATTGTAATCTCGGTAGTACCGATTACACAAACTCGGTGAGACCGATTTTGGTAATGGCATACACAGAGAGATTACAATCCCATCTCGGTGAGACCGAGATCCCTATCGGTGAAACCGATTTGCCTAGGGTTTGTGGAAGTGGATATGACATCTGAACTCGGTGGTGCCGGATAGAAAGAATCGGTAGGGCCGAGTTTGACTTTAGGTTTAGGTCATATGTGGAAGTGGGAAAGTAGTGGAGGGTTTTGGAGCATATCACTAACCACATGAAGCAAGAGGCTCATTAAGCAACACCTCATCCGTCCTTGATAGTATTGGCTTTTCCTATAGACTCAGTGTGATCTTGGATCACTAAAATGTAAAATGAAGAGTCTTGAGCTTGAAGCTTGGGCCAATCCTTTGTCCTTAGCATCTTGAAGGAGTTCCCACATCCTTTAGTCCATGCCACTCCATTGTTGAACTTGTCTGAAACATACTAGATAAAAGTGTTAGTCCAACAAGAGATATGTTGACATTAATTACCAAAACCACCTAGGGAGCACTTGTGCTTTCAATCTCCCCTTTTGGTAATTGATGGCAACATACATCAAAGCTTTAGATAAAGATATAAAGAATAGCAAGTAAAGCTTGGAAAGACATGTAACAAGCATAGGCTCCCCCTATATGTATGCAATCATGTGAATATGGAATATAGAAGCATGTGAGAGCATAACCATGATAGAGTAGGCAAAGTGTTACATGTATCTTGGCCATATGCATCCGAGCAAAGAATATTAAAGAAAGTACCTCCATGCTCATGAGTCCTTCTTGCAAACGGTATGTACATCAGCAAGAATTCCTCATACACATGAGCGTGATGCATATACTTACCTTGTAGTCTTGAGTTGGCTTAGGGTGGAATGAACCTGCAAAAACAAGGTTAGATAACACAGGTACATCTACTAGCCAGAGCAAATAGAAGAAACCACAAGAATACCAAGACTGGGATGACATGTAGAGAGTGAGTACTAAGTACCACATTGGATTAGACATGTCCCCAAAAGATATGCAATGAATTTAAATGATTCCTTTCCCTTAGATGTCTTGCTCCCCCTGAATCTAGCATGGGATACTGGGAGAAGATAGGGAACAGAAAATCAGAGATGAAAGATATAAAGAACAGAGCTTAATGCAAATAAGCACATATGAACATGTCTTTCCCCCAAAAAGATATGTGGCATCTCTCCTCTTGAACACCAAGCATTTGGGATCCTTGAGAAATATTTTCTACTTGAGTATTCTCTCCCCCTGGAGATCTCTTTCTCCCCTTAATACTCTCTCCCTTTTTGGAAGTGATAAGCTTTGATGTGATCTCTCCCCCTTTGACATCAATTTCCAAGAAGGGTCTTCTGGAATTTGTTCTGAGTGGGTTTGGTCCTTGAGTCACTACACAAAGCACTGGATAAAATTGTGATGCTTGTAGAGGACAAGATTCATTGAGTGGAGCCGGATTTAGAAGAAACGCAGAATAAGTGGCAAACTGTTTTTCCTGTTGGGAAATCGGTGGCACCGAGTGGTATGCTTCGGTTGTACCGAAAGGATTCGGTTGGACCGAGAACAACAAATCGGTGAAACTGAGTTCATCGCAGAGAAAACACTTGTTACCTCAGCTCACTTGACTAGTAAGATCTCACAAAGATTGCAAGGAATTTACTGAATGATGTGCAATGAATTGGATGCAAGAGATGCAGAGCAACAGAAGAGAAAAGAAAGAAATCTAGATGAAGTTTTTTTTATGAAAGGGGACAAATATGCATGAGACAAATGCAAAAAAACTCAGAAAAGAACACGAGAGAACTTCATCTAGAAATGGTTGGTGACAAAGTCACCTATGTTAGAGTATATTGACTTAGGAGTCAAGTGAGATCACTTGATCATAGGTCATACTCATCGTTTAAGCTCAAAATGGGGTTACCATTTTTTGTTTAAGCATTTTGATGTATTCACATCTTGTCGAGTTGCTTTAGCTCATGACTCGGAGTAAAGCTTCTCTAAGATGGAATAACATACCTTGGTGGTGGTGTTGACCATGTAGTTGAACTTGTGTGGGTTGCTCAAGGTTGATGTACCTCATCAAGAGTTGGGAGCACCACTTGGAATTTGAGTCCATCTACCTACATGGGTTAGTTCTTGCAAGGAGTAGCACTTGTGTATCCAAAAAAAAGTTAATCATGAAGCTCAATCATAGAGTTTGTCAAAGGATATGTTTGAATGATTCTGTGCTTCCTTATATTCAGCCACCATAGTGTAGAGACTTGGTGATGTAGAGATTGCTCAAGATGTGAGTAGATTACAATCTCATGGAATTTGATTCAACCAAGTACCTACATGGGTTAGATAACATGCAAGATGCAAATATATCCAAGATATAATATTTCCATCATAAGAGAGATATCATGGATTAGTCATAAGCTCATGTCTTGCATGTATCCAATGGAGTTTCTACTCCAAGTTTGAAGCATAAATGATGTTCAATTCTCCTCTCAACCTGCAAAACACTTTCTCATCAAGGGGTTTAGTAAATATATCCGCTAATTGCTTTTCGGTGCGAACATGCTTAAGTTTAATGTCACCCTTAGCAACATGATCTCGAATGAAATGATGACGAACTTCAATATGCTTTGTTCGAGAATGTTGTACGGGATTATGACCAATTTTGATAGCACTTTCGTTGTCACAAAGCAATGGAACATGTTTCACATATATCCCATAATCTTTAAGAGTTTGGGTCATCCAAAGTAATTGAGCACAACATGAACCAGCGGCAATGTACTCCGCTTTGGCTGGATAAGGATACCGAAGTTTTGTTTCTTGGAGGACCAAGACACAAGAGATCTACCAAGAAATTGACAAGTACCAAGTGGACTTTCTATCAACCTTGTCTCCAAAGCATAGTCCGAGTCGGAGTAGCCAACAAGATCGAAAGAGGCCCTCTTAGGATACCAAATGCCAAAATTTGGTGTATGAATTAAGTATCTCACTATCCTTTTCACAGCCTTAAGATGACATTCTTTAGGAGCAGCTTGATATCTTGCACACATGCACACACTTAGCATAATATCGGGACGTGAAGCACATAGGTATAACAATGATCCAATCATAGAGCGATAAACCTTTTGATCAACCGGTTTACCATCTTTGGTCAAATCAAGATGTCCACTAGTAGGCATGGGTGTAGACATACCTTTGCACTCTTGCATATTGAACTTCTTGAATAAGTCCTTTGTGTACTTCGTTTGAGAGACAAAAGTACCTTCCTTAGTTTGCTTGATTTGCAACCCAAGAAAGAATTTGAGTTCACTCATCATTGACATCTCAAACTTCTACGACATTAGCTTTCCAAACTTCTCACTAAAATGAGGGTTAGTTGATCCAAATATGATATCATCAACATAAATTTGGCATACAAATAATTCTCCATTAACCCTTTTAGTAAAAAGTGTGGAATCAATTTTCCCAATTTCAAAGCCTTTTTCAAGAAGAAACTTGGTCAAGCATTTATACCAAGCTCTAGGAGCTTGTTTAAGACCATAAAGGGCTTTGTGAAGTTTGTAAACATGATTTGGTTTCTTAGGATTGACAAAGCCGGGAGGTTGCTTTACATAAACTTCCTCCTCTATTTCACCATTTAGAAAAGCAATTTTAATGTCCATTTGGTACAAAGTGATATCATGGTGATTAGCATAGGCAAGTAAGATGCGAATGGACTCAAGTCTAGCAACGGGAGCATAAGTCTCACCATAGTCCATACCTTCGACTTGTGTGTAGCCTTGGGCGACGAGACGTGCTTTGTTGCGAACTACTTTTCCATCTTCATCTTGCTTGTTGCGAAACACCCATTTGGTACCGATAATGTTGTGGTTGTTGTCGGGCTTCTCAACCAATGTCCAAACTTGGTTTCTCTCAAAGTTGTGTAGCTCTTCATGCATAGCATTTATCCAATCCGGATCTTCCAATGCTTCTTCGACCTTCATAGGTTCAATGCTAGAGATGAAAGAATAGTTTTCACAAAAGTTAGCTAAATGAGTTTTAGAGCGAGTGATTATCCCGGTTTGAATATCATTGTAGATTTGCTCGACGGGATGGTCTTTAGCAATTCTTGCTCGAACTCGTGAAAGCTTTTGCTTGGGTCTCGGTTGAACATATTCTTAATCTTGTTCTTCTTCTTCTTCTTGATCTTCATTGTTGGCGCTGCCTTCTCTTGTCGTGGTGGAGAAGGAGGTTGTTGACGCTCGTGATGTTCTTCCTCGCTTTTATTCATCCCGGCGTGTTCCACTTGTGGATGCTTCCGTATCAACTCTTGGTTCACCTTGTCGTGAAGTTGAAGCTTCCACTCTGGATGCATTTAGGTACTCTCCTTCACCTCCGTTGGACGGACCTTGCCAATAGACAAGTCTTGGATTGCTTCAAGGGTCTTTGTCTCCTACATCAATTGGCAATTGCTCTACTTGTGAGCCGTTAGATTCATCAAACTTCACATCTACCGTCTCTTCAACCTTTCGGGTGAAATTGTTGTAGACACGGTAAGTGTGAGAGTTTGAGCCATAACCTAGTAAGAAACCTTCATGAGACTTAGGAGCAAATTTTGAACGACGATGCTTATCAAGAATGTAGCACTTTGAGCCGAATACCGAAAGTATCCAACTTGGGGTTTGTTACGGTGAGGAGCTCAGATGCCGCCTTGCCGAGTAGCTTGTGAAGATACAAGCGATTTGTTGCATGACAAGCTGTCTCAACCGCTTCGCCCAAAAAGTGCTTCGCCGCCTTGTACTCATCAAGCATCGTTCTCGCCATTTCGATGAGCTGCTGGTTCTTCCTCTCAACAACTCCATTTTGTTGAGGTGTGTACGTAGTCGAGAAGTCGTGGTGAAATCCCCTCTTCGTCAAGAAAGGTGTCCACATTTGCGTTCTTGAACTCCGTCCGTTGTCGCTATGAACCTTCTTGATCTTCACTTCAAATTGATTTTGGGCCTTCCTAGCGAAGTTTTTGAAGATCTTTTGGACCTGCGATTTATCATCGAGAAAGAACACCCACGTAAATCTTGAAAAATCATCAACTATAACTAGACCAAAAGAATTTCCACCGAGGCTTTTGTAAGCGTTGGGACCAAAAAGGTCCATATGAAGTAGCTCGAGTGGCCTCCTTGTGGTCATGATGTTCTTCACGGATGCCTTCCTCCAACCTGTTTACCGCTTGACAAGCACCGCATCTATCCTTATCAAATATGACATCGTTAACTCCAAGGATATGATTTCCTTTAATAAGCTTGTCAAGATTTCTCATGCCAACGTGACCTAGTCGTCTATGCCATAACCAACCTTTTGAGGATTTAGCAATGAAGCAAGTTTTAGGTTGTGCCTTTTTAGAGAAATCAACAATGTAAAGGTCACCTCTATGTATACCGGTAAAGACCATTTTATGATTGTCTCGACGAAACACTTGGCAATCTACTTCAAAGAATAGAACATTGAAACCGAAATCAGCAAGTCTAGATCTTTGAAAGTAAGTTGTAGCCAAGAGATTCAACGAGCATGATATTCGAATGGAGCTATCATGTGAGATGGCCACCTTACCGAGGCCAACCACCTTACCCTTTGAGTTGTCACCGAAAGTGACATACTTTCGAGGACTATCATTTTCGGCAAGCTCACGAAACATGTCTTTATCTCCGGTCATGTGATCGGTACATCCACTGTCAAGAACCCATTCCTTTCCTCGACACATATCCTCAAGATTTGCCATAAGACCAAAATGTCTCATTGCATCATCAAGATCAAGTCACTATCATCATCCTCATCATAGTATCCATGTTCAACATCGTCATGTGGTGGATCAAGTCCTAGAGAGGGTAATTCGTTAGAGTGAGTTTGGCAACGATCTTGCTTATGAATTCTTATAGCTTTGGAAATAATATCACCAATAATTCCAACATCTCCTTTGGCACGCATAAGGTCGGTAAGTTCAAATAGACGATCACCAAACATAGGATCACTAGTATTCATCTTACTCAAGGCAATAGACTTATAGAGAATTTCATCTAGATTTTTCAAGGAATAATTTGGGAAGTGTTCCTCAAGAAATTTCCATATAGTGTAGGCACACTCAAGAGTAGGCAAGATTTTAATTAAGTTTCTAGGCAAGCCTCTAGTGATAAGATTAACAGTTCTAAGATTTCTAGTCATGTCAATAGATTCATCAAGGGTAGGATGCATAGGATCAACATGAGGTGCACAAGGGCTAGCAATGTACTTGTTCAAATGATATTGATTGAAGATTACAAGCATCTCATTTTTCCACTCATGAAAATACTCTCCATCAAGGATAGGCACTCTATGTCTAAGACTCCCCAAAGTAGACCCATCCATCTTCCTCCAAAGGTGATTAAACCAAGGCAATGGAGACCAATGCTCTGATACCACTTGTAGGATCTTGAGAAGAGGTGTCTAGAGGGGGTGATTAGACACTTGCACCAAAGTTGCAGCTTTTAACATCTTTAAGTTTAAGTGGAGTTAAGGCACAAGTTAAACAGTCTCAATACATAACAAGCAAGCATGCAAAGAGTATATGAGAAGCGGAAAGTAAAGCATGCAACTTGCAAGAATGTAAAGGGAAGGGTTTGGAGGATTCAAACGCAATTGGAGACACGGATGTTTTTGTCGTGGTTCCGATAGGTGGTGCTATTGTACATCCACGTTGATGGAGACTTCAACCCACGAAGGGTAACGGTTGCGCGAGTCCATGGAGGGCTCCACCCACGAAGTGTAATGGTTGCGCGAGTCCACGGAGGGCTCCACCCATGAAGGGTCCACGAAGAAGCAACCTTGTCTATCCCACCATGGCCGTCGCCCACGAAGGACTTGCCTCACTAGCGGTAGATCTTCACGAAGTAGGTGATCTCCTTGCCCTTACAAACTCCTTGGTTCAACTCCACAATCTTGTCGGAGGCTCCCAAGTGATACCTAGCCAATCTAGGAGACACCACTCTCCAAGAAGTAACAAATGGTGTGTTGATGATGAACTCCTTGCTCTTGTGCTTCAAATGATAGTCTCCCCAACACTCAACTCTCTCTCACGGAATTTGGATTTGGTGGAAAGAAGATTTGAGTGGAAAGCAACTTGGGAAGGCTAGAGATCAAGATTCATGTGGTAGGAATGGAATATCTTGGCCTCAACACATGAGTAGGTAGTTCTCTCTCGTAAATAGGATGTCGGAAGTGTAGGCTTGTTCGATGGCTCTCTCCACGAATGAAGAGGAGGTGGAGGGGTATATATAGCCTCCACACAAAATCTAACCGTTACACACAATTTACCAAACTCGGTGGGACCGAATCAACAAACTCGGTCGGACCGATTTAGTAAACCTAGTGACCGTTAAGGTTTTTGGTGGATCGACATGCAACTCGGTATGACCGATATGGTTAGGGTTAGGGCATAACGTAATCTCGGTGAGACCGATTACACAAACTCGGCGAGACCGAATTTGGTAATTAGCTAACCAGAGAGTTGGTCAGGCAAACTCGGTGGGACCGATTACTCAAACTCGGTGAGACCGATTTTGGTAATAAGTTAACCTGAGAGTTTGCATTGTAATCTCGTTAGTACTGATTACACAAACTCGGTGAGACCGATTTTGGTAATGGCATACACAGAGAGATTACAATCCCATCTCGGTGAGACCGAGATCCCTATCGGTGAAACCGATTTGCCTAGGGTTTGTGGCAGTGGCTATGACATCTGAACTCAGTGGCGCCAGATAGAAAGTATCGGTAGGGCCGAGTTTGACTTTAGGTTTAGGTCATATGTGGAAGTGGGAAAGTAGTGGAGGGTTTTGGAGCATATCACTAAGCACATGAAGCAAGAGGCTCATTAAGCAACACCTCATCCCTCCTTGATAGTATTGGCTTTTCCTATAGACTCAATGTGATCTTGGATCACTAAAATGTAAAATGAAGAGTCTTGAGCTTGAAGCTTGAGCCAATCCTTTGTCCTTAGCATCTTGAAGGAGTTCCCACATCCTTTAGTCCATGCCACTCCATTGTTTAACTTGTCTTAAAAATACTATAAAAAATTGTTAGTCCAACAAGAGATATGTTGACATTAATTACCAAAACCACCTAGGGAGCACTTGTGCTTTCACCCACCCCCCCCCCCCCGAGTTGCAAGTCGATGGTCGAGTTGCAACTAGGGCATTCGGGCCCTTCATAGTTGCGAGTCGATCGTGGACTTGCAACTAGGGCAATTATGGCGAAAAAATAAGACAACAAACGGACTAGTTCCAAGGCCAGGGTCGAGTTGCAAGTGGCATCAAGTAAACACCAGCTAGTTGCGAGTCGATGGTCTACTTGCAAGTGGCATGCGGGCGCCCACAGTTGCGAGTCGATGATGGACTTGCAACTAGGGCAATTGCAAACTACAAAAAAAGCCGAGTTGCAAGTCGATAGTCGAGTTGCAAGTGGCATGCGGGCACCCCACAGTTGCGAGCCAATGGTGGACTTGCAACTAGGGCAATTACAAACTATAAAAAAATCCGAGTTGCAAGTCAATGGTCGAGTTGCAAGTGGCATCGAGCAAACAACCCTAGTTGTGAGTCGATGTTCTACTTGCAAGTGGCATGCAGGCCCCTATAGTTGCGAGTTGATGGTGGACTTGCAACTAGGGCAATTACAAAAACTAGAAGAAAAAAAACGAGTTGCAAGTCGATGGTTGAGTTGCAAGTGGTATGTGGGCACCCCCACAGTTGCGAGCCAATGGTGGACTTGCAACTAGGGCAATTACAAACTACAAAAAAATTCCGAGTTGCAAGTGGCATTGAGTAAACAACCCTAGTTGCGAGTCGATGTTCTACTTGCAAGTGGCATGCAGGCCACCACAATTGCGAGTCGATGGTGGACTTGTAACTAGGGCAATTGCAAACTACAAAAAAAATCCAAGTTGCAAGTGGCATGAGGGCACCCCACAGTTGCGAGTCGATGGTGGACTTGCAACAAGGGCAATTACAAAAACTGCAAAAAAAACGAGTTGCAAGTCGATGGCTGAGTTGCAAGTGGCATCGAGTAAACAACCCTAGTTGCGAGTCGATGGTCTACTTGCAAGTGGCATGCGGGCACCCATAGTTCCGATTCAATGGGTGGACTTGCAACTAGGGCAATTACAAAAACTACCAAAAAACTTGAGTTGTGAGTCAATGGTCTACTTGCAAAAGTGGCGTGCGAGAAACCACAGTTGTGATTCGATGGTGGACTTGCAACTACAAAAAAAAAGGCGAGTTGCAACTCGACCATCGAGTTGTGAGTGGCATGCAGGCACCCACAGTTGCAAGTCGATGGTGGACTTGCAACTAGGGCAATTGTCCAAGATGCAAGTCGATGGTCGAGTTGCAAGTGGCATGCGGGCACCCCCACAGTTGCGAGTCGATGGTGGACTTGCAAACTAGGGCAATTACAAAACTACAAAAAATACCGAGTTGCAAGTCGATGGTCGAGTTGCAAGTAGCATCGAGTAAACAACCCTAGTTGCGAGTCGATGGTTTGCTAGCAAGTGGCATGCGGGCACCCACAGTTGCGATTTGATGGGTGGACTTGCAACTAGGGCACTTGCAAAGTACAAGAAAAAGTCGAGTTGCGAGTCAATGGTCTAATTGCAAGTGGCATGCAGGCACCCACATTTGCGATTCGATGGTGGACTTGCAACTAGGTGGATTGCAAACTACAAAAAAGCCGAGTTGCGAATCAATGGTCGAGTTGCAAGTGGCATGCAGGCACCCACAGTTGCAAGTAGATGGTGGAGTTGCAAGTAGCATCGAGTAAAAACACTCCCAGTTGCAAGTCAATGGTTGAGTTGCAAAAAGAGGCATGTAGGCCCCACAATTACGAGTCGTCGATGGACTTGCAATTGGGACAATTACGAAAAATAACACAACATAAAAATAGACCATGACGCATTTAATGTTGATGCCATGTGCATTGCTATGCTTGAAGTTGAATACAACGACATCATCCACCTCGAGGTGGTTCTGGGCTACAAAGACACCCCAATCTTTGTCGAAGATCATCCGTCCATCGCGATCCGTGTGATATCCAAGCTGCATGAAATCTCCTACACCCAAGCAAAGCTCAACAACCCCTTCTGGAGCCAAGTTCAATGGTTGAACTATTTTCTTTGGGATTTTCTATCTGATATCAGCAAATACAAACAAAGAGCAAAAAGGGGGGAAAAGGTGGAAATGTGTTAGGAAAGAAGAGGAAAAAAGGAAAACATATTTGCAAAAAATACAAAATACAAAAAAAAAGGAACTGAAAGATTGAGAAGATGTACCATAAACTTGCTTGTGATGTTCGTGGGCGTGAGGCGGTGCACAAAATGTGGCCCAATGTATCCATCTTCAATGGTTATTACGGCCATGTGCATTAAACTTCAGGCAATTCATCCGGTTGAACCGGTTCCTTGCGGTGCATGGGATGTTCTGCTCATAAAAAAAGAGAAAAAAATCAACACATTTAGCAAAAAAAAGAATCCTATCATAAAGGAAAAGGCATTAAAAAAACATCCAACAAAAGGAGAATAGATTACCGCAAAAATCTCTAGACCCGTCGCGAATGAAAATGCCAAAGCTCTGCTCATCAATGAAAATGCCAAAGCTCTGCTCATCATCATTCTGACAGAATGAATGGCAATCTAGACACAACATCCTGCAAAGTATAAACTCACATATAAAAAATATTCCACAATCAGTTTGCACAAACAAAAAAGACAAAAAAAGATAAATACGATGGATTATTTAGGAATGATAAACAATACTATAAAAAAGCGAAGCATAGGCTGACAAAAGTACACAAATCAAAAAGATAACACCACTGTTCTCTTTTACATTGTTCAAACTACCGCAATCAAAAAATCAAGATAGCTCCTCATTTTGATCTATTAAAAAGAAGCAAACAGGGGATATATGTTTTGGAGAACAAGAAAAACCTAGTCTCTTTATTGATTCAGTTCACAAAACACCCAAGCCAAGTAAACCAAACAAACCACAGGCCGCAACCATTCAAGAAAAGCCTGTCGAAAATGCATCTCGTCACCACGCACCACTCCCACTCCCACTCCCAGCAGCTGCAGCAACTGAAGAGAAAGGAAAATGCAGAACCAAAACCTAAAAAAATTGTGTTTACACTGGCCATTTACAGTGAAAAACCAGTGTAAGATAGACTACTACCGAATGAAACTACACTAGAAATATCGCTGTAAAAAAATAACCTAAGAAATTACATTTACACTGGCCATTCACTACTGCAATCTATAGTAGCCGAGACAAACTTCTACTTGATTACAATGAAAATCAACTGAAAAAAACACTGCAGTAGTGAAAACAAACTGAATACTTAACTAAAGAAATTCAGACCATAATCAAACAAAAACACGAGAAAAAACCAGCAAAATCATGCATCTGCATCAAAGAAAAATTACACTAGAAAAAGTAACCACATAAAAAACAGGGCATACCAAATTTATCATCTAAACCACAAAAATGACAACTACAAACCATGTGTACTGAAAAAGGGTACTTTGAGAACTACATTTCCCCTGCATTCCCCATCAACCTAAAAAACCACATCTCTAACCAAAACATTACATAAAAATCAGATGTGGTCAAATATCAATACGCGCCCCCCTGCATTCCCAATCAAATAATCAAAAAAATCCTAGATTCAGGCTTACCACACGGACAAAAAAAAAAGTAGGCGCATAGGTGACATGACACTAAGAAAACTACTTGTATTCGAGAAAAAAAAAGAAAACTACTTTATACCCTTTGGGAATGCCTGAGTACATACATTCAAAACAAAACAAAAAATCCGTCAGACTTGGGCTTCATAGTGGAAAATGTGTTGGGCCAGAATGCAAGTTGCCTCCATCAAACAAAAAAAGAAAAAAAAATGTGCGACAAAGAAAAAGGGCCGCGAGCAGGACGGGCCGCGCCTCCTGTCGCTACGGAGCTCTCCACCTGGACAAAGCACGAATCACTGCGCGGCTCGATCGAACGGCTGAAAAAGTGAATGAGACCAATTAGTTTCTCATTCGAATGAGTTTTAGCAAAGCCGGTGATTTAATGTTTACCTTGTTGAGCTAGACACCAAAGAGCAAGAGCACACTTGCGTAAAGTAAAGATCAAAAGCTAGCTGCCGACCTGACCTGCTCTACCTTACATGGGAAGCATTACATCAGTCACATATGCCATGGCCTTGTACTGACTTCAGGAATGAGCAGCAGCGCAACCACACTAGGATGGCGCTCAAACCTAGTCCAGCTGCATACAGATTCTACGGATTTTCATACAAACGGGGTAAGGACAGGTACACGATCCTGGTACAGAGAACATAGTGATATCAACGGCCAAGATTCAGGGATTTTAAGTCTGTCAAACCAAGAAACAGTATGCCAGCTGAAAGTAGTCCTGCTCGAAACTGGAGCCTGAATAAACAATAAGACACAATCAGCGCATGGAAGGCCGGACTAAGAGAAATGAGAAGATACAATTGATTAGCAAAATGCAGGAAATCTCACGTCAAAATAAAATGTAGGAAATCCTTCGCTTGCAGTATAAGAAACTTCTGTGATGGTTGAACCAACATTCAACTTAACCTGGTTACTGGAGAACTTAAAGGATGCTTCCTTTAAAATGGAACTGATAAAGAAGTCTTAACTTCCTGTTCTGCAGGCCTATTAACATTCGCCGTTGTGGGTCCAGGTAATGTATGGTGGCATTAGCAGTCAAAAGGATGCACAATGGTGCAAGATGATATAGAATGCAGTGCTGCTTGGACCAAGCTTTACATTCATATTGAAATATGATATAGAATTGTTTCCTTGCTAGCTTCACAAAATGTTGGGATGTCCACTTTTCCAAATTTAAAATATTCATTACTTTGTCTAAACTAATTGATACCTTCTTCCATTTGTAAATTTTACACAAACATGCTGACTGCAGAAATTTTACGAGGAAGAAACATAATAATCAGTGTGGAGTGGTAATAGTTACTTACAATCAGACCATACATCATTCTGTTTGTTGTCAATATGCTCAGGAGGTACTCCAAGGCTAACAAGAATCTTTACAATTTGGTGAATCCTTTCATCTTCCTTGTGACACTTGATTTCGACTACTTTAAAATTCTTTGATACCAAGAAATGTTTTCTTGGCTTGTAACTTTCATCTTTTCCATCCATAGATTGTTGCTGTAGAAAACATAATAGCTAACTGAGATCAACCAACTGCAATGGTGACTTCAAAGAAAAAAACTGGTGTAATTAGAAAACATACAGTACCTCACGAAATCTAAGTTGAAGGGTAAGCCTCTCTAGAATTGGTGAGTGCTGAAGAAAGTAAACCAGTCCACCGAAGTCAGCAGCCAGGCACCACTCA
The DNA here is from genome assembly GCA_021605145.1 of Aegilops bicornis. Classification (NCBI taxonomy): domain Eukaryota; kingdom Viridiplantae; phylum Streptophyta; class Magnoliopsida; order Poales; family Poaceae; genus Aegilops; species Aegilops bicornis. The sequence goes on along the minus strand of CM038669.1, from coordinate 379,192,153 downwards.
TTGAGAAACAATGTTTTTAACTTGCTAAACGTATGGCACCATTTAAAATCCCTGGTGCAAATAATCTGGATAAAGTGGAGAGGATTAAATTCTACTTGAGGTCTAACTTTGTAAGTACTTGATTTAGTAACGCTGAATGGAATAGAAGCTACCAGCAGGGTTTCAGATTTGCAGGTTTCTGGTTTAATCAGAAATAAATTAAGCCGTACCATCTAATGTGGCAAAGATTAACGTGTACTATAAAAATAAATATTAATCTTATGCTTTTGGATAGTATAAACATCAGAAGTATAAACTAGCAACGCAGAACACGCAGATGCTGATATGCATAATACTGTCATTACACGAACCAACTATTAGGTGATGTCTATAAAGAAACATAATGATTCAAATGCGAATTGGCAACATACATGCAATGCTCATAAGCAGCCTCCCTAAGATGTTTCTATTGATGGATACAAATGTACAGGACCAGATGGCAATCAACCCTAGGAGACAGTGAACGTGAAAGCATACCGATTGAGGAGCACTTGTCAACTTCAAATTTGTAGCGTCACATAGACCTTTTAGAAGCACACAATCATCGCCTTGACAGAGGCAAGAAGGACAGAACTCATCATCACAGTCCTCATAGTAACCACCATTAGGACAATGATCATAACACGCTTCACGATCATACCATTCTTCATCAAACCTGACAAGTGCCGTTACCAATAACGGCATGCTCTCAAGGGAAGGAGCCCAACCCAAACTGTTAGCTAGTTTCAAGGCAGTGAGACTTGGGCAAGAGATACGGGTGCGGTCATACAGGTCGAAACGGCACATCTCCATAGTTAGATTCCTTAATGATTTGCACAAGATCATCTCGGCGCTGATTTTACAATCATACATCTCTAATACCTCTAGCGCCGGGCAGCTTGAAAAATTCATAGTACGCTCCTCAAATTTCATACCAGTGAAATGTAATACTGTCAAGTGCTGGCAGACGAGAGTCATGTTGGGTAGCTGCAGACGCCGACTGTAGATACGGCGCACCCAAACTCGAAGCACGCGGACATGGTAGGATGCGGCATACCGGAGCCACAGCTCAACGCTCAGGGGTGCGGATGACTCGTGGAGGTAGGTTCCGATATCCACCTGATGCAGCGGCGCCCGGTCGCGCAGGAGAAGCAGGGCATTGACGAACCAGAGCTCTCCCTCCACTTCTCTATCGAAGGGCACCGGCGCCATGACGCGCACAACGGGCACGGACTTCCAGAGGTGGCGCCAGCGGCGATCGAGCACGCATGTGCAGACGGACTCGCGCGAGGTAAGGAACAACAGCACGCGGCGGAGGAGATCGTCCGGGAGGGCGCCGATGCGGTCCTCCCCGCCGGGCGCCACGCTCTCAGGCATTTTGTCGAACAGGCAGCCGGCGTCGGATCGGCTAGGGGTTGGAGCCGTATACTGTACCAGCGATATCGACCAGGCGGAGATGGGTGCGCGGAGGCTGAGAGTGACGGAGGATTCAGGCGGAAACGGGCGAGGAGGGGGCGACGGCGGGTGCTCGTCGGCGTAGGCCGTGTCGTTCCCCGTGGAGTCGAGTGCGCTGCCGAAATATGCGGTGGGCTCTGAACCATTTTTTTTAGCTTTTTTTTAGAACTTTTTTTTTTTGAGCTAAAGGCTCTGAATCCTGGGTGCCCCTATGTCTCGCTTACATCGAGGGCAGCCCCATCGCGTCGGGGGAGCTCTACATGGGCCGCCGCACAGCCGCGCGGGAAGCTCCAGCCTCCTTTTTCTAATTTTTTTCTCTTTCTGTTCTCTGTTTTCTGTTTTTTTTCGCTTTTTATTACTTTTGTTTATACTTTAAAATATTATATATATATATATATATATATATATATATCAGAAAACACACACTATAAAAACATTTTTAAAATATTGAGCAAGTATTTGGAAAATGTTGAATAAGTATTAAAAAATGTTGAACAAGAATTTAAAAAATGTTGAACAAATATTTGAAACTGTTGTAAAAGCATTAAAAATGTTGAACAACTATTTGGAAAATGTTGAATGAGAATATGTAAAATGTTAGACGAGAATATGAAAAAATTGAGTAAGTATTTGAAAATGTTCAACAAGTATTTGCAAAAGGTTGAATACGTATTAAAAAAATGTTCAGCGAGTATATAAAAGATGTGCACCAAGTATTTGAAAATGTTGAATAAGTATTAAAAATGTTGAACCAGTATTTGAAAACTGTTGAACAAGTATTTAAAAAATGTTGAACAAGTATTTTTTTTTAAATGTTGATCTTGTATATAAAAAGGTTGAACAAATATTCCAAAAATGTTCAACAAGTATTTGAAAAAAATTTGATCATGTATATAAGAATGTAGAATGAAAAACAAAAAAAACAAAGGAAAAAATAAAAACCAAAAAAAGAAACAAAATATACCAAAGGAAAAAATGAAAAAAAAATGAAGAAACAAATGAAAAAACCCGGAAAACGAAAATCATAGTAGAAACAGAAAACCAAAGAAATAAAAACCAGCTCTTTCCCTTCTAATACGTCGCGCCCTACCTATCATACAAGAACGCAAACTCGGTGTAGTGGTTAGCGTTTGATGACCCACAAGTATAGGGGATCTATCGTAGTCCTTTCGATAAGTAAGAGTGTCGAACCCAACGAGGAGAAGAAGGAAATGATAAGCGATTTTCAGCAAGGTATTCTCTGCAAGTACTGAAATAATAGGTAACAGATAGTTTGGTGATAATATAATTTGTAACGAGCAACAAGTAACAAAAGTAAATAAAGTGCAGCAAGGTGGCCCAATCCTTTTTATAGCAAAGGACAAGCTTGGACAAACTCTTATATAGAGGAAAGCGCACCCGAGAACACATGGGAATTTTCGTCAAGCCAGTTTTCATCACGTTCATATGATTCGCGTTCGGTACTTTGATAATTTGATATGTGGGTGGACCGGTGCTTGGGTGTTGCCCTTACTTGGACAAGCATCCCACTTATGATTAACCCCTATTGCAAGCATCCTCAACTACAAAAGAAGTATTAAGGTAAACCTAACCATAGCATGAAACAAGTGGATCCAAATCAGCCCCTTACGAAGCAACGCATAAACTAGGGTTTAAGCTTCATCACTCTAGCAACCCATCATCTACTTATTACTTCCCAATGCCTTCCTCTAGGCCCAAATAATGGTGAAGTGTCATGTAGTCGACGTTCACATAACACCACTAGAGGAGAGACAACATACATCTCATCAAAATATTGAATGAATACCAAATTCACATGACTACTAATAGCAAGACTTCTCCCATGTCCTCAGGAACAAATGTAACTACTCACAAAGCATATTCATGTTCATAATCAGAGGGGTATTAATATGCATATAGGATCTAAACATATGATCTTCCACCAAATAAACCAACTAGCATCAACTACAAGGAGTAATTAACACTACTAGCAACCCACAGGTACCAATTCCAGACTTAGAGACAAGAATTTGAAGGAAATATGCCCTAGAGGCAATAATAAAGTTATGATTTATTTCCTTATTCTCATGATAAATGTTTATTATTCATGCTAGAATTGTATTAACCGGAAACATAATACATGTGTGAATACATAGACAAATATAGTGTCACTAGTATGCCTCTACTTGACTAGCTCGTTGATCAAAGATGGTTATGTTTCCTAGCCATAGACATGAGTTATAGGAGAATGATGTGATTGACTTGGCCCATTCCGTTAGCTTAGCACACGATCGTTTAGTATTCTGCTATTGCTTTCTTCATGACTTATACATGTTCCTATGACTATGAGATTATGCAAGTCCCGTTTACCGGAGGAACATTTTGTGTGCTACCAAACGTCACAACGAATCGGGTGATTATAAAGGTGCTCTACAGGTGTCTCCAAAGGTACTTGTTGGGTTGGCGTATTTCGAGATTAGGATTTGTCACTCCGATTGTCGGAGAGGTATCTCTGGGCCCACTCGGTAATGCACATCACTATAAGCCTTGCAAGCATTGTAACTAATGAGTTAGTTGCGGGATGATGTATTACGGAACGAGTAAAGAGACTTGCCCGTAACGAGATTGAACTAGGTATTGAGGTACCGACGATCGAATCTCGGGCAAGTAACATACCGATGACAAAGGGAACAAACGTATGTTGTTATGCGGTTTGGCCGATAAAGATCTTCGTAGAATATGTAGGAGCCAATATGGGCATCCAGGTTCCGCTATTGGTTATTGACCAGAGAAGTGTCTCGGTCATGTCTACATAGTTCTCGAACCCGTAGGGTCCGCACGCTTAACGCTCGTTGACGATATAGTATTATATATGTTATGTATGTTGGTGACCGAATGTTGTTCGGAGTTCCGGATAAGATCACGGATATGACGAGGAACTCCAGAATGGTCCGGAGATAAAGATTGATATATGGGATAATAGTGTTTGGACTCCTAAGGGTTCCAAATTCATCGGAAGGGGTTAGGATGTTTCAAATGTTTGGGTACGAGAACACTTTATTGGGCCAAAGGGGAAAGCCCACAAGGTTTTTGGAAAGCGCAGAAGGAAGTTTTGTGGAATCCAGGGGCCAGACGCCAGGGTCCCTGGCGTCTGGGTCCACACGCCGGGAACCCTGGCGTCTGGTCCTAGAGTCCGAGAAGGACTCTTGCCTTTCGGGTGAAACCGACTTTGTGGAGGCTTTTACTCCAAGTTTCGACCCCAAGGCTCAACATATAAATAGAGGGGTAGGGCTAGCACCCAAGACACATCAAGAAACACCAAGCCGTGTCTGGGAACCCCGTCTCCTCTAGTTTATCCTCCGTCATAGTTTTCATAGTGCTTAGGCAAAGCCCAGCGAAGATTGTTCTTCACCAACACCGTCACCATGCCGTCGTGCTGCCGGAACTCATCTACTAATTCGCCCCTCTTGCTGGATCGAGAAGGCGAGGACGTCACCGAGCCAAACGTGTGCAGAACTCGGAGGCGCCATGCTTTCGATACTTGGATCGGTCAGATTGTGAAGACGTATGACTACATCAACTGCATTGATATAACATGTCCGCTTTCGGTCTACGAGGGTACGTAGACAACACTCTCCCCTCTCGTTGCTATGCATCACCATGATCCTGTGTGTGCGTAGGAATTTTTTTGAAATTACTACGTTCCCCAACAGTGGCATCCGAGCCAGGTTTTATGCGTTGATGTAATATGCACGAGTAGAACACAAGTGAGTTATGGGCGATATAAGTCATACTGCTTACCAGCATGTCATACTTTGGTTGGCAGTATTGTTGGATGAAGCGGCCCGGACCGACATTACGCGTACGCTTACGCGAGATTGGTTTTACCACCGTGCTATGCACACAGTTGACTAGCGGGTGTCAGTTTCTCCAACTTTAGTTGAACCGAGTGTGGCTATGCCCGGTCCTTAAGAAGGTTAAAACATCACTAACTTGACAAACTATCGTTGTGGTTTTTGATGCGCAGGTAAGAACGGTTCTTGCTCAGCCCGTAGCAGCCACGTAAAACTTGCAACAACAAAGTAGAGGACGTCTAACTTGTTTTTGCAGGGCATGTTGTGATGTGATATGGTCAAGGCATGATACTATATTTTATTGTATGATATGATCATGTTTTGTAACCGAGTTATCGGCAATCGGCAGGAGCCATATGGTTGTCGCTTTATTGTATGCAATGCAATCGCCCTGTAATTGCTTTACTTTATCACTAAGCGGTAGCGATAGTCGCAGAAGCAATAGTTGGCGAGACGACAACGATGCTACGATGGAATTCAAGGTGTTGCGCCGGTGACGATGGTGATCACTGACGGTGCTTCAGAGATGGAGATCACAAGCACAAGATGATGATGGCCATATCATATCACTTATATTGATTGCATGTGATGTTTATCTTTTATGCATCTTATTCTTCTTAGATCGACGGTAGCACTATAAGATGATCTCTCACTTAATTATCAAGGTATAAGTGTTCTCCATGAGTATGCACCGTTGCGAAAGTTCTTCGTGCTGAGACACCACGTGATGATCGGGTGTGATAGGCTCTACGTTCAAATACAACGGGTGCAAAACAGTTGCACACGCGGAATACTCGAGTTAAACTTGACAAGCCTAGCATATAATGATATGGCCTCGAACACTGAGACCGAAAGGTCGGCGTGAATCATATAGTAGATATGATCAACATAGTGATGTTCACCATTGAAACTACTCCATCTCACGTGATGATCGGACATGGTTTAGTTGATTTGATCACGTGATCACTTAGAGGATTAGAGGGATGTCTATCTAAGTGGGAGTTCTTAAGTAATATGATTAATTGAACATTAATTTATCATGAACTTAGTCCTGGTAGTATTAGCATATCTATGTTGTAGATCAATAGCTCGCATTTAGCTCCCCTGTTTTATTTTCGATATGTTCCTAGAGAAAACTAAGTTGAAAGATGTTAATAGAAATGATGCGGATTGGATATGTGATCTGAGGATTATCCTCATTGCTGCACAGAAGAATTATGTCCTTGATGCACCGCTAGGTGACGGGCCTATTGCGGGAGTAGATGCAGACGTTATGAACATTTGACAAAGCTCGGTATGATAACTACTTGATAGTTTAGTGCACCATGCTTTACGGCTTAGAACCGGGACTTCAAAAATGTTTTGAACACCACGGAGCATATAAGATGTTCCAAGAGTTGAAATTGGTATTTCATACTCATGCCCGTGTCGAGAGGTATGAGACCTCTGACAGTACTTTGCCTACAAGATGGAGGATAATTGCTCAGCTAGTGAGCATGTGCTCAGAATGTCTGAGTACTACAATCACTTGAATCAAGTGGGAGTTAACCTTCCAGATAAGATAGTGATTGACAGAGTTCTCTAGTCACTATCACCAAGTTACTAGAACTTCGTGATGAACTATAGTATGCAAGGAATAAACTGAAATGATTCCCAAGCTCTTCGTGATGCTAAAATCGACGAAGGTAGAAATCAAGAAAAGCATCAAGTGTTGATGGTTGACAAGACCACTAGTTTCAAGAAAAGGGAAAAGGGAAGAAGGGGAACTTCAAGAAGAACGGCAAGCAAGTTGCTACTCAAGTGAAGAAGCCCAAGTCTGTACCTAAGCCTAAGACTAAGTGCTTCTACTGCAAAGGGACTGGTCACTGGAAGCGGAACTGCCCCACGTATTTGGCGGATAAGAAAGATGGCAAAGTGAACAAAGGTATATTTGATATACAGACTATTGATGTGTATTTTACCAGTGTACATAGCAATCCCTCGGTATTTGATACTGGTTCAGTTGCTAAGAGTAGTAACTCGAAACGGGAGTTGCAGAATAAACAGAGACTAGTTGAGGGTGAAGTGACGATGTGTGTTGGAAGTGGTTCCAAGATTGATATGATCATCATCGTACACTCCCTACACTTTCGGGATTAGTGTTGAACCTAAATAAGTGTTATTTGGTGTTTGCGTTGAGCATGAATATGATTTGATCATGTTTATTGCAATATGGTTATTCATTTAAGAGAATAATTGTTGTTCTGTTTACATGAATAAAACCTTCTACGGCCATACACCCAATGAAAATGGTTTGTTGGATCTCGATCATAGTGATACACATATTCATAATATTGAAGCCAAAAGATGCAAAGTTAATAATGATAGTGCAACTTATTTGTTGCACTGCCGTTTAGGTCATATTGGTGTAAAGCGCATGAAGAAACTCCATACTGATGGACTTTTGGAACCACTTGATTATGAATCACTTGGTACTTATGTAACCGTGCCTCATGGGCAAGATGACTAAAACGCCGTTCCTACGAAACTATGGAGCGAGCAACAGATTTGTTGGAAATCATACATACAGATGTATGTGGTCCGATGAATGTTGAGGCTCGCGGCAGGTGTCGTTATTTTCTCATCTTCACAGATGATTTAAGCAGATATGGGTATATCTACTTAATGAAACGTAAGTCTGAAACATTTGAAAAGTTCAAAGAATTTAAGAGTGAAGTTAAAAATCATCATAAAAAGAAAATAAAGTTTCTACGATCTAATCGTGGAGGAGAATATTTGAGTTACGAGTTTGGTCTTTATTTGAAAAAATGCAGAATAGTTTCGCAACTCACGCCACCTGGAACACCACAGCGTAATGGTGTGTCCGAACATCGTAATCAGCATTTTTATTAGATATGGTGCAATCTATGATGTCTCTTACCGATTTACCACTAACGTTTTGGGGTTATGCATTAGAGACAGCTGCATTCACGTTAAATAGGCCCCCCTCTGGTATTTCTTCCACTCAATATTTTTTATTATTTCCCAAAATAACTTTCATGGAGTCTCAGGACTTTTGGAGTTGTGCAGAGTAGGTCTCTAATATTTGCTCCTTTTCCAAATGTAATTCCAAATTGCCGCATTCTCCTCCTTATGTAAACCTTGTAAAATAAGAGAGAATAGGCATAAGTATTGTGAAATAATGTGTAATAACAGCCCATAATGCAATAAATATCGATATAAAAGCATGATGCAAAATGGACGTATCAACTCCCCCAAGCTTAGACCTCGCTTGTCCTCAAGCGGAAGCCGATAACGATAAGTATGTCCACATGTTTAGAGGCAGAGGTGTCGATAAAATAAAATACGGACATGAGGGCATCATGATTATTCTCATAACAACAACATATATGGATATTGTCATATGATTTCTTATGCTCAAGTAATAATCTATTCACAATGCAAAGTATGAATCAGAAACTTTATTGGAAACTAACAAACTATAATCTCAGTCATTGAAGCAATTGCAATTTATCATAACATCAGAAAGAGTCTATGTCAGAGCTTTCTAGCAAGTCCACATACTCAACTATCATTTAGTCTTTCATAATTGCTAACACTCACGCTATACTTGTGGGTACGGAGTTTTAGTCGGACACAGAGAAAGATAGGGGCTTATAGTTTCGCCTCCCAACCGTTTACCTCAAGGGTAATGTCAACAATAATAACTCATGCTAACTTACATCCAATTAGATATATATATCAGGATCTTTCCAACATACTATGCTTGCCAAAGGATAAAATGTAAAAAGGAAAGGTGAAGATCACCATGACTCTTGCATAAGGTAGAAGATAATAATAAAAGATAGGCCCTTCGCAGAGGGAAGCGGAGGTTGCCATGCGCTTTTAGGGTTGGATGCACAAAATCTTAATGCGAAAGAACGTCACTTTATATTGCCACTTGTGATATAGACCTTTATTATGCAGTCCATCGCTTTTGTTTCTTCCACATCACAAGATCGTATAAAGCTTATTTCCTCCACACCAATCAATCATACATATTTAGAGAGCAATCTTTATTGCTTGCACTGATGACAACTTACTTGAAGGATCTTACTCAATCCATAGGTAGATATGGTGGACTCTCATGGCAAAACTGGGTTTAGGGGTTTTCGGAAGCACAAGTAGTATCTCTACTTGGTGCAAAGAATTTGGCTAGCATGAGGGGGAAAGGCAAGCTCAACATGTTGGATGATCCATGACAATATACTTTATCTCAGATATAAGAAAACATAACCCATTACGTTGTCTTCCTTGTCCAACATCAACTCTTTAGCATGTCATATTTTAATGAGTGCTCCCAATCATAAAAGATGTCCAAGATAGTATATTTATATGTGAAACCTCTTTTTCTTTATTACTTCCTATTAATTGCAACGATGACCAAAGCTATGTTTGTCAACTCTCAACAATTTTTAATCCTCATACTCTTTCTATGTGAAGTCATTACTCTTAATAAGATCAATATGATCTCTTTGTTTCTTTTTATTCCTTTCTCTTTTCTTTTATTCACTCAAGATCGTGGCAAAATAATCAAGCCCTTCACTTAACACTAATCTTTATTATATAGCTCACAGACTCGATTACATAGAGGAATCATAAAGCAAAACTCAAAACTAGATCATACCAAAAACTTTATTCTACTAGATCAAAATATTACTAAAAGGATCGAACTAAGAAAAACGGTAAAGATAGGAGTGTGGTGATGATACGATACCGGGGCACCTCCCCCAAGCTTGGCAGTTGCCAAGGGGAGTGCCCATACCCATATGATTATGTCTCCTTTGTTGGTGAAGAAGGTGGAATTTATGATGGATAGTCGCACATCGAACGTAAGAGGTCCTCCAACTTGCGGATAATGCCCTTGAGTGCAACGATATACTCCTTCAACAAAATATTTTCACGTGTGAGATACTTGTTTTGTATACGAGCTAATTCAATTGTCTTGAAAGCTTCGATCTCAGTTGGGGTAAGAATATTGTGATCAAATTGAAGGTTGTCTTCAGGAGCTTGGTCCTCTATGGCCTTCTTGATCCCTTCATCCTTGTTGATCTCCATGGGTTCTTCCCTCTTCATCTCTATCTTCATTAGCCAAGCATCGTTGTCACCATTGTTGGAGGAGGGGGACGACATGATGCCTAGCCTTGACAACCCCGATGTAAAACAGCTCGAGACAAGAACAGAGGATATTTGCGTGATACATGAGTCAAAACCTTCGGGAGATTATATAATGATTTTTACCGACCAAAATACGATCGTGCAAGAAAACGGAGTTCGAGAGCGCACGAGGTGCCCACTAGGTAGGGGGCGCCAGGTAGGGCGCCCTCCACCCTCGTGGAGGCCTCGTGTCCTTCCCGGACTGCTTCTTATTTTTCTATTTTTCTAAATATTCCAAAACGGAGAAAAATTACCTTTAGAACTGTTTTGGAGTCGGTTTACTTACCGTACCACATACCTATTCGTTTTCGGAGTCTGAAGCATTCCGGGAAGTGTCCCTTATGTATTCCTCTGGGGTTACGGTTTCAATAACATTGGTTTTAACATTTATAGGATTACCTGAGATATAATGTTTGATTCTTTGACCGTTCACCACCTTCGGATTTGTGCCTTCGAAGTTGTTGATTTTTATGGCACCGGAACGATAGACCTCCTCGATAACGTAAGGGCCTTCCCATTTAGAGAGAAGTTTTCCTGCAAAAAATCTTAAACGAGAGTTGTATAGCAATACATAATCACCTACATTAAACTCACGCTTTTGTGTTTTTTTGTCATGCCATCTTTTAACTTTTTCTTTAAACAGTTTGGCTTCTCATAGGCTTGGGTTCTCCATTCATCAAGTGAGCTAATGTCAAATAACCTCTTCTCTCCGGCAAGTTTGAAATCATAATTGAGCTCTTTAATAGCCCAATATGCCTTATGTTCTAGTTCGAGAGGTAAGTGACATGCTTTTCCATAAACCATTTTATACGGAGACATACCCATAGGATTTTTATATGCGATTCAGAGGCCCATAATGCATCATCAAGTTTCTTGGACCAATTCTTTCTAGATCTATTAATGCCTTTTTGCAAAATTAATTTGAGTTCTCTATTACTCAATTCTACTTGACCACTAGACTGTGGGTGATAAGGAGATGCAATTTTATGATTAACATCATACTTAGCAAGCATTTTATGAAAAGCACCATGAATAAAATGTGAACCACCATCAGTCATTAAATATCTAGGGACTCCAAACCTCGGAAAAATAACTTCTTTAAGCATCTTAATAGAGGTGTTATGATCAGCACTGCTAGTTGGAATAGCTTCTACCCACTTAGTAACGTAATCAACAAAGAACTAAAATATGTGTATATCCATTAGAGGCAGGAAAAGGTCCCATATAATCAAAACCCCAAACATCAAATGGTTCAATAACAAGTGAATAATTCATAGGAATTTCTTAACGTCTACTAATATTACCAATTCTTTGACATCCATTGCAAGAGAAAACAAACTTATGGGCATCCTTGAAGAGAGTAGGCCAATAAAAACCGGATTGCAGTACCTTATGTGCGGTTCTGTCTCCAGCGTGGTGTCCTCCATAAGCTTCGGAGTGACACTTGCGTAGGATATGTTCCTGTTCATGCTCATGCACACAACGTCTAATAACACCATCTACTCCTTCTTTATAAAGATGTGGGTCATCCCAAAAGTAATGTCTCAAATCAAAGAAAAACCTTTTCTTTTGCTGGTATGTGAAACTAGGTGTTATAAATTTAGCACCAATGTAATTAGCATAATTAGCATACCATTGAGCAGTACGAGAAGCATTTATGACATTTAATTGTTCATCAGGAAAGCTATCATCAATAGGTAGTGGGTCATCAAGAACATTTTCTAACCTAGACAAGTTGTGTGCAACGGGGTTCTCAACTCCCTTTCTATCAATAATATGCAAATCAAATTCTTGTAGCAGGAGAACCCATCTAATAAGTCTAGGTTTAGTGTCTTTCTTTTCCATAAGATATTTAATAGCAGCATGATCAGTGTGAATAGTTACTTTAGAATCAACAATATAAGGTCTGAACTTATCACAAGCAAATACAACTGCTAAGAATTCTTTTTCAATAGTAGCATAATTTCTCCGAGCATTGTCTAGAGTTTTACTAGCATATTGAATAACATTTAATTTCCTATCAACTCTTTGCCCTAGAACAGCACCTACAAAGATAATCACTAGCATCACACATGATTTCAAAAGGTAAATTCCAATCAGGTGGCTGAGCAATAGGTGCAGAGATCAATGCTTTCTTAATTATTTCAAATGCTTCTACACAATCATCATCAAAGACAAATAGTATATCTTTTTGTAACAGATTAATCAGAGGCCGAGAAATTTTTGAGAAGTCCTTAATGAACCTCCTATTAAAACCGGCATGACCAAGGAAACTTCTTATACCTTTGATGTCCTTGGGACATGGCATCTTTTCAATAGCATCAACCTTGGCTTTATCAACTTCAATACCTCTTTCAGAGACTTTATGCCCCAAGACAATACCTTCATTAACCATAAAGTGGCACTTCTCCCAATTCAAGACAAGGTTAGTTTCTTCAAGATCTCTGCAAAATTCGATCAAGGTTGCTCAAGCAATCATCAAAAGAGGATCCATAAACGGAGAAATCATCCATGAAAATCTCACATATCTTTTCACAAAAGTCAGAGAATATAGCCATTATGCATCTTTGGAAAGGTAGCAGGTTCATTACATAAACCAAAAGGCATACGTCTATAAGCAAAAGTACTGAAAGGGCAAGTAAAAGTGGTCTTTGATTGATCATCGGTTGACACAGGTATTTGAGAGAAATCAGAATAACCATCTAGAAAGCAAGAATGTGTATGTTTGGATAATCTTTCTAGCATCTGATCAATAAAAGGTAAGGGTAATGATCCTTTTAGTAGCTTTATTTAATTTATGGAAATCAATTACCATCATATAACCTGTAATAATTCTTTATGGAATCAATTCATCTTTATCATTAGGAACGATGTAATACCTCCCTTCTTAGGGACACAATGGACAGGACTTACCCACTGACTATCAGCAACGGGATAGATAATACCTGCCTCAAGAAGCTTTAGTATTTCCTTTCTTACCACTTCTTTCATCTTAGGATTCAGCCGTCTTGGTGATCATGAACTGGTTTGGCATCTTTCTCCAAATTTATTTTGTGTTGGCATAGAGTGGGACTAATGCCCTTAAGATCATCAAGAGTATATCCAATAGCAGCGCGGTGCTTTTTCAGAGTTTTCAATAATCTCTCTTCTTCATGCTCTGAAAGGTTAGCACTAATAATAACAGGATATATCTTTTTCTCATCAAGATAAGCATATTTAAGAGTATCGGGTAACGGTTTAAGTTCAAACACAGGATCACCCTTGGGTGGAGCAGGATCCCCTAGGATTTCAACAGGAAAATCGTGTTGCAGGATGGGTTCCTGTTTAAAGAATACTTCATCTATTTCCCTTCTTTCATTCATAAACATATCATTTTTATGGTCTAGCAAATATTGTTCTAAAGGATCACTAGGAGGTACGGCAATAGAAGCAAGACTAATAATTTCATCCTTACTAAGCAATTCCTCTTCACGGTGTTGTCTACGAAATTGAGAAAAATTGAACTCACGAGACATATCACCCAAACCAATAGTAACAACATCCTTTTCGCAGTCTATCTTAGCATTAACAGTGTTCAAGAAGGGTCTACCAAATATAATGGGACAAAAGCTATCTTGTGGGGAACCAAGAACGAGAAAATGAGCAGGATATTTAGTTTTCCCACACAAGACTTCAACATCTCTAACAATTCCCATTGGTGATATAGTATCTCTATTAGCAAGTTTAATTGTGACATCAATATCTTCTAACTCAACAGGTGCAATATCATGCATAATTTCTTTGTATAAGTCAATAGCTATTGCACTAGCACTAGCACTAGCACCCATGTCACACAATCCATGATAACAATGATCTCCTATTTTAATAGAAATAACAGGCAAGCCTACCACAGGTCTATGTTTATCTTTAGCACAAGGTTTAACAATTCTCGCAGTTTCATCACAGAAATAAATAACATGCCCATCAATATTATCAGACAAGAAACAATAGCAATATTAGGTTCAACTTTAACTTGCTCAGGAGGTGTATAAGTTCTAATATTGCTTTTACGAACCACAGTTGAAGCTTTAGCATGATCCTTTATTCTAACGGGGAAAGGTGGTTTCTCAACATAAGTAGTAGGAACAATAGGATCATTATAAGTGATAGTCTTTTCTTCAACTTTAATAGGTGCAGCTACTTTTACTTCTATGGGAGGATGATACTTAAACCACTTCTCCTTAGGGAGATCAACATGAGTAGCAAAAGATTCACAGACAGAAGCTACTATCTCAGAGTCAAGTCCATAGTGCTAAATTTACGGAAAACATCGGTATCCATAAAAGATTTAACACAATCAAACTTAGGTGGCATACCTGACTCCTTACCTTCGTCGAGGTCCCAATCTTCAGAGCTGCGTTTAATTCTTTCCAATAAATCCCATTTTAATTCAATAGTCTTCATCGTAAAAGAGCCAGCACAAGAAGTATCGAGCATGGTGTGATTGTTATCAGAAAGCCGAGCATAAATTTTTTGAATAATTATTCCTCTTGGGAGATCATGATTGGGGCATGAATATAACATTGATTTAAGCCTCCCCCAAGCTTGAGCGATGCTTTCTCCTTCGTGAGGCCAAAAATTATATATATAATTGCGATCACGGTGAACAAGATGCATAGGATAAAACTTCTGATGAAATTCCAATTTCAATCGTTTGTAGTTCCAGGATCCCATATCATCACATAGCCTATACCATGTCAATGCATCTCCCTTCAAAGATAAAGGGAAGACTGATACGTCTCCAACGTATCTATAATTTTTGATTGCTCAATGCTATATTATCTACTGTTTTGAACATTATTAGGCTTTATTATCCACTTTTATATTATTTTTGGGACTAACCTATTGACCCAGAGCCCAGTGCCAGTTCCTGTTTTTTCCCTTGTTTCAGTGTTTCAAAGAAAAGGAATATCAAACGGAGTCAAAACGGAATGAAACCTTCTAGAGAAGTTATTTTTGGAAGGGAAGCTACCCGATAGAATTGGAGTGCACGTCAGTAAAGAAATGAGGGAGCCACGAGGTAGGGGGCGTGCCCACCCCCTAGGGCGCGCCCTCCACCCTCGTGGGCCCCTCGTGGCTCCCCTGGCGTACTTCTTCCGCCTATATATATCCATATACCCTAAAAACTTCGGGGAACAGAATAGATCGGGAGTTCCGCCGCAAGCCTCTCAGAGCCACCAAAACCAATCGGGACCCTGCTCAAGACTCACGGAGGGGGGACCCTCATCGGTGGCCATCTTTATCATCCCGGTGCTCTCCATGATGAGGAGGGAGTAGTTCACCCTTGAGGCTGAGGGTATGTACCAGTAGCTATGTGTTTGATCTCTCTCTCTCTCTCTCGTGTTCTTGATTTGGCACGATCTTGATGAATCGCGAGCTTTGCTATTATAGTTGGATCTTATGTTGCTTCTCCCCCTCTACTCTCTTGAAATTGATTGAGTTTTCCTTTGAAGTAATCTTATCGGATTGAGTCTTTAATGATTTGAGAACACTTGATGTATGTCTTGTCGTGCGTATCTATGGTGACAATGGGATATCACGTGATTCACTTGATGTATGTTTTGGTGATCAACTTGCGGGTTCCGCCCATGAACTTATACATAGGGTTTGGCACACGTTTTCGTCTTGATTCTCCGGTAGAAACTTTGGGGCACTCTTTGAGGTTCTATGTGTTGGTTGAATAGATGAATTTGAGATTTTGTGATGCATATCATATAATCATACCCACGGATACTTGAGGTGACATTGGAGTATCTAGGTGACATTAGGGTTTTGGTTGATTTGTGTCTTAAGGTGTTATTCTAGTACGAACTTTAGGGCTGTTTGTGGCACTTATAGGAATAGCCCAACGGATTGATTGGAAAGAATAACTTTGAGGTGGTTTCGTACCCTACCATAATCTCTTCGCTTGTTCTCCGCTATTAGTGACTTTGGAGTGACTCTTTGTTGCATCTTGAGGGATAGTTATATGATCCAACTATGTTATTATTGTTGAGAGAACTTGCACTAGTGAAAGTATGAACCCTAGGCCTTGTTTCCTAGCATTGCAATACCTTTTACGCTCACTTTTATCGCTTGTTACCTTGCTGTTTTTATATTTCAGATTACAAAAACCTATATCTACCATCCATATTGCACTTGTATCACCATCTCTTCATTAACTAGTGCACCTATACAATTTACCATTGTATTGGGTGTGTTGGGGACACAAGAGACTCTTTGTTATTTGGTTGCAGGGGTTGTTTGAGAGAGACCATCTTCATCCTACGCCTCCCACGGATTGATAAACCTTAGGTCATCCACTTGAGGGAAATTTGCTACTGTCCTACAAACCTCTGCACTTGGAGTCCCAACAACGTCTACAAGGAGAAGGTTGCGTAGTAGACATCAAGCAGTTTCTGGCGCCGTTGCCGGGGAGGTGAGTGCTTGAAGGTATATCTTTAGATCTTGCAATCGAATCTTTTTGTTTCTTGTTTTCGCACTAGTTTAGTTTATAAAATAAAACTACAAAAAAATGGAATTGAGTTTGTCTCATATGCTTCGTATTTTTAGTATCTTTCATGAGTATGATGGAAAGGAAAATTGTGCCAAAGTGTTAGAAGAAGAATGCATTAAAATGTTTGGCACTAAATCTTTGAATGATGAGCATGATTTCAATGCTGTTAGTATGAACTCCTTGAATATCCATAGTACTAATGATGATTGCACTAGTTATGATGAAAATGCCTCCTATAAACATGTCAATTTTTGTGGTGTGCATTGGGTTTGCAAGTACACACCAAATAGGGAAGATAGATGTTGCAAGAGGCATAAGTACTTAGAAACTAAATTGTTGTAAGAAAGGCGAGATGATTGTGCTGAAAATTTAAATTTTCTTGGCCGTACTTGTGGACTTTGCAATGAAAGTGGTCATTTAGCTATCTGATGCAAATTGTTTCACGATCTAATCGTGTCCAAAAATTGTGATGAGTTGATTTCCCTTGCAAATTATAATGAACTTAGCTTGCTTATGGGTTATGAAGAAATGGAACGTTTAACTAATGATCTTCCAGAATTTGCCCGTTACAAACTTCTTGGCTTTGATCTACAAGAAATTTATATGTATTGTGCGGTGAATTGCATTGAAAATCCTTATATTGCTAATTACATAAAGAAAAGAAAACAAATAGAAGATGAAGATAATACTAATGAAAGGGAAGAGACTTCCCAATATCCTCCTATTATTTCTTATGATGAATCAGGTAACAAGGAGGAGCCTTCTATTCAACCAATCTCATTAATAAGGAGCTCCAAGAAGAGGATTGAACCCACACATGAGGTGAAGAAGAAGAAAAGAAAAAGGAAGAGAGGTAAAAAGGTATCTCCCCCAAATACTATTATTGTTGTGCCTCGTGAAAATTAAGATGATACACTTAATGATGATCTCGTTATGCCTATTGCTTGTTGTGACGATTATGATTGGGAAGATAATGATACTTCTTATGATCTTGAAAATCTTTTTGGCACTTGCTTGGAATATGACAATTGCTATACTATTGGTGCTATCCATACTATTAATGATGAGAGCGATCATGCTTACGATATGAAAAGGCCCAAGCTTGGGGATGCTATGTTTGATGAAGATGATGTTTTTGAGAATATATTTGCTGCAATTAATGTTTGTCCCAAGCTTGGGGATGCTACGTTTAATGAAGATCATATTTTTAGCCTCCCAAGTTTTGATATGCAAAGTTGTTATGATGATAGCATGCCTTCTACCTATGCTGATTATATTGATGAAAGTGGGTTTGGAAGAGTGTCAACTTTAGGAAGTAATGATCCCACTATTTTGGAGGATGTTGAATCTTATAATATTTATGAAAGTGGATTTGGAGAGGTCATGACTTTATTTAGTGATGAGTCCACTATCTTGGAAGAGGTTTCAATCGATTATGATGAGAACAAAGTTGCTACTTATGATGATTATTGTGATGAAAATTATGCTATAAAGGGTAGTGATGATTATATTTATAGAACTTGTCATGATTATGATTACCCTTTTTCTGAACATTACTCTTTTAATGTGGAAACAATTTATAGTATTCAAGTCTCTTATGATACTCCCACTATTCTGAATAAGAAGAATTTGCTTATGTGGAGAGTAGTAAATTCTCTATGCACGTAGATCATGAAAAGAATGCTTTAGGTGCTGGTTATATTTTTTAATTAATTCATGATGCTACTGAAAATCATTATGAGGGAGGAATATATGCTTGTAGGAATTGCAATAATATCAAGTTTCCTCTCTATGTGCTTAAAATCTTGAAGTTATGCTTGTTTTACCTTCCTATGCAAGTTGATTCTTGTTCCCATAAGTTGTTTGCTCACAAAATCCCTATGCATAGGAAGTGGGTTAGACTTAAATGTGTTAGTCATATTCTTCATCATGCTCTCTTTATGTTTCAATTCTTATCTTTTATGTGAGCATCATTGAAATCATCATCCCTAGCTAGGGGCGTTAAACGATAGCGCTTGTTGGGAGGCAACCCAATTTTATTTTAGTTCCTTGCTTTTTGGTTCTGTTTAGTAATAAATAATCCATCTAGATTATGTTTAGATGTGGTCTTGTGTTTTAATTACTGTTTGTGCCAAGTAGAACCTTTGGGAAGACTTGGGTGAAGTCTTTATGATCATGCTGTAAAAAACAGAAACTTTAGCGTTCACGAGATTAGCTAGAAATTTTTACTGGAAAGTGCTATTTAGTTGATTATTTTTGAAGATGATTACTATGCAAATTCCTCAGGTCCACCAATTTATTTTAGAATTTTTGGAGTTCCATAAGTTTGCGTTAGTTACAGATTACTACAGACGGTTCTGTTTTTGACAGATTCTGTTTTCATTGTGTTGCTTGCTTATTTTGATGAATCTATGGCTAGTAAACTAGTTTATAAACCATAGAGAAGTTGGAATAAAGTAGGTTTAACACCAATACAAATAAATAATGAGTTCATTACAGTACCTTGAAGTGGTGTTTTGTTTTCTTTCACTAATGGAGCTCACGAGATTTCTGTTAAGTTTTGTGTTGTGAAGTTTTCAAGTTTTGGGTAAAGATTTGATGGACTATGGAATAAGGAGTGGCAAGAGCCTAAGATTGGGGATGCCCAAGGCACCCCAAGGTAATATTCAAGGATAACCAAGAGCCTAGCTTGGGGATGCCGGAAGGCATCCCCTCTTTAAATCTTCGTTCATCGGTAACTTTACTTGGAGCTATATTTTTATTCACCACATGATATGTGTTTTGCTTGGAGTGTCGTTTTATTTCCTTTAGCTTTGCTTGCTGTTTGAATAAAATACCAAGATCTGAAATTATTAAATGGGTGAGTCTTCACATATTTGTATAATTATTCGACTACTCATTGATCTTCACTTATATCTTTTGGAGTAGTTTGTCATTTGCTCTAGTGCTTCACTTATATCTTTTAGAGCACGGTGGTGGATTTGTTTTATAGAAACTGTTGATCTTTCATGCTTCACTTAGATTATTTTGAGAGTCTTAAATAGCATGGTAATTTGCTTAAATAATCCTAATATGCTAGGCATACAAGATTTGTAAGAATTCTTATGAGTGTGTTGAATACTATGAGAAGTTTGATACTTGATAATTGTTTTGAGATATGAAGATGGTGATATTAGAGTCATGCTAGTTGAGTAGTTGTGAATTTGAGAAATACTTGTGTTAAAGTTTGTGATTCAAGTAGCATGCATTATGGTGAACCGTTATGTGATGAAGTCGAGCATAATTTATTTATTAATTGTCTTCCTTATGAGTGGCGGTCGGGGACGAGCGATGGTCTTTTCCTACCAATCTATCCCCCTAGGAGCATGCGCGTAATACTTTGCTTTGATAACTTGTAGATTTTTGCAATAAGTATATGAGTTCTTTATGACTAACGTTGAGTCCATGGATTATACGCACTCTTCTTCCTTCCACCATTGCTAGCCTCTCTAATACCACACACTTTTCGCCGGTATCATACACCCACCATATACCTTCCTCAAAATAGCCACCATACCTACCTATCATGGCATTTCCAAAGCCATTCCGAGATATATTGCCATGCAACTTTCCACCGTTCCATTTATGACACGCTCCATCATTGTCATATTGCTTAGCATGATCATGTAGTTGACATCGTATTTGTGGCAAAGCCACCATTCATAATTCTTTCATACATGTCACTCTTGAATCATTGCATATCGATTACACCACGGAGGCATTCATTTAGAGTCATATTTTGTTCTAAGTATCGAGTTGTAATTCTTGAGTTGTAAGAAAATAAAAGTGTGATGATCTTCATTTTTAGAGCATTGTCCCAAGTGAGGAAAGGATGATGGAGACTATGATTCCCCCACAAGTCGGGATGAGACTCCGGACGAAAAAAAGAGGCCATAAAAAAGAGAAAAGGCCCAAACAAAAAAGAGAGAAAAAGAGAGAAGGGGCAATGCTACTATCCTTTTACCACACTTGTGCTTCAAAGTAGCACCATGATCTTCATGATAGAGAGTCTCCTATGATATTACTTTCATATACTAGTGGGAATTTTTCGTTATAGAACTTGGCTTGTATATTCCAATGATGGGCTTCCTAAAAATGCCCTAGGTCTTCGTGATCAAGCGAGTTGGATGCACACCCACTTAGTTTCTTTTGTTGAGCTTTCATATGCTTATAGCTCTAGTGCATCCGTTGCATGGCAATCCCTACTCACTCACATTGATATCTATTGATGGGCATCTCCATAGCCCGTTGATACGCCTAGTTGATGTGAGACTATCTTCTCCCTTTTTGTCTTCTCCACAACCACCCTTCCATTCCACCCGTAGTGCTATATCCATGGCTCACGCTCATGTATTGCGTGAAGATTGAAAAAGTTTGAGAATGTAAAAAGTATGAAACAATTGCTTGGCTTGTCATCAGGGTTGTGCATGATTTAAATATTTTGTGTGGTGAAGATAGAGCATAGCCAGACTATATGATTCTGTAGGGATAACTTTCTTTGGCCATGTAATTTTGAGAAGACATGATTGCTTTGTTAGTATGCTTGAAGTATTATTATTTTTATGTCAATATGAACTTTTATCTTGAATCTTTCGGATCTGAATATTCATACCACAAGTAAGAAGAATTACATTGAAACTATGCCAAGTAGCATTCCACATAAAAAATTATCTTTTTTTATCATTTACCTACTCGAGGACGAGCAGGAATTAAGCTTGGGGATGCTTGATACGTCTCCAACGTATCTATAATTTTTGGTTGCTCCATGCTATATTATCTACTGTTTTGAACATTATTGGGCTTTATTATCCACATTTATATTATTTTTGGGACTAACCTATTGACCCAGAGCCCAGTGCCGCCTCGCTTTTTTTCCTTGTTTGATGTTTCGAAGAAAAGGAATATCAAACGGAGTCAAAACGGAATTAAACCTTCTGGAGAAGTTATTTTTGGAAGGAAAGCTACCCGATAGACTTGGAGTGCACGTCAGGAAAGAAACGAGGGAGCCACGAGGTAGGGGGGCGTGCCCACCCCCTAGGGCGCGCCCTCCACCCTCGTGGGCCCCTCGTGGCTCCCCTGACGTACTTCTTCCGCCTATATATATCCATATACCCTAAAAACTCCGTGGGTATGTACCAGTAGCTATGTGTTTGATCTCTCTCTCTCTCTCGTGTTCTTGATTTGGCACGATCTTGATGTATCGCGAGCTTTGCTATTATAGTTGGATCTTATGTTGCTTCTCCCCCTCTACTCTCTTGTAATGGATTGAGTTTTCCCTTTGAAGTAATCTTATCGGACTGAGTCTTTAATGATTTGAGAACACTTGATGTATGTCTTGCCGTGCATATCTGTGGTGACAATGGGATATCACGTGATTCACTTGATGTATGTTTTGGTGATCAACTTGCGGGTTCTGCCCATGAACTTATGCATAGGGGTTGGCACACGTTTTCATCTTGATTCTCCGGTAGAAACTTTGGGGCACTCTTTGAGGTTCTATGTGTTGGTTGAATAGATGAAGTTGAGATTTTGTGATGCATATCGTATAATCATACCCACGGATACTTGAGGTGACATTGGAGTATCTAGGTGACATTAGTGTTTTGGTTGATTTGTGTCTTAAGGTGTTATTCTAGTACGAACTCTAGGGCTGTTTGTGGCACTTATAGGAATAGCCCAACGGATTGATTGGAAAGAATAACTTTGAGGTGGTTTCGTACCCTACCATAATCTCTTCGTTTGTTCTCCGCTATTAGTGACTTTGGAGTGACTCTTTGTTGCATCTTGAGGGATAGTTATATGATCCAACTATGTTATTATTGTTGAGAGAACTTGCACTAGTGAAAGTATGAACCCTAGGCCTTGTTTCCTAGCATTGCAATACCGTTTGCGCTCACTTTTATCGCTTGTTACCTTGCTGTTTTTATATTTCAGATTACAAAAACCTATATCTACCATCCATATTGCACTTGTATCACCACTCTTCGCCTAACTAGTGCACCTATACAATTTACCATTGTTTGGGTGTGTTGGGGACACAAGAGACTCTTTGTTATTTGGTTGCAGGGTTCTTGAGAGAGACCATCTTCATCCTACGCCTCCCACGGATTGATAAACCTTAGGTCATCCACTTGAGGGAAATTTGCTACTGTCCTACAAATCTCTGCACTTGGAGGCCCAACAACGTCTACAAGGAGAAGGTTGCGTAGTAGACATCAAAGACCTTCTTCTTAATAACATCATCCGGCACACCTGAAAGCTTAAATAATCCACAAACTTCATCCACATATATTAGGTGCTTATTAGGATGCATTGTTCCGTCTCCTGCAAAAGGATTAGTTAGCAGTTTTTCTATCATACCCGAAGGAATCTCAAAATAGACATTTTCATTTTCAGTAGGTTCAGTAGGTTGAGGAGCAACTCTTTGCTCTACTGGTCGGGGTGAAGATACCCCGAACAAGCCCCTCAGAGGATTACTTTCCCATAGTAACAAGTGAAAGTAAATTTCAGCACACTATATAAATTTTTCCTTACCAAATTCCACCTACCAAAGGCGCTTCACTCCCTGGCAACGGCGCCAGAAAAGAGTCTTGATGACCCACAAGTATAGGGGATCTATCGTAGTACTTTCGATAAGAAAGAGTGACGAACCCAACGAGGAGCGAAGGAAATGATAAGCGGTTTCAGCAGTATTCTCTGCAAATCTTTGAAATAATAGGTAATGAGATAGTTTGGTGATAAGATAATTTGTAACGAGCAACAAGTAACAAAAGTAAATTAAGTGCAGCAAGGTGGCCCAATCCTTTTTATAGCAAAGGACAAGCCTGGACAAACTCTTATATAGAGAAAAGCGCTCCCGAGGACACATGGGAATTATCGTCAAGCCAGTTTTCATCACGTTCATATGATTCGCGTTCGGTACTTTGATAATTTGATATGTGGGTGGACCGGTGATTGGGTGCTGCCCTTACTTGGACAAGCATCCCACTTATGATTAACCCCTATTGCAAGCATCCGCAACTACAAAAGAAGTATTAAGGTAAACCTAACCATAGCATGAAACAAGTGGATCCAAATCAGCCCCTTACGAAGCAACGCATAAACTAGGGTTTAAGCTTCTGTCACTCTAGCAACCCATCATCTACTTATTACTTCCCAATGCCTTCCTCTAGGCCCAAATAATGGTGAAGTGTCATGTAGTCGACATTCACATAACACCACTAGAGGAGAGACAGCATACACTACAAAAAAAGGACACATCCGTGACATTTTGGGCCGAACGAAAATTTTTTCTGTCATACATATGACACTTCTATGACGATAATTGTGACAAAACCCGGTATCATCATAGATGTGGTGGGCTCCTACTTCTATGACAAAAATCATGACAGAAAATGGGCTTTTCGTCCTGGGCGGGCCGGAGACGCAACTGCATGACATTCTTTGGGTCGTCCATGACGGGAAAAACCGTGGTAGAAGCGAGGGGGAGGAAAATTTCGGGGAGTTACCGGTTACGGTGGGAGGTCGGGGGCCGAGCGATGCGCATTTCTCTCGTACACGTACGCGCGTGTGTGCGAGGCGTTGGCTCTAACCGAACCCGAGCGAGGCGTTGGGCTCTAACTGAACCCGGCGACAGCCTGCAGGCTACGTGTTCTTGAACCCGGCGATTGATCGATGGTATTAATCAACCAGATCGGCGATTCCTTTACTACTGCCGCTAATCAAGCCGATCGATTGGATGAACTGAGCATTGCGGGGGAGGGTTGGATGAACGGTGAGCGGTGGCGTTGCCTCTGGATGAACAGGACCCGTGGTGTGGAGGGCTGGATGAGCGATGAAGCGGTGGAGGGGTGCCCGTGGAGGGGTGGTTGAACAGGACCCCATGGTGTGGAGGGCTGGATGAACAGCAGACGGTGGAGGGGTGGTTGAACAGGAGCCAGTGGAGTAGCGCATGGTGGATGCTGGATGAACAGGAGCCCGTGGAGGCTGGAGGAGGTCGACGGTAGCCCGGGGAGGCTGGAGGAGGTCGACGGTGGAGATGAACAGTATCCCGTGGAGTCCCGCTTTGTGGTACGCCACACCCTCCCGATGAACAGGACCCTGTTTCGACCGTAGGAGCTCTGTTCGTCTGCTTTGGCCACGCCACACCCTCCCGATCAACAGGACCCCGTTTCGACCGTAGGAGGTTCGTTTAAATCCGTTTTGCGGTACGCCACACCCTCCCGATCAATAGGACCCCGTTTGATCGTGGGAGGTACGTTTCCTCCGTTTTGCAGACGCAACCCCTCCCGATCAACAGGACCCGTTAAAGCGTGGGAGGTCCGCTTCCTCCGCCAGCGATACGCCAGCCTCGTTTCCATTGCCTGTTCCGTCCAAGCCCTCCCGATGAACACGGCAACGCATTCCGTTCCGACCCAGCCGGTTGGCTCCCACGAGTTCCATTGCCTCGCCATGAACACGACGCATTCCGTTGCCTCCCCATGAACACGACGACGACGCTGTTTCTCCGTTCCGACCCAGCCATGTACACGAGCCCTCGCCAGACGACGCAGCGAGTAGGCGTTCGAGACCCCGCCCATATGTACACATACATGGCGTATTTTCTTTCTTGCACCACAGCCTTTATGCGTGCGTGTACATGCTACGTGTGCACTTGTATACGACACGCGGCGCCGCTTACAACGACTCAAAGTATGTACGTACACGTTCGCGACCAGAATGACAACGCTACGTACGCTTCGACCAGGTGGGTCCCGACTGTCAGGCACTTCCTTGCATGCGAAGATGTAGCTAGTGGGTCCCAGCCACGCGGAGAGGAGTATGAGGGTTCACTCGTTCGGCTGCGGTGTGAGGCTGCCGTCGCCGCAGGGCCTGGCCAGCGGTGGGAATAGTAGGGGCGATGAGGCCTCCGCGGCAGCACAGCCGTCCACGGGAGGCAGGAGCAGGCGGCACAACCGGCGCTGCTTTGGGCTGGAGCAAGAAGACCAGAGGTTGAAGAAGCACTACAGCCATTGGATGGACATCGTACGGTCATTGGAGCTAGAATCGTTCATATTGACTAAGTTGACAAAGCCCTCCGTCCCCGTCAACTTAGTAGGCCCACAAGTCAGCCTCGCACCAAGGTGGGTCCTAGCTAGCAGGGGGTATTCATTTTTTTTGTGTGTAATAAGGAGGCACTTCCGGTGGGTTCGAGCTGACAGCGGGGGGAACATTTTTTCGGAAATACGGTGGCCCGTCCGGTGGGTCCCAGCAGTCAGGGGGAAACATTTTTTCGCGAAATAAGGTGGCCCGTCCGGTGGGTCCCTATTTGTCGGTGGAGGAATAATTATTTTCTTGGCGTAATAAGGAGGCACTTCCTTGCGGCCGCCGTGGACCCAAATTGTCGACCTCTCCACGTCTGATACTCTTCCGATGGAAGTCGGTTGTTGACCATGTTGACCACCCCGCGCCGAGAGCACCAGGGCGGTGGACGACGGCGAGGCCTAGGAAGGGGACGATGCGGAGCCGGGGAAGACGCAGCAGTGGAAGCCCGCGTAGAGAGGAGGACGAGGGTTCACTGGTTCGGCTGCGGTGTGAGGTTGCCGTCGCCGTAGAATAACAGGGGGTGTGGGTGAGTGGAGGGATGGCCTGGCCACCGGTAGGAGTAGTATGGGGGCGGTGAGGCCTCATGGCAAAGACAAACCGCCACGAGAGGCGGGAGAAGGCTGACACGACCAGCGCTGCTTTGGGCTGGACCAAGAAGACTAGAGGTTGAAGAAGCACTACGGCCGTTGGATGGACATCAGACGGTCCTTTGAAGCTAGAATCGTTTATATTGACTAAGTTGACAAAGCCCTTGGTACGCTCCAACTTAGTAGGCCCACAGTCAGCCTCCAAAGCGGTGCGCCCGGATGTCGGGGAGGAATCATTTTTGGGCGGCGAAGCTAAGAATATCCGAGATTGAAGAAGAAGACGACATCCGTTGGATAGACATCCAACGGCCCTTCTTCTAAGAACTGTGTGTTGACTATAATAAGTTGACAAAGCCTTGCATATGCGTCAACTTATTTTTTTTAGGGGACGCGTCACTTAGTAGGCCCACAAGTGTGTGGCAGAGAACTTATAGCCCATTTGCGTTTTGTAAGAATGTACAACCCATTTTTTAATTCTAATGGAATTTACAACAGCCCATTTACAGTTTGTTAAAGGTACAACCCATTTTCTAGCTAGGACAACGATTAATAATTTCAACCAACCATTGAAGACAGAATTCAATAAAATTTCCCACATTTTGATGGGATCCGAAATATTTTTATCCCAAAATTTCTAGTCAGATTAAATATAAATTTGTATTACGTAAAAATCCAACGAAACATTGCGCCAAGACAACAATGAAAATTTAAGATTTTAAAAATCCATAAATAATATTTTATAAACTAATTTCGTGTTTGGTGCATTTTTTTATAGTTACTGCCCAGTTTTTATAATTACATCCCATTTTTTAAAGCCCATTTTCCTGTTAAGCCTAATGCATCCCTCCTAGGAAAGATTTGCAGCCTAGCGGGGCGGAGAATAACAAGTTGACCTTGCCTGGGTATTCCTCAAAAAGACGTATAGCTGGGCTAGCCATTTTCATCTTGAAAAATTAGTATCTGAGCTGGATATCTGCTCGGGCTAGACGGGCCATAGCCCGCCCAGTTAATACCCTTCTCTCCTCTGAACAACAACGAAATCATCGCCAAGAAAAACTCTGCAGTGCTCACGCCTCAAAAACACAAATACTGCTTGAGCTGCTTAGTCCCAGCTGTCGGATGCACCTTGTGCAATTCTCTCGTTTATATTGACTACATAGGTTGACAATGGTGTGGGATCGTGATGTCAGGAAACCAGGACAAAGCAAAAAAATATAGTTGTACATAATAAGGAGGCACTTGCGTATGTACGGCTATGGCCCTAGTGGGTCCCTAGTGTCATCCAGTCAAAATAAAGTCATCTCCTGAATCCTCATGTTCGTTGACGATGTTAACAATGCTCGGCGCCACGGCGAGCGCAACAACTCGAAGGACAATGGAGAGGGCCTCGCGGGCCCTACGGATGGTCTGATACAGCGCCCGCTGCTCATTCAGGAAGCCAGGATCATCGGACACCTATGAGCACCTTCGAGAAACTGAGACGGCATGAAACGGTAAGGCCGCGCTTGGGAGCTCTGGTTTATTTCAAACCAGTATTAACGTACAAGTGTAATTTACTCGTCATTGGAAACAACGCGTAAAATACAGGCGTAATGAAACCGAGGGCCCGAGGTGCGTAAGTAAAACCGTGGAGTTACGCGTGTAATTTGAGAGACCAGTGTATATTTTACGAGCATTGCTATATGGACGACATTACCAGACGATACATGCACGACGTGCGTATCATGCCATCCATGGGCAAGGCTGAAACAGCAGCTAACGGCTGGATTAGCAATCGTCCGAGTGTCGTTCAGCGTTTTTATCGTGTGTGAAGTACTTCCGATATTTTACTAGTCGAAATCGACCAACCAAGCGCCTTCGCCCGAGACCATCTGCTTTAATTTACAAGCGTCAGTTTTATAAGCAGTTTTGGTTGGAAAATGACGATCCAATCACGGCCTAATATCATGAGTTGGTCGGAAGATCATATGCTTTCACGTCTAACCTACCCGACTTGTCGTATAGGCTATGAATGAAACATCAGACGATGAACTTATTAAGCACGGAAACAACAGAAGAGGATGATCTTCTTAACAAGCAAATCACTGGCATTAGATCGACATGCAAAACAATACGAAGCATTATTCTCAGGAGGCACGGTGAACAACTCGTGATGCCGCATGCCACAACATTCCAAGGTCAACTTTGCAATCAAACAAGGCCTGGCATTACATAGACAATATTCAGAACAAACTCTTAACACAGGAATATCTCAGCAGAGTAACTATTTACTTCTAAACTGAACACAGGAATAGGAAAAAACACTCGACGCTGCTCACAAAGAAGGGCGTCCCACTCAAAAATATCAAATGCATGTCTTACGGCTAACATCAATGAGCAAATTTTGACAAGGTTTTCCAATTCCAATATATTAAACTAACGTCTTCTTGCTAACATCACTGATTAAACTTTGACAAGCTTTTCCCATTCAAAATATGTAATGCCTATGATCGTTCAGTCCTGTCGTAGCTTCTTGTACTTGTTTGGGCACTTTTTGCCCAGGCCACTCCACGTGTTGTTAAATTGCCAATGGTCTCTGCAGACTAGTCATGTCACCGGTGTCTAATAATACTCTTAAAGCTTCTCGGTCATTCCTTCTGTAATGTAGCATAAGCAGGATCGCTTCTTTACGCAAAGTGGACCCAGTAATGCAGCAGTTTGCCTTGGACACATTGGCTCCTTTTGTGCAGTTCAACTAAAATCGAAGTCGGAATAAAACCGAGCTTTAATTTTGATATCTCTGTAAGCAATAATAGGTATAAGGGAAACAATTACTGAGAAATAACGGTTGATGACTTGTACTCCCAGAAGAAAAGCATCTACTGATCTACTTTATCTTAATGGGAAACAAAGCAGGAGAGTAGCAATTCTCCATCGGTGTGATTCATTCATATTGGTGAGACATTATCTTAACAATGCCTTGTTTCAACATGTATAAAGAACGACACAATGAGAAAAGTACCATTCCTAAAACAATGCAAGCTGATTCATTTTAACGAGACATTATCTTAACAATACCTTGGTTAAACATGTAGAAAGAACTACAAAGTAGGATAGTACCATTCCTAACAAGTGTTGCAGTTTTGAAATAAGATTCATGAGTTAATTAATTACGAGTGGCATTTCTTAATTTTACGGTGACATTAGATTAACGAAAAGCATAAACATTTCCAGGGAGAGTGGGCGCAACAACGGTATGTGCTTCCATCTACTTATAAAGGGGTGATGCAGAGTTTGTTGTAACAAAGCAACAAGCATCATGTCTGGGTTGGTCCCATTTTTGTTCACTACTTAATGGGAAAAGATAGCAATACAATAGCTTCAATTCAACATTTATTTAAAACAGTACCAATACAAGTAGCACAACATCTCAAAGCACACTACACAATCATGTGGATGAAGGCCTTTACTGACCTTTCATGAGACCACCAGGATAAAATACGAATCTGACAACACGAATAGGAAATCCAATCTCGTTTTGTGCAGTTGCACTGAAATCAAGCAAAGTGTTTCGCGTAGCGAAGCAAAATGTCGCAATAGCAACAAGTTGAATAGATATCCCTGTTTAAACAGAGGCAAAAAGGAATCACCATTCGGGTAATAAAGGAGGATGAAACATGCGGCCACAAAAATGGTAATCCCGCCAATCCCTAACAAGTGTTGCTGTTTTGAAATAAGATTCAGTAGTTAATTCTGAGAGTGGCATCAATTACTGGCTTATAAAGGGGGTGATGCTGAATTTGTTGTAACAAAGCAACAAGCATCATGTCTGGGTTGGTCCCATTTTTGTTCACTGCTTAATGGGAAAAGACAGCAATACAATAGCTTCAATTCAACATTTATTTAAAACAGTACCAAAACAAGTAGCACAACATCTCAAAGCACACTGCACATCATGTGGATGAGACTAAGATTTGAAACAACTCGCCATGAAGACTGGAAACAAATCTCGATCTCCTTTTGAAAGTGCAACTATCCCTAGGTGGTTTTGGTAATTCATAACAACATATAGCTCATTGAGCTAATGCTATTCCAAGACTATTGTTTCAGGAAAGCTCAATGAATGGCATGGCATGGATGATGAAAGTGGATCCCTCAAAATACAAAGGACAAAGGATTGACTCAAGCTCAAAAGCTCAAGACTCTTCATTTTACAATTTAGTGATCCAAGATCACATTGAGTCTATAGGAAAAGCCAATACTATCAAGAAGGGATGAGGTGTTTCTTAATGAGCCTCTTGCTTCATGTGCTTAGTGATATGCTCCAAAACCCTCAACTACTTTCCCACATCCACAAATGACCTAAACCTAAAGCCAAAATCGGTCACACCGATTCTTTCTATCCGGCGCCACCGATTCCAAAAGTCATAGCCACTGCCACAAACCCTAAGCAAATCGGTCTTACCGATAGGGATCTCGGTCTCACCGAGATGGGGTTGCAATCTCTCTGTTTCCCTTCGTAACGCTTCGGTCTAACCGAAGTGAGCGATCGGTCCCACCGAGATTGCAATGTAAACTCTCTGTTTCCTTTTTGTAACATTTCGGTCTCACCGAAAAGAGCAAATCGGTCCCACCGAAGTTTACTTCGACCAACTCTCCGGAAAGCTTATTATCAAATCGGTCTCACCGAAGTTTGTATGTCGGTCTCACCGAGATTATGTTATGCCCTAACCCTACCCTCATCGGCCTCACCGAGATGCATGTCAGTCCCACCGAAAATCACTAACGGTCACTAGGTTTACTAAATCGGTCCGACCGAGTTTAACGACTCGGTCCCACCGAGTTTGGTAAATTGTGTGTAACGGTTAGATTTTGTGTGGAGGCTATATATACCCCTCCACCTCCTCTTCATTCGTGGAGAGCCATCGAAACGAACCTACACTTCCAACTTACCATTTCGAGAGAGAACCACCTACTCATGTGTTGAGGCCAAGATATTCCATTCCTACCATATGAATCTTGATCTCTAGCCTTCCCCAAGTTGCTTTCCACTCAAACCCTCTTTCCACCAGATCCAAATCCTATGAGAGAGAGTTGAGTGTTGGGGAGACTATCATTTGAAGCACAAGAGCAAGGAGTTCATCATCAACGCACCATTTGTTACTTCTTGGAGAGTGGTGTCTCCTAGATTGGCTAGGTGTCACTTGGGAGCCTCCGATAAGATTGTGGAGTTGAACCAAGGAGTTTGTAAGGGCAAGGAGATCGCCTACTTCATGAAGATCTACCGCTAGTGAGGCAAGTCCTTCGTGGGCGGCGGCCATGGTGGGATAGACAAGGTTGCTTCTTCGTGGACCCTTCGTGAGTGGAGCCCTCCGTGGACTCACAGAACTGCTACCCTTCGTGGGTTGAAGTCTCCATCAACGTGGATGTACGATAGCACCACCTATCGGAACCACGCCAAAAATATCCATGTCTCCAATTGTGTTTGAATCCTCCAAACCCTTCCCTTTACTTTCTTGCAAGTTGCATGCTTTAATTTCCGCTGCCTATACACTCTTTGCATGCTTGCTTGAATTGTGTGATGATTGCTTGACTTGTCCTAAAATAGCTAAAATCTGCCAAACTCTAAAATTGGGAAAAGGTTAAGTTTTTATTGGTCAAGTAGTCTAATCACCCCCCCCCCTCTAGACATACTTCAAGGTCCTACACCTTTTGTGCAGTTCCACAAAAATTAAGCAAAGTCACCGGTGTGACATTCAAGTTGAACTACACAAAACACTCTTAAAACATAAGTGTTTCGAGTAGCGAAGCAAAATGTCACAATAGCAACAAGTTGAATCGATACCCCTGTTTTAACAGAGGCAAAAAAGGATAGTAGCATTTCTAAAACGGTTGCATTGATTCATATTAACAGAGACATTCTCTTGAAACAACATTCGTTAAAAAATGTAATTTACTTTTAACAGTGGCATTGCTTCAATTTTCTGGTGGCATTCTTAGATTAACAGCAGCAAAATAGCTGTATGGGACATGCCAACACCATAATAAATCCTGCGTATAAATGGGTGATGCGGAGTATGTAGCCAAGCAACATATATGTGTTGGTCCCATATTTGTTCTCTTTGAACCTTTTTCCTATGTGAGTGAGGGTAGCAAATCTAGTCCTGCACAAACTACCCGACCCCCCAGTTTCTTTCCCTTTTCAACAAAGAGATCGGTTCCTTACAGATGTGTGTCCTTGGGTTACCCCTTTTTCCCTTTTCGACCTACAAAGCGGCTGGATAGCCAGTCTATACTACTTTCCGCCCCTCCTTTCCTCATTGAACCACGTCCTAGATTCTTGCTCCAGCCCACCGCACCCTTCTTTCCTCTTTGAACCAAGACCTAGATTCGACTACAGATCAAAAAAGATCCACATGCAGCTAGAGCAACGACGGTTTCAAAGAAACTTATACCTTAGGGTCGTCGGGATGCGGCAAGGCGTGCGACGGGAGGCCGGATCTGCCCACACTACGTACGGCAGCGAGGAAGAAGGGGTCGGTGGCCCTCCCTCTCAGGCGCTGGGTGAAAGAGAACAGCGCAGCCGGCAGTGGATTGACTCCCTCGCTGAAGGCGATAGAGTGAACGCTGCACCTCCTCCACTTCCCGGTGTGACGGGATACGGACGCCTCCTTCACCAGCTGTGAGGGGGGAGAGAGAGACAAGAGGCCAACGCAGTCTTGTTTAGATCTGGTGAAGAGAGGGTGAGAGACTGTGAATATAGCAAACCCTAGCAAATGAACGCTGAGCCTCCAACGTGTAACATATATGTAGTGCGGCGAGCGTGTGGAGAGTGCAAACCCTAGCGAACAATCGTTGAGGCTCCCTCTTTTATATATATACTACTGTAGTAATGGATCGAGCTCCGGTGCCTTCATCGCACTGCTTTTGACTGTATGTGGTGAGCCAGCCACATTTTGGCCCACCTGTCATAAACCCAAAGCGAGATGCACTAAGTCAATGAAGTTGCGTCCATATAGTACTCTCGTATACGACTAATATATAGTGGAGTGGTTTTCTTATTCTCTCCATAACAATTGTTTTAAATTGTGTAAGTCTGAAACGAAACTCTTTATTTAATGTACGGTGAAGAAAACTAGTACTACTTCCGATGAACTAACGATCCACGCCCACGCAGCCCCGGTCGCACTTCACATCCTTCACGTGTGGTACACTACCCTCCCTTAAGTGAACAACCACAAATGCGCCAAATTATCAGAAACATGTGAGAGTGTGTACAAATAAAGAATTTTAATTTCAATTATCGGAAAGGTTTGAGAGTATTACAAAGTTTGACTTCAGTCAAATTTAATATGCGGAGACAAAGTTGTGAGAAGGCTTAGAAATCAATACAGAACTTATGCTCTTAGTACCAACGTCGATCCTTCTTCGAGGAAACATTTGGTTCATAGCCAATTGTGTGATAAAATTGCACCAACGTGAAAGACGCATTGCGTCTCCAACGCAACCAAGGTGAACTCGGCGAAGGATATCATCTTTGTGCGTAACAAGCAAAGAGCAGCGATGGAAGACAGCTTGTTTTTCATTGAAAATCGATCAGCTTCACCAGCCGACGCAACCATGAGGCGCAACCATGAGCATCGATAGGTCATCGTGGTGATGCATCATCCATTTGGCATCAAGTTTGGGTGAGGCACCTATGAAGTTCGACAAATCCTCACTGTGGTCTGTTTCTTCTCAGTAATCAAGCTCGAGGAAGGAAGAACCACGTGGCAGAGGACAGTGAAGCGGAACAACAATGACCATCCAACTTTGTGCAGTTCCACTAAAATTGAGGAAGACATGCCCGGGTATGGAGACACGCATCGCTGTTTCCAAAAATATAAAAAAGGGTTAGCAACGACATCTCAATTGTCAATAAGAACTAATGAAAAGTACACCAACAAACAGAAGCATCATAATTATATCTTGATGGGAACTAAACCAGGATACCCGAGAAAAAAAGCATTTCTTCATTTATCCAGTGATAGTACTACCACCATATGGACAATGACCGCACAACCACCATGTACTTTTTGTCGAAACAACATGTATACCTCCACCGAGGCATAAATCAGGACAACTTTTCGAGTGGCATTTCCTCTATAATAGTACTAGTAGGTGATGTTGGACCAGCCGACGAACCCTAGCTACTATGCATGGGGAGCTGGGGAGTAGTCGCATAGAAGAAAAACGCACGCAGCAACACAGGGAGCTGGACCAGTACAAGAAGTTATACCTCAGGTGGGCGAGATGTCGTTTAGGCGGGCGGGCGGGATCTGCCCACATGACGGCAGCGAACAAGGGCGCGGAGGATCTTCTTCCGCGCCAGCGCCGGCTCCGAGAGGACGGTGTGCATCGGCTTCCTCCATCGCCGACGGCGACAACGTCAATGCTGCACCTCCTCACCTCCCGCAGCGGACGGTATTCGGCCGGATCTGTGACCACCGGTGAGGAGAGAGATAGAGTGGACACTATCATCTTGTTTTGATATGGAGAGGGTGAGAGAGCGAGACGCAAGAAACTCTATCAAACAAGAGGCTATAATGGAGTAAAAAAATCTCTCCATAGCAGTGGTTTTAAATAGAATACGCTGCTCGGAAAAAAAGAAACGAAAACTGGCGGATAATTTTTAAGGGTCTGTCTAGGACACATCTAGATGTGACATAGTTATGTCACATCTAAGTTGATGTCCACTCTGTTTGTGGTCTATTTTTTCCCTAGTTTTTTTGTTTCTTGTTGCTACATTATATACTTGTGGGAGCTTAGATGTGATATCCTTAAATAACATCTAGATGTGAATTAGACAAACTGATTTTCTAACGTACCAAGAAAGAAAACTCGATCAAAAAACACGCCCTCGCCTGTGTCGCGAGAGTCGTCGCGCACACACACATAGACATAGACATGCATCTCCGTGTTTACGTAAAATTCCATCTCCATCTCCATCTCCAATCATATTTGTCCAACTGGCACATTATTTACGCTATTAATTATATACGCAGCAATATTAACGTACAGCATCTCTTGTTTGCGCACGTTCGGACCGCTGCCACGGACGGTCCTGACCAACCCGAACCCTCTTCATCACCCGCGCGTGCTTCCCGCCCGAAACGGTCAGTGCCGCATTCATGCCCGGCCAAAGCGGACGCGACCTCTCACTGGCGCCGGCATTGAAGCGGCGCGCCGACCGAGAGAGCGTTGCCTGCGCCGCTTCCGGGTGCACGCGGCTGCTCCGCGTTCAAAGGTCGCAATAGCCGGCTACAACATGCATGTAAAAAGTTCTTGGGAGTCCGTGCTACAGCTAGCTGTCCTCCCCCAACTCGTCAATCTCTTCCGGTAGTGCTAGTACTCCATGGCGCGATCCATCGACAAGCAGGCGGGAAGGTTATCGTATACTCGGTTTGCGGTGAGTGGCATGCCGAGCGACCGTGTGGGGTCGAGCCGTGGAGGAGGGTGAGACACGAACACGGCAGACGTGATTTAAATGTTGGTTTTGCTCGATGGCGCAATCCAATGAAACGAAACGTTGATTTCTCTCCGTTTCCATTTTTTCTCTGGAAAAATGGAAACTTTCCACTCCATTTTCATTCCTATTCCAAGATTACCCCGTTACAACATTCCATCAAATACAAAGGAAAACTAACACGCATGCTGATGCATCTCAATGATCCACAGATCATAGCCAATATTTCCTTCACAACTAAAGAAAAAAGTTGTGAGAGCGTGTACGAAAGAAAAACTACTGATGGGGTCGCTACGACTTAAACCCTAAACCCTAAACATGATTTAATTTCCTGGCCAGGTAGAACCTGTTGAAGGAAAGACGGCTGGCACCCTCGGATCATACGATGCTTTTGTGCAGTTCCACTAAAATTGACACGAGCATCCACGATGGCAAAGATATTGAAGAAGTGTGATTAGAATAATAGTATCGCTACTAGTTCATGAGACATAAACTCATCACAAGTAGAAAGCCGGTAGAAGTAGAGAAAGATCGACATGGAGATGGAGCTACGACAGTGGAGCAAGCCGGCTCCAAAAGGAAGATGGACTACCTAGGACGTCGGGTTGTAGCTAGAAGGGCGGTTGGGACGCGGCATCGGCCCATCCGCGGTGACCCCCGATTGGGACGCACCGACTGTGGGTTTTCTCCCTCGCCGATGTCAACCTCGTCTACGTAGAACATTGTTCCCTTCCCCCAGCTGCGGGATCAGGCCCGTCGTTCTCCTGCTAGTGTATATATAGTGGTTTTCTTTTTCTCTCCATATCAACCATTTTATATTGTGTACGTGTCATTCAAGAGTGAAATGATGGTTGCTTCTTCCGACTAACTTACTGTGTGATTTGATTGCTCCTTAGTGGCCCCTACACGTACTCCCCCTACGTGTATGCAACAGTCACACGTACACATGGACGCAAAAACACGCACGACGCCCTAATGCATGCATGTCCGAGCACACAACGGAACACACACGGTCCCGCTCAAGTGCTCAACCTACACGTGCATGCACACACATACTCAGTCAGGGTGAGCTAGTGACCGTATAAACACCGGAAAATATATATATATTGAGCGCAATGAGCGTATTATGAAGTCCACTGACCGTATTTTTACAAATATCAGGATGCATGGTGTATTTATCTCGTTTGAAATTAAGCCATATTAACCGGAGAGGAGGCAGTATGTACTAGCATTACTTTGATGTGTCCCGTCAACTTGTCGAACGAGGAGAAGGCTGCAGTTTGAATGTGGCCGAGAGCTGGCTTGATGAAACACCTCGCTTCCTACTTCTTTTTTTGCGGGATACCTCGCTTCCTAGTTACCAGTGTCTTGGCTGATCGTCCTAAGAATGCTTATATATGAATAAAGCTCTCTCATTTACCAATAAAAATATTAAGCCATATTAACGGAAAGGAGGGAGTATGGACTAGCACTACTTTTTGGTGTGTCCCGTCAACTCATGAGCGAGGAGAAGCTTGCAGGACAAGGTGAAGCTCACTTACGCCTTTTGACTAATGCAACCTACCCTCGGTGGACATGCATCAGTCCATTCGGTGTCAGATTGTCAGAGGCATACACTGTAGTAGTACCCAACATGCGGAGTACCATCATTGTTCGACTTCACGAAGAGGCGAAGAGCCAAGCGCAGTAGTACGAGTAGTACTACTACTAGAACCGCATGGTGGAGCGTCTGTACTCTTATTTTTTATCTCTGATAAAGTACACGTTTATTCCGGAGAAGGGCGGAAAACGACAGCCCAACATGTAATGAATGATATCGATCAACCAACCATGCTCAAATATATCTTGGCCTCCGCGCGAGCCCGTCTGTGTGTTCTCGCTCCTCGTCTTTCTCAAGGAACGGTGGGTTGGCTCTTTGCCGTCAATTGAGATCGGTTTGCTCACACTCCTGCCCCACATGTCAGTGATATGCCAAGAGGAGGCGCCTTGACCGACTGGCCATACGCGTACTTGGTTTTGCACCTTCATACTACTCCTCCCTCCGTCACAGTTTACAAAGCGCGCTTCATTATGATGCATTTCTCTCAATGCATTTCCACCACCAGAGAGACTTTAGACGCGTTTGGTTTAATGCTCAATTAATTAGGGCGTGGTAACCGCAATCAAGTCCACAATTTTCTCTCCATATACTGTACTACTACGGAGTGGAGTAAGTGCATGCATGTGTGTACCCGAGGTGAAAGCACTGCATGCATGTGTGTACGCATTATTCCCTCTAGTAATAGACAACATGCTATAACTACCAATGCTATTTTTCAGGCCGATCGCTAGTCGCCTTTGGTCCCATGATTTTTTTAGGCGCGTTGTATAAACAAAGGACGGATGGAGTAGTATGAGCGGATTCAAAGAAGAGCGTATTGATGGTTGCTTCTTGAGCAACTTACGATTAGGAAAAGGTGGGGCTTATGATTTGACTGCTCATTACTCACTATTAATGTGGCGCAACGATCGGGCTGAGTCTCCCATGCGGTTGTGCACTACCCCCTCGGTTCTTAAATATACTCCGGAGTATTTGTCTTTCTAGAGATTTCAACGAATGACTACTCAAATATTTGTCTTTTTAGAGATTTCAAATGGACTGGCACATACGGATGTATATAGACATATTTTAGAGTGTATATTCACTCATTTTGCTCCGTATGTAGTCACTTGTTGAAATCTCTAGAAAGACGGATAGAATATTTAGGAACGGAGGGAGTACACATACGAAGCAAAATGAGTGAATCTACACTCTAAAATATGCCCATTTGAAATTAGTAAAATTAAAAATATTTATGAAAGAAGGAGTATAATTTTGTGCATGGCACATGGACCCGGATGATGAAGAGGCTTACGGCAATGCTATCAAGCTTCCATCATTTGTTTACATAATTGACGTACTATACAAATAATTTTCCAAATGACATGAAATTGTACAATGGTGTGAGCTTTCAGCTTTTGTTTAGCGTGCCTTGCCATCGATGCTCTCTCGGAAACAAAAAACTAACTTCCTTGCTAATGCATGTCAATTATTAGCAGATCGAGCTAATAATTACATCACAAATCAAGACAGAGTTGTGAGAAGGTGTTAAATTAAAATTGATCCATGCTTTTATTGGCAGCAACGTCCCCCCAGCTCTGTCTAAATCAACAAGGCATGTTGGGAAAAAAAGTAGCTGTCTCGAGCATGCAACATTCCCATCATTTTGTGCAGTTTCACTAAAATAGAGCTGAGCGTCCCTGTTCCAAAGATATTAAGTGTGATTACAATAATAGAGGACTGCTGATGAAACAATAAACACACAAATAGAAGCCGGTCACCTTTGCAGTCTCTCTTAAGACTAACTAGTTGGAGAAGATTAGGCTCGGAGTTGGATGAGGAGGATAGAGCAAAACCAACCTCCCTTTCTGCAGTCGCACTGAAATGTAGAGACGTTGCCCGTGTGACATTAAAGTACAACTGCACAAAACACTCTTAAGAAAAAACTGATTTGTGCAGTTCACCAAAAGGTCGCAATAGCAACGAGGTGAAATGGATAGCCCTGTTTGCAAAAAGAGGTAGAAAGGAAACAATTCTTGGCCAATAACAGTTGATGACACACGCGACGACAAAAAGAAGCATATTCCTTGTCCTAAGGGAAGATAACAACACGGTTGTGTTTGTCTAAAACGGTGTGAGGACGATAATGCAATATGGAAAGTAAGCCGGATGAGCTACATTTTGGGCAAAGAACTATGGAAGATCCACATGCAGCGACGTGGGAAGGCAGGCGATGGAGCAAGGCGGAGGATACCGGAGGTCGTCGGGATGTAACTAGCTGAGCCGGCGGCGGAATCTGCGAGCAGGTGGCGTGAGGCCTGCCCGCCGAGCTTGGTCGAGAGAAGGCGGCGTGTACCGCAGATCGGGATGTGCTGCCTCGGCGCCGTCGAACGGAGAAATGATGCACTTCCTCCCTTTCCCCCGGCGGACGGGATGCGGCCGGATCAGTGACCAATGGTGAGAGAGAGAGAGGCCATCGCACTCCCTTTCCCCCGGCGGACGGGATGCGGGCGGATCAATGACCAACGGTGAGAGAGAGAGAGAGGCCACCGTGAGATACTCTGAAGAGCGACAAACCAGGCAGGCAGGCTCCATTGTTTATAGTGAGCGGACTACCTTTTTCTCCATAAAAATTGTTTTATATTATGTGTACGTGCCATTGAGTGCTATAACTTTATTTAAAAATAACGTGGCAACGCATCAAGTCGAACTTTATTTCGTGCACGCGTGGTACACGACCTCCCTAGGTAAACAACCGCTACAGGCGTTCAAAATAGCACGTGGGCTGCCATTTCGTAAAGAAATGAGCTCCACCGTGTACCAGCATGGTGTGGCTGCGCATGAAGCATGAGTACGTGCACGGTGCACCTATTCTCTTCTTGTATACGTACACCACCTACATGGGGTTGTGTGAGAGAGATACAAACCTAGAGAGATATAGTGTGTGGGTTCTTGAGAGTTTTTTTTTGGGGGGGGGGGGTCAATCAAAAATGTAACATATGCAATGTGTGTGAAATAGAGTCCTGGATATAACATATATATAGAGGGGGCGATCCACGAGAAGAGAGTGGAGGTATCATCGGCTTGAGGTGTCCATAGAATCGAAGAGAGGGATGATGATGTGTGTGTGTGCGCGCGATCGGTAAAGAGTGCCATCGAATTTGTGTGTGCCCACGTCAAAGATATAGAGTGGCTAGCCTGCTGGAAAGTGAGAGGGGACATGTGCAGTTTGTCTCTGTGGCATGGATACCTACCTGCAGTGCTCGACTATCGGTGTGTGGTGGGGGAAGAGGGAGTCCCAATTAACTATAGAGGTACAATGGTTGGTATATGTGTGGAGGAGGAGAAAGGCCTACCTCATGTATTAAGGAGATCGATCTGCCTCATGTATTAAGGGAGATCGATCGGCATCCATGCATATATGCAGGAGAGGAATAAGGTTGGGAGAGGCAGAGCTAGAGTGTTGGACGGGGTGGTAGTGGAGTTGCTTCTAACAAATGGTGGGATAGGCTTGCAAGACAAGCGGAGGGCACACCATAATATCAATAAGAGAGGAGATGGCTGCTTGTTATGCAGACTGCGTGCGTGTGAGAGATGGGTCGAGGCATGCACGAATGATGAGGGGGACGATGTGCCTGTGGTAAGTAGACGTAACTACATAGGAAGATCAATCGCCCTTTGTTAGAGAAAGGAGAGACATAACTTGTGAGGTACGTCGATCGATGGGGGCGGGGGGTAGTTAAAGTCGATCTATGTATATGTTGGGAGATTGATCGGTATACATGCATGTGTGTGTTAGAAGCAAATGAGGCACGAGGAGAAGGATAGAGAGAGAGGGATGCATGTAGGAGGTGGTACGAGAGGCATACTATATCGAGAGGGGAGGAGTGTGCGAGTACGAGAACGATGAAAAGAGTGGTGGGAGTGAGGCATGGACGGTGACAAGAGA
This sequence comes from Aegilops bicornis, assembly GCA_021605145.1. Lineage (NCBI taxonomy): Eukaryota > Viridiplantae > Streptophyta > Magnoliopsida > Poales > Poaceae > Aegilops > Aegilops bicornis. The sequence continues at coordinate 379,150,373 of CM038669.1, read as the reverse complement.
AGAGGGGAAGCTTGTGTTTGTGCTAGGCACACCTGGCTAGAGAGGCATATCGATCGATATGTGCCGTAAAGAAGAAGGAGCTGGGGGCCTACACACACCGTGGGTGAACGACCTAAAGTGAAAAAGACTTAATTTGGCGCTGATGGAGCTAGAGAATCCGAGGGAGGGTGAGAGGGATGTGGGCGTGTGCATGCACAAGAGAAAGTTAGTGCTAGCTACAAAGATAAGAGGGTTGTGTGGGTGTAAAAGACGAATAGAGATCATATATACTTCACTATAAAAAGCGAATTCGGATATTTAAAGAATTTATCATAGTGTTTTAAACCAACGCATGTGTGAATATATATAATGGTGATACACATGGTGTGGTTATGAATATGTTATACTACATTTAATATATTTTATCTCTTCTCTTATAAAAAATGGAGTTGTTGTTGATGGTGTGCCTGCCATCCTGCATTATAGGCCGTTCGATTTATATCTGGCGGATAGCAAGGAAACTATGATGGTTGAAGTTGGCAACAATCATGATTGTAGATTCTTATTGAAATAGAGAAACGAATTCAAATTTAGTTCGAATTGCAGCGGTAGTATAGACATTTGGAATGCACTAAAATGTTGGTGTGAGTAGGTTACATGCATTATACAGCAAGCGAAAAAAATTAATCGGAAATAACATGGATTCATACTCCCTCCTTCCATCTATATAGGGCATAATGAGATTTTTAAGACCGCCTTTGACTATTGACAAGATTAATAGTACATGACATGCACAATGTGAAAATTATATCATTGAAAGAACCTTTCATGCATTTAATTTAACGGTGTGCTTTGTGTAAGTTGCATGTCATATATCATTGCTCTAATATTTGGTCAAAGTTAGCATCAAAAACGCATTAGGCCCTATATAGATGGAAGGAGGAGTAGCTTTGAATAGCATTTGTATAGTAAACGGGCAAGACTCTCTCTTTGTGTGGTGTGGATAGTTTTATTTTTTCGTTTTCTTTTTGGTTGAGGGAAGTGCGAATTGATTTGAATGCATTACAAGTACAATATTACTACATGTTAGGCTTGTCCCTAGAATTCAACCCGTGTCTTGTTATATCCCGAAAATTCAGATATCGTGCTCCCAAAACTGGCGCCTTCACAACCCGCGCCTTGCTATCCCGAAATTACAACGCATTGAAAACTCCCTCCAGCTGCCAAATCCCGACACGTGAAATCCCCCTTCTAACCCTGAGCCGAAAGGGCCGCTAGTTTAAATCGGTGGGGGGTACTTTTGTAACACACCCTACATTTTGGACAAGCGCGTCCTAAGTCATACTTCACCCCTCCCATCGCCCCCTTTTCGCCATTCGAAATCCCAGGCCGCCATAACCTCTCCGATCCAGTTGTGAAACCCCACCCTCCTCCATCCGCCACCTCACCGCTGCCCAGCTGGAGCCTCTTCCTCGACGATGTCGTCCACCACAACAGCTCGACGTCCCTCGTCCACCTCCCCGGATGAGGATCCATCGTCCATCTCGCCGTCCCGCAGGTTCAGCCGCCCCGTCCTCCACCTCCAACGAGCTCCTCCGACGATCGCCTCGTCTATCGCGGCTGCTCCATCCCCACAGCGCCACCTTAACCTGCTCCACCGGAACCGCAACATCCTCACCGACTCCTTGGACGAAGCCGAGGCCTACTCAGCGCCACCAAAGAGGTTGTACACTCATCGCATCGCACCTTCTCCTTAACTCGACCTCCCGGCGCCGATGGTGCTCCATCCCGCACCCCCATGGAGCGGCTACCTTGAAGACGGCGCCGCGGGCGACATCTCCACGACGGCTCTCCCCCAGTGCGAGGCCCCTTCGGCGGCGGCGTCCATACCAACCGGATCTGCTGTTGCTGCTCCGGCTCTCGCTTCCTTCGCTCGCCATGTTATTCTGCTTTGCTCCGGCTCTCGCTCGATCGCCGCTTCGCCCAATTGCTTCTGCTGCTCTCCCCTCGCTCGTCTTCTTTGCTCTGCTCTGATTAAGCCACACTTCACCGACTGAATCGACTTTTGGGTCGATCGATTTTCGAGGTTGGGGGGCCCTTGGAGTTAAGGAAGAACCACCCTTGGCAGGGATGGGGGCTCGCCGGAGAGGTACCCCACTATCTATCTTAGGGTTCAGGTGGGGGCTAGAGGGCTGGCAGGCGGCGGTGTCGAGTTGTTTGGGCGGCGGCTGGGGCAGCCGGTTCGGCCGATGGTGGTGGCGGCTCGGGGTGCGAGTTGAAGATGAACTGCAGCTCCCTAAACTACATGTCAAGTGCCTCTCTGCTACCATTGCGTTCAGTTTCGACGGTAGCATTCAGATTCCACAAGAAATTTCAGTTTCAACAGTTCGATTCAGAGTCAACAGTTTTACCTCATACATTTGTAGTCAGGTGGTTTTTGGTGATGTTAATTTTACATCCATTTTACATCATCTATTGGAGATGCTATTAGAATCCCACTTGAGATTGATGATGCATCTTGTCCGCTTGAGCCTTGGCGTCTTCTGACTCACCGGAGCTGCTCCAACGACGAGCGATCCATCACAACAGAGCAAAGGCCCTCGACGCCGTCTCTGATTCCTCAGATCTTCCTCCACACCTCCGACAGCCACCTCTGCCTCAACTGCTTTAGCGACCAACCCAATGATGCTGAGGTCGACACGGCTATGTGCTACATCTCGAGCTTGCGTTGGTTTTCCCCGAAGTGGAGGGGATGATGCAACACAGTAGCGTAAGTATTTCCCTCAGCTTTTGAGAACCAAGGTATCAATCCAGTAGGAGGCCACGCGCAAGTCCCTCGTACCTGCACAAAACGATAGCTACTCGCAACCAACGCGATTAGGGGTTGTCAATCCCTTCACGGTCACTTACGAGTGAGATCCGATAGAGATAATATTTTTGGTATTTTTGGTATAAAGATGCAAAGTGAAAAGTAAAAGCAAAGCAAGTAAATAAAGTGATGGAGATTGATATGATGAGAATAGACCCGGGGGCCATAGGTTTCACTAGTGGCTTCTCTCAAGAGCGTAGATATTCTACGGTGGGTGAACAAATTACTGTTGAGCAATTGACCGAATTGAGCATAGTTATGAGGTTATCCAGGCAATGATCATGTATATAGGCATCACGTCCGAGACAAGTAGACCAAAACGATTACGCATCTACTACTATTACTCCACTCATCGACCGCTATCCAAAGATGCATCTAGAGTATTAAGTTAAAAAGCAGTAACGCCTTAAGCAAGATGACATGATGTAGAGGGATAAATTCATGCAATATGATAAAAACCCCATCTTGTTATCCTCGATGGCAACAATACAATACGTGCCTTGCAACCCCTTCCATCACTAGGTAAGGACACCGCAAGATTGAACCCAAAGCTAAGCACTTCTCCCATTGCAAGAACTACCAATCTAGTTGGTCAAACCAAGCGGATAATTCAAGAGACTTGCAAAGATAACTTAATCATACATAAAAGAATTCAGAGAAGATTCAAATATTTTCCATAGATAAGTTGGATCATAAACCCACAATTCATCGATCTCAACAAACACACCGCAAAAAGAAGATTACATCGAATAGATCTCCACGAGAGAGGGGGAGAACATTGTATTGAGATCCAAAAAGAGAGAAGAAGCCATCTAGCTACTAGCTATGGACCCAAAGGTCTGAAGTAAACTACTCACACTTCATTGGAGGGGCTATGGTGATGATGTAGAAGCCCTCCGTGGTGGATGCCCCCTCCGGCGGAGCTCCGGAACAGGCCCTAAGATGGGATCTCGTGGATACAGGAAGGTACGGCGGTGGACTTGGGTTTTGGCTCCTCTCTACGATCTGTTGAAGTGCGTGAGGTATATATAGGAGGAAGGAGTACGTCGGTGGAGCGTCGGGGCCCACGAGGCGGGGCGCGCCTGTGGGGAGGCGCGCCCCCACCCTCGTGACCGCCTCGCACTCCTTGGAGTAGGGTCCAAGTCTCTGGAGCACGTTCGGTGAGAAGATCACGTTCCCGAAGGTTTCATTTCGTTTGGACTCCGTTTGATATTCCGTTTCTTCGAAACACTGAAATAGGCAAAAAAACAGCAATTCTGGGTTAGTCCCAAAAGTAATATAAAAGTGGAAAATAAAGCCCATTATAGTCCAAAACAATAGATAAAGTAGCATGGAGCAATAAAAAATTATAGATACGTTGGAGACGTATCAGGCATCCCCAAGCTTAATTCCTGCTTTCGTCCTCGAGTAGGTAAATGATAAAAGAGAATTTTTTATGCGGAGTGATACTTTGGCATAATTTCAATGTAAATCTTCTTAATTGTGATATGAATACTCAGATCCAAAAGATTCAAGACAAAAGTTCATATTGACATAAAAATAATAATACTTCAAGCATACTAATCAAAATAATTATGTCATCTCAAAATAACATGGCCAAAGAAAGTTCATCCCTACAAAATCATATAGTTAGGCTATGCTTCATTTTTGTCACACAAAGATGTTCCCAACATCAATAACCCGATGACAATCCAAGCAATTGTTTCATACTTAAATAATCTCAAACTTTTTCAACCTTCATGCAATACATGAGCGTGAGCCATGGATATAGCACTATGAGTGGAATAGAATATGATGATGGGGATTGTGTGGAGAAGACAAAAAGGAGAAAGTCCCACATTGACGAGGATAATCAACGGGCTATGGAGATGCCCATCAATTGATGTCAACATGAGGAGTAGGGATTGCCATGCAACGGGTGCACTAGAGCTGTGAATGCTCAACAAAAGAAAACTAGTGGGTGTGCATCCAACTTGCTTGCTCATGAATACCTAGGGCATTTGAGGAAGCCCATCGTAGGAATATACAAGCCAAGTTCTATAATGAAAATTCCCACTAGTATAAAAAGGACAACTTATGAAACTCACTATATGAAAACATGGTGCTACTTTGAAGCACAATATATGAGACTCACTACATGAAGAACAAGGTGCTACTTTGAAGCACAAAATATGAGACTCACTACATGAAGAACATGGTGCTACTTTGAAGCACAAGTGTGGAAAAAGAGATAGTAGCATTGCCCTTTTCTTTTTTTGGGCCTTTCCTTTTTTTTGGGAAATGCTCTAATAATGATGATCGTCACACTTCTATTGATTACAACATAAGGATTACAACTCGAAACTAGAACAAGGTATGACTCTATATGAATGCCTCGTGATGTCTGGGATGGTGCAATGAATCAAGAGTGACATGTATGAAAATAATGCATGGTGGCTTTGCCACAAATACGATGTCAACTACATGATCATGCAATGGCAATATGATAAAAGTAACGTATGTCATAATAATGATGAAGGGAACAGTGGAAAGTTGCATGGCAATATATCTCGGAATGGCTATGGAAATGCCATAATAGGTAGGTATGATGGCTGTTTTGAGGAAGATATAGGGAGGTTTATGTGTGATAGAGTCATAACACGGGGTTTGGATGGACCAGCGAAGTTTGCGCCAACTCTCAATGTGAGAAAGGGCAATGCATGGTATCGAAGAGGCTAGCAATGGCGGAAAGGTAAAAGTGCGTATAATCCATGGACTCAACATTAGTCAAAAGAACTCATATACTTATTGCAAAAATTTAGAAGTCATCAAAAATCAAGTACTACGCGCATGCTCCTAGGGGGATAGATTGGTAGGAAAAGACCATCGCTCGTCCCCGACCGCCACTCATAAGGATGCACAAGCCGGTACACTTCATGCTTCAAATTTGTTACACAACTTTAACCATACGTGCATGCTACGGGATTTACTAACTTCAACACAAGCATTTTTCAAATTCACAACTACTCAACTAGCACGACTTTGATATTATCACCTCCATATCTCAAAACAATTATCAAGCATCAAACTTATCTTAGTATTCAACGCACTCAAAAGAAAGTTTCACATATCTTGAACACCAAGTATATTAACATTAAGCAAATTACCATGCTATTAACGAATCTCAAAATAATCTAAGTGAAGCATGAGAGATCAAGTTTCTTTAAAACAAATCCACCACCGTTCTCTAAAAGATCTAAGTGAAGCACTAGAGCAAAAATTATCACGCTCAAAAAGATATAAGTGAAGCACTATGAGCAAATTATCAAGCTCAAAAGATATAAGTGAAGCACATAGAGTATTCTATCAAATCTCAATTCATATATGGCTCTCTCAAAAGGTGTGTACATAAAGGATGATTGCGGTAACTAACAAGCAAAGACTCAAATAATACAAGACGCTCCAAGCAAAACACATATCATGTTGGTGAATAAAAATATAGCTCCAAGTAAATTACCGATGGAAGTAGACGAAAGAGGGGATGCCTTCTGGGGCATCCCCAAGCTTTGACTTTTTGGTGTCCTTGGATTATCTTGGGGGTGTCATGGGCATCCCCAAGCTTAGGCTCTTGCCACTCCTTGTTTCATAATCCATCAAAAGAATTCACCCAAAACTTGAAAACTTCACAACACAAAACTCAATAGAAATCTCGTGAGCTCCGTTAGAGAAAGAAAACAAAAGACTACTTTAAAGTACTGTAATGAACTCATTCTTTATTTATATTGGTGTTAAACCTACTGTATTCCAACTTCTCTATGGTTCATAAATTATTTTACTAGCCATAGATTCATAAAATAAGCAAACAACACACGCAAAACAGAATCTGTCAAAAACAGAACAGTCTGTAGTAATCTGTAACTAACGCAAACTTCTAGAACCCAAAAAATTCTACCAAAATTAGACGACTTGGACAATTTGTTTATTGATCATCAGCAATTGGAATCAGTATTTTATCACGTTCTGGTGATTTTTAACAATTCGGGCACTGAGCACAAAGATTCTGGAAATTACAGCAAGATCAAATAACTATCATACAAGAAGATCCAATAGGTTCAACTTGGCACAAACACTAATTAAAATATAAAACCACATCTAAAAAGAGGCTAGATGGATTATTTATTCCTAAACAGAAGCAAAAACAAAAAACACAAAATAAAATTGGGTTGCCTCCCAACAAGCGCTATCGTTTCGTTTAACGCCCCTAGCTAGGCATAAAAACAAGGATAGATCTAGGTATTGCTATCTTTAATTTTCAATTTTTTAGTGGAGTCATGCTGGAATCCGGGTGGTTCTTGCCGCTTCCCTTCATACTCAGAAATTTTTAGATCTAAAGAATCCAACCGCTTATTACAAAGAGTAATCAACATATTCATGCGGTGAAGATTTCCGCTAACACTTTTAAGAGGCTCAAGAGACTTTTGTACAAAAATTGTTACTTCGCAAATCTTCTCAAACACTTGGGTTTCTTCCTGGGTAGGATGAGATCCTCCCTTTTGGGGTAGTGTTCCCACTATTCCCTCTATAATTTCATGCATAATCTGGGATCAATTTCAATAAAATTTCCCTTGGCAATGCAATCCAAGAGTTGTCTATGCGTCATATTTAACCCAACATAAAAATTGCGAAGAAGAATTCTAAAGTTCACCTCTAGGGTGCACTTACGATAAGATTCCATCTCCTATACCAAGCATCTTTTAAATTTTCTCCTTGCCGTTGCTTGAAGTGAAGAACTTCAAACTCGGGAGACATAGGAGCGGATAAGGAATTCGACATAGTGACAAGCAAGCAAACTAACACACGAGCAAACAAACGGACGAGAAAAAGGCAAGGGAAAAAGGAGGAGGAGATTGGGAAAGAGAGGGCAAATAAAACAGCAAGGGTGAAGTGGGGGAGAGGAAAACGAGAGGCAAATGGCAAATAATGTAATGCAAGAGATAGGGATTGTGATGGGTACTTGGTATGTTGACTTTTGCGTAGACCTCCCGACAACGGCGCGAAATCCTTCTTGCTATGTCTCGAGCTTGCGTTGGTTTTCACCGAAGAGGAGGGATGATGCAGCACGATGGCGTAAGTATTTCCCTCAGTTTTGAGAACCAAGGTATCAATCCAAGAGGAGGCCACGCGCAAGTCCCTCGTACCGCACAAAGCGATAGCTACTACGCAACCAACACGATTAGGGGTTGTCAATCCCTTCACGGTCACTTACGAGTGAGATCGATAGAGATAATATTTTTGGTATAAAGATGCAAAGTGAAAAGTAAAAGCAAAGCAAGTAAATAAAGTGATGGAGATTGATATGATGAGAATAGACCGGGGCCATAGGTTTCACTAGTGGCTTCTCTCAAGAGCATAGATATTCTACGGTGGGTGAACAAATTACCGTTGAGCAATTGGCGAATTGAGCATAGTTATGAGGTTATCCGAGGCAATGATCATGTATATAGGCATCACGTCCGAGACAAGTAGACCGAAACGATTCTGCATCTACTACTATTACTCCACTCATCGACCGCTATCCAAAGCATGCATCTAGAGTATTAAGTTAAAAACAGAGTAACGCCTTAAGCAAGATGACATGATGCAGAGGGATAAATTCATGCAATATGATAAAAACCCCATCTTGTTATCCTCAATGGCAACAATACAATACGTGTCTTGCAACCCCTTCTGTCACTAGGTAAGGACACCACAAGATTGAACCCAAAGCTAAGCACTTCTCCCATTGCAAGAAATACCAATCTAGTTGGCCAAACCAAACGGATAATTCGAAGAGACTTGCAAAGATAACTTAATCATACATAAAAGAATTCAGAGAAGATTCAAATATTTTCCATAGATAAGTTGGATCATAAACCCACAATTCATCGGTCTCAACAAACACACCGCAAAAAAGAAGATTACATCGAATAGATCTCCACGAGAGAGGGGGAGAACATTGTATTGAGATCCAAAAGAGAGAAGAAGCCATCTAGCTACTAGCTATGGACCCGAAGGTCTGAAGTAAACTACTCACACTTCATCGGAGGGCTATGGTGATGATGTAGAAGCCCTCCGTGGTGGATGCCCCCTCGTGAGCTCCGGAACAGGCCCCAAGATGGGATCTCGTGGATACAGGAAGAATGCAGCGGTGGAATTAGGTTTTTGGCTCCCTCTCTGATCTGTTGGGGGTACGTAGGTATATATAGGAGGAAGGAGTGCGTCGGTGGAGCGTTAGGGGGCCCACGAGGCAGGGGGGCGCGCCCCCCACCCTGGGCACGCCCCCCACCCTCGTGACCGCCTCTGGCACTCCTTGGAGTAGGGTCCAAGTCTCCTGGATCATGTTCGGTGAGAAGATCACGTTCCCGAAGGTTTCATTCCGTTTGGACTCCGTTTGATATTCCGTTTCTTGAAACACTTTGAAATAGGCAAAAAAAACAATTACAGGCTGGGCCTCCGGTTAATAGGTTAGTCCCAAAAGTAATATAAAAGTGGAAAATAAAGCCCATTATAGTCCAAAACAATAGATAAAGTAGCATGGAGCAATCAAAAATTATAGATACATTGGAGACGTATCACTACGGCAAAGAGGTTGTACACTTGTTGCATCACTTATTACTATACATTCACGTCGATCCATTAGGGCTATTTTGGTTCAACGGAAAAACGTCGATCCACTGGTTGTTACCATCACTCTAAATTTCTGCATGCTCTCCTTACATAATCTCACCATATTTTTTTCGTATGCATGTCATATATTGTACAGTCATCTTTGAACATGTAGAGAAAAAGAGAAGAGTTTTGAGCGTAATACAATGTCATGCAGACATCGCTGCATGGTGGGTTCAATGGCAAACCCAACCCACCCCTCACCATATTGTAATCCAGAGGAAGATATACATTACGAGGCGGATTCAGGGCCTTGACCACTCCTATTTACCCCCAAGGTGTTTGCTCTACCTTGGCATGATGATGTTAGTCATATCATGCATATGTTGCCTTGTAGTGCCTACTTTTGACATCATATATGTCATACGCTTAGTTTAGACATGTTACGTAATGCCACCTGTTTAGTTTCTATATCATATATGGGAATTATGCGGTCTCATGTCTTTTAGCCAGCCATAATATATGTGAAATGTGCAATGCCATCCAGTTTAACCAGGCATCATATATTTGAATGATATCTTGCCCATCCTTTTCTTCATTACATTTTCATTTGTCGATAATGTTTGTACATTAAACTACTCTTCCTGTGAATCAGCCATTTGTGTGGGAGATGGAAAAATCTGGAGTGAAAACAAGGCCTTCATAGCAGACAGTGCTACCTGTCGAAGCAGATCTCTTGTTGGGTCCCGATAGCTCCTCAGAGATGGATTCAGAGACAGATGACCAGTCCTATTCCCCCACTGAGGTGTATGCTCTAACTTGGCACGATTATACTGCTCATATCATGCATACGGTGTCTTGCATTGCATAGTTTAGACATCATATACACAATATTCAACACCATGTTCTTAGTTCAGACATCATATCGAATGCCCTCTCGTTTAGCATATAAATCACATATGTGAATTAAATGATGCGATCCTGATTACTTAGATAACATGTAGGTGAATTATTCATGTGATCCTGTTTAGTTATTCATCATATCTTTGAATTATGTTATGCTATGCTATCCAGTTTAGATAGACATCATATATGTGAAATTATGTCATGCTATCCGTTTTAGTTAAACAATGTACATGTCAACTATTTCATGCCCTCTTTTTCCACACTATCTATTGCATCTGTCTCTCATACAATGTACGTACATTCAACTATGTTTCCTGTTTATCACCCATTTGAATTAGAGCGGGTGATGCGATATCTAAGCGGAATAAAAACACGGTCTTCAAATAAAACAGTGCTACCTCTTGGTGGAGATAACACCCGGTTGTACATGCACAAGAACCAGCCCTACCACACATAACCCAAACTCTCGCATGATTGTACCCCTCTGCGATGGACAGAGAACCAGCTTCACCCAATCTAACCCCAACCCCAGTAGATAGTAACCCGGTTCTGTTGACGCATCACCATATCCACCACAGAGCTCCCAAACAAGAAGCAGTTAGTAAGGCAGCTCCGATTGCCCAAAGGGCTAGTACTATCACGGCGAACCCCAACTCCACCGGTTAAATGCGCCTATTCACGTGGAGGAAGCACAACCACTAGTCGTAGTTTAGCATCTATCGCATTTGATGTTGTTAAATCGTATGTGCGTATCTTCTCATCTTGGAAATATTATCTTTGAAGATGAAGGAAAATGCCGATTCAGGTGTTTGTCCGGGAGTTATGTGTAAGTAATGTTATTCATGGCAATTACTTTGCTTCGTCCCATACATCCTACCTCCATGATGGTTACAATACTGACAAATTTTCCCATTTTCTCTATAGAGAAGGACCGATTTGGAAACTTCGGGATGAGGTAACCTGTGCTAATACCTTTGCTATCTTCAAGAATGCTTGATGGCGATATCGGAATTACACAGAAAAGCGTACTTCATCGGCAAAGAAACTCATCAAATTCCTTACGTTCTCCACGAGACACATTCTTTGGGCGATGGTAGGGAACGCCTTGTTACATCTTGGTCCCGAACCAAGAATGTGGTAAGGTCTATGGGCTCATTTTCTATTTTTAAGTATTATATTCTTGTGTCTTGTTGTACTCTGCTCATGTAGAACAAGTTCCTAAACCTGAAGAACAACTGTTCTAATTTAAGATTCCATTGCTATCATAGTTCAAAAAAGCGTTAGGCGTTAATTTGTGCATTTTGCCACCGCTTTGCGCTTTACTGACCAAAGCGCATGCTTATGTGCAGTTACGCACAGATTAAGCGTAGTTATGTGCAATGCGTTTTGCCAACGCCTAGAGCCTAGGCGCGCTTAAGCGCTCGCTTAGGCGCGCCTTTTTTAACTATGACTGCTTTGCTCTTGTATCACCGTATTTACTGATACAAACTTATTTTTAAATTGAAGGATCCAATCGAAACTTCAATGGCACAGCAAGGATGTTCACGCATGTTTCTTTAACAGGTTTGCTCTTATCAATAGCTCTATTGATTTTAATTTCAATTGTGTATACAGTTGACTTTCATATCATGCACATTACTAGCATCACAACAGAGCCAATAGTGTTGTTGTACATGTAGACCCGTGTTACCCATCTAAAATCTTGTTGTGCCGTGTAGTTTCCCACGCTTTGTATTCTTTCACTGTTGATTTGTCTTGAACTGATATGATTTGAACCGTGTCTCTATTTTGATTTGGCAAGACAATGCAGTGACCATAGGACATAGATATATGTTTGTTTGATGCTTTTATTATGTACTAGTACTTGGCAATAGAAGACTTGGTAGTTTAATCATGTCCACCTTACTAATGAACTGGTTCATCGAAATGAGTTTCATATACTAGTACATATTAAACTTGTTATGTGTCTGCTTGTTTCTTCTTTTAGAATGCTGACAGAATATTGGGGAAGAATGCCTTATTAAGCAATGGTAAATGAAGTAATGCAGATAAGGTTCAGGATTGTAGCATCCCAAATTTTCAATTTGGAATGTTATACATAGGTCATCCATGCATATCATATTTTATTGCATCTTCGTTCCGCAATCCTCGAAATCCTAAGCAACTCAAGGACCCTCGGAGAGAGTTAGGGATTTTCCAGTTTTCATATTTGATTTTTATCAAATACTGAGAACGAGGATTTTTGATTTTAATTATTTTTCCCTCCAGAAAAATATTTCATATTAAAAATAAATGAGGGGAGATAATATGAATTCTCCAAAACAATTGAAATATTGGAGGAAAAATGTTGAAATCATTTGTTTGATTTTATTTGATTTTATCTGGATTTTATTTGCATTAGAAAAATTGCACGTTTTTAAAATTGCATTTTAGGGCCAAGAAAATGTTCATCTCGTTCTAAATATTTCATTTAGACGGTGAAAATTTGTTTTGGCATTTTTAGATTTTTATTTTATTTTATAGGAGTTTTTTTTCTGTCGACGGAACCCTTTAAAAAAACTCCTCGCGCGGCAAGACCTAGGGCCCACTGAGCCGCTGGCCGCCGCCACTCGGACCGGAGTCCGAGTTGGACTCCGCCTCCGCCTTGCCCCCTCCTCCAAGCCAAGCCCCCCTCTCTTAAATACCCCCCCCCCCCGCCACCACCACCCACCACCACCACCGCCGCCCGCCGGAGCCCGAGCCGAGCCCGAGCCCCGCCGCCGCCTCCGTCGCCGGAGCCCGCCACCTTGCGCCACCCCACGCCTGGGCCGAGCCTCGCCGGGACCTCTCATGGGAGGTATCCGCCAGAATCCGAGGCCGCCGTTTTAAAAAAAAAACTATTACATTTATTTTTTAGAAACCCTAGTTTTCATTTTTTTAAATAGATGGTTTTTCTCGGTTTATTTATTTAGCGGCGTTATTGCTCGTTCGTTCGTTTTAACGAACTCGTTCTTCGTTTAGGTTCAGTTAACGAACGTTCGTTCGTTAAGCTGTTCGTCATTTTTCTTTTTATCGGATTTATTCCGCGATTTTTCTGATCGCGATTCCTGATCCGATGTTCGATCTAGTATAACTTTTCGCTCGTTTATCAAAATCAGGCGATTCAAGCGCCTAGAGTTTCGTCTCGAAACCCTCTTTCCGAATAACCAACTCAAACAAGTTTTTGTCTCTGTAAAATTTGTCCCTAGATCAGATTAGTAAACGGATCTTATTTCTTTCGCCGTTTGAGTTCTGTTGCTTCGTTTGGTTTGATTCTTTTTGCGAACCGGAGTTCTTACGTTGAACTTTCTGGTCAACCTCTTTTATTTGAGTTTTGCTTGTGCATCTTTTCTTGTTGCTTATGTATGTTATTGTTTGCTTGCGACAGAATTCCCGGAGTGCGAAGCGTGTTACTACGAGTCTCTAGGATTCGCGGATCGTCAGCAAGGCAAGTAACAAATTGATCATACTCTTTTCATACCCAAGTTTTTATGCATTAGCTCAATCCTCAAACATTGCATGATTAGGATGTCATTAACTTGTGGGTTGGGAAGTAGTAGTTGAGGTAGAATCTATTGCCCTGTTACTATCAAACCCTTGGGAGTTACTTCTGCGTGTTGCTTTATATTGCTATGCTATGCTCATAGACGTGGTTTGCGTTTGAGTGAATCCATGACAGATGTGAGATTGTTAATTAATGGTTTAATTTAAGGTGGCAACTTTAATACACATCTGGGTGGATTGAGGCACCTGGGGAACCCAGTGTTGTACATTTTATTTTTGGAAATCACGGGGTACTCGTGTGATCTTCCTATGGACCACCACCCAGGCTCAAAGGGAACTGAGATTATTCATGCTAGAGACTTCCGTGTGCAGCCACAAGCTATTATGGGCTCTAGCATAGTTGAGTAAGTTACGTGAAGCTCTTGAAGAGGTAGATCGTGGTAGTGGGTTTTGTAGGTTTGGTATGGTCTACCCCGAGTAGAGAGTTAATGTTTACGAAGGACTATGTCTCGGTCATCCGTTTCTCAAACACCATGTAGTACGAGAAATCAACGGAGGCGATCGAGTCTTGTGGGGAAAAGTGCGCAAACCTCTGCAGAGTGTACAATCTAATCATGGTTAGCCGTGTCCCCGGTTATGGACAATTTTGAGTATCTAGTACTTGAGTTATCACATGTATCTCATCACTCTTAACTAATATTGTTGGGTTGTTAATTACTTTAATTGGGATTGAGTTGGGGTTATACCTTCTCAATGTTTCAACCACCATGATAGTTAAATGAAATTTATTCCTTTGTTGTAGGGAAAAATTGGCTTTTCGCAAAACTATAACCATAGAGCTTTCCACTAGCCAAATATGCATGTAGTGATAGCATTATCCTGTTCTTGCTCTACTGTGTTATATTGCCAGCATATTCCATGTGCTGACCCGTTCTCGGGCTGCAACGTATTATGTTGCAGACTTTTCAGACGAGGAGTAAGGATCGTTAGGTCGTTGTCGTGCATTTCGACTATGCCGTTGGAGTTGATGGACTCACTTTATCTTCCAAGCCTTCATTGTTATCGCATTAGATGGCCTTAAGCCATATTATTGTAATAAGTTCTCTTTGAGACATTCGATGTAATAAGTGTGTGATTGCTACTCTGTTATAAATCATTCGAGTACTGTGTGTGTCAGCATTACTGATCCAGGGATGACACTGAAGCACAGAGACTTGACCATATGAGGTCGGGTCGCTACAAGGATAGTGAAACATCCTTGTTGGTCTCCAACAAAGTTAATAAAACAGCTAAGGGAGACTATCTTGAAGACAGCGAGACAACTCCAAAGTCCTGTCTTGGTTTAGTGTTCGAGTTACTAGCCACTACCGCTTGCACAAGCTATTCAAACTCACTGTCTGAATCAGTTCGGTTTCTTGAGTCTCAACTACAAGCTGAAAGACATCGATCAGCTCAGCTGTGACAACAAGCGGAAGGACTGCAGAAGTCCCTGGAGCATTCAGATGCATACTTTCTCGTGCAACAGCAAGTGTTGGAGGATTTTAGCACCAAACAGGACAAAGCTAATCAGCTTGCTAAGCTTATTGCCAGCATGGTGGATACCCAGGATAACGTTTCTTGAGCTCTTACGAAGTTGTTTGATTATGCTCTTGTTTTGCTGCCACGTTTATTTGCACTTTCGTGGCCAATTTTGACGCCGATGTATGTAATATGCTGCTTTGTTCCCTATATTTACCTTTGGTGGCGAACTTTGATGCCTAGTGGATGTAATATGTGTAATAGCGGTAATAGGCTAGCGTTAATTGCTTGCTTATTTATTTCCTTATTGTCTTGTTTTGTTGTTTGCTTGTAGTCACTGCAGTTCTTTTTCTGTGTTTTTCTAGTGGCCACAATAGCCTATTTTTGGAAACTAGGCCAAAATAATCATGGCAACACACGGACTGTTGTAACCATGGGCCTCCTGCAGGCCGTATGATCCATGGGCCTTCGTCCGGCCGTAGGATCCATTGGCCTTCTATACGGGCCGTAGGATCCATCGGCCTTCTATACTGTCCCTTAGGGTCCATGGGCCTTCTACGGACCATAGGATGGGCCTTCTACAGGCCGTATGATCCATGGGCCTTCTACGGGCCGTACTATCCATGGGCCTCATACGGGCCGTAGGATCCATGGGCCTTCTACGGGGCGTATCATCATTTCGCCAATCATGGGCCGTACTATTCGTGGACCATAACGGGCCATTAATAGGTCGTATTTGATAACTTATGAAAACAGCCCAACGAGTTTTTTACATGAAAAGGCCCAACGTATTAACGGTCCGCAAACGGGCCGACTGTAACGACGAGCTGAATTTGGCCCACAAGCAGAAAATGACAGTAACAGGCCGTATGTATGTTGGGGAACGTTGTGAAAATTAAAAAATTTCCTACGGTTTCACCAAGATCCATCTATGAGTTCATCCAAGCAACGAGTCATGGGAGAGTGATTGCATCTACATACCAATTGTAGATCGCGTGCGGAAGCGTTCAATGGAACGGGGATGATGGAGTCGTACTCGCCGTGATCCAAATCACCGATGACCTAGTCTTTGAGCAGACAGCACCTCCGCGTTCAACACACGACGGAGCGGATGGCGTCTCCTCCTTCTTGATCCAGCAAGGGGAAGGAGAGGTTGATGATGATCCAGCAGACGACGGCGTGGTGGTGGATGCAGCAGAACTCCGGCGAGGCTTCGCTAAGCAACTACGGGAGGAGGAGGAGGTGTAGCAGAGAGGAGGCGCCAAGGGCTTGAGGTGCGGCCACCCCTCCCTCCCTCCCTTTATATAGGTGCAAGAGAGGGGGCGCAGCCTTGCCCCTTCCTCCAAGGAAGGGGTGTGGCCAAGAGGGGAGGAGTCCATCCTCCCAAGGCACCTCGGAGGTGCCTTCCCTTTAGGACTCTCCCTCTCTCTTATCTCCAGCGCATGGGCCTCTTGGGGCTGGTGCCCTTGGCCCATATAGGCCAAGGCGCACCCTACAGCCCATGTGGCCCCAGGCAGGTGGACCCCAGTGGACCCCGGACCCCTTCGGCACTCCGGTACAATACCGATAAAGTGCGAAACTTTTAAGCGACCAAAATAAGACTTCCCATATATAAATCTTTACCTACTGGACCATTAGGAACTCCTCATGATGTCCGGGATCTCATCCGGGACTCCAAACAACATTCGGTTTGCTGCATACTCATATTCATACAACCCTAAGCGTCACCGAACCTTAAGTGTGTAGACCCTACGGGTTGGAGACATCTTGAACATGACCGAGACGGCTCTCGGGCAATAACCAACAGCGGGATCTAGATACCCATGTTGGCTCCCACATGCTCCTCGATGATATCATCGAATGAACCACGATGTCGAGGATTCAATCAACCCGTATACTATTCCCTTTGTCAATCGGTATTTTACTTGCGAGATTTGATCGTCGGTATCCCAATACCTCGTTCAATCTCGTTCTTGCAAGTCACTTTACTCATCTGTAATGCATGATCCCGTGACCAAACACTTGGCCACTTTGAGCTCATTATGATGATGCACTACCGAGTGGGCCCGATGATACCTCTCCGTCATACGGAGTGACAAATCGATCTCGATCCGTGTCAACCCAGCAGACACTTTGGAGATACCTGTAATGCACCTTTATAGTCACCCGATTACGTTGTGACGTTTGGTACACCCAAAGCACTCCTACGGTATCCGGAGTTACACGATCTCATGGTCTAAGGAAGAGATACTTGACATTGGAAAAGCTCTAGCAAAACGAACTACACGATCTTGTGCTATGCTTAGGATTGGGTCTTGTCCATCACATCATTCTCCTAATGATGTGATCCCATTATCAATGACATCCAATGTCCATAGTCAGGAAACCATGACTATTTGTTGATCAACGAGCTAGTCAACTAGAGGCTTACTAGGGACATGGTGTTGTCTATGTACCCACACATGTATCTGAGTTTCCCTTCAATACAATTATAGCATGGATAATAAACGATTATCATGAACAAGGAAATATACTAATAACTAATTTATTATTGCCTCTAGGGCATATTTCCAACAGTCTCCCACTTGCACTAGAGTCAATAATCTAGTCCACATCGTCATGTGATTAACAGCGATAGGTCACATCGCCATGTGACCAACATCCAAAGAGTTTACTAGTATCGTAAACTAGTTAACATCATCATGTGATTAAGACTCAATGAGTTACGAGGTTTGATCATGTTTTGCTTGTGAGAGAGGTTTTAGTCAGCGGTGCGAACCTTTCGGATCCGTGTGTGCTTTGCAAATTTCTAGGTCATATTGTATGCCGCTTCCACGCTCCACTTGGAGCTATTCCAAATGGTTTCTCCACTATACGTATCCGGTTTGCTACTCGAGTCACTCGGATAGGTGTTAAAGCTTGCACCGACGTAACCCTTTACGCGAACTCTTTATCACCTCCATAATCGAGAAACATGTCCTTATTTACTCCAAGGACAATTTTGATCATTGTCCAATGATCCATTCTGGATCATTCTTGTACCCTTTGACTGACTCATGGCAAGGCACACTTAGGTGCGGTACACATCATAGCATCTTGTAGAGCCTACATCTAAGGCATAGGGGACGACCATCGTCCTTTCTCTCTTTTCTGCCGTGGTCGAGCTTTAAGTCTTAACTTCATACCTTACATCTCAGGCAAGAACTCCTTTGACTGATCCATCTTGAACACCTTCAAGATCGTGTCAAGGTATATGCTCATTTGAAAGTACCATTAAGCGGTTTTGATCTATCCCTATAGATCTTGATGCTCAATGTTCAAGTAGCTTAATACAGGTTTTCACTTGAAAACACTTTTCAAATAACCCTATATGCTTTCGAGAAATTCTACATCATTTACGATCAACAATATGTCAACAACATATACTCATCAAAATTCTATAGTTCTCCCACTCACTTCTTTGGAAATACAAGTTTCTCATAAACTTTGTATAAACCCAAAATCTTTGATCATCTTATCAAAGAGTATATTCCAACTCCAAGATGCTTACTCCGGTCCATGGAAGGATCCTTTGGAGCTAGCATACCTTTCGACATCCTTAGGATCGACAAAACCTTTACGATTGTATCTCATACAACCTTTCCTTATGGAAACTGGTAAGGAAACTCGTTTTGACATCCATCTGCTAGATTTCATAAATGCAGCTAATGCTAACATGATTCCGACGGACTTAAGCATCGCTACGGATGAGAAAATCTCATCATAGTCAACTTGTGAAAAACTCTTTGCCACAAGTCGAGCTTCATAGACGGTGACATTACCGCCCACGTCCGTCTTCTTCTTAAAAATCCATTTATCTCAATAGCTTGCCGATCATCGGGCAAGTACACCAAAGTCCATGCTTTGTTACGATACATGGATCCTATCTCGGATTTCATGGCCTCTAACCATTTGTTGGAATATGGGCCCACCATCGCTTCTCCATAGCTCGTGGGTTCATTGTTGTCTAGCAACATGACCTTCAAGACAGGATTCTGTACCACTCTGAGCAAGACGCATCCTTGTCACCCCACGAGGTACGGTAGTGACTTGATCCGAAGTTTCATGATCACTATCATAAGCTTCTACTTCAATTGGTGTAGGTGCCACAGAACAACTTCACGTGCCCTGCTACACACTAGTTGTAGTGACAGTTAAATAACCATATCAAGTCTCCACCATCCTCCCACTCAACTTTTCGAGACAAACTTTTCCTCGAGAAAGGACCTGATTCAAGAAACAATCCCTATTGCTTTCGGATCTGATTTAGGAGGTATACCCAACTGTTTTGGGTGTCCTATGAAGATGCATTTTATCCGCTTTGGGTTCGAGCTTATCAACTTTGAAACTTTTTCACATAAGCGCGCAACCCCAAACTTTTAAGAAAGCGACAACTTAGGTTTCTCCAAACCATAGTTCAAACAGGTCGTCTCAACGGAATTACGTGGTGCCCTATTAAAGTGAGTGTGGTTGTCTCTAATGCCTAACCCATGAACAATAGTGGTAATTCGATAAGAGACATCATGGTACGCACCATATCTAATAGGGTGCAACTATGATGTTCGGACACACCATCACACTATGGTGTTCCAGGCGGTATTAATTGTGAGACAATTTCCACTATGTCTTAATAGCGTGCCAAAGCTCGTAACTCAGATACTCATCTCTATGATCATATCATAGACATTTTATCCTCTTGTCACGATGATCTTTAACTTCACTCTGAAATTACTTGAACCATTCAATAATTCAGACTTGTGTTTCATCAAGTAAACATACTCAGTATCTACTCAAATCATCCGTGAAGTAAGAACATAACGATATCCACTGCGTGCCTCGGCATTCATTGGACTACACACATCAAAATGTATTACTTCCAACAAGTTGCTTTCTTGTTCCATTTTCCTTTGAAAAGCGAGGCTTTGGGTCATCTTGCCCATGTGGTATGATTTGCATGTCTCAAGTGATTCAAAATCAAGTGAGTCCAAGCGGTCCATTTGCATGGAGTTTCTTCATGCATATACACCAATAGACATGGTTTGCATGTCTCAAACTTTTCAAAAGCGAGTGAGTCCAAAGATCCATCAACATGGAGCTTCTTCATGCATTCTATACCAATATGACTCAAATGGCGGTGCCACAAGCGAGATGGTACTATCATTACTATCTTATATCTTTTGGCATGAAAATGTGTATCACTACGATCGAGATTCAATAAACCATTCCTTTAGGTGCAAGACCATTGAAGGTATTATTCAAATAAATAGAGTAACCATTATTCTCCTTAAATGAATAACCGTATTGCGATAGACATAATCCAATCATGTCTATGCTCAACGCATAATCACCAAATTACAATTATTCAGGTTTAATACTAATCTTGATGGTAGAGGGAGCGTGCGATGTTTGATCAAATCAAACTTGGAAACACTTCCAACACATATCGTTAGCTCACCTTTAGCTAGTCTCCGTTTATTTTGTAGCTCTTTTATTTCGAGTTACTAACACTTAGCAACCGAACCGGTATCTTAATACCCTGGTGCTACTAGGAGTACTAGTAAAGTACACATTAACATAATGTATATCCAATATACTTCTATCGACCTTGCCAGCCTTCTCATCTACCAAGTATCTAGGGTAATTCTGCTCCGTTGGCTGTTCCCCTTATTACGAAAGCATTTAGTCTCGGGTTTGGGTTCAACCTTGGGTTTCTTCACTAGAGCAAAGGTGATTTCTTGTTTCATGAAGTATCCCTTCTTGCCCTTGCCCTTCTTGAAACTAGTGGTTTCACCAACCATCAACAATTGATGCTCCTTCTTGATTTCTACTTTCGCGGTGTCAAAACATCGTGAATACCTCAAGGATCATCATATCTATCCACGATATGTTATAGTTCATCACGAAGCTCTAGCGACTTGGTGGCAATGATTTGGAGAAACATCACTATCTCATCCGGAAGATCGGCTCCCACTCGATTCAAGTGATTGTTGCACTTTCGGACAATCTGAGCACAAGCTCAACGATTGAGCTTTTCTCCCTTAGTTTGCGAGCTAAGAAAATCGTCGGAGGTCTTATACCTTTTGACATGGGCACAAGCACGAAATCCCAATTTCAGCCCTCAAAACATCTTATATGTTTCAAGAAAGCGTCTTTGGTGCCTCTACTCTAAACCATTTAACCGAACTATCACGTAGTTATCAAAGCGTGTATGTCCGATGTTTGCAACATCCACAGACGACGTTTGGTGTTCAAAGACAATCGAGTGGTGCATTAAGGACATAAGCTTTCTCTTTGTCCGCATAATCGCCATCATCAACTTTCAACTATATTTTCTCTAGGAACATATCTAAACAGTGGGACTAAAGCGCGAGCTTACGATATAATTTGCAAAGATCTTTTGACCATGTTCAGGATAATTAAGTTCATCTCATGAACTCCCACTCAGATAGACATCCCTCTAGTCATCTAAGTGATTACATGATCCGAGTCAACTAGGCCGTGTCCGATCATCACGTGAGACGGACTAGTCACTATCGGTGAACATCTTCATGTTGATCGTATCTACTATACGACTCATGCTCGACCTTTCGGTCTCTTGTGTTCGAGGCCATGTCCGTACATGCTAGGCTCGTCAAGTCAACCTAAGTGTTTGGCGTGTGTAAATCTGGCTTACACCCGTTGTATGTGAACGTAAGGATCTATCACACCCGATCATCACGTGGTGCTTGAAACGACAAACTTTAGCAATGGTGCATGATTAGGGAGAACACTTTCTTGAAATTGTTATGAGGGATCATCTTATTTACTACCGTCGTTCTAAGTAAACAAGATGCATAAACATAATAAACATCACATGCAATTATATATAGTAGTGACATGATATGGCCAATATCATATAGCTCCTTTGATCTCCATCTTCGGGCTCCATGATCATCCTGTCACCGGCATGACACCATGATCTCCATCATCATGATCTCTATCATCGTGTCTTCATGAAGTTGTCACGCCTAACGACTACTTCTACTTCTATGGCTAACACGTTTAGCAATAAAGTAAAGTAATTTACATGGCGTTCTTCAATGACACGCAGTCATACAAAAATAAAGACAACTCCTATATTCTCGCCGTTGTCATACTCATCGACATGCAAGTCGTGATTCCTATTACAAGAACATGATCTCATACATCACATATATCATTCATCAATCATCACAACTTTGGCCATATCATATCACAAAACACTTGCTTCCAAAAAAGTTAGACGTCCTCTAATTGTTGTTGCAAGTTTTACGTGGCTGCAATAGGGTTCTAGCAAGAACGTTTTCTTACCTACGTGAAAGCCACAACGTGATTTGTCAACTTCTATTTACCCTTCATAAGGACCCTTTTCATCGAATCCGCTCCAACTAAAGTGGGAGAGACAGACACCCGCTAGCCACCTTATGCAACTAGTGCATGTCAGTCGATGGAACTAGTCTCACGTAAGCGTACGTGTAAGGTCGGTCCGGGCCGCTTCATCCCACAATGCCGCTGAAGCAAGATAAGACTAGTAGCGGCAAGAAAGTTGACAACATCTACGCCCACAACAAATTGTGTTCTACTCGTGCAATAGAGAACTACGCATAGACCTAGCTCATGATGCCACTGTTGGGGAACGTTGTGAAAATTAAAAATTTCCTACGGTTTCACCAAGATCCATCTATGAGTTCATCTAAGCAACGAGTCATGGGAGAGTGATTGCATCTACATACCACTTGTAGATCGCGTGCGGAAGCGTTCAATGGAACAGGGATGATGGAGTCGTACTCGCCGTGATCCAAATCACCGATGACCTAGTCTTTGAACGGACAGCACCTCCACGTTAAACACACATACGAGGCGGATGACGTCTCCTCCTTCTTGATCCAGCAAGGGGAAGGAGAGGTTGATGATGATCCAGCAGACGACGGCGTGGTGGTGGATGCAGCAGAACTCCGTGAGGCTTCGCTAAGCAACTACGGGAGGAGGAGGAGGAGGAGGTGTAGCAGAGAGGGGAGGTGCCAAGGGCTTCAGGGTGCGGCCACCCCTCCCTCCCCTCCCTTTATATAGGTGCAAGAGAGGGGGGAGGGCGCAGCCTTGCCCCTTCCTCCAAGGAAGGGGTGCGGCCAAGAGGGGGGGAGGAGTCCCTCCTCCCAAGGCACCCTGAGGTGCCTTCCCTTTAGGACTCTCCTCTCTCTTATCTCCAGCGCATGGGCCTCTTGGGGCTGGTGCCCTTGGCCCATATAGGCCAAGGCGCACCCCTACAGCCCATGTGGCCCCTCAGGTGGACCCCCGGTGGACCCCGGACCCCTTTCGGCACTCCCGGTACAATACCGATAAAGTGCGAAACTTTTTCGGCGACCAAAATAAGACTTCCCATATATAAATCTTTACCTTCGGACCATTTTGGAACTCCTCGTTACGTCCGGGATCTCATCCGGGACTCCGAACAACATTCGGTTTGCTGCATACTCATATTCATACAACCCTAGCGTCACCGAACCTTAAGTGTGTAGACCCTACGGGTTCGGGAGACATGCAGACATGACCAAGACGGCTCTCGGGCAATAACCAACAACGGGATCTGGATACCCATGTTGGCTCCCACATGCTCCTCGATGATATCATAAGATGAACCACGATGTCGAGGATTCAATCAACCCCGTATACTATTCCCTTTGTCAATAGGTATTTTACTTGGAGATTTGATCGTCGGTATCCCAATACCTCGTTCAATCTCGTTGCCGGCAAGTCACTTTACTCGTACCGTAATGCATGATCCCGTGACCAAATACTTGGCCACTTTGAGCTCATTATGATGATGCACTATCTAGTGGGCCCAGTGATACCTCTCCTTCATACGGAGTGGCAAATCCCAGTCTCGACCCAACAGACACTTTTGGAGATACCTGTAATGCACCTTTATAGTCACCCAGTTACATTGTGACGTTTGGTACACCCAAAGCACTCCTACGGTATCCGGGAGTTACACGATCTCATGGTCTAAGGAAGAGATACTTGACATTGGAAAAGCTCTAGCAAAACGAACTACACGATCTTGTGCTATGCTTAGGATTGGGTCTTGTCCATCACATCATTCTCCTAATGATGTGATCCCGTTATCAATGACATCCAATGTCCATAGTCAGAAAACCATGACTATCTGTTGATCAACGAGCTAGTCAACTAGAGGCTTACTAGGGACATGGTGTTGTCTATGTACCCACACATGTATCTGAGTTTCCTTTCAATACAATTATAGCATGGATAATAAACGATTATCATGAACAAGGAAATATACTAATAACTAATTTATTATTGCCTCTAGGGCATATTTCCAACAATGTAACCGAATGCTGCAAATGAGCCCAAGAATCAGTGGGCCCTGAGAAGGCCGAAAGATAACTTGGGCTGGAAACGGCCCAATGGAATAACGGGCCGTTAATGGGTATAAAGTGATACCTTTGTTCATTACGGGCCATTTACCACGGGCGTTTATGGGGCAAGAGTTACAAAGGTCCTCATATGGGCCGAAAGAAGTCATGGGCCGACATGGGCCGGAAGTTAAAACGGTGAATCATATTGACGGCCCAGATGACGCCATCGGGCCTAATTCGGATAGGGCGAACGGGCCCCGGGTTAGCGGGGTAATGGGCTATATGTGAACAGGCCGTTAACAGGCTTTCCGTGGGTCGGCCCGCCACCTTTTGACCAAGTCAAACGGGCCGGCCTTTTCACAGGAATGGGCCTCTGTTGGGCCGTGCCACGTGTCGCCGTATCATAGGCACCTTCGGTCCAATAAGCGGATGACATATGTCCCAACAGTGAGCCGACACGTGTTTCCTCCAGCCAATGATGATTTTACACGTGGAAAATCCCCATTGGTCGGGGCTGTTAACGGGTTATCGGATCCAAAACCCGACCCGATAGCTTAACAACGTTCCGTTACGGTGGATGCCACGTGTCGGTCACCCTTGACGAAAGCACTTCTGTGACGCGCGATTTATCGTCATGAAAGTGGACACTTCCGTGATGATAATTTTGGTAATGTCATGGAACACTTCTACGACAGCACAGGTATGACTATCTTGATTCTGTCATAAAATCGTCATGGATGTACATGCATGACAAAAAACGCGACCTACTGTGACAAACATGTATCATCACGGAAGTGTATTTTTTTTGTAGTGATACATCTCATCAAAATATGGACGAATACCAAATTCACATGACTACTAGTAGCAAGACTTCTCCCATGTCCTCAGGAACAAACGTAACTACTCACAAAGCATATTCTTGTTCATAATCAGAGGGGTATTAATATGCATATAGGATCTGAACATATGATCTTCCACCAAATAAACCAACTAGCATCAACTACAAGGCGTAATTAACACTACTAGCAACCCACAGGTACCAATCCCAGACTTAGAGACAAGAATTGGATACAAGAGATGAACTAGGGTTTGAGAGGAGATGGTGCTGGTGAAGATGTTGATAGAGATTGCCCTCTCCCGATGAGAGGAGCGTTGGTGATGACGATGACGATGATTTCCCCTTACGGAGGGAAGTGTCCCCGCAGTAATGCCTCTACTTGAGCCCTAGATTGGTTCCGCCAAGGTTCCGCCTCGTGGCTGAGTCTCGTCAAAGCTTGCTTCGATTTTCTTCTTGGACGAAAGACTTCATATAGCGTAAGATGGGCACGGAGGGCCAGCAGGGGGCCCACAAGGCGGGGGCATGCCCAAGGGTAGGCACGCCCCACCCTCATGGACAGGTGTGGGCCCCTCTGGTATTTCTTCCACAAGATTTTTTATTATTTCCCAAAATAACTTTCGTGGAGTTTCGGGACTTTTGAAGTTGTGCGAGAATAGGTCTCTAATATTTGCTTCTTTTCCACCCGAATTTCAAATTGTCGGCATTCTCCCTCCTTGTGTAAACCTTGTAAAATAAGAGAGAATAGGCATAAGTATTGTGACATAATGTGTAATAACAGCCCATAATGTAATAAATATCGATATAAAAGCATGATGCAAAATGGACGTATCAGCGTTGCCGCGGTGCAACTTGGAGATCCCAGGATCGACTATTTATCGCCTTCAGCAAGGTGGGAGGGATCTCTCGCTGAAGCTTTTCCTCCGTCTCGCGTTGTATTAAGTGGCCCATTCAAGCGCTTATATTAAATAAAAAGAGCACGAGAAAGGTAAGAAGCCGAGATCAATCCTTGGTCTCCAGGGACATCCCACGCTCCACTAACCACTCCGCCTAAGTACCCCTCGTTGTGAGAACAAAGGGGGCGCATCCTACTTGAGCTATTCGAGCTACTTTTCTTTGGTTTTGTCTTTTTCTTTTTCTTCTCCATTTTTGTTTGGTTTTCTTTTTTTTTCTCCTTTTTTGTTTGGTTTTCTTTTTTCTTCTTCATTTTTTATTTTTCCTTATGTTGGTTTCATTTTCACTCTACACTTTTCATATATGTCAAGAACATTTTTTAATAAGCGATCAACATTTTTTGTATACATGTTCAACATTGTTCGAATCCTTATTCAACATTTTCTAAATACTTGTTACTTATTCAACGTTTTTCAAATGCATATTCTATATTTTTTAAATACTTATTTAACATTTTCAAATACTTGTTCAACATTTTTAATACGTATTCAAGATTTTAAAACACTTGCTCAACATTTTTTCAAATAATCGTTCAACATTTTTTAGTACTTATTCAACATTTGTCAAATACTTGTTCAACATTTTTAATACCTATTCAATATTTTCAAATTCTTCTTCAATATTTTCTAATATTTATTCAACATTTTTCAAATACTTGTTCAACAACTTTCAAATGTGTTTTTGAAGAGTGTTTTTTTGTGTGTGTATATATATGTAGAATATTTTAAAGTATAAAGAAAAAACAAAAATTAAGCAAAGAAACAAGAACAGAAAAAAGCAGGTCGTAGCCTCTCGCGCGGCTGGTCCGGCCCATATGGGGCTCCTCCCGGCGCGAGGCTTCCCCTATGCTCGCTTAAAGCGAGAAATAGGGGTGCCCGCCTAAAGCTGCAACCAGGAGGCAGCACGAGTCGGGCGGCAACTACTCCGGGCTCATAACCCCGCTACTTGATCATTGCGGGCCAAAATTTTCTTACTGGGCCGAGAACATCTCGGCGCTGATTTTACAGTAATACATCTCTAATGCCTCTAGCATTGGGCAGCTTGAAAATTTCAGAGTGCATTCCTCAAATTCCATCCCAACGAAATCTAATATTGTCAAGTGGACTGTAAATACGCAGCACCCAATCTCGAAGCCCCCGAACATTGGCAGGATGCGGCATATCGGAGCCATAGTTCAACGTTGACGGGTGAGGATGGCTCGTGGAGGTAGGTTCTAATATCCACCTCATGCAGCTGTGCTCGATGGCGGAGGAGAAGCAGGGCATTGACGAACCAAAGCTCTCCCTCCACTTCTCTACCCATGGGCACCGGCACCATCACGCGCACCACGGGCACGGATTTCCAGAGGTGGCGCCCGGGCAGCGAGCACGCATGTGCAGACGGACTCGGGCGAGGTAAGGAATGACAACACGCGGCGGAGGAGATCATTCGGGAGGGTGCCGATGCAGTCCTCCTCGCCGGGCACCACACTCGCAGGCAATCTGTCGAATAGGCAACCGGATTCAGATCGGCTAAGGATTGGAACCGGAGATGGTAAGAGCCATATCGACTAGGCGAAGACGGGTGCGCGGAGGCTGAGAGCGATGGAGGATGCAGGCGAAAACGGGCGAGGAGGGGGCGACGGCGGGTGCTCGTCGCCATAGGCCGTGTGGCCAACTCGCTAGCCGTGGCCGTGGAGTGTGCCGCCGAAATGTGTTGTGGACTCTGAATCCTACTTTTTTAGTAACTGGCTCTGAATTCGGGAGCTCCTATCTGCCGCTCTTTGTGGCAAATTGTCGACCGCACGCACTTGGGTATCCTACTGGGCCGGCTCAAGCTAGTGACCAGCAGCGAACGGATACTGTAGCATGATACTGGAGACATAAAAAAAGTAGCGTTCTGTAGCGAACACAGGAGCTCCTATTCCACAAGACCTGCTATTACCAGTTGAACCAATGACCGTATCTGAAAATTTTAATGCGCGAATCAGTTCAGAACCAAAACCAATCGTAGATCCAACTATTTTCAAAATTTCGAACGCAAAACATATGTTTCAAAAAAAGGGGAATGTTTTATGAACTGCGAACACTTTTTATTTTAATATTTTTGAAAAAAATCAAACATTTTCAGAAACGACATTTATCTATACCAATATAAAAAGACCCAAAGGGACAGATTCAACTGATCTCGGTCATCAAACTAAGTCAATCCAGCGATCTAGACTGCTCCAACGGCGAGCGTTCAACGTGTTTAACATGCAATTAATGTCATACCAGATATTGCACTAATCACAGAATTAATACACAAATAATAGCATACCTAATATCCGTGTACAATTAATATATTGCCTAAATAGCATACCTAATGTCCGCGTACAATTAATATATTGCATAAATATTAACGTGTGTTGCACGTGCGCATTTACTAGTTTTTGAAAATAACAAACAATGTTTTGAAACTAGAACACTTTTTGAAATTTAAAAAAAATTAGAAAACACAAACATCTTATGGAACTCTGGAACAAAATTTGAAAACACAAATATATTTTCAAAATGTGACAGTTTTTAAAATTTCCAAAACAAAATTCAGAACACAGGCATTTTTCGAAAACTAGAACTACATTTTTTTAAACTAGAAATTTTTCTGAAACATCGGATTTTTTTAAAAACACGATATTGTTTCAAAAAAATGCACACAATTATTGAAATTGAACTTTTTTAAACTCCTGAAAAAATAAAACATGAGCAATTTTGGAAATTTGTGAACAATTTTTGAAAAGAGAACATTTTTTGAATCTTCCAATTTTTTTAGAATGAATATTACTTGAAAGTAGCAAACAAGTTTTGACATGGAATTATTTATTGAAATCCCTAATTTTTTCTGAAAACGTTGTGAAAGTTGTCGACAAAAACATAAAGTAAAGAAACTTAACAAAAAAAAAGAAGAAGAAACAGAAAAACAATTAGTAAAAAACCATGAGAAAGCGAAAAAGGGTACTCCCTCCGTCCCGGTGTATAAGTCATTTGCGTAGTTCTAGATCATCGATTTGAGGCATAAATAGTATGTGTTATATGTCATGAAAGTATATCACTAAATTTCTACACAGATGTAGTTATATATATATATATATTTGTCACATATAATACATATTTAGAGTTACATTGTCGATCTAGAATTACTCAAATGACTTATACATCTAGGCGGAGATAGTAGAAACTGTTTAGGAGCCTTGTAGAATGTTCCCTAAGACGGATGCGTGTACTGTTAGTTTCTGGAATGGGCCGCTAGCTTGATCGAGTCTGTGCTAACGGTCGACTACTTGACGCAGAGTGCGTGAAATAGGTAAAGCGTCTGAATCCTACATGACGCTGCAACAGTGAAGCAAGCACGGGCCGGACGCCGGCCACTCTGGGCTCACCATCCCCGTTACTTGATAATTGCGGGCCAAAATTTTCTGAATGGGCTGAGTTCCCGTAGAGTGACGCGGCCCAGATAGAGGCCAGGTGCTGAAGGCGGCACACGTGGAGGTGGAGGTGGAGGTGGAGTGCGAAGCAGAAAGGCACAGCACCATTTCCTCGCCTCGCCTCGGTCGGGGCGCGTGTGCGTGTGCGTGGCGTCTCCTCCTGACCTCCTCTCTCTTACTTCCTCCTCCCATCCCCATCTCTCCTCCTCCTCCTCCTCAATTCGGAGGAAGCAAGGGCTCGCGCCCGATCGGGTTGGTGGCTCGCCGCGATGGCGACCGACGCCGGCGCCGCCGACAGGAGCTCCGTCTTCCGCAAGCTCCGCGCCAAATCCGACAATAAGGTAACGCGCGCGCGCGTGATCGGTTCCCGCTCCGATGTGATGTGATTGCCAAGGAAGGGCTTTGTTTCCCTCCCTCCTCAGGCCGTCGATTCCGCCTCGTTTCATCCCTCTCCTGTGCCCCTCCCTCCTTATGTGTCTGTCTGTCTGTCTGTCTGTCTGTCTGTCTGCAGATGTGCTTCGACTGCAACGCCAAGAACCCCACCTGGGCCTCCGTCACCTACGGCGTCTTCCTCTGCATCGACTGCTCCGCCGTCCACCGCAGCCTCGGCGTCCACGTCTCCTTCGTCAGGTCCAATTTCCCGACCTCCTTTCCTCACTACGCTTGCCTTTGTGATGCGCCCTGCTTCCAGAATATATAATCAGCCATGCACGTGTAAATTCTGGATTTTTTTATACGATTTTGGGCCCGCCTGGTTAGGGTTTGAAAATTCGTCCATTGTGTATTCCTAAGTGCCTGTCATGCCATGTGAAGTAGTACTACCGAACTCTGTAAGAGAATGTGCAGGCTTACTGATGAATGTGGATGAGGCCAGCTGTAATTTTGACGCTGGACATTTTTTACACGGGGGGATTGCAGTTTATTCTGGCATAGATTGTGTGAGTGGAGATGCATAATGTTGAATGCCATTACCAATTGTTCAAAAGCTTCAGCGTAACCTGTAAGAAGCATGGTAGTATGTTTTTCTTTTTGCATACTGAACTTTGTAAATCACCTTTTGATGCAACATGACTCTTCTGAAGTTGTTGTATGCTCGGTCCAAGTCGGTTTAGCCTGTGTGAATGGAATGTTTATTAGATAGGTCTTGCTATACATGCTTAATACAAAAAACAAGTTATTTCCTTCTTCGCCTAACACCTAGCATATTGTCACTATGGAAATTTACTGCATTTCTTGAACTTCAGTACTTCCTGAAAGCACATTGACTGGATTTATTACTGGTGACATTATATAAAATTTATCACTAAATTTTGACAATAATCTGCAGGTCAACAAATTTGGATTCATGGACCCCAGAACAGTTGAAAATGATGGTTTATGGGGGAAACAATCGTGCACAAGCTTTCTTTAAGCAGCATGGTTGGACTGATGGTGGAAAGATCGAGGCAAAGTACACTTCAAGAGCTGCTGACTTATACAGACAGTTGCTCCTCAAAGAGGTTTCTAAAAGTTCGACAGAAGATGGCAATAATAGTGGGCCGCCCTCCCCAGTTGCAACTTCTCAGACTTCAAGCCAAGCAGCTGCATTTCCTGATTTCAAACTGGTAGAGGTGCCGAAAGAAGTTGTGAATGAGAAGAATGAGCCTGAGTCTGAAATTATTCGTTCACCTAAAGCTCCTACCCATTCATTCAAGAAGCCAATCGGTGGAAAGAAGCCTGGAAGTAAGACTGGCGGACTTAGTGCGCAAGCTTACGACAAAGGTACACAGTCTGCAGCTTACACTTAACTAAACTGGGGAGACAGCAGAACTTTTACTTTTCATACAATGACGAGCCAGTAGATTTCCCAGTTTGTGTTAGGAATAAGAAATAGAAGAGTAGCTTCGTGCTGATACACTCATTTTTGTCGATTTCCACTGAACTTGCCAGTTGCCAAATGTATTTATTTGGTTTCGTTTAGTTTTGTTTAAATTCTGTACTAATAACTTTTGTCATTTGCTTTAGCCAAGTGAAAGCCTCTATGAGCAGAAACCTGAAGAGCCAGCTCCTGCCCTGCCATCGGTGGCTGAAAGCACTACAGCTAGGAGCAAATCTCATACTTCCCGATTTGAATATGTGGAAAATGTACCTTCTGCTGGGAGCAGCTCTGCGGAAAACCAGGCGTTTGAGCATGTTGCGCCCCCAAAGTCTACAAACTTTTTCGGTGAATACGGGATGGACAGTGGATATCACAAGAAATCTACTTCTGGTGCATCCAAAATGCAGGTAATGTTTAGTTATACAGTAGTTGTACTCCCTCCGCAAAGAAATATAAGAGTGTTTAGATCACTACTTTAGTGATCTAAATGCTCTTCTATTTCTTTACAGAGGGAGTATCATTTATTGATGATGAATCATGTACTCCCTCCGTTCCTAAATATAAGTCTTTAAAGAGATTACACTATAGACTACATACGGAGTAAAATGAATGAATCTATACTCTAAAATGCATCTTCATACATCCGTATGTGGTTCATAGTGTAATCTCTTCAAAGACTTATATTTAGGAACGGAGGGAGTATATGATAAGTCAGTTATGTAGTATTGGTCATTTACTGTCTTCATTTTGCATAAATTTGTAGCCTCTGTCAATTCAGGAGACAAAGGGGAAGATTTACCATTAAACTTTGGACTCGTTGGGGAAGCATTGCTTTTGATACATATATAATGTGTCTCTAGTTCAGTTCTACTCTTAGGTAACCCAGTTCTATGTGGCGGTATGCTTTGAATTAGCTAGCACGCTTTCCAGAAGCACAATTGACTTGGTTCACGTTGATGTCTGATAATGAGTTAACAGCATTACAAGGCTAAAAATGCATGTTGAGGTGGTAGAATATTCACCGTTTTTCATCATTTTGAGAAAATTTGCAGTTTTGAAGCTGAATGACTTGTCTGACTTATCCCTGGCTACAATTTTAGTTCTGCTGTAATTGTGCTTTAGTTCTGAATGGCTCGTCTGAAAATTCTTACTGATCGTGATGGTTGCTTTATTACATCTGTGCATAATGAAGCATTTGAGTGTGTTCCCTCTGGAAATGAGAAAATTGTTTACAGATAGTGAAGTTTATACTTGTTTTACATATTCTTGTCTTGAGGTCCAGCTTTCAAGCGGCCTGTGAATAATCGATTGTAATAATGATCTCCAGGTCGAGGAAAGTAGTGAAGCAAGACAGAAGTTCTCAAATGCAAAGTCTATTTCATCTTCTCAGTTTTTCGGTGATCAAGCCAATTTAGAAAAAGAGGGCCAAATCTCCTCCAAAAATTCTCTGTAAGTATATCACTGCGTCTTTGCTGAGAATCTGGGATGATAATAAACTTATTCCTGATCTTTGTTTAGAACAAACCCCAATGCCATGGATCTGGCCTATACGCCCTTGGTTTTTCAATCCTGGGATGTTCTTTTGACCTTTTTATACTCCTACTCTACTTATCATTTTGATTTTTACAAGTATAGTACAGTTTGTATGCATTTCCATCACAGTTTTGTTCTTACATTGATTTCCAACTTTCCATCACAGTTGATCAGCTTGACCCAAACTCCTCAAGTGAATAATCTGTTTTCAGTACTGCACGGCTTTAATAGTTTACCTTGTTTGATAGCTCCGGATTGATTGGTACTATGTGTAATACGTTGCTGTAGGGATCCTCTGCCATTTCAAGTGCTGATCTGTTTGGCCAACAAGCGAACAATTCTAATGCCGATCTGAGTGCTTCTGATTTGATCAACAGAATTTCCTTCCAGGTAACACCGGAGAAGCATCAGCATACTAGCATGGCTGGTTTCCTTGATGGACTTGCGTTAATGCTCTGTTGACTGGCGCAGGCCACTCAGGACTTGACCTCGCTCAAGAGCATGGCTGGGCAGACTGGGAAGAAGCTGACATCTATGGCGTCCAACATCATATCTGATCTTGACCGGATCCTCTGAGCTGAATTTACAGTCAAGACTCTATCACAGATCTTCGGCGGTCCGCCTCTCGTGATTGTTACTGCATGACAACAGATTGGTGGTGGCTCTGTATAAGAGTCCATAGGAATCTTAAAACTTAAACTCGGTAGAGAAAGACTGAGGATTTTATGGCGAATGCTTTCTGGCTAAAGTCGTAATAGCATTTGGAGTTTCTTGGGAACCAGATGGGCGTTGTGCTACCAAAGAAATGCCTTTGCTTTGTAATGACCATTTCATACCATATATGGTTATCAGTACAGGCGCTTGCCCTATGGCTGGTAGCCACCTGCCAGTTGATGCATACATCAAACAAAACCATGCAACAGGGATGATAACTAGAGTATAATAGTTCAGCAAAGCTAAACCATGCAACAGGGATGATAACTAGAGTATAGTTCAGCAAAGCTCAGGTGGCCATCTAAATTGCTGTGTCACTGTTCTGCTTTCTCACTGCGAAACCCTTGTGCTAACGGTAATTAGCTACGCGCACTTATGCAGTTTATATATATGAGGCGATGTCCCCTTCTACCTCCGCTTTCTCCTGCCCCTCCCTCTTGTTACCCTCGTCTTCTGTAGATAGTTCTTTACACCGCCATTCGTCTTCTGCTTCTTCGCCGTCAGTGTAGCTGCTGCAGCCTGCGCTCTCATCCGCTTCCCTGCTCTGGCCTGGACTCCGACATCTGCACGCGGAACATAGCTGATTGAGAGTAAACAAACATAGATTACAATTGTATAACAAAATAAAGACGCACACAAAATTGCAGTGATGACTTTTTTTTTGCGCTCAAAGCTTTAAGGAACGTTACACGTTTCATCAGTCTTTTCCTTTCAAAATGCTAAAAAGCTTAAAACAAGAGTGGATTTCTAGTTAATATATAAAAGGGGACTGAATGACTATGGTTTGCTTTGCTCACATGAGCTCACAAGTGCGTGACAAAAACAGAAGCCAATTAAACAGCCGCCCATCCCTAAAAGGTGTCTGAGAGAAAATAATAAAGGGCTGGCATGAAACCATGCCAATTTTGTATCTGATGAATCTAAATGAACCTAGTATTGCACTCGCCATTACTAGTGCGGTCGGAGTTGGAGCCTACTGTTCTGAGCCTTGAAGTGCCAGCACTATCACGTGCGCGCAGCGATCCAGCAGGAGAATCACAAGAGCCTACCATCCCATCTTCTTCTTCTTCTACAAAAAGAGACAAGCCTCATAAAACACCAGCCACCAGCACAACGTACAAACACATAGAGACTATTACTGTGCTGTTTCTTTTTCGCATTTCATTGATATAGAAGGAGCAGGCTCAGAGAGACCATTATGGGAAACTTATGTGAGTAAATTTCAGGTTGTTTTCTTTTAACAGAGACTGTGCAATGCCAAGTTTTCAGGACAGTAGTCTTCATGTTTATGTGATGATGACTGGAGTAGGTTGCAGCTTGTCCCATTCTCTTGTGATGACCCTCCATGGGAGCCTGCATCAAGCACCTCTGATGATGGTCCATTATGGTTCGCTTCCCTGGTGCCATGGCTGGACTTCTCTTTGTTCTCCAATAGCAACGGCAACCCACTAGCGTCTCCATTTTCCACACTTGATAGGGTAAGGGAGGTGGGTTTCTGTGTTCCTTCAGATGGTACTCCACCTAGGCTGCAACCCACTTCGTTTTTGTCAGGTACCCTGCAAAGGGTACTGCCGTTTTCAATTCCTTGGACTCCTTGTGACAAGACGGCCGAACTGGGGCCAGCTTCATTTTTCTCTGCTGGTCCAAAAAAAAGCTCCGTGATATCTTGTTCAACACTGCCATTGTCACTGTCACTACCACTGCTACTGTAGCTGCCCGCTTTGGAAGCACCATCCTCATCTAATCCTTTGCCCGCCAATTCTTCAAAATAATCCGACAGCAACATTTCCTTCTTCTCAAGTAATGTAGAGAACCACGGGGATGAACCTTTCTTGACATAGAACAGAACATATGCTTTTTTCTCCAAAAGTCTGTCCTCAGTCATTTTCACAATCTGCACATAGGAAGTTTAGAGCCAGGTAAACTTGGCAAAAGGTTAAAAAAAATATACAAGCAGTAGATAGATTACCTTATCATCGTCAAAGAGAAACCAATCAGTTTCTGATGAACGGATATAACAAACATAGTGACCCTTGGCTGTGTTACCCCAGTGTTCTACAACTCCATACAAATCATAGCATTGAGGTTTCTGCAACAACAATGTGCATCAGCCATATATACTTGGGTGGTTGGGAAATACGAGTATGATCAAATTAGAAGAAAGTGGACTCACGTCATCAGGGGAGCTCATGAAGGGGTTTAAATCCAGCTCTAACTGATACTTCACCATGTCATGAATCTTAGATATATCACTCCCCAAATTTTGAAACCGTTTGAGCTGGATTACAAGA
Source organism: Aegilops bicornis (assembly GCA_021605145.1). NCBI lineage: Eukaryota > Viridiplantae > Streptophyta > Magnoliopsida > Poales > Poaceae > Aegilops > Aegilops bicornis. Next base: position 379,113,894 of record CM038669.1, on the reverse strand, counting down.
ACTTCTGGAGCCTGCTCCACCTTGAGGTGCTTTTCCATGTTCACACGAGATTTGCATCCATCACAAATGAAATCTTCCACAACCTCAATTTTGGTATAAGATGACAGTGAATCCATGATAGTGTCCATTTGGTTAACCTCCAGGTTAAGGTCAAGGAAAGACTCCAATCTGTCCGAGCAATGATTGCACTTTGGACAATTCAACTGAGCAAACCAAAAACATTTGAGTGAATTATCAATCATAGACCAAGTCAGAACGATACTGATGTTACTCCCTCCGTTCCTAAATATTTGTCTTTCTGGAGATTTCATCAAGTGACTACTACGGAGCAAAATGAGTGAATCTACACTCTAAAATATGTCTATATACATCCGTGTGTGGTAGTCCATTTGAAATCTCTAAAAAGACAAATATTTAGGAACTGAGGGAGTAACTGGTAGTGAGGATCAACAGACACACACCTGGCTTTTCAGTTGGCCTCCAAAAAGTTCTTTGACAATAGAAGAGGGCTCCTCAGATTCAGACCTGGGAGCGACAGTTACCTCATCTAATTTATCAAGCAAGCAGCGGAGGAATTCATGTGCATCTTGGTGTTGTCCCTGCTCGAAATCTCGAAATATTGCTGCAAACCATTTTATGGAAAACTAAGTTCAGTACATAATCACAGGGATGAGTGGATGACTCAAGTAATGTAATAATAATATGAATATAATAACTGAAATTGGTTAAACGGACACAATATAGCTAAACAAGACTTGAATTTCTCTGATAATATACACAGAAGAAAATTGAAAGTTCAGTTAAACAGACTAAAACTCAGCTACACACGCGACCAACACCACAAACAAGACTTGAATTTCTCTGATAATATACACAGAAGAAAATTGAAAGTTCAGTTAAACAGACTAAAACTCAGCTACACACGCGACCAACACCACAGGCAAAGGAACCACTGATTTAAGCAGTTTATGAGCATATGGGAAGGAATTTTAAAGGCTCGGTTGAACAAACATACACTTGAGGCGTTTGACAAACTTTCTGGGGTAGAGCACATCTCCTGAGAGCCTGATAACTTCAGAAGCATGGTGTCGTAGGGAGCAGTAACAACAGAATTCGTCAGAACCACCTAAAGAAAAATCATCAAAAAACCCAATTGAAAACACAACGGTTGATATGAAGAGATGCTCGACAGTAGGTAAACTAGAAGAGTGACAGTAGATTGAACTAGATGACTTACTAGGACATGGACCTAGGTGACGATCTTTCAGAAGCTTCGACACTAAGGGAACTGTGTGCACTACACACTGGAGAATACAATTAAGGAAGCATATCCACTTCTCAGGATTACTTAGCGATGCAGCCTATGAAAGCAGCGCAAACAGTAAAACAAACACATTTACTTGATCTGAGAGGAAACGAAGCATCGCAAGCATGATGTTGCACGTGTCTAGCTTACCACAGGGAAATCGTTCTTTCCACGAGTCAGTTTGTACCGAGAACAGCATTGAGTATCTACAAGCTTGTCATCCCAAGAATCCTAGGGCAGAAAACAAAAGTGGAAGATGTCCAAGTCAAACAGACTAAGATATCAAAATATCACAAGTGCAAACAATGAAATGTCATGAATGTTTGGATGATAGCGTAAAATGAATTACTTCAATATATTGTCATTATCAGGAATATTATTACACAGTCAATAATATATACAAAAGAAACAATAGGTTGTGCCTACCATCAGCCTCGAATTGTACAGATCCATACAATCTTGATCAAATCGTCCAACTGGGTAGCCATAGCCACGATGTGGATGACCTGGGTAACCTGACCTATAGGGATAACCATTTCCAAGATGTAGTGCACTATGATGCCAATTCGGACAACAGTTCCGACGAAATCCGCCACAATGCAATTCATGATCATAATATCTAGGATCTCTTTGTTCATGAGGGTACCAAAAGTGCGACCTCCTATAGTGGGAACAACCACAAAAATCCTCCGAATCCTGGAGAACAAACAAAACTGAAATGTTAGCTACTATGTAAATATTGGAGTGCATGAGCTTCCAGTTTGTGTGAGATAGAGGGAGAGTGCATGTGACACACTAGATAAAATTGGTACACCAAAGTGGCATTTAGTGATAACTGCACAGTACCAGTAGCAAACAAAATGGCAGCTTCAAACAAGAATTGACAGAAATTAGCAAATGCATACATCATCCTCAGGACGTCGGCCTTGCCCGATCCCCTTGTATCTCTCATCTGCTCGACCCATAATCCGCAAGAGCTTCCGGTCGCGACAGGTCTGCCAGTCACCCTCATCTGCCAGACCTGGAACCTTGAAGGGACTTTGTCTCCCCGTGTCTCCTTGTCTTCCTCATCGGCTGGACCTTGAACCTTGATGGGATTTTTGTCTTGCGATGTCTCCTTCTCTACCTCGTCGGCTGGATCTGGAACCTTGAAGGGATTTTTGTCTTGCGATGTCTCCTCTTGTCCCTCGGCGGCTGGACCTGGAACCTTGAAGGGATTTTTATCTTGAGATGTCTCCTCATGTCCTTCCTCGGCTGAAGCCGGACCCTGCAATAACCGATCATCCAGAACCCAGGCGCCAGATTAGTGATGTTAATGTCAGGAAATACGCAGCATTGCAATTTGAGATGCGGAGCTAGCAGCAAACCAAACTAACCACCAAATTCAAATCTGGACCAATCAAATACGCACCAAACCGCAACGAAGATGGACACTTGAAATCAAGCTACCATATAGACTAGTGCCAAATCAAGGGGGTAGCCCTCGAAATTAATTTGGGGAAATTAAAACGTTGGAATCGCAAAAAGTAGCTACCTATCTAGGGGTAATCAAAGGGGCGCACAGGCACAGCTAACGAAGCAAACACGCGTGAGGAACTCAAAATCTATCTAGATAGCCGCGACGCCATCCCGATCAAGCGCGCGGAGGCCACGGGTAAAATATCAAGGGTGGAACTAAAGCGGCGAGCGCGGGGAAGCAAAATACAAGATATTCCAGCGGATTAGTTAGCGCTCGATTAAGCCCGCCGCAGGTAATTAAACACGATCGGAACTGCCCAATGATCGACGGATAGAACAGGACTAAACAGACAAAATAGAAGAAGATCGGGTGCGAGACAAGCATGGACTAGACTAAACACACAGCAAGGCGGCTACCGATTCGAGCGGCTGGGGCAGCGCCGCGGCGGGCACCGGCTGCTCCTCCTGCTTCTCCTCCGGCTGCGACGGCGGCGGCGGCGGCGGCGGCATTGGAGCGACGACCGCGTCCGCGGCGGTGGTAGGCCGCTCCCCCGGCTGCTGCTGCTGCTGCTCCTCCTCCTCCTCCAGCGGCGGCGGCGGCGGCGGCGCCGTCATTGGGTCGACGGGGGCGTCCGCGGCATGGGGAGGCTGCTCGCGCTCCTCCTCCGGGCGCGGCATTGGCGCGACGACGGTGGTGGCGTCGCCGTCGTCCGCAGCCATGTGAGCTGGCTAGGGTTTTGCGGGGGTTTGGGGGGTGGTGCGCGCGGTGGGTGGAGGGTGGGCGGAGTGGCGCGTCGTCGCGGAGGAAATCGGAACGGGCGCGACGCTGCGTGGGTGGAGGCGGCTAGAGACTTTATATGGCGCGGTCGGAGTCCTCCCCTCCCGTGACCTGGCCGGGTCATTCGGGTCTCGTTCTCGTCGCGTCCTCTTCGTCCTAATCTCTCGCGTTTGGGACCTTTGGGTCGCTACAAGCTACAGCTTCCTCCATCTTTTTTTTTCCAGGGAATGCTACAGGTTCCTCTTTTGTTGCGAGATGCAAGAGCTTTTAGTAACGTGCCAAGCCACGGTTGGCTAACAAAAGAGCCACGGAAATTTGCTATCGAACATGATATTTGCCAATATGACAACATCAAAACTTAACTTTGACAATATCTTTTTGAATTGTTTGGATTGCTTACCACATGTTTCATGTGGTAAGATTTAACCTATCAATGGGTATTTGGCATAGGCAACCAACCAAGCATGCCTCTACCCAACAAATCCGGCCGCCACTGGCCGTTTGTTGGCTTTGCCCGGCGGCATGAGGTGATGGTGGCAAAGGGAGCAGAAGAGTCGGGGGTGCTGGCGGCTAGGACTACAAGAAAAGCTCGAGGCTCGTGAACCGCTCAAGATCAACTCGTATTTTAGGTCGACTCGAGAAGAAATAAGGCGAGCATGAAAACTTTATGTAGCTTGATTGAGAAACGAGCTGATCTTTAGCTAATACCGGCTCGCTTGATTTTAGCTCAATAGCCTGATATCATATAATTATATTTAATAATTTTGATTTATAAAAAGAAATGAGGCAATTTTTACCACATGTATACTTATATAGTGAAAAATACGATGTATGTTGTGTACGGTTTTTCTCTATTTTACCTACTACCAAATATTGAAGCTTAATTAAGTGCGGAGAAAATTTATCCCCATTGTGATATGTGGTCAAGCATGTGTTAAATATCATGTTATTTTAGCCCAAGTTCGAGAGCAAATGCACCTTTGCTTTTCTTTTGCCACATCCATGATCTCTTGATATTAAGTACCAGTCTTCAGTTGAGAGATAACAATTTGAAATATGTAATGGTTTCTTATGTTATGTTCTGGTCTACCTTTTGAAATTTTGTGCTGCATTATTGAAGTATTATTTTATTTAGCTCGAAACTAGTTCGAGATCGAGTCGATATCATTACAAGATGGGCACGAGCCACTTTCTACAGCTCAACCTCGAGCTTCGCTTGGTTTGAGCTCACTCGAATTTTAGTATACGTTGAGCTAAGCATAATCCAACTCCCTCGAACTGGACTCGTTTGTAGCCCTAGCACCGTCGACCACCCGTAACCATGCCACCCGCTTAACCATGATTGCCCGTGCGCACCTGAGTCGCACGCTCCTCCCACAAACGCCACGCCTCCCATTGTCCGGGCCGCCGCCCTACCATCCTACAACTCCACGACCAAGCAAGGCACCGACTTTGGTCTTACCGAACCCCAACCACCAATGGAGCCGCCTTCTAGACCCAAAGAACGTTAGACCAGAGATTACGCAGCACTAGGCTGGGGAGAGGGGGAGGAGAGGAGCAGAACGAATCCACAGGCGACACCCTGCCGGCGACGGAGGGCCACCACCAGCCCCCTATCCCTCCTGACCAGCCCCCCACCAGACACCTCATGTGTCTCCCCACCATGGTCGTCGTCTCGGACTACCGCCGGACCATGAACCGCAACACCACCCGCCGAGTGGAGAGCCGGAGCTGCCACCACCAGCAACCGAGGTGCCTCGGAGACGCCTTCCCATGTCGCCCGCCGCCAACCAGGTCGCAATGTGCACACACCGCGGCCACCAGCCCCCATGCCAGATCTGTCCACCTCATATCCATCGATGCAGAGCACTCGCAAACACCGCGCCACCTCTAGGCGCCAAGGGAGTGTTGAGCCGCCACCTAACGACGTCGCCGCCACCGAACGCACCTGAAGACGCGTCATCGAGCCCCGCCATAGCCCGGCGCCTCCGGTTGCCGGCCGGCCCGCACCAGCAGGGGATCCATGCAGAGGGGAAGAAGTGGCCCCGCTGTCGCCTACACCGGCCAGGCTTTGCCCGGCGGCACCTTTAGGCGACAGCGAGGGAGGGGCGGAGGGTACGGGGAGGAGCCGGCGGGCTAGGGTTCCCACATCTGCTCGCGGGGCGCGAGCGGGGGTGGGGAGGGGGGGGGGTAGGATGGGGTGATGTGTGTGATGATTAGAGTTCATGTTTTCTTATGCAATACTTAATTAGTTAGGAGTGGATATTATGTTATCTTTGATGTCAACACGTATTCAATTGATTATGATGCATGGTATGTTAGGATGGTATCCTCCTCTAAAGAATTTTAGTTGGTTGACTTGATACATGTTCACGCATGTAATTGATTCAAATTCAATTTTGCTTGTATGATATTTATGTTCAGTATGTTTATATCCTCACCATGCTACCATTCAATGTTGGTTATTCAGAATGCATGATTATGACCATTGTGTCTCTTTAGTTAGTTGCTTCCGAGTCTATTGTTGCATGTACTAAGCAGAAATACTGTTTGTGCATCCAAAAACTAAAACAAAATTATGCTACAAATACCTGTTTTGCATGTGTCATCTCTAAATCTTCAAATGAATACCCGCTTTGTGTCCCGTAAAGCTCATGGAGCAGTGGGAGAGAGCGTCGTCTTCTATGATAAATGGTGTGTTCCTCTCTGACAAGTATGGCATCTATTTGTTTTAATATTGCAAAAAAGCTAGTAAATGAGATGCCTAGTCCTGAATTAATTAAACAAATAAAAAGTACTACTCTCCGAGGAATATTGACAAGCACCCGTGAATTAGGTTAGCCATGGTTTTTGGAAAGATAATGGTGGAGAGGAAGTGTTAATCATGGAAACCACTCTCGCTTGTTTATCATATAAGATGATGAGATTCTCTGTTGTCAAACAGTCGACTGAAAGTATACCTCCGAAAATAAAATCTTCTTTGTTTTAAACAATGAGCTCTAGTACATAAGCAAATCCATGCTTTCCTCTGTGAAGGGCCCTTCTTTCTTTTATTGTTGAGTCATCACCTTCTCATTCAAGCACCAACATAAAGAGCGCTATTGACATTCTTAGTTTAGGCCTCCTTTGGTTCATAGGATAGGAAAATCGTAGGAATAGGAAAGTCATAGGAAATGAGATGACATGTATCTCAAATCCTATGAGTAGGAATAGAAAAGGAGATGCCCTTTGATTCACATCATAGGATTTTTTTTCATTGAGTCTAGGTTGATGTTTATTTTCCTATGAAATGTGAAGGATATGAAGAATTCCTTCATAGGAATAGGATTCCATTCCTACAAACCAAAGGGCTCTGAAGGAATTTTTTCTATAGAAATCCTATCCTATGAAATTCATACAAGATTCATCTAAACCAAAGGAGGTCTTAACACGCATTTGGTCTAATTAATGTTGGATGGAGCATGACTGGATGTTTTTTACGCCGATTTTTAATGTTTAGTTGCTGCTTGAACAGTCAACACCAACTCACACACGCAAAAACACACCAACAATTAGCAAAGTCATATAAGACCAAAGATATGTGTAGGCAAGGAAAAGGTGATATGCGATTGACAAACTACAACAACGACCATATCCGCACCAACCATATCATGACACCACATGAATGACGAGGTTGTTCAACAGAAACGTCTTTAGAAAAGGAGCGACACTCAAGCGCCGCCGTCACCGGATCCAAGCACATGGCCAGAATCTAGGTTTTCACCCAAGATAATTAGTCCGAGCAGACATAGTAGTATGGTTCTTCTTCAACATCATCATCATCATCATCTTCTTCTTCTTCTTCTTCCTCTTCCAGCGCTTCGAGGTTGTTGTCCCACTCCCACGTGCGCTTCCTCGCTGATCGGTTTTTGTCGTCATCATCTGCAAACGGGACAAAAAAATCACATGACTGACTGACTGACGGTACAAGCAAAGAAGTCCTAACAGTGGTTGCGCTATACTGGGATGAATCATGCCAATTGTCCTTGAATGAACAAACAAGGCGCTTGGTTAGAATCAGGTACCGTGTACAGTGATCTAGTGAGAATAGACTGTATTAGGCGGGGGGCTGCGTAATTACGTGATCTGCTTGGTTCAAGCAACCGTTGGCTCCCAGTGTCAATACATCCTACCTTGCAGATTGTCGATCTGACGTGATTACCAACTACACCACTGATCCTACTCTAGTCCATCTTGATGATATTCTCTAGCACGATGTTTACAACGAACCCTACAACAAAAGTGAAGTTCTACACAACTCTTCTACAGGTGAACATGCAGCTAGCATCACCTACCTGCATGCACTTATGTGTATTAATATAACAATGCATACTTACCACTTAACTCGCATACTAAGTTTCAAGTAAATTCCGCAACGATCCATAAAGTTAACTTACCATTATGCATTTCCACAACATGCTCTCTCTTCGAAGCCTCTGATTTTTCATTAAAATTTAAAAGGATAACACTTACTACGCCAAGACAAGCTTTCAGGACAAGTAGTTTGGATGCTGCTGTCTCCTTCTGCCTTCGCTTTTTCTTCAATCTCTCTCTCGCCGCACTTATCTTTTTGCATAGATATTATTTGTCTAAGCTGCAGATCTGTTTCTTCTTTCGTCGCCGATCTGGTTTTGTCGCCATCATCTGCAAACGGGACAAAAACATCTCACGTCTGACTGACTGACAGTACAGGTAAAAATATAAACCGAGTACAGATAATAACAAAAAGTGTCTGTCAATAGATATCATGTTACCACTACCAGCTGTCATAGATAGTAAATTCAGTTTTTTTATTTTAATAAAAAGAAAATATCATACTTACTATGCCAAGACAGGCCTTCAGGATAATAGTCATCTTCACTGCTACTGCTACTGTAACCACCCTCCTCAGTGTCACCGGAAACATAGTTTTTTCTCTTAAGTAAGGTAGAGAACCACGGGGATGAACCTTGCTTCGCATAGAATAGAAGGTATGCTTCACTCTCCAAAGCCATGACATCGTTGATTTTCATAACCTGCACTGTAGAAGTTTAGAACCATGCAACTGAGCGAGAGGATACAATTTGAACTAAAACCACGGCACTTTTTTTGGATGGGAGGGAGTACTATCTGTAAACATATTACCTTAGAATCATTGAAGTGAAACCAATTAGTTCGTGACGAACGGATATAACAAACATAGTGACCATTTGATGGAGCACCCTCGTGTTCTACAACTCCATACAAATCATATTTCTGAGGTTTCTGCAGCCACATAGTGTGCATCAGCCATATACTTGGGTGCATGCCGAATTTGATCAAATGAGAAGAAAATGAACTCACATTATCCGGGAGCTCATGAATGGGTTTAAGTCCAGCTCTTCCTGATACATCATGCAGTCTTCAATCTTAGTTATATGACTTCCAAAATTTTGAAACCGCTTGAGCTGGATTACAAGAACTTCTGGAGCCTGCTCCACCTTTAATTGCTTTTCCATGTTCACACGAGATTTACACCCATCACAACCGTAATTTTCAAACACCTCAATCTTGGTAAAAGATTTTAGTGCATCCATGACAGTGGCCATCGGGATAACCTCCAAGTTAAGGTCAAGGGAAGGCTCCAATCTGTCTGAGCAATAGTTGCACTCTGGGCAATGCAACTGCACAAGCAAAAAAAAAAAAAAAAAAAACTAAGTATCACGAGTAAGTCTGAATGATATTGATCAAGTTGTAGTGAGGATCAACAGCTACACCTGGCTTTTTAGCTGTCCTCCAAAAACCTGTGTGACAATTGAAGAGGGTCTCTCAGATGATGAGGACCTGGGAGGGACAGAGGCCTCATCTAATTTATCAAGCAAGCAGCGGAGGAATTCATGGGCGTCTTGGTGCCTTCCCCACCGGAAATTTTCTGAAAATACTGCAACAGTTTTTTGAACAACAGAGTTCAGCGCATAATTGCAATGATGTAATTCCAAATGTCGCAGTTCTCTAATAACGAGAATATGACAGCTAAAACACTGAAGGTGTAAATGCATAGAACATAGTTAAACAAGACGAGCACTACAACAAAAGAATTTTCTGATAATGTAAGCACCTACATTTCAGGTGTTCGACAAACTTCTTTGGGTATAGAACAGCCCCAGAGAGACTGATAACTTCATCAGCATGGACTTTTAGGGAGCAGTAACAGCAGAATTTGCCAGAGGCACCTAGCAAAATATTAAAATTTTAGTTGAAACACGTTCAGTCGATAGAATAGATGCTCAACAGGAAGACAGTTAAAGAACAGAAGAGAACTGGACTAAATGCCTTACCGGGACATGCATCTGTGTGATCATCTTTTTGAAGCTTCAACACCAGAGGAACAGTGTGAACCACACACTGGAGAATGCAATTAACGAAACATGTCCACCCCTCAGGATTACTTAACGCGGCACCCTACGAGAGCCAGGCAAGCCAGTAATACAAAAACATCAATCATACTTGATTTATTACGTAAGAGGGAAAAAATATAGCAATGCGTGAAAATGTGGCACAAGGCTAGCTTACCACACGGTAATAGCTCTCCCCACAGATAAGATTACGAGAACAGCACGAAGTATCAACATAATCAAGCTTGTTATCCGGCAGAAGATAGAAGTGGAAGATGTCAAAATCAAACAGACTAGATATCAATATCACAATTATAGTCATAGACAATCAAATTTCACGAAGGTTTGGATTCTAGCGTAATATGAATAGTTGTGTTGCCCTGAGATTGTAAGGAACTCCAGTACGAAATTATTATACTGTATATGCAAAAAGAACATATATGGCTTACCATCGGATTGCACTGCCTTGCACATTTAAGAAGAATATTTATATCTTCGTTTGCAAAACTACCTCTTTGAGCATGGTTCAGAAAGTTTGTATCCTGGAGAACAAACATAGGTGAAATGATAGCTGTATAGATGTAGTGCTGGGGTGAGAGATAGAGGGAGCGTGTGCCACGTTGGATAAAATTGGTACACGAAAAGAGTTTAGAATAGAACTAACTTTTTTCCTTTTTGGGGAAAAAATAGAACTATTTGACAATCCCCGCAGACAAGCAACAGCAATAAAGGAAAGGCAAAAGATGCAAGTTTACGGATTTTGATGCATATTAAAGGTGGAGATTAGAAGGTACCCCTTCAATAAAAAACATAATACTTCCTCCGTTCCAAAATATAAGGTGTATTAGTTTTTTCAAAAGTCAATCATGTGCAACTTTGACCAAGTTTTTGGAAAAAACATCAATATCTACAGTACCAAATGTATCATTAAATCCAGCACGAAAAGTTTTTCATATTTTTACTTATTTTGTCATGTAGATGTTGATAGTTTATTTTATAACCTTGGTCGAACATACATAAATTTGACTTGCACAAAAATGATGCACCTTTTATTCTAACGGAGGGAGTATAGTCTTTTGACACCAAATCAATCTATTCAATACGCATTTGATCCACGGGCTGATATGACGATGGCTTTTTAAGTAATTTTAACATTCATGCAAACTTCTAAGGAGGTGTACCGAAGCAAAACTCGCAAAACTATGGTATGTTGACTTTGGTCTTTGGACGCCTTTTTAACTACAATTATAATATTATAATACACTAGTACCTGAGATGAACTTTGACCTTGTGAAGTCTTCTACCTGTTTTCCTTGACCGCCTGACCTAGATCCTGCAAATAATCAATGAACACCAAAATCTACCCATGAGATTTTGTATAATAACCGCATTGGATGTGTAGTATGAGTTAAGAGGAGAGAGTTATGGTGAGATAGACATGAGATGTGACATTTTAGTCTCAGCCCTCTGTTTGACATCGAATGGGTATTATTTTTGAGAATTTAATATACCTATATATTACCTTGTTTGGTTAGCGGAAATTCACGACAAATTAGTGAAGGGGAATGACTAGGGACAGTCCACTAAATTAGAATCCGAGTCAATCGATTTGTTCCCAGCCGTTGGATGGAAAAGCAACCACCGGATCTTCTTCTTCTATCTCTAAAAACACTGTCCATCGTCTTCCTCCTCACGACCTAGATCTGAACCTCACCCACCACCGCCGGCCGAACCGCCTGCTTCCACTGCCCACGGCCGGCAGCGCTCCTGCAACCGCCTCGCCTCCCGCACTCCCCTCAAACCGCCACCCACCTCCGTGCTGCCGCAACCACCTCACCGCACGCAGTCCCCTCAACCGCCACCCACCGCCGTGCTGCCGCCGCCCCCGGCCATCCCTCTAACCCCCGCGATGACCGGTTTTTCCCGCAAACTCCCCCCCCCCCTCCCCGCACCCCTAAGAATAGATAATGGGGTAGCCTTCTCCGGCAAGCTACTTCCCTCCGTTGTTTCTTTCTTGACATTAAAATCGACTGGCCCAAATTCCAAATTCAGGCGACTTACGTATAGATATTGTGTTAGTGAAGAGATGGTAGTTTAAGTTACGATGAAGGGTTAAGATGTTCTTGTGAATCAATTCCCTCAAAATTTCACCCTCCCCTTTCAATAATAAAAAATACAAAGGGCGATGATCAGCGCCGGTCGATCCCCTACCAACGCACCTCCCCTCCCCCCTCCCGTCAGTGAGCTCGGAGGACGATGGCGAGCTCGCAGCACCGCCCCTGGGCATTTGCAGCAGATGCCAGAGAGCTCGAAAGAACCCCGCCGCCGATCGGGGTCGCGGCGCGGTCATGAGGGCTCGCGCAGCGAGCGTCTCCCCTCGTTGTAGGGCCGGCGCTCGATTCCCTTCACCCGGCGGGCCTGGTTGGGCACAACCCCGGACAGGCGCGAGGCGCGAGGGAGATAGAAAGAAGCAAACAGACCCTAGCTAAGCAAGCAAGCACTAGCTATACATGCCAAAAGGAGGAGCCTAAGAAAACTCACCGATTCGAGAGGCTGGAGCTGGATCGCATCGGCCGCCGGCTGCTGCTGCTCCTTCTCCTCCTCCGGCGGTGCCGGCAGGGCGACTGGCATTGAGTCCCCGTCCATGAGATAAAGCTAGGGTTCCTGGGGTGGGGGAGGGAAGAAATGACGGATTTGGGGTTTCGTGTGGGGGTGCAGGAATCAATCAACTCGAGGCCCGAGCGATCGGCGTCGCGGTGAGGAGGAAGGGGCGCTGCGAGTGGAGGCTTTTATATGCCGGGCTGTGGTCTCCTCTCTTCCTCACGCGGTCAAGCGGGGTAGGGTCCAATCAGCAGCCCTCCATGCTCCTCGTTTGGGCTCGGGTTGAAGCCGGAGCAGACCACCAGAGTGATTAATGCTACACGAGCTGGCCTTCCGTTCCTTCGGTCTTTCATTTTTTACCTACAAAAAACAGGAGTGGAGTATACTAGTGGTAGTACAGTGAAGTTGTAGTGCAGGTCTACCTTGCTGGAGGACAATGCAGGTTGAAGCTTAAGATGCGCCGACAGGCAGCTAGCAATATCCTTTGGGATCCATGGTGTCAGTCTGGACTAGATGCTTGTATGCTCCATTGCTCCTCATGTTTAAAATTTTATAATAATGACTTTTCTCTTGTGTCAATATGTACGAAAAATAAATCAAGCGAACCGTGTACCTGACTTTGGATAAATATATAGAAGGGAGAAGGTTGCGAAGGTGGCTGAATTTTGTTTATGTTCTTGGTTTGTGTTTGAGCCCCTCTCTATCTTTTGCATGGGATTGCGAAATAACAAAAATATAAAACGTGACCGAGATGTGAGGAAAAAGCTTTTGTTTCACGTTTCCGGAAAGACCGCCTATTTGTCCGTTTGTCAGGTTCAGCACGAAATAGTAAGCTCGACCAAGGATAATCACTAAACAAATATCCTCAAATGTATGCTACTGCCTAAATACGTTTGTTTGCTGACGGATTAGGTTGTCTTGACGTGCTGAAACATTTTTCTTGTGCTTCATGAAATATCCTCCGCCGTCTAGCAGAATTTTACAAGGACCACTACTTTAGCGGAGTTGAAATTTTGACTTGTATATATCATGAGAATTACAATAACTAAGAAGTTTTGGGCCTCAAGGTAATGGGGAGCTTTTTGCCGCAAAAAGAAAAAAACAGGGAGCTTTGTGTGCCTGCCTGTTACAATCTAGGAAAGAGATAAAGAGCAAGGATATATACATGACGCCAATTAAGCCTGATGTGATAACAATGCGTGAAGGTCGCTGTGGCGCACCTTGCAGACCGGAGTTCGACTCCTGTCAGGGTCGAATTTTCCACGATCTCATCCAGGTGGGCTTCTCCTATAAAAATATGTCCTGGATGCTAGTGTCCATGGATCTTTTTTTATAACAATACGTGTAAAATGTATGTGCAGTAATTGGAGGGGTAACGCCATTTGACGAGAGAGATATTATTGAAAATAATTATTAGATCCGGTCCACATGCCTTCATCTCAAACTTTCATGAGAAATTCTCCATCTTGTTTAATAAAACCCAAAAGGTATATGTTTTTCAAACAAAACGTTCCCACATGTTAAGTTCCAAAAAATATGCTCCCATATGCACGTGAGAAGATGGTGGGAAGGAGCTACCATCAAATAATATTAGTGAAGAAAGGGTAAAATGTAGTTTTTTATTCTATTCGTTCTTTTTATTAGGTGTGTTTTTTCGGTGCATAGCGAACAAGACATTTATTTGATGATAATTTAGGATTGAGATTCGCCTTGCTACAACACTGATTAGACGAGTAATTACTGATGAATCGATGATGATCCTTCCAAATCAGGAGAGAAAGAATACACCTGACAATTCAGAAGTTAGCTAGTATTATTTTATGTGAGTAGGTTTCGTCGATCATAGCGGTTGATTGACAGCACAAAGGCCGAAGGAAGTATTTTTTTTTTGAAACGAGGCAAAAGCTTTGCCTTATATTGATAAAGAAGGAGCAAGAACAACAGCAAGGTGGGGATGGCTTAGGCCATCCCAAAGGAAAAGGAAAAAAACAAAAACAACAAACAAATCAGCCCACAAGATCCGCTGGGTTTTTGCTCCCGCTAGAATCCAATCTTTGCTACCTCTCTTATCTTGTGCATGACCACCACCGGCAGAGAGGATTTCTTGTTGAAGACTCTCTCATTTCTTTCCTTCAGATTTCCTGTGATGAGCATGATAGCCGTTTTAGACCTTTGGGAGAGGAAGAGGGCGACCTAGCTAAGGCCCGCCAAGAGTCCACCACCTTGGGGCGACCAGAGCCCATGCTAAGCGATAATTCCGGGCAGGAGAGCCAGGATGCCGCCATGGACCAGATCCTCTTGGAGTAACGGCATTCAAAGAGCATGTGTCTCGCCGTCTCGGGGAGCACCGGCATAGTTGGCGGGAGGGCTGGTGTGGCCATCCACGTTTGGCCAGCGATCCAGCGGTCCAGAGGCGATTTTGGACGGCGAGCCAAGCGAAGAAGCGGCATTTGGGAGGCGCCCACGTTTTCAGACAATCGAGCGAAGGAGCAAGGCAAGCCTTGGTCATGAATGCGCCTTATAGGCGGAGCTCGCAGAGTAGCATCCATTTGGGGAGAGGGTCCAGATGATGGAATCTTCAATATCGGGAGAGCTGGATATCTGAGATGAGATCCCATAGCTGGACGAATCGCCAATGTGCTTTCTGCCGTGAAGGCCTCCACCGCAATATCCGCTACCCGGTATGGTCAAGAAGGGCATCATGGACCGTTCGGTTTTTCCTCCTCGAAGCTTTGAAGATCAGAGGTGCCATATCTTTCGGTGGCTTGCCGTCAAGCCATGAGGAAGACCAAAAGGAGGCCTTCTTGCCATCCCGATAGTAACACGAGTCGCGGGCGTTGAAGAGCTGTCTATCCGAGGCATCGTTAGGAGTTTCAAAACCTACCCAAGGTTTTTCAGAGCCTTCCATTCGTCCCAAAGCCAGCGAAGTCTAAGGGCGGGAGAACCTTTCCAAATCTAGGATCCCCAATCCACCAAGCTCCTTAGGGCGGCGCAGACCTTCCGCGATTGACCTTGCATTTCCCAATCACGACAGATTCCTTGCGGTCCCATAGCATACATGACAGATCTTGGCCATAGCCCTTAGGAAGCCTTTATCCACTTTGATAGCGGTCGAGGAAGATCGGCATGGAAGAAAGGACAGATTTCACATAAGTGCAAGACCCGCCCGATTTAGGAATCTTCCTTTCGAGGGTTCAACCTTGACGCAGCTTTATCAATGTATGGCTGAAGGTCGGTCCTTCCGAGTCTACCAAGCGACAAGGGCAACCCCAAATACTTGAGAGGGGCGGGTGATAGCCGCGAGAAGTTTGCCGTAAGCTGCGGTGAGGTCAACATCGGAGCAATGAATTGGGGCAATAGAGCTCTTAGCCACATTGGTCACCATGCCCGTAACCTCCCGAAGCCTTGAAGAATATTTGCCAGCAGGATATATCCTGCACCGAAGGGGCAATGAAGATGGCAGCATCATCAGCGTAAAGAGAGATCCGAGGATGTTGTGACCCTCCAGAACTGCCGAAGGAAGTATTAACCTTGCAGCACCAGAAGTCAACATAAGGGTGCGCAGCAGCCTTTGCATGCAGCTAGCTTGCCTAGCCCTTGGTGAGCGCAGTACGCCGAGTTGATGGCGGCCAGTAGTCATGTCGATGTAAATACACGTCTATCCACCAGACCGAGTATCACGCGACACGGGGCTAACGTGCTCCGTGCTCAGAGCTTCTGCACCGTTGGATCGCTGATCCAATGGTCGCGGGAAAGGCTGCATGCTTTTACAAAAATCCCCAAGGATTCTTCAAATTACACTTTGGTCCACATCCGCCCATGCTAACCATTCGATTCTGATTCAATGGCCCCGATAGCCTGGAGCATGGGAGCATGTGACTTCCCGTATCACCACATCTTCCCATCGGATGGATTTTCACACACAGGTACTACTAACTTTCGTACTTATTCTTTTCCTTTCTTGAAAAAGGAGATGCGCTCAAGGGTAACTACATTTCAAATGTAGTTCAAGTACATGCATGTTACAGCATGAATTACAATCGTACGTATACAACACCGAAAAGGTTATATGGGCATCTTCAACTATGAATTTTAAATCGGACACCATATCCGTTCGTGGACCAGTGGGAACCAATCCGTGGACTTTGACGAGGGAGAGAGCCAAGGCTTAATCATAAAAAATAATCTTCATTTGTCCGGTTGTGAGAAGAGAGAAGAGAGAGAGAGAGGGCATGCATGTGGTTGTTTTGATGGATATATGTGTCGTGCGGTTGGAAAGAGAGAGAAGGGAGGAGGAGGAGGCGGACGAATGGCTCTCGGAGGCGCAGCACGCTGATATCTGCGTAGTGAGTTCCTGCATCAAGATGGCTGCATTAAAAGCTTAATGAATTTGCCGGTTACAGATACATATCCAATACACGATGATACACGGGTTCTCTGGTCTGGGCACACAGAGTCAACATTCTCAATTAATGTCATCTGCCTTTGCATGCCGAAAGGTGCATGTGTCAGTTATAAATGTTGCAATTAATATCACACAAGTGTTGAATGGAGATGACTCATTTCAATTTTCTTTCCAAAGAACACGTTTGGTGAGAAGCTGGTACTAGTACTAGTTGATGCTATAACAAACATGAGTTAGGTTCCTTTGAACTGGTTTGTCTCCCAGATAAACCAAACACTAACCATGTTATCTATTTCTAAGGCATATCGATCTAAGTATTGTTCTTCTTATATTGAATCCAGTTATCTATTTGTAAGGCACATCGAACCAAGTATTGTTCTGTTAGATTACTACATATATAATCTCTTATGGGGCATATAGGTTGTTCAGTGTTAATTCATCATCAGTAGAAAGATTTAACGATAAACTGCTGATGGATGATGGAGGACAAGAGTTTAGTGTGCTTAGAAAGAAGGGTTAATTATCCTTTTGCCCTCAGTGGTGTCTCTGTGCTCAGTTTTTCCCTCAGATGCAAATTATGCTCAGTTTTGCCCCTAGTCCATGCAAAGCTACTATGACAAGGCCAAACGGCCATATTTGAGTCCATTCCGTCCGTCAGCGTTAGTGGTTGTGGGTCCGGAGCTTACACGTGGGACCGTGTGGACGTGGGTCCGGAGCTGACATGTAGGCCCGTGCAACTAAATCCCCAAATCATTCGTAGCTCACTACTGCCCATCCACTTCCCCGGCCGGGTGACTGACCAAGGCCGCCACCGGCACTTGCGCCAAGGCCAACACCTGCCCCGCCACCAGCTGCACGCCTACTCCACCGCTACCTTTCGCGCTTACGCCCACGGCTACACTCGCTACGCCCACCTTCTGCGACGCCACGGGTGGGCGCCCGCCACTTGCTCGACCAGCAAGGCGTTTCCTTCCGTCGCCCGACCGAGCGCTCAAAGGTGGGGGGCTGGAGCTATTTGAACTAGGAGGAAGAACCCTAGGGCGAAATGGAGAGCAGCAAGCACCCTGAGTATTTGGCGAGGCAAGCATCGGGCGAAGATCCGCTGGCCCCACGATCGGGGTTCCCGAGGGTAAGTCTCGCCTCCTGTTTAGATTGAGCTTAGTTGTGCATTTGAACACTCGATTCGAGTAGGTTTGCCCAATTAGTGTGCTGATTGCGTCTCTGTTTTTCGCCGGTTAGGATGGAGTTGCGGTTTGCTTTCTTGATGCACATTAGAAGGGACCGGTACACGTTCGATGCAAAGGATCAGAAGAAATACCAAGGAGGTTTTGATTATCGGTTGCCAATGGCTAGTAATTGAAGTTTCAGACAATTTGGGGAGGTAATTTGTAGCCAATGTCCTTGGGGTTTGCTTGATGAAGTGGTATACAAATACTATGATGGGGAAAAGAAATGGGCGACAGTTAGTAATGATGAAGAGCTAGCTACCATGTTTGTTAGGCATAAAGAGAAAGATAATTTTCATGTGAGGCTGCAAGTTGATGTGCTTGAGCAGGCATTTGGACCTAGGATGACGGGTGCAACATCTCGGGAGAACCAAGTCGTCGTAATGGCATCTCTAGCCGTAAGCAGTTCAGTTGGTGCACGGCGACGTGGTGGCTCGACAAGTGTGGGCAACAAGGTAGGGTCCCCCTTGAAGTGGTGCCCGATGACTACAATTCTGGGGTTGATGAAGAGAAGCTATATTCTGATGTTATTCGGAATTTACGACGGGCACCTCGGGCTGATAACCAAGATGAGGCTCACAATGCAGTCCGTGTGGATGATGACGCGGTGGGTGAGGATGAAGACCTTGCAGCTGTTGAATGGGACCCTTTGAACCCTCATTTGGAAGAAGGTACAGTTTTTGCATCCATGAATGAGTGTAGAAATGCACTTGTGACATCGCATCAAGGTAGAACGTACTTTCAAAGTTGACAAGAGCGATCAAGCACGTTCTGAGTGCCTTCGTCCGAATCGAGGGTTGTCCATGGAGGCTTCTCGCATCTAAAATGCGAAATAACACTAATGTTCAGGTCAAAGTGAACCCTTTTAAGCACACATGCCAGGAATCAACCCTTAGGAAGGATACAATCAGTAGAGCCAAGTCAAGATGGGTGGCAGAAGAAGTAAAGAAGTGGGTGAAAGAAAACCAGCAAGTGGGTCCAAAGGAATTGTAGAAGAACATCAAAGATAAATTCAAGATAGATTTACCATACATAAGGTTGTTCAGTGGTAAACAACATGCTATGAATTCTATTTATGGTAACTGGCAGGAAAGTTTTCAATTGTTGTATTCATTCAAAGGTGAAGTGGAGAGGACAAGCCCAGGTAGTATTGTAGATATTGATCACCACACCGTGGAGTACACATTCAGGGGAGTGACAAAGACCAAGGAATGCTTTAGGAGGGTTTTTGTCTGCTTTGAGGCTTGTCGTCGGGGTTTTTTGGCAGGTTGCAGGCTTTATTTGGCTATTGATGCCACTTTTCTCACAGAGAGGTTTAAAGGACAGTTAGTAGCAGCTTGTGCAGTTGATGCACACAGTTTTGTATTTTCAGTTGCCTACGGTGTCTTTGGAGATGTAGTCGAGGAGAGCTGGACTTGGTTTTTGCATAATCTGTCTTTGGGCTATTGCACATCCCAATGGGTTGGTCATTCATACAGATGCTCGCAAAGGTTTAGATGTGGTCGTGGACAATGTGTTCCCCGGAGTAGAGCATAGGGAATGCATGCGTCACCTTGCTGCAAATTTCATGAAGAAATTCAAAGGAAAGGTGTATACCGACAATTTATGGCCAGCATCTTTGACTTGCAGTGTGAAGAAGCACAACTACCACTTGAGGCAGTTATACATGAATCCCAAAGCGAAAGAATACTTGGAAACACACCACTCCAAGTTATGGGCCAGAAGCCAATTCAGTGAACTGAGAAAAGTTGACTATGTGCACAATAATCTAGCAGAGTCTTTCAACTCAACGATCCGGAAACTAAAGGGTCATTATGTGGTGGATTCTTTGGACAGGATAAGGATAGAATACATGCAGAAATTTCATTATCGTGCGAGGAATAGCCGAGGCAAAATTCATGGGCCACATTATCATCCCCGCCGTGATGAATGAACTAATGCAAAAACAACAGAGACTTGGAAATGAACATGACTCTTTGCTCGGGTACCACAACAGAGATATCATATTTGGATAAAGAGAAGAGGGAATGGAGATATCCGGTGGATTTAGAAGCTAGAACTTGCGATTGTAGGCAATGGCAGATAACTGGGTTGCCATGCATTCATGCCTTGTTTTTCATCACTTCTCTCCCAGGTCCAGCAGGGAACATTCAACAGTATGTGCATGATTACTACTCTGTTGCAAGGTTCAGAGCCACATATGCTTATGCCTTGCCTGCTATGGAGGGAAAACAACAATGGGACATGGTGGACCCTGGATTCAAGCTTTGTGCTCCAGTTCTGAAGAGAGCAGCAGGTAGACCAAGGAAGAGTCGAATCAGACCTCGCGGCGAAGGAGCTGCACTTGGAGCGAGGAAGCGTAAGTGCACAAGATGTGGTGGGTCCGGTCATTTCGGTAAGTATTGTGATAACACGGTAGATCCAGCGTTTGGAGAGAGTTTCGATGAAGGCTTGATGAAAATGTTGGTCGGACTGGTTGCCTCAACAGATGATGAAAATGATGGACAGCAGCCGGTTGCATCAGATGAGTATTTTGACGAGGTTTGAAATGATGATGGTCAACAGCCTCATGATTTTGACGATGATCCAAGTGAGGCTCGAAATAGTGATCATGGTGATCCAAGTGAGGCTCCAAATAGTGATCATGGTGATCCAAATGAGGCTCCAAATTAGGATCATGGTGATCCAAGTGAGGCTCCAAATGATGATCATGGTGATCCAAGTGAGGCTTCAAATGATGATCCAAGTGAGGCTCCAAATGGTGACCAACCTTCTGTTGTTGTGAGTTTTGCTAGGTATGTAAATCTTGCAAGGGTCAAATACTACCGTACATTTATGGGTCACTTGACATGATCTCATTACCCTTTATGTTTTGCACAACTCTATGATAGGTTTGAAGAAGACTCACAAGGTACCGACAACCAAGAGGAGAAGAGAAGAAGCAATGAGCACAAGGTGCACGAGGAGCAAAGTGATGGCAAGAAGCTCAAGGAACAGACAGAAGTCCGAGCGCTATATGTGAATAATTATGAAACATTATGAATAATGTTGTATTTCTGTTGGATGATGTTGGACCTATGTTAGAACTATGTTTGACATGATGTTTAAATCTATTGGATGATGTTTGAATGAGCACATGGTTTTTCCTTTTTTTTGATTTTTTTGAATTTTGTTGCTCATTTGAATTCCGGTCAAACCTAAATTTGACCAATATTTAAACAAGTCTAAAACATCAAAATGAAGAACTAAGCCTGGATCCTTCTTAGTCAATCCAAAATGAAGCTGTGGTGAGGTTTTTGAAATTTTCATGAAAAATGTGCTAAAATGAGGGGTCCAAAGGTAGGGTAAACGGCCTCATTTCTAAGCAAGGTTTTTCGACCTTGTCTAAATTAGCCAAATAACTTTCCTAAACATATATTCTATATATCACGGACTATATGCTTGGTTTTTCCATTTTTGATTTTTTAAATTTGTTTTGCTCATTTGAATTCTGGTCAAACTTAACTTTGACCAAGATTTAAACAAGTGTAAAACATCAAAATGAAAAACTAAGCCTAGATCCTTCTTAGTCACTCTAAAATGAAGGTGTGGTGAGTTTTGTGAAATTTTCATGTTTATTTCCCCAAAACACTTCTCTTCACTTCATACAAAAGAGTTTGAGATACTTGAGATATCATACAATACACATGAACTTATCGTTTAAATGTATGTAAACCTTGTTTATCAACTTAAATCGTTAGTATATGACATAAGAAGACTATGTGCGCAGGTTTTTTATTTTTATGATTTTTATTTAATTTATAATGCTCATTTGAAATCTAGTCAAACATAGCTTTGACTGCTCCAAACCCCTCCCAAGCCCCGCTAACCCTAGCGCTGAACCAAGACCGTTCATCTAACCCTAGCGCTGAACAAGGGCCGTCGATCTAACCCTTCTATAAGGAATCTGTGGGGAGGAGGGGGGGGGGGCTCTGCGAGATGCAATCTGATTGGTGGGAGATTCTTTTTTAACAAATATCGGTATTTGGATGGACCGTTGGGCCGTCTCGTTATGCAGGGCACGAGACCGCGATAAATAGCCCGTCTCGGCCTTTTCGGGCCTTGCATGCATGCATGGGAGGCAGCGGCGATGCATAGGCTGCGGCGTGGGTTTGCATGCGCGGGAGGCTGCGGCGATGCATAGGCTGCGGCGATGCATGCATGCGGCGAGGCGTGCTAAGGCGCGCTAGGCTAGCGAGGCCAGCTAGGTGGTTCAACGAGTCGATGCACCGTCCGGTCAAAGAGCTATGCATGATGATTCAAATGCACGCACGCGCCCCATGCATGCATCGTTTTTGTGCAAAAATTTAAGAGTGCAAAGCGTAACGGACACACACACGCGTTCGGATTCACACACGTACCGTTCTCATCCTTTCTCTCTTCCTCTCCCACCCACAGGCCTATAAATGGGGTCTCTATCTTCCTCTCCCACCCATAAGCCAGATCCGATCCATTCTCTCCAACTTCAAACACCCAATCGACCGAGCCCTCCCCAAGCGAGACCATGCAGTTCAACGGGTCGACCTTCAGCCGTCCGCCTGTCGTGCCGGAGCTGCGCTACCCACCGGGCGTGCTTGTGGAGAGGGAGCTCCATGTGTGGGCTTTTTCAAGGTGGAGGGGTTCCGTCGAACTCACCCGCGCCTTCCTCAGAGCCGGCTATGCCCACCTCCCACGGGGCTCGCCGAGGATGTTCACCCTCAACGAGGTTCGTGACCGCGGCGACATCCTCCTACTGCTCACGGTCACCTTCACCAACCCGTTTGACGCGCGCGAGCTCCTCGGCCAAGTCTTTTGGTGCGGCTGCGAGGCCATCTTCTTCATCGTCTACAACATCTACACCAACTACGAGAACATCTTCCCCACTCCAGCCGGGATGCACTCCCTTCCCTACGACGACGAGGAGGAGGTGTGAAGATGAAGACGGTGTTGAAGGGGCGCGCGCGGCCAAAGTGGAAGGAGGAGATCAAGATGAAGACTGTTTCGTTTTTTATTTGTTGCTTTTCTATGTCGTGTCGTGTCGTGTCATGTTTCGTCATGTGTCCGTGAACTGTCAGTGAACTTATTATTGTAATGGTACTTGTGTTGCATCTTATCTAAGTTATTTATTAGGGTTTATTATGTGTGTTAAAAAATGTTCGTGCCCAAGCATATAATTTCTTCCCTAAACCAAGTCATGAAGCTCGAGAACTTGTGGTTTTCATTAATGAAAATTGGAGGGGGTGAGAAGCCCTCCGTTTTATTCAAAAAAAGTCATGAACTAACATGCAAATTTATTCCATTTAAATCCTAAACCAAGTGCCATTATCTAGGGAGCAGGTACAGTTACCTCATCAAGTTCTACTTTCCTCCCACTCACTTCTTTCGAGAGAAACTCCTTCTCTAGAAAGGATCCAAATTTAGCAACAGAAGTCTTGCCTTCAGATCTATGATAGAAGGTGTGCCCAACAATTTCCTTTGGGTATCCTATGAAGACGCATTTCTCCGATTTGGGTTCGAGCTTATCAGGTTGAAGCTTTTTCACATAAGCGTCGCAGCCCCAAACTTTATGAAACGGCAACTTTGGTTTCTTGCCAAACCACAGTTCATAAGGTGTCATCTCAACGGATTTCGATGGTGCCCTATTTAATGTGAATGCATCCGTCTCTAAAGCATAACCCCAAAACGATAGCGGTAAATCAGTAAGAGACATCATAGATTGCACCATATCTAGTAAAGTACGATTCTGACGTTCGGACACACCATTCTGTTGTGGTGTTCCGGGTGGCGTGAGTTGCGGAACTAATACGCATTGTTTCAAATGAAGACCAAACTCAGAACTCAAATATTCTCCTCCACGATCAGATCGTAGAAACTTTATTTTCTTGTTACGATGATTTTCAAATTCACTCTGAAATTCTTTGAACTTTTCAAATGTTTCAGACTTATGTTTCATTAAGTAGATATACCCATATCTGCTTAAATCATCTGTGAAGGTGAGAAAATAACGATACCCGTCGCGAGCCTCAACATTCATCGGTCCACATACATCTGTATGTATGATTTCCAACAAATCTGTTGCTCGCTCCATAGTTCCAGAGAACGGCGTTTTAGTCATCTTGCCCATGAGGCACGGTTCACAAGTACCAAGTGATTCATAATCAAGTGGTTCCAAAAGTCCATCAGTATGGAGTTTCTTCATGCGCTTTACACCAATATGACCTAAACGGGAGTGCCACAAATAAGTTGCACTATCATTATCAACTCTGCATCTTTTGGCTTCAATATTATGAATATGTGTATCACTACTATCGAGATTCAACAAAAATAGACCACTCTTCAAGGGTGCATGACCATAAAAGACATTACTCATATAAATAGAACAACCATTATTCTTTGATTTAAATGAATAACCGTCTCGCAACAAACAAGATCCAGATATAATGTTCATGCTCAATGCTAGCACCAAATAACAATTATCCAGGTCTAAAACTAATCCCGAAGGTAGATGTAGAGGTAGCGTGCCGACCGCGATCACATCGACTTTGGAACCATTTCCCACGCGCATCGTCACCTCGTCCTTAGCCAATCTTCACTTAATCCATAGTCCCTGTTTCGAGTTGCAAATATTAGCAATATAATCGATTATCAAATACCAGTGTGCTCTGCGAGCATTAGTAAGGTACACATCAATAACATGTATATCACATATACCTTTATTCACCTTGCCATCCTTCTTATCCGCCAAATACTTGGGGCAGTTCCGCCGAGTGACCCGGTCTGCTTGCGTAGAGAAGCACTCAGTCTCAGGCTTAGGTCCAGACTTGGGTTTCTTTTCCTGAGCAGCAACTTGTTTGCTATTCTTCTTGAAGTTCCCCTTCTTCTTCCATTTTCCCTTTTTCTTGAAACTGGTGGTCTTGTTGACCATCAACACTTGATGCTCCTTCTTGATTTCTACCTCCGCAACCTTTAGCATTGCGAAGAGCTCGGGAATCATCTTATCCATCCCTTGCATGTTATAGTTCATCACGAAGCTCTTGTAGCTTGGTGGTAGTGATTGAAGAATTATGTCAATGACGCTATCATCCGGAAGATTAACTCCCAGTTGAATCAAGTGATTGTTATACCCGGACATTACGAGTATATGCTCACCGATGTAACTATTCTCTTCCATCTTACGGTTGTAGAACTTATTGGAGACTTCATATCTCTCAACTGGGCATTTGCTTGAAATATTAACTTCAACTCCTAGAACATCTCATATGCTCCATGACGTTCAAAACGTCGTTGAAGTCCAGTTCTAAGCCATAAAGCATGGCACACTAAACTATCGAGTAGTCATCAGCTTTGCTCTGCCAGACGTTCATAACATCTGGTGTTGCTCCTGCAGCAGGTCTGGCACCTAGCGGTGCTTCTAGGACGTAATTCTTCTGTGTAGCAATAAGGATAATCGTCAAGTTACGGACCCAATCCCTGTAATTGCTACCATTATCTTTCAACTTTGCTTTCTCAAGGAACGCATTAAAATTCAACGGAACAACAACACGGGCCATCTATCTACAATCAACATAGACAAGCAAAATACTATCAGGTACTAAGTTCATGATAAAATTAATCATATTCCTTAAGAACTCCCACTTAGATTGACATCCCTCTAATCCTCTAAGTGATCACGTGATCCAAATCAACTAAACCAATTCCGATCATCACGTGAGATGGAGTAGTTTCAATGGTGAACATCACTATGTTGATCATATCTACTATATGATTCACGCTTGACCTTTCGGTCTCAGTGTTCTGAGGCCACATCTGCATATGCTAGGCTCGTCAAGTTTAACCTGAGTAGTCCGCGTGTGCAACTGTTTTGCACCTGTTGTATTTGAATGTAGAGCCTATCACACCCGATCATCACGTGGTGTCTCAGCACGAAGAACTTCCGCAACGGTGCATACTCAGGGAGAACACTTATACCTTGATAATTTAGTGAGAGATCATCTTATAATGCTACCGTCAATCAAAGCAAGATAAGATGCATAAAAGATAAACATCACATGCAATCAATATAAGTGATATGATATGGCCATCATCATCTTGTGCTTGTGATCTCCATCTCTGAAGCACCGTCATGGTCACCATCGTCACCAGTGCGACACCTTGATCTCCATCGTAGCATCATTGTCGTCTCGCCAACTTATGCTTCCAGTGATAAAGTAAAGCATTACAGGGCGATTGCATTGCACACAATAAAGCGACAACCATATGCCTCCTGCCAGTTGCCGATAACTCGGTTACAAAACATGATCATCTCATACTATAAAATATAGCATCATGCCTTGACCATATCACATCACAACATGCCCTGCAAAAACAAGTTAGACGTCCTCTACTTTGTTGTTGCAAGTTTTACGTGGTTGCTACGGGCTGAGCAAGAACCGTTCTTATCTACGCATCAAAACCACAACGATAGTTTGTCAAGTTAGTGCTATTTTAACCTTCTCAAGGACCGGGCGTAGCCACATTCGATTGAACTAAAGTTGGAGAAACTGACACCCGCCAGCCACCTGTGTGCAAAGCACGTCGGTTGAACAAGTCTCGCATAAGCGTACGCGTAATATCGGTCCGGGACGCTTCATCCAACAATACCACCGAACCAAAGTATGACATGCTGGTAAGCCGTATGACCTATATCGCCCACAACTCACTTGTGTTCTACTCGTGCATATAACATCTAAGCATAAAACCTGACTCGGATGCCACTGTTGGGGAACGTAGTAATTTCAAAAAATTTCCTACGCACACACAGGATCATGGTGATGCATAGCAACGAGAGGGGAGAGTGTTGTCCACGTACCCTCGTAGACCGAAAGCGGAAGCATTATCACAACACGGTTGATGTAGTCGTACGTCTTCACGACCCGACCGATCCAAGTACCGAACGTACGACACCTCTGAGTTCAGCACACGTTCAGCTCGATGACGTCCCTCGAACTCCGATCCAGCCGAGCTATGAGGGAGAGTTCGTCAGCACGACGGCATGTGACGATGATGATGTTCTACCGATGCAGGGCTTCGCCTAAGAACCGCTACGATATTATCGAGGTGGACTATGGTGGAGGGGGGCACCGCACACGGCTAAGAGATCAATGATCAATTGTTTTGTCTCTGGGGTGCCCCCTGCCCCCATATATAAAGGAGCAAGGGAGGGAGAGGCGGCCGGCCAGGAGGAGGCGCGCCAGGAGGAGTCCTACTCCCACCGGGAGTAGGACTCCCTCCTTTCCTAGTTGGAGTAGGAGAAGGGGGAAGGAGGAGGGAGAGAGGAAGGAAAGGGGGGCGCCGCCCCCTTCCTTGTCCAATTCGGACTAGAGGGGGAGGGGGCGCGTGGCCTGCCCTAGCCGCCCCTCCTCTTCTCCACTAAGGCCCATGTAGGCCCATTAACCCCGGGGGTTCAGTAACCCGTACTCCGGTAAAATCCCGATTTCACCCGGAACACTTCCGATATCCAATTATAGGCTTCCAATATATCAATCTTTATGTCTCGACCATTTCGAGACTCCTCATCATGTCCGTGATCACATCCGGGACTCCGAACTATCTTCGGTACATCAAAACACATAAACTCATAATATAACCGTTATCGAACTTTAAGCGTGCGGACCCTACGGGTTCGAGAACTATGTAGACATGACCGAGACACGTCTCCGGTCAATAACCAATAGCGGAACCTGGATGCTCATATTGGCTCCCACATATTCTACGAAGATCTTTATTGGTCAGACCACATAACAACATACGTTGTTCCCTTTGTCATCGGTATGTTACTTGCCCGAGATTCGATCATCGGTATCTCAATACCTAGTTCAATATCGTTACTGGCAAGTCTCTTTACTCGTTCTGTAATACATCATCCCACAACTAACTCATTAGTTGTAATTCTTGCAAGGCTTATAGTGATGTGCATTACCGAGTGGGCCCAGAGATACCTCTCCGACAATCGGAGTGACAAATCCTAATCTCGAAATATGCCAACCCAACAAGTACCTTCGGAGACACCTGTAGAGCACCTTTATAATCACCCAGTTATGTTGTGACGTTTGGTAGCACACAGAGTGTTCCTCCGGTAAACGGGAGTCGCATAATCTCATAGTCATAGGAACATGTATAAGTCGTGAAGAAAGCAATGGCAGAATACTAAACGATCGTGTGCTAAGCGAACGGAATGGGTCAAGTCAATCACATCATTCTCCTAATGATGTGATCCCGTTAATCAAATGAAAACTCATGTCAATGGCTAGGAAACATAACTATCTTTGATAAACGAGCTAGTCAAGTAGAGGCATACTAGTGATACTCTGTTTGTCTATGTATTCACACAAGTATTATGTTTCTGGTTAATACAATTCTAGCATGAATAATAAACATTTATCATGATATAAGGAAATAAATAATAACTTTATTATTGCCTCTAGGGCATATTTCCTTCATTCCGGGGCATCCCCAAGCTTAGGCGCTTGAGTCTTCTTTGAATATTACCTTGGGGTGCCTAGGGCATCCCCAAGCTTAGGGTATTTCCACTCCTCATTCTCCTCATATCTACATCTCACTCAAAACTTGAAAACTTCAATCACACAAAACTTAATGGAACTTCGTGAGATGGGTTAGTATGATAAAGAGTAAACCATTCACTTTGGTACTGTCAAAGACAAGGTTCATAATTGTTCTCACACAATGCCTACTGTACCATATCATTTCTACAAATTATATTGAGAAATATAAGCCATAGAAACTAGAAAACAAGCAAACTATGCAACGAAAACAGAATCTGTGAAAAACAGAACAGTCTGTAATGATCGGAACAGAAACCATACTTCTGCTACTCCAAAAATTATGAAATAAATTGGTGGTCGTGAGGAATTTGTCTATTAATCTTTTGCAAAAAGAATCAACCTAAAAGAACTCTTCTGTAAAAAAATGACAACTAATCTCGTGAGCGCAAAGTTTCTGTTTTTTACATCAAGATCACATTAACTTTCACCCAAGTCTTCCCAAAGGTCTTACTTGGAACTTTATTGAAACAAAAGCTATAAAACATGATTAATACAGTAGCTTAGTAATGTCAACACACAAAAATAGTAAGGCTAAATATTGAGTTGTCTCCCAACAAGCGCTTTTCTTTAATGCCTTTTAGCTAGGCATGATGATTTCAATGATGCTCACATAAAAGATAAGAATTGAAACATAAAGAGAGCATCATGAAGAATATGACTAGCACATTTAAATATAACACACTTCCTATTCCTAGGAATTTTGTGAGCACACAACTTATGGGAACAAGGATCAACTAGCATAGGAAGGCAAACCAAGTATAACTTCAAAACTTTAAGCACATAGAGAGGAAACTTGGTATTATATTCCTCCCTTGTAATAATTTTAAGTAGCATCATGAATGAATTCAATAATATAACCATCACATAAAGCATTCTTTTCATGATCTACAAGCATATAAATTTTTCTACTCTCTACATATGCAAAATTCTTCTCATTCGGAATAATGGGAGCAAACTCAATAGAATAACGGTCATGTGAGGCATAATCCAATTGAAAATTAAAATCATGATGACAAGTTTCATGGTTAACATTATTTTTTATAGCATACATGCCATCACAATAATCATCATTGATAGCAATTTTGTTCTCATAATCAATTGGAACCTCTTCCGAAATAGTGGAATTATTACTAAATAAAGTTGACACTCTTCCAAATCCACTTTCATAAATATCACACTAAGATTCAACACCCTCCAAAATAGTGGGATCACTAATTCCTAAAGTTGATACTCTTCCAACCCCACTTTAGATTATAGTATTATTCATACTCCAAAAGATACAAGTGAAGTTCATGGAGCATTCTAAAATTAATATAGAGTAACCAATATCCAAGCTCAAAATATATAAGTGAAGCACACGAAGCATTCTATAAAACCATACTCAAAAGATTTAAGTGAAGCACAAAGAGCAATTCTATAAGATAATACTTAAAAGATATAAGTGAAGCACATGAAGTATTCTATAAATCAATGAAGGGCTATCTCATACTAGCATGGTTCTTAAAGGAAGAACAAAAACACAAAGGACACAAATCATGTGAACAAAACAAAAACCGAGGTATACCGATAATTGTTGAAGAAGAAAGATGGGATGCCAACCGGGGCATCCCCAAGCTTAGATGCTTGAGTATTGTAACATCCCAAATTTTCAATTTGGAATGTTATACATAGATCATTCATGCATATCATATTTTGTTGCATTTCGTTTCGCGATCCTCGAAATTCTAAGCAACTCAAGGACCCTCGGAGAGAGTTGGGGATTTCATTGTTTCATATTTGAATTTTATCAAATATTGAAACGAGGATTATTTGTTTTATGATTTTTCTCTCCGAAAATATTTCATATTAAAATGTATGAGAGGAGATAATATGACTTCTCCAAAATAAATGAAATCTTGGAGGAAAAACATTAATATCAAATATTTATTTTATTTGGATTTTATTGCAATTTTATTTGAATTAGAAAAATTTGCACGTTTTCAAAATTGCATTTTAGGGCCAAGAAAATGTTCATCTTGTTCTAAATATTTTATTTAGACGGTGAAAATTTATTTTGGCATTTTTAGGTTTTTATTTATTTTTCTAGGATTTATTTTCGGCGGAACATTATTAAAAAAAGTCGGCATTGGTAGAAGACCAATGAGGCAGAAGCCCAACCCAGCGCCGCCGACAGGGCGAGTCCGAGCGGACACACCTCGCCGCCGTGCCTCGCCCAAGCCGCCCCCCCTTTATAAGCCGAGCTCGGGGCCCCTCGGGACCCCAAGTCGCATGCCCGCCCTCCCCGCCCGCTTCTTGGAGCCCGCTGCAAGCCGCCGCCGCATGGCCTCGCCGTCGCCCACCGCCGCCTCGCCGCCAAGCCCGCCGCCTTCGAACCCGTCAGACATACGCCTTAGGAGGGTATACGCATGCCGTCGCCGTCGTTCGGTTTTATTTTAAAAACGATTTGGTTTTTTTAGAAAACCCTAGTTTTCATTGTTTAGAATAGATCGATTTTTTCGGTTTATTTAGTTAGCGGACGTTCGTTTTAACGAACGGTATTCACTCATTAGTCGCATACAACAAATGTTCGTTCGTTAGCCTGTTCGTCAGTTTTTCTTTTTCTCGGATTTTTTTCGTGATTATTCTCGATTGCGATTTCTGATCCGATTTTTGTTTTAGTTTATCTTTTCGCTCGTTTATCGGAATCAGGCGATTCAAGCGCCTAGATCTTCGTCTCGAAGCCCTCTTTCTGTTTAACCAACTTGAACAAGATTTTGGTACTATAAAATTTGACTTTAGTCCAGATTAGTAAGCGAATCTTGTTTCTTTTGCAGTTTGAGTTCCGTTGCTCCGTTTGATTTGATTCTTTTTGCAAACCAGAGTTCTTAAGTTGAACTTTTTAGTTAGATCTTCTTATTTGAGATTTACCCGCGCATCTTGCTTGATTGCTTATCTATGCTATTGTTTGTTTGTGATAGAATTCCCGGAGTGCGAAGCGTGCTACTACGAGTCTCTAGGTTTTGCGGATCGTCAGCAAGGCAAGTAACACATTGATCATAGTCTTATCATACCCAATTTTTATGCGTTAGCTCCAATCCTCAAACATTGCATGATTAGGATGTGATTAACATGTGGGTACTGGGAAGTAGTTGATGAGGTAGAACCTATTGCCCTGTTATCATCAAACCCTTGGGAGTTACTTCTACGTATTGCTTATATTGCTATGCTATGCTTGTAGACGTGGTTTGGGTGAGTGAATCCATGATAGATGTGAGATTTGCTAATTAAAGGTTCAACTTAAGATGGCAACTTTAATACACATCTGGGTGGATTGCTTGTCGGGCACCTGGAGAATCCAGTGTTGTCCTAGGATATCCCGGAGTACCCGTGTGATAATCCTAAGGTCCGCCACCAGTGCTCAAAGGAATCGAGATATTTCATGCTAGAAACTTTAGGTGTGCAGCCACAAGCTATTATGGGCTCTAGCATAGTTGAGTAAGTTGCATGACCTCTTCTAGTGGTAGGCTAGCAGATGTAGAGGGATGTAGGTTGGTACTGTCTACCCGGGGTTAGAGTTAATGCTTCTGAAAGACTGTGTCTCGGTCATCCGTTTCTCAAACACCTTGTAGTGCGAGAAATTCAACGGAGGCGATCGAGTCTTGTGGGGAAAAGTGCACAAACCTCTACAGAGCGTACAATCTAATCATGGTTAGCCGTGTCCCCGGTTATGGACATCTTGAGTATCTAGTACTTGGATTATCATATGTATCTCATCACTCTAATTTAATATTGTTGGGTTGATAATTACTTTAATTGGGATTGAGTTGGAGGAACCTTCTCAATGATGTTTCAACTACCATGATAGTTAAAATAAAACTTATTCCTTTGTTGTAGGGAAATTGGCTTTTCGCAAAACTATAACCATAGAGCTTTCCACCAGCCAAATATGCATGTAGTGATAGCATTATTCTATTCTTGCTCTACTGTGTTATATTGCCAGCATATTCCATGTGCTGACCCATTTTCGGGCTGCAACTTATTATGTTGCAGACTTTTCAGATGAGGAGTAAGGTTCCTTAGGTCGTTGCCGTGCAGCTCAGCTATGCCGTTGGAGTTGATGGACTCACTTTATCTTCCAAGCCTTCCGCTGTTATCGTATTAGATGGCCTTATGCCATATTTATTATAATAAGTTCTCTTTTGAGACATTCGATGTAATAAGTGTGTGATTGCTACTCTGTTATAAATCCTTCGAGTACTGTGTGTGTCAGCATTACCGATCCAGGGATGACACTGAAGCACAGAGACTTGACCGTTTGAGGTTGGGTCGCTACAAGTATCCTTGAAATATTTACTTGGGGTGCCTTGGGCATCCCCAAGCTTGAACTCTTGCCTCTCTTTATTCTTCTCATATTGATAGCTCCTCGATCTTTGAACACTTCATCCATGTCAGGACCCCGATCCCAAGTCACATTGATCTAGCCGGTAATACCTCATATCACTTTGCGGCCTCACGCACGGTATTCCCACGGGTGTCGCCTTACCATGGCCCAGGACTGTTTGCGCCTTTTGGCTCACGTATATGATAGTGTCGCTAGCATCCATATGACAGAGAACCCGGGCCGACATGGCTAGTCATGAACCCAAAGCGGCACTAACCCATGGGAACATGCATACATGAATCACATCGAGCATGTCGGTCGGCGTGTGAATCCGGGCTGTAGCACTAGGCTAACAGGACTCAGGAACCCGGCCGTAGCAGAGCTAGGCAGGACTCGGATGTCACCGCGTGACATTTCCCGAAGGGACAGAACCAGAACGAAGTGAAACACATGCCGGCAATCAAGTGTCCAGGCAGTAGTCTTTGGGCTAGCAGGACTCCGGTAAACCGAGCTGTAGCGGACTACTATCGCTCAGGAAGCACTAGACTATATTTCCTCATATGAGAGGCTGCCAAGGATAAACAACTAGATTGTCGGATCCCACACATACCAAGCATTTCAAACATACACACAATATGCTCAATATGTGTAAATACAACATGGGATCACAACATAACTCTACGACTCAAATATTTATTCATTAGGCTCCGAGGAGCGAGATATTACAAACATGGGTCTCTCGACCCAGCATTCACAGCATACAAGTCAAAACACAAGCGGAAGCTTAACATGTCTGAGCACAGACAACTATAAATGAAAAAGGCTTAGAAGCCTGACTATCTACCAGATCCTGCCGAGGGCACAAGATCGTAGCTGAGGTAACAAGCTAAACGTCGAAGTCCACGCGGAACTACTAGCGAGACTGAAGTCTCTCTGCAAAACATAAAATAAGCAAACGTGAGTACAAATGTACTCAGCAAGACTTACATCAGAACTAACTACATATGCATCATTATCAACAAAAAGGGGGTTGTGGAGTTTAACTGCAGCAAGCCAGCTTTGACTCGGTGGCTATCCTGAACTACGACTGCAAGTAACTCTTTTGAGGTGGCGCACACGAGTCCACATACTCACCATATCAATACACCACTATGGATCCGCTCCGCCTCCCTCACGAGAACGCCATCCATAGCACTCACGCTTATCTTGCACATTTTACGGTATCCACTTTCACTTGTCTATGAACTGATATAGGTAACCCGTAAGTCGCTTTACTGCAGACACGGCTATTCGAATAGATGATGTTAACCACTGAAGGTGTACTTCTTCACACACGCTCTCACCACTTACCGCCGTTTACACGACATGTACTCGGCAACCTTCAAGCGGAAGCCCAACGTGGGTGTCGGCCACAGCCTACCTAAACACTCAAGTCCCTAGTCCAGGTTTATCGCCTATTCGGGTTCCATCCGCAGGGAGTCCGGCCGAGGTTTCCACTAACGGCCCGAACGATGTGTGCAGGGTTCCCGAGACACCAAACGGGCAAATCGGTACACCGTGCCACGTGCCTACCGCAACATAGAACAACCCTAAGGTCAGCGCTGCGTGCGGCCCCCAGCATGCTACAAACACCAGAAACTACTTTGCAACTCCCGGACAAAGGACAAGGGTGGTTAAGAAGCCGAGAGAGTCAATTAAGGATCCCAATGTGTGGTAGTAACTGTTCATGGATCACAAACATAGAAATCAGTTCCCGAGGACGGCTTCAATGAGACAACCCACCATGTACTCCTACATGGCCTCTCACTCCTACCTTTACCAAATCGTGTTCACACACTTAGCTCACACACAGTAGGACATGTTTACACACCTCCGATTCATCCCCGATGCATCAGACCTGACTCAACTCTAAGCGATGGCAGGCATGACAAACAAGCATGAATGAGTAGGCACAACAGGGCTCAAACAACTCCTACTCATGCTAGTGGGTTTCATCTATTTACTATGGAATGACAGGTCATGCAGAGGATAAAGGGGTTCAGCTACCGCAACAAGTAACAGATGAATCGTTGTTGTCCTAATGCAGTAAAAGAGAGCAGGAGCGAGAGAGTGGGATTGTATCGAAATGAACAAGGGGTTTTTGCTTGCCTGGCACTTCTGAAGATAATATAGTTCTTCATTGGTGTCATCGAACTCATCGTCGGAACATACGTCTACAAGGGGGAACAACCACCGACTAGCAAAGAAGGAACACAATCAATGCAATGCACATTCACGTGAATGACATGTCATGTTAAGGTACTGAATTCACCTAATGCAATGTCTAGCCAAGTTAATTGAAGTGGAACTCAAACAAGATCAAATTCCAACTCCAAATGTTATTTCATAATTTGCCCTAATCATCATTTGTCCTATTAAGTGAGGTTAACTTGTTCAAACATGCATGATCATGGCATAAACAGAATCTTCATATTTTTCTGATCATTTTTCA
The DNA here is from genome assembly GCA_021605145.1 of Aegilops bicornis. Taxonomy (NCBI): domain Eukaryota; kingdom Viridiplantae; phylum Streptophyta; class Magnoliopsida; order Poales; family Poaceae; genus Aegilops; species Aegilops bicornis. Next base: position 379,078,258 of record CM038669.1, on the reverse strand, counting down.
TATATAACTTATTTCATTTGGAGTTCTGATTAATTTCTATGATTTTAGAAGTTTTAAACATTTTCCGGAATTTCCAAATCATTTGGAATTAGAAATAATCCAGGAAAATGATTCTGCATCGACATAATATTTGCACGACGTCAGCAGGTCAACAACGCCTGTCCAGGTCAAACCTGACGGTTGGGACCCACACATCAGTGTAATTAGTCTAACTAATTTTTAGTTAGTCCTAATCCTAACTTAATTAGCAGGCGGGTCCCATTTGTCATAGACCCAGAGGGGTCAAACTGGGCCCACCCGGGGTCAACTAGGTCAGCAAGGTCAAACCCCCGGTCAGCAGGGTCAATCCCGCCGGTGTTGAGTCGCCGGCGAGGCCGAGACGGCGGAGGGGCTCAGATTTTGCCCTCCGGCGACCAAATTAGCGGCCGAGACTACCTACGGAGAGCTGGCACTATCGCGCATCCATTGGAGCAAGGGAGAGAGGCTGCGGTGGGGTGAGCTCGCCGGAGTCGAGCTCGTGGCGGCGGCCGGAGCTCGGGCAATGACGGGTTGGCGCTACGGTGCAAGACATGAGTAGTTAGTGGGCGCTACGGGCTCCTGGAGCCGCGCTGAGCCCAGCGGTGTGCTCGGCTTCGAGCTATTGTGGCTCTAGCCACGACGGCGCCATGGCCGGCGGCGGGGAGCTTCCGGGTGAGGTGGAAACGGCGGCTACGGAGGCCATGAAGGAAATATGCCCTAGAGGCAATAATAAAGTTATTATTTATTTCCTTATATCATGATAACTGTTTATTATTCATGCTAGAATTGTATTAACCGGAAACATAATACATGTGTGAATACATAGACAAAACATAGTGTCACTAGTATGCCTCTACTTGACTAGCTCGTTTATCAAAGATGGTTATGTTTCCTAACCATGGACAAAAGAGTTGTCATTTGATTAACGGGATCACATCATTAGGAGAATGATGTGATTGACTTGACCCATTCCGTTAGCTTAGCATTTGATCGTTTAGTATGTTGCTATTGCTTTCTTCATGACTTATACATGTTCCTGTAACTATGAGATTATGCAACTCCCGTTCTTTGGAGGAACACTTTGGTGCTACCAAAGCGTCCTAGCGTAATCTGGGTGATTATAAAGGAGTACTACAGGTGTCTCCAAAGGTACATGTTGGGTTGGCGTATTTCGAGATTAGGTTTTGTCACTCTGATTATCGGAGAGGTATCTCTGGGCCCTCTCGGTAATGCACATCACTATAAGCCTTGCAAGCAATGTAACTAATGAGTTAGTTACGGAATGATGCATTACGTAACGAGTAAAGAGACTTGCCGTGTCACGCCCAATATGCGACCCTATCCAAAAGGAACTCGACGGTCCAACCAAGGATAGACCCGCATATTGAAACGCTTTTGCAAGGTGGATATCATTACATCAATATTACATAATACATAGGGATACATACATAAGGCACGAATGCCACAAGAATACAACAACATCACATATAAGAGATCAACATCCGACTACGGATGAAACACAAACAGAAGCTCAAACGACATCCACCCTGCTAGCCCAGGCTGCCGACCTGGAACCTATCCCCTGATCGAAGAAGAAGTAGAAGAAGAACTCCAACACAAGCAAACATCGCTCTCGCGTCATGATCATCGCAAACCTGTACCTGCAACTGGTGGTGTAGTAATCTGTGAGCCACGAGGACTCAACAATCCCATTACCATGGGTATCAAGACTAGCAAAGCTTAAAGGGAAAGGAAGGGGTAAGGTGGTGAGGTTGCAGCAGCGGCTAAGCATATATGGTGGCTAACATACGCAGATGAGAGCAAGAAGAGAAACAAAGGAACGGTCGTCAACTAGTAATGATCAAGAAGTGATCCTGAACTCCTACTTACGTCAAACATAACACATAAACCGTGTTCTCCTCTAGATCAACCCCGTAAAGAGACACTCACGGTTACTCACACGGTTGGTGTAGTTTAATTAAGATCAACTTCGGGTTTTCTACAACCGGACATTAACAAATTCCCATCTGCCACATAACGCGGGCACGGCTTTGAAAGTTTATACCTGCAGGGTGTCCCAACTTAGCCCATGATAAGCTCTCGCGATCAACGAAGGATATTCCTTCTCCCGGAAGACCCGATCAGTCTCGGAATCCGGCTACAAGACATTTCGACAGCAATAAAACAAGACCAGCAAGAAGCCGCCCGAATGTGCCGACAAATCCCGATAGGAGTCGCACGTACCTCGTTCTCGTGGCACATCCGGATGAGCAGTCCATTACAACTAAAACCAGACCTCAAGTTGCCTTGAGGGGCGCCAGACAGGGCTCTAGTTCGGGCCAGCACTCGAAGGAGCACTGGTCCGGGGCTAAAATAAAGATGACCCTCGGGCTCCGAAACCCAAGGGAAAAAGGGCATAGGTGAGGCAAATGGTAAAACCAATGTTGGGCCTTCTTTGGAAAAGTCTTATTCAAAGCGAACTGTCAAGGGGTCCCATAAATCACCCGACCGCGTTAGGGACGCGAAATCCGGGAACATAACACCGATATGACGGAAACTAGGCGGCAAGAGTGGAACAAAACACTGGGCATAAGGCCGAGCCTTCCACCCTTTACCAAATATATAGATGCATTAATTAAATAAGATATATTGTGATATCCCAACAAGTAAACATGTTCCAAAGATGGAACAACATCTCCATGTTCCAACAAGGAACAAAATTCATCTTCACCTGCAACTAACAACGCTATAAGAGGGGCTGAGCAAAGCGGTAACATAGCCAAACAATGGTTTTCTAGGAAGGGGAAAAAAGGTTAGAGGCTGACATGGCAATTTGAGATGGCTTGATAAACAGGTAATAGGTAGCGCAGCATAGCGATAGAACGAAGCAACTAGCATAGCAATGATAGTAGTGAGATCCAGGGTAGCGGTCATCTTGCATGAAATCCCGCAAGGAAGAAGAACGAGTCCATGAAGAAGATGAACGGATGAAGCCGAACCAAGCATAGACGAACGAATCCTCACGATCGCAACGAAACAGGAACTAACAAGAAGAAGCACACAACAAAGTAAACACACCACATATAGACAAGACATGATGCACAATCAAGCATGATGCATGACAAGACTACATGAAACTACTCATGGCAAAAGATGATGCAAACAAGAACAACACATCAAAGCAAGTTTAAATGAGGCCGGAAACAACATAGAACAATTCCGGTAAGTCCTCATAAGCAAATTTCAAAATTGTTCCAGATCTGAATAAACCTTATGTTCAAGTTGTTAAACAACAATTTAATATGCACCACGATGATCTACACGAAATTCTAGTCAAGTTACATATAAAGTTCATTTAATTCGGAGCTACGGCCTAGAAGATATGAGCAAAACAAGATAAGCATGGCATATGCAAAATGCATACAAACATCAAGCAAACACCTCAAATCAAGGATGCAACATGATAATATGAAACTACATGCAAAATCAAGCATGTTTCATATAGAGCACACTCAAAAGCAGACAACGGTTCAACACATACACACTACAAGTCATAGCAACAAGCTGTCCAAAACAGCAACTAGGCATATTGCAAGCATCAAAACAACATGCTACAGGACCTCAACATAATAACAAAAGGAATGGGCATGATCTACAGGTAAAGCATTATAAAACATGAACACTGAGATATCTCCAGAAATCACTAGAACATGCTGAAACACACATGGCAAGATTGCAAATAATAACAGTTTCAGACATTGGCAGAAATAACATCAAGTTGCAATGTTTAGAGCTATCAAACAACATGTTACAGGAACTTAACATGGTAAACAAAGGCATGGCATAAATCTACTCAAATCGTAGAACAAAATTCCCTTACTGACCATAAGCCAAAAAAGGATCAGAAAATGTGATGGCACCCATGTAAACATGGCAAGTTATATTACAGATTCAAACATGGCAGGAACAACAGTAAGTAGGCATGTTGGTGAGCTTGAACCACTCACCGCAGAGCAATACATGGCATGGAAAGGCAACCAACAGTAAGAAGACATGGCATAGAAGATATACACGACAAGAACAACATCATAGCATGCAAGTACCAACTACAACAACCTTGGCAAACTTTAACATGTAAACAATCTGCCAGGAAACATTTTATAGCAAAAGTAGAGCTCGATTGACTCAAGCTAGACTACTCCATAATTGCAAACAAGGGCATGGATGGATATGGCACAACCATATGTTCAAAACATCCTTACTTAAGTATCTCAAAATATGCATGGATCTCTCGGTAGCATCAAGTTTACATGGCATAAAAATATCAGCAGAACAGGGGCTGCAATCAGCAACATCATGAAGTCTAGTTTGCATGCTTGTGCTAGTCACTACAGATATCACAAAAATACATGACATACACCACTGGAAAGAAGGCATGGCATATTACAAAACACATGTAGGACTCAAGATCATAGGGTGCACACCTCAATCATGGAAAAAATGACAAAAGTGCAAGTTCTGTTAAGAAACAGAAACTAACATCACAGAGCACTCTTCTAACAGCATTTCGGGCATCAAGGTGAGCTCAAATTAAAATGATGCGATTGGATGAAACGATCTACACATCGAGGCGAACATTTTGACATATTACACACACGAAACGGAGCAATATGCAGAGAGTTATGGTATGATGAAAATGCATGAAAATATGCAACAATTTCGGGGACTTGGTGGAAATATCAACTCCGGGAAAAGTCAACCCGGGATTTGAGGCGGCTACACGGCGGGCGGCGCGACGGGAGGCGGGCGAGGCCGAGAAGCACCGGCGAAATGCAGGCGGCCGCCATGGAGCTCAAGCGACCATGGCGCTACCGGGCGAGGGGAGTTTCGCCGGCGGGCGCGATGTCGACGGCGGGCGACTGGCGGCCGGGCGCGAAAGCGAAGTGGAGGGGCGACGGGCGGCGAGGGCGCTGCCAGCCGGAGGCGGCGGCGACGCGTCTGGCGCTGACAGCGGCCGCGGCGGCGATCGGGTGGCGCCGGCCAAAGGGCGGCGCGCTGGTTCGCTAAGGGTTCGGCTTCAGCCCGCTGGCCGCGCGCTGGGACGACGGGCGGCGGACAGGTGGCGGGCGCGGTTGGTCGAGGGGCGGCGGCGGACATGTCCGGCGGCGGATGGACGGTCCGCCATGGAGTGAGGTTGGCTAGGGTTAGGGGCGAATTCATCCATGAATTTCGGAGGAGATGTATTTATAGGTAGAGGGAGCTAGGAGAGTCCAAATGGAGCACGGTTTTCGGCCACGCGATCGTGATCGAACGACCGAGAGTATGGAAGGGAGTTAGATGGGTTTTGGGCCAGTTTGAAAGGGTGTTGGGCTGCAAAGAGAAGGAGGCTTTTACGGTTACCCGGTTAACCGTTGGAGTACCAAACGACCTCCAAATGGCACGAAACTTGACAGGCGGTCTACCGGTGCTATACCAAGGCCGCTTGACAAACCTCGGTCCATTCCGAGACCGTTTAACACCCGCACATGAAAAGAGGCAAAAGGGGGCGCCGGGAGACATAGGAGCGGCGGATTGCAAAACGGACAACGGGGAAAATGCTCGGATGCATGAGACGAACACGTATGCAAAATGAAATGCACATGACAACATGATATGAAATGTAGATGATGACATGGCAAAATGCAACACACAAGCAAATGACATGGCAATGACAGCGAATAACTGAAGGACACCTGGCGCATCGAATCCGGGGCGTTACAACACTCCTCCACTAACAAGAGATCTCGTCCCGAGATCTTAGGACCGAGACGGAAGGGAAAAGGGATAAGGTGAAGCAAGAACTGAAGAGAAGAAGCAAAAAAAAATCGAGGGAAGTCGAGAAGACGAGAGGACCGACAAGAATGACGAGAATCGAGAGCTCACGGAATCGGATAGGCTATGAAACCACTCGTTCTAACCGGAGTGGTTAGAATGAGAAAAGAAACGAATAAGACTGAAACGATTTAGGTAGCACTCCGGTTGAACAAGGAAAGAATAGAACTTGAACTTGAGAGGATGGAATGATACTTGATGAAGACATGACGCAAAACCTCCGGAAAGAACTGAAAGAATTTGAATGAAAATAACTTAGAAGGAAGGATTGAATGGAGTTGTTGAGAAATCAACAACGAAAAGAATAAGCTTGTTGTGGTCCTATGGTAACATCTCAAAATTATAAGATGATAACCGGCCACAAACGGAAATAATTGGATAGCTGAGAAGAACAAAGAGATGCAAAACTCCACTTCAAAAGAAATACGAAGAATTAATTACACTTCGAGGCGCGAGAAGAAAAGATACTTGAACTCTGCCAACAGAATCTTGATGAACACTTGAAAAGTGAATTAAAGCATGAAGAACCACCGTGAAGAACTCCGGTAACAAAAGGATTATGAGATATGATGAAGGACGAAAGAATAAGATGAGCCTTGCGATGATTTAGATGGAGGTTCGACGAGATGGCGAGAAAATTTGAACTCCGGAAAAGAAAAGATGAAAACACTTGGATCTAGAATTTATTCCTCAAGAACAAACTCCTAAGAAAAAGATTAATCACTCTGACGAAATAAGAATAAGATTTATTGTATGCTTATCCTTCATCAAATTAAATTGATGACAAGCAATGGATTTTACATACTACTTATTCTTCTAGAAAAAAGGATTAAGGGGAAACATCGCACAAAACTTGAGAAAGTCTTCATGAACCACGGTAGGATTTGAGAGAAACGAATGGATTAAAATGATAATCAAAGAAAAGAATCTTGAGCGAACCACCGTAACAATTGAAATAACTGATGAAAAGAAATGATCACCGGAAGAATTAGAGAAGCACGGAGATACTTGAGGAATTTATAGAAAAGAGATCAAGAGATCGCGAACTGATTAATGAATGCTTGAACGCAGCACCGGAAGAATATTGAGATGAACGAAGGGGCACGGATATAGAATAATTAGAGAATGACTGAAAACTTGGGACGAGGAAATCTTCTGAAATGAAGGCCTTCGGATAATTGTAACAGAAAAGCAACTCTTGAAATACTCCGGATGGATGAAAATAATTGCACGACTGGAAACAAATAGATAGGATAACGTCGAGCTAGCACCACAAATCTCCGGGAGAACGGACAAGATTTAGGGAAAACTCTATAACGGTCTTCAAATGCTGAGAATGATGACGAGAACCACCATGCGGAATTGTTGAGACGCCCGGAGAATGAAAAACAAAGCCGTTGAGTCAACAATGAAAATGATTTGAAATTGATCTTGGAAAGGTATCTGACTGATGAAATTCATTCTTACGTCACACTTGAAAAGAATTGGGAATAGCTCCGGGGAAATAGAAGAGTCAGGTAAGATCCTCGAAAAGACACGTGGGTTAGGGCCCACTAAAGAGAAAAACACCGTTGGAAAGGGATGTTGAGCAGATAGATGATGCACCGGAACAAATGAAATATTTGGTGAGGTGACACCTCAAATTAATTGGAACGCAGACAAATCTCCTGATATGTCTTCCGAACTCGGAATGATAAAGCTGGCGAGAGGCGTAACGAGCAAAGAGAACACTTCGAGGAAAAGAAGATGATCGACAACGAAAAACTTGAATTGAGTCCACCGGAGAAGAAAAGAGATGAAGAATGACGAACGAGACGAGAATTCACCGGTTGAAATAATTGACGAAAGACTGAAGTGACTCCACACGAATGAAATAGATGGTCGGGAGAGAGGCAAACTCCGGGAAGAAAAGGGTGGGAGGGCGGGAAAAAACAAAGGCAACTTGGAGGGGAAATCAACGAATATCTTGAAGAGAAAACACCGGTTGAAATCATTGAGGAAAGAGAGAAAAAACTTCGCACTAGTAGAAGGATACTCAATAGCGGACTCCGGTTCCGAGAGGAAGAAGGGAGGGCGGGTGGGAAAAACAAGGACAACTTCGGACAAGGAAAAACAACGACGTCGGAGGAAGAACTGAGGATTGAACTTGGCAAAGATGAAGAGGCTCGAGTCGACTTGACGAGAAATGCACCGGATAAAAAGAGCTGAGGAACAACGATCGAAAAACCAACTGCGTGATCCTAAAGAAAAATTTGAACGGGAAGAGGAGTAATTCAAAACACCTACGTCAAGATTCCTCACCAGGCGACGAAGGGACCGAGGAGTAAAAAGAATTCCTACTCTCGATATAACTAGACTCAGAAATCAGTTTTCTTCTAGACTCAACAACGACCAAACTACACGATCAATCAAGGGGCTCCTAGGGTCGGTCGAGGCTCTGATACCAACTTGTCACGCCCAATATGCGACCCTATCCAAAAGGAACTCGACGGTCCCAGCAAGGATAGACCCGCATATTGAAACGCTTTTGCAAGGTGGATATCATTACATCAACATAACATAATACATAGGGATACATACATAAGGCACGAATGCCACAAGAACACAACAACATCACATACAAGAGATCAACATTCGACTACGGATGAAACACAAACAGAAGCTCAAACGACATCCACCCTGCTAGCCCAGGCTGCCGACCTGGAACCTATCCCCTGATCGAAGAAGAAGCAGAAGAAGAACTCCAACACAAGCAAACATCGCTCTCGCGTCATGATCATCGCAAACCTGTACCTGCAATTGGTGGTGTAGTAATCTGTGAGCCACGAGGACTCAGCAATCCCATTACCATGGGTATCAAGACTAGCAAAGCTTAAAGGGAAAGGAAGGGGTAAGGTGGTGAGGTTGCAGCAGCGGCTAAGCATATATGGTGGCTAACATACGCAGATGAGAGCGAGAAGAGAAACAAAGGAACGGTCGTCAACTAGTAATGATCAAGAAGTGATCCTGAACTCCTACTTACGTCAAACATAACCCGAAAACCGTGTTCTCCTCTCGATCAACCCGAAAAGAGACACTCACGGTTACGCACACGGTTGGTGTAGTTTAATTAAGATCAACTTCGGGTTTTCTACAACCGGACATTAACAAATTCCCATCCGCCACATAACCGTGGGCACGGCTCTCGAAAGTTTATACCCTGCAGGGGTGTCCCAACTTAGCCCATGATAAGCTCTCGCGATCAACGAAGGATATTCCTTCTCCCGGGAAGACCCGATCAGTCTCGGAATCCCGGCTACAAGACATTTCGACAGCAATAAAACAAGACCAGCAAAGCCGCCCGAATGTGCCGACAAATCGCGATAGGAGTCGCACGTACCTCGTTCTCAGGGCACATCCGGATGAGCAGTCCGTACAACTAAAACCAGACCTCAAGTTGCCTTGAGGGGGCGCTACCTGAGGGCTCTAGTTCGGGCCAGCACTCGAAGGAGCACTGGTCCGGGGCTAAAATAAAGATGACCCTCGGGCTCCGAAACCCAAGGGAAAAAGAGCATAGGTGAGGCAAATGGTAAAACCAATGTTGGGCCTTCTGGAAAAGTCTTATTCAAAGCGAACTGTCAAGGGGGTCCCATAAATCACCCGACCGCGTTAGGGACGCGAAATCCGGGAACATAACACCGATATGACGGAAATTAGGGCGGCAAGAGTGGAACAAAACACCAGGCAAAAGGCCGAGCCTTCCACCCTTTACCAAATATATAGATGCATTAATTAAATAAGATATATTGTGATATCCCAACAAGTAAACATGTTCCAGCATGGAACAACATCTCCATGTTCCAACAAGGAACAAACTTCATCTTCACCTGCAACTAACAACGCTATAAGAGGGGCTGAGCAAAGCGGTAACATAGCCAAACAATGGTTTTCTAGGAAGGGGAAAAAAGGTTAGAGGCTGACATGGCAATTTGAGATGGCTTGATAAACAGGTAATAGGTAGCGCTTGACATAGCGATAGAGAACGAAGCAACTAGCATAGCAATGATAGTAGTGAGATCCAGGGTAGCGGTCATCTTGCATGAAATCCTGCAAGGAAGAAGAACGAGTCCATGAAGAAGATGAACGGATGAAGCCGAACCAAGCATAGACGAACGAATCCTCACGATCATAGCAAACAGGAACTAACAATAAGAAGCACACAACAAAGTAAACACACCACATATAGACAAGACATGATGCACAATCAAGCATGATGCATGACAAGACTACATGAAACTACTCATGGCAAAAGATGATGCAAACAAGAACAACACATCAAAGCAAGTTTAAATGAGGCCGGAAACAACATAGAATAATTCCGGTAAGTCCTCATAAGCAAATTTCGAAATTGTTCCAGATCTGAATAAACCTTATGTTCAAGTTGTTAAACAGCAATTTAATATGCACCATGATGATCTACACGAAATTCTAGTCAAGTTACATATAAAGTTCATTTAATTCGGAGCTACGGCCTAGAAGATATGAGCAAAACAAGATAAGCATGACATTGATGCAAAATGCATACAAACATCAAGCAAACACCTCAAATCAAGGATGCAACATGATAATATGAAACTACATGCAAAATAAAGCATGTTTCATATAGAGCACACTCAAAACGGAGCAACGGTTCAACACATACACACTATACAAGTCATAGCAACAAGCTGTCTAAAACAGCAACTAGGCATTTTACAGGACCTCAACATAATAAAAAAAGGAATAGGCATGATCTACAGGTAAAGCATTATAAAACATGAACACTGAGATATCTCCAGAAATCACTAGAACATGCTCAAACACACATGGCAAGATTGCAAATAATAACAGTTTCAGACCTTGCCAGAAATAACATCAGGTTGCAATGTTTAGAGCTATCAAACAACATGTTACAGGAACTTAACATGGCAAACAAATGCACGGCATGAATCTACTCAAATCGTAGAACAAAAGTCCCTTACTGACCATAAGCCAAAAAAGATCAGAAAACGTGATGGCACCAATGTAAACATGACAAGTTATATTACAGATTCAAACATGGCAGGAACAACAGTAAGTAGGCATGTTGGTGAGCTTGAACCACTCACCACAGAGCAACACATGGCATGGCAAGGCAACCAACAGTAAGAAGACATGGCACAGAAGATATACACCGTAAGAACAACATCATAGCATGCAAGGATCAACTACAACAAACTTGGCAAAATTGAATAACATGTAAACAATCTGCCAGGAAACATTTTATAGCAAAAGTAGAGCTCGATTGACTCAAGCTAGACTACTCCATAATTGCAAACAAGGGCATGGATGGATAGAGCACAACCATATGTTCAAAACATCCTTACTTAAGTATCTCAAAATATGCATGGATCTCTCGGTAGCATCAAGTTTACATGGCATAAAAATATCAGCAAAACAGGGGCTGAAATCAGCAACATCATGAAGCCTAGTTTGCATGCTTGTGCTAGTCACTATAGAGATCACAAAAATACATGGCATACACCCATGGAAAGATGGCATGGCATATTACAAAACACATGTAGGACTCAAGATCATAGGGCGCACACCTCAATCATGGCAAAAATGACAAAAGTGCAAGTTCTGTTAAGAAACAGAAACTAACATCACATAGCACTCTTCTAACAGCATTTCGGGCATCAAGGTTAGCTCAAATGAAAATTATGCAATGGGATGAAACGATCTACTCATCGAGGCGAACATTTTGACATATTACACACACGAAACGGAGCAATATGCAGAGAGTTATGGTATGATGAAAATGCATGAAAATATGCAACAATTTCGGGGACTTGGTGGAAATATCACCTCCGGGAAAAGTCAACCCGGGACGGAGGCGGCCACGGCGGGGCGGCGCGACGGGGAGGCGGGGCGAGGCCGGAGAAGCACCGGGCGAGGTCGCAGGCGGCGCCGGGCGGAGTCAGCGCCATGGCGCTGGCCGGTGGGAGTCGGCCGGGCGCGATGTCGACGGGCGGCGGCATCACGGGCGCGAAGCGAAGCGGAGGGGCGACGGCGGCGAGGGCGCTGCCGGCCGGAGGTGGCGGACGCGTCCCGGCTGACGGTGCGGCGCCGGGCGGCGGGCCGGCGTGGCCGCCAAGGGGCGGCGGGCGCTGCACAAGGCTCGCTGGTTCGCTGGCCGCGGGCGCTGGGACGACGCCGGGCGGACAGGTGGCGGGCGCGGGTTGGTCGAGGGGCGGCGGCGGACATGTCCGGCGGCGGATGGACGGTCCGCGCATGGAGTGAGGTTAGCTAGGGTTAGGGGCGAATTCATCCGCGAATTCGGAGGAGATGTATTTATAGGTAGAGGGAGCTAGGAGAGTCCAAATGGAGCACGGCTACGGCACGCGATCGTGATCGAACGCATCGAGAGCATGGAGGGGAGTTAGATGGGTTTTGGGCCAGTTTGAAAGGGTGTTGGGCTGGAAAGAGAAGGAGGCTTTTACGGTTACCCGGTTAACCGTTGGAGTACCAAACGACCTCCAAATGGCACGAAACTTGAAAGGCGGTCTACCGGTGTTATACCAAGGCCGCTTGACAAACCTCGGTCCATTCCGAGACCGTTTAACACCCGCACATGAAAAGAGGCAAAAGGGGGCGCCGGGAGACATAGGAGCGCCGGATTGCAAAACAGACAACGGGGAAAATGCTCGGATGCATGAGACGAACACGTATGCAAAATGAAATGCACATGACAACATGATATGAAATGTAGATGATGACATGGCAAAATGCAACACGCAAGCAAATGATATGGCAATGACAGAATAATAACTGAAGGACACTGGCGATCGAATCCGGGCGTTACAACACTCCTCCACTAACAAGAGATCTCGTCCCGAGAACTTAGGACCCACACGCAAGGGAAAAGGGATGAGGTGAAGCAAGAACTGAAGAGAAGAAGCAAAAAAAAATCGAGGGAAGTCGAGAAGACGAGAGGACCGACGAGAATGACGAGAATCGAGAGCTCACGGAATCGGATAGGCTATGAAACCACTCGTTCTAACCGGAGTGGTTAGAATGAGAAAAGAAACGAATAAGACTGAAACGATTTAGGTAGCACTCCGGTTGAACAATGAAAGAATAGAACTTGAACTTGAGAGGATGGAATGATACTTGATGAAGACATGACGCAAAACCTCCGGAAAGAATTGAAAGAATTTGAATGAAAAGAACTTAGAAGGAAGGATTGAATGGAGTTGTTGAGAAATCAACAACGAAAAGAATAAGCTTGTTGTGGTCCTATGGTAACATCTCAAAATTATAAGATGATAACCGGCCACAAACGGAAATAATTGGATAGCTGAGAAGAACAAAGAGATGCAAAACTCCACTTCAAAAGAAATACAGAGAATTAATTACACTTCGAGGCGCGAGAAGAAAAGATACTTGAACTCGCCAATGTAATCTTGATGAACACTTGAAAAGTGAATGAAAGCATGAAGAACCACCGTGAAGAACTCCGGTAACAAAAGGATTATGAGATATGATGAAGGACGAAAGAATAAGATGAGCCTTGCGATGATTTAGATGGAGGTTCCGACGAGATGGCCGAGAAAATTTGAACTCCGGAAAAGAAAAGATGAAAACACTTGGATCTAGAATTTATTCCTCAAGAACAAACTCCTAAGAAAAAGATTAATCACTCGACGAAATAAGAATAAGATTTATTGTATGCTTATCCTTCATCAAATTAAATTGATGACAAGCAATGGATTTTACATACTACTTATTCTTCTAGAAAAAAGGATTAAGGGGAAACATCGCACAAAACTTGAGAAAGTCTTCATGAACCACCGGTAGGATTTGAGAGAACGAATGGATTAAAATGATAATCAAAGAAAAAGAATCTTGAACGAACCACCGTAACAATTCGAAATAACTGATGAAAAAGAAATGATCACCGGGAAGAATTAGGGAAGCACGGAGATACTTGAGGGAATTTATAGAAAAGAGATCAAGAGATCGCGAATCGATTAATGAATGCTTGAACGCAGCACGGAAGAATATTGAGATGAACGAAGGGCACGGATATAGAATAATTAGAGAATGACCAAAACTTGGGACGAGGAAATCTTCTCAAATGAAGGCCTTGGATAATTGTAACAGAAAAGCAACTCTTGAAATACTCGGATGGATGAAAAGAATTGCACGACTGGAAACAAATAGATAGGATAACGTCGAGCTAGCACCACAAATCTCCGGGAGAACGGACAAGATTTAGGGAAAACTCTATAACGGTCTTCAAATGCTGAGAATGATGACGAGAACCACCATGCGGAATTGTTGAGACGCTCCGGGAGAATGAAAAACAAAGCCGTTGAGTCAAAAATGAAAATGATTTGAAATTGATCTTGGAAAGGCATCTGACTGATGAAATTCATTCTTACGTCACACTTGAAAAGAATTGGGAATAGCTCCGGGGAAATAGAAGAGTCAGGTAAGATCCTGGGAAAAGACCTGTGGGTTAGGGCCCACTAAAGAGAAAAACACCGTTGGAAAGGGATGTTGAACAGATAGATGATGCACCGGAACAAATGAAATATTTGACTGAGGTGACACCCTCGAATTAATTGGAACGCAGAAAAATCTCCTGATATGTCTTCCGAACTCCGGAATGATAAACTGGCGAGAGGCGAACGAGCAAAGAGAACACTTCGAGGAAAAGAATATGATCGACAACGAAAAACTTGAATTGAGTCCACCGGAGAAGAAAAGAGATGAAGAATGACGAACGAGACGAGAATTCACCGGTTGAAATAATTGACGAAAGACTGAAGTGACTCCACACGAATGAAATAGATGGTCGGGAGAGAGGCAAACTCCGGGAAGAAAAGGGTGGGAGGGCGGGAAAGACAAAGGCAACTTGGAGGGGAAATCAACGAATATCTTGAAGAGAAAACACCGGTTGAAATCATTGAGGAAAGAGAGAAAAAACTTCGCACTAGTAGAAGGATACTCAATAGCGGACTCCGGTTCCGAGAGGAAGAAGGGAGGGCGGGTGGGAAAAACAAGGACAACTTCGGACAAGGAAAAACAACGACGTCGGAGGAAGAACCGAGGATTGAACTTGGCAAAGATGAAGAGGCTCGAGTCGACTTGACGAGAAATGCACCGGATAAAAAGAGCTGAGGAACAACGATCGAAAAACCAACTGCGTGATCCTAAAGAAAAATTTGAACGGGAAGAGGAGTAATTCAAAACACCTACGTCAAGATTCCTCACCAGAGCGTATTTAAGGGACCGAGGAGTAAAAAGAATTCCTACTCTCGATATAACTAGACTCAGAAATCAGTTTTCTTCTAGACTCAACAACGGCCAAACTACACGGTCAATCAAGGGGGCTCCTAGGGTCGGTCGAGGCTCTGATACCAACTTGTCACGCCCAATATGCGACCCTATCCAAAAAGAACTCGACGGTCCCAGCAAGGATAGACCCGCATATTGAAACGCTTTTGCAAGGTGGATATCATTACATCAACATTACATAATACATAGGGATACATACATAAGGCACGAATGCCACAAGTATACAACAACATCACATACAAGAGATCAACATCCGACTATGGATGAAACAAAAACAGAAGTGTAGCGACCTGACCCAAAATCGGTCAAATCTCTGTGTCTGTACCATCCCAAGATCATGCTGGTACTCACAGTACATCGATAAAGTAATCAAAGTTCAATCACACCTGAATATCATTAAACGATTCTCATATAGAGTCTTTATTACAAGGGAATAAATTCGCTCAAGGCCAACTCATGAGAAATAAACTACTAATGTCATGAAGCGTCGAAGATAAGCGAGTCCATCCGACTCCAAAGGGCAATCGCTAAGCGCGGAGCGTAGCCTCACTCCCGATCGAATATATCTCGCAACATAATACGTTGCAGCCATGTAGGTCAGCTTTTGGAATAAGTCGGCAAGTCATGAAGAATAACAATAATCAAGTTACTAACTCTATATGCATTTTGGCTGTGGAGCTCTAAGTTTCATCAATTTGCGTAAAGCCAATTTTATCCTACTACAAGTGGACTTATTTGCAAATTACTACAAATTGTTGGTAGTTATTGAGATGGTTCCGCCAACCAATATCTCGCTCCCAATTATTAAGTCATAAACCCTCAAATTAATTCATTAGTTTTAGTGTTGAGATATCCGAATACTTCCAAGTTCCAGAGGCTCAAATGTCCGTAATCGGGACACGGCTAATCGATTAGGTTATAACTCTCTGCAGAGGTTTGCGACTTTCCCGCAAGAATCATTCCTCCTTTAGAGTCTTCGCACTTCATGGTGTTTGAAGACGGACGAATGAAACAGGGTCTTCCAAAGAGTTCTTAAGCCACCGCCGGTACCCATCCAATCCTACCGCTCGTCTACTTCTCGTAATCTTGTCCCAGCCAGCGTCACTACTAGGGTCAACCCAGCCAGAGCCCATAATGGCTTGCGGCTGCACAGTAAGCTTCGGTCATGGGGCATCCATCCTTCTCTTCGTGGCTGGGTGAAGCTTTCCTTGAGGATGTCATGGCGCTTCTCCATGCATCCCGGCCACCACTGGTGCTCCAGGTGCCCGGCCAACCGCCCTCCACCCAAAGAGTGATTTTCCAAGTCCATCTTGATCATTGTAGTTCATGGGGTTATCATCATCATTGACTCTCACATCTTGCTTATGAATATCACTCATACCAAATCCGTCTACGAGCATAGCAAAATAACTACTACGTCCCGGGTCATGGTAACAAGGGATTGGTTCATCCTACCACATGATACTACTCAAGTTTAATGACTTCAAGATTTCACTACTGCATGCATGGTGGGGTGGTGACAACTACTAATGCACAAAAACATAGGTATAGAAATAACATGATCAAAACTTGCCTTGCCGATGATCCTCGTAAGCTAAAGAGTCAGAGTAGCAAGCTTCAGACTCGGAAACTCTACCGAGACAAACAATAACACAATAAGCACAAAGCAAGAGGATCACACAAGATAACAATAGTAACATAGCACAACAAAACAATCAAAACCAAATCCAAAAGAAAAACTCAAAGAAACCAATTCAAAGTTTTTTCCTACTCCAAACAATAACAAAAATAGTTTTTATATAACAAAATTCCTTAATATAACCTAATCATGGTTTTAGGTTAACTTAACAGAAAAAGGATTCACTAAGCAACTAGGAGCAAAAAGAATTAATTAAAAAGCTATTATAAAACTCATTCTAGGCCTAATCCAATTTCTATTAAGAAAATAATTTAAAACTTTTATTAATTATATATAAAAGTTCATCTACTAGAATGACAGAAACTAACCTAGAATAACTAATCACAAGTTAAAAATAAATTAATTTACTAATTAATTTAATAGGAAAACAGGAACTAGTTAATTAATTAGGATTAATAGGATTCTGCTTAGAACTAATTATTTATTAATCCTAAAATACCCAAATTAATTTCTAGGGTTTGGCAATGTCAAAATAAAGTGGTGACAAAAAGAATCATGCAAAAATAATTTTTCTAACTAAAGTTATAGCAGATTTACTATTCTGGCTAAAACAATATTAAAGCATTTTAATTATTTTTAACATGGCTAAATATATAATCTACAGAAACTACACAAAATTTGCAATCCAACAAAAAAGAATCATCAAAAATATTAAACAGAATAAAAGATATACATTTTTGAAAATGTAAACTATTCGGCTAAAACAGAAAATCAAAATAAAAGAAAAAGGCCTAATGGGCCTATACTATGCCCTGTGCGTTAGATAGCCTAAACGGGCCCTAGGTTTAAACTAAACGAACCGGCCTAAAAAAAAACCTAAACTAAAACTGAACCGATCGGAACCTGCCGGTTTTATAAATAAAACCTAACCCTTCGGGGTTTCTAATCCTAGCCCTAGATCTAGGATCGGACGGGGGAGGGCGATGCCGGGGGCTTACCGGACTCCGGCGACGGCGGCGGGCGGGCGCAGAGGCGTCAAGGCGTCCGGCGAAGCTCCGGCGAAGTCGTCGGGAAGACGCGCACGAGGTCGAGGGGTTCGTGGTGTCGGGGTTGGTCGGGGCTAGGGTGGCGTCGTGGCGGCTTTGGCGGCGGTGGCGAGCCTGGGACTCGGTGAGCTCGGGAGAGAGAGGAGAGGGGTCCGCGAGGCTAGGGGGAATGGGGTGCGGAGGGCTCGGCTTTATAGCCCGGGCCTCGGGCTCGCCGAAGGGGATCGGGTGGTCGGGGATCCCGGATCCTTCGGATCCGTGGATCTCCCATGAGCGGCGAAGCGTGGGCGAGGGGGAAGAAGACGGGCGGGGCCCATGGGTCAGGCCGAGAGGAGGGAGCGGCGAGGTCGGGTGGCCGAGGCCTAAGGGAAACGGGCGCTGGGCGAGGGGTGAGGCGCTGGCTGCCTCGGCTGGCGCTGGCCGCTGGGCTTGGGCCGGGCTCGGCTGGGCTCGGCTGGGTCATGGAGAGGGCGGCACTGGCTGGGGGTGGTTTAGTGGCGCCGAGGGTTTTTTTTATTTTTTTATTTTTAAATAAAACAAAACAAAAATAAAACCAAATCCATAAATATTTTATATAGGGTATATATATACCAAAATGATCAGGGAATATTCCCTTTCATTTGAACATTTTTCCAAAGGCAAAATCCAAACTTCATAAAAATCTATTTTTTCAAATTCAAATAAATTTCAGATTTGAATCCAAATCTTTTGGCAATGTTTCCTCCGATATTTTTGAGTGTCATGTTTGCTCCTCTCATACTTTTGATCAAGTATTTATCGTGCTTGGTTTTTTGAAATGATTCCCACATGCCAAGTTTGAAATTCAAATTCAAAACTCAAAATTCTCTGAAGCTTCAAATGGCATTCAAATTCAAACAGGATGCATAGGATGCTTAGCTATAATTGTAAAACATTCCAAATAGGAAATTTGGGATGTTACAAGAAGCTCAAACGACATCCACCCTGCTAGCCCAGGCTGCCGACCTGGAACCTATCCCCTGATCGAAGAAGAAGCAGAAGAAGAACTCCAACACAAGCAAACATCGCTCTCGCGTCATGATCATCGCAAACCTGTACCTGCAACTGGTGGTGTAGTAATCTGTGAGCCACGAGGACTCAAAGCAATCCCATTACCATGGGTATCAAGACTAGCAAAGCTTAAAGGGAAAGGAAGGGTAAGGTGGTGAGGTTGCAAAGCGGCTAAGCATATATGGTGGCTAACATACGCAGATGAGAGCGAGAAGAGAAACAAAGGAACGGTCGTCAACTAGTAATGATCAAGAAGTGATCCTGAACTCCTACTTACGCCAAACATAACCCGAAACCGTGTTCTCCTCTCGATCAACCCCGAAAAGAGACACTCACTAGTTACGCATTACACGGTTGGTGTAGTTTAATTAAGATCAACTTCGGGTTTTCTACAACCGGACATTAACAAATTTCCATCTGCCACATAACTGCGGGCACGGCTTTCGAAAGTTTATACCCTGCAGGGGTGTCCCAACTTAGCCCATGATAAGCTCTCGCGACCAACGAAGGATATTCCTTCTCCCCGGGAAGACCCGATCAGTCTCGGAATCCCGGCTACAAGACATTTCGACAAAGAATAAAACAAGACCAAAGAAGCCGCCCGAATGTGCCGACAAATCCCGATAGGAGTCGCACATACCTCGTTCTCGTGGCACATCCGGATGAGCAGTCCGCATAACTAAAACCAGACCTCAAGTTTCCTT
Source organism: Aegilops bicornis (assembly GCA_021605145.1). Taxonomy (NCBI): domain Eukaryota; kingdom Viridiplantae; phylum Streptophyta; class Magnoliopsida; order Poales; family Poaceae; genus Aegilops; species Aegilops bicornis. The sequence goes on along the minus strand of CM038669.1, from coordinate 379,058,588 downwards.
GAGGGGCGCTACATGGGCTCTAGTTAAGACCTTTCGAAGGAGCACCGTCCGGGGCTAAAATAAAGATGACCCTCGGGCTCCAAAACCCAAGGGAAAAAGGGCATAGGTGAGGCAAATGGTAAAACCAATGTTGGGCCTTCTGGAAAAGTCTTATTCAAAGCGAACTGTCAAGGGGTCACATAAATCACCCGACCGCATTAGGGACGCGAAATCCGGGAACATAACACCGATATGACGGAAACTAGGGCGGCAAGAGTGGAACAAAACACCAGGCATAAGGCCGAGCCTTCCATCCTTTACCAAATATATAGATGCATTAATTAAATAAGATATATTGTGATATCCCAACAAGTAAACATGTTCCAGCATGGAACAACATCTCCATGTTCCAACAAGGAACAAACTTCATCTTCACCTGCAACTAACAACGCTATAAGAGGGGCTGAGCAAAGGGGTAACATAGCCAAACAATGGTTTGCTAGGAAGGGGAAAAAAGGTTAGAGGCTGACATGGCAATTTGGGATGGCTTGATAAACAGGTAATAGGTAGCGCAGCATAGCGATAGAACGAAGCAACTAGCATAGCAATGATAGTAGTGAGATCCAGTAGAAGCGGTCATCTTGCATGAAATCCCGCAAGGAAGAAGAACGAGTCCATGAAGAAGATTAACGGATGAAGCCGAACCAAGCATAGACGAACGAATCCTCACGATCGCAACGAAACAGGAACTAACAAGAAGAAGCACACAACAAAGTAAACACACCACACATAGACAAGACATGATGCACAATCAAGCATGATGCATGACAAGACTACATGAAACTACTCATGGCAAAAGATGATGCAAACAAGAACAACACATCAAAGCAAGTTTAAATGAGGCCGGAAACAACATAGAACAATTCCGGTAAGTCCTCATAAGCAAATTTCGAAATTGTTCCAGATCTGAATAAACCTTATGTTCAAGTTGTTAAACAACAATTTAATATGCACCACGATGATCTACACGAAATTCTAGTCAAGTTACATATAAAGTTCATTTAATTCGAGACTACGCCTAGAAGATATGAGCAAAACAAGATAAGCATGGCATTGATGCAAAATGCATACAAACATCAAGCAAACACCTCAAATCAAGGATGCAACATGATAATATGAAACTACATGCAAAATCAAGCATGTTTCATATAGAGCACACTCAAAACGGAGCAACGGTTCAACACATACACACTATACAAGTCATAGCAACAAGCTGTCCAAAACAGCAACTAGGCATATTGCAAGCATCAAAACAACATCCTACAGGACCTCAACATAATAACAAAAGGAATAGGCATGATCTACAGGTAAAGAATTACAAAACATGAACTCTGAGCTATCTCCAGAAATCACTAGAACATGCTCAAACACACATGGCAAGATTTTAAATAATAACAGTTTCAGACATTGGCACAAATAACATCATGTTGCAATGTTTAGAGCTATCAAACAGTATGTTACAGGAACTTACCATGGAAAACAAAGGCACGGCATGAATCCACTCAAATCTTAGAACAAAAGTCCCTTACTGACCATAAGCCAAAAAGGATCAGAAAATGTGATGGCACCCATGTAAACATGGCAAGTTATATTACAGATTCAAACATGGCAGGAACAACAGTAATTAGGCATGTTGGTGAGCTTGAACCACTCACCACAGAGCAATACATGGCATGGCAAGGCAACCAACAGTAATAAGACATGGCATAGAAGATATACACGGCAAGAACAACATCATAGCATGCAAGGATCAACTACAACAACCTTGGCAAAATTGAATAACATGTAAACAATCTGCCAGGAAACATTTTATAGCAAAAGTAGAGCTCGATTAACTCAAGCTAGACTACTCCATAATTGCAAACAAGGGCATGGATGGATAGACCAAAACCATATGTTCAAAACATCCTCACTGAAGTATCTCAAAATATGCATGGATCTCTCGGTAGCATCAAGTTTACATGGCATAAAAATATCAGCAGAACAGGGGCTGAAATCAGCAACATCATGAAGCCTAGTTTGCATGCTTGTGCTAGTCACTACAGAGATCACAAAAATACATGGCATACACCCCTGGAAATATGGCATGACATATTACAAAACACATGTAGGACTCAAGATCATAGGATGCACACCTCAATCATGGCAAAAATGACAAAAGTGCAAGTTCTGTTAAGAAATAGAAACTAACATCACATAGCACTCTTCTAACAGCATTTCGGGCATCAAGGTGAGCTCAAATGAAAATGATGCAATGGGATGAAACGATCTACTCATCAAGGCGAACATTTTGACATATTACGCACACGAAACAGAGCAATATGCAGAGAGTTATGGTATGATGAAAATGCATGAAAATATGCAACAATTTCGGGGACTTGGTGAAAATATCACCTCCGGGAAAAGTCAACCCGGGACGGAGGCGGCCACGGCGGGGCGGCGCGACGAGGAGGCGGGGCGAGGCCGGAGAGGCACCGGCGAGGTCAAGGCGAGGCGGCTGCCGGGCGTGAGCTCGGGGCGGCTATGGCCGGGCGAGGGAGTTTCCGGGCGCGACAAGCCGACGGGCGGCGATCAAGGCCGGGCGCGAAGCGAAGTGAGGGGCGACGGCGGCGAGGGCGCCGCCGGGCGGAGGCGGCGGACGCGTCCCGGCGCGACGCAGCGGCGGGGCGGCCGGGCAGTGCCAGCGGGCAGACGGGGGCTAGGCGGCGGCGAGCTGGCTCGCTGGCCTCATGGCCACGGGCGCGGGGACGACGGCGGCGGACAGGTGGCGGGCGCGGGTTGGTCGAGGGGGCGGCGGCGGACATGTCCGGCGGCGGGATGGACGTGTCCGGCGCGCGGAGGGGGAGGTTGGCTAGGGTTAGGGGCGAATTCATCCGCGAATTTCGGAGGGTGAGATGTATTTATAGGTAGAGGGAGCTAGGAGAGTCCAAATGGAGCACGGTTTCGCCACGCGATCGTGATCGAACGACCGAGAGCATGGAGGGAGTTAGATGGGTTTTGGGCCAGTTTGAAAGGGTGTTGGGCTGCAAAGAGAAGGAGGCTTTACGGTTACCCGGTTAACTGTTGGAGTACCAAACGACCTCCAAATGGCACGAAACTTGACAAAGCGGTTCACCGGTGCTATACCAAGGCCGCTTGACAAACCTCGGTCCATTCCGAGACCGTTTAACACCCGCACATGAAAAGAGGCAAAAGGGGCGCCGGAGACATAGGAGCGCGGATTGCAAAATGCAGACAACGGGGAAAATGCTCGGATGCATGAGACGAACACGTATGCAAAATGAAATGCACATGACAACATGATATGAAATGTAGATGATGACATGGCAAAATGCAACACGCAAGCAAATGACATGGCAATGACAGCGAATAACTGAAGGACACCTGGCGCATCGAATCCGGGGCGTTACAACACTCCTCCACTAACAAGAGATCTCGTCCCGAGATCTTAGGACCGAGACGGAAGGGAAAAGGGATGAGGTGAAGCAAGAACTGAAGAGAAGAAGCAAAAAAAAATCGAGGGAAGTCGAGAAGACGAGAGGACCGACGAGAATGACGAGAATCGAGAGCTCACGGAATCGGATAGGCTATGAAACCACTCGTTCTAACCGGAGTGGTTAGAATGAGAAAAGAAACGAATAAGACTGAAACGATTTAGGTAGCACTCCGGTTGAACAAGGAAAGAATAGAACTTGAACTTGAGAGGATGGAATGATACTTGATGAAGACATGACGCAAAACCTCCGGAAAGAATTGAAAGAATTTGAATGAAAAGAACTTAGAAGGAAGGATTGAATGGAGTTGTTGAGAAATCAACAACGAAAAGAATAAGCTTGTTGTGGTCCTATGGTAACATCTCAAAATTATAAGATGATAACCGGCCACAAACGGAAATAATTGGATAGCTGAGAAGAACAAAGAGATGCAAAACTCCACTTCAAAAGAAATACGGAGAATTAATTACACTTGGTAGCGAGAAGAAAAGATACTTGAACTCTGCCAATGAATCTTGATGAACACTTGAAAAGTGAATTAAAGCATGAAGAACCACCGTGAAGAACTCCGGTAACAAAAGGATTATGAGATATGATGAAGGACGAAAGAATAAGATGAGCCTTGCGATGATTTAGATGGAGGTTCCGACGAGATGGCCGAGAAAATTTGAACTCCGGAAAAGAAAAGATGAAAACACTTGGATCTAGAATTTATTCCTCAAGAACAAACTCCTAAGAAAAAGATTAATCACTCTGACGAAATAAGAATAAGATTTATTGTATGCTTATCCTTCATCAAATTAAATTGATGACAAGCAATGGATTTTACATACTACTTATTCTTCTAGAAAAAAGGATTAAGGGGAAACATCGCACAAAACTTGAGAAAGTCTTCATGAACCACCGGTAGGATTTGAGAGAACGAATGGATTAAAATGATAATCAAAGAAAAAGAATCTTGAGCGAACCACCGTAATAATTCGAAATAACTGATGAAAAAGAAATGATCACCGGGAAGAATTAGGGAAGCACGGAGATACTTGAGGGAATTTATAGAAAAGAGATCGAAGAGATCGCGAACTGATTAATGAATGCTTGAACGCAGCACCGGAAGAATATTGAGATGAACGAAGGGGCACGGATATAGAATAATTAGAGAATGACTGAAAACTTGGGACGAGGAAATCTTCTGAAATGAAGGCCTTCGGATAATTGTAACAGAAAAGCAACTCTTGAAATACTCCGGATGGATGAAAAGAAATGCACGACTGGAAACAAATAGATAGGATAACGTCGAGCTAGCACCACAAATCTCCGGGAGAACGGACAAGATTTAGGGAAAACTCTATAACGGTCTTCAAATGCTGAGAATGATGACGAGAACCACCATGCGGAATTGTTGAGACGCCCGGAGAATGAAAAACAAAGCCGTTGAGTCAACAATGAAAATGATTTGAAATTGATCTTGGAAAGGCATCTGACTGATGAAATTCATTCTTACGTCACACTTGAAAAGAATTGGGAATAGCTCCGGGGAAATAGAAGAGTCAGGTAAGATCCTGGGAAAAGACCTGTGGGTTAGGGCCCACTAAAGAGAAAAACACCGTTGGAAAGGGATGTTGAACAGATAGATGATGCACGGAACAAATGAAATATTTGACCGAGGTGACACCTCGAATTAATTGGAACGCAGACAAATCTCCCGATATGTCTTCCGAACTCCGAATGATAAAGCTGGCGAGAGGCGAACGAGCAAAGAGAACACTTCGAGGAAAAGAATATGATCGACAACGAAAAACTTGAATTGAGTCCACGGAGAAGAAAAAGATGAAGAATGACGAACGAGACGAGAATTCACGGTTGAAATAATTGACGAAAGACTGAAGTGACTCCACACGAATGAAATAGATGGTCGGGAGAGAGGCAAACTCCGGGAAGAAAAGGGTGGGAGGCGGGGAAAAACAAAAGCAACTTGGAGGGGAAATCAACGAATATCTTGAAGAGAAAACACCGGTTGAAATCATTGAGGAAAGAGAGCAAAAACTTCGCACTAGTAGAAGGATACTCAATAGCGGACTCCGGTTCCGAGAGGAACAAGGGAGGGCGGGTGGGAAAAACAAGGACAACTTCGGACAAGGAAAAACAACGACGTCGGAGGAAGAACTGAGGATTGAACTTGGCAAAGATGAAGAGGCTCGAGTCGATTTGACGAGAAATGCACCGGATAAAAAGAGCTGAGGAACAACGATCGAAAAACCAACTGCGTGATCCTAAAGAAAAATTTGAACGGGAAGAGGAGTAATTCAAAACACCTACGTCAAGATTCCTCACCAGAGCGACGAAGGGACTGAGGAGTAAAAAGAATTCCTACTCTCCGATATAACTAGACTCAGAAATCAGTTTTCTTCTAGACTCAACAACGGCCAAACTACACGATCAATCAAGGGGGCTCCTAGGGTCGGTCGAGGCTCTGATACCAACTTGTCACGACCAATATGCGATCCTATCCAAAAAGAACTCGACGGTCCCACCAAGGATAGACCCGCATATTGAAACGCTTTTGCAAGGTGGATATCATTACATCAACATTACATAATACATAGGGATACATACATAAGGCACGAATGCCACAAGAATACAACAACATCACATACAAGAGATCAACATCCGACTACGGATCAAACACAAACAGAAGCTCAAACGACATCCACCCTGCTAGCCCAGGCTGCCGACCTGGAACCTATCCCCTGATCGAAGAAGAAGCAGAAGAAGAACTCCAACACAAGCAAACATCGCTCTCGCGTCATGATAATCGCAAACCTGTACCTGCAACTGGTGGTGTAGTAATCTGTGAGCCACGAGGACTCAGCAATCCCATTACCATGGGTATCAAGACTAGCAAAGCTTAAATGGAAAGGAAGGGGTAAGGTGGTGAGGTTGCAGCAGCGGCTAAGCATATATGGTGGCTAACATACGCAGATGAGAGCGAGAAGAGAAACAAAGGAACGTTCGTCAACTAGTAATGATCAAGAAGTGATCACGAACTCCTACTTACGCCAAACATAACCCGAAACCGTGTTCTCCTCTCGATCAACCCCGAAAAAGAGACACTCCGATTCACTTTACCACGTTGGTGTAGTTTAATTAAGATCAACTTCGGGTTTTCTACAATCGGACATTAACAAATTCCCATCCGCCACATAACCATGAACCTTTGCTTTAGAAAGTTTATACCTGCAGGGTGTCCCAACTTAGCCCATGATAAGCTCTCGCGATCAACGAAGGATATTCCTTCTCCCGGGAAGACCCGATCAGTCTCGGAATCCCGGCTACAAGACATTTCGACAGCAATAAAACAAGACCAGCAAAGCCGCCCGAATGTGCCGACAAATCCCGATAGGAGTCGCACGTACCTCGTTCTCAGGGCACATCCGGATGAGCAGTCCGTACAACTAAAACCAGACCTCAAGTTGCCTTGAGGGGCGCCGACAGGGCTCTAGTTCGGGCCAGCACTCGAAGGAGCACTGGTTCGGGGGGGAGGGGGGGGGGCTAAAATAAAGATGACCCTCCGGCTCCGGAAACCCAAGGGAAAAAGGGCATAGGTGAGGCAAATGGTAAAACCAATGTTGGGCCTTGCTGGAAAAGTCTTATTCAAAGCGAACTGTCAAGGGGGTCCCATAAATCACCCGACCGCGTTAGGGACGCGAAATCCGGGAACATAACACCGATATGACGGAAACTAGGGCGGCAAGAGTGGAACAAAACACCAGGCATAAGGCCGAGCCTTCCACCCTTTACCAAATATATATATGCATTAATTAAGTAAGATATATTGTGATATCCCAACAAGTAAACATGTTCCAGCATGGAACAACATCTCCATGTTCCAACAAGGAACAAACTTCATCTTCACCTGCAACTAACAACGCTATAAGAGGGCTGAGCAAAGCGGTAACATAGCCAAACAATGGTTTGCTAGGAAGGGAAAAAAGGTTAGAGGCGACATGGCAATTTGGGATGGCTTGATAAACAGGTAATAGGTAGCGCAGCATAGCGATAGAACGAAGCAACTAGCATAGCAATGATAGTAGTGAGATCCAGGGTAGCGGTCATCTTGCATGAAATCCCGCAAGGAAGAAGAACGAGTCCATGAAGAAGATGAACGGATGAAGCCGAACCAAGCATAGACGAACGAATCCTCACGATCGCATAGCGAAACAGAACTAACAAGAAGAAGCACACAACAAAGTAAACACACCACACATAGACAAGACATGATGCACAATCAAGCATGATGCATGACAAGACTACATGAAACTACTCATGGCAAAAAGATGATGCAAACAAGAACAACACATCAAAGCAAGTTTAAATGAGGCGGAAACAACATAGAACAATTCGGTAAGTCCTCATAAGCAAATTTCGAAATTGTTCCAGATCTGAATAAACCTTATGTTCAAGTTGTTAAACAACAATTTAATATGCACCACGATGATCTACACGAAATTCTAGTCAAGTTACATATAAAGTTCATTTAATTGAGCTACTACCTAGAAGATATGAGCAAAACAAGATAAGCATGACATTGATGCAAAATGCATACAAACATCAAGCAAACACCTCAAATCAAGGATGCAACATGATAATATGAAACTACATGCAAAATCAAGCATGTTTCATATAGAGCACACTCAAAACGGAGCAACGATTCAACACATACACACTATACAAGTCATAGCAACAAGCTGTCCAAAACAGCAACTAGGCATATTGCAAGCATCACAACAACATGCTACGGGATCTCAACATAATAACAAAAGGAATGGGCATGATCTACAGGTAAAGCATTACAAAACATGAACACTGAGCTATCTCCAGAAATCACTAGAACATGCTTAAACACACATGGCAAGATTGCAAATAATAACAGTTTCAGACATTGGCAGAAATAACATCAGGTTGCAATGTTTAGAGCTATGAAATAACATGTTACAGGAACTTAACATGTCAAACAAAGGCATGCCATGAATCTACTCAAATCGTAGAACAAAATTCCCTTACTGACCATAAGCCAAAAAGGATCAGAAAATGTGATGGCACGCATGTAAACATGGCAAGTTATATTACAGATTCAAACATGGCAGGAACAGTAAGTACGCATGTTGGTGAGCTTGAACCACTCACCGCAGAGAAATACATGGCATGGCAAGGCAACCAACAGTAAGAAGACATGGCATAGAAGATATACACGGCAAGAACAACATCATAGCATGCAAGGATCAACTACAACAACCTTGGCAAAATTGAATAAAATGTAAACAATCTGCCAGGAAACATTTTATAGCAAAAGTAGAGCTCGATTGACTCAAGCTAGACTACTCCATAATTGCAAACAAGGGCATGGATGGATATAGCACAACCATATGTTCAAAACATCCTTACTGAAGTATCTCAAAATATGCATGGATCTCTCGGTAGCATCAAGTTTACATGGCATAAAAATATCAACAGAACAGTGGCTGAAATCAGCAACATCATGAAGCCTAGTTTGCATGCTTGTGCTAGTCACTACAGAGATCACAAAAATGCCTGGCATACTCCCCTGGAAAGATGGCATGGCATATTACAAAACACATGTAGGACTCAAGATCATAGGGTGCACACCTCAATCATGGCAAAAATGACAAAAGTGCAAGTTCTGTTAAGAAACAGAAACTAACATCGCATAGCACTCTTCTAACAGCATTTCGGGCATCAAGGTGAGCTCAAATGAAAATGATGGAATGGGATGAAACGATCTACTCATCGAGGCGAACATTTTGACATATCTCACACACGAAACGGAGCAATATGCAGAGAGTTATGGTATGATGAAAATGCATGAAAATATGCAACAATTTCGGGGACTTAATGGAAATATCACCTCCGGGAAAAGTCAACCCGGGACGGAGGCGGCCACGGTGGGGCGGCGTGACGGGAAGGCGGGGCGAGGCCGGAGAGGCACCGGCGAGGTCATGAGGCGGCCGCATGAGCTCAGCGGCCATGGCGCTGGCGTGGGAGTTTCTCCGGGCGGGCGCGATGTCGACGGGCGGGCGCATCGGCCGGGCGCGAAGCGAAGCGAGGGGCGACGGGCGGGCGAGGGGCGCCGGCCGGCGGAGGCGGCGGACGCGTCCCGGCGCGACGGTGCGGCCGGGCGGGGCAGCTGGCGGCGCTTGTGCGGTGGCGGCGCTGGGACGACGGGCGGCGACAGTAGCGGGCGCTGGTTGGTCGAGGGCGGCGGCGGACATGTCCGGCGGCGGGATGGACGTGTCCGGCGCGCGGAGGGGGAGGTTGGCTAGGGTTAGGGGCGAATTCATCCGCGAATTTCGGAGGGGGAGATGTATTTATAGGTAGAGGGAGCTAGGAGAGTCCAAATGGAGCACGGTTTTCGGCCACGCGATCGTGATCGAACGACAGAGAGCATGGAGGGTAGTTAGATGGGTTTTGTGCCAGTTTGAAAGGGTGTTGGGCTGCAAAGAGAAGGAGGCTTTTACGGTTACCCGGTTAACCGTTGGAGTACCAAACGACCTCCAAATGGCACGAAACTTGACAGGCGGTCTACCGGTGCTATACCAAGGCCGCTTGACAAACTTCGGTCCATTCCGAGACCGTTTAACACCCGCACATGAAATGAGGCAAAAGGGGGTGCCGGGAGACATAGGAGCGCCGGATTGCAAAACGGACAACGGGGAAAATGCTCGGATGCATGAGACGAACACGTATGCAAAATGAAATGCACATGACAACATGATATGAAATGTAGATGATGACATGGCAAAATGCAACACGCAAGCAAATGACATGGCAATGACAGCGAATAACTGAAGGACACCTGGCGCATCGAATCCGGGGCGTTACATGCCGGTAACTAGATTGAACTAGGTATTGGATACCGACGATCGAATCTCGGGCAAGTAACATACCGATGACAAAGGGAACAACGTATGTTGTTATGCGGTCTGACCGATAAAGATCTTCGTAGAATATGTGGGAGCCAATATGAGCATCCAGGTTCCGCTATTGGTTATTGACCGGAGACGTGTCTCAGTCATGTCTACATAGTTCTCGAACCCGTAGGGTCCGCACGCTTAAGGTTTCGATGACAGTTATATTATGAGTTTATGAGTTTTGATGTACCGAAGGAGTTCGGAGTCCCGGATGAGATCGAGGACATGACGAGGAGTCTCGAAATGGTCGAGACGTAAAGATCGATATATTGGACGACTATATTCGGAGTTCGGAAAGGTCCGAGTGATTCGGGTATTTTTCGGAGTACCGGAGAGTTACGTGAATTCGCCGGGGAGTATATGGGCCTTATTGGGTCATACGGGAATAGAGGAGAGAGGCCAAAAGGAAGGAGGCCTGCGCCCCCCCTCTGGTCCGAATTGGATAAGGGTCGCAGCCCCCCTTTCCTTCTTCCTCTCCCCCTCTTTCCCCTTCTCCTACTCCAACAAGGGAGGTGGAATCCTACTAGGACTAGGGAGTCCTAGTAGGACTCCACACTTGGCGCGCCCCCTCCTAGGGCCGGCCTCCTCCCCCTTGCTTCTTTATATACGGGGGCAGGGGGGCATCCCATGACACACAAGTTGATCTACGGATCGTTCCTTAGCCATGTGCGGTGCCCTCTCCACCATATTCCACCTCGGTCATATCGTCGCGGAGTTTAGCGAAGCCCTGCGCCGGTAGAGCATCATCATCGTCACCACGCCGTCGTCTTGTGGAACTCATCCCGACACCCTGCTGGATCGGAGTCCGGGATCGTCATCGAGCTGAGCGATGTGCAGAACACGGAGGTGCCGTCGTTCGGTATTTGGATCGGTCGGATCGTGAAGTCGCACGACTACATCAACCGCGTTGTCATAACGCTTCGCTTTCGGTCTCACGAAGTGCGTGGACACACTCTCCCCTCTCGTTGCTATGCATCACCATGATCTTGTGTGTGCGTAGGAATTTTTTTGAAATTACTACGTTCCCCAACAGTGGCATCCGAGCCAGGTTTTATGCGTTGATGTTATTTCCACGAGTAGAACACAAGTGAGTTGTGGGCGATACAAGTCATACTGCTTACCAGCATGTCATACTTTGGTTAAGCGGTATTGTGAGATGAAGCGGCCCGGACCGACATTACGCGTACGCTTACGCGAGAATGGTTTCACCGTTTCGAGCACTCGTGCTTAAAGGTGACTGGCGGGTGTCTGTCTCTCTCACTTTAGTTGAACCGAGTGTGGCTACGCCCGGTCCTTGCGAAGGTTAAAACAACACTAACTTGACGAACTATCGCTATGGTTTTGATGCGTAGGTAAGAACGGTTCTTGCTTTCACTGTAGCAGCCACGTAAAACTTGCAACAACAAAGTAGAGGACGTCTAACTTGTTTTTGCAGGGCATGTTGTGATGTGGTATGGTCAAGGCGTGATGCTATATTTTATTGTATGAGATGATCATGTTTTGTAACCGAAGTTATCGGCAAGCTGGCAGGAGCCATATGGTTGTCGCTTTATTGTATGAAATGCAACGCCTGTAATTGTTTTACTTTATCACTAAGCGGTAGCGATAGTCGTAGAAGCAATAGATGGCGTAACGACAACGATGCTATGATGGAGATCAAGGTGTCGTATTTGGTGACGATGGTGATCACGACGGTGCTTCGGAGATGGAGATCACAAGCACAAGATGATGATGGCCATATCATATCACTTATATTGATTGCATGTGATGTTTATCCTTTATGCATCTTATCTTGCTTTGATTGACGGTAGCTTTTTAAGATGATCTCTCACTAATTATCAAGAAGTGTTCTCCCTGATTATGCACCGTTGCCAAAGTTTGTCGTGCCCAGACACCACGTGATGATTGGGTGTGATAAGCTCTACGTCCATCTACAACGGGTGCAAGCCAGTTTTGCACACGCGGAATACTCGAGTTAAACTTGTGAGCCTAGCATATACAGATATGGCCTCGGAACATGGAGACCGAAAGTTCGAGCGTGAATCATATAGTAGATATGATCAACATAGTGATGTTCACCATTGAAAACTACTCCATCTCACGTGATGATCGGTTATGGTTTAGTTGATTTGGATCACGTGATCACTTAGATGACTAGAGAGATGTCTGTCTAAGTGGGAGTTCTTAAGTAATATGATTAATTGAACTTAAATTTATCATGAACTTAGTCCTGGTAGTATTTTTGCAAATTATGTTGTAGATCAATAGCTCGCGTTGTTGCTTTCAAATGTTTATTTTGATATGTTCCTAGAGAAAATTGTGTTGAAAGATGTTAGTAGCAATGATGCGGATTGGATCCGTGATCTCGAGGTTTATCCTCATTGCTGCCTGAAGAATTATGTCCTTAATGCATCGCTAGGTGACAGACCTATTGCAGGAGCAGATGGGGCGTTATGAACGTTTGGCTAGCTCAATATGATGACTACTTGATAGTTTAGTGCACCATGCTTAACGGCTTAGAATCGGGACTTCAAAGATGTTTTGAACGTCATGGACCATATAAGATGTTCCAGGAATTGAAGTTAATATTTCAAGCAAATACCCGAGTTGAGAGATATGAAGTCTCCAACAAGTTCTATAGCTAAAAGATGGAGGAGAATCGCTCAACTAGTGAGCATGTGCTCAGATTGTCTGAGAACTTCAATCGCTTGAATCAAGTGGGAGTTAATCTTCCAGATAAGATAGTGATTGACAGAATTCTCTAGTCACCATCACCAAGTTAGTAGAACTTCGTGATGAATTATAATATGCAAGGGGTGACAAAAGTAATTCCCAAGCTCTTCGTGATGCTGAAATCGACGAAGGTAGAAATCAAGGAAAGAGCATCAAGTGTTGATGATTGACAAGACCACTAGTTTCAAGAGAATGGCAAAGGGAAAGAAAGGGAACTTCAAGTAGAATGACAAGCAAGTTGTCACTCCCACGAAGAAGCCCAAAGCTGAACCTAAAGCCTGAAACTGAGTGCTTCTACTTCAAAGGAAATGGTCACTGGAAGTGGAACTACTCCAAATATTTGGTGGATAAGAAGGATGGCAAAGTGAACAAGGGTATATTTGATATACAGGTTATTGATGTGTGCTTTACTAGTGTTTATAGTAGCCCCTGAGTATTTGATACTTGTTCGGTTGCTAAGATTAGTAACTTCGAAACAGGAGTTCTGAGAATAAACAAAGACTAGTTGAAGGGGAAATGACGATGAGTGTTGGAAGTAGTTCCAAGATTGATATGATCATCATCGCACACTCCCTATACTTTCGGGATTAGTGTTAAACCTAAATAAATGTTATTTGGTGTTTGCGTTAAGCATGAATATGATTTGATCATGTTTATTGCGATACGGTTATTCATTTAAAGTTAGAGAATAATTGTTATTCTGTTTACATGAATAAGACCTTGATGGTCATACACCCAATAAAAATAGTTTGTTGGATCTCGATCGTAGTGATACACATATTCATAATATTGATGCCAAAAGATGCAAAGTTAATAATGATAGTGCAACTTATTTGTGGCACTGCCGTTTGGGTCATATCAGGGTAAAACGCATGAAGAAACTCCATAAAGATGGATTTTCGGAATCACTTGGTTATGAATCATTTGATGCTTGTGAACCGTGCTTTTTGGGCAAAATGACTAAAACTCCGTTCTCCGGAACAATGGAACGAGCTACTGACTTGTTGGAAATAATACATACCAATGTATGCGATCCAATGAGTGTTGATGCCCGTGGCAAGTATCATTATTTTCTGACCTTCACAGATGATTTGAGCAGATATGCGTATATCTTCTTGATGAAACATAAGTCTGAAATAGTTGAAAAGTTCAAAGAATTTTAGAGTGAAGTGGAAAATCATCGTAACAAGAAAATAAAGTTTCTGCGATCTGATCGTGGAGATGAATATTTGAGTTACGAGTTTGGTCTTCAATTAAAACAAGGTGGAATAGTTTCACAGCTCACGCCACATGGAACACCACAACATAATGGTGTGTCCGAACATCGTAACCGCACTTTATTGGATATGGTGCGATCTATGATGTATATTACCGATTTACCACTACCGTTTTGGGGTTATGCATTAGAGACAGCTGCATTCACGTTTAATAGGGCACCATCTAAATCCGTTGAGACGACGCCTTATGAACCGTGGTTTAAAAGAAAGACCTCAGTAAAGCTACTTACATATTGAGCATCAAGATCTATTGAGATAGATCAAGACGCTTGATAAGTTTTTCAATAAGTACATACCTTGTCAAGATTTTGAAGTAGTTCAAAATGGAACAGTCAAAGAAAAGTTCTTGCCTGTGTTGCAAACGTGTGAAATTGAGTAAGACTCAAATCCCGACCACGGCAGAAAATAGAAAAAAGACTGAAAAGTTATTCTCTATGCCTCAGTCATAGGTTTTATAAAGTATGCTATGCTATGTACCAGACCTATCGTATACCTTACTCTGAGTTTGGCAAAGGAATACAATTTTGATCTAATAGTAGATCACTGGACAACGGTCAAGAATATCCTTAGTGAGGACTAAGGAAATATTTCTCGATTATGGAGGTGATAAAAGATCCCGTCGTAAAGAGTTACATCGATGCAAGCTTTTTACACCGATCCAGATGACTCTAAGTCTCAATCTGGATACATATTGAAAGTGGGAGCAATTGGCTAGAGTAGCTCCGTGCGAGAACATTGTAGACATAGAATATTTGCAAAATACATACGGCTCGAATGTAGCCAGACCCGTTGACTAAGCTTCTCTCACGAGCAAAACATGATCACACCTTAGTACTCTTTGGGTGTTAATCACATTGCAATGTGAACTAGATTATTGACTCTAGTAAACCCTTTGGGTGTTGGTCACATGACGATGTGAACTATGGGTGTTAATCATATACATATATGAATATTGGTGTTAAATCACATGACGACGTGAACTAGATTATTGACTCTAGTGCAAGTGGGAGACTGAAGGAAATATGCCCTAGAGGCAATAATAAAGTTATTATTTATTTCCTTATATCATGATAAATGTTTATTATTCATGCTAGAATTGTATTAACCGGAAATATAATACATGTGTGAATACATAGACAAAACATAGTGTCACTAGTATGCCTCTACTTGACTAGCTCGTTTATCAAAGATGGTTATGTTTCCTAACCATGGACAAAAGAGTTGTCATTTTATTAACGGGATCACATCATTAGGAGAATGATGTGATTGACTTGACCCATTCCGTTAGCTTAGCATTTGATCGTTTAGAATGTTGCTATTGCTTTCTTCATGACTTATACATGTTCCTGTAACTATGAGATTATGCAACTCCCGTTTGCCGGAGGAACACTTTGGGTGCTACCAAAGCGTCCTGGCAACGTAACTGGGTGATTATAAAGGAGTACTACAGGTGTCTCCAAAGGTACATGTTGGGTTGGCGTATTTCGAGATTAGGTTTTGTCACTCCGATTATCGGAGAGGTATCTCTGGGCCCTCTCGGTAATGCACATCACTATAAGCCTTGCAAGCAATGTAACTAATGAGTTAGTTACGGAATGATGCATTACGTAACGAGTAAAGAGACTTGCCGATAACGAGATTGAACTAGGTATTGGATACCGACGATCGAATCTCGGGCAAGTAACATACCGATGACAAAGGGAACAACGTATGTTGTTATGCGGTCTGACCGATAAAGATCTTCGTAGAATATGTAGGAGCCAATATGAGCATCTAGGTTCGGCTTATTGGTTATTGACCGGAGACGTGTCTCAGTCATGTCTACATAGTTCTCGAACCCGTAGGGTCCGCACGCTTAAGGTTTCGATGACAGTTATATTGTGAGTTTATGAGTTTTGATGTACTGAAGGAGTTCGGGGTCCCAGATGAGATCGGGGACAGGACGAGGAGTCTCGAAATGGTCGACACGTAAAGATCGATATATTGGACGACTATATTCGGAGTTCGGAAAGGTTCCGAGTGATTCGGGTATTTTTCGGAATACCGGAGAGTTACAGGAATTCGCCGGGAGTATATGGGCCTTATTGGGCCATACAGGAATAGAGGAGAGAGGCCAAAGGAAGGAGGCCTGCGCCCCCCTCTGGTCCGGGTGGACAAGGCGCAGCCCCTTTCCTTCTTCCTCTCCCCTCTTTCCCCTTCTCCTACTCCAACAAGGAGGTGGAATCCTACTAGGACTAGGGAGTCCTAGTAGGACTCCACTGGCGCCCCTCCTAGGGCCGGCCTCCTCCCCTTGCTCCTTTATATCACGGGGCAGGGGCATCCCATGACACACAAGTTGATCTACGGATCGTTCCTTAGCCGTGTGCGGTGCCCCCTCCACCATATTCCACCTCGGTCATATCGTCGCGGAGTTTAGGCGAAGCCCTGCGCAGTAGAGCATCATCATCGTCCTGCGCCATCGTCTTGTGGAACTCATCCCGACACCTTTGGATCGGAGTCCGGGGACCGTCATCGAGCTGAGCGTGTGCAGAACACGGAGGTGCCGTGACGTTCGGTACTTGGATCGGTCGGATCGTGAAGACGATCACGACTACATCAACAGCGTTGTCATAACGCTTCGCTTTCGGTCTCACGAGTGCGTGGACACACTCTCCCCTCTCGTTGCTATGCATCACCATGATCTTGCGTGTGCGTAGGAAATTTTTTGAAATTACTACGTTCCCCAACAGGCCAAACGAGCACGGGAGCTAGGGGGAGAGGAAGAGGAGCTCACAGCGAGTCGAACGGAGGCCTCGGTGTGCTCGGGGAGGGACTGGTGACGACGGAAGGTCGCCAGCGATCTCGGTGGCTCGAGGAGGAAGAAGACGCCGGGAACGGCGCTCCGGGGCTCTTCCCGTCGAGTGGCTCGGGGAAGATGGCGTACGGGTCCACGGCGAAGCTCTTGAGCCAGTCAGGGGAGCGAGGGGGAGGCGGTGGCCGCGGTGGTGCGAACGGCGACGGCGGCGGCGTTCGGTCGCACTAGGGGAAGGAGCTAGAGAGCAAGGGAGAGAACATGGAGTGAGGGGAGAGGCAGAGGGGGCTGCGGGGCGTCTCTAGACGCGTCAGGGGTGCCTCGGTGGCAAGCAGGAGGTGACCGCGGCTCGGTGCTTGTGGCATCACGCCTGATGCCGAAGGCATGGGGAAGGCAGCCTTGAGGAGGTGGGGGCTGGGCTGGCCAACCGGGCCGGCCAGGTGGCTTTGGTGGGCGCCAGGTAAGTTCCAGGTGAGCCTCTGTTCTTTTCCTATATTTATTTCTCTTTTCTATTTTCTGTAATTGTGTTTGGCTTTAATAAAAATACTTAGGCACGCTAAAAAATCACCAAACTGCTCATGGCCAGTGCTTGGAATATATCCAACATGGAACATTTCAGTTTAGGATTATTTGGGCATTTTAAATATTTTATAGTATTTAAGTGCCCAAATTCAAATACTTATGATTTAATTCAAAAATCTAGAATAGCCTCCAAAAATATGAAACCATTTTTGGCAGAGGGTTTTGCCAGGACCAAAGATGGTGAACATTTATGAAGGGAATTTTGGGTTCATTGAAAAGTTTTAAGTTTGAGCCTAGTTGAATTCTTTTGGTGCTAGGGTTTCAACATCCCCATTTCAAGTTTCTTAGGAATTTAAACATGATGACATGATGAGCAGGCAAAGTCTAGCAAGGGCTGATCTGGGGCTGTGACAGCTCACCCCCACTAAACAAGAATCTCGTCCCGAGATTCAAGGCGTGAGGTTAGAAGGCGGAGGGACACTAGCTAACACGAACTTGTCGATCCAATTGCCCTTCTCGAAGATATTGGTTCATTGCTCCAATTGAACTTGACGTCCTTGCTTTCGAGATCTTCATCCAACACGATGGCGACAGAAAGAATACTCAATAGGAAACGATCTCCTCGAAGATCGAGCACTCAAGATCAACTCGTGGAATGAGATGTTGAAACATCTCGAGCTGAGACACAAAACACATCAAGAGGGATGGAAGAACAAACGACGGGGTTTGATTGGTGGGCAACAATTCCACGCTTAGAAAGATGGTGGACGATGCCAAGTTGGCGAGGAAATATTTGCCATGATCCCGTAATGGGGCACCTCGAGAAAGGTGACTCGTTGGACTGTTCCCTTAAGTGGCAAAAATGATTACTTTTGATCCATAGATCATTGGAACTCTTCATACCAGCTTAAGGCAATTTACAATTGATTGATTGAAAGAGCTCGAAGAAATGGCATACTCGGACTAGAATGGATGATGTGGACTACCTTGTTGAAGACAACGCAATGGATGATTTTGCTTATCATCGGAAATGGATGGGACCCATGGTAAGTCCACTTTTGAAGACGATATTGGACAGCAACTACCGAGAAGGGCAACCCATGGAGGATTGGCACAATGGCGGTGCAAGCTGGGAACAAGATGCAACTGTTGGGAATGTTCCAACCATCATATCTGCCTGAGATTCAGATCCGATTGGTAATAGGATACTTCAGACTCAGCATGTCTGAAAAGAAAGTTTGCAACACAAATCGACGGGATGACGTTGCGAGATTCTCGGGGAATGAACCACGATAGCAAGCTCCAAAACATGAGCTGGTTCTGCTACATACAAGTGAACACGCTGTCCCAGACAAGCATGACCACGTAGTAGTCTTATAATAAAACACTACCGAGTTCAGGTGGGGCACCATCAACAAGGATATCGAAGTCTTGTGCATGAACTAGTATTCGCACATCAACTCCTTTTCCTTGAACAAATCAAATCAGTGGCTTGGTGTGCTAAGAATACATATCGAATGAAGGTTGCAAGTCTTCAAACCATAGAATACTTCGCACATATGCATGGTGACTTGAGATGGTTCGAAGGAAGCAAAAACAATCTTTCTCGAACCCACGGCGGCAACTTGCACCAAATGCACATGAATTCGAGGAAATCACTTCTTCCATCCAAGCGTAAGCTTCATGAACGGAACATGAAGGCATTGCTTACAAAGTTTCCAACACTAGGTTGATGTTCAACATGAATCATGGGGAGACAAAATGCTGCTGATGGGCTCAACAACAACTCATCGGAATTTCCATATCACTGGACTCCCACCATCATGTGAACACGGTGATAGCATTGGTCAGACCAAAAGATGTAGTGGTGTATGCTCGAGGGATCAACCACGAGTAAGACAACATTACGAACATCGTTGGTTCTAGTTTGACTTGACAATAGCCCATGCTCAAATCAAAGATTGTTTAAGATAATAGATCCAACAACTGATCACAGGGACCAATCGATGAAGATATCATCTTTCTTCAACACACGCACAAACGCAAAGATATCCCTTCAGAATGAACTAAATTCAGCAAAGCTTTTATCTTCCAACTCTCCAAGTTGTTGTTTAGCTTAACCAACCAGCTCAGGGATATCCAACACGGATTCTTGGGGAAGGGGTGGTTTGCAAGATACCATCTTGATCACGAGCTCAACATAACGGTCAGGTGACAACCTGGTAATGCTTCCGAGAAGATATTCGGAACATCACGAACCACCAATATGTTACTAAGCTCAAGAACAATCTTGCTTTTCAGGCCAAGACGATATAATCAATAGAGCAAAGATTTGAATTAATCCTAACTCATCGATCGAGAAGTGCACCAGGAGAATGGACTAGGTAGCACGATCAATCTTAGAATGATGATTCAATAACCAACATGCTAGGAATGAAATTAGTGTCCTTAACTACCAATCAATGAGGTTGCTAGGAGTATCGATTTCACACATCACAGTTCACTTGTCGGCATTCCAATTACGACAACACGGAACCAAGGAATGAATAATGATAGCGAGAAGTATCACTACGTCAAGAATTCATGAGAGAAGGTGCAATTCTCATGACGTTCCTGACATAAAGTGGGTAATACTTCAGGATAGAACAGAATCAAAAGCTTGATTGCATTTGATCTGCGGATTACAACTGCTTTGACCCAATCCTGGATATGGATGAGGTACTGGAGTTTGTTTCTCCTAGTCATTCCGGAATAGAATGGCTTGACGGACCACAAGGATAATAGGCATCGATAAACACAATCGCACACATACCCTTGACTATCAATTGATAGACGGGGGTCAGAATACAACTAAGGAGGAACAACTCGAGGAACATATAACTTTACGAGTTGTGGATGCATAGGTTAGTATGTCGAATCAAGTTCAACAGGTTTCTTCCGGATAACCCATGCAGGAAAGTAGAACTGGCAGATTCACAATGTAGAACGAAGAACTCATCAAGAGCACTCTTATTGTGATCTTTTGGTTCAAGAACTTCTGCCTTAATGGTTCATGGTATTTGGAAGAAGGAAATACCACGGACCTCGAGGACTATCGCAAAGTTACTAATATCCTAAAGGAACTAGCAAACACTATCAACAGGAGGTAAGTAGAGTGAATTTTGGGTTCAAAACCCAGGAGTAGAATACCTACTGCTAGGTAGCACCACGGGATGCTTTCGGGAATGACAGCCAGATTCTTCACACTGGAAACACAAAACATGGCTAGATTACTAGATGATCCTCTAAGACACCTATGGTCACAATAATAGTTCCAACATATATATCGAGGCAACAGAGTACCTCAACTCATCGATTAGTGTGGTTAATCTGGCCCAAAGGGACATCAAAATGGGAGGAAGGGATTTTGCAAATGCTTCAGATTGTTTTAGAAACCTGGGATGACTCGGACAACATAACGACTGTAAATGCTCAAAATTATTTGAGACATCCTGCAAAAATGGTGGCATGACCACTCAACATCACAATATCAAGGTTCCGAGACCAACTATGAACACATGGAAGTAGTAGAAACTGAACTGAGATTTGAAACTATCAATTCTATAAGTCTATGGATTAGTAACACGTGATCCTGATAGATAGATGAGAAGGCCTAGTTCTTAAACCCCGTAGAAGAGAAGAGGATGACTCAGATCAGAAGGCCATGAGGTATAAGGAGTAAAAAGAGCCTTACGTTCCCTTCCACAATCAATTCCCTTACATAACTAAAGCATTTCTAGACACAACTTCGACCGGTTTGGCTGGGTAATCCTACAGGCAGTCAGGCTCTGATACCAAAGCTGTCAGGACCCTGATTCCAAGTCACATAGATCTAGCCGGTAACACCTCATATCACTTTGCGGTCTCACGCACGGTATTCTAATGTGTCGCCTTACCATGGCCGGGACCGTTTGCCTTTTGGCTCACGTATATGATAGTGTCGCTAGCATCCATATAATGAGAACAACGGCCGACATGGCTAGTCGTGAACCCAAAGCGGCACTAACCCATGGGAACAGGCATACATGAATCACATCGAGCATGTCGATTGCCAGCGTGTGAATCCGGGCTGTAGCACTGGGCTAACAGGACTCCGGGAACCCGGCTGTAGCAGGCTAGGCAGGACTCGGATGTCACCGCGTGACATTTCCCGAAGGGACAGAACCACGAGGCGAAGTGAAACACATGCCGCCATTCAAGTGTTGAGCAATAGTCTTTGGGCTAGTAGGACTCGGTGAACCGGTCAGAAGCGGACTACTATCGCTCAGGAAGCACTAGACTACATTTCCCCATATGAGAGGCTGCCAAGGATAAACAACTAGATTGTCGGATCCCACACATACCAAGCATTTCAAACATACACACAATATGCTCAATATGTGTAAATACAACATGGCATCACAACATAACTCTACGACTCAAATATTTATTCATTAGGCTCCGAGGAGCGAGATATTACAAACATGGGTCTCTCGACCCAGCATTGAAACATACAAGTCAAAACACAAGCGGAAGCTTAACATGTCAATCTGAGACAACTATAAATGAAAAAGGCTTAGAAGCCTGACTATCTACCAGATCCTGCCGAGGGCACAAGATCGTAGCTGAGGTAACAAGCTAAACGTCGAAGTCCACGCGGAACTACTAGCGAGACTGACGTCTCTCTGCAAAACATAAAATAAGCAAACATGAGTACAAATGTACTCAGCAAGACTTACATCAGAACTAACTACATATGCACCATTATCAACAAAAAGGGGGTGGTGGAGTTTAACTGCAACAAGCTAGCTTTGACTCGGTGGCTATCCTGAACTACGACTGCAAGTAACTCTTTTGAGGTGGCGCACACGAGTCCACATACTCACCATATCAATACACCACTATGGATCCGCTCCCGCCTCCCTACGAGAACGCCATCCATAGCACTCACGCTTATCTTGCGCATTTTAGAGTATCCACTTTCACTTGTCTATGAACTGATATAGGTAACCCAGAAGTCCTTTACCGTGGACACGGCTATTCGAATAGATGATGTTAACCCTGTAGGGGTGTACTTCTTCACACACGCTCTCACCACTTACCGCCGTTTACACGACATGTACTCGACAACCTTCAAGCGGAAGCCCAACATGGGTGTCGGCCACAACCTACCTAAACACTCAAGTCCCTAGTCCAGGTTTATCGCCTATTCGGGTTCCATCCATGAGGAGTCCGGCCGAGGTTTCCACTAACGGCCCCGAACGATGTGTGCAGGGTTCCCGAGACACCAAACAGGCGAATCGGTACACCGTGCCACGTGCCTACCGCAACACAGCCCACCCCTAAGGTCAGCGCTGCGTGCGGCCCCCAGCATGCTACACACACCAGAAGCTACTTTGCAACTCCTGGACAAAGGACAAGGGTGGTTAAGAAGCTGAGAGAGTCAATTAAGGATCCCAATGTGTGAACTGTTCATGGATCACAAACACAGAACTCAGTTCCTGAGGACGGCTTCAATGAGACAACCCACCATGTACTCCTACATGGCTTCTCACCGCTACCTTTACCAAATCGTGTTCACACACTTAGCTCACACACAATAGGACATGTTTACACACCTCCAATTCATCCCCGATGCATCAGACCTGACTCAACTCTAAGCAGTAGCAGGCATGACAAACAAGCATGAATGAGTAGGAACAACAGGGCTCAAACAACTCCTACTCATGCTAGTGGGTTTCATCTATTCTTGTGGAATGACGGTCATGCAGAGGATAAAGGGGTTCAGCTACCGCACCAATGTGAGATGAATCGTTGTTGTCCTAATGCAGTAAAAGAGAGCAGGAGCGAGAGAGTGGGATTGTATCGGAATGAACAAGGGTTTTTGCTTGCACAGCACTTACGAAGATAATATAGTTCTTCATCGGTGTCATCGAACTCATCGTCGGAACATACGTCTACTGGGGGAACAACCACCGACTAGCAAAGAAGGAACACAATCAATGCAATGCACATTCACATGAATGACATGTTATGTTAAGGTACTGAATTCACCTAATGCAATATCTAGCCAAGTTAATTGAAGTGGAACTCAAACAAGATCAAATTCCAACTCCAAATGTTATTTCATAATTTTCCCTAATCATCATTTGTCCTATTCAGTGAGGTTAACTTGTTCAAACATGCATGATCATAGCATAAACAGATTCTTCATATTTTTCTGATCATTTTTCATATATAACTTATTTCATTTGGAGTTACAGATTAATTTCTATGATTTTTAGAAGTTTTAAACATTTTCTGGAATTTCCAAATCATTTGGAATTAGAAATAATCCAGGAAAATGATTACTGCATCAGCATGACGACTGCACGACGTCAGCAGGTCAACAATGCCAGTCCATGTCAAACCTGACGGCTGGGACCCACACATCAGTGTAATTAGTCTAACTAATTTTTTGTTAGTCCTAATCCTAACTTAATTAGCAGGCGGGTCCCATTTGTCATAAACCCAGAGGGGTCAAACTGGGCCCACCCGGGGTCAACTAGGTCAGCGAGGTCAAACCCCCGGTCAGCAGGGTCAATCCCTCCGGCGTTGAGTCACCGGCGAGGCCGAGACGGCGGAGGGGCTCGGATTTTGTCCTCCGGCGACCAAATTAGCGGCCGGGACTACCTACGGAGAGCTGGCACTATCGCGCATCCATTGGAGCAAGGGAGAGAGGCTGCGGTGGGGTGAGCTTCGCTTGGTCGAGGCTCGTGGCGGCGGCCGGAGCTCGGGGAATGACGGGTTGGCGCTACGGTGCAAGACATGAGTAGTTAGTGGGCGCTACGGGCTCCTGGAGCCGCGCTGAGCCCAGCGGTGTGCTCGGCTTCGAGCTATTGTGGCTCTAGCCACGACGGCGCCATGGCCGGCGGCGGGGAGCTTTCGGGTGAGGTGGAAACGGCGGCTACGGAGGCCAAACGAGCACGGGAGCTAGGGGGAGAGGAAGAGGAGCTCACAGCGAGTCGAACGGAGGCCTCGGTGTGCTCGGGGAGGGGCTGGTGACGACGGAAGGTCGCCGGCGATCTCGGTGGCCCGAGGAGGAAGAAGATGCCGGGAACGGCGCTCTGGGGCTCTTCCCGTCGAGTAGCTCGGGGAAGACGGTGTATGGGTCCACGGCGAAGCTCTTGAGCCAGTCAGGGGAGCGAGGGGGAGGCGGTGGCCGCGGTGGTTCGAACGGCAGCGGCGGTGGCGTTCGGTCGCACTCGGGGAAGGAGCTAGAGAGCGAGGGAGAGAACAGGGAGTGAGGGAGGCGAGAGGGCTGCAGGCGTCTCGAGGCGTCGAGGCGCCTCGGTGGTAGCGAGGAGGTGGCCATGGCTCGGCTGTGCGCGCCACGCACGATGCCCGAGAAGGCATGGGGAAGGCAGCGCTTGAGGAGGTGGGCTGGGCTGGCCAACCGGGCCGGCCAGGTGGCTTTGGTGGGCGGCAGGTAAGTTCCAGGTGAGCCTATGCTCTTTTCCTATATTTATTTCTCTTTTCTATTTTCTGTAATTGTGTTTGGCTTTAATAAAAATACTTAGGCACACTCAAAAATCACCAAACTGCTCATGGCCAGTGCTTGGAATATATCCAACGTGGAACATTTTAGTTTAGGATTATTTGGAAATTTTAAATATTTTATAGTATTTAAGTGCCCAAATTCAAATACTTATGATTTAATTCAAAAATCCAGAATAGCCACCAAAATATGAAACCATTTTTGGCAGAGGGTTTAGCCAGGACCAAAGATGGTGAACATTTATGAAGGGCATTTTGGGTTCATTGAAAAGTTTGAAGTTTGATCCTAGTTGAATTCTTTTGGTGCTAGGGTTTCAACATCCCTATTTCAAGTTTCTTAGGAATTTAAACATGATGACATGATGAGCAGGCAAAGTCAAGCAAGGGCTGATCTGGGGCTGTGACAATCCACACAAGACTTTAACAAAAACTTTGTGAGATCCGTTAGTATAATAAAGCAAATCACTACCTTTAGGTACTGTTGCAAACTGTAACGCCCCGGATTCGATGCGCCAGGTGTCCGCCAGTTATTCGCCGTCTTTGCCATGTCATTTGCTTGCGTGTTGCACTTTGCCATGTCATCATCTGCATTTTTATTATGTCATCATGTGCATCGCATTTGCATACGTGTTCGTCTCATGCATCCGAGCATTTTCCCGTTATGCATTTTGCAATCCGGCTTTTCGTATGTCTCCAGCGCCCCTTTTGCCTCTTTTCATGTGCGGTGTTAAACTTTCTCGGAATGGACCGAGGTTTGCCAAGCGGACCTTGGTATAGCACCGGTAGACCACTGTCAAGTTTCGTGCCATTTGGAGGTCGTTTGATACTCCAGCAGTTAACAAGTAGCTTGTAAAAGCCTCTTTCTCTTTGCAGCCCAACACCCCTTTCAAAGTGGCCCAAAACCCACCTAACTCCTCTCCATGCTCTCGGTCGTTCGATCACGATCGCGTGGCCGAAAACCGCTCCTCATTTGGACTCTCCTAGCTCCTTCTACCTATAAAAAGGCATCCCCCGTCCATTTTCGCAGTCCAAACCCTAGCCAAACTCCTCGCCGCGCGGTTGTATCCGCCTCCCGCGCAGACGCGTCCACCGCCACCTCGCGAACCAATCGAGCGACACCTCGCCCTAGCGGCGCTCCGGCCAGCCGGGCGCCACGTCACGCCGCCAGCGCCCACCTCGCCCGCCGCCGCCGCCGGAGCCAGATCCGGCCCGCCCGGGTCGGTCAAGACCTCGCCCGAACCCTTCGCGTCCGCCGCCCGTCGGCCAGCGCCGCCGCCTCGCAGACGAAGCCGCCCAGCTGACCCAGCGAGCGCCCGCCGCCATCGTCGACCGCCGACCGGCCGCCGCCGCCGCCGAATCGCCGCCCTCGCCGCCCGTCGCCCGCCCTTGAGAGCACCGCCCGCCCCGCCGTCCGTCCATGCCGCCGAACTCGCGCCGCCGCCGCCCTCCATGGTCGGCCAGCGCCCTCGCCCGCCCGGCGCCCCTCCGTCGCCGCCTCGTCGCCCGGCTCCGCCTCCGGTGCAGCGCTCATGAGCCAGCCACCTCGTTTTCCGCGCCGGCCAGATCTGAGGCTAGGTTGACTTCCCCCCCTTCGAAATTGCTAAGTCCCCGAAGTTTTGACATTATATTGCCATATTCATCATGCCATAACTCTGTGCATGTAGCTCCGTTTTGCGCGTGTAATATGTCATAGTGTTCGCCTCGACGAGCGCATCATTTCATCTCATTGCATCATTTTCATTTGAGCTCATCTTGATGCCCGAAATTCGGTTAGAAGAGTGCTAGGTGATGTTAGTTTCTGATTCTTATCAGAACATGCACTTTTGTCATTTTTGCCATGATTGATGTGTGCACCCTATGGACTTGAGTCCTATATGTGTTTTGTAATATGCCATGCCGTATTTCCAGGGGTGCTTGCCATGTATTTTTGTGAGTTGTGTAGTGAGTGCATCAAGCTTGTTAAGTAGGGTACTTTCTGTTGTTGTTTTCCTGGCAGATTCTGTTATATTTTGTTGCCATGTTAACTTGATGCTACCGAGAGATCCATGCTTATTTTGAGATACTTCAGTAAGGATGTTTTGAACATATGGTTATTATCTATCCACCCATGCCCTTGTTTGCAATTATGGAGTGCCATAGCTTGAGTCAATCGAGCTCTACTTTTGCTATAAAATGTTTCCTGGCAGGTTGTTTACATGTTATTCAATTTTGCCGAGGTTTTTGTAGTTGATCCGTGTACGCTATGATATTGTTCTTGCCATGTATAGATTCTATGCCATGTCTTCTTACTGTTGGTTGCATTTCCATGCCATGTATTGCTCTGTGGTGAGTGGTTCAAGCTGACCAACATGCCTACTTATCGTTGTTCCTGCCATGTATGAATCTGTAATATAACTTGCTATGTTTACATGGGTGCCACCATATTTTCTATGCCCTTTTGGCTCATGGTCAGTAAGGGACTTTTGTTCTATGCAACTAGTAGTTTCATGCCATGCCTTTGTTTGCCATGTTAAGTTCCTGTAACATGTTGTTTGATAGCTCTAAACATTGCAACCTGATGTTATTTCTGCGAAGTCTGAAACTGTTATTATTTGCAATCTTGCCATGTCATTTTGAGCATGTTCTAGTGATTTATGGAGATAGCTCAGTGTTCATGTTTTGTAATGCTTTACCTGTACATCATGCCCATGCCTTTTGTTTTCTTGTTGAGGTCCTGTAGCATGTCGTTTTGATGCTTGTAATATGCCTAGTTGCTGTTTTGGACAGCTTGTCCTTTAACTTGTTTCACGAGTGCTTTCATAGTCTATCGATTACGTGAGCCTTGATTCTCGTCATTCTCGTCTTTCCTCTCTTCTTCTCGAGTGCTCTCGATTCTTTGCTTCTTCTCTTGAGTTTTATTTCACCTCATCCTTTTTCCCTTAGTCTAGGTCCTAAGATCTCGGGGCGAGATCTCTTGTTAGTGGAGGAGTGTTGTAACGCCCCGGATTCGATCGCCAGTGTCCATGATTATTCGCCGTCTTTGCCATGTCATTTTCTTGCGTGTTGCACTTTGCCATGTCATCATCTGCATTTTATTATGTCATCATGTGCATCGCATTTGCATACGTGTTCGTCTCATGCATCCGAGCATTTTCCCCGTTGTCCGTTTTGCAATCCGGCACTCCTATGTCTCCCGGCGCCCCCTTGTGCCTCTTTTCATGTGTGGGTGTTAAACTTTATCGGAATGGACCAAGGTTTGCCAAGCGGCCTTGGTATAGCACCGGTAGACCGCCTGTCAAGTTTCGTGCCATTTGGAGGTCGTTTGATACTCCAAGCAGTTACCAGGTAACCGTAAAAGCCTCTTTCTCTTTGCAGCCCAACACCCCTTTCAAAGTGGCCCAAAACCCACCTAACTCCTCTCCATGCTCTCGGTCGTTCGATCACGATCGCATGGCCGAAAACCGCTCCTCATTTGGACTCTCCTAGCTCCTTCTACCTATAAAAGGCATCCCGTCCATTTTCATCCAAACCCTAGCCAAACTCCTCCCAGCCGCCGGACATGTCCGCCTCCGCGCCGGACGCGTCCACCGCCACCTCACCTGAACCAATCAGAAGGCGACACCTCGCCCTAGCGGCCGCTCCCGGCCAACCGGAGCGCGCCACATCACCGCCGCCAGCGCCCACCTCGCCGCCGCCGCCCGGGGCCCAGATCCGGACCGCCCAGGTCGGTCAAGACCTCGCCCGAACCCGCTTCGCGTCCGCCGCCGTCTGGCCAGCCGCGCCGCCGCCCGGCCAAAGCCGCCCGCCAGCGCCGCCAGCAGCGCCGCGCCCGCCCGCCGTCCGCCGCCGCAAACCCGCCGCCGCCCGCCCGGGATCTCGCCGCCCCTACGCCGCCCGTCGCCCGCGCGAGAGCACCCGCGCCCGCCCGTCCGGTGCTCACGCCGCCGAGGCTCGCGCCGCCGCGCCGCCCCTCCATGATCCGGCGCGCCCTCGCCCGCCAGCGCCCCTCCGTCGCCGCCTCGTCGCCCGGCTCCGCCTCGGTGCAGCGCTCGGCGAGCAGCCACCGCCTCGTTTTCGCGCCCGGCGGATCTGAGGCTAGGTTGACTCCCCCCCTTCGAAATTGCTAAGTCCCCGAAGTTTTGACATTATATTGCCATATTCTTCATGCCATAACTCCGTGCATGTAGCTCCGTTTTGCGCGTGTAATATGTCAAAGTGTTTGCCTCGACGAGTGAATCATTTCATCTCATTGCATCATTTTCATTTGAGCTCATCTTGATGCCCGAAATTCTGTTAGAAGAGTGCTATCAGATGTTAGTTTCTAATTCTTATCAGAACATGCACTTCTGTCATTTTTGCCATGATTGATGTGTGCACCCTATGGACTTGAGTCCTACATGTGTTTTGTAATATGCCATGCCATATTTCCAGGGGTGCTTGCCCTATATTTTTGTGAGTTGTGTAGTGAGTGCATCAAGCTTGTTAAGTAGGGTACTTGCTGTTGTTGTTTTCCTGGCAGATTCTGTTATATTTTGTTGCCATGTTAACTTGATGCTACCGAGAGATCCATGCTTATTTTGAGATACTACAGTAAGGATGTTTTCAACATATGGTTATTCTCTATCCACCCATGCCCTTGTTTGCAATTATGGAGTGCCATAGCTTGAGTCAATCGAGCTTTACTTTTGCTATAAAATGTTTCCTGGCAGGTTGTTTACATGTTATTCAATTTTGCCGAGGTTGTTGTAGTTGATCCGTGTACGCTATGATATTGTTCTTGTCATGTATAGATTTTATGCCATGTATTCTTACTGTTGGTTGCATTTCCATGCCATGTATTGCTCTGTGGTGAGTGGTTCAAGCTGACCAACATGCCTACTTATCGTTGTTCCTGCCATGTATGAATCTGTAATATAACTTGCTATGTTTACATGGGTGCCATCATATTTTCTATGCCCTTTTGGCTCATGGTCAGTAAGGGACTTTTGTTCTATGCAACTAGTAGTTTCATGCCATGCCTTTGTTTGCCATGTTAAGTTGTGTAACATGTTGTTTAATAGCTCTAAACATTGCAACCTGATGTTATTTACTAAGTCTGAAACTCTTATTATTTGCAATCTTGCCATGTCATTTTGAGCATGTTCTAGTGATTTATGGAGATAGCTCAGTGTTCATGTTTTGTAATGCTTTACCTGTACATCATGCCCATGCCTTTTGTTTTTCTTGTTGAGGTCCTGTAGCATGTCGTTTTGATGCTTGTAATATGCCTAGTTGCTGTTTTGGACAGCTTGTCCTTTAAACTTGTTTCACGAGTGCTTTCATAGTCTATCTGATTCTGTGAGCCTTCGATTCTCGTCGTTCTCGTCTTTCCTCTCTTCTTCTCGAGTGCTCTCGATTCTTTGCTTCTTCTCTTGAGTTTTTGTTTCACCTCATCCTTTTTCCCTTCCGTCTAGGTCCTAAGATCTCGGGACGAGATCTCTTGTTAGTGGAGGAGTGTTGTAACGCCCCGGATTCGATGCGCCAGGTGTCCGCCAGTTATTCGCCGTCTTTGCCATGTCATTTTCTTGCGTGTTGCACTTTGCCATGTCATCATCTGCATTTTTATTATGTCATCATGTGCATCGCATTTGCATACGTGTTCGTCTCATGCATAAGAGCATTTTCCCCGTTGTCCGTTTTGCAATCCGGCACTCCTATGTCTCCCGGTACCCCCTTTTGCCTCTTTTCATGTGTGGGTGTTAAACTTTATCGGAATGGACCAAGGTTTGCCAAGCGGCCTTGGTATAGCACCGGTAGACCGCCTGTCAAGTTTAAATTGCCATTTGGAGGTCGTTTGATACTCCAGCAGTTCTTAGATAGCAGTAAAAGCCTCTTTCTCTTTGCAGCCCAACACCCCTTTCAAAGTGGCCCAAAACCAACCTAACTCCTCTCCATGCTCTCGGTCGTTCGATCACGATCGCGTGGCCGAAAACCGCTCCTCATTTGAACTCTCCAAGCTCCTTCTACCTATAAAAAGGCATCCCCCGTCCATTTTCGCAGTCCAAACCCTAGCCAAATTCCTCCCGCCCGGACATGTCCGCCTCCAGCGGACGCGTCCACCGCCGCCTCACCGAATGAATCGAAGGCGACACCTCGCCCTAGCGGCCGCTCCCGGCCAGCCGGGCGCCACATCACCGCCGCCAGCGCCCACCTACGCCGCCGCCGCCCGGGCCAGAATCCGGCCGCCGGGTCGGTCACGAACCTCGCCCGAACCCGCTTCGCGTCGCCGCCGTCCGGCCAGCGCGCCGCCCAGCCGGCGAAGCCGCCCAGCGCCGCCGCCAGCTGGCGCCCGCCGCCGTCCGCCGCCGACCAGCCGCCGCCGCTGCCGGATCTCGCCGCCCGTCGCCCGCGCCGAGAATCGCGCCGCCCGCGTCCGGCGCTCCGCCGCCGAGCTTCGCGCCCGCCGTCGCCCTCCATGGTCGGCGCGCCTCCGCCGGCGCCCCTCCGTCGCCGCCTCGTCGCCCGGCTCCGCCTCCGGTGCCGCTCCGGCGAGCCAGCCTGCCTCGTTTTCATGGCGGATCGAGGCTAGGTTGACTCCCCCTTGAAATTGCTAAGTCCCGAAGTTTTGACATTATATTGCCATATTCTTCATGCCATAACTCCGTGCACGTAGCTCCGTTTTCTTGGCGTGTAATATGTCAAAGTGTTTGCCTCGGCAGGTGAATCATTTAATCTCATTGCATCATTTTCATTTGAGCTCATCTTGATGCCCGAAATTCTGTTAGAAGAGTGCTATCAGATGTTAGTTTCTAATTCTTATCAGAACATGCACTTCTGTCATTTTTGCCATGATTGATGTGTGCACCCTATGGACTTGAGTCCTACATGTGTTTTGTAATATGCCATGCCATATTTCCAGGGGTGCTTGCCCTGTATTTTTGTGAGTTGTGTAGTGAGTGCATCAAGCTTGTTAAGTAGGGTACTTGCTGTTGTTGTTTTCCTGGCAGATTCTGTTATATTTTGTTGCCATGTTAACTTGATGCTACCGAGAGATCCATGCTTATTTTGAGATACTACAGTAAGGATGTTTTCAACATATGGTTATTCTCTATCCACCCATGCCCTTGTTTGCAATTATGGAGTGCCATAGCTTGAGTCAATCGAGCTTTACTTTTGCTATAAAATGTTTCACGGCAGGTTGTTTACATGTTATTCAATTTTGCGAGGTTGTTGTAGTTGATCCGTATGCGCTATGATATTGTTCTTGTCATGTATAGATTCTATGCCATGTATTCTTACTGTTGGTTGCATTTCCATGCCATGTATTGCTCTGTGGTGAGTGGTTCAAGCTGACCAATATGCCTACTTATCGTTGTTCCTGCCATGTATGAATCTGTAATATAACTTGCTATGTTTACATGGGTGCCATCATATTTTCTATGCCCTTTTGGCTCATGGTCAGTAAGGGACTTTTGTTCTATGCAACTAGTAGTTTCATGCCATGCCTTTGTTTGCCATGTTAAGTTGCTGTAACATGTTGTTTAATAGCTCTAAACATTGCAACCTGATGTTATTCTGCGAAGTCTGAAACTCTTTTTATTTGCAATCTTGCCATGTCATTTTGAGCATGTTCTAGTGATTTATGGAGATAGCTCAGTGTTCATGTTTTGTAATGCTTTACCTGTACATCATGCCCATGCCTTTTGTTTTCTTGTTGAGGTCCTGTAGCATGTCGTTTTGATGCTTGTAATATGCCTAGTTGCTGTTTTGGACAGCTTGTCCTTTAAACTTGTTTCACGAGTGCTTTCATAGTCTATCTGATTCTGTGAGCCTTCGATTCTCGTCGTTCTCGTCTTTCCTCTCTTCTTCTCGAGTGCTCTCGATTCTTTGCTTCTTCTCTTGAGTTTTTGTTTCACCTCATCCTTTTCCCTTCCGTCTAGGTCCTAAGATCTCGGGGCCGAGATCTCTTGTTAGTGGAGGAGTGTTATAACGCCCGGATTCGATCGCGCCGGTGTCACTTGATTATTCGCCGTCTTTGCCATGTCATTTTCTTGCGTGTTGCACTTTGCCATGTCATCATCTGCATTTTATTATGTCATCATGTGCATCGCATTTGCATACGTGTTCGTCTCATGCATAGAGCATTTTCCCGTTGTCCGTTTTGCAATCCGGCACTCCTATGTCTCCCGGTACCCCCTTTTGCCTCTTTTCATGTGTGGGTGTTAAACTTTATCGGAATGGACCAAGGTTTGCCAAGCGGCCTTGGTATAGCACCGGTAGACCGCCTGTCAAGTTTCGTGCCATTTGGAGGTCGTTTGATACTCCAGCAGTTCTTAGGGTAACCGTAAAAAGCCTCTTTCTCTTTGTAGCCCAACACCCCTTTCAAAGTGGCCCAAAACCAACCTAACTCCTCTCCATGCTCTCGGTCGTTCGATCACGATCGGCGTGGCAAAAACCGCTCCTCATTTGAACTCTCCAAGCTCCTTCTACCTATAAAAGGCATCCCGTCCATTTAGCGGTCAAACCCTAGCCAAATTCCTCCACGCCGGACATGTCCGCCTCCAGGCAGACGCGTCCACGCCGCCTCACCGAATGAATCGAGCGACACCTCGCCCTAGCGGCCGCTCCCGGCCAACCGGAATAGCGCCACATCACCGCCCGCCAGCGCCCACCTTCGCCGCCGCCGCCGCGGGCCAGATCCGGCCCGCCCGGGTCGGTCCGAACCTCATGAACCCTTCGCGTCCGCCGCCCAAATCGACGGCGCGCCCGCTTTCTTGCGAAGCCGCCGCGCGCCGCGCGGCCAGCGCAGCGCCCGCCGCCGTCCGCCGCCGACCAACCGGCCGCCGCTTGCCGGGATCTCCGCCCGTCGCCCGCCGCCGAGAATCGCGCCGCCCGCCGTCCGGCGCTCCGCCGCCGAACTCGCGCCCGCCGTCGCCCTCCATGATCCGGCGCGCCTCGCCGCCCGGCGCCCCTCCGTCGCCGCCTCGTCGCCGGCTCCGCCTCCGGTGCCCGCTCCGGCGAGAGCCCGGCCCTGCCTCGTTTTCCGCGCTGGCCAGATCTGAGGCTAGGTTGACTCCCCCCCTTCGAAATTGCTAAGTCCCCGAAGTTTTGACATTATATTGCCATATTCTTCATGCCATAACTCCGTGCACGTAGCTCCGTTTTGCGCGTGTAATATGTCAAAGTGTTTGCCTCGACGAGTGAATCATTTCATCTCATTGCATCATTTTCATTTGAGCTCATCTTGATGCCCGAAATTCTGTTAGAAGAGTGCTATCAGATGTTAGTTTCTAATTCTTATCGAACATGCACTTACATCATTTTGCCATGATTGATGTGTGCACCCTATGGACTTGAGTCCTACATGTGTTTTGTAATATGCCATGCCATATTTCCAGGGTGCTTGCCCTGTATTTTTGTGAGTTGTGTAGTGAGTGCATCAAGCTTGTTAAGTAGGGTACTTGCTGTTGTTGTTTTCCTGGCAGATTCTGTTATATTTTGTTGCCATGTTAACTTGATGCTACCGAGAGATCCATGCTTATTTTGAGATACTACAGTAAGGATGTTTTCAACATATGGTTATTCTCTATCCACCCATGCCCTTGTTTGCAATTATGGAGTGCCATAGCTTGAGTCAATCGAGCTTTACTTTTGCTATAAAATGTTTCCTGGCAGGTTGTTTACATGTTATTCAATTTTGCCGAGGTTGTTGTAGTTGATCCGTGTACGCTATGATATTGTTCTTGTCATGTATAGATTCTATGCCATGTATTCTTACTGTTGGTTGCATTTCCATGCCATGTATTGCTCTGTGGTGAGTGGTTCAAGCTGACCAATATGCCTACTTATCGTTGTTCCTGCCATGTATGAATCTGTAATATAACTTGCTATGTTTACATGGGTGCCATCATATTTTCTATGCCCTTTTGGCTCATGGTCAGTAAGGGACTTTTGTTCTATGCAACTAGTAGTTTCATGCCATGCCTTTGTTTGCCATGTTAAGTTGCTGTAACATGTTGTTTAATAGCTCTAAACATTGCAACCTGATGTTATTTCTGCGAAGTCTGAAACTCTTTTTATTTGCAATCTTGCCATGTCATTTTGAGCATGTTCTAGTGATTTATGGAGATAGCTCAGTGTTCATGTTTTGTAATGCTTTACCTGTACATCATGCCCATGCCTTTTGTTTTCTTGTTGAGGTCCTGTAGCATGTCGTTTTGATGCTTGTAATATGCCTAGTTGCTTTGTTTTGGACAGCTTGTCCTTTAAACTTGTTTCACGAGTGCTTTCATAGTCTATCTGATTACTGTGAGCCTTGATTCTCGTCGTTCTCGTCTTTCCTCTCTTCTTCTCGAGTGCTCTCGATTCTTTGCTTCTTCTCTTGAGTTTTGTTTCACCTCATCCTTTTCCCTTCCGTCTAGGTCCTAAGATCTCGGGGCGAGATCTCTTGTTAGTGGAGGAGTGTTATAGCGCCCGGATTCGATCGCCCGGTGTCCGCTTGATTATTCGCCGTCTTTGCCATGTCATTTTCTTGCGTGTTGCACTTTGCCATGTCATCATCTGCATTTTTATTATGTCATCGATTGCATCGCATTTGCATACGTGTTCGTCTCATGCATAAGAGCATTTTCCCGTTGTCCGTTTTGCAATCCGGCACTCCTATGTCTCCGGTACCCTTTTGCCTCTTTTCATGTGTGGGTGTTAAACTTTATCGGAATGGACCAAGGTTTGCCAAGCGGCCTTGGTATAGCACCCGATGAACCGCTGTCAAGTTTCGTGCCATTTGGAGGTCGTTTGATACTCCAGCAGTTCTTAGTAACCGTAAAAGCCTCTTTCTCTTTGTAGCCCAACACCCTTTCAAAGTGGCCCAAAACCAACCTAACTCCTCTCCATGCTCTCGGTCGTTCGATCACGAT
Source organism: Aegilops bicornis (assembly GCA_021605145.1). Taxonomy (NCBI): domain Eukaryota; kingdom Viridiplantae; phylum Streptophyta; class Magnoliopsida; order Poales; family Poaceae; genus Aegilops; species Aegilops bicornis. Next base: position 379,022,318 of record CM038669.1, on the reverse strand, counting down.
CGCGTGGCGAACGCTCCTCATTTGAACTCTCCAAGCTCCTTCTACCTATAAAAAGGCATCCCGTCCATTTTCGCGGTCAAACCCTAGCCAAATTCCTCCCCACTTGCCGGACGGACATCGCCTCCCAGCTTGAGACGTCCACCGCCGCCACCTCACCGAATGAATCGAGGCGACACCTCGCCCTAGCCAGCTCCCGGCCAACCGGGCGCCACATCACCGCCGCCAGGCGCCCACCTCGCCGCCGCCGCCGGCCAGATCCAGCCGCGAGGTCGGTCAAGACCTCGCCCGAACCCGCTTCGCGTCGCCGTAAATCCCGACAGCGCCCGCTTTACCGGCTGAAGCCGCCAGCGCGCGCGCCAGCGGCGCCGCCGTCCGCCGCCGACCAGCCGCCGCCGCTGCCGGATATCCCGCCCGTCGCCCGCCCGAGAATCGCGCCCGCCCGCCGTCCGGCGCTCACGCCGCCGAACTCGCGCCGCCGTCGCCCTCCAGCGGTCGGCAGCGCCTCGCCCGCCGGCGCCCCTCCGTCGCCGCCTCGTCGCCCGGCTCCGCCTCCGGTGCCCGCTCGGCGAGAGCCACCCTGCCTCGTTTTGGCTGGCGGATCTGAGGCTAGGTTGACTCCCCCCTTGAAATTGCTAAGTCCCGAAGTTTTGACATTATATTGCCATATTCTTCATGCCATAACTCCGTGCACGTAGCTCCGTTTCTTGGCGATGTAATATGTCAAAGTGTTTGCCTCGACAGGTGAATCATTTCATCTCATTGCATCATTTTCATTTGAGCTCATCTTGATGCCCGAAATTCTGTTAGAAGAGTGCTATCGGATGTTAGTTTCTAATTCTTATCGAACATGCACTTACATCATTTTGCCATGATTGATGTGTGCACCCTATGGACTTGAGTCCTACATGTGTTTTGTAATATGCCATGCCATATTTCCAGGGTGCTTGCCCTGTATTTTTGTGAGTTGTGTAGTGAGTGCATCAAGCTTGTTAAGTAGGGTACTTGCTGTTGTTGTTTTCCTGGCAGATTCTGTTATATTTTGTTGCCATGTTAACTTGATGCTACCGAGAGATCCATGCTTATTTTGAGATACTACAGTAAGGATGTTTTCAACATATGGTTATTCTCTATCCACCCATGCCCTTGTTTGCAATTATGGAGTGCCATAGCTTGAGTCAATCGAGCTTTACTTTTGCTATAAAATGTTTCCTGGCAGGTTGTTTACATGTTATTCAATTTTGCGAGGTTGTTGTAGTTGATCCGTATGCGCTATGATATTGTTCTTGTCATGTATAGATTCTATGCCATGTATTCTTACTGTTGGTTGCATTTCCATGCCATGTATTGCTCTGTGGTGAGTGGTTCAAGCTGACCAATATGCCTACTTATCGTTGTTCCTGCCATGTATGAATCTGTAATATAACTTGCTATGTTTACATGGGTGCCATCATATTTTCTATGCCCTTTTGGCTCATGGTCAGTAAGGGACTTTTGTTCTATGCAACTAGTAGTTTCATGCCATGCCTTTGTTTGCCATGTTAAGTTGCTGTAACATGTTGTTTAATAGCTCTAAACATTGCAACCTGATGTTATTTCTGCGAAGTCTGAAACTCTTATTATTTGCAATCTTGCCATGTCATTTTGAGCATGTTCTAGTGATTTATGGAGATAGCTCAGTGTTCATGTTTTGTAATGCTTTACCTGTACATCATGCCCATGCCTTTTGTTTTCTTGTTGAGGTCCTGTAGCATGTCGTTTTGATGCTTGTAATATGCCTAGTTGCTGTTTTGGACAGCTTGTCCTTTAAACTTGTTTCACGAGTGCTTTCATAGTCTATCTGATTCTGTGAGCCTTCGATTCTCGTCGTTCTCGTCTTTCCTCTCTTCTTCTCGAGTGCTCTCGATTCTTTGCTTCTTCTCTTGAGTTTTTGTTTCACCTCATCCTTTTTCCCTTCCGTCTAGGTCCTAAGATCTCGGGACGAGATCTCTTGTTAGTGGAGGAGTGTTGTAACGCCCCGGATTCGATCGCTGTGTCCTTGATTATTCGCCGTCTTTGCCATGTCATTTTCTTGCGTGTTGCACTTTGCCATGTCATCATCTGCATTTTTATTATGTCATCATGTGCATCGCATTTGCATACGTGTTCGTCTCATGCATAAGAGCATTTTCCCCGTTGTCCGTTTTGCAATCCGGCACTCCTATGTCTCCCGGTACCCCCTTTGCCTCTTTTCATGTGTGGGTGTTAAACTTTATCGGAATGGACCAAGGTTTGCCAAGCGGCCTTGGTATAGCACGATGAACCGCCTGTCAAGTTTCGTGCCATTTGGAGGTCGTTTGATACTCCAACGGTTACCGGGTAACCGTAAAAGCCTCTTTCTCTTTGCAGCCCAACACCCCTTTCAAAGTGGCCCAAAACCAACCTAACTCCTCTCCATGCTCTCGGTCGTTCGATCACGATCGCGTGGCCGAAAACCGCTCCTCATTTGAACTCTCCAAGCTCCTTCTACCTATAAAAGGCATCCCGTCCATTTTCGCGGTCAAACCCTAGCCAAATTCCTCCCGCCGGACATGTCGCCTCCAGCGCAGACGCGTCCACCGCCACCTCACCCGAATGAATCGGGCGACACCTCGCCCTAGCGGCCGCTCGGCCAGCCGGGCCAGCGCCACATCACGCCGCCAGCGCCCACCTCGCCGCCCGCCGCCCGGGCCAGATCCGGCCCGCCCGGGTCGGTCGAACCCTACAACCGCTTCGCGTCGCCGCCGTCGGCGGCGCCGCCAGCCGGCAAAGCGCCCGCGCCGCCAGCGCAGCGCCCAGCGCCCGCCGTCCGCCGCCGACCAACCGCCGCCGCTGCCGGGATCTCGCCGCCCGTCGCCCGCCCGAGAATCGCGCCGCCCCGCCGTCCGGCGCTCACGCCGGGCTCGCGCCGCCGTCGCCCTCCGCGGTCGGCGCGCCTCCGCCAGCGCCCCTCCGTCGCCGCCTCGTCGCCCGGCTCCGCCTCGGTGCCCGCTCGGCGAGCCGGCCACCTCGTTTTCCGCTGGCGGATCTGAGGCTAGGTTGACTCCCCTTGAAATTGCTAAGTCCCGAAGTTTTGACATTATATTGCCATATTCTTCATGCCATAACTCCGTGCATGTAGCTCCGTTTCTTGGCGTGTAATATGTCAAAGTGTTTGCCTCGACAGTGAATCATTTCATCTCATTGCATCATTTTCATTTGAGCTCATCTTGATGCCCGAAATTCTGTTAGAAGAGTGCTATCGGATGTTAGTTTCTAATTCTTATCGAACATGCATACATCATTTTTGCCATGATTGATGTGTGCACCCTATGGACTTGAGTCCTACATGTGTTTTGTAATATGCCATGCCATATTTCCAGGGTGCTTGCCCTGTATTTTTTGTGAGTTGTGTAGTGAGTGCATCAAGCTTGTTAAGTAGGGTACTTGCTGTTGTTGTTTTCCTGGCAGATTCTGTTATATTTTGTTGCCATGTTAACTTGATGCTACCGAGAGATCCATGCTTATTTTGAGATACTACAGTAAGGATGTTTTCAAAATATGGTTATTCTCTATCCACCCATGCCCTTGTTTGCAATTATGGAGTGCCATAGCTTGAGTCAATCGAGCTTTACTTTTGCTATAAAATGTTTCCTGGCAGGTTGTTTACATGTTATTCAATTTTGCCGAGGTTGTTGTAGTTGATCCGTGTACGCTATGATATTGTTCTTGCCATGTATAGATTCTATGTCATGTCTTCTTACTGTTGGTTGCATTTCCATGCCATGTATTGCTCTGTGGTGAGTGGTTCAAGCTGACCAACATGCCTACTTATCGTTGTTCCTGCCATGTATGAATCTGTAATATAACTTTCTATGTTTACATGGGTGCCATCATATTTTCTATGCACTTTTGGCTCATGGTCAGTAAGGGACTTTTGTTCTATGCAACTAGTAGTTTCATGCCATGCCTTTGTTTGCCATGTTAAGTTCCTGTAACATGTTGTTTGATAGCTCTAAACATTGCATCCTGATGTTATTTCTGCTAAAGTCTGAAACTGTTATTATTTGCAATCTTGCCATGTCATTTTGAGCATGTTCTAGTGATTTATGGAGATAGCTCAGTGTTCATGTTTTGTAATGCTTTACCTGTACATCATGCCCATGCCTTTTGTTTTCTTGTTGAGGTCCTGTAGCATGTCGTTTTGATGCTTGTAATATGTCTAGTTGCTGTTTTGGACAGCTTGTCCTTTAAACTTATTTCATGTGTGTGTTGAACCGTTGCTCCGTTTTGAGTGCGCTCTATATGAAACTTGCTTGATTTTGCATGTAGTTTCATGTTATCATGTTGCATCCTTGTTTTGAGGTGTTTGCTTGATGTTTGTATGCATTTTGCATCAATGTCATGTTTAACTTGTTTTGCTCATATCTTCTAGGCCGTAGCTCCGAATCTAATGAACTTTATATGTAACTTGACTAGAATTTCGTGTAGATCATCGTGGTGCATCTTAACTTGCTGTTTAACAACTTGAACATAAGTGTTATTCAGATCTGGACCAATTTCAAAATTTGCATATGAGGACTTACCGGAATTGTTCTATGTTGTTTCGGCCTCATTTAAACTTGCCTTGATGTGTTGCTCTTGTTTGCATCATCTCTTGCCATGAGTAGCTTCATGTAGCTTTGTCATGCATCATGCTTGTTGTGCATATTGTCATGTTCATGTGTGCTGTGTTTACCTATGTTGTGTGCTTCTTCTTGTTAGTTCCTGTTTCGTTGCGTTCGTGAGGATTCGTTCGCTCACGCTTGGTTCGACTTCGTGGCTCCATCTTCTTCATGAACTTCGTTCTTCTTCCTTGCGGGATTTCAGGCAAGATGACCGCTACCCTGGATCTCACTACTATCATTGCTATGCTAGTTGCTTCGTTCTATCGCTATCTTTGCGGTACCTATTACTGTTTATCAAGCCATCCCAAATTGCTATGTCAGCCTCTAACCTTTTGCACCCTTCCTAGCAAACCGTTGTTTGGCTATGTTACCGCTTCGCTCAGCCCCTCTTATAGCGTTGTTAGTTGCAGGTGAAGATGAAGTTTGTTCTTTGTTGGAAAATGGAGATGTTGTTCCTTGTTGGAACATGTTTACTTGTTGGGATATCACAATATCTATTGTTTAATTAATGCATCTATATACTTGGTAAAGGGTGGAAGGCTCGGCCTTATGCACAGTGTTTTGTTCCACTCTTGCCGCCCTAGTTTCCGTCATATCGGTATTATGGTCCCGGATTTTGCGTCCCTAACGCGGTTGGGTGATTTATGGGACCCCCTTGACAGTTCGCTTTGAATAAGACTCCTCCAGCAAGGCCCAACCTTGGTTTTACCATTTGCTTCACCACCACCTATTTTCCCTTGGGAGTAATTAACCCAAGGGTCATCTTTATTCAGCCCCCCCGGGCCAATGCTTGTCTAAGTGTTGGTCCAAACCAGAGCCACTTGCGGTGCCGCCCCTAGGCAACTTGGGGTATCGTCGATTGCCGTACGTAGTGTTCATCGGTGTTGCCCTAAGAACGAGATATGTGCAGCTCCTATCGGGATTGTCCGAGCGCATCGGGCGGCTTCTTTGGTCTTGTTTTATTCTTGTCGAAATGTCTTGTACGGGATTCCGAGACTGATCGGGTCTTCCGGGAGAAGGAATATCCTTCGTTGATCGCGAGAGCTTATCATGGGCTAAGTTGGGACACCCTGCAGGGTATAAACTTTTCGAGAGCCGTGCCAGCGGTTATGTGGCGAGATGGGAATTTGTTAATATCCGGTTGTAGTAAACCTGAAGCAAACTCTTATAAAATACACCAACCGTGCGTAACCGTGAGTGTCTCTTTTCGGGGTTGATCGAGAGGAGAATACGGTTTTACGGGTTATGTCGGCGTAAGTAGGAGTTCAGGATCACTTCTTGATCATTACTAGTTGACGACCGTTCCTTTGTTTCTCTTCTCGCTCTCATTTGCGTATGTTAGCCACCATATCATGCTTAGTCGCTGCTGCAACCTCACCTCTTTACCCTTCCTTTCCTTTAAGCTTTGCTAGTCTTGATACCCATGGTAATGGGATTGCTGAGTCCTCGTGGCTCACAGATTACTACCCCACCGATTGCAGGTACAGGTTATGCGATGATCATGACGCGAGGCGATGTTTGCTTGTTTGGAGTTCTTCTTACGCTTCTTCTTGATCGGGGATAGGTTCGGTCGGCAGCCTGGGCTAGCAGGGTGGATGTCGTTTGAGCTTCTGTTTATGTTTCATCCGTAGCCGGATGTTGATCTTGTATATGATGTTGATGTATTCTTGTGGCATTTGTGCCTTATGTGTGTATCCCCATCTATTATGTAATGTTGATGTAATGATATCCACCTTGCAAAAGCGTTTCAATATGCGGGTCTATCCTTGGTGGGACCGTCGAGTTCCTTTTGGATAGGGTCGCATATTAGGCGTGACAAGTTGGTATCAGAGCCTCGACCGACCTTAGGAGCCCCTTGATTGATCGTGTAGTTTGGCGTTGTTGAGTCTAGAAGGAAACTATTTTTGAGTCTAGTTATATCGAGAGTAGGAATTCTTTTACTCCTCAGCCCTTCGTCGCTCTGGTGAGGAATCTTGGCGTAGGTGTTTTGAATTACTCCTCTTCACCTTCAAATATTATTTAGGTACACGCAGTTGGTTTTACGATCGTTGTTCCTCAGCTCTTTGCATCCGGTGCATATCTCGTCAAAGTGATTTGACCCTCTCCATTTTGCAAGTCAATCCTCGGTTGTTTCTTTTCCCACCGCCCTCCCTTCGTCTTCTCGAACCGAGTCCGTAATTGAGTATCCATCCTACTAAATGCGAAGTCTTTGCTTTCTTTCCTCAATGATCTCAACGGTGTTTTCTCTTCAAGATATTCGTCGATTTCCCTTCCAAGTTGCCTTTGTTTTCCGCCCTCCGCCCTCTTCTTCCCGGAGTCTGAACCTTTATTCAAGTAATCAATTCCATTCGTGTGGAGCCTCTTCAGTCTTCCCTCAATTATTTCAACCGGTGTATTTTCGTTTTGTACGACATTCTTCATCTTTTTTCTTCTCCGGTGGACTCAATTCAAGTTTTTCGGGTTGATCACATTCTTTTCACTCGGATCAAGTGTTCTCCTTGCTCGTTCGCCTCTACTTGATTTATTCTTCCGGAGTATTCAAGTCATCTCGGTGATTAAATACGTGTTCCAATTAATTCGAGATTGTTACCTCGGTCAAATATTTCATTTGTTCGGTGCATCTTCTATACATTCAACATCCCTTTTCAGCGGTGTTATCTCTTGATGGGCCCTAACCCACAGGTCTTTTCGAGGATCTTACGACTCTTCTAATTTCCCGGAGTTATTCTCAATTCTTTTCGGAGTTTGACGTAAGAATGAATTTCATCGATTAGATGCCTTTTTTCAAGATCGATTTCAAACCATTTCATTGTTGAATCAACCTCTCGCTTTTCATTCTACGGAGTATCTCATTAATTTTGGTGGTGTTTCTCGTCGTCATTCGAAGACCGAAGAAGAGTCTTTCCTCTAAATCTTGTCCATTTCTCTCGAAGATTCGCGGTCCTAGCTTCGATGTTATCCTATCTAATTGTTTCTAGTCGTGCAATTCTTTTCATCAATCCGGAGTATTTCAGGTGTTGCTTTCCCTCTCGATCATCCGGAGGTCACCTTTTCGGAAGATTTCTTCGTTCCAAGTTTTCATATTCGTTCTCCAATTATTCCATATTACGTGCCCCTTCGTTCGTCTCAATATTCTTACGGAGCTTCGTTCAAATGTTCTTTAATCAGCTCATGATCTCTTTGTTCTTTTGAATCTAACTCCCCTCTAGCATATTGGTTTTCTAATTCTTCCGGTGATTCATTCTCTTTCATCAGTCATTTCAAATTCTTACGATGGTTCATTCAAGATTATTTTCCTTTGTTTATCATATTAATCCATTCGTTCTTTCCAATCCTACCGTGGTTCATGAAGTCCTTCTCAAGTTTGCGATATGTCACTTCTCAATCCTTTTCAAGAAGAATAAGTAGTATGCAAAAATCCATTCCTTGTCATCAATTTAATTTGATGAAGGATAAGCATACAATAAATCTTATTCTTATTTCCTCGAAGTGATTAATCCCTTCCTTCGGAGTTTGTTCTTGAGGAATAAATTCTAGTTCCAAGTCTTTCCATCTTTTCTTTTCCGGAGTTCAAATTTCCTCGGCCATCTCGTCGGATCCTCCATCTAAATCATCGCAAGGCTCATCTTATTCTTTCATCCTTTCATTCTATCTCATCATCCTTTTTGTTACCGGAGTTCTTCACGGTGGTTCTTCATGATTTATTTCTTTCTTCAAGAGTTCCTCAAGATTTTGTTGGCGGAGTTCAAGTATCTTTTCTTCTCGCGTCTCGAAGCGCAAGTAATTCTTCATTTTCTTTTGAAGTGGAGTTTTGCATTTCTTCGTTCTTCTCAGCTATTTAATCTTTTACGATTGTGGTCGGTTATCACCTCATAATTCCTGAGATGTTATCCATAAGTCCACAACAATCTTATTCTTTTGTTGTTGAATTTCCAACAACTCCGTTCAATCCTTCTTCTAAGATGCTTTCAATTTCATTAGCGGCACAAGTTGTCATTTTCTTCTCCGTTCTTTTCATTCAACTCTTTTAATTCTTTCACGAGGTTTTTTGTCATGTCTTCATCAAGTGTCATTCCATCTTCTCAAGTTCAGATTCTATTCCTTCCATGTTTAACGGTGGCTGCCTAAATCCTTCGGTCTTATTCACTTCTTATCTTGTTCTAACGAGTGCTTTCATAGTCTATCTCGATTACGTGAGCCTTGATTCTCGTCATTCTCGTCTTTCCTCTCTTCTTCTCGAGTGCTCTCGATTCTTTGCTTCTTCTCTTGAGTTTTTGTTTCACCTCATCCTTTTTCCCTTCCGTCTAGGTCCTAAGATCTCGGGACGAGATCTCTTGTTAGTGGAGGAGTGTTGTAATGCCCCGGATTCGATGCGCCAGGTGTCCGCCATTTATTCGCCGTCTTTGCCATGTCATTTTCTTGCGTGTTGCACTTTGCCATGTCATCATCTGCATTTTTATTATGTCATCATGTGCATCGCATTTGCATACGTGTTCGTCTCATGCATCCGAGCATTTTCCCCGTTGTCCGCTTTTGCAATCCGGCACTCCTATGTCTCCGGCGCCCCTTTTGCCTCTTTTCATGTGTGGGTGTTAAACTTTATCGGAATGGACCAAGGTTTGCCAAGCGGCCTTGGTATAGCACCGGTAGACCGCCTGTCAAGTTTCGTGCCATTTGGAGGTCGTTTGATACTCCAACGGTTACCGGGTAACCGTAAAAGCCTCTTTCTCTTTGCAGCCCAACACCCCTTTCAAAGTGGCCCAAAACCAACCTAACTCCTCTCCATGCTCTCGATGCGTTCGATCACGATCGCGTGGTCGAAAACCGCTCCTCATTTGAACTCTCCAAGCTCCTTCTACCTATAAAAAGGCATCCCCCGTCCATTTTCGCAGTCCAAACCCTAGCCAAACTCCTCCCCGCCGCCGGACATGTCCGCCTCCGCGCCGGACGCGTCCACCGCCACCTCACCCGAATGAATCAGAAGGCGACACCTCGCCCTAGCGGCCGCTCCCGGCCAACCGGAGCGCGCCACATCACCGCCGCCAGCGCCCACCTCGCCGCCGCCGCCCGGGGCCCAGATCCGGCCCGCGCCGTCGGTCCGAACCTCGCCCGAACCCTTCGCGTCCGCCGCCGTCGAAAGCGGCGCGCCGCCAGCGGGCGAAGCCGCCAGCGCGCCGCGGCCGCGGCACCGCCGCCTTCCGCCGCCGACCAGCCGCCGCGCTTGCCGGGATCTCGCCGCCCCTCGCCGTCGCCCGCGCCGAGAATCGCGCCCGCCCGCCGTCCGGCCTCCGCCGCCGGGCTTCGCGCCCGCCGTCGCCCTCGCGGTCCGGCCGCGCCTCGCCGCCGGCGCCCCTCCGTCGCCGCCTCGTCGCCAGCTCCGCCTCGGTGCCCGCTCCGGCGAGCAGCCCTGCCTCGTTTTCCAGCGGCGGATCTGAGGCTAGGTTGACTCCCCCCTTGAAATTGCTGTCCCCGAAGTTTTGACATTATATTGCCATATTCATCATGCCATAACTCTGTGCATGTAGCTCCGTTTATGCGCGTGTAATAGGTCAAAGTGTTAGCCTCGACGAGTGCATCATTTCATCTCATTGCATCATTTTCATTTGAGCTCATCTTGATGCCTGAAATTCTGTTAGAAGAGTGCTATGTGATGTTAGTTTCTAATTCTTATCAGAACATGCACTTCTGTCATTTTTGCCATGATTGATGTGTGCACCCTATGGACTTGAGTCCTACATGTGTTTTGTAATATGCCATGCCATATTTCCAGGGGTGCTTGCCATGTATTTTTGTGAGTTGTGTAGTGAGTGCATCAAGCTTGTTAAGTAGGGTACATGCTGTTGTTGTTTTCCTGGCAGATTCTGTTATATTTTGTTGCCATGTTAACTTGATCCTACCGAGAGATCCATGCTTATTTTGAGATACTTCAGTAAGGATGTTTTGAACCTATGGTTATTCTCTATCCACCCATGCCCTTGTTTGCAATTATGAAGTGCCATAGCTTGAGTAAATCGAGCTCTACTTTTGCTATAAAATGTTTCCTGGCAGGTTGTTTACATGTTATTCAATTTTGCCGAGGTTTTTGTAGTTGATCCGTGTATGCTATGATATTGTTCTTGCCATGTATAGATTCTATGCCATGTCTTCTTACTGTTGGTTGCATTTCCATGCCATGTATTGCTCTGTGGTGAGTGGTTCAAGCTGACCAACATGCCTACTTATCGTTGTTCCTGCCATGTATGAATCTGTAATATAACTTTCTATGTTTACATGGGTGCCATCATATTTTCTATGCACTTTTGGCTCATGGTCAGTAAGGGACTTTTGTTCTATGCAACTAGTAGTTTCATGCCATGCCTTTGTTTGCCATGTTAAGTTCCTGTAACATGTTGTTTGATAGCTCTAAACATTGCAACCTGATGTTATTTCTGCTAAAGTCTGAAACTGTTATTATTTGCAATCTTGCCATGTCATTTTGAGCATGTTCTAGTGATTTATGGAGATAGCTCAGTGTTCATGTTTTGTAATGCTTTACCTGTACATCATGCCCATGCCTTTTGTTTTCTTGTTGAGGTCCTGTAGCATGTCGTTTTGATGCTTGTAATATGTCTAGTTGCTGTTTTGGACAGCTTGTCCTTTAAACTTATTTCATGTGTGTGTTGAACCGTTGCTCGCTTTTGAGTGCGCTCTATATGAAACTTGCTTGATTTTGCATGTAGTTTCATGTTATCATGTTGCATCCTTGTTTTGAGGTGTTTGCTTGATGTTTGTATGCATTTTGCATCAATGTCATGTTTAACTTGTTTTGCTCATATCTTCTAGGCCGTAGCTCCGAATCTAATGAACTTTATATGTAACTTGACTAGAATTTCGTGTAGATCATCATGGTGCATCTTAACTTGCTGTTTAACAACTTGAACATAAGTGTTATTCAGATCTGGACCAATTTCAAAATTTGCATATGAGGACTTTAGGAATTGTTCTATGTTGTTTCCGGCCTCATTTAAACTTGCCTTGATGTGTTGCTCTTGTTTGCATCATCTCTTGCCATGAGTAGCTTCATGTAGCTTTGTCATGCATCATGCTTGTTGTGCATCTTGTCATGTTCATGTGTGCTGTGTTTACCTATGTTGTGTGCTTCTTCTTGTTAGTTCCTGTTTCGTTGCGTTCGTGAGGATTCGTTCGTCTACGCTTGGTTCGACTTCGTGGCTCCATCTTCTTCATGAACTCGTTCTTCTTCCTTGCGGGATTTCAGGCAAGATGACCGCTACCCTGGATCTCACTACTATCATTGCTATGCTAGTTGCTTCGTTCTATCGCTATCTTTGCGGTACCTATTACCTGTTTATCAAGCCATCCCAAATTGCTATGTCAGCCTCTAACCTTTTGCACCCTTCCTAGCAAACCGTTGTTTGGCTATGTTACCGCTTCGCTCAGCCCCTCTTATAGCGTTGTTAGTTGCAGGTGAAGATGAAGTTTGTTCTTTGTTGAAATCGGAGATGTTGTTCCTTGTTGGAACATGTTTACTTGTTGGGATATCACAATATCTATTGTTTAATTAATGCATCTATATACTTGGTAAAGGGTGGAAGGCTCGGCCTTATGCAGTGTTTTGTTCCACTCTTGCCGCCCTAGTTTCCGTCATATCGGTATTATGTTCCCGGATTTTGCGTCCCTAACGCGGTTGGGTGATTTATGGGACCCCCTTGACAGTTTCGCTTTGAATAAGACTCCTCCAAAGAAGGCCCAACCTTGGTTTTACCATTTGCTTCACCACCACCTATTTTCCTTGGGAGTAATTAACCCAAGGGTCATCTTTATTCAGCCCCGGGCCAATGCTTGTCTAAGTGTTGGTCCAAACCAGAGCCACTTGCGGTGCCGCCCCTAGGCAACTTGGGGTATCGTCGGTTGCCGTCGTAGTGTTCATCGGTGTTGCCCTAAGAACGAGATATGTGCAGCTCCTATCGGGATTGTCGGCGCATCGGGCGGCTTCTTTGGTCTTGTTTTATTCTTGTCGAAATGTCTTGTGGCCGGATTCCGAGATCGATCGGGTCTTCCGGGAGAAGGAATATCCTTCGTTGATCGCGAGAGCTTATCATGGGCTAAGTTGGGACACCCCTGCAGGGTATAAACTTTCGAGAGCCGTGCCCGCGGTTATGTGGCAGATGGGAATTTGTTAATATCCGGTTGTAGTAAACCTGAAGCAAACTCTTATAAAATACACCAACCGTGTAATGCGTAACGTGAGTGTCTCTTTTCGGGGTTGATCGAGAGGAGAATACGGTTTACGGGTTATGTCGGCGTAAGTAGGAGTTCGGATCACTTCTTGATCATTACTAGTTGACGACCGTTCCTTTGTTTCTCTTCTCGCTCTCATTTGCGTATGTTAGCCACCATATCATGCTTAGTCGCTGCGCAACCTCACCTCTTTACCCTTCCTTTCCCTTTAAGCTTTGCTAGTCTTGATACCCATGGTAATGGGATTGCTGAGTCCTCGTGGCTCCTGATTACTACCCACCAGTTGCAGGTACAGGTTGTCACGATGATCATGGCCTTGAGAGCGATGTTTGCTTGTTTGGAGTTCTTCTTACGCTTCTTCTTCGATCGGGATAGGTTCCGGTCGGCAGCCTGGGCTAGCAGGTGGTGGATGTCGTTTGAGCTTGTTTATGTTTCATCCGTGGCGGATGTTGATCTTGTATATGATGTTGATGTATTCTTGTGGCATTTGTGCCTTATGTGTGTATCCCCATCTATTATGTAATGTTGATGTAATGATATCCACCTTGCAAAAGCGTTTCAATATGCGGGTCTATCCTTGGTGGGACCGTCGAGTTCCTTTTGGATAGGGTCGCATATTGGGCGTGACAAGTTGGTATCAGAGCCTCGACCGACCTTAGGAGCCCCCTTGATTGATCGTGTAGTTTGGCCGTTGTTGAGTCTAGAAGGAAACTATTTTTCGGAGTCTAGTTATATCGGAGAGTAGGAATTCTTTTTACTCCTCAGCCCCTTCGTCGCTCTGGTGAGGAATCTTGACGTAGGTGTTTTGAATTACTTCTCTTCCCCTTCAAATTTTTCTTTAGGTTCACGCAGTTGGTTTTCCGATCGTTGTTCCTCAGCTCTTTGCATCCGGTGCATATCTCGTCAAAGTGATTTGACCCTCTCCATTTTTGCAAGTCCAATCCTCAGTTGTTTCTTTTCCCACCCGCCCTCCCTTCGTCTTCTCGAACCGGAGTCCGTAATTGAGTATCCATCCTACTGGATGCGAAGTCTTTTGCTTTCTTTCCTCAATGATCTCAACGGTGTTTTCTCTTCAAGATATTCGTCGATTTCCCTTCCAAGTTGCCTTTGTTTTCCGCCTCCGCCCTCTTCTTCCCGGAGTCTGAACCTTTATTCAAGTAATCAATTCCATTCGTGTGGAGCCTCTTCAGTCTTCCCTCAATTATTTCAACCGGTGTATTTTCGTTTTGTACGACATTCTTCATCTTTTTTCTTCTCCGGTGGACTCAATTCAAGTTTTTCGGGTTGATCACATTCTTTTCACTCGGATCAAGTGTTCTCCTTGCTCGTTCGCCTCTCGCCAGTTTATTCTTCCGGAGTATTCAAGTCATCTCAGGTGATTCGTCTGTGTTCCAATTAATTCGAGATTGTTACCTCAGTCAAATATTTCATTTGTTCCGGTGCATCTTCTATCTGTTCAACATCCCTTTTCAACGGTGTTATCTCTTCAGTGGGCCCTAACCCACAGGTCTTTTCCCAGGATCTTACCTGACTCTTCTAATTTCCCCGGAGTTATTCTCAATTCTTTTCGGAGTTTGGCGTAAGAATGAATTTCATCGATTAGATGCCTTTTTCAAGATCGATTTCAAACCATTTCATTGTTGAATCAACCTCTCTGCTTTTCATTCTACCGGAGTATCTCATTAATTTTGGTGGTGTTTCTCGTCGTCATTCGAAGACCGAAGAAGAGTCTTTCCTCTAAATCTTGTCTGTTCTCTCGAAGATTCGCGGTCCTAGCTCGATGTTATCCTATCTAATTGTTTCTAGTCGTGCAATTCTTTTCATCAATCCGAGTATTTCAGGTGTTGCTTTCCTCTCGATCATCCGGAGGTCACCTTTTCGGAAGATTTCTTACGTTCCAAGTTTTCATATTCGTTCTCCAATTATTCCATATTCGTGCCCTTCGTTCGTCTCAATATTCTTACGGAGCTTCGTTCAAATGTTCTTTAATCAGCTCATGATCTCTTTGTTCTTTTGAATCTAACTCCCCTCTAGCATATTGGTTTTTCTAATTCTTCCCGGTGATTCATTCTCTTTCATCAGTCATTTCAAATTCTTACGATGGTTCATTCAAGATTATTTTCCTTTGTTTATCATATTGATCCATTCGTTCTTTCTTTCCAATCCTACCGGTGGTTCATGAAGTCCTTCTCAAGTTTGCGATATGTCACTTCTCAATCCTTTTCAAGAAGAATAAGTAGTATGCAAAAATCCATTCCTTGTCATCAATTTAATTTGATGAAGGATAAGCATACAATAAATCTTATTCTTATTTCCTCAAGTGATTAATCCCTTCCTTCGGAGTTTGTTCTTGAGGAATAAATTCTAGTTCCAAGTCTTTCCATCTTTTCTTTCCGGAGTTCAAATTTCCTCGGCCATCTCGTCGGATCCTCCATCTAAATCATCGCAAGGCTCATCTTATTCTTTCATCCTTTCATTCTATCTCATCATCCTTTTTGTTACGGAGTTCTTCACGGTGGTTCTTCATGATTTGTTTCTTTCTTCAAGAGTTCCTCAAGATTTTGTTGGCGGAGTTCAAGTATCTTTTCTTCTCGCGTCTCGAAGCGCAAGTAATTCTTCATTTTCTTTTGAAGTGGAGTTTTGCATTTCTTCGTTCTTCTCAGCTATTTAATCTTTTCTGATTGTGGTCGGTTATCACCTCATAATTCCTGAGATGTTATCCATAAGTCCACAACAATCTTATTCTTTTTGTTGTTGAATTTCCAACAACTCCGTTCAATCCTTCTTCTAAGATGCTTTCAATTTCATTCGCGGCACAAGTTGTCATTTTCTTCTCCGTTCTTTTCATTCAACTCTTTTAATTCTTTCCTGAGGTTTTTTGTCATGTCTTCATCAAGTGTCATTCCATCTTCTCAAGTTCAGATTCTATTCCTTCCATGTTTAACCGGTGGCTGCCTAAATCCTTTCAGTCTTATTCACTTCTTATCTTGTTCTAACGAGTGCTTTCATAGTCTATCTGATTCTGTGAGCCTTCGATTCTCGTCATTCTCGTCTTTCCTCTCTTCTTCTCGAATGCTCTCGATTCTTTGCTTCTTCTCTTGAGTTTTTGTTTCACCTCATCCTTTTTCCCTTCCGTCTAGGTCCTAAGATCTCGGGACGAGATCTCTTGTTAGTGGAGGAGTGTTGTAACGCCCCGGATTCGATGCGCCAGGTGTCCGCCATTTATTCGCCGTCTTTGCCATGTCATTTTCTTGCGTGTTGCACTTTGCCATGTCATCATCTGCATTTTTATTATGTCATCATGTGCATCGCATTTGCATACGTGTTCGTCTCATGCATCCGAGCATTTTCCCCGTTGTCCGTTTTGCAATCCGGCACTCCTATGTCTCCCGCCCCTTTTGCCTCTTTTCATGTGTGGGTGTTAAACTTCATCGGAATGGACCAAGGTTTGCCAAGCGGCCTTGGTATAGCACCCGATGAACCGCTGTCAAGTTTCGTGCCATTTGGAGGTCGTTTGATACTCCAGCAGTTCCGGGTAACCGTAAAAGCCTCTTTCTCTTTGCAGCCCAACACCCCTTTCAAAGTGGCCCAAAACCAACCTAACTCCTCTCCATGCTCTCGGTCGTTCGATCACGATCGCGTGGCCGAAAACCGCTCCTCATTTGAACTCTCCAAGCTCCTTCTACCTATAAAAAGGCATCCCCCGTCCATTTTCGCAGTCCAAACCCTAGCTAAACTCCTCCTCACTTGGGACATGTCGCCTCCAGCGAGACGCGTCCACCGCCACCTCACCCGAATGAATCAGGCGACACCTTGCCCTAGCGGCTCGCCGGCCCAGAGGCGCGCCACATCACGCCGCCAGCGCCCACCTCGCCGCCTTGCCGCCCAGAGCCAGATCCAGCCCGCCCGGGTCGGTCAAGAACCTCGCAGAACCCTTCGCGTCCGCCGCAAATCGGGCGCCGCCGCTTCGCCCGGCGCGCCGCCCGCCGCCGCATGACCAGCGCCCGCCGCCGTCCGAGCAAACCGCCGCCGCCGCTTGCCGGGATCTCGCCGCCCCTACGCCGCCTCGCCCGCCGCAAGGCACACCGCCCGCCCGCCGTCCGGCTCACGCCGCCGGGCTCGCGCCCGCCGCCGCCCTCCAGCGGTCAGCGCCTCGCCCGCCCGGCGCCCCTCCGTCGCCGCCTCGTCGCTGGCTCCGCCTCCGGTGCCCGCTCCGGCGAGAGCCCGGCCTGCCTCGTTTTCCGCGCTGCCAGATCTGAGGCTAGGTTGACTCCCCCCCTTCGAAATTGCTGTCCCCGAAGTTTTGACATTATATTGCCATATTCATCATGCCATAACTCTGTGCATGTAGCTCCGTTTTGCGCGTGTAATAGGTCAAAGTGTTCGCCTCGACGAGTGCATCATTTCATCTCATTGCATCATTTTCATTTGAGCTCATCTTGGTGCCCGAAATTCTGTTAGAAGAGTGCTATGTGATGTTAGTTTCTGATTCTTATCAGAACATGCACTTTTGTCATTTTTGCCATGATTGATGTGTGCACCCTATGGACTAGAGTCCTACATGTGTTTTGTAATATGCCATGCCATATTTCCAGGGGTGCTTGCCATGTATTTTTGTGAGTTGTGTAGTGAGTGCATCAAGCTTGTTAAGTAGGGTACATCTTTGGTGTTGTTTTCCTGGCAGATTCTGTTATATTTTGTTGCCATGTTAACTTGATGCTACCGAGAGATCCATGCTTATTTTGAGATACTTCAGTAAGGATGTTTTGAACCTATAGTTATTCTCTATCCACCCATGCCCTTTTTTGCAATTATGAAGTGCCATAGCTTGAGTAAATCGAGCTCTACTTTTGCTATAAAATGTTTCCTGGCAGGTTGTTTACATGTTATTCAATTTTGCCGAGGTTTTTGTAGTTGATCCGTGTACGCTATGATATTGTTCTTGCCATGTATAGATTCTATGCCATGTCTTCTTACTGTTGGTTGCATTTCCATGCCATGTATTGCTCTGTGGTGAGTGGTTCAAGCTGACCAACATGCCTACTTATCGTTGTTCCTGCCATGTATGAATCTGTAATATAACTTTCTATGTTTACATGGGTGCCATCATATTTTCTATGGACTTTTGGCTCATGGTCATTAAGGGACTTTTGTTCTATGCAACTAGTAGTTTTATGCCATGCCTTTGTTTGCCATGTTAAGTTCCTGTAACATGTTGTTTGATAGCTCTAAACATTGCAACCTGATGTTATTTCTGCTAAAGTCTGAAACTGTTATTATTTGCAATCTTGCCATGTCAATTTGAGCATGTTATAGTGATTTATGGAGATAGCTCAGTGTTCATGTTTTGTAATGCTTTACCTGTACATCATGCCCATGCCTTTTGTTTTCTTGTTGAGGTCCTGTAGCATGTCGTTTTGATGCTTGTAATATGTCTAGTTGCTGTTTTGGACAGCTTGTCCTTTAAACTTATTTCATGTGTGTGTTGAACCGTTGCTCGCTTTTGAGTGCGCTCTATATGAAACTTGCTTGATTTTGCATGTAGTTTCATGTTATCATGTTGCATCCTTGTTTTGAGGTGTTTGCTTGATGTTTGTATGCATTTTGCATCAATGTCATGTTTAACTTGTTTTGCTCATATCTTCTAGGTAGTACCTCGAATCTAATGAACTTTATATGTAACTTGACTAGAATTTCGTGTAGATCATCGTGGTGCATCTTAACTTGCTGTTTAACAACTTGAACATAAGTGTTATTCAGATCTGGACCAATTTCAAAATTTGCATATGAGGACTTACCGGAATTGTTCTATGTTGTTTCCGGCCTCATTTAAACTTGCCTTGATGTGTTGCTCTTGTTTGCATCATCTCTTGCCATGAGTAGCTTCATGTAGCTTTGTCATGCATCATGCTTGTTGTGCATCTTGTCATGTTCATGTGTGCTGTGTTTACCTATGTTGTGTGCTTCTTCTTGTTAGTTCCTGTTTAGTTGCGTTCGTGAGGATTAGATTCGTCTCACGCTTGGTTCGACTTCGTGGCTCCATCTTCTTCATGAACTCGTTCTTCTTCCTTGCGGGATTTCAGGCAAGATGACCGCTACCCTGGATCTCACTACTATCATTGCTATGCTAGTTGCTTCGTTCTATCGCTATGTCTTGCGGTACCTATTACTGTTTATCAAGCCATCCCAAATTGCTATGTCGGCCTCTAACCTTTTGCACCCTTCCTAGCAAACCGTTGTTTGGCTATGTTACCGCTTCGCTCAGCCCCTCTTATAGCGTTGTTAGTTGCGGTGAAGATGAAGTTTGTTCTTTGTTAGAAAATGGAGATGTTGTTCCTTGTTGGAACATGTTTACTTGTTGGGATATCACAATATCTATTGTTTAATTAATGCATCTATATACTTGGTAAAGGGTGGAAGGCTCGGCCTTATGCACAGTGTTTTGTTCCACTCTTGCCGCCCTAGTTTCCGTCATATCGGTATTATGTTCCCGGATTTTGCGTCCCTAACGCGGTTGGGTGATTTATGGGACCCCTTGACAGTTCGCTTTGAATAAGACTCCTCCAAAGAAGGCCCAACCTTGGTTTTACCATTTGCCTCACCACCACCTATTTTCCCTTGGGAGTAATTAACCCAAGGGTCATCTTTATTCAGCCCCCCCCCCGGGCCAATGCTTGTCTAAGTGTTGGTCCAAACCAGAGCCACTTGCGGTGCCGCCCCTAGGCAACTTGGGGTATCGTCGGTTGCCGTACGTAGTGTTCATCCGGTGTTGCCCTAAGAACGAGATATGTGCAGCTCCTATCGGGATTGTCGGGCGCATCGGGCGGCTTTGCTGGTCTTGTTTTATTCTTGTCGAAATGTCTTGTGGCCGGATTCCGAGACTGATCGGGTCTTCCGGGAGAAGGAATATCGCCGTTGATCGCGAGAGCTTATCATGGGCTAAGTTGGGACACCCTGCAGGTATAAACTTTCGAGAGCCGTGCCAGCGGTTATGTGGCGAGATGGGAATTTGTTAATATCCGGTTGTAGTAAACCTGAAGCAAACTCTTATAAAATACACCAACCGTGTGCGTATGCAGTGAGTGTCTCTTTTCGGGGTTGATCGAGAGGAGAATACGGTTTACGGGTTATGTCGGCGTAAGTAGGAGTTCGGGATCACTTCTTGATCATTACTAGTTGACGACCGTTCCTTTGTTTCTCTTCTCGCTCTCATTTGCGTATGTTAGCCACCATATCATGCTTAGTCGGCTGCTGCAACCTCACCTCTTTACCCCTTCCTTTCCCTTTAAGCTTTGCTAGTCTTGATACCCATGGTAATGGGATTCTGAGTCCTCGTGGCTCTGATTACTACCCCACCGATGGCGGTACAGGTTATGCGATGATCATGACGCGAGGCGATGTTTGCTTGTTTGGAGTTCTTCTTACGCTTCTTCTTGATCGGGGATAGGTTCGGTCGGCAGCTGGGCTAAAGGATGGAGGTCGTTTGAGCTTCTGTTTATGTTTCATCCGTAGCCGGATGTTGATCTTGTATATGATGTTGATGTATTCTTGTGGCATTTGTGCCTTATGTGTGTATCCCCATCTATTATGTAATGTTGATGTAATGATATCCACCTTGCAAAAGCGTTTCAATATCTTGGTCTATCCTTGGTGGGACCGTCGAGTTCCTTTTGGATAGGGTCGCATATTGGGCGTGACAAGTTGGTATCGAGCCTCGACCGACCTTAGGAGCCCCTTGATTGATCGTGTAGTTTGGCCGTTGTTGAGTCTAGAAGGAAACTATTTTTGAGTCTAGTTATATCGAGAGTAGGAATTCTTTTACTCCTCAGCCCCTTCGCATTCTGGTGAGGAATCTTGACGTAGGTGTTTTGAATTACTTCTCTTCCCCTTCAAATTTTTCTTTAGGTTCACGCAGTTGGTTTTCCGATCGTTGTTCCTCAGCTCTTTGCATCCGGTGCATATCTCGTCAAAGTGATTTGACCCTCTCCATTTTTGCAAGTCCAATCCTCAGTTGTTTCTTTTCCCACCCGCCCTCCCTTCGTCTTCTCGGAACCGGAGTCCGTAATTGAGTATCCATCCTACTCGTGCGAAGTCTTTTCTTTCTTTCCTCAATGATCTCAACCGGTGTTTTCTCTTCAAGATATTCGTCGATTTCCCCTTCAAAGTTGCCTTTGTTTTCCGCCCTCCCGCCTCTTCTTCCCGGAGTGCGAACCTTTATTCAAGTAATCAATTCCATTCGTGTGGAGCCTCTTCAGTCTTCCCTCAATTATTTCAACCGGTGTATTTTCGTTTTGTACGACATTCTTCATCTTTTTTCTTCTCCGGTGGACTCAATTCAAGTTTTTCGGGTTGATCACATTCTTTTCACTTTCGGATCAAGTGTTCTCCTTGCTCGTTCGCCTCTCGCTTGATTTATTCTTAGGAGTATTCAAGTCATCTCGGTGATTCGTCTGTGTTCCAATTAATTGAGATTGTTACCTCACCAAATATTTCATTTGTTCGGTGCATCTTCTATCTGTTCAACATCCCTTTTCAGCGGTGTTATCTCTTGATGGGCCCTAACCCACAGGTCTTTTCGAGGATCTTACGACTCTTCTAATTTCCCGGAGTTATTCTCAATTCTTTTCGGAGTTTGGCGTAAGAATGAATTTCATCAGTTAGATGCCTTTTTCAAGATCGATTTCAAACCATTTCATTGTTGAATCAACCTCTCTGCTTTTCATTCTACCGGAGTATCTCATTAATTTTGGTGGTGTTTCTCGTCGTCATTCGAAGACCGAAGAAGAGTCTTTCCTCTAAATCTTGTCTGTTCTCTCGAAGATTCGCGGTCCTAGCTCGATGTTATCCTATCTAATTGTTTCTAGTCGTGCAATTCTTTTCATCAATCCGGAGTATTTCAGGTGTTGCTTTCCCTCTCGATCATCCGGAGGTCACCTTTTCGGAAGATTTCTTCGTTCCAAGTTTTCATATTCGTTCTCCAATTATTCCATATTCGTGCCTCTTCGTTCGTCTCAATATTCTTCTGGAGCTTCGTTCAAATGTTCTTTAATCAGCTCATGATCTCTTTGTTCTTTTGAATCTAACTCCCCTCTAGCATATTGGTTTTTCTAATTCTTCCCGGTGATTCATTCTCTTTCATCAGTCATTTCAAATTCTTACGATGGTTCATTCAAGATTATTTTCCTTTGTGTATCATATTAATCAATTCGTTTCTTTCCAATCCTACGGTGGTTCATGAAGTCCTTCTCAAGTTTGCGATATGTCACTTCTCAATCCTTTTCAAGAAGAATAAGTAGTATGCAAAAATCCATTCCTTGTCATCAATTTAATTTGATGAAGGATAAGCATACAATAAATCTTATTCTTATTTCCTCGAAGTGATTAATCCCTTCCTTGAGTTTGTTCTTGAGGAATAAATTCTAGTTCCAAGTCTTTCCATCTTTTCTTTTCCGGAGTTCAAATTTCCTCGGCCATCTCGTCGGATCCTCCATCTAAATCATCGCAAGGCTCATCTTATTCTTTCATCCTTTCATTCTATCTCATCATCCTTTTTGTTACCGGAGTTCTTCACGGTGGTTCTTCATGATTTATTTCTTTCTTCAAGAGTTCCTCAAGATTTTGTTGGCGGAGTTCAAGTATCTTTTCTTCTCGCGTCTCGAAGCGCAAGTAATTCTTCATTTTCTTTTGAAGTGGAGTTTTGCATTTCTTCGTTCTTCTCAGCTATTTAATCTTTTCTGATTGTGGTCGGTTATCACCTCATAATTCCTGAGATGTTATCCATAAGTCCACAACAATCTTATTCTTTTTGTTGTTGAATTTCCAACAACTCCGTTCAATCCTTCTTCTAAGATGCTTTCAATTTCATTCGCGGCACAAGTTGTCATTTTCTTCTCCGTTCTTTTCATTCAACTCTTTTAATTCTTTCACGAGGTTTTTTGTCATGTCTTCATCAAGTGTCATTCCATCTTCTCAAGTTCAGATTCTATTCCTTCCATGTTTAACCGGTGGCTGCCTAAATCCTTTCAGTCTTATTCACTTCTTATCTTGTTCTAACGAGTGCTTTCATAGTCTATCTGATTCTGTGAGCCTTCGATTCTCGTCATTCTCGTCTTTCCTCTCTTCTTCTCGAGTGCTCTCGATTCATTGCTTCTTCTCTTGAGTTTTTGTTTCACCTCATACTTTGTCCCTTCCGTCGAGGTCCTAAGATCTCGGGACGAGATCTCTTGTTAGTGGAGGAGTGTTGTAACGCCCCGGATTCGATGCGCCAGGTGTCCGCCATTTATTCGCCGTCTTTGCCATGTCATTTTCTTGCGTGTTGCACTTTGCCATGTCATCATCTGCATTTTTATTATGTCATCATGTGCATCGCATTTGCATACGTGTTCGTCTCATGCATCCGAGCATTTTCCCCGTTGTCCGTTTTGCAATCCGGCACTCCTATGTCCTCCGGCGCCCCTTTTGCCTCTTTTAGTGTGAGGGTGTTAAACTTTATCGGAATGGACCAAGGTTTGCCAGCGGCCTTGGTATAGCACCGGTAGACCGCCTGTCAAGTTTCGTGCCATTTGGAGGTCGTTTGATACTCCAACGGTTACCGGGTAACCGTAAAAGCCTCTTTCTCTTTGCAGCCCAACACCCCTTTCAAAGTGGCCCCAAACCAACCTAACTCCTCTCGATGCTCTCGGTCGTTCGATCACGATCGCGTGGCCGAAAACCGCTCCTCATTTGAACTCTCCAAGCTCCTTCTACCTATAAAAAGGCATCCCCGTCCATTTTCGCGGTCAAACCCTAGCCAAACTCCTCCCCATGGGACATGTCCGCCTCCAGACGCGTCCACCGCCACCTCACCCGAATGAATCAGAAGGCGACACCTTGCCCTAGCGGCCGCTCCCGGCCAACCGGAGCGCGCCACATCACCGCCGCCAGCGCCCACCTCGCCGCCGCCGCCCGGGATTCAGCCCGCCGGGTCGGTCGAACCTCGCCCGCTTCGCGTCACGCCGTCGGCAGCGTTGCCGGCCATGAAACCGAAGGCCGCCAGCGCCGCCAGCGCCGCCGCCGTCGCCGCCGACCAACCGCCGCCGCTGCCGGATCTGCCGCCCTCGCCGCCCGTCGCCCGCTGAGCACCGCGCCCGCGTCCGGCCGCCGCCGAACTCGCGCCGCCGCCGCCCCTCGCGGTCCGTGGCGCCTTCCGCCCGGCGCCCCTCCGTCGCCGCCTCGTCGCCCGGCTCCGCCTCCGGTGCCCGCTCGGCGAAACCCGGCCTGCCTCGTTTTCATGTTGCCGGATCACGAGGCTAGGTTGACTCCCCCCCCTTCGAAATTGCTAAGTCCCCGAAGTTTTGACATTATATTGCCATATTCATCATGCCATAACTCTGTGCATGTAGCCCCGTTTTCCGCGTGTAATAGGTCAAAGTGTTCGCCTCGACGAGTGCATCATTTCATCTCATTGCATCATTTTCATTTGAGCTCATCTTGATGCCCGAAATTCTGTTAGAAGAGTGCTATGTGATGTTAGTTTCTGATTCTTATCAGAACATGCACTTTTGTCATTTTTGCCATGATTGATGTGTGCACCCTATGGACTAGAGTCCTACATGTGTTTTGTAATATGCCATGCCATATTTCCAGGGGTGCTTGCCATGTATTTTTGTGAGTTGTGTAGTGAGTGCATCAAGCTTGTTAAGTAGGGTACATGCTGTTGTTGTTTTCCTGGCAGATTCTGTTATATTTTGTTGCCATGTTAACTTGATGCTACCGAGAGATCCATGCTTATTTTGAGATACTTCAGTAAGGATGTTTTGAACCTATGGTTATTCTTTATCCACCCATGCCCTTGTTTGCAATTATGAAGTGCCATAGCTTGAGTAAATCGAGCTCTACTTTTGCTATAAAATGTTTCCTGGCAGGTTGTTTACATGTTATTCAATTTTGCCGAGGTATTTGTAGTTGATCCGTGTACGCTATGATATTGTTCTTGCCATGTATAGATTCTATGCCATGTCTTCTTACTGTTGGTTGCACTTCCATGCCATGTATTGCTCTGTGGTGAGTGGTTCAAGCTGACCAACATGCCTACTTATCGTTGTTCCTGCCATGTATGAATCTGTAATATAACTTTCTATGTTTACATGGGTGCCATCATATTTTCTATGCACTTTTGGCTCATGGTCATTAATGGACTTTTGTTCTATGCAACTAGTAGTTTCATGCCATGCCTTTGTTTGCCATGTTAAGTTCCTGTAACATGTTGTTTGATAGCTCTAAACATTGCAACCTGATGTTATTTCTGCTAAAGTCTGAAACTGTTATTATTTGCAATCTCGCCATGTCATTTTGAGCATGTTCTAGTGATTTATGGAGATAGCTCAGTGTTCATGTTTTGTAATGCTTTACCTGTACATCATGCCCATGCCTTTTGTTTTCTTGTTGAGATCCTGTAGCATGTCGTTTTGATGCTTGTAATATGTCTAGTTGCTGTTTTGGACAGCTTGTCCTTTAAACTTATTTCATGTGTGTGTTGAACCGTTGCTCTGCTTTTGAGTGCGCTCTATATGAAACTTGCTTGATTTTGCATGTAGTTTCATGTTATCATGTTGCATCCTTGTTTTGAGGTGTTTGCTTGATGTTTGTATGCATTTTGCATCAATGTCATGTTTAACTTGTTTTGCTCATATCTTCTAGGCCGTACCTCCGAATCTAATGAACTTTATATGTAACTTGACTAGAATTTCGTGTAGATCATCGTGGTGCATCTTAACTTGCTGTTTAACAACTTGAACATAAGTGTTATTCAGATCTGGACCAATTTCAAAATTTGCATATGAGGACTTACTGGAATTGTTCTATGTTGTTTCCGGCCTCATTTAAACTTGCCTTGATGTGTTGCTCTTGTTTGCATCATCTCTTGCCATGAGTAGCTTCATGTAGCTTTGTCATGCATCATGCTTGTTGTGCATCTTGTCATGTTCATGTGTGCTGTGTTTACCTATGTTGTGTGCTTCTTCTTGTTAGTTCCTGTTTACGTTTGCGTTCGTGAGGATTCGCTCGTCTACGCTTGGTTCGACTTCGTGGCTCCATCTTCTTCATGAACTCGTTCTTCTTCCTTGCGGGATTTCAGGCAAGATGACCGCTACCCTGGATCTCACTACTATCATTGCTATGCTAGTTGCTTCGTTCTATCGCTATGCTGCGGTACCTATTACCTGTTTATCAAGCCATCCCAAATTGCTATGTCAGCCTCTAACCTTTTGCACCCTTCCTAGCAAACCGTTGTTTGGCTATGTTACCGCTTCGCTCAGCCCCTCTTATAGCGTTGTTAGTTGCAGGTGAAGATGAAGTTTGTTCTTTGTTGGAAAATGGAGATGTTGTTCCTTGTTGGAACATGTTTACTTGTTGGGATATCACAATATCTATTGTTTAATTAATGCATCTATATACTTGGTAAAGGGTGGAAGGCTCGGCCTTATGCCTGGTGTTTTGTTCCACTCTTGCCGCCCTAGTTTCCGTCATATCGGTATTATGTTCCCGGATTTTGCGTCCCCTAACGCGGTTGGGTGATTTATGGGACCCCTTGACAGTTCGCTTTGAATAAGACTCCTCCAAAGAAGGCCCAACCTTGGTTTTACCATTTGCTTCACCATCACCTATTTTCCTTGGGAGTAATTAACCCAAGGGTCATCTTTATTCAGCCCCCGGGCCAATGCTTGTCTAAGTGTTGGTCCAAACCAGAGCCACTTGCGGTGCCGCCCCTAGGCAACTTGGGGTATCGTCGGTTGCCGTACGTAGTGTTCATCCGGTGTTGCCCTGAGAACGAGATATGTGCAGCTCCTATCGGGATTGTCGGCGCATCGGGCGGCTTTGCTGGTCTTGTTTTATTACTGTCGAAATGTCTTGTAGCCGGGATTCCGAGAATGCTCGGGTCTTCCCGGGGAGAAGGACTATCCTTCGTTGATCGCGAGAGCTTATCATGGGCTAAGTTGGGACACCCTGCAGGGTATAAACTTTCGAGAGCCGTGCAGCGGTTATGTGGCGAGATGGAATTTGTTAATATCCGGTTGTAGTAAACCTGAAGCAAACTCTTATAAAATACACCAACCGTGTGCGTAACCGTGAGTGTCTCTTTTGGGGTTGATCGAGAGGAGAATACGGTTTCTGGGTTATGTCTGACGTAAGTAGGAGTTCAGGATCACTTCTTGATCATTACTAGTTGACGACCGTTCCTTTGTTTCTCTTCTCGCTCTCATTTGCGTATGTTAGCCACCATATCATGCTTAGTCGCTGCTGCAACCTCACCTCTTTACCCCTTCCTTTCCCTTTAAGCTTTGCTAGTCTTGATACCCATGGTAATGGGATTCTTTGAGTCCTCGTGGCTCACAGATTACTACCCCACCAGTTGCAGGTGTACAGGTTATGCGATGATCATGACGCGAGAGCGATGTTTGCTTGTTTGGAGTTCTTCTTACGCTTCTTCTTCGATCGGGATGGGTTCGGTCGGCAGCCTGGGCTAGCAGGATGGAGGTCGTTTGAGCTTCTGTTTATTTTTCATCCGTAGCCGGATGTTGATATTGTATATGATGTTGATGTATTCTTGTGGCATTTGTGCCTTATGTGTGTATCCCCATCTATTATGTAATGTTGATGTAATGATATCCACCTTGCAAAAGCGTTTCAATATGCGGGTCTATACTTGGTGGGACCGTCGAGTTCCTTTTGGATAGGGTCGCATATTGGGCGTGACAAGTTGGTATCAGAGCCTCGACCGACCTTAGGAGCCCCCTTGATTGATCGTGTAGTTTGGCCGTTGTTGAGTCTAGAAGGAAACTATTTTTGGAGTCTAGTTATATCGGAGAGTAGAATTCTTTTACTCCTCAGCCCCTTCGTCGCTCTGGTGAGGAATCTTGACGTAGGTGTTTTGAATTACTTCTCTTCCCTTCATATTTTTCTTTAGGTTCACGCAGTTGGTTTTCCGTTCGTTGTTCCTCAGCTCTTTGCATCCGGTGCATATCTCGTCAAAGTGATTTGACCCTCTCCATTTTTGCAAGTCCAATCCTCAGTTGTTTCTTTTCCCACCCGCCCTCCCTTCGTCTTCTCGGAACCGGAGTCCGTAATTGAGTATCCATCCTACTCGTGCGAAGTCTTTGCTTTCTTTCCTCAATGATCTCAACCGGTGTTTTCTCTTCAAGATATTCGTCGATTTCCCCTTCCAAGTTGCCTTTGTTTTCCCGCCCTCCCGCCCTCTTCTTCCCGGAGTCTGAACCTTTATTCAAGTAATCAATTCCATTCGTGTGGAGCCTCTTCAGTCTTCCCTCAATTATTTCAACCGGTGTATTTTCATTTTGTACGACATTCTTCATCTTTTTTCTTCTCCGGTGGACTCAATTCAAGTTTTTCGGGTTGATCACATTCTTTTCACTCGGATCAAGTGTTCTCCTTGCTCGTTCGCCTCTCGCCAGTTTATTCTTTCGGAGTATTCAAGTCATCTCAGGTGATTAAATACGTGTTCCAATTAATTCGAGATTGTTACCTCACCAAATATTTCATTTGTTCGGTGCATCTTCTATCTGTTCAACATCCCTTTTCAACGGTGTTATCTCTTCAGTGGGCCCTAACCCACAGGTCTTTTCCCAGGATCTTACCTGACTCTTCTAATTTCCCCGGAGTTATTCTCAATTCTTTTCGGAGTTTGACGTAAGAATGAATTTCATCAGTTAGATGCCTTTTTCAAGATCGATTTCAAACCATTTCATTGTTGAATCAACCTCTCTGCTTTTCATTCTACCGGAGTATCTCATTAATTTTGGTGGTGTTTCTCGTCGTCATTCGAAGACCGAAGAAGAGTCTTTCCTCTAAATCTTGTCTGTTCTCTCGAAGATTCGCGGTCCTAGCTCGATGTTATCCTATCTAATTGTTTCTAGTCGTGCAATTCTTTTCATCAATCCGGAGTATTTCAGGTGTTGCTTTCCCTCTCGATCATCCGGAGGTCACCTTTTCGGAAGATTTCTTCGTTCCAAGTTTTCATATTCGTTCTCCAATTATTCCATATTCGTGCCCCTTCGTTCGTCTCAATATTCTTCTGGAGCTTCGTTCAAATGTTCTTTAATCAGCTCATGATCTCTTTGTTCTTTTGAATCTAACTCCCCTCTAGCATATTGGTTTTTCTAATTCTTCCCGGTGATTCATTCTCTTTCATCAGTCATTTCAAATTCTTACGATGGTTCATTCAAGATTATTTTCCTTTGTTTATCATATTGATCCATTCGTTCTTTCCAATCCTACCGGTGGTTCATGAAGTCCTTCTCAAGTTTGCGATATGTCACTTCTCAATCCTTTTCAAGAAGAATAAGTAGTATGCAAAAATCCATTCCTTGTCATCAATTTAATTTGATGAAGGATAAGCATACAATAAATCTTATTCTTATTTCCTCGAAGTGATTAATCCCTTCCTTCGGAGTTTGTTCTTGAGGAATAAATTCTAGTTCCAAGTCTTTCCATCTTTTCTTTTCCGGAGTTCAAATTTCCTCGGCCATCTCGTCGGATCCTCCATCTAAATCATCGCAAGGCTCATCTTATTCTTTCATCCTTTCATTCTATCTCATCATCCTTTTTGTTACCGGAGTTCTTCACGGTGGTTCTTCATGATTTATTTCTTTCTTCAAGAGTTCCTCAAGATTTTGTTGGCGGAGTTCAAGTATCTTTTCTTCTCGCGTCTCGAAGCGCAAGTAATTATTCATTTTCTTTTGAAGTGGAGTTTTTCATTTCTTCGTTCTTCTCAGCTATTTAATCTTTTACGATTGTGGTCGGTTATCACCTCATAATTCCTGAGATGTTATCCATAAGTCCACAACAATCTTATTCTTTTTGTTGTTGAATTTCCAACAACTCCGTTCAATCCTTCTTCTAAGATGCTTTCAATTTCATTCGGCACAAGTTGTCATTTTCTTCTCCGTTCTTTTCATTCAACTCTTTTAATTCTTTCCTGAGGTTTTTTGTCATGTCTTCATCAATTGTCATTCCATCTTCTCAAGTTCAGATTATATTCCTTCCATGTTTAACCGGTGGCTGCCTAAATCCTTTCAGTCTTATTCACTTCTTATCTTGTTCTAACGAGTGCTTTCATAGTCTATCTGATTCTGTGAGCCTTCGATTCTCGTCATTCTCGTCTTTCCTCTCTTCTTCTCGAGTGCTCTCGATTCTTTGCTTCTTCTCTTGAGTTTTTGTTTCACCTCATCCTTTTTCCCTTCCGTCTAGGTCCTAAGATCTCGGGACGAGATCTCTTGTTAGTGGAGGAGTGTTGTAACGCCCGGATTCTGGCGCGCTGTGTGTCCGCCAGTTATTCGCCGTCTTTGCCATGTCATTTTCTTGCGTGTTGCACTTTGCCATGTCATCATCTGCATTTTTATTATGTCATCATGTGCATCGCATTTGCATACGTGTTCGTCTCATGCATCCGAGCATTTTCCCCGTTGTCCGTTTTGCAATCCGGCACTCCTATGTCTCCCGGCGCCCCCTTTTGCCTCTTTTCATGTGTGGGTGTTAAACTTTATCGGAATGGACCAAGGTTTGCCAAGCGGCCTTGGTATAGCACCGGTAGACCGCCTGTCAAGTTTCGTGCCATTTGGAGGTCGTTTGATACTCCAACGGTTACCGGGTAACCGTAAAAGCCTCTTTCTCTTTGCAGCCCAACACCCCTTTCAAAGTGGCCCAAAACCCACCTAACTCCTCTCCATGCTCTCGGTCGTTCGATCACGATCGCGTGGCCGAAAACCGCTCCTCATTTGAACTCTCCAAGCTCCTTCTACCTATAAAAAGGCATCCCCCGTCCATTTTCGCAGTCCAAACCCTAGCCAAACTCCTCCCCGCCGCCGGACATGTCCGCCTCCGCGCCGGACGCGTCCACCGCCACCTCACCCGAATGAATCGGCGACACTCGCCCTAGCGGCCGCTCGGCCAACCGGAGCGCCACATCACGCTGCCAGCGCCCACCTCGCCGCCGCCGCCCGGGGCCCAGATCCGGCCCGCCCCGGGTCGGTCAAGAACCTCGCCGAACCCTTCGCGTCCGCCGCCGTGCGCCATTGCTTCGCCGGTCGAAGCCGCCCAGCGCCGCCTTGACCAGCATGGCGCCGCCGCCGTCCGCCACCGACCAGCCGCCGCCGCCCGGATCTCGCCGCCCCGCCGCCCGTCGCCCTTGAAACACCGCGCCCGCCCGCCGTCCGGCGCTCCGCCGCCGAGCTTCGCGCCCGCCGCCGCCCTCCAGCGGTCGGCGCGCCTCGCCGCCCGGCGCCCCTCCGTCGCCGCCTCGTCGCCGGCTCCGCCTCCGGTGCCGCGCTCTGGCGAGAGCCCGGCCCTGCCTCGTTTTCCGCGCCGGCCAAATCTGAGGCTAGGTTGACTTCCCCCCCCCGTCGAAATTGCTAAGTCCCCGAAGTTTTGACATTATATTGCCATATTCATCATGCCATAACTCTGTGCCTGTAGCTCCGTTTTGCGCATGTAATATGTCAAAGTGTTCGCCTCGACGAGTGCATCATTTCATCTCATTGCATCATTTTCATTTGAGCTCATCTTGATGCCCGAAATTCTGTTAGAAGAGTGCTATGTGATGTTAGTTTCTGATTCTTATCAGAACATGCACTTTTGTCATTTTTGCCATGATTGATGTGTGCACCCTATGGACTTGAGTCCTACATGTGTTTTGTAATATGCCATGCCATATTTCCAGGGGTGCTTGCCATGTATTTTTGTGAGTTGTGTAGTGAGTGCATCAAGCTTGTTAAGTAGGGTACTTGCTGTTGTTGTTTTCCTGGCAGATTCTGTTATATTTTGTTGCCATGTTAACTTGATGCTACCGAGAGATCCATACTTATTTTGAGATACTTCAGTAAGGATGTTTTGAACATATGGTTATTCTCTATCCACCCATGCCCTTGTTTGCAATTATGGAGTGCCATAGCTTGAGTCAATCGAGCTCTACTTTTGCTATAAAATGTTTCCTGGCAGGTTGTTTACATGTTATTCAATTTTGCCGAGGTTGTTGTAGTTGATCCGTGTATGCTATGATATTGTTCTTGCCATGTATAGATTCTATGCCATGTCTTCTTACTGTTGGTTGCATTTCCATGCCATGTATTGCTCTGTGGTGAGTGGTTCAAGCTGACCAACATGCCTACTTATCGTTGTTCCTGCCATGTATGAATCTGTAATATAACTTGCTATGTTTACATGGGTGCCATCATATTTTCTATGCCCGTTTGGCTCATGGTCAGTAAGGGACTTTTGTTCTATGCAACTAGTAGTTTCATGCCATGCCTTTGTTTGCCATGTTAAGTTCCTGTAACATGTTGTTTGATAGCTCTAAACATTGCAACCTGATGTTATTTCTGCTAAAGTCTGAAACTGTTATTATTTGCAATCTTGTCATGTCATTTTGAGCATGTTCTAGTGATTTATGGAGATAGCTAAGTGTTCATGTTTTGTAATGCTTTACCTGTACATCATGCCCATGCCTTTTGTTTTCTTGTTGAGGTCCTGTAGCATGTCGTTTTGATGCTTGTAATATGCCTAGTTGCTGTTTTGGACAGCTTGTCCTTTAAACTTGTTTCATGTGTGTTGAACCGTTGCTCCGTTTTGAGTGCGCTCTATATGAAACTTGCTTGATTTTGCATGTAGTTTCATGTTATCATGTTGCATCCTTGTTTTGAGGTGTTTGCTTGATGTTTGTATGCATTTTGCATCAATGTCATGTTTAACTTGTTTTGCTCATATTTTCTAGGCCGTAGCTCCGAATCTAATGAACTTTATATGTAACTTGACTAGAATTTCATGTAGATCATCGTGGTGCATCTTAACTTGTTGTTTAACAACTTGAACATAAGTGTTATTCAGATCTGGACCAATTTCGAAATTTGCATATGAGGACTTACCGGAATTGTTCTATGTTGTTTCCGGCCCCATTTAAACTTGCCTTGATGTGTTGCTCTTGTTTGCATCATCTCTTGCCATGAGTAGTTTCATGTAGCTTTGTCATGCATCATGCTTGTTGTGCATCTTGTCATGTTCATGTGTGCTGTGTTTACCTATGTTGTGTGCTTCTTCTTGTTAGTTCCTGTTTCGTTGCGTTCGTGAGGATTCGTTCGTCTACGCTTGGTTCGACTTCGTGGCTCCATCTTCTTCATGAACTCGTTCTTCTTCCTTGCGGGATTTCAGGCAAGATGACCGCTACCCTGGATCTCACTACTATCATTCCTATGCTAGTTGCTTCGTTCTATCGCTATGCTGCGGTACCTATTACCTGTTTATCAAGCCATCCCAAATTGCCATGTCAGCCTCTAACCGTTTGCACCCTTCCTAGCAAACCGTTGTTTGGCTATGTTACCGCTTCGCTCAGCCCCTCTTATAGCGTTGTTAGTTGCAGGTGAAGATGAAGTTTGTTCCTTGTTGGAACATGGAGATGTTGTTCCTTGTTGGAGCATGTTTACTTGTTGGGATATCACAATATCTATTGTTTAATTAATGCATCTATATACTTGGTAAAGGGTGGAAGGCTCGGCCTTATGCACGGTGTTTTGTTCCACTCTTGCCGCCCTAGTTTCCGTCATATCGGTATTATGTTCCGGATTTTGCGTCCCTAACGCGGTCGGGTGATTTATGGGACCCCTTGACAGTTCGCTTTGAATAAGACTCCTCCAGCAAGGCGCAACCTTGGTTTTACCATTTGCCTCACCACCACCTATTTTCCCTTGGGAGTAATTAACCCAAGGGTCATCTTTATTCAGCCCCCCCGGGACAATGCTTGTCTAAGTGTTGGTCCAAACCAGAGCCACTTGCGGTGCCGCCCCTAGGCAACTTGGGGTATCGTCGGTTGCCGGACGTAGTGTTCATCCGGTGTTGCCCTGAGAACGAGATATGTGCAGCTCCTATCGGGATTGTCGGCGCCTCGGGCGGCTTTGCTGGTGTTGTTTTATTAATGTCGAAATGTCTTGTAGCCGGGATTCCGAGACTGATCGGGTCTTCCCGGGGAGAAGGAATATCCTTCATTGACCGCGAGAGCTTATCATGGGCTAAGTTGGGACACCCCTGCAGGGTATAAACTTTCGAGAGCCGTGCCCGCGGTTATGTGGCAGATGGGAATTTGTTAATATCCGGTTGTAGTAAACCTGAAGCAAACTCTTATAAAATACACCAACCGTGTGCGTAACCGTGAGTGTCTCTTTTCGGGGTTGATCGAGAGGAGAATACGGTTTCTGGGTTATGTCTGACGTAAGTAGGAGTTCAGGATCACTTCTTGATCATTACTAGTTGACGACCGTTCCTTTGTTTCTCTTCTCGCTCTCATTTGCGTATGTTAGCCACCATATCATGCTTAGTCGCTGCTGCAACCTCACCTCTTTACCCCTTCCTTTCCCTTTAAGCTTTGCTAGTCTTGATACCCATGGTAATGGGATTCTTTGAGTCCTCGTGGCTCACAGATTACTAACCCACCAGTTCTTGGTACAGGTTATGCGATGATCATGACGCGAGAGCGATGTTTGCTTGTTTGGAGTTCTTCTTCTGCTTCTTCTTCGATCAGGGGATAGGTTCCAGGTCGGCAGCCTGGGCTAGCAGGATGGAGGTCGTTTGAGCTTCTGTTTATGTTTCATCCGTAGCCGGATGTTGATCTTGTATATGATGTTGATGTATTCTTGTGGCATTTGTGCCTTATGTGTGTATCCCCATCTATTATATAATGTTGATGTAATGATATCCACCTTGCAAAAGCATTTCAATATGCGGGTCTATCCTTGGTGGGACCGTCGAGTTCCTTTTGGATAGGGTCGCATATTGGGCGTGACACAAACTTATTCCAATTTCATACTATAACTATATCTACTGTATTCCAACTTCACCATGGTTCATACTACCCATAGATTCATCAAAATAAGCGAACAACACATAGAAAACATAATCTGTCAAAAACAGGACAGTCTGTAGTAATCTGGAAGTTAAGTAAACTTCTGTAACTCCAAAAAATTGTAAAAAATATGATAATTTAAAAAATTTGTACAGAAGTAATCTGCAAAATGTTTCAGACCAATTTGACTTTCTAGTAAAAAATGTAAATTCACGCGCTATAGCCAAAGTTTCTGTTTTTGTACTGCACATAGTAAACAAGCAATCTAATCATCCAAAAACCGAAGCTTGGCACATTATTTTTATAATACAATGGATATATACAAGGGGATAATTATTTTCAGAGAATCTTCCATGAAATATTTTACATTGTTTCAGTGAGCATGAACACAAGTGTTCAGGGCCGACCGTCACTTCTCCAATGCATAACCTTCCAATCACTTCTGTTATTGAAAAACTTTTTAGACATGAGAGGCAAGTAATTTTTTTTATTTTCATTCTTTTAATTTTTTTGTATGTTTCCCCCACAACTAAACAGAAACAAACAGGAAAAACAAAATCTACTTAGTGAGAAAGCAAACAAGCATACACGAAAATACAAACCCCACGCTATTGCTCCCCGACAACGGCGCCAGAAAAGAGCTTGATAATCCCCAAGTGCAGGGAATCGTCGTAGCAATTCCCAATGGTGGAAGTGATAAGTATGGAGTCTCGAACCCACAAGGAGCTAAAGGTAAGATCAATATTCTCTCAAGTCCTATCTGCCACCGACATTTAATTTCACGTACATCGAACGTTTGCTTCCAACTAGAAACGAGAAATAAAACTATGTTGTGGGTATGAAAAGGATAACTTTGCATGGTATCGGAGAGATAAAATATAAAAGTAGGTGCTGTTATCATAAAGGTAGAATATATTACTAAATATTATAAATAGCGAGTGTGGAATAATGATGGGTCGGTGTGCGGAATTATCCTAGGCAATTGTTAACAAGACTGGTAGTCGTCATTGCAATTTCATATGAGGGAGAGGCATAAGATAACATACTTTATCTTCTTGGATCATATGCACTTATGATTGGAACTCTAGCAAGCAACCGCAGCTACTAAAGATCATTAAGGTAAAACCCAACCGTAGCATTTAAAGCATCAAGTCCCCTTTATCCCATACGCAACAACCCCCTTACTCGGGTTTATGCTTCTGTCACTCAAGCAACCCACTATAAGCGAATCATGAATGTATTGCAACACCCTACAACGGGAATCCCTCACGCTTTCGCGATGGAGGGCACAATAGGACATCACCAAAATAAAACATACAACTCATACCAATCTAGATCATCGATCAACCCAAAGACAAAGAATATCTACTCAAAATATCATAGGATGGCAACACATCATTGGATCATAATATGTGGCATAAAGCACCATGTTCAAGTAGGGATTACAGTAGGGTGCGGAGAGTGGACTGTGTAAAAGAGATGAGGATGGTGATGATGATGGTGATGTTGATGAAGACAATCACCGTGGCGATGATTCCCCTCCCGATGGCACTCCGGCGATGATGGCCCCCTCCGGCAGGGTGCCAGAGAGGGCCTAGATTGATTTCTCGTGGCTACAGAGGCTTGCGGAGGCGGAACTTCCGATCTAGGTTATTTTCTGGAGGTTTGGGCATTTATAGGAGAGGTTGGCGTCAAGAACAAGTCAGGGGGGCCCCACGGGAAGTCCACGAGGCACAGGGGCGCGCCCCAGGGGGGTGGGCGCGCCCCCACCCTCTTGGGGCCCACGGGACTCCCTCTGGTAGATTTTTGTTCCATTATTTTTCATATTTTCCAGAAAAAATCTCCGTTGATTTTCAGCGCATTCCGAGAACTTTTATTTCTGCACAAAAACAACACCACGGTAGTTCTGCTGAAAACAGCGTCAGTCCGGGTTAGTTCTAATCAAATCATACCCAAAATCATATAAAACTATTGTAAACATGGCATGAATACTTCATAAATTATAGATACGTTGGAGACGTATCAGACCCCGTGGATGAACAGTAGATGGTGGAGGCTGGAGGAAGTCGACGGTGGATGAACAGTAGCAGGTGGAGGCGGAGGAAGTCGACGGTGGATGAACAGTAGCCCGTGGAGTCCCGTTTTGCGGTACGCCACACCCCTACCGATCAACAAGACCCCGTTTCGACTATAGGCGCTCCAACACTAGTCCATTTCCTCCGTTTTGTGGTACGCCACACCCCTCCCGATCAACAAGTCCCCGTTTCAACCATACGTGGTCAAACACAAGTCCGTTTCCTCCGTTTTGCGGTATGCCAGACCCTTCCCGATGAACAAGACCCGATTTTGACCGTACACGGTCGAACAGAAGGGCCGTTTCCTCAGTTCTACGGTACGCCAGACCTTGTTTCGGCTGTTCCGTCCAAGCTGGTTGGCTCCCGATGAACACGACGTATTTAGTTGCCTCCCGATGAACACGTCACATTCCGTTGCCTCCCCATGAACACGACGCAGTTTCTCAGTTCCGACGCGAACATGAACGGGATTAGTCGTTGTACGCGTTAGACACCGTGCCCGTATGTACGTACGTAGCCATATTTACTATGTTGCAGCGTGGCCACGTACGTGTACACGATATAGACGGGACTGCATGACATGCTATGTCGGCTCCTCGCTACGTCGGCTCCTCTACTTCAACACGTGCCGCTCCTTACTCGGCCACGGTACATCACTGTAGAGACACCGATCGACCGCTATGTACGTACACGTTCGCGACCGGACAAATAACGCTACCTTCGCTTCAACCTGGTGGGTCCCAGCTGTCAGGGGGAACGTTTTTTTCGCGAAATACAGAGGCCCTTCCGATGGGTCCGAGGTGTCAGGTGGAGGAATCATTATTTTGCGCGTAATAAGGAGGCACTTTCTTGCGCGTGGCCATAGACCCTACTGTCAGCCTCTCCACTTACAATCCTCTTCTGATGGCTGTCGTTCATTGACCGCGTTGACGATGCCGTACTGCCCGAGAGCACCAAGGTGGTGGATGATGGCGTGACCTAGGAAGAGAACGACTCAGAGCCAGGGAATACGCAGCAGTGGATGCCCACGCGGAGGGGAGTACGAGGGTTGACTGCTTCGATTGCGGTTTGAGGCTGCCATCTCCGGAGAATAACAGGGGGTGTGGGTGAGTAGAGGGAAGGCCTAACCAGTAGTAGTATGGTCGGGTGGTGAGGCCTGCACGGCAACACAGCCGGCCACGGGAGGCTAGAGCAGGCGGTACGGCGGGCGCAGGTTTGGGCGACTGGAGCAACAAGACCAGAGGTTGAAGACGCAGCTTGGCCATTGGATTAACACCCAACGGTCAGTGCAGCTAGAATCGTTTATTGACTAAGTTGACAAAGCCCTGCGTACGTGTTAACTTAGTAGGCCCACAAGTCAGCCTCCAAATCTGGTGGGTCCCAGCTAGAAGAGGGAATCAATTTTTTTCACGTAATAAGGTGGCACTTCCTTGCGTGCGAATATGTTTTCTGGTTTTTTTATTTCTTCTTTTTTCATGTTAGAATAAAAAGAAAACAATTTAGCATCTTCGGTACAATCTATATTTTCACAAAAAGGATCATAATAAAGCTGGTGGGTCCCAGCTGTTAGGGAGAGGAAACTTTTTATTTCCGCATAACAAAGGAAGCACCTCCTTGCATGCGAAGATGTAGCTAGTGGGTCAAACCTGTCAGGGGGAGAAATTATTTGTTTTTGCATAGTACGGCGGCACTTGCTGCCTGCGTCCATGGGCCATGTGGGTCCCTACTGTCAGCCAATCCACGTACATGCCTCATCCGATGGCTGTCGTTTGTTGACAAAGTTGACCACGGCGCGCCGAGAGAACCAACACAGTGAACGATGGTGAGTATTAAGAAGGGAACGACCCGGAGCGGGCGAAAACACAGCAGTGGATGCCCACGCCGAGGGGAGTACGAGGGTTCACTGGTTCGGCTGTGGTGTGAGGCTGCCATCGCCGGTGAAGAACATGAGGTGTTGGTGAGAAGAGGAATAGCCTAGACGGCGTTTGGGAGTAGAGTGGGCCGGTGAAGCCTGTGCAGCAGCACAGCCGACCACGAGAGGCGGTAGCAGGCGGTACCGCCGGCGGTGGTTTGGGCGACTGAAGCAAGAATATCCGAGATTGAAGAAGCACTACAACCATTGGATGGACATCCAACGACCACTGCTACAAGAATCATGTCTTGACTATAAGTTTACAAAGCCTTCCGTACGCCTTAGTAGGCTCACAAGCCTTCCGTACGCGTCACTGACTGTAATTATCAAAAAAATAGTAGGCCCACAAGTGAGCATCACATCTATGGCAGAGAAAATATATCCCATTTGCAATTTGTAATAGTGTACAACCCATCTTTGAATTCTAATGGAATTTACTACAACCCATTTACAGTCTGTTAAAATTACAACCCATTTTCTAGCTAGGACAATGATTAATAATTTCAACCAACCTCTCAAAACAGAATTCAACCAAAAATACCACATTTGGTTGGGATCCGAAAAAAATTATCCAGAAATTTCGAGTCAGATTAAATATAATTTCAAAATGAATTTGTATTAGTTAAAAATCTAAAGAAATACCCTCGCACAATAAGTAATGAAATTAAAATTTCCAAATTCAAACAATAATATTTTTGAAACTAATTACCTATTTGGTGCGTTTTTGTATATTTACAGCCCAGTTTTTATAATTACATCACGTTTATTATTTCTTAAAGCCCATTTTCTTGTTAGGCCTAATGTCCTCATAGGAAAGATTTACAGTCCAGTGGGGGGAGAATAACAAGTTGACCTGGGTTGGGTATTCCGCAAAAAAAGTATAGCTGGGCTAGCCATTTTCACCTTGAAAATATAATATCTGGGCTGGATATTTGGTCGACATAAAATAATAGCCTGGGCTAGATGGGCCACAGCCCGCCCAGTTGATACTCGCTCCTCGAACAACAACAAAAACATCGCTCAAGAAAAACTCCGCTTACACCTAAAAAACAAATCGCTCGAGCTGCTGTGTCCCAACTGTCGGCCGCTCCTTGTGCAATTCTCTCGTTTATT
The DNA here is from genome assembly GCA_021605145.1 of Aegilops bicornis. NCBI lineage: Eukaryota > Viridiplantae > Streptophyta > Magnoliopsida > Poales > Poaceae > Aegilops > Aegilops bicornis. Next base: position 378,982,439 of record CM038669.1, on the reverse strand, counting down.
GACTATATAGGTTGAAGATGGTGTGGGACCGTGATGTCAGGAAACCAGGAGGAAGCCAAAAAAATTATTGTTGTATATAATAAGGAGGAACCTGCGTACGTACGGCTATGGCCCTAGTGGGTCCCTATTGTCACCCTGTCCAACTAAAGTCATCTCCTGATTCCTCATGTTCATTGACCATGTTGACAATGCTCGGCGCCACGGCGAGTGCAACAACTCGAAGGACGATGGAGAGGGCCTCGCAGGCCCTACGGATGGTCTGATACAGCGCCTGCTGCTCATTCAGGAAGCCAGGATCATCGAACATCGCGGGCCCTCTGGATTGTTTCACACCTGTATTAAGATACAAGTGTAATATACTCGTGATCAAAAACAACACGTAAAATACAGGCGTAATGAAACCTAGGGCCCAGGTCTGTAACGAAAACTGGCGAGTTACGCGTTGTATATTTTACTAGTCAAAATCGACCAACCAAGCGCTTCGCCCAAGACCATCTGCATTTATTTACAAGCATCAATTTTACAAGTAGTTTTGGTTGGAAAACGACGATCCAATCATGGCCTAAGATGATGAGTTGGTCGGAAGATCATATGGTTTCACCTCTAACCTACTAGAGTTGTCGTATAGGCTATGAATGAAACATAAGACAATGAACTTCTTAAGCACGGAAACAACAGAAGAGGATGATCTTCTTAACATGCAAATCACAAGCATTAGATCAACATGCAAAACAATATGAAGCATTATTCTCAGGAGGCACGGTGAACAGCTCGTGATGCCGCATGCCACAACATTCCAAGATCAACTTTGCAATCAAACTCACAAGGCCTGGCATTACATAGACAACATTCAGAACAAACTCTTAAAATACCTTACACAAGTCAACATTCATGTGACTATGCATCTCAGCAGAGTAAATATTTACTTCTGAACTGAAGACATGAATAGGAAAAACCGATCGACGTTTCTCACAACAAAGGGCGTCCCACTCAAAAATATCAAATGCTTGTCTTCTGTCTAACATCAATGAGCAAAATTTGACAAGGTTTTCCAATTCCAATATATTAAACTAATGTCTTCTTGCTAACATCAATGATTAAACTTTGACAAGATTTTCCCATTCAAAATATGTAATGCCTATGATTGTGGAACGGGCACGGTTTGTCATCAGTTTGTCATCTGATAGTCCGGTGGCTCAAGGTGACGACGAATGATTAGAGAACCATTCGATGTCTTGTGCATGATGAAGTATTATGGAGGACACGAACCATCTGAACATTTTGTGCAGTTCCACTAAAATCAAGCTAAGCATCCCTGTGCATTTTGTATTTATATGCTGCAAGAAAACAAACACACATCAGCACACACATGAATATTGGCCCCGGTGTCAACCCACCAATCGGTGGACTAACAAACTGAAAGTACGGTAAACAGAATACCATACCCAGATGCCCCATCATTGTTGCTTAGAGTGACATCGACAAACTTGGAGTCCTGTCCTGGCTTCTTGTACTTGTTTGGGCACTTGTTTGCCCAGTGTTCCTCCGAACCACAAGTAAAGCAGCCATCTCTCCTTTTGTCTTTCTTCTTACCCTTCTTAAAGGTACTATTCTGCCTTGAAGACGTTGGTAGCTCCATTCAGACGGGCATGGTTTGTCATCAGTTTGCACATTGAAATGGCACATGGAGCCGGATTAACCAGCGTATCTTTTGTGCAGTTCCACTACAATCAAGTTGAGCATCCCCGTGCGCATAAATACGTAAAAAAGCGTGATGCATATAATAGTTGTACTAGTTGATTAAACATATGCTTACAACTGTAATCATCTTCATTATCTTAACTGGAAAAGATAGCAATACAATAGCTTCAATTAAACATTTATTCAAAACAATACAACAATATAAGTAGCACAACATAACAAAGCACAATTATGTGGATGAAGGCCGATACTGACCTCATTTGTTACAGATGCGTCGGCAACTGACTTGGTCATCCCTTTCCTTGTGGAGTGAATTTTGCACTCCACGTGTTGTTGAGTTGCCCATGCTCTCTGCAGACTAGTCATGTCACCCGCGACTACTAATACTTTGTAAAGCTTCTCGATCATTCCTTTTGTAATGTAGCGCAACATTGACTACTTCTTTCTGCAAAGTGGTAAGACCAACTGGACCCACTAATGCAACAGTTTGCCTTAGACACATTGGCTCCTTTTGTGCAGTTCAACTAAAATCAAAGTCAAAATAAAACCGAGAAAATCTTTTGATATCCCTGTATGCAACAATAGTTATAAGGGAAACAATTACTAAGAAATAACGGTTGATGACTTATACTCCTAGAAGAAAAACATCTACTGATCTACCTTATCTTAATGGGAAACAAAGCATGAGAGTAGCAATTCTCAATCAGTGTGATTCATTCATATTAACTGAGACATTATCTTAACGGTGCCTTGTTTCAACATGTATAAACAATGACAAAGCAGAAAAGTACCATTCCTAAAACAATGCAACTGATTCATATTAACAGAGACATTATCTTAACAATACCTTGGTTAAACATGTAGAAAGAACTACAAAGCAGAATAGTACCATTTGTAAAACATCAGAATCGATATATAATAACAGAGAAATTATCTCAACAATACATTTCTTAAACATGTACTCCGGCCGATCCCTAACAGAAATGGTACTCCCGTCGATCCCTATAACAAGTGTTGTAGTTTTGAACTAAGATTCAGTAGTTAATTCTGAGAGTGACATTGCTTAATCTTACCAGCGGCATTAGATTAACAAAAAGCATAACAGTTCCAGGGAGAGTGGGTGCAACAACACCATGTGCTTCCATCTACTTATAAAGGGGGTGATGCAGAGTTTGTTGTAACAAAGCAACAAACATCATGTCTGGGTTGGTCCAATTTTTGTTCACTACTTAATGGGAAAAGACAACAATTCAATAGCTTCAATTCAACATTTATTTAAAACAGTACCAATACAAGTAGCACAACATCTCAAAGCACACTGCACGATCATGTGGATGAAGGCAGGTACCAACTTTTCATGATGCAGACAAGATCACGTACGAATCTACCAACACGAATAGAAAATCCAATCTCATTTTGTGCAGTTGCACTGAAATCAAGGAAAGTGGCTGGTGTGACATTTAAGTTCACTATAGCAACAAGTTGAATAGATATCCCTGTTTTAACAGAGGCAAAAAAGGAAACAATTACTGGCCAATAAAGGAGGATGAAACATACAGCGACAAAAATAAGCATCTAACTTATCTTGATGGAAAACAAAGTAGGACAATAGCATTTCTAAAATGGTTGCATTGACTCATATTAACAGAGACATTCTCTTAAAACATCATTTGTTGAAAATGTAATTTACTTTTAACAGTGGCATTGCTTCAATTTTCCAGCGGCATTCTTAGATTAATAACAGCAAAATAGTTGTATGGGACATGGGACATGCCAGCACCATGTGCGTCCACACGTATTAATGGGTGATGCAGAGTATGTTGCCAAGCAGCATATCTGCGTTGGCCCCATAGTTGTTCTCTTTGAACCTTTTTGCTATGTGAGGGCAGCAAATCTAGTCCTGCACAAATTACCCGACCCCCCAGTTTCTTTCCTTTTTCATCAAAGATATTGGTTCCTTACAGATGTGTGTACTGGGTTACCCCCTTTTTCCCTTTTCGACCAACAAAGCGGTTGGATAGCCAGTCTATACTACTTTCCCTCCCTCCTTTCCTCATTGAACCACGTCCTAGATTCATGCTCCACCCCACCGCACCATTCTTTCCTCTTTGAACCAAGACCTAGATTCGACTACAGAATTGAAAAAGATCCGCATGCAGCTAGAGCAATGACGGTTTCAAAGAAAGTTATACCTTAGGGTCATTGGGATGTGGCTAGGCGTGTGGCAGGAGGCCGGATCCGCCCACACTACGTACGACGACGAGGAAGAAGGGGTCGGTGGGCCTCCCGCACAGGCGCTGGGTGAAAGAGAACAACGCAGTCAGTAGTGGATTGCCTCCCTCGCCGAAGGCGGTAGAGTGAACGATGCACCTCCTCCCCTTCCCGATGCGACGGGATCCGGACGGCTCCTTCACCGGCTGTGAGGGAGGAGAGAGAGACAGAGGCCAATGCAGTCTTGTTAGATCTGGTGAAGAGGGTGAGAGACTGTTAATATAGCAAACCCTAGCAAAGGAACGCTGAGCCTCCAGCGTGTATATATATCTGTAGTGCGGCGAGAGTGTGGAGAGTGCAAACCCGAGCGAACAAGTGCTGATGCTCCAGCTTATATAGTACTTACATATTACTCGTGTATACTACTAATATATAGTGGAGTTATTTTCTTTTTCTCTCCATAACAATCATTTTAAATTGTGTAAGTACGAAACAAAACTCTTTATTTAACGTACCAGTGAAGAAAACTACTTACGATGAACTAACGATCCACGTGTCCTGGTCGCACTTCCTGTCCTTCACGTACGGTACACTACCCTTCGTCAAGTGAACAACCATACATGCGCCAAATTATCGAAAACATATGAGAGTGTGTACAAATAAATTTTTTAATTTGAATTATCAGAAAGGTTTGAGAGTATGTACAGTTTGCCCTCTCTCAATAGTTATGATTTGTTGTGTTCTGCCTAAACTTGGTCAAACTTTACAAAGTTTGACTTCAGTCAAATATACTATGCAGAGTAAATAAAAATGGAGGGCTACTACGTCCATCCGGGTTTTTAGTCCACACCATTTTTTAATCAAAGTTTGACCACATATTTAGTTAATAGCTGGACAAATAAAATTGTAGGGGAGCTGAAGACAAAGTTGTGAGAAGGCTTAGAAATCAATACAAAACTTATGCTCTTAGTACCAATGTCGATACTTCTTCGAGGAAACATTTGGTTCATGTCCAATTGTGTGATAAAATTGCACCAACGTGAAAGTCGACTGCATCTCCAACGCAATCAAGGTGAACTGATGAAGGATATCATCTTTGTGGGTAACAAGCAAAGAGCACTGATGGAAGACAGCTTTTTTTTCGTTGAAATTCGATCAACTTCACTAGTCGATGCAACCATGAGGTGCAACCATGAGCATCAATAGGTCATCGTGGTGATGTATCATCCATTTGGCATCAAGTTTGGGTGAGGCACCAATGAAGTTCGACAAATCCTCAATGTGGTCTGTTTCTTCTCGGTAATCAAGCTCGAGGAAGGAAGAACCATGTGGCAGAGGACAGTGAGGCGGAACAACAATGGCCATCCAATTTTGTGTAGTTCCACTAAAATTGAGGAAGACATGCCCGGGTATGGAGATACGCATCGCTGTTTGCAAAAAATATAAAAAAGGGATATAGTGTTGTTACTTTGGTTTGGCGGCGGTACAAGATTAACAACGACATCTCAATTGTCAATAAGAATTAATGAAAAGTACACCAACAAATAGAAGCATCATGATTATCTTGATGGGAACTAAACCAGGATACCCAAGAAAAAAGCCTTTCTTCATTTAACCAGTGATAGTATTAGATTAGCAGCAACAATAGGAGCATATTGACAATGACCGCACAACCACCATGTACTTTTTTTTGAAACAACATGTATACCTCCACCGAGGCATAAACCAGGACAACTTTTCAAGTGGCATTTCCTCTATAATAGTAAAAAATAGGTGATGTTGGACCAGCCGACGAACCCTAGCTACTGTACATGGGGAGCTGGGGAGTAGTGGCTGATACGTCTCCAACGTATCTATAATTTTTTATTGTTCCATGCTGTTATATTATCAATCTTGGATGTTTTATAATCATTTTATATAATTTTTTGGTACTAACCTACTGACATAGTGCCAAGTGCCAGTTGCTGTTTTATGCATGTTTTATACATTGCAGGAAATCAATACCAAACGGAGTCCAAACACAAGGACACTTTGCAGAGATTTTTTTGGACCAGAAGGAACACAATGGGCCCTGGCTGCGCCTGGGGGGGGGGGGGTGCTCCGAGGAGAGCACAATCCACCAGGGCGCGCCAGGGGACCCAGGCGCGCCCTGGTGGGTTGTGCCCACCTCGGGTGCCCCCGGACCGCCTCTTTGCTCTATAAATACCCCAAGATTCCAGAAACCCTAAAAGCATCGACGAAAATCAATTCTAGCCGCCGCAGAGTCCAGAACCACCATATCCAATCTAGACACCATCTCGGATGGGGTTCACCACCTCCACTGGTGCCTCTCCGATGATGCGTGAGTAGTTCTTTGTAGACCTTCGGTCCGTAGTTAGTAGCTAGATGGCTTCCTCTCTCTCGCTAATTTCTCAATACAATGGTCTCTTGGAGATCCATATGATGTAACTCTTTTGCGTGTGTTTGTTGGGATCGATGAAGTTTGAGTTTATGATTAGATCTATCCTTTTATATCCACGAAAGTATTTGAGTTTCTTTCATCTCTTTTATGCAGGATTACTTATAGCCTCGTATTTCTTCTCCGATATTTGGGTTTTGTTTGGCCAACTTGATCTATTTATCTTGCAATGGGAAGAGGTGCTTTGTAGTGGGTTCGATCTTACGATGCTTGATCCCAGTGACAGAAAGGGAACCGACACGTATGTATCGTTGCCTAAGGATAAAACGATGGGGATCTATCTCTACATAGATAGATCTTGTCTACATCATGTCATCATTCTTATTGCATTACTTCGTTTCTCCATGAACTTAATACACTAGATGCATGCTGGATAGCGGTCGATGTGTGGAGTAATAGTAGTAGATGCAGGCTGGAGTCGGTCTACCAATCTTGGACGTGATGCCTATGTAATGATCATTGCCTGGATATCGTCTTATCAATTTCCAACAGTAATTTGTTCACCCACCGTTTGCTATTTTTCTCGAGAAAAGCCACTAGTGAAACCTACGGCCCTCGGGTCTTCTTTCTCATATTATTTGCCTTTCAGATCTATTAAACCAAAAATACAAAAATACCTAGCTGCAATTTATTCTTATTTATTTTATTTGGCGTTTGATCTATCAATTTACTGCAAAATTATTCACGTCCGTTTGCCTATCTTGAGGTGCCGTACCCGAAAGGGATTGACAACCCCTTTTAGACGTCGGGTTGCGGGAAGTTGTTATTTGTGTGCAGGTCCTGTTTACATTGTGTTCCTTGGTTCTCCTACTGGTTCGATAACCTTTCTCTCATTTGAGGGAAATACTTACCACCGCTGTGCTGCATCATCCCTTCCTCTTTGAGGAAATAACAACGTAGCTTCAAGCCGTGTCAAACATGTAACGATGATATCGATCAACCATGCTCTAATATATCTTGGCCTCCGTGCGAGCCCATCTGTGTGATCTCTCTCCTCATCTCTCTCAACGAATGGCGGGTTGACCATTTTGCCGTCAATTGAGATCGGTTTGCTCACACTCCGGTCCCACATGTCAATGTTATGCCAAGAGGAAGTGCCTTGATCGACCGACCATACACGTACTTGGTTTTGCACCTTCATACTACTCCTCCCTTCGTCACAGTTTATAGGGCACGCTTCATTCTCATGCATTTCTCTCCGTACATTTTCACCACCAGAGAGACTTTAGACGCATTTGATTTAATGCTCAATTAATTAGGGCATGGTAACCGCAATCAAGTCCACAATTTTCTTTCGATGTACTAGGTGTGTACGCAGAGTGGAGTAAGTGCATGCATGTGTGTACCCAGGGTGGAAGCACTGCATGCATGTGTGTACGCATTGTTTCCTCTAGTAATGGACGTCGTGCTATAACTACCAATGCTATTTTTCAGGCCGATGATGTCGCTTGAAGCTACGTCGGTATTTCCCCAAAGAGGAAGGGATGATGCAGCACAACAGCGGTAGGTATTTCCCTCAGATATGAAACCAAGGTTGTCGAACTAGTAGGAGAACCAAGAAATCACAACGTAAACAACCCCTGCACACAAATAACAACCACTCGCAACCCGACGTGTTAAAGGGGTTGTCAATCCCTTTCGGGGTACGACGCCTCAAACGGTGCGTGCACAGGAGAAAATTGAGATAGATTAAATAAATAGATCGCAAACAAATAGAAGTGCAGCAAGATATTTTTGTATTTTTGGTTTAATAGATCTAAAAATAAAAGCAAGGAAAAAGTAGATCGCAAGCAAATATATGAAAAAGAAGACCCGTGGGCCATAGGTTTCACTAGTGGCTTCTCCCAAGAAAGATAGCAAACGGTGGGTAAAAAAATTACTATTGGGCAATTGATAGAACCTCAAATAATTATGATGATATCCAGGCAATGGTCAATACATATGCATCACATCCAAGATTAGTAGACCGACTCCTGCCTGCATCTACTACTATTACTCCACACATCGACCGCTATCCAGCATGCATCTAGTGTATTAAGTTCATGAAAAAATGGATTAATGCAATAAGATCGATGACATGATGTAGAGAAGATCTGTTTATCTATATGGCGGTAGATATAGATCTCGTCTTTTTATCCTTAGTAGCAACGATACATACGTGTCAGTTCCTTTACATCCTTTGGGATCGAAAGCACCGTGAAGATCGAACCCACTACCGGGCACCTCTTCCCATTGCAAGATAAATAGATCAAGTTGGCCAAACAAAACCCGAATATCAGAGAAGAAATACGAGGCTATAAGAGATCATGCATATAAGAGATCAAAGAAACCCAAATAACTTTCATGGATATAAAAAGATATGACTGATCATAAACTCAAAGTTCATCGATCCCAACAAACACACCGCAAAAAGAGTTACATCATATGGATCTCCAAGAGACCATTGTATTGAGAATTCAGCGAGAGAGAAAGCCATCTAGCTACTAACTACGGACCCGAAGGTCTACAAAGAACTACTCACGCATCATCGGAGAGGCACCAATGGAGGTGGTGAACCACATCCGAGATGGTGTCTAGATTGGATCTGGTGGTTCTGGACTCTGCGGTGGCTGGATGAATATTGCGTCGATGTTCCTAGGGTTTCTGGAATATTGGGGTATTTATAGAGCAAAGAGGCGGCCCGGGGGGCACCCGAGGTGGGCACAATCCACCAGGGCGCGCATGGGCCTCCTGGCGCATCCTGGTGGGTTGTCCCCTCGTCAGGACTCCCCCCAGGTGCTACCAGGGCCCAACTTCTTCCTTTTGGTCCATAAAAAATCTTCGTAAAGTTTCGTGGCATTTGGACTCCGTTTGATAAGGATTTTCTGTGATGTAAAAAACATGGAAAAAACATCAACTGGCACTTGGCACTATGTCAATAGGTTAGTACCAAAAAATGATATAAAACATCCAAGATTGATAATAAGACAACATGGAACAATAAAAAAATTATAGATACGTTGGAGACGTATCAACCGAGCTCTAGTCGCCTTGGTCCCAGAGATAGTTGAAGCGCGCTCTATAAATAGTGATGGAGGGAGTAGTATGAGCGGATTCAAAGAAGATCGTATTGATGGTTGCTTCTTCTGAGCAACTTACAGTGGGAAAGGTGGGGCTTACGATTTGACTGCTCATTACTCACTATTAGTGCGGTGCAACGACCGAGCTGAGTCTCCCATGCGGTTGTGCACTACTCCCTCCGTTCTTAAATACTACAGATTATTTGTCTTTCTAGAGATTTCAACGAGTGACTACATACGAAGCAAAATGAGTGAGTCTACACTCTAAAATATGTCCATTTGAAATTTCTAAAAAGATAAATATTTAGGAACGGAGGGAGTATAATTTTGTGCATGGCACACGGACCCTGATGCTGAAGAGGCTTCTGGTAATGCTATCAAGCTTCCAGCATTTGTTTACATAATTGACGTACTATAGAAATAATTTTCCAGCGACATGAAATTTTACAATGCTCTGAGCTTTCAGCTTTTGTTTCGTGTGTCTCGCCATCCATGCTCTTTCGGAAAAAATAAAAAACTAACTTCCTTGCTAATGCATCTCAATGATTAGCAGATCAGAGCTAATATTTACATCACAACCGAAGACAAAGTTGTGAGAAGGTGTTAAATTAAAATTGATACATGCTTTCATCGGCAGCAACTTCCCCCTAGCTCGGTCTAAATCAACAAGGCATGTTGGGAAAAAAAGTAGCTGTCTGGAGCATGCAGCATTTCGATCATTTTGTGCAGTTCCACTAAAATAGAGTTGAGCATCCCTGTTCCAAAGATATTAAGTGTGATTACAATAATAGAGGACTGTTGATGAAGCAATAAACACATAAATAGAAGCTGGTCACCTTTGCAGTCTCTCTTAAGACTAACTAGTTGGAGAAGATTAAGCAAATAGTTGGAGAAGATTAGGCTCAGAGTTGGATGAGGAGGACAGAGCAAAACCAATCTCCCTTTGTGCAGTCGCACTAAAATGTAGAGACGTTGCCCGTGTGACATTTCAGTACAACTGCACAAAACACTCTTTAAGAAAAAAGGGATTTGTGCAGTTCACCAAAAGGTCGCAATAGCAACGAGGTGAAATGGATAGCCCTGTTTGCAAAAAGAGGTAGAAAGGAAACAATTACTGGCCAATAACAGTTGATGACACATACGACGACAAAAAAGAAGCATATTCCTTGTCCTAAGGGAAGATAACAACACGGTTGTGTTTGACTAAAACGGTGTGAGGGCGAGATTGTAATATGGAAAGTACGCTGGACGAGCTATGTTTTGGGCAAAGAACTATGGAAGATCCACATGCAGCGATGTGGGAAGACGGGTAGTGGAGCAAGGCCGAAGGGGATACCTGGGGGTCGTCGGGATGTAACTAGGAGAGCGGCGGTGGGCGGGATCTGCCCATACTACGGCAGCGAGCAAGTGGCATAGGACCTACCGTGTCGGAGCTTGGTCAGAGAGAACGGCGGGTACCACAGATCACGACGTGCTGCCTCGGCGCCGTTGAATGGAGAAACGATGCACATCCTCCCTTTTCGCCGGCGGATAGGATGCGGCCGGATCAATGACCGACGGGGAGAGAGAGAGAGGCCACCGCCGCCTTGTGTGAGATTCTCTGAAGAGAGACAAACCCTGACAGGCAGGCTCCATTATATATAGTGGAGCGGAGTACCTTTTTGTCCATAAAAATCATTTTATATTCTGTGTACGTGCCATTGAGCGATATAACTTTATTTAAAAATAACGCGCCAATGCATCAAGTTGAACTTTGTTTCATGCACACCTGGTACACGACCTCCGTAGGTAAACAACCGCTACACGCGCTCAAATTAGCATGTGGGCTGCCATTTCGTATAGAAATGAGCTCTACCGTGTACCCGCGCGGGTGTGGCTGGGCACGAAGCGTGAGTACGTGCACATATTCTCTTCGTGTACGTACACTGCCTACGTGGGGTTGTGTGAGAGAGATACAAACGTAGAGAGATATGGTGTGTGGGTTCATGAGTGTTTTGGGGGGGGGGGCGTGAGAGATAGACAGGGAATATGTGTAGATGATATTTCAATAAAAAATGTAACGTATGCAATGTGTGTGAAATAGAGGCCTGGATATATCATATATATAGAGGGGGCGATCCACGAGAAGAGAGTGGAGGTATCATCGGCGTGAGGTATCCATAGAATCGAAGAGAGGGATGATGATGATGATGATGATGTGTGTGTGTGTGTGTGTGTGCGCGCGCGATCGATAAAGAGATCCATCGAATTTGTGTGTGCCCACGTCAAAGATATAGGGTGGCTGACCTACTGGAACGTGAGAGGGGACATGTGCAGTTTGTCTCTGTGGCATGGATACCTACCTACAACGCTCGACTATCGGTGTGTGGGGGTGGGGGTAGATACCTAACTATAGAGGTACAATGGCCGGTATATGTGTGGAGGAGGAGAGAGACCTACCTTATGTATTGAGGCAGATCGATCGACATCCATGCATATGTGTAGGAGAGGAATAAGGTTGGGAGAGAGATACAACTAGAGTGTTGGAGGGGTTGGTAGTGGAGTTGCTTCTAACAAATGGTGGGAGAGGCTTGCTAGACAAACGGAGGGCACACCTGCAATATCAGTAAGAGAGGGATGCCTGGCTGTCTGTGGACGTGCGTGTCAGAGACGGGTCAGGAGGCATGCACGAATGATGAGGGGGGACGATATGGCTATGTTAAGGAGACATAACTACATAGGAAGATCAACCTTCCTTTGTCGGAGAAAGGAGAGACATACTGTGAGGTATGTCGATCGATGGGTGGGGGAAAATAGTTAAAGTCGACCTAGGTATATGTAGGGAGATCGATCGGTATACATGCATGTATGTTTTAGAAGCAAATAAGGCCCGGAGAGAAGGATAGAGAGAGAGAGAGGGATGCATCTAGGAGGTGGTGCGAGAGGCTTACTATATCAAGGGGGAAGGAGTGTGCGAGTACGAGATCGATGAAAAGAGGGGCGGGAGTGAGGCATGGTCAGTAAGAAGAGAGGAGGGAAAGCTTGTGTTTGTGGTAGGCACACCTGGCTAGAGAGGCATAACAATCGATGTGTGCCGTAAAGAAGGAGCTGGGGGGCCTACACACATCATGGGTGGACGACCTAAAGTGAAAAGACGAATTTCCGCGATGGAGCTAGAGAATGTTGAGGGAGGGTGAGAGGGATGCGGGCGTGTGCATGCACGAGAGAAAGTTAGCGCTAGCTACAAAGATAAGAGGATTGTGTGGGTGTAAAAGACGAATATCATAATTCATTATAAAAAGTGAATTCAGATATTTGAAGAATTTATCATATTATTTTAAACCGACGCATGCGTGAATATATATAACGGTGATACACATGGTGTGGTTATGAACATGTTATACTACATATAATATATTTTGTTTACTCTTATAAAAAACAGAGTTGGTGATGATGGTGTGCCTGTCATCCTGCAATATAGGCTGTCCGGTTTATATCTGACGGATAGGAAGGAAACTATGGCAATTTTGAAAAAAGATACCCACACCCCTCTCAACATTTGCAAATAAGGCCTCCCCTCGATCATCTTGATGTTCTGTGCAATGCATGGGCATCTTGCTAGTACTACATATAATATATAGAACATTGATTATAATTTGGGATAATGTGTGGCTTTTGCAGCTCAGGGCTAAATACTTGTCATAATGTAGGGGGCGGGGCACTATACTTTGTGTGATAAACACGGTGTATGTATGGAACATGGTTTAGATTATGAATATCTAGTTATTACATCAAATGTACTATTATTTGGAATCAACATCAAGTGTATTCAAAAAATTGAATTCGAGTTCATATAGTACACATAGTTCATATCTATCTCTATAGTAATCATGTGGTGTGTTGTTACGGTAATACATGAATGATGGTTGAAGTTGGCAACAATCAAGATTGTAGATTCTTATTCGAATAGAGAAACAAATTCAAATTTAGTTCGAATTGCAGCGGTAGTATGGACATTTGGAATACACTAAAATATTGGTATGAGTAGGTTACATGCATTATACAACCAACGAAAAAATTTAATTGGACATAACATGCATTCATAGCTTTGAATAGCATTTGTATAGTAAAACGGGACAAGACCCTCTCTTTGTGTAGTGTGAATAGTTCTATTTTTTCGTTTTTTTCGTTGAGGGAAGTGCGAATTGATTTGGTATGTACAAGTACAATATTACACGTTTGGCTTGTCCCTAAAATTCAACCCGCGCCTTGTTATATCCTGAAAATTCAGATATCGTGCTCCCAAAACTCATGCCTTCACAACCCGCGCCTTGCTATCCCGAAATTACAATGCACGCGAAAACTCCCTCCAGCTGCCAAATCCCGACACGTGAAATCCCCCTTCTAACCCTGAGCCGAAAGGGCCGCTAGTTCAAATCGGTGGGGGTACTTTTGTAGCACACCCTACATTTTGGACAAGCGCGTCCCTAAGTCATGGTTCCCCCTCCCATCGCCTCCTTTTTGCCATTCGAAATCCCAGGCCACCGTAACCTCTCTCCTCCAGCCGCGAAACCCCACCCTCCTTCGTCCGCCACCTCACCGCTGCCCAGACGGAGCCTCTTCCCAGACGACATCGTCCATCGCAACAGCTCGACATCCCTCATCCACCTCCTCGGATGAGGATCCGTCGTCCATCTCATCATCCTGCCGGTTCAGCCGCCCCATCCTCCACCTCTAAGGAGCTGCTTCAATGATCGCCTCGTCTATCGCTACTACTCCATCGCCACAACGCCACCTTAACCTGCTCCACGAAGCCGAGGCCTACTCGGCGCCACCAAAGAGGTTGTACACTCATTGCTTGCACCTTCTCCTTAACTCAACCACCCGGCGCTGACGGTGCTCCATCCCGCACCTCCATGGCGCGGCTACCTCGAAACTGGAACCACAGGTGACATATCCACAACGGCTCTCCCCCAGTGCGAGGCCCCTTCGGTGCCGGCATCCATGCTAGCCAGATCTGCTGCTACTGCTGCTCCGGCTCTCGCTCGCTCACTCGCGCTTCTGCTGCTGCTTCGGCTCTCGCTCGCTCGCTCGCGCTTCTGCTGCTGCTTCGGCTCTCGCTCGCTCGCGCTGCTGCTGCTCTTTCCCTCGCTCGTGCTGCTGCTCTACTCCGATTTAGCTACACTTCAGTCGACTGAATCGACTTTTGGGTCAGTCAATTTTCAGGGGTGGGGGCTCATGGGAGTTAAGGAAGAACCACCCGTAGAGTGGAGGGGGCTCACGGAGAGGTACCCCACTATCTATCTTAGGGTTCAGGGTGGGGGCGGTGGTCGTCGGCGGTGGGGGGCGCGATGGTGGGTCGGTGGCGTGGGGACCGTCGGAGGAAAAGCTTGGTGCGGGGGGGGGGGGGGGGGGGGGAGGGGGCTGCCGGGGCGGCGAGGCGGCGCGGGAGAGCCACCGGCCCGCCGTGGTGGCTGGCGGCTCAGGAGGGTGCAGGCTGAAGACGAACTGCATGCCCTCCCTAAACTACATGTGAAGTGCCTCTCTGCTACCATTGCGTTCAGTTTCGACAGTAACATTCAGATTCCACAGTAAATTTTAGTTTCAACAGTTAAGTTCAGAGTCAACAATTTTTACGTCATCTGTTGTAGTCAGGTGTTTTTTGGTGATGTAAATTTTACATCTATCACTTTTTGGTAATGTATTTTACGTCATCTATTGGAGATGCTATTAGAATCCCACTTGAGATTAACGATGTCTGTCTTGTACTGCTTTAGCCTCGACGTTTTATGACTCGCCGGAGCTGCTCCAACGACAGAACCATCCATCACAATAGAGCAGTGCCCTGGACGCCGTGTACAGATTCCTCATATCTTCCTCCACACCTCCGACAGCCACCTCTGCCTCAACTTCTTCAGCGACCAACCCAATGATGCTAGGTCGACACGACTTTGGCAAAGAGGTTGTACACTTGTCGCATCACTTATTACTCTACATTCATGTCGATCCATTAGGGCTATTTTGGTTCAAACCAAAACATAGCAATAGGAAATTTTCCTATGGCACTCTACTATTCAAGTATTCATGCATTTTGTTGAAAGGTATGGAGAAAAACATCCACCTGGACCTACTTTTCAAAATCCTATGCATGAAAACAAGACCAAGTGCATTAGTGGCAGAATAACATTCTAACTGTACACGCTTTCATATGGTTTCACTTTAATTTGGCCATGTTTCTTTGCATTCCTCTACTCTTGCAATTCCTGTGAACCAAACACCCAAGTTGACAGAAATCCTATGTTTAAAATTGCTCTGTTTCCCATGTGCATTCCTATCCTATTCTGGTATTTTTCCTGTCCCTGCATTTTTAGAATCATGCAAGCCAAAGGAGCCCTTACAAAATTACTTCACTTACAGGTAGGTGTCGAAGAAAACTTTCTGTGGTTTGTCCTGCTCCTTCCGCGATGTCGTCCACCTCACCTGAGCCACTCCATCGACAGAAGCATCCACCAAACCAGACATCACGACTCCTGACCGTCTTTCGCCGCCTCAGATCTCCTTCCTGCCGCCGGCACCCACCGCAATGGCATCACCATCATCGACTCAGCAGATGAACCTGATGAGTACACGGGTCCATAATAGAGGTCGCACTCTTTTGTTTCTGCTTATGTTATGCATTGCTTAATATTACCTGCTACTTTATCATCCTGTTCACCTCTTAGACTCCAAGTCAGGTCCAAATTAATGTTCAAACTTGAGTTCTAAATTAGTTGTGGGGCACATATCGAGGCAGCAATGAATAGTATCTCTGTCTAATATCTGGTTCACCTATGGTATGCCTATGTTGTTCATCTTGGGTGGGAAACAAATAGTAAAGCAATCATCATCATCTTTTATTAAATTAAAGCAATCATCAGCCTGCTATCATTATTTTTGGATCCATCCACTGGTTGTTAACATCACTCTAGATTCTGCATGCTCTCCTTACATAATCTCATTATATTTTTTTTCGTATGTATGTCAGATATTGTACACAATCATGCTGAACATGTAGAGAAAAAGAGAACAGTTCTGCGCGGCAATACAATGTCATGCAGACATCGCTCCATGGTGGGTTCAATGGAAAACCCTCCCCCCTCTCCAGATTGTAATCCAGAGGAAGATATCTATACTGAGGCGGATTCAGACGAAGCTGACCTCTCCTATTTATCCCCCCAAGGTGTTTGCTCTAACTTGGCATGATGATGTTAGTCAAATCATGCATATGCTGCCTTGTAGTGCCTACTTTCGACATCATATATGTCATCTGCTTAGTTTAGACATGTTCTATAATGCCACCTATTTAGTTTCTATATCATATATGGGAATTATGCGGTTTCATGTCTTTTATCCAGCCATAATATATGTGAAACTAGATGATGCCCCGCGGGCCTAATAGTGCAAATACTATGTATGAACAATATAGCATCATGACAAAGAAATTATGTCTTAGCCTTTCCTTCAAGATTTGCATTCCTGATCCCTTGTTGATCAAGTTGATAGTTATTGTAGGATGGAAGGTACATAGACCAAAACATGGGATGATATGTGGCAATCAGAATCACAGGGGGATGGTTTGTTTGGTATTCTACTTGCCATCCTGGAGTCTCCTATTCTAGAACTACTTGAACTACTAAAGTAAAGGGCATATGTGCATGCCAATGTCTACCCAAATCACATTCAAATATATCTGGAAGTCACATCAAATTCTGATATAATTAGAGAGGGAGGAAGAAGGCAAAAATTGTGACAAATGATGAAACAAATGTTGTAGCAATAGCATATCAATCAACAGAGACAACTCTTTTGGCCCCATCTAGTAATGTTCTTCAATACAGAAGCGATCCCACATTTATCAGAGAACAACCCATGCATATGTGCGAAACTTTGTGATATTAATATAAGAAAGCTCAAATCAGATGAAAGATTTCACTGTATCTTATTATTTTAGCTCATGCAAACCTGACAGAAATGAGCAGCTTCAAGCCTTAACCACAGAACAATCTCTACGTAAGTTGAAACAACCCAACAAATGCTTCCATGTCCATAATATTCATTTACCTCAAATCATCCAATAAAAGATCACTCACCGCATTATTCAGTCAACTAACTGATATCTAGAATAAACGTGAAGCATGAAGTAAAGATAAAATGGTGTCGAGAAAGAAAGAGATAAATTGTACCTAGGCTCAAATCAGCTCACAAAAGACTTCTCTCCACATTATTCTTCAGCTATCCCAAGACTGCATAGTAAATAGCGGCCGCAAAGGAACTCCTAGTAACTCAATAAAAATCTAATTAACTAAGTCTCCTTAGAATGGCAGAATTTGCATTTCCTTAAGCTGATATTAACCATTTCTGCCAGCTTAAAATTTCTGAAAAGCACAAACTGTACTAAAATTCTCGGAACACAAACTGTACCAAAATTCTTACCATATACAATTTGCGTTTTCATAATCTGAGATTAATCAACACCATTACATGCAATAAATCTCGAGATATAAAATATCCAGCACAAATGATGAGCCCAAAGCAAAAGCAAATCCAAGTCTTCATCTCTGCATGAAAATATTAGGGGTCAATATGAGTGACATAAGCATCCATGATTTAATAGACATGGATGTAGTGGCGACATGAATAAGCAAATTGAATCGATGATGGATACACACCAAATTCTAGCACTTGTGTTAGCAATTGTTTCTGCTAAATGTGAAAGAAGAAGAATAAATATCTTCTCTCAAACATAGCCTTAGAAGACGATGTGTTGAGTCATAGTACTTGCTCTATGTACATAAGAATCTGAGAAGAAATCTGTAACAACTTGATGAGTTTGGGGACTTAACAATTCCATGTGAACAGGGTACGACCACCTGTTGGAAATAGAATGTGGAACTACTCCAAAGGAGTGGGAGGGGACATGCTAGATACTGCTGCCCGCATCATATACACCATCAAAAGCGGCAGTATGAAAATTAGTAAAACGAACATACTTTGCCTAACTTATGAATTTGCTAACTGCTAGGCAACAACGTACCTGAAAGTAAATACAAATATCACATATGCTCTGATTCTGCAAAAAGAAAATCAATGCAAATCATTAGAAATACCAAAAAAACACTAAACTAACATATATCTGTATCTAAGTGAGAGATATATATAGAGAGAGGATACAGGATTGTAGTTGCACGTCATAAATGGTAAGCTTCATTTGTTTATTTCTTCAAGAACACTAAAGAAAACAAATGAAGAGAATTTTTTCACCATCTAGTGCTTCGGATTAAAACCAACTGGATTGGAAACATGATCATGAATCCATTGTGTCTTGAAAAATGCTTGCCAGCACTGCTGGAGACTGGACTTGCTGCCCCGAAGGAAGTTGCTGGAGATGGAATAAAGCTTTCTTCTAAAAACATTTGCCTACCACACACGAATCAGAGCTTGCAACCCAGGCTAACTAAAAAAATCACTCAAGTCCGCGGAGAAATAGAGGAAGGAGAGCCCCAACCTTTGGTGCATGTGTTGTTGAGGGAGGACACTGACGGTGGTGCGTGCGGCTCATCGGGAGCTCTGGTCGATGCCGGGGCGCAGTGCATGGGTCCGCGGAGGCCGCAGGGCTCGATTTGCCTGCAACCGGGTGTGAGGCTAGGTTGACCTGCAGTGATCGCAGAGTGCCCACAGAATTGGCCTCCCCCTGTACATCAGCTAAAGTGGTCGATGGACGAACGGACACGCGGTCAGAGAGGGTCGCTAGAGCGGCATCACATGCAGGGGGTCGCCGGTTGGCTCGCCGAGGTCACATGTGGCGCCGATGGGGATGCCGGATTGCGAGGTCGGGCGACGTAGCCAAGATCGTGGTCGGCTCACCGAGGTCACACTGTATGCCGTGCCTGGATCACCAGGGTCGCTTGGCACTTCGTCAGCGTTGCTATGCCTCACTGGGTCAATCTCCAGGAAGGTTCGGGTACTGGATGCACATGACCTGTTTGTGTGGATATTTTGACTCTTCAGTTTTTTTATCATAAAAAAGGATGATTAGATTGACTCTTCAGTTACAAAAGGGGGAAGGGCAAATGAATGGACGATTAGAAATTAGGCATGGGAACAGATACAAATGGGTCGGTTCACACATCTGGGAGAAGTGACATGGTTGCATGTGCATGTGGGGGTGACGTGGACCAATCAGAAGCTTGCTGATGTGTATAGCTTGCATGTGTAGAGAAATTGGTTAGTGGGGATCATCTATTTAGTTATTATAGATGTGCAATGCCATCCTGTTTAACCAGGCATCATATATTTGAATGATATCTTGCCCATCCTTTTCTTCATTACATTTCCATTTGTCGACAATGTTTGTACATTAAACTACTCTTCCTGTGAATCAACCATTTGAGTGGGTGATGGAAAAATCTGGAGCGAAAACAAGGCCTTCAGAGCAGACAGTGCTACCTATCGAAGCAGATCACTTGCTGTGTCCCGATAGCTCCTCAGAGATGGATTCAGAGACAGATGATCAGTCCTATTCCCCCACCGAGGTGTATGCTCTAACTTGGCACAGTTATACTACTCATATCATGCACGAGAACCAGCCCTACCACACATAACCTAGACTCTCGCAGATTGTACCCCTACTGTGATGGACAGAGAACCAGCTACACCCAATATAACCCCAACCCCGGCAGATAGTAACCCAGTTCCTGTTGACATAGCACCATCTCCACCATAGAGCTCCCAAACAAGAGCAGTTAGTAAGGCAGCTCCAGTGCCCAAAGCGCCAGTACTACCATGGCGAACCCCAACTCCACCAATTAGTACACATATTCCTGTGGAGGAAGCACAACCAGCCATTCGTAGTTTAGCATCTATCGCATTTGATGTTGTTAAATCCTATGTGCGTATCTTCCCATCATGGAAATATTATACTGAAGATGAAGGAAAATGCCACTTGCAGGTGTTTGTCCAGGAGTTATGTGTAAGTAATGTTATTCATGGAAATTACTTTGCTTTGTCCCATACATTCTACCTCCATGATGGTTATAATACATCAACTTTTCCCATTTTTCTCTATAGAGAAGGACCGATTTGGAAACTCAGGATGAGGTAACATGTGCTAATACCTCTGCTATCTTCAAGAATGTTGACAGAATATTGGGGAAGAGTGCCTTATTAAGAAATCGTAAAGGAAGTAATGCAGATAAGGTTTAGGATAGTGAGACATCCTTGTTGGTCTCCAACAAAGCTCATAAAGTAGCTAAGGAAAACTATCTTGAAGATTGTGAGACAACCCCAAAGTCCTGTCTTCATTTAGTGTTCGAGTTACTGGCCACTACCGCTGGCACAAGCTACTCAA
Organism: Aegilops bicornis; assembly: GCA_021605145.1. NCBI lineage: Eukaryota > Viridiplantae > Streptophyta > Magnoliopsida > Poales > Poaceae > Aegilops > Aegilops bicornis. The sequence goes on along the minus strand of CM038669.1, from coordinate 378,961,645 downwards.
ACTCACTTTATGAATCAGTTCGGTTTCTTGAGTCTCAACTACAAGCTAAAATACATCGATCAACTATGCTGCGACAAGAAGTGGAAGGACTGTGGAAGTCCCTGGAGCATTCATATGCATACTTTCTGGTGCAACAGCAAGCGTTGGAGGATTTTAGCGCCAAACAGGACAAAGCTAATAAGCTTGCTAAGCTTATTGCCAGCATGGTGGATACCCAGGATAATGTTTCTTGAGCTCTTCTGAAGTTGTTTCAGTTATGGACTTGTTTTGCTGCCGCGTTTATTTGCACTGGTGGCCAATTTAGACGACCAGTGTATGTAATATGCTGCTTTGCTCCCTATATTTGCACTGGTGGCGAACTTTGATTCCCAGTGGATGTAATATGTGTAATAGCCGTAATAGCCTGACATTAGTTGCTTGCTTATTTATTTCCTTATTGTCTTGTTTAGTTGTTTTCTTGTAGTCACTGCAGTTCGTTTTCCGCGTTTTTATAGTGGCCACAATAACCTATTTTTGATAACTAGGCCACAATAACCATGGCAACACACGGACTGTTGTAACCATGGGCCTCTTGTGGGCCGTAGGATCCATGGGCCTTCTACAGGCCATAGGAGCCATGGGCCTTCTCCGGAACCGTAGGACCCATGGGCCTTCTATGCACTGTAGGATCCATGGGCTTTCTAGGGCCGTATGATCCATGGACCTTCGACGAGCCATAGGATCCATTGGCCTTCTACGGGCCGTAGGATCCATGGGCCTTCTATGAGGCGTATAATCATTTCACCAAACATGGGCCGTACTATTTGTGGACCATAACAGGCCATTAATAGGCCATATTTGATAACGCTATGAAAATAGCTCAACGGGTTAACGGGCCACAAACGGGCCGAATGTAACCACGAGCTGAATTTGGCCCACAAACGGAACAGGCCAGTAACGGACCGTAACTAACTGAATTCTAGAAATGAGTGTCGGTGTCAAAACCGGCAGATCTTGGGTAGGGGGTCCCGAATTGTGCGTCTAAGGTCGATGATAACAGGAGACGGGGGACACGATGTTTACCCAGGTTCGGGCCCTCTTGATGGAGGTAATACCCTACTTCCTGCTTGATTGATCTTGATGAATATGAGGATTACAAGAGTTAATCTACCACGAGATCGTAATGGCTAAACCCTAGATGTCTAGCCTGTATGATTGTGATTTTCTCTACGATCTAAACCCTCCGGTTTATATAGACACCGGAGAGGCCTAGGGTTGTACAGAGTCGGTTTACAAAGGAAGGAATCTTCATATCCGAACACCAAGCTTGCCTTCCACGCAAAGGAGAGTCCCATCCGGGCACGGGAGGAAGTCTTCTGTCTTGTATCTTCATGGCCCATCAGTCCGGCCCATGTCACATAGCCCGGACGCCCGAGGACCCCTTAATCCAGGACTCCCTCGGTAGCCCCTGAACCAGGCTTCAATGATGATGTGTCCGGCGTGCAGATTGTCTTCGGCATTGCAAGGCGGGTTCCTCCTTCGAATACTTCAAAGCAGTCCTCGAACATAGAAAACGTGTCCTGCTTTGTAAAACAAGTACCACACACAACCGTAGAGAGTGTAATATTTCATGGGTCCCATCTACTGACAACTTTTGAAGCGAGACATTACGTCCCTGCCCGGTCATTATTTCGAACCGTTTTTAGCCTCCCGCTCCATGTTTCGAGATGCGGTTTTCATTAGGCATGTGAAAGTGCAACTATCCCTAGGTGGTTTTGGTAATTCCTAACAACATATAGCTCATTGAGCTAACATTATTCCAAGATAAATATTTCAGGAAAAGCTCAATGAATGGCATGGCATGGATGAGAAAAGTGGACCCCTCAAAATACTAAGGATAAAAGGATTGGCTCAAGCTCAAAGCTCAAGACTCTACATTTTATATTTTAGTGATCCAAAATGATTGAGTCTATAGGAAAAGCCAATACTATCAAGGAGGGATGAGGTGTTGCTTAATGAGGTTCTTGCTTCATAGTGCTTAGTGATATGCTCCAAAACCCTCAACTACTTACCCACATCCACATATGACCTAAACCAAAAGTCAAACTCGGCCCCACTGATTCTTTCTATCCGGCGCCACCGAGTTCATATGTCATAGCCACTGCCACAAAACCTAGGCAAATCGTTCTCACCGATAGGGATCTCGGTCTCGCCGAGATGGGATTGTAATCTCTCTGTTTCCCTTCGTAACATTTCGGTACCACCGAGATGAGCGATCGGTCCCACCGATATTTCAATGTAAACTCTCTGTTTCTTTTTTGTAACATTTCGGTCCCACCAAAATGAGCGAACCGGTCCCACCGAGTTTACCTGACCAACTCTCTGGTTAGCTTATTACCAAAATCGGTCCTCAATGCCAATGGAGTTGAGTGGGAAGAAGATCAATACCCCAAGACAAAGTTTTTTCCTCAACAAGAGAAGTATGATCCTACTTCCTTCAAGGGGACACAAGCCCAAGATGATCTTCCACCACAAGACCACAAGCAAAAAGGCAAGGACAAGCTTCAAGAAGAGATTTATGCATTTGAAGAAGCTCCAAAGGCCTTGGTCAAGTGGGTTCCCAAGACTACGTCAAGCTCTACTTCATCTAGTACAACTACAAGTCCAAGGTTCCCATCAAGATGATGTGGATCCCGAAGAAGAAGAAGTAGAGAGTTCTTGAGGGTGACTCCGCCAACATATTTCACTCATATCATTTTGGCAATAACAAGTGCAATCAACTTCCACATCTTGCACTAGTTCAAGGAGTCACAAACCTTCTTGTTGGTAAGACAAGGGACAAGGTAACCTAATGCTCTCATAGACATCATCTTGTGTGTGCATCACTCTATGTCTATGGATATCCTTGTTTGTTCCTTGTGGGATTAACCCGTGTAGGTATTGAAAGTGCAACTCACTCCAAAGGATAGCTCCAAATGATCTACATCAACATTGAGCATCTACATCTTCAACACCTACAAGAAGTCATCATCGACAAAACCCAAGGTTAGTTCATCCCTCTTAGGGGGGATCTCACATCTAGGGGGAGCTTTACTCTAAGAATTGAGTCAAAGCAACTCTAATGGTGTGAACACATCAATGCATTATGTAGAAGTGGTAACCCCACTTGAGCTTAAACGATGAGTATGACCTATGGTCAAATGTTCTCATTTGACTCCCAAGTAAATATACTCATATTTAGATGACCTAGTCATCACCAATTGCTTGATAGATGCTACAATTGGTTGTGCATGCTTCGCCACATATTTCATTTGCCATTTTATTGTGTGAGCATGTTGGTTGCATATTTTACTCATTCAAGGAGATCCACTTGTTGTTTTGATTGATTGGTTTCTTTTTCTTTTGCCAAGTGGATGGACAACAATGCCTAAGAACCTTCTCTAGCTATCTATGCTTTTCTCGTCTCAAACTCTATTCATGCTACATCACAAAATTTGATCAAGTCAGATTCGAACCACTCTGTGTGAGGAGCACTCGGAGTCCCCGATATGTCATAGAATTAAAATTCCAAAACTTCTTTGTGCGTTTTTCGGTCTGACCGATTCATCCATTTCGGTCATACCGAGATCACCAAGTCGATCTAGGTTTTCAATCTCGGTGCAACCGATATTAACTTTTCGGTCACACCGAGTTGCAGAAACTGCTTGCAGTCATGCATCTCGGTGCCACCGAGTTGTTCCACTCGGTCACACCGACAGGGTCGGGCTATATATACCCACGGGCAAAACTTTGGAAATTTTCTCCGAACTCTTTCGCCCCCGCTCAGCCCGCTCTGCCTCCAGGGTCTCCGGATCGTCCTCCTCGTCGCCAGCTACCTCCTGCCGCTGGTCTCCGCCGCCGTCAACGGGAATCATCCCTGCAATTGCCGCCGTAGCGAGTTCATCACCGAACTAGGGTATGAACTCGATCACTGTGCTATCCCTATCTGATTCCTAGCACATTGTGTTCGCCATGAATCTTGCCACAATTGAAACTATCTTATATAGTCAACACACTCCATAGATTAGAGATGAATTTAAAATTTAGGGTTAGGTTTCCGCCGAAACCATCTCGGACCAACCGAGTTGTAGAACTCGGTACCACCGACTCGGCTAAGGCCATTGCACATGTAATTCTCGGTCTGACCTAGAATTGCAAATCGGTGTGACCGAGTTCAGGACTTTGTGAAACCCCAGCAGTCTCGGTGCCACCAAACTGTGACTCGGTCTGACCGAGTTCACTAGTTTAGGTTCCAAAAGCTGCTTCAGTATCACCGAGTTTACAAATCGGTAGATCCGAAATGCTTTCTGTGGAAAACTAAAACTAAGTTTTTGACTCATTCTTTTGCAAAAACCTCTATATTTTGTGATGCTCATCCACTCTATCTCATCTATAATCTATTCACAGGGTCAGCTGTCAGAGATTGCTTCATGTCAGATCAGAGTGATATTCAGAACAAGTCTAATGAGCAAGTTCACCTGAGTGAGGGCACTAGTCCCTCTAGCAGCTATGATGAAGGTAGTAGGAGCACTCCAAGCAACTTGCCAAAGGTTGCCACAAGGGCCAGGAAGAAGAGAACCTCAGATTCTGAGGAAGAGGCCACTTCACAGAAAAAAGTTCTGAAAAAGGAATATGGCACAGTTGCTGCAACTAAGCCAGGTCTGAAGACCACGAAGCCAGCAAGAAGACAACCCATGTCAAAGGCAAGGAAAGTTTCCACAGGAGATACAATAGAGCTCACTCTTGAGCCCAAGGGAATAGGAGATGGGAAGAAGAGGAAAGAAAGGGTCAAGAAGACCACTACCAGAGTTATTGGGAAGGCCTCAATGATGGAAGAGGAAGAGGAAGAGGTTGCTGCACTAGCACCTAAAGCCCAGAAGCTTATGGGTGATGCCATCAGGTCAGGGGCTGCTTCATCAAAGCCCAAAGAAGCACCCAAGGCTGCTTCCAAGCCCAAGACTGCACCTAAGAGGAATACCAGGAGCATTCCTCTTTGAGAAGAACAAGGCCCCAAAGGTTCTAAATCAAGGTCAAGAGGAAGATGATGAAGAGCATATCTTGAGAAAATTGAAGCCTAAAATTCCAGATCATAATGATGCTCATCCTGTAGCTAAGAACATGAAGCTGAGAAGGGATGCAGGACTTAAACAGTGGAGATTGACTGATCCTTATGCAGTCAGGAGGAGAACTGCTGTAGACTACATGTTCCACACAAAGGAACAACAGGATTTCTATGAGACAGTGCTGCTAGACAAGAAGCCAATAGTGTGTGACATGAGATGGGTGAACTAGGAATACATCAAGGAGAATGAAGAACACTATCCTGGTGTGTATGACAACTTGAGTGCTTGTGGAGTGGCAGACTTTGTTGGGCATGTCGGCGTTCTGGGAACGGGGGTCCCCAGACTTGCCTGCCTGCGGCCTGCGGCGTGGCTCAAGTGGGGGCCCTGCGCAGCGCAGCTTCATCAGCTCAATCTCAAGACCCTCGCGAGGGGCCAAGCCTCGCGGGGCGGACGACAGGAACCATCCTCAGGAACAGCCTCGTCAGGCAGGCTCACGAGGAGGCGGAGAGATCAAGGCAGGGTACCTCACGAGGGTGCCCTGTGACGCAAGCCATGATGATCGAGGCCAGGCGGGCGCCAGCCCGCGCAGTGTCCTCATTTCCCCTTTGGTGCAAAGGAGGCAAGCACAGGCCAAGGCATCAGGCAAAGGTTACCGTTTTGGTGCAACAAGACCAAGACCAGCGGAGCGACAGGAAGGAGGTCATCGTGGAGCCCAGGACGACGTCACCGTCAGAGCCTTTGGCAGTCGAAGACCAACTTTAGTCAGGATAAGTGTACTAGATGTTCCCCTTCAAAACGGCCAATTGTTGGCGCCCTTCCTGCTCATTATTTGGGAAGAGGCCCAGGGCCTCCCTCTATAAATAGGACTAGCCACCACAAAGAGAGTGGATAGACGGGAGACAAGTCGAACCCCCTAGAGAGAGAGAGGCGTCTGGACTCACCCAAGCAGTCCATCGCACCAACTCAAGTACAGCCCCTCGCGAGGCTGTTCTTCCTTTGTACTGTTCATCATCAGCCCCCTGAGGCAATCCACCACACCACAAACTAGAGTAGGGTATTACACCACAATGGTGGCCCAAACTAGTATAAACCTCGTGTCTCTGTGTTGTTCATCATTGGTAGTTTAGATCCCTTGCAAACCATCGACGCGTGAGCTGGTAGGGGAAAGATCTCCGCGTGCACCCCAGTGTTCGAACCTCAAGGGTCTGCCAGAACCCGAAATCCGATAGGGCAGAAGCTCACAAAGTGGAATGATGAGCTAATAATGCAATTCTACTCCACAACACACTTCTATCCAGATGGCATGATAGTATGGATGTCTAAAGGTACTAGGTACCAATCATCAATTGAAGAATGGGCTAATCTGATCAATGCACCTAAGGAGAAAGAGGATGACTTGGATGTCTATGCCAAGAAGAAGATGGATCACAACACTATGGCACATATGTACCCGAAATCCGACATTTGGCGCGCCAGGTAGGGGTGCGTCCGAATCCTTCCTCCGCCACCTCACGTTTCATCACCTCGTCGTTCGATTTCAAGCGACCCGGCTGCCGATGCCGACCACTGGGTGGCGTGGCCCGCCCACGCCGTACCGCCAGCCCAGGGCGACCTCAACCTTGCACCTCAGGCAGCTCGCGCTCCGCAAGGCGCTACGGGGCGCTGGCGACGCGGCCAGACAGCTGCCTTCACGCCGCGGCAGGTGCGGTCAGCGGCCAGAGCCTCAAGCCACGCCGCGGCCACGGCGCCGCACACCCGACGGGAGCAGGCGAACTCCAGGGCCTCGCTCATGGTGGCCCGAGAGCTGCTACGGTGCCAGCTTCTAGAGGGTGGCCGCGACGTGCTGTTGGAGCGGGTCGCCGAGCTCCTGGACGCCGCCGCCTCAGGAGCACCTCCTTTCTGCGTCCGGCTGCCACCTCTGGCCCAGAGCGCGCCGTATGGCGGCCCCATGCGCGCTCATGCAACCTCAAGCGGGCTCCAGGGCCTAATCGACGCCAACCTGGCCAGCAGCACCAGGCGGCAAGCTGGGCGGACCCCATCTCCGGCCGGTGAAGGAGCGCACACCGTGCCCTTGGGCCTCGGCGGACCACCGCACCACCACTCTCAAGACGGCGCTCCGGGCCGGACTGCGTGGCACATGGGGCACTACAGCGAGGCCTACGGGGCGGCGTCCCAGAAGCTTATGTGCCCCGCATGATGGATCAAGAGTGCGCATAGGAAGAAGACCATGGCTCGTTCCTTGGGCCAAGCTAAGGCGAGGAGACACCACAAGCTGAGCTCTTTCAGGAACCCCAAGAGGGCCTCGACGACCGCGCCGGCGGCAGCAACTATCTGGTACCATTAATTCCTCAAGAGCAAGCTTATGCTAACCATGTGCCGCAGGAGGTATAGGCCGTCGCGACAGGTGGCTGCCCCGACTCTGCAGCCTCTTACCCCTCAGGAGGAGGGCATCGGGGGCTGTAGGAGAGGGGCCAAGATCCGGGTTTGTCCCCGCGGCGCTTGGCGCAAGATGTTCTTAGGAGGTAGGCCCTCTGCCGGGGAGGTGCCTCAGGGCCTGCCACCGGCAGAGTGTTGGGGAACGTAGCAGAAATTCAAAATTTTCTACGCATCACCAAGATCAATCTATGGAGATTCTAGCAACAAGAGAGGGAAGGAGAGTGCATCTACATACCCTTGTAGATCGCTAAGCGGAAGCATTCAAGTGAACGGGGTTGAAGGAGTCGTACTCGTCATGATCCAAATCACCGGAGATCCTAGTGCCGAACGGACGGCACCTCCGCGTTCAACAAACGTACAGCCCGGTGACGTCTCCCATGCCTTGATCCAGCAAGGAGAGAGGGAGAGGTTGGGAAGACTCCATCCAGCAGCAGCACAACGGCAGGCGTGGTGGTGGAGGAGCGTGGTAATCCTGCAGGGCTTCGACAAGCACCACGGGAGAGGAGGAGAAAGAGAGGTAGGGCTGCGCCAACATGAGATGAACTTCGTGTGTTGGGCTGCCCCTTTGCCTCCACTATATATAGGGGGAGAGGGGGGCGGCCAGCCCTAGATCCCATCTAGGGGGCGGCCAAGGGGGGGAGGAGTGCCTCCCAAGTCAAGTGGAGGCCCTCCCCCTTAGGGTTTCCCCTCTCCCATGCGCATGGGCCTTGGGGGGGCTGGTGCCCCTGGCCCATTAAGGCTAGGGCGCCCCCTTACAGCCCGTGCTGCTGTATTGGACGTGGTGGAACAATTTCCGGACCTCCGGACCCTTCCGGAATCCTCCGGAACCTTCTGGAAGCGTCCCGGTACAATACCAAAAAAACCCGAACTTTTCCCGGAACCCGAACAACAACTTTCCATATATAAATCTTTACCTCTGGACCATTCCAGAACTCCTCGTGACGTCCGGGATCTCATCCGGGACTCCGGACAACATTCGGTAACCACATACAAACTTCCTTTATAACCCTAGCGTCATCGAACCTTTAGTGTGTAGACCCTACGGGTTCGGGAACCATGCAGACATGACCGAGACGTTCTCCGATCAATAACCAACAACGGGATCTGGATACACATGTTGGCTCCCACATGATCCATGATGATCTCATCAGATGAACCACGATGTCAAGGACTCAATCAATCCCGTATACAATTCCCTTTGTCTAGCGGTATTGTACTTGCCCGAGATTCGATCGTCGGTATGCCGATACCTTGTTCAATCTCGTTACCGGCAAGTCTCTTTACTCGTTCCGTAACACATCATCCCGTGATCAACCCCTTGGTCACATTCTGCACATTATGATGATGTCCTACCGAGTGGGCCCAGAGATACCTCTCCGTCACACGGAGTGACAAATCCCAGTTATCTCCGAAAGTGTAGTCCAAAGCATTCCTACGGTATCCGGGAGTTGCACAATCTCATGGTCTAAGGAAAAGATACTTGACATTAGAAAAGCTTTAGCATACGAACTACACGATCTTTGTGCTAGGCTTAGGATTGGGTCTTGTCCATCACATCATTCTCGCTAATGATGTGATCCCGTTATCAACGACATCCAATGTCCATGGTCGAAACCGTAACCATCTATTGATCAACGAGCTAGTCAACTAGAGGCTTACTAGGGACATGGTGTTGTCTATGTACCCACACATGTATCTGAGTTTCCTATCAATACAATTATAGCATGGATAATAAACGATTATCATGAACAAGGAAATATAATAATAACTAATTTATTATTGCCTCTAGGGCATATTTCCAACAGTCTCCCACTTGCACTAGAGTCAATAATCTAGTTCACATCGTCATGTGATTAACACTCTCAGGTCACATCGCCATGTGACCAACATCCAAAGAGTTTACTAGAATCAATAATCTAGTTCACATCACTATGTGATTAACACTCAATGAGTTCTGGGTTTGATCATGTTTATGCTTGTGAGAGAGGTTGTAGTCAACGGGTCTGCAATATTCAGATCCCTATGTATTTCGCAAAACTTTATGACATACCGTAGATGCTGCTAGCACGTTCCACTTGGAGCTATTCCAAATTGTTGCTCCATTATACGTATCCGGTATCTCTCCTCAGAGCTATCCGGATAGGTGTTAAGCTTGCATCGACGCAACTCTTCACGTCGAACTTTTTATCACCTCCATAACCGAGAAACATATTTTTATTCCTCTAAGGATAATTTTGACCGCTATCTGGTGATCCACTCCTTGATCACCTTTGTACCCTCTTGCCAGATATGTAGCAAGGCACACATCAGGTGCGGTACACAGCATAGCATACTGTAGAGCCTACGTCTAAGGCATAGGGGACGACCTTCGCCCTTTCTCTCTTTTCTGCCGTGGTCGAGCTTTAACTCTTAACTTCATACCTTACAACTCAGGCAAGAACTCCTTCTTTGACTGATCCATCTTGAACACCTTCAAGATTATGTCAAGGTATGTGCTCATTTGAAAGTATTATTAAACATTTTGATCTATCTTATAGATCTTGATGCTTATTGTTCAAGTAGCCTAATCCAGGTTTTCCATTGAAAAACACTTTTCAAACAACCCTATATGCTTTCCAGAAATTCTACATCATTTCTGATCAACAATATGCCAACAACATATACTCATCAGAAAATCTATAGTGCTCCCACTCACTTCTTTGGAAATACAAGTTTCTCATAAACTTTGTATAAACCCGAAATCTTTGATCATCTCATCAAAGCACACATTCCAACTCCGAGATGCTTACTCCAGTCCTTAGAAGGATCGCTAGAGCTAGTATACCTTTTAGCATCCTTAGGAACGACAAAAACTTTCTGATTGTATCACATACAACCTTTCCTTACAAAGACTGGTAAGGAAACTCATTTTGACATCCATCTGCCAGATTTCATAAATGCAGCTAATGCTAACATGATTCCGACGGACTTAAGCATCGCTACGGATGAGAAAATCTCATCGTAGTCAACTCCTTAAACTTGTGAAAAACTCTTCGCCACAAGTCGAGCTTCATAGACGGTGACATTACCGTCCACGTCCGTCTTCTTCTTAAAGATCCATTTATCTCAATGGCTTGCCGATCATCGGGAAAGTCCACCAAAGTCCATGCTTTGTTCTGATACATGGATCCTATCTCGGATTTCATGGATTCTAACCATTTGTCGGAATATGAGCCCACCATCGCTTCCCCACAGCTCGTAGGTTCATTGTTGTCTAGCAACATGACCTTCAAGACAGGATTACTGTACCACTCAAGTAGTACGCATCCTTGTCCCCCACGAGGTACGGTAGTGACTTGATCCAAAACTTCATGATCACTATCATAAGCTTCTACTTCAATTGGTGTAGGCGCCACAGGAAAAACTTCCTGTGCCCTGCTACACACTTGTTGAAGTGACGGTTCAATAACCTCATCAAGTGTCCACCATCCTCCCACTCAATTCTTTGAAGAGAAACTTTTCCTCGAGAAAGGACCCGTTACTAGAAACAATCACTTTTGCTTCCGGATCTGGATTAGGAGGTATACCCAACCATTTTGGGTATCCTATGAAGATGCATTTATCCGTTTTGGGTTCGAGCTTATCACGATGAAACTTTTTCACATAAGCGTCGCAGCCCCAAACTTTCAAGAAACGACAGCTTAGGTTTCTCTAAACCATAGTTCTCACGGTGTCATCTCAACGGAATTACGTGGTTCCCTATTAAAGTGAGTGCGGTTGTCTCTAATGCCTAACCCATGAACGATAGTGGTAATTCGATAAGAGACATCATGGTACACACCATATCCAATAGGGTGCAACTATGATGTTCGGACACACCATCACACTATGGTGTTCCAGGCGGTATTAATTGTGAAACAATTTCCACGATGTCTTAATTGCGTGCCAAAGCTCGTAACTCAGATGCTCATCTCTATGATCATATCATAGACATTTTATCCTCTTGTCACAATGATCTTCAACTTCACTCTGAAATTACTTGAACCATTCAATAATTCAGACTTGTGTTTTATCAAGTAAATATACTCAACATCTACTCGAATCATCTGTGAAGTAAGAACATAACGATATTCATTTGATGCCTCAAAGACTCATTGGACTGCACACATCAAAATGTGTTATTTCCAACAAGTCGCTATCTTGTTCCATCTTCTTTGAAAATGAGGCTTTTCAGTCATCTTGCCCATGTGGTATGATTTGCATATCTCAAGTGATTCAAAATCAAGTGAGTCCAAACGATCCATCTACATGGAGTTTCTTCATGCGTATACACCAATAGACATGGTTCGCATGTCTCAAACCTTTCAAAAACGAGTGAGTCCAAAGATCCATCAACATGGAGCTTCTTCATGCGTTTTATACCAATATGACTTACATGGCAATGCCACAAGTGGTACTATCATTACTATCTTATATCTTTTGACATGAAAATGTGTATCACCACGATCGAGATTCAATAAACCATTCTTATAGGTGCAAGACCATTGAAGGTATTATTCAAATAAATAAAGTAACCATTATTCTCCTTAAATGAATAAACGTATTGTGATAGACATAATCCAATCATGTCTATGCTCAACGCAAACACCAATCTCGATGGTAGAGGGAGCATGCGATGCTTGATCACATCAACCTTGGAAACACTTCCAACACATATCGTCAGCTCACCTTTAGCTAGTCTCCGTTTATTCCGTAGCTTTTATTCCGAGTTACTAAAACTTAGCAACCGAACCGGTATCTAATACCCTGGTGCTACTAGGAGTACTAGTAAAGTACACATTAACATAATGTATATCCAATATACTTCTATCGACCTTGCCAGCCTTCTCATCTACCAAGTATCTCGGGTAGTTCTCGCTTCAAAGGTCCGCTCCTCATTCTGAAGCACTTAGTCTCGGTTTGGGTTTAACCTTGGGTTTCTTCACTAGAGCAACAAATCGATTTGCCGTTTCATGAAGTATCCCTTCTTGCCCTTGCCCTTCTTGAAACAAGTGGTTTCATTAACCATCAACAATTGATGCTCCTTCTTCACTTCTACTTTCGCGGTGTCAAACATCGCGAATATTTCAAGGATCATCTATCCTCGATATGTTATAGTTCATCACGAAGCTCTAGCAGCTTGGTGGCAATGACTTTGGAGAAAACATCACTATCTCATCGGAAGATCAACTCCCACTCGATTCAAGTGATTGTTGCACTCAGACAATCGAGCACAAGCTCAACGATTGAGCTTTTCTCCCTTAGTTTGCAGGCTAAGAAAATCGTCGGAGGTCTTATACCTCTTGACGTGGGCGAGCCTGAAATCCCAATTTCAGCCCTCGAAACATCTCATATGTTCCACGACGTTTGAAAAACGTCTTTGGTGCCTCAACTCTAAACCGTTTAACCGAACTATCACGAAGTTATCAAAAGCGTGTATGTCCGATGTTCGCAACATCCACATACGACGTTTGGGGTTCAAATACTTGGCGGTGCATTAAGGACATAAGCTTTCTTACATTCATTATAATCGCTACTGTCAACTTTCAACCATATTTTTTCTAGGAACATATCTAAAACAGTGGAACTAAAGTGCGAGCTTACGACATAATTTGCAAAGATCTTTTGACTATGTTCAGGATAATTAAGTTCATCTCATGAACTCCCACTCAGATAGACATCCCTCTAGTCATCTAAGTGATTACATGACCCGAGTCAACTAGGTCGTGTCCGATCATCACGTGAGACGGACTAGTCATCATCGGTGAACATCTTCACGTTGATCGTATCCTCCATACGACTCATGCTCGACCTTTCGGTCTCTTGTGTTCCGAGGCCATGTGCATGCGTGCTAGGCTCGTCAAGTTAACCTAAGTGTTTCGCGTGTGTAAATCTGGCTTACACCCGTTGTATGTGAACGTAAGAATCTATCACACCCGATCATCACGTGGTGCTTCGAAACGACGAACTTTCGCAACGGTGCACATTTAGGGGGAACACTTTCTTGAAATTTTAATGAGGGATCATCTTATTTACTACCGTCGTTCTAAGCAAATAAGATGCATAAACATGATAAACATCACATGCAATCAAATCGTGACATTATATGGCCAATATCATTTTGCTCCTTTTGATCTCCATCTTCGGGGTTCCATGATCATCATCGTCATCGGCACGACACCATGATCTCCATCATCATGATCTCCATCATCGTGTCTCCATGAAGTTGTCTCGCCAACTTATTACTTCTACTACTATGGCTACCGGTTAGAAATAAAGTAAAGTAATTACATGGCGTTTGTTCAATGATACGCAGGTCATACAATAAATTAAGACAACTCCTATGGCTCCTGCCGGTTGTCATATTCATCGACATGCAAGTCGTGATTCCTATTACAAGAACATGATCAATCTCATACATCACATATCATTCATCACATTCTTCTTAGCCATATCACATCACATAGCATACCCATAAAAACAAGTTAGGCGTCCTCTAATTGTTGTTTGCATGTTTTACGTGGCTGCTATGGGTTTCTAGCAAGAACCTTTCTTACCTCATAAAACCACAACGTGATATGCCAATTGCTATTTACCCTTCATAAGGACCCTTATCATCGAATCCGTTCCTACTAAAGTGGGAGCGACTGGCACCCGCTAGCCACCTTATGCACCAAGTGCATGTCAGTCGGTGGAACCTGTCTCACGTAAGTGTACGTGTAAGGTCGGTCCGGGCCGCTTCATCCCACAATACCGTCGAAACAAGATTGGACTAGTAATGGTAAGCATATTGAACAAAATCAACGCCCACAACTACTTTGTGTTCTACTCGTGCAAAGAATCTACGCAATAGACCTAGCTCATGATGCCACTGCTGGGGAACGTAGCAGAAATTCAAAATTTTCTACGCATCACCAAGATCAATCTATGGAGATTCTAGCAACAAGAGAGGGAAGGAGAGTGCATCTACATACCCTTGTAGATTGCTAAGCGGAAGCGTTCAAGTGAACGGGGTTGAAGGAGTCGTACTCGTCGTGATCCAAATCACCGGAGATCCTAGTGCCGAACGGACGGCACCTCCGCGTTCAACACACGTACAGCCCGGTGGCGTCTCCCATGCCTTGATCCAGCAAGGAGAGAGGGAGAGGTTGCGGAAGACTCCATCCAGCAGCAGCACTGGCAGGCGTGGTGGTGGTGGAGGCGTGGCAATCCTGCGAGGCTTCGCCAAGCACCACGGGAGAGGAGGAGAAAGAGAGGTAGGGTTGCGCCCAGCAGGAGAAGAACTTCGTGTGTTGGGCTGCCCTTAGCCTCCACTACATATATAGGGGGAGAGGGGGGGTCTGCGCCCCCACCTAGGGTTCCACCCCTAGGGGCGGCGGCCAGCCCTAGATCCCATCTAGGGGGCGGCCAAGGGGGGGGAGGAGTGCCTCCCAAGTCAAGTGGAGGCCCTCCCCCTTAGGGTTTCCCCTCTCCCATGCGCATGGGCCTTGGGGGGGCTGGTGCCCCTGGCCCATTAAGGCTAGGGCGCCCCCTTACATCCTATGCTGCTGTATTGGACATGGTGGAACAATTTCCGGACCTCCGGACCCCTCCGGAATCCTCCGGAACCTTCTGGAAGCTTCCCGGTACAATACCGGAAAAACCCGAACTTTTCCCGGAACCCGAACAACAACTTTCCATATATAAATCTTTACCTCTGGACCATTCCGGAACTCCTCGTGACGTCCGGGATCTCATCCGGGACTCCGAACAACATTCGGTAACCACATACAAACTTCCTTTATAACCCTAGTGTCATCGAACCTTAAGTGTTTAGACCCTACGGGTTCGGGAACCATGCAGACATGACCGAGACGTTCTCCGGTCAGTAACCAACAGCGGGATCTGGATACCCATGTTGGCTCCCACATGTTCCGCGATGATCTCATCGGATGAACCAAGATGTCAAGGACTCAATCAATCCCGTATACAATTCCCTTTGTCTAGCGGTATTGTACTTGCCCGAGATTCGATCGTCGGTATGCCGATACCTTGTTCAGTCTCGTTACTGGCAAGTCTCTTTACTCGTTCCGTAACACATCATCCCGTGATCAACCCCTTGGTCACATTGTGCACATTATGATGATGTCCTACCGAGTGGGCCCAGAGATACCTCTCCGTCACACGGAGTGACAAATCCCAGTCTCGATTCGTGCCAACCCAACAGACACTTTCGGAGATACCTGTAGTGCACCTTTATAGCCACCCAATTACGTTGTGACGTTTGGTACACCCAAAGCATTCCTACGGTATCCGGGAATTGCACAATATCATGGTCTAAGGAAAAGATACTTGACATTAGAAAAGCTTTAGCATACGAACTACACGATCTTTGTGCTAGGCTTAGGATTGGGTCTTGTCCATCACATCATTCTGCTAATGATGTGATCCCGTTATGAACAACATCCAATGTCCATGGTCAGGAAACTGTAACCATCTATTGATCAACGAGCTAGTCAACTAGAGGCTTACTAGGGACATGGTGTTGTCTATGTACCCACACATGTATCTGAGTTTCCTATCAATACAATTATAGCATGGATAATAAACGATTATCATGAACAAGGAAATATAATAATAACTAATTTATTATTGCCTCTAGGGCGTATTTCCAACACAGAGGACACGTGGTCGTCGGGGGAACCGCTGGCGACCGCTCTACCCCGCTGGCGTCGTCCTTGGTCTCCAGCCGCCGTCAGTGGCGGTAGAGTGTGGCGCAAGGAGGGGCCCTCATCTGGCGATATGAAGCAAGGACGGTACCTGTGAAGAAGGCCCAGTGCCTGTGAAGTTCGCCGCCTCGTGACACTCTCACGTAATAATGAGTGGGGCTGTAGACGCCCCGGAGTCTCAGGGGCGTCGGCCTCAGGCCCTGGGGCTCCCTCCCACGCCCAGTGGCAGCACTTAGCTCCGCGCTGGTGAGAAGACGTCGAAGACTAGACTAGGTGCCGGACGCGGCCTTTTGCTTTTTTGCCTTTTTTCTTTGTTGACGAGTTTCTTCGATTTGAATTTAAGTTGGATTTGAGTTTGATCCTTGCGTGCATTTGGGGAAGGGGTGTTTAGTCTCGTTCGAGCAATCTCTTGTGTTCTAGTTTCGGCTTTGCGTCCAAAGCTAGCGTCAACTGCCTCCCCTCGCGAGACCCTCGCGAGCCGGGTCGGGCCAACCGCGTCCATAGCTCGGACGGCTGTCGCCACTCCCTCTCCGGAGGTTCTTATCGCAAGATCAATGGGTTCACCCAGAAGAAACATATGGCGCTATGGCCCCAACAACCCCGCTTGGGGCTCACCAGGGCCAAAAGGTAAATGAGCCAGCCGACCCACCACCGGGGCGGCCGATAAGCTCATGCGCAGCGTTAAGATTACCAATACATCTATCACAAATATTTACATGAGGGGCTTCCCCTCCCAAAATGCTCTCACAGTCTTTAGGGCCAAGCCTGAACCTCTTTTGTACAGGGTAAACAACGGTGACAAACAATCAGTCGGACATGTCGCTTGCTGCGCCTTCTGGGTCACCCCCGGAGGCGTCGCTGGCGTCGCTGACATCGTTGCCGTCACCAGCACCTCCGCTAGCGCCAGGACCGTCCACCACGCCGCCTTCATCGGCGGCCACGATCACGCCGTCATCATCAGACGTGAAGGCCCTGAAAAGGTCGTCCACGTGACCATCCACCCATTGCGCCAGTCGCCCGGACGGCTATGGGCACCGGTGCGATGGCAGCATCGAAGTCGGCGGGGGATCCACATCCCGCAGATAATGGCGAAGACACGGGAGAAGGCGCGCCCGAGCAAGGCTCGGCTCCTCTCCTCGACGAGCCAACGAGACCTCTCGGCACGGTTCTCCAGGAGCGCCACCACATCAGCAAAGTACTGGAGGTTGCCAGCATAGTTGGTCTCGTGCGGCTCCTTAGCAGCAGCCTCGCAAATGTTGCCAAGGGGCGTGTTTGCCCGTTCCCTAAGCGTACGGAGCATGGGGGCATGCTCCTGCTCCAAAACCCGCCTCCGACGGATCTCGTCCTTGTTCTGCCGTGCGGTGGCCTCGGCGTCATCAACCCTTTGCGGGAGAAGAAGCAGTTCAGCGTGGGAGGAGGTCAGCTCCTCCTGCGCTACGCAAAGGGCGGCTGCGGAGGTGTCCGCACCCCGCGTCACTTCATCTAGCTAGGCCTTGAGGGCCGGTTGTCCTACCCTCAGCTTCGGCCCTGACCAACTCCAACCTCAACTCATACTGGCGCTCAAGGCCTGAGCGGGCTTCCGCTACGCGGCGGTCGACCTCTTCTTGGGCTCGGGCCTCGGCAAGGGCGACTTCTGCCCTCCGCTTTGAGTCACCAGCGCTCCTCGTCTCCAACCGCTCAAGGTCGAGGTTGCGCTCGGCAGCCTTCAGCAACAGCGCTTCCTCGGCTCAAGCTCCGCCTGGTCGATGGAAGTCCCCTTCAACGATGCAAGTGCAGCCTGGCGCAACTCCACCTGCTCCTCCAGAGAGTTGCTCCAGGCTTGGAGCTCCCATGCACGCTCCTCTGCGTCCCAGCGCCGACGATCTGCTTCCTGGGCCTCCTCGACGGCTCGGGAGCAAGCCTCTCGCGAGGCCGCCAGCGACACCTCAGCCTTTGCGTTGTCAAGGTCACGCTGATGACGCGCGAGGGCAACGGCTACCTTCAGCTTGCGCCTCTCATCAGCAAGGCGCAAACCTTCTGCCTCAAGACGCGCATCTTCGCCGGCGAGCTCTGCCCCGAGCCGGTTCACCGCGGCCGTCGCCCCTTCGAAAAGTTCTTGACGAAGGGCGCGGTGTTCGCAAGCACGCCTGAGCACGTCTTTCGCGTTCCCCTCAGCTGCTGGAGTATGCGGGGGGCCCGAAGATGACGCGCCGCCTCCCATAGGGCAGGGGGCTGGCGCCCCGACAATCGCCGGACAGGCCACGCCAGGAGCAGGGCCTGGCGCCGGTCCGTCCCCAGAAGAAGAGCTCAAGATTGACTTCAACCAATCACTGTCCACGACCAAGGAAGGAGCACAGGGCAAGCTGGCTGTGCCCCAGAAGAACTCGTGAAGGGAAGACAGCAGGCGCACAGGCTCGGGACACTCAACCGAACGGGTCTCCTCTCCGACCGGCTGAGTGATGAGGGCGCTACTTGAGCTCGACGCACCAGGGACCAGCAGCGAAGACGGAGCTTGGGGAGATGGCTCCTTGGCCACCTCCGCGAATTCGGCGGGAAGGGCCCTGAAAGATCACAGTCAGCTGCAAGAACCAAGAACTAGAGAAGCGGAGAGAGAAGAGGACTTACTCGTCTGTGGCAAAGTACCTCCTGCACTTCAGCAAGAGGCAAGGGCGATCATCACCGCCCGAGGCCTCCTTCCTCTTGCGGAGGGCCGCGAAGTCTACGCGGAACCGGCCTAAGCGCTCGGCGCAGGGGTCGGTTTGTGGCATGGAGGAGGCAGCAAGAAGATCAGCATCAATGGGACCAGCCTGGGGGACGCCCCCAGGCGCCGCCTCACGAGGGACGACCGGGGCCTCGGGAGCCCCAACCTCGGGAGCCGGAGGCCGCGGCTCCTCACCTGTCACCATTCCGGAACGAGCTCTCGGGGATGCCGCCGTCGGGGCTTCGCGCGGCGTCACCACCTCAACTTCATCTACTTCAACTCCCGATGGTTCTCGTCTCCCTGCTTCATCACCTGGGACAGAGCAACTTTGGGCGACTGGAAGAGCTACCACAGCAATTGGGTTCTCGCGAGGTCCCCTAAAGCCAACCGAGCGCAGCCCCCACTCGTCAAAGCTGGGCATCTGCCTCACGAAATCGGCCCTGCCCGAACGGAGATACAAGAGGGAACCATCACGTCAAAGGCTGCCTGGGGAAGGGTCGCCAACCAGGACCCTAAGCACCGTCTTCAGCACCTCAGGCGCCAAGTCCTCCTCCTGAAGCCGCATGCGGTCTTTGTGCCCCGCAAAGTCCCACATCCGGTGGGACTGGCGCTGGAGAGGAGCAATGCGACATTGGAGGAACTCCTTCACCACCATGGGCGCCGTCACGTTGAGCGCCCTCAAGCTCTCGAAGCGGCGCCAGACGAATGCAAGCCGGGTGTCCGTGAGCGTCTCGTGACCCCAGCCTGAGTTGGGAATAGCCGGCGAGGTAGGATGCGAGAGCAGGGGGCTGAACACCCCAACATCCACATACAACCACCGCTCTCTGAACTTGGCCTCAGGGGGAGGGAGTCTGAAATCAATCGCTGAAGCAGCCGCCTCTGGCACCGCAAGGATGCTCATGCACCCAGAGCATTGAGCAGGGTCACTCAGGCGCAAGGAGAAGAAGTGACGCAGCAGAGCAACAGAAGGAGGGATGCCCACCATTGCCTCACAAACAAAGGCAAAGACAGCCAGGAGGGTAATGGACTCAGGCCCGAGATGCATCATGTGGATCTGATAGTGGGAGAGCACCGCATTGAAGAAAGCGGAAAAGGGGGGAACCAGACCCGCCCACAGGGCATCAGCAAAGAACCGGACCTCCGTGACAATCCTGTCGGGGGAGGCATGGGGCCTTGAGCCATGCCGTGGTCTGCCGCTTTTCGTTGAAGATGGTGGCAAAAGCAGAGCGGACCTTGCCCAAGGCCTCGGGGTTGAGTATGATAGATCGATCGACAGCGGGGGCCACCACCGGAGGCGAGCGGGACGAAGACGCGGGCTTCTTCCCCTTTTCCTTCTTCATTGGCGCCATGACGACAGGAAGGGTGAGAGTCCGAGTTGGATCGAGGGCGGAAGTTGGAGCCAGAGGAAGAAGGAAGAGCCGCGAGTGAGCGGACGGCGAAAGGGGAATGGCTGTGTGCAACCTCGGGTCCGCTTAGCCGGCCGTGTAATGAGTCATCGTGGGGAAGCGGAGACGCACACGACCAATCAATCATCACGCGGTGCCCAAGGCCGCGGGCTGTTGGGGCCCACTGTGCTTCGCACTTGCCCCTTCGCTTTTCTGCTAAGCCAAGTCCGGGCGCGCCTTGGGCCCGGGGGCTACTGTCGGCGTTTTGGGAACGGGGGTCCCCAGACTTGCGTGCCGGCGGCCTGCTGCGTGGCTCAAGTGGGGGCCCAGCGCGGCCCAGCTTCATCAGCTCAAGGTCAAGACCCTCGCGAGGGGCCAAGCCTCGCGGGGTGGACGACAGGAACCATCCTCAGGAACAGCCTCGTCAGGCAGGCTCACGAGGAGGCGGAGAGATCAAGGCAGGGTACCTCATGAGGGTGCCTTGTGACGCAAGCCATGACGATCGAGACTAGGCGGGCGCCAGGCGGGCGCCAGCCCACGCAGTGTCCTCATTTCCCCTTTGGTGCAAAGGAGGCAAGCACAGGCCAAGGCATCAGGCAGTTACCGTTTCGGTGCAACAAGACCAAGACCAGCGAAGCAGCAGGAAGGAGGTCATCATGGAGCCCAGGACGGCGTCACAGTTAGAGCCTTTGGCAGCCGAAGACCAACTTTAGTCAGGATAAGTGTACTAGATGTTCCCCCTTCGAAACGGCCAATTGTTGGCGCCCTTCCCGCTCATTATTTGGGAAGAGGCCCAGGGCCTCCCTCTATAAATAGGACTAGCCACCACAAAGAGAGGGGACAGACGGGAGACTAGTCGAACCCCCTAGAGAGAGAGAGAGGTGTCTGGACTCACCCAAGCAGTCCATCGCACCAGCTCAAGAACAGCCCCTCGCGAGGCTGTTCTTCCTTTGTACTGTTCATCATCAGCCCCTGAGGCAATCCACCACACCACAAACTAGAGTAGGGTATTACACCACAATGGTGGCCCGAACTAGTATAAACCTCGTGTCTCTGTGTTGTTCATCGTTGGTAGTTTAGATCCCTTGCAAACCATCGACGCGTGAGCTGGTAGGGGAAAGATCTCCGCGCGCACCCCAGTGTTCAAACCTCAAGGGTCCGCCAGAACCCGAAATCCGATAGGGCAGAAGCTCACAAAGTGGAATGATGTGCTAATAATGCAATTCTACTACACAACACACTTCTATCCAGATGGCAGGATAGTATGGATGTCTGAAGGTACTAGGTACCAATCATCAATTGAAGAATGGGCTAATCTGATCAATGCACCTAAGGAGAAAGAGCATGACTTGGATGTCTATGCCAAGAAGAAGATGGATCACAACACTATGGCACATATGTACAAGGAGATCCCAGATGCTGCTATTGAAACACACAAGTTTGGATCAATACATTACCTTCTGTCAGGACTGCCAACCATCAACTGGATCCTCAGGCACACTCTCTTGCCCAAGTTAGGTGATCACAACATGATCAGAGGCCATGCAATAAATCTGCTACACTTATTTGATGTGCCACAAAAGTTCAAGGTCATGAGTCTTATAGTTGAAACTATCAAGAGGACAGCTGCAGACCAAAAGAGAAGTTGTGGGTATGCCCCACAGATCCAGGAGCTGATTAACTCCAAGATGGGCTCTGACACATACTTGTTGGACAAGGATCACATGCCTATCTATCCAGACTTTGAGGACAACCAGGTGGTTATGGATGAAGATGAACCATCTTCTGTGCAAGCACAAGCAAAGAAGGAGAAGGCAAGGACTGAGAAGGCTGCCAAGATGCCAACAATGGAAGAGGCATCTCAAGACTTCTTGAAGAGCAAACAGGATCAACTTGGCTACTTGATTGCATCCACTCGAGGATTGAGAAGGGCTGGCCACCTTGACCCAAAACCGGAGAGCCTGGAAAGGATCATGGAGCGAAGTTCTATGACTTGGATGTGAAGGTAATCGAGATCCGATCATTGTTGAGCAACTCAGGATGATCTGCAGGAGAGGAAGGGCAAGACAACCTTTGAGGCATTTGCTAGAGTGCCTAGAGCTCGAGAGGTCACTGCGGTGCAGTGACAGACACCAGAGCCACTTCATCTGCACCAGCTACAACCCCAGTGCAACCAGCTCCAGCACCTACTCCACCAGCTCCATCCACATCTACTGAAGTCTTCGTCCAAGGAGCCATCTCTACACCACCACCTGAAGATCAAGCCTGCGAGACGATTTAGTGCTATGCATTTTCTATGAACTTTTTGGTAACTTTTTGCCAAAGGGGGAGAAAAATGTATAGATCATAGGCTTCGAGAGAGAGCGTTTCTTTTTATTCTCTCTTGCTTTGGTGGTTGAACTTTATTTGCTTGATTGAGATATCTTCTGTCCGTGTGATACTTGGATGACCATGTGTTTGATCATAAGCTACATTAATGCTTGTTGGATGACATTATCCTTTTATCTCTATATGATCATTCACTTTGCTTGGTGATGAGTGCATGTATTCTATTGTTATCATTTTGAGCGCTCCACCAAGATGTATGTGACATGGAAGAGTAACCCATGAGCCTAACTCTTTGTGCATTTGCAGTCCAAAGCAAATTTTAAACTATGCACAAATTTAGGGGGAGCTCTTGCTTATCACATACTTCTCAAAGCGACAATGTTTTTTACTCTTATTATCATTTGTCGAAGCTTTGATCTATATGTTGTCATCAATTACCAAAAAGGGGGAGATTGAAAGTGCAACTATCCCTAGGTGGTTTTGGTAATTCCTAACAACATATAGCTCATTGAGCTAACATTGTTCCAAGATAAATATTTCAGGAAAAGCTCAATGAATGGCATGGCATGGATAAGAAAAGTGGACCCCTCAAAATACTAAGGATAAAAGGATTGGCTCAAGCTCAAAGCTCAAGACTCTACATTTTATATTTTAGTGATCCAAGATCTAATTGAGTCTATAGGAAAAGCCAATACTATCAAGGAGGGATGAGGTGTTGCTTAATGAGGTTCTTGCTTCATAGTGCTTAGTGATATGCTCCAAAACCCTCAACTACTTTCCCACATCCACATATGACCTAAACCAAAAGTCAAACTCGGCCCCACCGATTCTTTCTATCTGGCACCACCGAGTTCAGATGTCATAGCCACTGCCACAAACCCTAGGAAAATCGGTCTCACCGATAGGGATCTCGGTCTCACCGAGATGGGATTGTAATCTCTCTGTTTCCCTTCGTAACGTTTCGGTACCACCGAGATGAGCGATCGGTCCCACCGAGATTGCAATGTAAACTCTCTGTTTCCTTTTTGTAACATTTCGGTCCCACCGAAATGAGCGAACCGGTCCCTCCGAGTTTACCTGACCAACTCTCTGGTTAGCTTATTACCAAAATCGGTCCCACTGAGTTTGTGTAATCGGTCTCACCGAGATTACATTATGCCCTAAACCTAACCATATCGGTCCTACCGAGTTGCATGTCGGTCCCACCGAAAATCCTAACGGTCACTAGATTTGCTGAATCGGTCTGACCGAGTTTATCAATTCGGTCCCACCAAGTTTGGCAAGTTGTGTGTAACGGTTAGTTTTTGTGTGGAGGCTATATATACCCCTCCACCTCCTCTTCATTCGTAGAGAGAGCCATCAGAAAGAACCTACACTTCCACTACACATTTTCTGAGAGAGGACCACCTACTCATGTGTTGAGACCAAGATATTCCATTCCTACCATATGAATCTTGATCTCTAGCCTTCCCCAAGTTGCTTTCCACTCAAATCTTCTTTCCACCAAATCCAAATCCTGTGAGAGAGAGTTGAGTGTTGGGGAGACTATCATTTGAAGCACAAGAGCAAGGAGTTCATCATCAACACACCGTTTGTTACTTCTTGGAGAGTGGTGTCTCCTAGATTGGCTAGGTGTTACTTGGGAGCCTCCGACAAGATTGTGGAGTTGAACCAACGAGTTTGTAAGGGCAAGGAGATCGCCTACTTCGTGAAGATCTACCGCTAGTGAGGCAAGTCCTTCGTGGGCGACGACCATGGTGGGATAGACAAGGTTGCTTCTCCGTGGACCCTTCATGGGTGGAGCCCTCTGTGGACTCACAAGAACCGTTACCCTTCGTGGGTTGAAGTCTCCATAAACGTGGATGTACGATAGCACCACCTATCGGAACCACGACAAAAATATCCGTGTCTCCAATTGCGTTTGAATTCTCCAAACCCTTCCCTTTACATTCTCGCAAGTTGCATGCTTTACTTTCCGCTGCTCATATACTCTTTGCATGATTGCTTGAATTGTGTTAAGATTGCTTGACTTGTGCTAAGATAGCTAAAATCTGCCAAAGACTAAAATTAGGAAAAGGATAAGTTTTTATTTGGTCAAGTAGTCTAATCACCCCCCCTCTAGACATACTTTCGATCCTACAGCATGTCTTGTCGAAACAGAGATCGTGTCCCCTTATGAGGGATTCTCATCAATACGGGCGTAGGTAATCCAACCGCACTTTGCTGCATATGTGACCCGACCGAATGGATCAAGTCTACGTGCTTTCGTGTCATCCCTGGATCGGTGTGCTGACACACACAATACTCGAAGGATTTATAACAGAGGTAAATCACATGTATGAAATAACGTAAATACTATTACCTCGATCCAAAATATAGCGGAAGCAACAAGGTTGTGGATTCCCATCAACACCAACGGCAAAGTTGAGTATCGGAAATCGTAACCCTAACGTATCACTTACTCGTTGTTTGAGAAGTCTGCAACATGAAAAGTTGCAGCCCGAAAACGGGTCAGCACATGGAATATGCTGGCAATGTAACACATAAAGTGTAATGAAAGAATAAGCTATACTACATGCATGTATGGCTGGTGGAAAGCTCTATGGTTACAGTTTTGCGAAAAGTCAATTTTTCCCTACTTCAAAGGAATAAATTTATTTAACTATCATGGTGGTTGTTGAACATTGAGAATGGTTGACAACATCCTCAATCCCAATTAAAAGTACTCATTAAACCCAAACAAATTATTTAGAGTAACGTGATGAGATCAACAGGATATCTAGGTACTAGATACTCAAAATTGTCCATAACCGGGGACACGGCTAACCATGATTAGTTTGTACACTCTGCAGAGGTTTGCGCACTTTTCCCCACAAGACTTGATCGGCTCCGTTTGGTTTCTCGCACTACATGGTGTTTGAGAAACGGATGACCGAGACATAGTCTTTCAAAAGCGCTAGCACCTTACGATGGGTAGACCGGTACACCTACATCCCCTACATATGCTAGTCCACCACTATAAGAGTTCGCACGACTTACTCAACTATGCCAGAGCCCATTATGGCTTGTGGCTGCACACGGAAGTTTCTAGTTTGAATAATCTCATGATCCCTTTGAGCACAGGTGGCGGTCCCAAAAAACAGGCAAGTCACAAACCCAGGTGCCTAGGCAGGCAAGTCTGAGTAACCAGGTGCCTCAATCCACCCAGATGTGTGTTTAAGTTGCCACCTTAGATAACCCATTAATTATCAATCTCACATCTGTCATGGATATTCACTCAAACCCAATCCATGTCTACGAGCATAGCATGGCATAATAAGCAAATGTAGAAGTAACTCCCAAAGGTTTCATAAGTAAAATAGGTAATAGGTACTACCTCAATCTACTTCCCATCCCACAATTTAATTAGATCCTAATCATGCAATGTTTGAGGATTGATCTAATGCATAAAAACTGGTAGTAGAAAAGATATGATCAAGTGTTACTTGCCTGCAAAGTTGATGAAGATGAATCGCACTCAAAACTTGATAGCTCTACTCATCACACTCCGGTCAATCTATCGTAATCAAGCAATGGTAACCACACATAAGCAATCACTCAAAAGATCGGAAAGAACGAGGAAAACAATTCGGAAAACGTCAAAACCAAATCAAATAACTCTTGCAGCATAAAACAATTTCTAACAGTACCAAAACTATGTGTATTTGGCCTTATCAGAAAGTTTAGGTCAAGAGCTTCGATTAGCAAAAAGAATCAACTGAATCGGAGTTACGAAACTCAAGTTACGATCAAACGAAGTTTGAATACAAATCTGATCTAATTCAAATTTTAAATTATCAAAAACATGTTTGAGTTGTATTCTTTGGATAGAGGGGATCGTAACGAAGAAGTGGGCGTTGGTTTCGTTGGATTCCGACTTACGAGTAAAAAGTTATGAGCGTTTGAAGATTAGGGACAAAAAAATAACACTACGGATAGGTCCCTGACGGAAATTAAAAATAAAAAGAAAAATCTATCGAGCGAACGCTCGCTAAACAAAACCGGAAAGAAAACCGGCGAGAAAACCGATCTAGGGTTTCGGAAGAAAACGAAACAAAAACCGATCTAGAAAACCGGAGCGGAAACCGAACGATTCTGAAAAACCGACCCGAAGAAAAGAAAAGGTGACGCGGCGCGGGGCTAGTACCTCGAAGAGGCGAGGGGCTCCGGCGGCGGCGGTGTTGGGCGGCGGCGGCGGTGGCAAGCGGCGGCGGCGGCACGGGTGTAGGGCGGCGGCGGCGCGGGTGTGGGGCTACTGCTGCGGAGAGGAGAGGAGAGGAGAGGAGTTGATTTGATGTGTTGGAGGGGGGGTGCTTGGGTATTTATATTGGGGAGGGGAGGGGTTTTGGTTGGAGTAGGGGCCAAGAATTAGTGTAGGATTAGGAATCCTAGGATTAAAAAGCGGAATAACGAAGCAGGATCAAATCCTACTAGGATTTGTAAAAGAATAGGAAACCTTGGCTCCCTGGCTCCCTAGGTGCGCGCGTGCTAGCGATGGCCTTGGCCTCGGCCGGCCGGCCGGTTGGCGGCTTGGGCCTTTGGCCCAAGGCGCTGCAGATTTTTTTTAAACATTTTTTTTAAAACAGAGACAAAAATAATAATAAAACCAAAGAAATAAAAATTTTATATAGGCATATAATATATCAAAATTTTCAGAAAAAGATTTCCTACAACATGGACATTATTCTAATGTCAAATAAAATTCACACAAATTCAAATAAAGCAAAGTGTGCTTCTGGTCCAATAAAATCCAACAAAAATCATTTTAAAAATATCAAAATGAATTCAAATTTATTTCTCTCCATTTATTTGATGTAGGGAATCATGTTACCCTATTTTCCATATATTTTATTTTTGGAGGAAAATAATTTGAATAAAACTCAAATAACTCCAAATTGAAAATAAATTCAAAAGAACTTTGAATTTAATTCTTTGATACTCCCAACTCATATTTCATATGTTTTGAAGAAGTCATTTTATCTTCGCTCGTGAAAATCATTGAGTTGCATAAAGTTTTAGAATTGGAAACATTTTCCAAATGAAATTCAAATATTTTCAACACCCCTTGTCATTTAAATAAATGGAAGAAGTCATGTCATCTTCTCTCCAGGGTTTTGTGATGAAAAGAATTTGAATTTCCGAAGATCATAAAAGCAAAATGAAAGTTTGGGAAAGTCCTTTTATTCCCTCTCATCTAACTTTCAGAAAGTTTCGAATTCACTCACTTTCAGTCAATCAATCAAGCAATCAATCAAATCTATCTATTTGTTTATAACATTCCAAAATTTAGAATTTTATGATGTTACAAACCTACCACCCTTAAAAGGAATCTCGTCCTCGAGATTCGGAGAGGTTAGCAAGAAATAGGTTAGGGTTTGGGGGTCTTCAAAATCCACCGATCATCTCCGGGGTCTCGGGTGCTACCACCCTTAGAAGCATTGTTACGGTTCCATCAAAACCCATATACTCCATCCTTATTACTGACAGTGTCGGTCTTCTCAGATGGTAAGTATAATTCCTTCTCTGGGCTCTTCCGGTAGCGACATAACCTTTTCCTCAATTTCTTATGTCCTTTTTTTTCTTGGTACGGTTATCCCGAAACTGGGTCCTCTTAGCTGACGGGTCTGGCGCCAATTCTAAACAAATATCGGTATCTCATGGTGGTCAACGATTTATGGTTTCTCCTGCAGAAAATGGGTGCAGGTTGAACCTCACCGTATAACCTACGGTTGGCAACAAATCGCCGTGTACAAGGGAAAAAAATACCTATACCTTTCTAAGGTTTAAACAAGGTTTTGATCGTCGTCTCGCAACTATAGGTAAGTCACTCAGATTTACTATCCCACATAGCAAAGCGAATAATAAGAGTAAGTCGGTATGGTCATCAATCCATCCCGCACCCAAATCATTACCTTGTACATGGTTTAGCGAATCTCGCATTCTAACACTCGGTCATCCTCACAAGCATTGCAGAATTTCTCTTGTCGACGAACCAAGTTCGGAAAATCCATTGATTACGCAAGCCAAACAAACAACTATCAATCCTTAACAACTCTCGTGTTTTGCGTTACTCCTATAAAATCGTCGATTCGATACAATCGTAACTTCTTCCAGGGTTTCTCCTTCAGCAAGAGTGTGCTTGCTTCTTGGCAGGTCCTGGGGCCTGTGGGTTATGACCCATCTCATCACTTGCAATCCTTGAACACATCATCTGGGCAACTGATCATTATCCCAACATCCAACTTCCTGGCATACTTAAAATCCATCCAATTGTACTGTCTCTTTTCCTTCTATTGGCACCAAACTAAGACGTGCTTACTCAGGCTCATCATGGAATTTCCATTGATCCATATTTCCAACATCATACCTCATTATATCCAATAGTAATTCATCTCTTCATCCTCGTGGAATATCCCACATACCGAGATAAAAACTTATACTTATGAAATCCATACTCCACTGCGTGGAACATCATTATCCTTTCCAGGGCCAAGCGTCCTTATAGGGGAATATTGGCCATCTCTGCATGGCACTTCTTCAACTGGGAAACGTGAAACACTTCATGAACTCCTAACAGTCCTTCGGGTGACTCCAACTTGTTAGCCAATTCTCCCATATGTTCCAAACTCGGTATGGTCCTACAAATCTCGGGGCTATCTTTCCCTTAACTCCAAATCATTTAACTCCTCGTAGAGGTGGCACACAAAGATATGCTCTATCTCCAATTTCATAGACTACCTCCTTGCGTTTTTTAGTCTGCATAACTCTTCTGCCTGGACTGAGCTATCTTCAGTCTATCTCAAATCAACTTAACATTCTCTTCTGACTCCTTGATCACATTTGGTCCAAACAACTGACGGTCTCCAACTTCATCCCATATCAATGGTGTCTGGCTCCTTCTCCCATACAAAGCTTCAAAAGGGGCCATCTTCAAACTAGCTTGGTAACTGTTGTTGTATGAGAACTCCACGTAAGGTAGATTATCATCACTACTAGATCCAAAATTTAGCGCACACGCTCTCAACATGTCCTCCGGTATCTGATTGACTATCTTGATTTATCCATC
The DNA here is from genome assembly GCA_021605145.1 of Aegilops bicornis. Lineage (NCBI taxonomy): Eukaryota > Viridiplantae > Streptophyta > Magnoliopsida > Poales > Poaceae > Aegilops > Aegilops bicornis. The sequence goes on along the minus strand of CM038669.1, from coordinate 378,931,904 downwards.
TGTCTGCGGATGAAATGCTGTACTGAACTCTAGCCTAGTACCCAAAGTATGGTGCAGCTGATTCCAAAACTTTGAGGTAAACTGTGTTCCTCTACGATGCTCCTCGGAACTCCATGCAGACATACGATCCTTTCTCAAATATATATCTTGGCCAACTTCGCACTTGTATAGGTGGTTTTCGCTGGGATAAAGTGAGCCACTTTGGTCAAGCGAATCAACTACTACCTAGATAGAATCATATCCCAATCGGGTTCTGGGAAATCCAGAAATGAAATCCATGCCAAGCTTATCCTACTTCCATTCGGGTATCGGCATAGGCTGCAATAATCCTGCTGGCTTCTGATGCTCTGCTTTTACTTTCTCTGGCATACATCACTTACAACTACATACTCCGCAATATCCTTCTTCATACCAGTCCACCAGAAACACTCCTTCAAATCCAAATACATCTTGGTGTTTCCAGGGCGAATCAAGTATGGTGAGTCATGAGCCTCCTGAAGTATTAACTTCCTGATCCTTGCATTATTGGGTACATGTACACTATCCTCAAACCATAAGGTGTCGTGCTTATCCTTACGAAAACCTTTGGCATTTCCTTTGCTCATCTTCTCTTTGATCTCAGCAATCTCCTTATCCTCCTTCTGAGCTTCTCGAATCTTGTCTAACAATGTCGACTGAACCTCCATTGTTGCAACAAAACTTTTGGGAACAATCTCCAACCGAAGTTCCCTGAAAATCCTCGGCTAACTCCTTTGAAAATCCTCCGATTATGAGGGTATTCGTCCTTGTTTTCTTTATGGTTGTATCCTATTTCTCCATAAAGCTTTGTATGCACAAGGTTTCTTCATATCCTTTCCATAAGGCCTCAACTTCTGGGACACAAACCGGGACTTTGGCAAAGTCAACTTAAATTCCTTCCAAGTGGTTACTCCTTGCAATCCATTGATGGTTTGGTACATCCTCCACCAAGTAGCAACACCTCTTTCAAAGCATTGAAGAGCATGCTGGGCCATATCCTTTCTGGCTGTAGGGTTATTCTTCATGTGATCCTCCATGTTCTGAATCCATCGGTCCATCTCCAATTGCCTCATCGGTCTAGAAAATATAAGCTCTTATCCATTCATCTTCTAACGGGTCCATGGGTTTGGGGTGGGATAAGAGAGATTGAGAGGGATGCACACAATACAAACAAAAGTTTTTTTTTGAAAAACAGATTTTATTGTGGCTGTCGGAAAAACATCAAACAAATGACAGCTCACAATCGTCGCATCTAACGTAGGGGTATAACAAGGGTTTGGTCTTCTAAAGGTTAATAAATCTTCAAGGTCATCAAACTCTTCAAGTCATGTTCATGTCTCCGATGGCTTCTTCCGATCATGCTTGTCCTTCTCAAGTTCTTTTGCCAAATCATCTCTGTTGACGCGAAGTCTCTCGCGACGTCCTTTAATATTTTCGGAGTTGCATTCCAAACTTCTGGTTTCATCAACCTTGATATGAACGATGATTCTACTGTGCTTCAGTTCCTAACAAATCTTTGATGTCTCAAGGTTTTGCTCCTCAGCTTGTCCACTTTCAGTCTCAGGTTCCTGAATTCTTCATGAATTGCCTCCTTGTCAAATACGGTTTCCTGCAGATCCATCTTAAACTCCTTCATGTAATACTCCAGATCCTGGTGATACACCAGCTAAGATTAAAACTCCAACGTTTGCTGATAGATGCTCCATCAACCTTCTACCATCCAATCCTTCCATGCGTCTACATGCTTAACTTTGCACGGTGACAATAGCATAAGTGGCAATAACACCATGGCCAGCCGTGTCTATTCCCATGTTACTGCCATGAGCTTTTATTCCATAGTTGATCTCTCATGTCTTGGGTTTCCTGACAAAAACTTTGAGTTCTAATGCTCCATATTCCGGTCTTTCTCCGATACTTTGATCTCGGGTATTGACAGCTTCAATAGCCTGACAAGTTCCATAAGTGTAGTATTCTTTTGTCATACCAAATCTGGAACTTCTTCGAAGTCTTTATCCGTCGTAGTTTCCATCATTATAATGCTCCGTAAAATCCTCTTCATTCTGAAGTGGTCTTAGTTGTCCGATAACTTGTCTCCTTGGAGTGGTCTCATCATCAGACGAATCTTCGAGTGGTCAAAAAGGAAAAGGGGTATGGTCTCGCTAAAAGGGAATATTTGAATAAGCTCAGAAGAGAAGAGAGGTAAGAGATCTTTTTGAAAAGAAAGTTGTAGAGAAAAATCTTTCCTATGGGCTTGTCTGTTTCTAGGGTCACGTCCTACAGTCAACATGTGCTCTGATACCATCTTGTAGCGACCCGACCCGAATGGATGAAGTCTCTGTGCTTTCGTGTCATCCCTGGATCGGTATCTTGACACACCACGATTACTCGAAGGATTTATAACAGAGGTAAATCACATGTATGAAATAACGTAAATACTATTACCTCGATCCAAAATATAAGCGGAAGCAACAAGGTTGTGGATTCCCATCAACACCAACGGCAAAGTTGAGTATAGGAAATCGTAACCCTAACGTATCACTTACTGTCGTTCGAGAAGTGCGCAACATGAAAAGTTGCAGCCCGAAAACGGGTCAAGACATGGAATATCTTTGGCAATGTAACACATAGAGAGTAATGAAAGAATAAGCTATACTACATGCATGTATGGCTGGTGGAAAGCTCTATGGTTACAGTTTTGCGAAAAACCAATTTTTCCCTACTTCAAAGGAATAAATTTATTTAACTATCATGGTGGTTGTTGAACATTGAGAATGGTTGACAGCATCCTCAATCCCAATTAAAAGTACTCATTAAACCCAAACAAATTATTTAGAGTAACGTGATGAGATCAACAGGATATCCAGGTACTAGATACTCAAAATTGTCCATAACCGGGGACACGGCTAACCATGATTAGTCTGTACACTCTGCAGAGGTTTGCGCACTTTTCCCCACAAGACTCGATCGCCTCCGTTTGGTTTCTCGCACTACATGGTGTTTGAGAAACGGATGACCGAGACATAGTCTTTCAGAAGCGCTAGCAGCTTACGATGTGTAGACCGGTACACCTACATCCCCTACATCTGCTAGTCCACCACTATAAGAGTTCGCATGACTTACTCAACTATGCCAGAGCCCATAATGGCTTGTGGCTGCACACGGAAGTTTCTAGAATGAATAATCTCATGATCCCTTTGAGCCTGGGTGGAGTTCCCAAAAAAACAGGAAAGTCCTGGAAACAAAGGTGCCTAGAAAGTCAATTCCTGGAGTAACCAGGTGCCTCAATCCACCCAGATGTGTGTTTAAGTTGCCACCTTAGATAAACCATTAATTATCAATCTCACATCTGTCATGGATATTCACTCAAACCCAATCCACGTCTCTGAGCATAGCATGGCATAATAAGCAAGCGTGAAGTAACTCCCAAAGGTTTCATAAGTAAAACAGGTAATAGGTACTACCTCAATCTACTTCCCATCCCACAATTTAATTAGATCCTAATCATGCAATGTTTGAGGATTGATCTAATGCATAAAAACTGGGTAGTAGAAAAGATATGATCAAGTGTTACTTGCCTGCAAAGTTGATGAAGATGAATTGCACTCAAAACTTGATAGCTCTATTGGTCACACTCCGGTCAATCTATCGTAATCAAGCAATGGTAACCACACATAAGCAATCACTCAAAAGATCGGAAAGAACGAAGAAAACAATTCGGAAAACGTCAAAACCAAATCAAATAACTCTTGCAGCATAAAAAACAATTTCTAACAGTACCAAAACTATGTGTATTTGGCCTTATCAGAAAGTTTAGGTCAAGAGCTTTGATTAGCAAAAAGAATCAACTAAATCGGAGTTACGAAACTCAAGTTACGATCAAACGAAGTTTGAATACAAATCTGATCTAATTCAAATTTTAAATTATCAAAACATGTTTGAGTTGTATTCTTTGGATAGAGGGATAAATAGCGAAGAAGTGGGCGTTGGTTTCGTTGGATTCCGACTTCACGAGTAAAAAGTTATGAGCGTTTGAAGATTAGGGACAAAAAAATAACATTACGGATAGGTCTGACGGAAATTAAAAATAAAAGAAAAATCTATCGAGCGACGCCGCTAAACAAAACCGGAAAGAAAAACCGGCAAGAAAACCGATCTAGGGTTTCGGAAGAAAACCGAAACAAAAACCGATCTAGAAAACCGAAGCGGAAACCGGAGCGATTCTGAAAAACCGAACCGAGGAAAAGAAAAAGGTGGCCTTGGTAGCAGGCTAGTACCTCGAAGAGCGAGGGGCTCGGCGGCCGGCGTTGGCGGCGGGTGTGGTGTAAGCGGCGGCGGCAGGTGTGGAGACTCTTCTTCTTTGGAGAGGAGAGGAGAGGAGAGGAGAGGAGTTGATTTGATGTGTTGGAGGGTGCTTGGGTATTTATATTGGGGAGGGGAGGGGTTTTGCTTGGAGTAGGGGACAAGAATTAGAGTAGGATTAGGAATCCTAGGATTAAAAAGCGGAATAACGAAACGGGATCAAATCCTACTAGGATTTGTAAAAGAATAGGAAACCTTGGCTACCTGGCTCCCTAGGTGCTTGGCGTGCTAGCGATGGCCTTGGCCTCAAGTGGTTACGGCTTGGGCCTTTGGCCCAAGGCGCTGCAGATTTTTTTTAACATTTTTTTTAAAACAGAGACAAAAATAATAATAAAACCAAAGAAATAAAATTTTTATATAGGCATATAATATATCAAAATTTTCAGAAAAAGATTTCCTACAACATGGACATTATTCTAATGTCAAATAAAATTCACACAAATTCAAATAAAGCAAAGAGTGCTTATGGTCCAATAAAATCCAACAAAAATCATTTTAAAAATATCAAAATGAATTCAAATTTATTTCTCTCCATTTTTCTGATGTAGGGAATCATGCTACCCTATTCTCCATATATTTTATTTTTGGAGGAAAATAATTTGAATAAAACTCAAATAACTCCACATTGAAAATAAATTCAAAAGAACTTTGAATTTAATTGTTTGAAACTCCCAACTCATATTTCATATGTTTTGAAGAAGTCATTTTATCTTCGCTCGTGAAAATCATTGAGTTGCATAAAGTTTCAGAATTGGAAATATTTTCCAAATGAAATTCAAATATTTTCAACACCTTGTCATTTAAATAAATGGAAGAAGTCATGTCATCTTCTCTCCGAGGTTTTGTGATGAAAAGAATTTGAATTCCCGAAGATCATAAAAGCAAAATGAAAGTTTGGGAAAGTCCTTTTATTCCCTCTCATCTAACTTTCAAAAAGTTTCGAATTCACTCACTTTCAGTCAATCAATCAAGCAATCAATCAAATCTATCTATTTGTTTATAACATTCCAAAATTTAGAATTTTGGGATGTTACAACGGCCCTTGGGGAATAGGTGAGTTTTAAGGCGAATGGGGAGGCGCTTGATATTCGCTGCCTTTATAAAGAGATAAGGATTGACCCTTTCACCCACGCCTTCTTTCTCTCTGCCCACCCATTCTCGAGCTCCAGTGCCCAAGCTTCCATCCTTTCCGCCTTAAAAAGCTCTCTGACCATGTCCAGATCTGGAGCGTGGGGCAAGTGGATGGCCTCCTCCGTCACGGAGAAGGACATCACAAAGCTCTGGGAGGCGGGATACTTGGCCCAGGAAATCGCCCACCGGCTTCCGGCCAAGGGCAGATCGTTCCCACCCCAAAGCCCCATGAGAGGGTGGTATTCATCCCCCACTTCGTCCGCAGGTTGGGATTTCCTCTCCACCCATTCGTCTGCGGACTCATGTTCTACTACAGGCTAGATTTCCATGATCTGGCCCCAAACTCCTTCCTCAACATCCCGGCATTTATTATCATGTGCGAGGCCTTCCTCCGCATCCCACCCCACTTTGGATTGTGGCTGAAGACCTTCAATGTGAAGCTGAAGGTGGTGGATCGCCAACACGCAAAGTGCGGAGGCGCTATGGTGAGCAAGATGTCCAATGTCTCATGGCCCAAAGGTACCTTCGTGGAGACCGTCAAAGGGTGGCAACAACAGTGGTTCTATGTCATAGAGCCCCGCGACACCACCTGGGCCGCGGCTCCCGAATTCAAATCCGGGACTCCAATGCAGCTTACCTCCTGGCTAGAAAACGGCCTGGACTGGGCGTTGTCGGACGAGGTGTCCATGCTGCAGACGCGCATCAGGAGCATGGTGGACAAGAACATCAAGCTTGTCAATGTGATCCAGGTGATGCTTTTTCGCCGGATCCTTCCTTGCCAAAGCCGGACTTGAAATTTGTGGGAGTTCGATCCAGCCAAGCACCAGACCTTGCAACAATTCTTCGGCGCTACACACGAAGGCATCAGGAAGGTGCTTTTTAAGGCCAATGGGACGTGGCTGATACGTCTCCAACGTATCTATAAGTTTTGATTGTTCCATGCTATAATATATTCTGTTTTGGATGTTGGGCTTATTTATACACTTTTATATTATTTTTGGGACTAACCTATTAACCGGAGGCCCAGCCCAAATTGCTGTTTTTTGCCTATTTTAGTGTTTCGCAGAAAAAGAATATCAAACGGAGTCCAAAGCGGAATGAAACCTTCGAGGCGTGATTTTTGGAACAAACATGATCCAGAGGACTTGGAGTGGACGTCAAGCAATCAACAAGGAGGCCACGAGGCAGGGGGTGCGCCTACCCCCCTGGGCGCACCCTCCACCCTCGTGGGCCCCTCGTGGCTCCACCGACCTACTTCTTCCTCCTATATATAGCTACGTACCCCCAAACCATTGAGGAGCACCACGAAAACCTAATTCCACCGCCGCAACCTTCTGTACCCATGAGATCCCATCTTGGGGCCTTTTCCGGCACTCCACCGAAGGGGGCATTGATCACGGAGGGCTTCTACATCAACACCGTAGCCTCTCCGATGATGTGTGAGTAGTTTACCTCAGACCTTCGGGTCCATAGTTATTAGCTAGATGGCTTCTTCTCCCTCTTTGGATCTCAATACAAAGTTCTCCTCGATTCTCTTGGTGATCTATTTGATGTAATCTTCTTTTGCGGTGTGTTTGTCGAGATCCGATGAATTGTGGGTTTATGATCAAGATTATCTATGAACAATATTTGAATCTTCTCTATATTCTTTTATGTATGATTGGTTATCTTCGCAAGTCTCTTCGAATTATCCATTTGGTTTGGCCTACTAGATTGATCTTTCTTGCAATGGGAGAAGTGCTTAGCTTTGGGTTCAACTTGCGGTGCTCAATCCCAGTGACAGTAGGGGAAATGACACTTATTGTATTGTTTCCATCGAGGATAAAAAGATGGGTTTTATACCATATTGCATGAGTTTATCCCTTTACATCATGTCATCTTGCTTAAAGCGGTACTCCGCTCTTATGAACTTAATACTCTAGATGCATGCTGGATAGTGGTCGATGTGTGGAGTAATAGTAGTAGATGCAGGCAGGAGTCGGTCTACTTGTCACGGGCGTGATGCCTATATACATGATCATACCTAGATATTCTCATAACTATGCTCAATTCTATCAATTTCTTGATAGTAATTTGTTCACCCACCGTACTACTTATGCTATCTTGAGAGAAGCCACTAGTGAAACCTATGGCCCCCGGGTCTATTTTCCATCATATTAATTTCCCGTCAACAAGCTATTTCTTGCACCGTTTATTTTGCAATCTTTACTTTTAATATTTATCATAAAAATACCAAAAATATTATCTTATCTTCTCTATCAGATCTCACTTTTGCAAGTGGCCGTGAAGGGATTGACAACCCCTTTATCGTGTTGGTTGCAAGGTTCTTATTTGTTTGTGTAGGTGCAAGCGACTTGAGCGTGGCCTCCTACTGGATTGATACCTTGGTTCTCAAAAACTGAGGGAAAACCAACACAATGCTCAAGAGGTAGCAAGAAGGATTTATGGCGCCGTTGCCGGAGAGGCTTACACCAAGTCAAGTCAAGATTTGATTTCCCGACAACGAGCCGTTTCTGGCGCCGTTGCCGGGGAGTCTACGCACAAGTAAAGACATACCAAGTACCCATCCCAAACTCTTATCCCTCGCATTACATTATTTGCCAGTTGCCTCTTGTTTTCCTCTCCCCCACTTCACCCTTACCGTTTTATTCGCCCTCTCTTTCTGTTCGCCTCTTTTTCGCTTGCCTTCTGTGTCCCGTGTGTCGTCATGGCTAGTCCTTTATCTACTCCTTTGTTCCCCGAGTTTGAAGTTCTTCACTTCAAACAAAAACAAGGAGAAAATTTAAAAGATGCTTGGTATAGGATGATAGAATCCTGTCATGGTTGCACTATAGATGGAGATTTCAAGGTTTTACTTCGTAATTTTTATGTTGGGCTAACCTTATGCCATAGACAACTCCTTGATTTTGCCGCCAAAGGGAATTTTATTGAAACTGATCCTAGTTTTGCTTATGAAATTATAGAGGGGATAGTAGGAGTACTTCCCCCATAAAAGGGACTAACTCTTACCCAAGAGGGAACCCAAATGTTAGAAAAAATTAGGCGAATTGCAAAAATCTCTTGAACTTCTTAAAAATGTTGGAGGAAACCTCAATCGTATGAATACATTGATCACACTTTGCAATAAATGGTTGGATGTTGTAGATCTAAGAATCTCTGAGTATGAAGGGAGACATATGGAACCTCCCGGATCCGAGCATAACTCCACTAAAAAGATAAATACCAAAGATGGCAATACCTAGATCTATCCTCGCTTTTATGCCTAGCTAGGGGCGTTAAACGATAGCGCTTGTTGGGAGGCAACCCAATTTTATTTTAATTTTTTGCTTTTTGGTTATGTTTAGGAATAAATAATCCATCTATCTTATGTTTATATGTGGTTTTGTATTTTAATTAGTGTTTGTGCCAAGTAGAACCTTTGGGAAGACTTGGGGAAAGTCTTCGCGATCTTGCTGTAAAAAACAGAAACTTTAGCACTCACGAGATTAGCTACAAATTTTTACTGGAGAGTGCTATTTAGTTGATTCTTTTTGCATATGATTAATAGGTAAATTACTCACGTCCAAAAATTTATTTTAGAATTTTTGGAGTTCCAGAAGTTTGCGTTAGTTACAGATTACTTCAGACTGTTCTGTTTTTGACAGATTCTGTTTTTCGCGTGTTATTTGCTTATTTTGATGAATCTATGGCTAGTAATGGAGTTTATGAACCATAGAAAAGTTGGAATAAATTATTTTTAACACCAATATAAATAAAGAATGAGCTCATTACAGTACCTTGTAGTGGTGTTTTGTTTTCTTTCGCTAACGGAGCTCACGAGATTTTCTGTTAAGTTTTGTGTTGTGAAGTTTTCATGTTTTGGGTAAAGATTTGATGGATTATGGAACAAGGATTGGCAAGAGCCTAAGCTTGGGGATGCCCAAGGCACCCCAAGGTAAAATTCAAGGACAACCAAAATCCTAAGCTTGAGGATGCCTCGGAAGGCATCCCCTCCTTCGTCTTCGTCTATCGGTAACTTTACTTGGGGCTATATTTTTATTCACCACATGATATGTGTTTTGCTTGGAGCATCTTGTATGATTTTAGTCTTTGCTTTTTAGTTTATCACAATCATCCTCGCTGTACACACCTTTTGAGAGAGACACACATGATTCGGAATTTGTTAGAATACTCTATGTGCTTCACTTATATCTTTTGATCCATATAGTTTTTGCTCTAGTGCTTCACTTATATATTTTAGAGCACGGTGGTGGTTTTATTTTATAGAAATTATTGATCTCTCATGCTTCACTTATATTATTTTTAGAGTCTTAAAAAACATGGTACATTGCTTTAATTGTGAAATTAATCCGAATGTGATAGGCATCCAAGATGAGCATAATAAAAACTTCCATATTGAGTTCATTGAATATCATGAGAAGTTTGATACTTGATAAGTGTTTTGAAATATAAAGATGGTAATATTAGAGTGTGCTAGTTGAGTAATTGTGAAATTGAGAAATACTTGTGTTAATGTTGGCAAGTCACGTAGCATGAACGTATGGTAAAAGTTGTGTGACAATTTTGACACATAAGGTGTTCTTTTATTGCTTTCCTTATGAGTGTCGGTCGGGGACGAGCGATGGTCTTTTCCTACCAATCTATCCCTCTAGGGGCATGCGTAGTAGTACTTTGCTTTGAGGGCTAATAAACTTTTGCAATAAGTATATGAGTTCTTTATGACTAATGTGAGTCCATGGATTATACACACTCTCAACCTTCCACAATTTTCTAGCCTCTACGGTACCGTGCATTGCCCTTTCTCGCTTTGAGAGTTGGTGCGAACTTTGCCGGTGCATCCAAACCCCGTGATATGATACACTCTATCACACATAAACCTCCTTATATCTTCCTCAAAACAGCCACCATACCTACCTATCATGGCATTTCCATAGCAATTCTGAGATATATTGCCATGCAACTTTCCACCATTCCGTTTATTATGACACGCTCCATCATTGTCATATTGCTTTGCATGATCATGTAGTTGACATCGTATTTGTGGCAAAGCCACCATTCATAATTTTTCATACATGTCACTATTGATTCATTGCATATCCTGGTACACCGCCGGAGGCATTCACATAGAGTCATATTTTGTTCTAAATATTGAGTTGTAATTCTTGAGTTGTAAGTAATAAAAGTGTGATGATCATCATTATTAGAGCATTGTCCCATGTGAGGAAAGGATGATGGAGACTATGATTCCCCGACAAGTCGGGATGAGATTCCGGACTAAATAAAAAAAGGAAGAGGCCAAAGAAAAAAAAAGAGAAGGCCTAAGAAAAAAAGGGAGAAAGAAAAAAAAGAAAAAAATGAGAGAAAAAGAGAGAAGGGACAATGTTACTATCCTTTTTCCACACTTGTGCTTCAAAGTAGCACCGTGATCTTCATGATAGAGAGTCTCCTATGTTGTCACTTTCATATACTAGTGGGAATTTTTCATTATAGAACTTGGCTTGTATATTCCAATGACGGGCTTACTCAAAATGCCCTAGGTCTTTATGAGCAAGCCAGTTGGATGCACACCCACTTAGTTTCTTTTGTTGAGCTTTCATACATTTATAGCTCTAGTGCATCCGTTGCATGGAAATCCCTACTCCTCTCATTGACATCAATTGATGGGCATCTCCATAGCCTATTTATTAGCCGCGTCAATGTTAGACTTTCTACCTTTTTTTATTCTCACATAACCCCCATCATTATACTTTATTCCACCCATAGTGCTATATCCATGGCTTGCGCTCATGTATTGCGTAAGGGTTGAAAAGGCTGAAGCGCGTTAAAAAGTATGAACCAATTGCTCGTCTTTTCATCGGGGTTATGCATGATGAGAACGTTTTGCGTGATGAAATTGAAACATGGCCCAACTATATGATTTTGTAGGGATAAGCTTTCTTTGGCTATGTTATTTTGATAAGACATAATTGCTTGGTTAGCATGTTTGAAGTATTATTGTTTTCATGTCAACATTAAACTTTTATCTTGAATCTTTCGGATCTAAATATTCATGCCACAATAAAAAGAATTACATTGAAAATTATGCTAAGAAGCATTCCACATCAAAAATTCTATTTTTATCATTTACCTACTCGAGGACGAGCAGGCATTAAGCTTGGGGATGCTTGATACATCACCAACGTATCTATAATTTTTCATTGTTCCATGCTATTATATATATTCTGTTTTGGAAGTTTAATGGGCTTATTTATACACTTTTATATTATTTTTGGACTAACCTATTAACCGGAGGCCCAGCCCAAATTGCTGTTTTTTTGCCTATTTCAGTGTTTCGCGAAAAAAGAATATCAAACGGAGTCCAAACGGAATGAAACCTTCGGGAGCGTGATTTTTGGAACAAACGTGATCCAGAGGACTTGGAGTGGACGTCAAGCAATCAACAAGGAGGCCACGAGGCAGGGGCGCGCCTACCCCTGGCGCGCCTCCACCCTCGTGGGCCCCTCGTGGCTCTACCGACCTACTTCTTTCTCCTATATATACCTACGCATTTCAAACCATCGAGGAGCACCACGAAAACCTAATTCCACCGCCGCAACCTTCTGTACCCGTGAGATCCCATCTTGGGGCCTTTTCCGGCGCTCCGCCAGAGGGGCCATTGATCATGGAGGGCTTCTACATCAACACCGTAGCCTCTCCGATGATGTGTGAGTAGTTTACCTCAGACCTTCGGGTCCATAGTTATTAGCTAGATGGCTTCTTCTCTCTCTTTGGATCTCAATACAAAGTTCTCCTCGATTCTCTTGGAGATCTATTTGATGTAATCTTCTTTTGCGGTTTGTTTGTCGAGATCCGATGAATTGTGGGTTTATGATCAAGATTATCTATGAACAATATTTGAATCTTCAGAAGTCTTTTATGTATGATTGGTTATCTTTGCAAGTCTCTTCAAATTATCATTTTGGTTTGGCCTACTAGATTGATCTTTCTTGCAATGGGAGAAGTGCTTAGCTTTGGGTTCAATCTTGCGGTGCTCGATCCCAGTGACAATAGGGGAAACGACATGTATTGTACTGTTGCCATCGAGGATAAAAAGATGGGGTTTATATCATATTGCATGAGTTTATCCCTCTACATCATGTCATCTTGCCTAAAGCGTTATTCCATTCTTATGAACTTAATACTCTAGATGCATGCTAGATAGCGGTCGATGCGTGGAGTAATAGTAGTAGATGCAGGCAGGAGTCGGTCTACTTGTCATGGACATGATGCCTATATACATGATCATACCTAGATATTCTCATAACTATGCTCAATTCTATCAATTGCTCGACAGTAATTTGTTCACCCACCGTAATACTTATGCTATCTTGAGAGAAGCCAATAGTGAAACCTATGGCCCCCGGGTCTATTTTCCATCATATAATTTCCCGTCAACAAACTATTTCTTGCGCCGTTTATTTTGCAATCTTTACTTTTAATCTTTATCATAAAAATACCAAAAATATTATCTTATCTTCTCTACCAGATCTCACTTTTGCAAGTGGCCGTGAAGGGATTGACAACCCCTTTATCGCGTTGGTTGCAAGGTTCTTATTTGTTTGTGTAGGTGCAAGGGACTTGAGCGTGGCCTCCTACTGGATTGATACCTTGGTTCCAAAAAACTGAGGGAAATATTAACGCTACTTTGCTGCATCACCATTTCCTCTTCAAGGGAAAACCAACGCAGTGCTCATGAGGTAGCAGTGGCCGAAGACGACCGAGGATCGTGGGTACAACTTGACCCATCCCGCCAGTTCGGTAAGTTTTGCGTATTTCAAGGTGTATCCTTCACCTGTACATTCAAGGATGATGTTTAAGCTTCTCTATTTGTCCTTTCAGGGCTGGATTAAGAATGCGGAGCGGATTCAGTGTCCGGCTCCGCTGCCCGAAAACCTAGCTATCCCTCTTCTGACGGAGATGCTGGTTCCGGTGCCATATCACGCACCGGAGAAGAAGGCCAAGAAGAAGGGCCAGGAGGTAAGAAGCGGCCTCCGTCGTAAAGGCACTTCGGGCGCAATGTCCAAAGACGCCAAAACCCACTCCTCCCCTGTCGAGAGCGACGAGGAGGAGGAGGAAAGCAATTCTCTCCCCAAGGGGGGAAGGAAGAAAAGGGCGGCCTTCGCGGATCTAGAGGCAGAGGCGTCCAAGAAGGGGAAGGTCTCCCTTGCGGACAACTCCGCGTTGGACACTGATAGCAGCTCTGAGTGGTGCCCTAGGGAGAAGCCCCTGGCCGAGTCATAAGTACTCAAAGGCACTGACGCACACATATATCCAGCTCCTTTACTTCTTGGTTTTAACATGTTGAATCATGCACTGTAGTCCGGCTCGTTCCCACCTCCAGCAATCCTCATCTTCGGGGAATTCGCTGGATCCAAATGTGATGGACATCGGGTCGCTTCCTCCTGCCTCCTCCCCCAAGGCTACAGATGATGCCGAGGTGTTGTCCCGAATGATCCTCCTAGGCCAGGGAGAGGTACAGGAGGCCGTCCAGGTGGCGCTAGAGGGTGATGCCTTAGCTGCTGGACACATGGGGGAGAAGATCCCCATGGAAACTGGCGATGGGGGCCATACCCAATTCGGCCCCTAGCCGAATACTACTCCGGAAACCCCTACGGCTCTGGGATCAGGTGGGCAGCCTCCTTCGAAAGAAGGAGCTGCACCTATTCCGCCGGTGACATCTGTCCATCCAGAGGCACCGGATACTCTACTGGAAGCGCTTCAAGGTGCTTCCATTGTTGAGGAACACCATATCCTGATAGGTACGGTCGTTGAGAGGGTTCGGTCCGCTAAGAGCAGACTGACCGAAGCCTGCACCAGTCTTCTAACAGGCTTTGAGGTATGCGACATAATTAGGCAAAAATAATGTCATAGTATAGACAGTAGCCCCTGCGACTCTGTCTGGTGCACGAAAAGAAAAGCCGGACAGAGGATCAAATAATTTTCGCAGGAGACTAACCATACATGTCTATGTGAATAAGCAGGCGTCGATGCTGGCTGCGACCTCCCTTTCTGCCGAAGTCTCCAAACTGAAGCAGAGTCTGGAGTGGGCCGAGGAAGAGCTCAGCCGTGTGAAAAAACAACTAGAGGACCGACAAGGTATGCAATGGCCTATTCATATCTAGAAAGATATGAATTGTTTCTGTTGATCATGTTATCATGATATTTCATAGGAGCTGCGTCCGAGGTGGAGATCCTCAAGAACGCGCTGGCCGAGGCCCAGAAGAAAGCGGAAAAGGAACAAGCCGCCCGTGAAAAACACGAGGCAAGGGTTGGGGAGGTCCAACAGGAGCTCCAGGACACCGTAAAGATATGCGAGTCCTTGGAGCGCAAGAGTGCGGACCAAGAGTCCGAACTTTCGAAGGCCCGCCAAAGCGCACAAGAGGCCCGGGTTGAAGCCCAGGGCACCCTCCAGGAAATCCAGGAGGCCAGGAAAATCACGGCGGGTAATGCCTTTGTTATGCAGAGCAAATATGTGAAGAAAAGGTACCTCTTACTGACCCGGATTTGGAGTTCTCCAGGAGCATTTGCGGATCTGCCGCGCAGTGTTGCTGATGCTGCGGATTTCTTCCGAGCCGAAGAGGGGTGATCAACGGAGAAGTTGTTCTGGTCACAATACCTTGTGCCAGAGCATCCGGTGCCCTTTAGCGACCAGCTGTAACAGCTGACCGAACTGCATAGGGTGGCCAAATCAGCCATGAAGGATTTGATAATCCGTCTGTGGCCTGCCGAAGCCATACCTAGCAGCTACTTCGGGCTCGTGAAGCGGTTGGTCGATGCCTGCCCTCGGCTTGATGCCAGCAAGCGGTCGGTCTGCATCGAAGGTGCGCGGATGGCCTTCGCCCGTGTCAAGGTGCAGTGGGCGAAGATGGACGCTGTCAAGCTCGCGATCGAGGGACCCCCCGCGGGCAAGGAGCACCGCACGCCCGAGCTGTATTTTGATGACGTCCTGAAGGGATCCCGCATTGTAGAGGGCGAGTGTGCAAAAGACATTTTGTTTGAATGAAGACATTCATGTTATCCTGTCATGTATTATGAAACAAAGCTGATATGTAATATAATGCTTGTTGTTTGTTTAAAAAATTTCCTCTTGTGCGGCCGTTTTTATTAAATCTGAGAGTTGGCCAGTCGTCGGCTTCAGCCCCCACGTAGGTAGTATGGGGGTGTTCGGGTTGAAACCTAAACACTCTTGATCCAAGAGTTTGGTCCCTGAAGGAGGTGTTTAGCGCAATGAACCAGGCAATCGAACTATGTGGCTTTATCACCCTCACTTAGCCATATGAGTTTGACAATAGAAATGTAGGCGCAACCCCTAGTTAGTACTCCCTCCGTTTCTTTTTACTCCGCATATAAGATTTGGTCAAAGTCAAACTACACAAAGTTTGACCAAATTTATATAAAAAATATAAACATCTACAATACTAAAACTATATAGTATGAAAATACGTGTTATGGTGCATCTGATAATATTGATTTTATATTATGAATGATTATATTTTTTAATATAAAGTTAGTCTAACTCTACAAAGCTTGACTTTGACCAAACCTTATATCTGGACTAAAAAGAAACGGAGGGAGTATTTGTTAATCCGGACTAGGGTGTTGTAGACACCTGATCGGGTGGGGGCTGATCCGTCGCATAATGCGGGAAAAATCACAAGAGATTTTAACCTCCGAATAGCTGACCAGCTCTCGCCGCATCATGACAGTCAGTTTTTGGCTTTCTCTACTGAGGTGTTTACCCGGATAAATTAAAAACACAATCGCAGTAGTTCTCCCTTTACTACCCTAGCCGATAGGATGCAACATAAGGTAGTAACACAGGAGCCGGAGAACCCAACTATTGACCAAAGACATGATTCGGAGCCGATGCATATAATGCTAAATTCAGGGTGCCGAACTATACTTTAAAAAGTGTTTGGACTTTGTTTCCGTAGTATGGAGCGTAAGGAAGCCCCTGGCGAATTAAAGCGTACCAAAGTGTACGGGTGCAATCGATAAAAATAGCAAAATAAAATGAAGTAGTAAGCCAGTGCCACATAAGTTGGGCCGCAAATTGTTTCCATTATAATTTGATTAATACGTCAAAGCGTATTTGTACAAATAGTGTGATAAGCAACAGGGCTATTTAACATGCCGAAGCCAAGGGGAAGCTGCGTGCGGGTCCTGAAAATATGTATGGTGATTGTCAAGAAGACCACCTAGAGATTCCCCCACACGCCGCCTATGCTGCTTGCCGCCTTGGTATAACCATCCTTCGAAAGGATCGTTGATCGGGCCGTCGTGAGGGGCCTGTGGAAAAGAAACCTGAAAAGGATAAAAAGAAAAGGGAAAGTACGTGTGTCCGAGGAAGGTCGAGCCGTATTATGGACCACAATCGGGTTATGCCTTCGTTTTTTGCCCATGGTATTTTGAGTGCGTAGTTATGTACGCGCGGTACGTACGCCGCTGTTTGGTCGGGACTGAGATGGAGGCCGAATTGCTGGTCGAACTCCTGACTAGCCGGACTGTCAAGCTGCGGAGTAGTCCGGACTCGTTTGACAGTCTCCGGGAGCTTGGCCGCTGAATTAAAATTCTGCTTGATAAGGCCGCTATGTACTTCCGCTGCTAGTGCCGCAGTGTGCTCCTCGGTACGGAGGGAGCGTTTGGTGTTTCCATTGATTGTTCTGACACCGCGTGGTCCGGGCATCTTGATTTTGAGATAAGCATAGTGTGGCACCGCATTAAATCGAGCAAATGCAGTTCGTCCGAGAAGTGCGTGATAGTCGTTGCAGAAGGGGACGATATCGAAGATCAAGTCCTCGCTTCGGAAGTTGTCCAGGGATCCGAAGACGACTTCCAATGTGATTGAGCCCGTGTAGAGGGCCTCTACACCTGGTATTACTCATTTAAAGATAGTTTTTGTGGGCTTTATGCTTGACGGATCGATTGCCATCTTGCGTACTGTGTCCTGATAGAGCAGGTTCAGGCTGCTGCCACCGTCCATGAGGACTCGCGTAAGGTGGAATCCATCAATGATTGGGTCAAGGACCAGTGCGGTTGCGCCGCCATGACGGATACTGGTCGGATGGTCCCTGCGATCGAAGGTGATCGGGAGGACGACCATGGGTTGAATTTTTGGGCGACTGGCTCTATCGCATAGACGTCCCTGAGCGCGCGTTTGCGCTCCCTCTTGGGATATGGGTAACGTATATCATGCTACCGTTTTAACCTGGGGGGGACTTCTTCTGTCCCCCTGTGTTTGGCGGACGGGGCTCCTCATCGCCGTCGTCACTTTGCGACCCCTTCTCCTTGTTCTTGATATTTAACTTGCCGGCCTATTTAAAGACCCAACAACTTCTGTTGGTATTGTTGGCTGGTTTATCGGGGGTGTCGTGGATCTGACATGGACGATCTAGTATGCGGTCCAAGCTGGATGAGCCCGGATTGTTTCTTTTAAATGGCTTCTTCCGCTGGCCGGACTTGAAGCCACTGAATCTGGCGTTGACCGCCGTGTCATCGGTATTGTCACCGTTACTTCGACGCTTGTGCCTGTTGCGTCGGGGCTTGCCGTTGCTATTTCTGGCTTCAGAGGTGCCAGGTTCACTTGCATTACTATTGCTACGGGCTAGCCAGCTATCTTCGCCTGCGCAAAAGCGGGTCATAAGTGCCGTGAGGGCTGCCATGGACTTCGGCTTTTTCTTGGTTGTGGTGTCGGGCGAGCCATTCGTCGCGGATGCTATGGTTAAAGGCCGCTAGGGCTTCGGCATCCGGATAGTCGACATCTGGTTCTTTTTAGTTAGGAACCTAGTCCAGAATTTCCTGGCTGACTCTCGGGCTGTTGCACTATATGACTTAAGTCATCGGCATCCGAAGGTCGGACGTATGTACCTTGGAAATTGTCGCGGAAGGCGTCTTCCAAGTCCTCCCAGGTGCCAATGGAGTTTTCAGGCAGGCTGTTTAACCAGTGCCGAGCCGGTCCCTTGAGCTTTAGCGGGAGGTATTTGATGGCATGAAGATCATCACCGCGGGCCATATGAATATGGAGAAGAAAGTCCTCAATCCATACTGCGGGATCTGTTGTTCCATCATATGATTCGATATTCACGGGTTTAAACCCTTCTCGGAATTCATGCTCCATTACTTCATTAGTGAAGCAGAGGGGGTGCACGGCGCCTCTATATCGGGCCAAGTCGTGACATAGCTCAGATGGAGTCCGTCTGTGGTTTTCAGCCCGGGCATGGTTGTGCTTGTCACGTCCGGCTAGATAGCCGTCGTCGTGCACTGGGGCACGCCCCTGCGATCCGTAGATCGATCTGGTCTGACCTGCTCTATTTTCCAGGTCCTGCCACAGGTCATATGTATATCCCCGGGCTGTTATGTCTCTACCTTTACGCCGAGGTACTATGGGCTGGTGTTCGGCTTGAGTTGCCGTTTTGTCCCGGCCACGTGGTGGCCAGTCAGCCGTGTTACGTGTTGATGGTACGGGCTCAAGTGCCTCATCGTCGAATTGAGGTAGCAGCTTACTCTTCGGGTAACTTTTGGTTGGGCGCTCGAGGCCGTATTCCTTTGCTGCCAGGACATTAGTCCACCTATCGTTGAGTAAATCTTGATCAGCTTGAAGCTGATATTGCTTCTTTTTCAGGCTCCTTGCAGTGGCTATTAGCCAGCGCTTAAAGCGTTCCTGCTTGAGGGGTTCCTCAGGCATGATAAAATCTTCATCTCCGAGGCTCACCTCATGCTTGGAGAGTGGAAGATAATTACTGTCCTCCGAGTCTTCGTTTACGGCCTGTTCATCAGGGCTAACTTGCCCATCTTCTCGATCGTCCTGTTCGGGGGTTGGCTCGACGGTGTATTCTTGGTCTTTGGCGTCGTCCGAAGTATTGTTGTCTCTCGTGCCGGTATTGCTGTCTCTTCCACTTCGTGATTTAGAGCGGCGCCGTCGGTGCTTTGGTTGTATCTCAGGAGGTTTATCCTCTACTAGATTTTTCTCATTATCGTCATCACCCTCTTTGGGTGTATCCACCATGTACATGTCATACGAAGAGGTGGCCGTCCAGCGTCCGGTGAACGGCGGGTTTTGGGCCTGCTCTTCTCCGGCGTCATCGTCCATACTGTCGATGTCTTCGGAGCCATAATCGAGCATGTCAGTTAAGTCCTCGACAGTGGCTATGAAGTGGGTGGTGGGTGTGACGTAAAATTCCCCGCTCTCAGCCCCTAGTCCGGGCTGGGCGTAGTTCGGACGTTGCTCCTCCGTAATGAGGAGGGATCGCATCATGTCTAGAGCCTCGCTTAAAGGCGAGGTTTGGCCAGGGAGAAGAGAGCCCGTGGAGTACGGTGGGAAGGCGACTCCTTGGCCGGGCTTACACGATGTTGACTCCAAGGGTTCGGAGCCAATGTCCGGAGAAGAGTCCGGCTTCATGATGGTTGCCAGCGACACTGCTTCCTCCGACTCTCCCATACTGGGCTTAGCGGCCGCAGATAGTCCGGCGGGCTCAAGAATCCCGTCTTCGGATCTAGCGATGCGCTCCGGATCTAAGGCCAGAGCGTAGGTTGGGGTCGTGAACCCTTGGAAGATCAAGTCTCCTCGGATATCAACGACATAGTCCAGATTTCCAAAACTAATCTGGTGATCTGGTGCGTAGCTGTCGATCTGCCCTAGATGGCCAAGCGAGTTGGCCTGCAGTGCGAAGCCGCCGAATACGAAGATCTGGCCGGGGAGAAAAAGCTCCCCCAGGGCAGTATTGTTCTAGATGACTGATGGAGCCATCGAACCTTTTGATGACGACATAGTGGAACTCTCAATGAAAGCACCAATGTCGGTGTCAAAACCGGCAGATCTCGGGCCCTCTTGATGGAGGTAATACCCTACTTCCTGCTTGATTGCTTGATGAATATGAGGATTACAAGAGTTGATCTACCACAACATCGTAATGGCTAAACCCTAGATGTCTAGCCTGTATGATTGTGATTTTCTCTATGGACTAAACCCTCTGGTTTATATAGACACCAGAGGGGCCTAGGGTACAGAGTCAGTTTATAGAGGAAGGAATCTTCATATCCGAATGCCAAGCTTACCTTCCATACAAAGGAGAGTCCCATCCGGACATGAGAGGAAGTCTTCTGTCTTGTATCTTCATGGCCCATCAGTCCGGCCCACGTCACATAGCCCGGACGCCCGAGGACCCCTTAATCCAGGAATCCCTCAATGAGCCCAAGAATAAATGGGTCCTTAGAAGGCCGAAAGTTAACACGGGCTGGAAACGGAGGACGGAATAATGGGTCGTTAACGGGTATAAAGTGATACACTGTTCATTATGGGCTAGTTTCATCTCGGGCCTTTAATGGGCCTAGAGTTACAAAGGGCCTCCCATGGGCCGAAAGACGTCATGAGCCATACAAGGGCCGGAAGTTACAACGGGCTGGTATCATATTGGATGGCCCAGATGGCGCTACAGGGCCAAATTCTGGTAGGCCATGAGTTAGCGGGCTGTAAATGGGCTATATGCCAACAGGCCGTTAACAGGCTTTCCGTGGGCTAGCTTGCTACCTTTTGACCAAGTCAAACGGGGTGGCCTTTTCATTGGAATGGGCCTCTATTGGGCAGTGCCACGTGTCGAAGAATCATAGGCGCCTTCGGTCCAATGAGTGGATGACATCTGTCCCAACGGTGAGCCGACACGTGGTTACTCTGGCCATTGAGAATTTTACATGTGGAAAATCCCCATTGGTCCGGGCTGTTAACGGGTTATTAGATCCAAACCGGAACCCGATAGCTTAACGGCGACCCGTTACGGTGGATGCCATGTGTCGGTCACCCTTGACGAAAGCATTTCTGTGGCACGTGATTTATCGTCATGGAAGTAGACACTTACGTGATGATAATTTTGGTAATGTCATGGAACACTTCTACGAGAACACAGGTATGACTTCTTGATTCTGTCGTAAAATCGTCATGGATGTACATGCATGACAGAAAACGTAACCTACTGTGACAAACATGTATCATCACGGAAGTGTATTTTTTTGTAGTGCATGTGGCATGAACCTGATATAGCCTATGTTATTGCAAAATCTAGGAACCGGATCTTATTAAGGAGAAATGATTGGAACAATACAACCAGGATTACATGGCATTTTTCTTGACAACGGCAAGGAGGTCATCTTCGCCTCTATCGCGTTGGCATGAACGCTTGCTCATCTACCTCCATGGCTAGTGCCTCGCTATAACAGATGGGATGGACATGCTACTCATGGAGCTTGGTGCGGTGATGTTTGGGAGCAGGGTCTCCGTCTGATGGGAAAGAAGAAGAAAAGATGCAGCCGCATCAGCAGATTGGGGCAGAGGTGGAGCTTGTACCAGTAGGGCAGCCGACCACATACAATTTGTCCGGAGTGGTAGATGAACTGCGCGTGCTAGATTGTTAGCAGTGACTAACCCATGGCAAGGCACATGGAGGCTGCACAAGGAGGTGAGAGCAGAGGCGTTGTGCACCGCCCCACTGCTTGAGCGACACAGGGAGACAGATGGGGGCATCGAGAGTGTGCAGCCTCACGAGAGAGAAGCGTCGAGGGAGTAATAAATTATAATCCGCGGAAGAGGAAATCCCTTGATTAACTCGTAAGTTACGGGAGGTGTAATAGAAAACGCAAGTATGAGAAGAGATCGGGGAAGCGTATGGACGATTTGTTTCTGACGAAACCGGACATGGAGGATGCAGCTAACATTTCCTCTCTCGACTTTTTGCTGACATGGTTGCCGTGGGAACAGTTTTTGCTGAGAAGGCATGATGGAGGGGATGGATCTCTTAGGTATATAGGATACTCACTAATGCATACCCAAGTGGAATTACCAATTTTTGTTTGATCAAGCCGCGTCCCACTTTAGTAACCCTAGCCACCACCACACCCTGCCGAAAATCCACGGCTTTCCTTGTCCTCCACCCACCACTCCAGTGACGGGAGGGGGTTGGTACCTTGGGCGGATTCTCCGTTCAGGCTGTGGGGCCAAATCCCCCCACTCGATTTTAGAGCCCACCAGCTTAGCCCATTAGTATACGACTCTGCCACAACCCCTCCCTCAGCCCATAGTATTTGTACCCCACTCATTTTTTCCTAAAAAAATTGAAGTCCATATAAGAGAACAAACAACTCAGCCTATTGTATAAGAAACAAATCAGCCATCAGTCAATCAACCAAGCTCGATACATGGCCTAATACCGCGGGAGCAAGCCCGCATGATAACAAGATACTAGGTTACATTGGAGGTGTCGAAGGAAAAACGTCTCGATTAGGAAATAAAGAGGTGGCACTCTGTAGTGCCACCCATCGCTCGGGGCACGCAATGCTCCCAAGACAGCTCAACTCTGACAATAATCATACATTCGCGGTAACCTCGTCGGTCGACTGATGGCTGGTCGTCTTGCTGTTATTCGGTCCTCAGAAGATTATTGTTGTGATAGTGCGCCATCGGCCCGGCAACATGATTAAGGCAAGTGAAACATCATGGATGTCCCATAGAGGGGGAGTGAATAGACGCTTTAAAATAATTATGATTTAGGCTTGAACAAATGTGGAATAAAACTAGCGTATAATTTGTCAAGAACAAAACCTAAAACAACTACGCTCACCTATGTGCACCAACAACTTATGTTAATCAAGATAAACAACTATGTGATAGCAAGATCTATAGCATGAAACACTATGTCTATCACATAGTAAAGTGCATAAGTAAAGGGCTCGAATAAGAGTAACCGAGGCATGCGGATACGACGATGTATCCCGAAGTTCACACCCTTACGGATGCTAATATCCGCTTGGAGTGGTGTGGAGGCACAATGCTCCCCAAGAAGCCACTAGGGCCACCGTAATCTCCTCATGCACTCGCACAATGCAAGATGTCGAAATTCCACTAAGGGACCCTTGAGGGCGGTCACTGAATTCATACAAATGGGAACCCTTGGGGGTGGTCACTGAACCCTTATACTTTGGCAACCCTTGGGGCGATCACCGGAACCCATAAAAATTGCTCGGAGTGATCTCCACAACCTAATTGGAGACCCTGACGCTTGCCCGGAGCTTTACACCACAATGATTGAGCTCCGAATGCACCAACCGTCTAGGGCACCAAAGCACCCAAGAGGAACAAGCTCTAGGGTGCCCAAACACCCAAGAGTAATAAGCTTATCACCTTTCACTTCCACGTATGTGGAGAACTTAAACCGATGCACCAAATGCAATGGCAAGGGCACACGGAGTTCCCAAGTCCTTCTCCCCCAAATCCTGCCACAACAACTAATGCTATGGAGGAAAATGAGATGAAGAACGAAGAAGAGAACACAAAGAATTCCAAGATCTAGATCCAAGGGGTTCCCCTCACATAGAGGAGAAAGTGATTGGTGGAAATGTGGATCTAGATCTCCTCTCTCTTTTCCCTCGAGAACTAGCAAGAATCATTGGAGGGATTGAGAGATAGCAAGCTTGAAGAAGGCCAACAATGGAGGGAAAAGATGAGCTCAAAAGGATAGGGACCATTAGGGAAGAAGGCCCCCTAAAATAGGAACCCCTGAATCCAACCGTTATGCCCACAAGTCATGCTCAAGCGGTACTACCGCTTGTGGGAGCGGTACTACCGCTTAGCATGGTCAAAATAGCACAACGAGACCGAAAAACACGAGCTGTAGATCTACTAGAGAGGTAGTACCGCTCGGGGGAGCAGTACTACCGGTTGGATAGGTACTACCGTTCTCTAGTACTGCTCTACTATCGCTCAAGCAGATTGGGCAACAGAAGCATAAAAATAAGCGGAAGTGGAAGTGGTATGTCAGTGGAAGTACCGCCTAAGTGTAAGTGCATCTAGTGCCCCTTAGTGATTCTGGTGTATTGAAGACTTATAGGTTAAGGGTCTAATGCGTTTATGAGTGTACACAGGTCTATAAGTCTATGAGGAGTTTGATATTTACAGAGAAAGTCGACCCCTAAAAATGAAGTTCTTCGACTGAAGACTTTGGTATTCTGAAGACTTTCTGAAGACTTTGAAAGTGAAGAAATTGGTGTGACCTTGAAGACTTGGTATTCATTTGAGGAACATGAAGCGTGAAGACTTTTGTTTTTGTAGTTTCTTTTTCTCTTTCTTGATTCATAGGAAACACCGTACTGTTAAAGGGGGTCGAGGAAATACTAAGGAAAAATTTCAAAGTGATGCTCAACTCAAAATCCTACACCTACCAATCCCTTCGAGTGAAGCCATTGGAAATCTCATACAGATTCACCAATTTCTTCAGTGACAGAGACGAACTTCTTCTAGTTGCTGAGGAATTTGTTCTGACTGAGGAGTTAGGAATTCGCCAGTGCGGATTGCCTACACAGTGAGGAACATGATAGCCCTGAGGAATTTGAACCTCAAATTTCCGACCATTGATGTGCTACACGCCAGCTGTCTCAAAATATCTTATCCACCTAATGGTCATATCATTGAAGGGCATTTATGTCTTATCATGTCAGGCTGCTCCCTAGGCTATAAATAGCCGCCCCTACAACCACTAGTTGGTTGGCTGCTCCGAGAGAAACTGACACTTGTCAATTGAGAGCATCCCATCCTCCGAGGACTTTGAGTGAAAATCATCAAGTGAGGAAAACCCAAACCTAAACACCTACAAACCCAAAGTGATTGAGCATCACTGAAGAGATTGATCTGCGTGGATCTCGACGCTTGTCACCTTTGAAGACTGTGCTTCTTCCAGACGGTTAGGCGTCATGGTCTAGAGCATCCAGGAGGAATTGTGGATCGCCGAGTGACCAAGTTTGTGAAGGTTTGGAAGTCGCCTGAAGACTTACAACGAGTGATTGGACGAGGTCTGTGTGACCTTAGTTCAAGGAGAATACGGTGAGGACTTGGTGTCCTCAGCTGCGTGCTCAGGACTGGGTGTCCGGGACTGTGTGTCTTGAGTTTAAATATTCAGCCGCTCCAACCAGACGTACAACTGAGACAACAGTTGGAACTAGTCTACCAAATCATTGTCTTCACCAAGCTTACTAGTTCTATTTCCTCAACTCTTTCATTTCCTCATTACTGTGTTAAGTGCTTCATCATATCTGCGTCTGAAGACTTTGACTGAATACTTTCTCAATTTCCTACCGGCAAATTCCTCAGTGAAGAATTCATAAAAATCGCCTATTCACCCCCTCCAGTCGATATAACGCACTTTCAATTGGTATCAGAGCGAGGTACTCCCTTGTTCTGTGTGATTTTGGTTTAACCGCCTGGAGTTTTAGTTATGTCGACCGCAGGTATGATCAAGGTCTCTGTTGGCTATCCTACCTTCGATGGGACAGACTACCCCTACTGGAAAAATAAGATGCGAATGCATCTTGAGGCAATTGATAACGATCTCTGGTATGTTGTGGAAAATGGTGTTCCCTCTGTCTCACCCTCACTGAACGCCACCGATGTGAAGAGATTCAAGCAACTCGATTCTCAAGCGAAGAATATCATATGTGGCCATCTAAGCAAAGGACAGTATGGAAGAGTGAGTGCTTTGGAAACTGCTAAGCTTATCTGGGATAGGCTGTCCAAATTGAATGAAGGAGTCTCAACTCAGCGTGACTCTCGAGTTGATGTTCTTCACAATCTCTTCAACCGCTTCAAAAGACTCGACAATGAAAATGTTCAACCAACCTTCGATCGCCTCACTGACATCTCAAATGAGCTTCAAGCGCTTGGGGCCACTGACATCACCGACCATGAGGTGGTGAAGAAATTGTTGAGATCGCTTGATTCCTCATTTGATACTCTAGCATTGATGATGCAAGAGGGTGCTGATTACAAGTCACTTGATCCCGCTGATATCCTCGAGAGGCTAAACACTCATGAGTTCCAGCTTGCTGAAAAGAGAGATCTCTATGGTTCGTGCTATGGTAGATCACGTGCCCTGAAGGCCAAGGCAGTGTCTGAATCTGAAAATGAAGATTCTGGCAGCAGCCTTGGTGATCCTGAAGAATTGAGCCAGGAGCTAGCACTGCTCGTGAAGAAATTCCAGAAGTTCTCAAGACGCGGCTGTCGGTGGCAAAACCGGCGGATCTCGGCTAGGGGGTCCTGATCTGTGCGTCTAGGCTGATGGTAACAGGAAGCAAGGGACACAGATGTTTACCCAGGTTCGGGCCCTCTCGATGGAGGTAAAACCCTACTTCCTGCTTGATTAATATTGAAGATATGGGTAGTACAAGAGTGGATCTACCATGAGATTGTAGAGGCTAAACCCTAGAAGCTAGCCTATGATGGTATGATTGCAATTGTGATCGGCCTTCTAAGGACGAACCTCTCCGGTTTATATAGGCACCGAAGAGGGCTAGGGTTTACATGGAGTCAGTTACAAGGAAGGAAATATAATATCCGGATCGCCAAGCTTTCCTTCCACGCCAAGGGAAGTCCTATCCGTACACGGGTCGAAGTCTTGATTCTTGTATCTTCATGCTTCCATAGTCCGGACGTTGTATACAGTCCGGCTGTCCGGATACCCCCTAATCCTGGACTCCCTCAGTAGCCCCTGAACCAGGCTTCAATGACGATGAGTCCGGCGCGCAGTCTTGTCTTCGGCATTGCAGGGCAGGTTCCATCTCCGAATACTCCAAAGTACTTGTCACGACGAATAGTGTCCGGAACTCCATCAATGTTGTACTCCTTGGCTTTAGTGCCTCAATAATGGCCATCTCCACGTGTCGAGCGAATGCGAGGAGCCGAGGTGTTTTTCGCATTTACCACCCTCAATCTTTTGGGCTGACCGCCTATTTGAAGAGATGGGGATTCTCAGGTCCAAACCTCACTCCTCCCGCTCGAGCAAGCATCCAACAGAGCGCTCCGGAAAAACCATTCCAACATGGCCGGTCGTCACAGCTCTTCTGCTCGCTCTCCTCGCCCCAAGCCGGGGGACTGGGAAGAGTGTTCAGTTCCCCATAGCCGTTTGATCAAGTTACAAGTCCAAGGGTTTCTTCCACTAGCATTCATGGTCTGGGTCCGAGCCGGAATAGCCACCTATAATGGCGGGGAGCAAGCGGAGAGATCTCCGAATCCGTCTCCAGAGGAGCGAATATGCCTCATCCCGCATCTGCTAAGGGGCGTTGGGTTTCCTATCCACCTGCCTTGGCGGGCTCCTGGAGTTCTACGGCCTCCCATTACACAATTTCACCCCTGCCTCTATACTACATATAGCAGGGTATGTTGCCCTTTGCGAGCTATTTTTAGGCTGCGAGCCTCACTTCGGGTTATGGCAGAAGATGTTCTGCCTTGTCCCCCGCAACCAGGGAGAATCCCTATGTCAGGTGGGCGGGGCCGAAGTATGGCGCATTGGCGAGACCGGATACCTATCCGGCACTCCCAAGAAGGTACCAGAGAACTGGCCTTCAGAGTGGTTCTACATTGACGATGTTCCCCTTCCGGATCCAGTCCGGACAGGTCTCCCCCAGTTCAGTAACGCCCCGCCGAGGGCACGTCTAAGCTGGCACCCCGGAGGCCCCCAAGAGGAGGATACCAGGGAAATACATTACCTGATGAGTAGGATAAAGTTACTGGCCAACTCCGGACTGACGATAGTCGAGGTTATGGCAATATGCATAATACGGGGAGTGCAACCACTTCAATATTGGGGGAAGCCCATGTGGCACTTCAACAGGGAAGATGATGCCACCCGCTGTGGCCGTAAGGGTCCAGACTCCGCCACTTCTCTGGCAAGGATATTGTCCGATTTGTACAAAGGGGAAGAGGAGGAATTCCTTCACATCAAACCGTGAGAGGGATTCTCCATGTACAACCCCCCAAACTGGGTAAGTTGTCGTTCCTTTCCCTACGTCACTTATTGTGGCGTACTTTGCTAAGATCATCTGCCTTGATATTCCCAAGCAGGAACTGAGGAGGGCCGTAGAAGGAATCTCCAGCCCCTCCTCGCAACCAGAGGACCCCGGAAGGGCCCTAGATCTAGGTCTCGAAGAAGATCAGGATATTACCGTGGAGCTCGTCAACGGGATATTTTATCAAGCGAGCTGTGATGGCGCCTCAGTGGCCATTACTACCGACTATCCCGGACCGCTTCCTACGTCGCGCGTAAGCCAAGTCGAAAAACCCTATCCTCCGAAGAGGACTCCCTTCAGATGTCATGCATTACCCTTGAAGTGTCGTGTTTTTGCAGAGACGACAGTCGGAGCGTGGGGCCGAGCCCCTGGGGACTCGTCGGCCAAGGGCGTCCGGATCGGGCGGGCTCAACAGGAAGGCGGTAAGGGTCGACTCGCCGCTACAGAGGTAAGACAAAAACTTGTGCTGCGATTATGGTATTTTGAAGTATGACAGCACCCTTTGTGTTCTGGCAGGAAGAGGAGCAGCCGGACTATATCCGGGGATCCTGCCAACCACGCCTCCACCAGCCGGATTCCAAAACCAGCTTCGAGAGCAGAGGCGGGAGTGGGGCCGATGCCGCATAGTTCTCCAACAGAGAGTGCGGATATGCTCTCAGCCACGAACTCCCAAGTAGAGAGCGCCATGAATCACATGCGCCGACGGGCCGCACTTCGGAACAACATCTTTTCCGAAGAGGCATTTAATGCCTTCAATTCGGGAGACACATACATCCGAGCTGCTCAAGGCAGGCTTGCCCGAGCGACGGACCAGTATACCAAAGATATATGGGTAAGAAAATTTGATAAGCATGTGTAGCAGTAGCACCTGAGACTTGAAACGGTTGGAACAACTGTTTTAAGGATCAATTTATGCATGTGTCCTTGTAGATAAGAATGAGCAATTGTCTCGAGTCGGAGGAATGCAAAGGCAACCGAGGGCCGATTGCCAAGTTAGAGGAACCCCAAAAGCCCTCATCTGGTAACAATTGTCACAATTGTACGGAGATGCACCAGTTAGTAAATGGCTAATATGACAAGTCTAACAGAAAATTCTGCAAACAATCCCAAGGTGAATCCGGAGGGCGTAAGAGAGGATGCATCGCATCTCAAAAGGCAGCTGGAGGCTGGCGAGCGCATTCTTACGCGAGTTAAGCAGGAGAAGAACGATCTTCAAGATGCCAAAGTCCAGCTGGACGTGGAGTTAAAAGATCTACGCGCTCAGTTGGCGGACTCCGTGAAGGAGAACAAAAGGCTTCGACGCGGCATATATGGTAAGTGCCTAGACGAACTGTAGTATAGTTCAGCGAGGAAGTATATTGAAAGAATTCTGCTTGCAGGAATGCTAACGGGTCGCCCTGAGGAGGAAATGCCCTCATCTACAAGTGATTTATTGCAAGACCTTTCGCAACTGCACGAGCGAGCTCGGCAAGTGATGCAGGGTGTTGCTCAAGCTTTGTGGCCATCAAGCTTGCTGCCGAATGGCATGGGGGAGCTTGTGGATATGCTTCAAGGAGCACGGCGGCGCTTCCGACTGTGGAAGGTGTCCGCTTGCCGGCAAGGCGCAAGAGAAGCCTGGGCTATTGATAAGCACATTTCATATACATAATTTTGGCATACAAATATACCATTTGTTGAGTTCTGATCACCAATTCTTGTTTTAAATATAGAATAATTGAATGAAACTCATATAAAAGGATTGTTGACTAGTCACTTGTTTATTTTGCAGAAAAGTGCGACAAGGCACAAAATCCTTCTACTACAAAAGATCAAGTGATGGAGTCAAGGACCCGAGTGAGAAGAAAAGAAGTTACCTGGGGCAAGCAAAAGAAGTGGGAGGATCTTCTTGTGAAGAAAGAAGAGAAGTAAGAGGGCCAAATCACAAAGTGCAGATGAGAGGAGGGGAACAAAATCCCTAGGTGCTGGAGGGATCCAATCGGGCCTGGCATATCTCCATCTCCCTCACCCCACCTTCTCCACCACCAGCCGCCGTCGTGGCCAGGCCGGCGTGGCGGCGCGCCACCGCGCCATCACCAGCATCCACCAGCACCAATCCATCTCCACGCCGCCGCCAGCACACACCACCCATCCATCCAGCCACCAGAGCCACCGCATCACCACCGCGCCTCCACCCCACGCTCGCGCGCTCGACCAGACGAGGTGCCTGGTGCCCCGCGCGACCATCCCCACGCTGTTGCTGCTCTTCCCACATCCCTGATACTGCTCTTCTTGCGTCCGATCTCTGGTGCTCCTTCTTCAATCTCCTGCTGCTTCTCTTCTTCTATCCCCAAAACTGCTGCAGCTCCCCATCCTCACGTCCTTGCTGCTCCTCTTTCTTCAATCTTGCTGCTGCTTCCCCCACACCTCTGCTTCCTTTCTTCTCCTTCACTTCCTGCCTGCTGCTTCTCCTTCTTCCTTCACCTGTTGCGATCTCTCTCTCTCCCACATCTTTGCTGCTGCCCCTGCTGAACCCTCCACGCTGTTGCTGCTCCTTCTTCTTCTCCACAAAAATGATGTTGCTCCCTTCTTGCCCATGCCTCTACTGCTGCCTCTCTTGTCCTACACCTTTTGCTACTGCCATCTCTCTCTCTCTCTCTGAATATTCTGTAATTTGAGAAGTAAGAAGCTTTGTAATATTCAGATTCTATAAGTGCCTGTAATCTGCTATATGTTCAGTTCCTACTTGTCATGTGTTAATTAGTATTCTGCTACTGTATGTGTGAGATCCCTTATGTGTTTCTTCCTTACTGCAGAAATTTATTCAGTTGTCCATGTGTTAGCTCCAGTACATGTGCTATAAAAATACATGTGTGTTTTGTGATGTAAACCATGTCAGCTAGCTCACTGTAACAAATTCATGTTACTATTTGTGATTTTATTTTGTATTGAAATTACTCTCTGGTAGCCAGCCAGTTGTGTGATCATTCAATTTTCAGTCTATGTATTAGCTACTGCACTGTAATATATGTTGTGACATGAAGCATTTCCATCCCTGTCCATTATCTTGTTTCTTCCCTCTGTCATATGCTTGTTAGATAAATATATGTGTTCATGTCCTGTTATCTCCTTTTGTGTTAGCATTTTAGTTTCTCAAGTAATAGGAAAACACCAAAAAGACAACATAGACAATCTAAACTTCCCCTTTTCTTATTTTGCATTTTCTTTGGCGACGATATTTGGGAACGACCTTGTTAGTTTAGGATTTATTTTCTGCATTCGTCTCTTAAAATTGTGTTACTTAGATTTAGCCAAGAATAGTCGTCGTCGCCTAGTCCCTGTGGGGAACACGACACTCGTAGTTCGGGTGAAATACCCTACTGTACTTACAATCGATCAGCTATGGTGAAGACGCGCTACACCAAGCTGGACCCGAACCATATGGCCGAAGTAGGACCGGTGGGGCCCGATGGGCAAGAAATTCCCATGAGTCTGGTATATGACCAGGTAGTGTTAGCTGCTAAGTATTCTCAACACGATTGTAAGCTAGATAGCCTGTTGGACAGTATAGAGGAGGAATATAGTCAGTCCAAGTGACTGTGTAATTTTAATGGACATAATTAGCCCCTAGCTGGATTAAAATCATTTGTCATGGCGGACCTTTTCGCTTCAGCCCCCGGATCCTATAGTCTGGGGTGTGTCCGAATACCCACTCAATTATACAAAACCGGGGTATGCGTGGACACCAGGCGTAGGGGTCATAAGTGCTTGAACAGATAAGTACCCAACTAGTTATGTTATATTACATGGATAGTAAGAAACATCTTCCAGGGAGAATAGTTCCGTTAGGGGTTCCTTTCCTTGGGTAAGCATGCGACAATGCACATGTCTGGACTGCGAACTATTGCGCATGATACAAAACTTCTAGGGATTTGCGTTATAATAAATGAATACATCTGTTGTTCACCGACTGAATATTCTCTTAAGGAAGCTAGCTTTCGGCTTCACCCAGTCTGAGGTACACATCTGGCTGAACCGGCAGTAACAATCGCAGAGGTGCTCCCCTTATGCCCTAGCCGAATTAACGGGAACGTAGGGCATAAACACAAGAGCCAGACAACCCAGCTTGGCAACATCTTAAGTCATATCGATACATATAATGGTGAAGAAAAGGCACATACGGAAAAAGAATGCATATGTGATGGGAGAAAGCCATGTGAGTAATTATTCTTAGCTTCCGTATAGGAAGCCCCCAGGTATTGCTTACACACTTAGTGCGGCCGGAGTGACCGGAAATCCGCACTGTATTGAATACTTTGTGTGAAGAGAGAAAAAGGTCGAGAAAGGAAAAAGGGAGGGAGCATAATTAAAACGGAGGGGTTGGGAGACGAACATTGAGTTCGGCGTTAGGCGTAGAACCTCCAGAGCCTGGCCGCGTTCCATGGGTTCGGCTCGAGTCTGTTATCGGATGCATTACATAAGCGGTATGCTCCTCCGGTGAGAACTTTGTCAATGACGAAGGGACCCTCCCACTTGGGTTTGAGCTTGTCCTTCTTCTTCTCCGGTAGGCGCAGAACGAGTTCGCCAAAGTTGTAAGTTTTGGCCCGCACTTCTCTGCTTTGATATCGTCGAGCTTGCTGATGATAGAATGCGGAGCGGGCTTTTGCGATGTCGCGCTCCTCCTCCAGGGCGTCCAAGTTATCCTGCCGATCTAACTCGGCTTCCTTCTCTTCGTACATGCGTACGCGTGGTGAATCATGTATTATGTCGCAAGGTAATACTGCTTCCGTGCCGTACACCATAAAAATGGTGTATATTTGGTGGTGCGATTTGGCGTGGTCCGCAGCCCCCAGAGTACGGAGTCGAGCTCCTCGACCCAGTGTGTATCTGACTCTGTCAAGGATCACACTAATCTAGGTTTGATGCCGCTCATGATGAGACCATTTGCTCGCTCTACCTGGCCGTTTGTTTGGGGATGGTAGACGGAAGCGTAATCGAGCTTAATGCCCATTTTTGCGCACCAAGTTTTCACTTCGGCTGTGAAATTTGAGCCATTATCGGTGATGATGCTATGGGGACACCGTGACGATTGTACGACCCCGGATATGAAGTCTATTACTGGTCCGAATTCAGCCGTTTTGACTGGTTTAGCTTCTATCCATTTGGTGAATTTGTCCACCATGACCAATAATATTTTTTTCTTATGGCTTCCCCCTTTAAAAGGTTCGACCATATCCAGCCTCTAGACCGCAAAGGGCCAAGTTATGGGGATTGTTTGGAGAGCGGTAGGGGGCATATGACTCTGATTGGCAAAGAGCTGGCAACCAACGCAATCTTGGACAAGGTCCTGTGCGTCTGCTCGGGCCGTCGGCCAATAGAAACCTGTACGGAAGGCCTTGCTGACTAATGCTCGAGCCGTGGCGTGGTGCCCGCCCAGGCCGGCATGGATTTCAGCCAAGAGCTGCCGCCCTTCCTCTTCGAATATGCATCTTTGGAGTACTCTGGTAGCGCTTTTCTTGTAGAGTTCCCCTTCGTAGACTTTGTAAGCTTTGGAGCGAACGATGCAGCGTGCTTCATTTTGGTCTTCGGGGAGCTCCTGCCTATTTAGGTAGGCCAAGAAAGGCTTGGTCCACGGGGCGATTACAACCATGATTTCGTGGGCCAAGGGCGTTATTTCGGTGGTAGAACCTCCAACTATGTCTGATGGTTCGAACTGGGGTGTATTACGATCCGTGCAAGATTGCTGACTCTCTTCCCATACTACGGATGGCTTGAACAGCCGTTCCAAGAATATGTTAGGTGGGACAGGGTCGCGTTTAGCGCCGATGCGAGCGAGGACATCCGCCGCTTGATTGTTTTCTCGAGCCACATGGTGGAGTTCGAGCCCCTCGAACCGAGCTGATATTTTGAGGACGGCATTACGGTAGGCCGCCATTTTCGGGTCCTTGGCATCAAAATCTCCATTTATTTGTGATATTGTGAGGTTTGAATCCCCATGCACTTCTAGGCATTGAATGCCCATAGAGACTGCCATCTGAAGATCGTGCAACAGAGCCTCGTATTCAGCTGCATTGTTGGAGTCTGTGTATAATATTTGGAGGACGTATTGGACCGTGTCTCCGGTGGGAGACGTTAGGACTACACCTGATCCCAATCCAGCCAACAGTTTAGAGCCGCCGAAGTGCATGATCCAATTTGAGTACGCGTCGTACTCTTTAGGGAGTTCGGCTTCTGTCCATTCGGCGACGAACTCAGCCAATACTTGCGACTTGATGGCCCGTCGAGGCTTGTATGTTATGTCGAACGGAAGGAGCTCAATGGCCCATTTAGCAATCCGGCCCGTGGCATCGCGGTTATTTATTATGTCATTGAGTGGTACTTCGGAGGCCACCATAATTGAACACTCTTGAAAGTAGTGTCATAGCTTCCGGGATGCCATGAACACCGCGTATGCTATTTTTTGATAGTGTGGGTACCGGGATTTGCATGGGGTTAAGACCGTGGACACGTAGTAAACCGGCTTCTGGAGCGACTATTTGTATCCGTCAGCCTCTCGTTCAACGACGAGCACTGCGCTTACAACTTGATGCATTGCAGCTATGTACAGCAGCATAGGTTCGTCGATATTCGGCGCTGTTAGTACTGGATTACTGGCCAATAAGGTTTTTATTTCATCCAGTCCGGCCGCGGCTGCATCCGTCCACACAAAGTGTTCGGTGCGCCGAAGAAGGCGGTAAAGAGGTAATGCCTTTTCTCCTAACCTGGTGATAAAGCGGCTGAGAGCAGCCATGCATCCGGCTAGTTCTTGGATGTGCTTGAGGTTTGTTGGTATAGCCAATCGTGATGAGCTTCGGATCTTTGCGGATTCGCTTCAATTCCTCTGTTGGAAACAATGAAGCCGAGTAGCTTCCCCGAGGGGACGCCAAAAACGCATTTTTCCGGGTTCAGCTTGATGTCGTATGTTCGGAGATTGTCGAATGTAAGCCTCAAGTCATCTATTAGGGTTTCGATGTGTCTTGTTTTTACGACCACGTCATCCACGTATGCCTCAACTATTTTGCCGATTTGCTTTTCCACGCATGTTTTAATCATGCATTGGTAGGTTGCACCGGCGTTCTTGAGCCTGAAAGGCATAGTGTTGAAGCAGAAAGGGCCATATGGCATTATGAAAGCTGTTGCAGCTTGGTCAGACTCTGCCATCTTTATTTGATGGTATCCAGAGTATGTGCCGAGGAAACACAGTAAGTCGTGTCTTGCTGTGGCATCAATGATTTGATCGATACGAGGGAGGGGAAAGGGATCCTTGGGGCAAGCCTTGTTGAGGTCTTTAAGTCGACACATAAGCACCAGGATTTGTCCTTCTTTGGTACCATTACCAGGTTTGACAGCCAATCCGGATGCTTGATATCTCTGATGAATCTGGCCTCGAGTAGTTTGGCCAGCTCTTCCCCCATGTCCTGCCGTTTGGGCTCTGAAAACCGTCTTAGAGTTTGCTTGACCGGTTTGTATCCTTTTAGTAAATTGAGGTTGTGTTCAGCCAATCTGCGTGGGATGCCTGGCATGTCCGATGGGTGCCAGGCGAAGATGTCCCAATTCTCACGTAAGAAGTCTCGCAGTGCGGCGTCCATCACGGGGCTCAGCTATGTCCCGACGGAAGCTGTCTTCGTGGGGTCCATTGGATGGACTTGGAATTTGACTATCTCGTCTGCGGGTTTAAACGAGGTGGACTTGGGTCGCTTGTCGAGTATCACGTCGTCCCTCTCCACGGTGGCCCGCAGTGTTGTTAATTCTTCGGCTGCTAGGGCCTTAGATAATGCCTCCAGGGCTAGTGCCGCGGTTTTGTTTTCGGCGCGAAGTGCGACGTCCGGATCACTGGCTAGAGTGATGATTCCATTGGGCCCGGGAATTTTAAGCTTCATGTACCCATAATGGGGTATAACTTGAAAGCTTGCAAACGCGTCCCGCCCTAAAAGGGTGTGGTACCCGCTGCTAAAGGGGGCCACTTGGAATGTGATTTCTTCGGACCTATAATTCTCTGGGGTGCCGAATACCACGTCAAGTGTGATTTTTCCCGCACACCGTGCTTCCCGACTAGGGATAATTCCCCTGAAGGTTGTGCCGCTTTGTTTAATGTGGCCTTTGTCGATTTCCATCTTGCTGAGTGTCTCTTCATAGATCAGATTTAATCCGCTTCCGCCATCCATGAGCACTTTAGTGAGCCAAAAGCCGTCCACGATTGGGCTAAGAACCAGAGCGGCTGGTGACCGGACAGTCCGGGATCGAGGTTCGTCACTGGCATTAAAAGTTATAGCAGTGTCGTTCCAGGGGTTTATTTTGGCCATATGGCAAATTTCCGCGGAGCTTCGATGAGCTCGCTTGCGCCTACTGTTTGAGGCAAAAGTCTCGAAGACTGTTAGTACCGTATTGTGCTCGTTGGCGGGATGTTGTTCTGTAAGAAGATACTCGCCACTTTTCGCAACCTGCCGGAGTATCCAACATGCCCTAAGGCTATGAGTTGGTGCTGTGTCCGGAGTGCTGTGGAGTTTGCATGGCCCATTGAGCCATTTTTCCAATACGGTTCCCGGCCCTGGGGTGGGCTTTGGTTTCTTGGGGATTGGATCCGACGACGTACGAGAGTTCGCCCGTTTAGTTCGGACAAAGGTTTTGGTGAATGCCGGATTATCCCAAAATTCAGTTTGAGTTTTCCAGACGCTTTCCATTGCACCGTATTTCTGTACTATGATTGCTAAGTCCACAAAGCGTACTATGTCACGGCAACTTATAGCATTAAGGATTCCTTTGTCCGTGCAGTTTTTGCAGAAGAGCGAGACTACATCCTCCTCGTGGCAGTCCTCGACTTTGTTTAGCACAAGCAGGAATCTGGCCCAGTAATGATGTACTGTCTCCTGGGGCCCTTGCCTGATATGGGAGAGACAATTTAAGTCCGCGTGGGTAGTTATAGCTGAATCCGGATTCTGATCCGATCTGGCACCCCGGGGCACGGAAGCTTCCGAGTTCAACAGCCCAGGATTCGGGACGCTGCCCAATTTTTCCGGCCCCGTGCCCGGTTCTAAGTCCGGGACCCGGGTCATATCATCCCCCGGGTGGGTGTCCGGCTCCAGGAGCTCGGCGATCCGGACATAATTCGTCCTAAAAATAGAGGGATACCCCTTGTGTGGCTCCTCCGATACCGCCATCTCATGGGTGGACGGCAGGGATTTAATGTCCCTCTAGTCGGGTTTAAGCCCGATCCGGTCATAGTCTGTTGCGACTCCCAAAGCGGCGATGCGATCCAAGAGCTCATTGAGAGAAGAGTGCTCTATCTCCATCTGTTTGGCAAGCTCCGAATTGATGTGAAGTTTATGCGTGATGACCCGAGAGGCCATTGTCGGCGCGACAGCCGATGGGGTGGCCATGGCGAAGCCGGCTAGTCGGAGAGTTTGGCCTACAGCCAGAGCTCCCCCTACGGTAATGTTGTCCCTGACAACGAGATGAGCCATCGAGCCTTGCAGTGATGACACAGAGGAACTCTCAATGAAAGCACGAATGTCGGTGTCAAAACCGGTGGATCTCGGGTAGGGGGTCCCGATATGTGCGTCTAGGCTGATGGTAACAGGAAGCAAGGGACACAGATGTTTACCCAGGTTCAGGCCCTCTCGATGGAGGTAAAACCCTACTTCCTGCTTGATTAATATTGAATATATGGGTAGTACAAGAGTAGATCTACCACGAGATCATAGAGGCTAAACCCTAGAAGCTAGCCTATGATGGTATGATTGTAATTGTGATCGACCTTCTAAGGACCAACCTCTCCGGTTTATATAGGCACCGGAGACGGCTAGGGTTTACATGGAGTCGGTTACAAGGAAGGAAATATAATATCCGGATCGCCAAGCTTGCCTTCCACGCCAAGGGAAGTCCTATCCGGACACGCGTCGAAGTCTTGAGTCTTGTATCTTGACGCTTCCATAGTCCGGACGTTGTATACTGTCCGGCTGTCCGGATACCCCCTAATCCAGGACTCCCTCAGTGGCCGCTTTGGAAAATCCTCAAGGAGCAATGATTCCTCATCCAGTGACTACAAGAGGAGGCTATGCCACAAATGCAAGAAACCTGGTCACTATATTCAAGATTGTCCTCAGTGGGAAAAGGAATTAAAGAAGAAGAAATACAAGGATTACAGTTCTGATGATGCTAAGAAGAAGAAGAAATCGTCAAAATCTTCATCATCAAAATCCTCGAAGTCTTCATCTCACAAGAAGAGCAGCTCCAAGAAGGCTCGGGCATTCATTGGCAAGGAAATGGACTGTGAGGCTGAATCTGAGGAACATTAGGAAGAGGAGGCATCTGAGGAGTCCGAGTCTAGTGTGGTGAGTCTGGCTCTCACTACTGCATTCGTCAGCAAGTCTATCTTCAACTCTGAAGAAAATGACCTCACCAACAAGGCTAATGAAGGCAATGATGACTACGCTCCCACATACTGCTTCATGGCAAAGGGTGCCAAGGTACTCAAATATACCTCCTCTGAATCTAGTGAGAATGAATCTGATGAAAACCTCAAGCCCAGCTACTCTAAACTTGCTAAGATTGCTGTGAAACAGCAAAGGGCTTTCGAAAAGGTTCAAAACATGCTAGACAAAAGTGACGATATGTTGGGTGAAGAAATGGATCGCACTAAAGCCTTGACTGAAAATCTTCAGAGACTTCAGTCTAGGTTTGACAGCCTTCAAGGTCATCATAACACTCTCTTATCTGATCATGAGAAGCTTTCTTATGAGTTTCTTCAAAATAAGAAAGATCTTGAGAAGCTAAGAGTGAGTTATGAAGATCTTCAGAAGGAGCACGATTCATTACTTGCTCATCAAATCAGCGCTTCTCAGGAAGAATTTGTTCCTCCATGCTTAAAGTGCATTGAACGTGAATCTGCTAATTCTTCACCTGAATGTTCAAATGCTTCTATTGTTACAAATTCTTCACCTACCTCTGCTATCACTAATTCCTCATCTGAGGACATTGCTAGTATCACTGACGATGTAGGGCTGAAGGAATAGTACATGACAGGCATGTACAAAAGCCTCAAAGGGCATCAGACTCTTTGTGATGTGCTTAAAAAGCAGATCCTCAACAGGAACCCTAGGAAAGAGGGTATTGCCTTTGAGAGAAAAATCAATGTTGATGGTACATATTGGAAGCCTGAGCAGTACCCCAAAACCTCATGGGTTGCTGCAAAGGGACCACCAGTTGGTCCATCTATCTGGCTTTACATGTGAATCTCCTCATTCTTCTGATGAGTCACTTGACTCCAACTATAAACTGTTCAAAAATCAGAATGGTGAAGTATTTGCTAGATATGTTGGCACTAACTGCAGGAACGGTTCCCCTATGAAGAAAATCTGGGTTCCCAAAAGGTGCCTTGAAAGTCTTCAGGTGAATGTCCTCATGACACCACATGTGAAGAATAGGAACCCCAGATCAAACTCTTCATATGGACCAAATTCTTCATATGGATCAAAGTCCTCACATGATTATCATCATGCTAACAACTCTGTTTCGCAGGGTAGAGCTAAGGGCTATGAATATGTGCATTATTCATCAAACCATTATGTTCATAAGTCCTTGAAGAATTTCTCTGCTTATTCATATGCTTACCCTAACCCCTCTTATGTGAAACGAAATGGTCTGGCTTCTTTGCCACCATTATCATATGGAGCTTGCAGAGTGATGAACTCTTTGCCACCCCTTCAGATGTGGGTGGTGAAGAAAAAGAACTAATCTCTTTTATAGGGTCAGGTCTCCAGACGTGCTTTAACGTCTGAAGAATTTGCTGGGGGCCTGACAAAAATTCCTGAAAGGACGCAGGATAATCATGAAGAAATGAACTTTCATTTCTCACGTCCTCATACTGCTATATCTTTTTTACTGCTTGATGAAATTCATCGGATGAATTTGGTATCATATTCTTCACTGATGAAGTATATGAGTTCGTAAGTTGCACTAATTCATCTCCAGGATGATCAACCCAAAGCCACTGAGTGGGTCCTCGATAGTGGATGTACAAATCACATGACTGGTGACAAGAATCTGTTGATTGATGCTCCCTTATCACCATCGCATCTGAAGCATATCATCTTCGCTGACAAAGGCAAAAGTCAGGTATTGGGTCTAGGTAAGGTTGCGATCACAAAGGATCGACACATGGACAAAGTCATGCTTGTTGAGTCCTTAGGATACAACCTTATGTCTGTCTCAATGCTTTGTGATCTTGATATGATTGTTGTCTTTGGCAAGTATCATTGTGTTGTGGTTATGGAAGCTGACAATTCCAAAGTCTTCGAAGGCTTTAGGAGAGGAGACTTGTACATTGTTGATTTCTCTACAGGACCTCAACCAGCCGTGTGCCTACTTGCAAAAGCTTCAGAAGGCTGGCTATGGCATCGACGACTTGGTCACGCAGGCATGAGGAATTTGCACACGATTGAGAATAAGCATGTCATTGGCATTGAGAATGTCAAATTCCTCATGGATCACGTAAAGGGCCTGTGAAGCTGGAAAATGACCAAGGCCAAGCATCCAGCGAAGACTATCATGACCACTACTCGACCATTCGAATTGCTTCACATGGACCTCTTTGGTCCTAATCATTACTCAGCAATCACTAATGATGCATCTCTATATGGCTTTGTTATTGTTGATGTTTAATCTCGTTACACATGGGTACACATTGTTACTTACAAACATGAAGTGCAGGAAGTCTTCAAATGATTTTCCTCGAGGGCTTCAACCAACTTTGGTGTGAAGATCAAGCACATCAGGAGTGACAATGGAACAGAGTTCAAGAATTCTGGTCTTGATGACTATCTTGATGAACTTGGTATTACTCATGAGTTATCTGCTCCTTATATTCAACAAAATGGCGTCGTGGAGCGCAAGAACAGAACTCTTGTTGAGATGGCTCGCACTATGCTTGATGAGTACAAGACGCCTCGTCACTTCTGGATTGAGGCAATTGACACTGCGTGCCACATCATCAACAGGGTATATCTTCACAAATTCTTCAAGAAGATCGCCTATGAACTCCTCAACGACAAGAAACCCAATGTGAGTTATTTCAAATTCTTGATTGCTAAATGTTGGATTAGAGATCCTCATCACAACGCTAAATTTGCACCAAAAGCACATGAAGGTTTTATGCTTGGTTACGGAAAGGACTCGCACACCTACAGAGTCTTCAACAATGTTCTTCACAAGATTGTTGAAACTATAGATGTGCGGTTCGATGAAACTAATGGCTCGCAAAGAGAGCACCTACCTTCTGTGATAGATGAACCAGCACCTGAGGATTCTATCAAGTTCAAGGCTACTGAGGATGTCATTCCTACTGAAGAATCTGCTGAAAATTCATTCCAGAACATGAAGAACATCAAGCTGATGCACCTGAAGAAAATGGTGCTGAAGAAAATGCCGATCAAATTCCTCGACGACAACTAGCTCATCCTCGTATTGCAAAATAAGTGCAAGTTGAAAAGATCATCGATGACATTGAAGCACCAGGTCCTCTCACACGCTCAAAAGCTTCACATTTATCTAACTTTTGTGGGCACTATGCTTTTGTCTCTATCACAGAGCCCACTAAGGTAGATGAAGCATTGGAGCCCGAGTGGATTCAGGCCATGCAAGAAGAATTACATCAATTCGAGCTCAACAATGTCTGGAACTGTAAAACGTCCAGATCCTCGCAAGCATAATATCATTGGCGCAAAGTGGATCTACCGCAACAAGCAAGATGAAAATGGCCTTGTGGTGAGGAATAAGGCACGACTTGTAGCTCAAGGCTACACACAGGTTGAAAGAATTGATTTCGATGAAACTTTTGCACCTGTTGCTAGACTTGAGGCTATTCGCATATTACTTGCTTATGCTAACCATCATGATTTCACTTTATATCAAATGGATGTGAAAAGTGCATTCCTCAATGGTAAGCTTGAGGAAGAAGTATATGTTGCTCAACCCCCAGGTTTTGAAGATCCAAAGAATCCTGACGAAGTCTTCAGACTCAACAAGGCCCTCTATAGCCTCAAACTGGCCCCTCGGGCGTGGTATGACACTTTGAAGGAATTCCTCATGAAGAATGGCTTCACACCCGTGATGAATTTTCCTATATGATGAGTGAAGAATATCAAATGTCTATGATGGGAGAGTTGAAATTATTCTTAGGTCTTCAAATTTGCCAACAACAAGAATGGCATATTCATATCTCAGAGAAATGCCTCAAGGATGTTACGAGGAAATTCGGCATGCAAGATTGCAATGGTGTCGTAATTCCTATGCCCACAAATGGCCATCTATGCACCGATGAAAATGGTATTGACTTGATCACAAGGTATACCGCTCCATGATTGGTTCTTTATTGTACTTATGTGCATCTGGGCCAGATATAATGCTTAGTGTTTGCATGTGTGCCCGATTTCAAGCTACAAAGGAATCACACCATAAGGTGTGAAGCATATTCTTCGATATCTAGCTCACACACCAACACTAGGATTATGGTACCCCAAGGGCTCTGCTTTTGATCTCATTGGATATTGACTCGACTATGCTTTGGTGATCGTGTGGACAGAAAGTCAACATCTGGTACTTGTCATTTCCTCGGACGATCTTTGGTCTGTTGGTCCTCGAAGAAACAGAACTGCGTATCACTGACTACTGCTGAAGCTGAGTATATTGCTGTTGGTTCTTGCTGTGCTCAATTGCTGTGGATGAAGCAAACTCTCAAGGATTATGGCATCAACATGAGGAATGTGCCTCTCTACTGTGACAATGAGAGTGCAATCAAGATTGCTCACAACCCAGTTCAGCACTCGAAGACGAAGCACATTCAGATTCGTCATCATTTTCTTCACGATCATGTGTTGAAGGGCGACATCTTTATTGATCATGTGAAGGCTGAAGAACAGCTAGCCGATATCTTCACAAAGCCCTTGCATGAGAATAGATTTAGCAAGTTGCGGTGTGAGCTAAATATCTTAGAATCTTTGAATGTTCTTTGAATAGGACACTCATCCTAAACTTATGCAAAATTAATGACTTAGATGTGCAACACATGAAGAAACATTTTTCTTCAATCAATGAAGAACAACACTCTAAGTGTGAAGAAATTAATGAAGAATTCGATTCTCAGAACCCTAC
Source organism: Aegilops bicornis (assembly GCA_021605145.1). Taxonomy (NCBI): domain Eukaryota; kingdom Viridiplantae; phylum Streptophyta; class Magnoliopsida; order Poales; family Poaceae; genus Aegilops; species Aegilops bicornis. The sequence goes on along the minus strand of CM038669.1, from coordinate 378,888,377 downwards.
GACAATTATACGCGGTGTCTGAAATCATCATTCTTATACGGTGGGTCACGCCACCACCAAAGTTGAAAATCTTCAATTTGAGTTTTTCCTCAGTTTTGAAATTCCTCAGTTTTGAAATTCTTCGCTTTTTCAAATTCTTCAACTTTGCAAAATCTTCACCGGTTCCGGCTGCTTTTCTTCATTGGCTATATATATATATATATATATATATATATATATATATATATATATATATATATATATATATATATATATATATATATATGTATATAGATGTATATATATATATATATATATATATATATGTGTTTAGGTCATCTACAACATTCACTTATGGCTATATCTTCAAGTTGTTCTTCTGCTAAGTGAATGTGATCGGACCCTTCCCCCTCTATGCTATACTCAACCCAATCTATTCAAAAATTCTTCATGTGCGTTCTATTTGAAACTCGTTCAAAATCTTCACTGTGTCCTTGTCAGCTAAAGAATTTGCGAACGGAACTTTTAACGTATCTTATCCAAATTTTCGGCTTTGCCACTCAAACCATTCTGCTTCCCACGATAATACTTATCTATTCACCCACGATCTAACATGATCTCCACTTTTCAGTACGTGGGTGACACATGTCATGCGAATGAGAAGGGTCAGGGGCACGTTCGTCCTAAATCTTCGGGCGAACAGTTTTTTCACTGTGGCTATAAATACCCCTCTCCCCTTCCTCACTTCCTTTACTCCGCTCGCTCTCTCTCCTGCTCGAGCTTGTCAAACCCTAGCACCGCCGCTACTTCATCGTCGCCGGTGAGGAAGAGCTTCACTGCCTCGACCTTGTTGCCATCGTACTCGCACCGGCCGCAGAAATCTTCACTCCGCCGCCGCCGTAGCCGTCTTCCTCCGCCGAGTCAGGGCGTGGAAGATCTGCACTGACGAACTTCACCTCTCCATCTCACAGTTCGTCGTGTTCTTCGTTCAGGGTAATTAAAAGTTACTTTTACTGCCCTCTTTGATTCAAATGATTTCTACAAAATCCTCAAAGGTGTTTTATTCTTCAAATCCTCACACACTAAACACCTCACATGTCATACATTCTTGATTTGTTTCTCTAAGCATCATTTTTCTTCAAGATTCCTCAATTGTGTGGATCTTCGATCTATACAACTCTGGAACCTAAGACAAAGAACGGTTAGTGAAATTCTTCAAGACTCATCTGGTCAAAATTCCTCAAACTTGTTCCTTTTGAAAAACCTTCTGAGAACACATATGACCTCTCCAAATTCCTCGCAACTATACTCTGTTCACATGTACTCATGTTCGCTGCTGAATCACTAGGTTCTCATCAACTTAACTCATTTGCAGCGTTCCTCGAAGAAAAGTTGCATACTTCTTCGTGAGAATTTGATTGTTCAAATTCCTCAATCAAGAAAATGGCAGATGGTAAGAAGCCACAGAAAGGAGGAAAGAAGCCTGAGGTCATGACTGCCTTTGAGATCCCTGATGACATATACAAAGACTATTGCACTCCTGATGAGGCCAAGTTTGGTAAGAAGAACAAAAATCAGCGCAAGGTGCGCATCCAAAGGATAGAAAGGAGATGGGCAAGAGAATGGAGGGAGTACAGGTATGTAACTCCAAAGTACATGAAGAAATTCGCACTCAATCCTCCATGCCCAAGACCACTATTGGCACTGCCAAGTAGCAGATCCCACCAGCCTCAAGCAGTGAGGATTATCCTGATGAATGGGCAAAGCGCCAAGCCAAGCTGGCCAGGCAAGCTAAAGAAGCAGTGAGGAAATTCAATGAGGACTCTGCTGCTGCTGCTGCCTCTGCTGAGGCCTGTAGCGACCCGACCCGAATGGATCAATTCTCTGTGCTTAAGTGTCATCCCTGGATCGGTATGCTGACACACACAGTACTTGAGGATTTATAACAGAGGTAAATCACATGTATAAATAACGTAAATACTATTACCTCAATCCAAATAGCGGAAGTAACAAGGTTGTGGATTCCCATCAACACCAACGGCAAAGTTGAGTGTAGAAATCGTAACTCTAACGTAACACTTACTCGTCGTAAGATCCTGCAACATGAAACGTTGCAGCCCGAAAACGGGTCAACACATGGAATATGTTGGCAATGTAACACATAGAGAGTAATGAAGGAATAAGCCTATACTACATGCATATATGGCTGGTGGAGGCTCTATGGTTACAATGTTTTTGCGAAAAGCCAATTTTTCCCTACTGCAAAGGAATAAATTTATTTAACTATCATGGTGGTTGTTGAACATTGAGAATGGTTGACAGCATCCTCAATCCCAATTAAAAGTACTCATTAACAACCCAACAATATTAATTAAAGTAACATGATGAGATTCACATGATAATCCAAGTACTAGATACTCAAGATGTCCATAATCGGGGACACGGCTAACCATGATTAGTTTATACACTCTGCAGAGGTTTGCGCACTTTTCCCCACAAGACTCGATCGCCTCCGTTGGATTTCTCGCCGCATGATGTTTGAGAAGCGGATGACCGAGACATAGTCTTTCTAAGCGCTAGCACCTTACATGTGGGTAGACCGGTACACCTACTTTCCCTAGATCTCGCTAGTCTACCCGTAAGAGTTCGCACAACTTAATCAACTATGCCAGAGCCCATAATGGCTTGTGGCTGCACACGGAAGTTTCTAGTTTGAATAATCTCATGATCCCTTTGAGCCTGGGTGGCGGTCAGAAGAAATACAGGCAAGTCCTGATAGAAACCAGGTGCCTCAATCCACCCAGATGTGCGTTTAAGTTGCCACCTTAAATAAACCTTTAATTAACAATCTCACATCTGTCATGGATATACTCACCCAATCCACGTCTACTAGCATAACATAGCATAATAAGCAAACGTAGAAGTAACTCCCAAGGGTTTGATAATAAAACAGGTAATAGGTACTACCTCAACTACTTCCCATCCCACAATTTAATTAGATCCTAATCATGCAAGTGTTTGAGGATAGATCTAATGCATAAAAACTGGGTATGAGAAGAGATATGATCAAAGTGTTACTTGCCTGCAAAGTTGATGAAGATGATTCGCACTCAAAACTGTTGATAGTTCTACTCTTCACACTCCGGTCAATCTATCGTAAGCAATCAATAGTAACCACACTTAAGCAATCACTCAAAAGATCAGAAAGAACGAAGAAGACGTTTAGAAAAACATCAAAACCAAGCAAATAACTCTTTCAACATAAAACAATTTCTAACAGTACCGAAATTATGTGAATTTGGCCTTATCAGAAAGTTTATATCAAGAGCTTCGATTTGCAAAAAGAATCAACTAAATCGGAGTTACGAAACTCAAGTTATGATCAAACAAAGTTCGAATACAAATCTGTTCTAATTCAAATTTTATACTTTCAAAAACATGTTTGAGTTGGATTACTGGATAGAGGGGATCATAACGAAGAAGTGGGCGTTGGTTTCATCCAATTCCGACTAACGAGCAAAAAGTTGTGAGTGTTTCAAGTTTAGGGACTAATCTGTAAAAATAACACTATGGATAGGTCCCTGACAGAAAATCTAAAATAAAAAGAAAAATCCAGTCGAACGAACGTTCACTACTAAAACCTAACGAACGGAAACCGTTCGCCCAGAGCCATAGCTAACCTAACGCTCTCTAAATAAAAACGCTTAGAGAAAAACAAATGGATCTGGATCCTTAGATCCAGACGGACGGACGAGGAGGGCGGCGGTTGCAAGGGCGGGCGGGCGAAATCCGGCGACGCGGTAGAGCGGCGGCGGCTCGACTCCGGTCGGGGCGGTGGCTCCGGGCGTCGGGGGAGGTGGCGAGGAGCACGTGGAGGAGGCGGCGCAGAGCGGTGGGTGCGGTGGCGGCGACGGCGGTGGTCGGCGATGACAGATGGCGGCGATCTCGTCGGAGTTCCCGAACTCCGGCGAGTGCGAGCGGCGCGATGAGAAGGAGAGAGAAAGGGAGCCGGGGCGCGGCTTTATAGGAGGAGGGGAGGCGCTGGCGTGGGGAAGGGGCGGGGTCGACGCGGAGTCCGGCCGGACTCCGGCTGGCGGCGGCGATGCTCGGGACTCTGTCCTGAGCTTGGGGAAGCGGCTGGCTGGGCTGGGCAGGCTGACGATGGCCCAAGATCTGGGCGGAGGGGAGAGTTTTTTAAAAAAAACAGACACTAAAAATAAAATACTACCAATAAAATAAAAATACAACATAGGCATATAATATATCAAAATTTTCAGAAAAAGATTTCAAACAACATGGACATTTTTGTAAGGTCAAATAAAATCCACACAAATTTAAATAAAACAAAGAGTGCTACTTTCCTACTAAAATCCAATAAAAATCATTTTAGAAATACCAAAATTAATTCAAATTTATTTCTCTCCATTTTTCTGATGTAGGGAATCATGTTACCCTATTTTCCATATAATTTTATTTTTGGAGAAAATAATTTGAATAAAACTCAAATAACTCCAAATTGAAAATAAATTCAAAAGAACTTTGAATTTAATTCTTTGAAACTCTCAATCATATTTCATATGTTTCAAGAAGTCATTTTATCTTTGCTCGTGAAAATCATTGAGTTGCATAAAGTTCGTAATTGGAAATATTTTCCAAATGAAATTCAAATATTTTCAACACCCCTTGTCATTTAAATAAATGGAAGAAGTCATGTCATCTTCTCTCCAGGGTTTTGTGATGAAAAGAATTTGAATTCCCGAAGATCATAAAAGCAAAAATGAAAGTTTGGGAAAGTCCTGTTATTTCCTCTCATTTAACTTTCAAAAAGTTTCAAAATTCACTCACTTTCAGTCAATCAATCAAACAATCAATCAAAACTATCTATTTGTTTATAACATTCCAAAATTTAAAATTTTGGGATGTTACAAAACTACCACCCTTAAAAGGAATCTCGTCCCCGAGATTCGGAGAGGCTAGTAAGAAATAGGTTAGGGTAGGGGTCCTCAAAAATCCATCGATCGTCTCCGGGGTCTCGGGTGCTACCACCCTTAGAAGCATTGTTAAGGTTCCATCAAAAACTCATATACTCCATCCTTATTGTTGACAGTGTCGGTCTTCTCAGATCTTAAGGATAATTCCTTCTCTGGGCTCTTCCGGTAGTGGCATAACTTTTTCCTCCATTCTTTTGTCCTTTCCTCTTGTTAAGGTTATCCCGAAACTGGGTCCTCTTAGCGGACGGGTCTGGCGCCAATTCTAAACCACTATCGATATCTCATGGTGGTCAACAATTTATGGTTTCTCCTACAGAAAACGGGTCTGGGTTGAACCTCACCGTATATCCTACGATTGGCAACAACTGCCGTGTACAAGGGGAAAAAATACCTATACCATTCTAAGGTTTAAACAAGGTTTTGATCGTCGTCTCTCTACTATAGGTAGGTCACTCAGATTTACCATCACATATAGCAAAGCGAATAATAAGGGTAAGTCGGTATGGTGATCAATCCATCCCGCACCCAAATCATTACCTTGTACATGGTTTAGTGAATCTCGCATTCTAACACTCGGTCATCCTCACAAGCACTACAGAATTTCTCTTGTCGATGAACCAAGTTCGGATAAATCCATTGATTCTGCAAGCCAACAAAACATCTATCGTTCCTTAACAACTCTCAGGTTTTGCGTAAACTCCTATAGAATCGTCGGTTGATAAAAGCATATCCTCTTCTAGGGTTTTTCCTTCGGCAAGAATGTGCTTGCTTCTTGGTAGGTCCTGGGCCTGTGGGTTATGGCCCATCTCATTACTTATAATCCTTGAACTCATCATCGGGGCAACGGATCTCTAACCCCACTTCCAGTTTCCTAGCATACTAAAAATCCATCCAATTGTACTGTCTTCCTTCCTTCTATTGGCACCAAACTATGACATGATTACTCAGACTCATCATGGAATTTCCATTGATCCATATTTCCAACATCATACCTCCTTTATATCCAATAGTAATTCATCTCTTCATCCTCGTGGGATATCCCACATACCGAGATAAAAACTTATACTTATGAAGTCCATACTCCACTTCGTGGAACATCATTATCCTTTCCAGGGTCAAGCGTCCTTGCATGGGAATATTGGCCATCTCTGCATGGCACTTCTTCAACTGGGAAACGTGAAACACATCATGAACTCCTGACAGTCCTTCGGGTGACTCCAACTTATTGGCCACTTTTCCCATACGCTCCAAAACTCGGTATGGTCCTACAAATCTCGGGGCTAACTTCCCCTTAACTCCAAATCGTTTAACTCCTCGCAGAGGGGACACATGAAGACATGTTCTGTCTCCAATTTCATAGACTACCTCCTTGCGTTTTTGAGTCTGCATAACTCTTCTGCCTGGACTGAGCTACCTTCAGTCTATCTCGAAGCAACTTAACATTCTCTTCTGCATCCTTGATCACATTTGGTCCAATCAATTGACGGTCTCCAACTTCATCCCACATCAACGGTGTCTGGCTCCTTCTCCCATACGATGCTTCACAAGGGGCCATCTTCAAACTAGCTTGGTAACTGTTGTTGTATGAGAACTCCGCGTAAGGTAGATTTATCATCCCTAATAGATCCATAATCTAGCGAACATGCTCTCAACATGTCCTCCAGAATCTGATTGACTCTCTTGATTTATCCATCTGTCTGCGGATGAAAGGCTGTACTGAACTCTAGCCTAGTATCCAAAGTCTGGTGCAGCTGATTCCAAAACTTTGAGGTAAACTGTGTTCCTCTACGATGGTCCTCGGAACTCCATGCAGACATACGATCCTGGTCAAATATATCTTGGCCAACTTCTCACTTGTATAGGTGGTTTCACTGGGATAAAGTGAGCCACTTTGGTCAAGCGAATCAACTACTACCCAGATAGAATCATATCCCGTTCGTGTTTTGGGAAATCCGGTAATGAAATCCATGCCAAGCTTATCCCACTTCCATTGGGTATCGGCATAGGCTGTAGTAATCCTGCTGGCTTCTGATATTCTGCTTTTTTACTCTCTCTGGCATACATCACCTACGACTACATACTCCGCAATATCCTTCTTCATACCAATCCACCAGAAACACTCCTTCAAATCGAAATACATCTTGGTGTTTCCTGGGCGAATCGAGTATGGTGAGTCATGAGCCTCCTGAAGTATTAACTTCCTCATCTTTGCATTATTGGGCACATATACACTATCCTCAAACCATAAGCTGTCGTGCTCATCCTTACGAAAACCTTTGGACTTTCCTTTGCTCATCCTCTCTTTTACCTCAGCAATCTCTTTGTCATCCTTCTGAGCTTCACGGATCTTTCTCAACAATGTAGGCTGAACTTCCATTGCTGCAACAAAACCTTTGGGAACAATCTCCAATCGAAGTTCCCTGAGATCCTCGGCTAACTCCTTTGGTAATCCCCCACTTATGAGGGTATTCGTCCTTATTTTCTTTATGGTTGTGTCATATTTCTCCACAAAGCTTGTATGCACAAGGTTTCTTCATATCCTTTCCATAAGGCTTCAACTTCTGGGACACAAACAAAGACTTTAGCAGATTCAACTTAAATTCTTCCCAAATGGTTACTCCTTGCAATCCATTGATGGTTTGGTACATCCTCCACCAAGTAGCAGCATCTCTTTCAAAGAACGGAAGAGCATGCTGGGCTATATCCTTTCTGGCTACAGAATTATTCTTCATGCGATCCTCCATGTTCTGAATCCATCGGTCTGTCTCCAATTGACTCATCGGTCCAGAAAATACAAGCTCATCTCCATTCATCCTCTAATGGGTCCATGGGTTTGGGGTGGGGTAGGAGAGATAGAGAGGGATACACACAATACAAACAAAAGTTTTTTGAAAGACAGATTTTATTGTGGCTATCGGAAAAACAACAAACAAATGACAGCTCACAATCGTCGCATCTAACGTAAGTATATAACAGGGGTTGGGTCTTCTAAAGGTCTATAGATCTCAACGTCATCAAAATCTTCAAGTCTTGTTCATGCCTCCAATGGCTTCTTCCGGTCATGCTTGTCCTTTTTGCCAGATCATCTTTGTTGACATGAAATCTCTCATGACATCCTTTAATATTTCTGGGGTTGCATTCCAAACTTCTGGGTTTCAACATCCTTGGCATGAACCATGATCCTACTGTCCTTCAGTTCCTGACGACTCTTTGATGTATCAAGGTTTGGCTCCTCTAGATTGGCTACTTTAATCTTCTGGGACCTGGGTTCTTCACGAACTTCCTCCTTGTCAATTATGACTTCCTGCAGATCCACCCTAAACTTCTTGATGTAATACTCCAGACCCTGGTGATGCACCAGCTATGTTAAAACTGCATCCTTCGCTGACAGATGCTCCTTCAGCCTTCTACCATCCAATCCTTCCATGCATATGCATGCTTAACTCAGCACGGTGACATTAGCATAAGCGGGCGATAACAACATGGATAGCGTGTTTCTGCTCTTGTCATTTCCATAAGCTATCTCTCCATAGTTGATATCTCCTGCCCTAGGGTTTTCCTTGACAGAACTTTGAGTTTCTAACTCTTCATGCTCCGGACTTTCTCCAATACACCTTTATCTCGGGTATTGATAACTTCCATAGTCTGCCAAATTCCATAAACATAACCTTCCTAGGTCATAAAAATCTGGGAATTCTTCAGAGCCTTCAACCGTTGTAGCTTCCATCATTGTAATGCACGGTAAAATCCTCTTCATTCCAAATGGTCTTAGTTGTCCGATATCTTGTCTCCTTGGAGTGGTCTCACCGGTCAAATCTTTGAGTGGTCAAAAGGGAAAAGGGGTATGGTCTCACTAAAAGGGAATATTTGAATAAACTCAGAAGAGAAGAGAGATAAAAGATCTTTTTGAAAATGAAGTTATAGAGAAAAATCTTTCCTATGGGCTTGTCAGTTTCTAAGGTCTAGTCTCATACCAACATGTGCTCGATACCATCTTGTAGCGACCGACCCAAATGGATCAAGTCTTCGTGCTTAAGTGTCATCCTCGGATCGGTATGTCGACACACACAAGATTTCGAGGATTATAACAGAGGTAAATCACATGTATAAATAACGTAAATACTATTACCTCAATCCAAATAGCGGAAGTAACAAGGTTGTGGATTCCCATCAACACCAACGGCAAAGTTGAGTGTAGAAATCGTAACCCTAACGTAACACTTACTCGTCGTAAGATCCTGCAACATGAAACGTTGCAGCCCGAAAACGGGTCAGCACATGGAATATGCTGGCAATGTAACACATAGAGAGTAATGAAGGAATAAGCCTATACTACATGCATATATGGCTGGTGGAGGCTCTATGGTTACAATGTTTTTTTGCGAAAAGCCAATTTTTCCCTACTGCAAAGGAATAAATTTATTTAACTATCATGGTGGTTGTTGAACATTGAGAATGGTTGACAGCATCCTCAATCCCAATTAAAAGTACTCATTAACAACCCAACAATATTAATTAAAGTAACATGATGAGATTCACATGATAATCCAAGTACTAGATACTCAAGATGTCCATAATCGGGGACACGGCTAACCATGATTAGTTTATACACTCTGCAGAGGTTTGCGCACTTTTCCCCACAAGACTCGATCGCCTCCGTTGGATTTCTCGTGACCGCATGATGTTTGAGAAGCGGATGACCGAGACATAGTCTTTCGGAAGCGCTTAGCACCTTACATGTGGGTAGACCGGTACACCTACTTTCCCCTACATCTGCTAGTCTACCCGTAAGAGTTCGCACAACTTAATCAACTATGCCAGAGCCCATAATGGCTTGTGGCTGCACACGGAAGTTTCTAGTTTGAATAATCTCATGATCCCTTTGAGCCTGGGTGGCGGTCAGAAGAAATACAGGCAAGTCCTAATAGAAACCAGGTGCCTCAATCCACCCAGATGTGTGTTTAAGTTGCCACCTTAAATAAACCTTTAATGAACAACCTCACATCTGTCATGGATATACTCACCCAATCCACGTCTACTAGCATAGCATAGCATAATAAGCAAACGTAGAAGTAACTCCCAAGGGTTTGATAATAAAACAGGTAATAGGTACTACCTCAACTACTTCCCATCCCACAATTTAATTAGATCCTAATCATGCAAGTGTTTGAGGATAGATCTAATGCATAAAAACTGGGTATGAGAAGAGATATGATCAAATTGTTACTTGCCTGCAAAGTTGATGAAGATGATTCACACTCAAAACTCTTGATAGTTCTACTCGTCACACTCCGCTCAATCTATCGTAAGCAATCAATAGTAACCACACATAAGCAATCACTCAAAAGATCAGAAAGAACGAAGAAGACGTTTAGAAAAACATCAAAACCAAGCAAATAAATCTTGCAACATAAAACAATTTCTAACAGTACCAAAATTATGTGAATTTGGCCTTATCAGAAAGTTTATATCAAGAGCTTCGATTTGCAAAAAGAATCAACTAAATCGGAGTTACGAAACTCAAATTATGATCAAACGAAGTTCAAATACAAATCTGTTCTAATTCAAATTTTAAACTTTCAAAAACATGTTTGAGTTGGATTACTGGATAGAGGGGATCATAACGAAGAAGTGGGCATTGGTTTCATCCAATTCCGACTAACGAGCAAAAAGTTGTGAGTGTTTGAAGTTTAGGGACTAATCTGTAAAAATAACACTATGGATAGGTCCCTGGCAGAAAATCTAAAATAAAAAGAAAAATCCAATCGAACGAACGTTCACTACTAAAACCTAACGAACGGAAACCGTTCGCTCCAGAGCCATAGCTAACGAACGCTCTCTAAATAAAAAAACGCTTAGAGAAAAAAAACAAATGGATCTGGATCCTTAGATCCAGATCGGACGGACGAGGAGGGGCGGCGGTTACCGCGGCGGCGGCGGCGAAATCCGGCGACGCGGGAGAGCGGCGGCGGCTCGGCTCCGGTCGGGGCGGTGGCTCCGGGCGTCGGGGGAGGTGGCGAGGAGCACGTGGAGGAGGCGGCGCGGAGCGGTGGGTGCGGTGGCGGTGACGGCGGTGGTCGGCGCATAACGGGCGGCGGGATCTCGTCGGAGTTCGAACTCATGAAAAGGAAGGCTGATGCGAAGGAGAGAGAGAGAGCCGGGCGGCTTTATAGGAGGAGGGGAGGCGTGGGGAAGGGGCGGGTCGACGGAGTCCAGCTGGACTCGGTGGCGGCGATGCTCGGGACTACATCTGAGCTTGGAAGTGATCTTGGCGTGGTTGGGTCAGCGGCATGCTGGTACCCGATTCGGCGGAGGGGCGAGTTTTTTTAAAACAGACACTAAAAGTAAAATACTACCAATAAAATAAAAATAGAACATAGGCATATAATATATCAAAATTTTCAGAAAAAGATTTCCAACAACATGGACATTTTTGTAAGGTCAAATAAAATCCACACAAATTTAAATAAAACAAAGAGTGCTACTGCCCTATTAAAATCCAATAAAAATCATTTTAAAAATACCAAAATTAATTCAAATTTATTTCTCTCCATTTTTCTGATGTAGGGAATCATGTTACCCTATTTTCCATATAATTTTATTTTTGGAGAAAATAATTTGAATAAAACTCAAATAACTCCAAATTGAAAATAAATTCAAAAGAACTTTGAATTTAATTCTTTGAAACTCCCAACTCATATTTCATATGTTTTGAAGAAGTCATTTTATCTTCGCTCGTGAAAATCATTGAGTTGCATAAAGTTCCAGAATTGGAAATATTTTTCCAAATGAAATTCAAATATTTTCAACACCCCTTGTCATTTAAATAAATGGAAGAAGTCATGTCATCTTCTCTCCAGGGTTTTGTGATGAAAAGAATTTGAATTCCCGAAGATCATAAAAGCAAAAGTGAAAGCTTGGGAAAGTCCTATTATTCCCTCTCATTTAACTTTCAAAAAGTTTCAAAATTCACTCACTTTCAGTCAATCAATCAAACAATCAATCAAAACTATCTATTTGTTTATAACATTCCAAAATTTAAAATTTTGGGATGTTACAGGGCCTCTGCTGTCAAGCCAAAGAAATCTATGGCAAAGAATCCCGCGCGCAAGCCAAGTGCTTCACCTCCAGTGCCCTCAAGGCCTAGTTCCTCAGGAATGCCCTCACGGCCAGAATCCTCAAAGCCCTCATGGCCAATTCCTCATGCTGATCCTGCTCCTCCAGAATCTTCAGCTCCTCCACCAAAGTCTTCGGCCGCTCCGACAAAGTCCTCTGCACCTGTGTATCTTGTCACGTGCCAAAGGACGGCAGGCATCTCCATTGCCTCAGGTCTCTCAGCTAGTTCCTCAGCTGCACCCAATTCTTTAACGGGTCCGTCTCTACTGAAGAAAAAGGCTACTGCAGGACGAGGTCCTCGCCCTAGTCCTCAGAAGAAGCAGGTTGCCTTCCAAGTACCGTCTGAAGAAGACGAAGCTGATGATGAAGAACTTGCTGAGATCATCAGAGACAGGCAAGTCAGGGCCGCTAGAGCCAAAGGCACTAATGTGCCACTGCTATTGGATCCTAAGTTGATCCTCGATTATATTGATCTCTGGCACAAGGATCCAGACACTCCTATGCCTGATTTTAGTTTGACTCCTGGCGTTTGACTCCTGGCCAAAGTCACATGCTGACCTATTTCATCTCTGAAGAAAAATAGAAATATGAGAAGGCCAGGCAGATCAAGAAAGCACAGTATAGGAAAGAAAAGTTTTTGAAGACCAACATTGTCTCTATGACAACTGATGAGTTTAAAAAAATCCAGTCTGAAATCAAAGCCCTCAGCAATAACTTCAATGCCTACTATGCTGATTGGCAAGGTGCCAAAGTTAGATTTGTTAAACTGACTGAGAAATTCACCTCCAATGTTGCAGCTCCATCGCAACAGGAAATTCCTCAAGCTGAAGCTTCTGCTCAGCAAACTGAAGAACATGCCAGCACCGCTGATGACTTTCAGACTGCTAAAGAAAATGTTAGTTCCAGGGCTAATGACTGCAATTCCAGCCGCTGAAGACATTGCCAGGGCATCCACTAGTGGTGCGCCTGAAGAAAATGAAGAATCAGGGCAACTGCATCGGGCCATACCAAGAAAATCAACCAGATTCCTCTGCTCCTCCTGCGCCACAAAGAACGCCAATCCTTCCATCTGCATTAGATGTGAAGACGACCAAGGCCGCAGAGCGTGCAACCTGTGAAGAAAAGGAAAGCATCACCGCTTGATTCCTCAGCTCCAAATAAAATGAAGCCTATGCCAAGTTCATTTGCAAATCCAATTGATGATGTTCCGATCTCAACCATGCCATCAAAGGACCTTGTTCCTTTTGGTGAAGAATATGTGATCCCTAGCGGATCTGATGAAGAAAATCATTCTGCTGCTTTGTCAGAACAGATTGATGAAGAAATTGAAGTGGATGCTATCCCTTCAACACCTGTTGTCTCCTCGCCCATGCCTCAGTTCACAGCTGAAGAGGCTGGAGTTGAAGAAATGGAAGATGAAGACATGGATATTGGGTGCACTACGCCAGTGATGAATGATGACTTTGGGAAAGTTAGCACCACAATTCTCCACTCTTCACCCCTTTATAGCAAATACCTCAGTCCCCTGCACCAACCGTTCAAATGGGCTCTGAAGAAACTCACCCCACTTCCTCTGTACGTGAAGAAATTCCAGCCACTAGTGTCAAGAAACCGTCACGATCACTTGAACACGCAGATCGCCATCGAAGAGGAACCAGAAATTCCTCACCAAGAACACGAGATTGCGATTCTCAAGTCGTGATGCATCTCAATCGACACTCCACCGCCAAATCCAATGGATCCATTCTCAAGGAAGCAAAAGTTCAAGGCTGAAGATTTCTTGGCGAGCATGTGTGCTTCATGATTACAACCCCTATGATTCTCGCCGCATAAGGAAGAGGCGTTTCTGGACGGCCAGCCAGGCCAATTTCTATTCCTCAGTGTTGTTCAACAAAGACAAAGTCTTCGATCATGCACACATTCCTCATTTGGACATGGAATCTCTGCCGGGCTTTGAGCCAGTCCTCAGTGTTCTTCACGATGCTGGACTGTTTAAATTTCTGCACTGACATATGTGATTGGAATGAAGAACTCATTCTTCAATTCTTTGCGACACTGCACGTCACAGGAGATTCTGAAGATGTGAACTCATGGGTGCTGGACTGGATGTCAGAAAACACTCACTACAAGGCACTACCATCGAATTGCTTCGTGCCCTACCACTCAGCCCTCCTCCTTGAAGGTGCTCGCTATGTCTACAAAGTGAACCCGAGCTTACAAATCACTACATGCAAGTTACGATGAAGCCTTTGAAGCTGTGGCAGGCCCCATGAACCAAATTCCTCGTCAAGGAATTACTGTATGTGCCTCGGACTGTCTATCGCATTTTGACGAAGACAGTGAGTCCTATCAAAGGCCACGACTCAAATGAAGAAGAAGTTGTTGGTATCATGAAGAATCTGCTTTTCAATATCATTCATGGCGTTCCCGTCAACTTCCATGATTTCTTCATGAGGACTTTGGCCAGTGTCGCTATGTCACCTTTTGAGCTGAAGCCTTATGCACCTTGGATTATGAGATTCATCGTAACAAGGTCTTCACTTTGAATTACAAAGTCGATACTCTGAATCATCGCAGCTACTTGCCTCCGATTGAAGTCCTCAAACGGACATTTTCCTCACCGATGACAAAGGCAAGGTCATTGCTGTGATAGATGAAGGCATTCGTCCATTGGATGGTAAATTTCGCAAGGCTGCATCCTACTCAACCAATGATGACTCGCCACCCATGACTCGCCGCCAACACAACCAAGCCAAATCCTCAAGGCACAAAGCACCTGTGGTGATGACTAATCGTGAGCTTCTCCCGCCTTCATCGGAAGGTTGATCGCAATCATAAATGGGTCAAGCGTCGCTTGGTTCAATTCTTCACAACATGACCTCAACCCATAATGCAGTTGAAGAAAAATCAATACTACCTCCATGAAACCTTCAACCGCACTGGGCTGTTTTGTCTCATGTCTACAACGAAGAAGATCTCAAGAAAATGGGTCTCAAGGAAGAATTTGACTGGTCCGCACCTCCAATCAAGAAATACAAGAAGGTCAAGGTTCCTTCCTTGGTGGCCAGCTCCTATTCTTCATCGTGCGACACTGATGAACATGAAGACTTGGACGACACTGCGGTAGGCCCTACTACGACAAACGACCCTGACAACGCTGGCGCTCCTCCATCAACTTGATATTCTCCAGGGGCGTTAGTGCTCAGTTTCGATCCTTTTGGTCATTCGATGACAAAGGGGGAGAAAGTTGAGTTAGTCTTAAGGCGGGTCTATTATATGGGCATTTTTTTGCTAAGTTACAACTCTCGCTCTTCTGAAACTTTATTGGATCAAGTTGTAATCTTAAACCCGATGGTGCTCTGATACTTTTGATGTGTTCTTCTGCATGCTTATTCCTTGTTATATGTTAATACATGCATGCTGAATTACATCGATCACCATATTTCATCATGCATTTCAAATTCTTCATATTATATGTCAAATGCGTGTATGAATTACAAGATATAGGGGAGATCTCCATGATTCAACTCTTCAAGTGTGCATTGCCTCAAAAGCAAATTCCTCACTATGCACATCTTCGGGGGAGTTCTTCTATATCTTGCAATCAAATTCCTCAATATCAGTATTTACACTTCATATGTTTATCCTCGTTGAAAACTTAACCTATATTGTCATCAATCACCAAAAGGGGAGATTGTAAGTGCATCTAGTGCCCTTAGTGATTTTGGTGTATTGAAGACTTATAGGTTAAGGGTCTAATGCGCTTTATGAGTGTACACAGGTCTATAAGTCTATAAGGAGTTTGATATTTACAGAGAAAGTCGACCCTAAAAATGAAGTTCTTCGAATCAAGACTTTGGTATTCGAAGACTTTCAAGACTTTGAAAGTGAAGAAATTGGTGCGACCTTGAAGACTTGGTATTCATTTGAGGAACATGAAGCGTGAAGACTTTTCTTTTCGTAGTTTCGCTTTTCTTTTCTTGAGTCATAGGAAACACCGTCTCGTTAAAGGGGTCGAGGAAATACTAAGGAAAAATTTCAAAGTGATGCTCAACTCAAAATCCTACACCTACCAATCCCTTCGAAAGTGAAGCCATTGGAAATCTCATACTGATTCAGTCAATTTCTTGGATGTGAGACGAAGTTCTTCCGGTATTGAGGAATTTGTTCTAATCGAGGAGTTAGGAATTCGGGCGGCAGATTGCCTACATAGTGAGGAACATGATAGCCCTGAGGAATTTGAACCTAAAATTTCCGACCGTTGCTGTGCTACGCGCTAGCTGTCTCAAAATATCTTATCCACCTAACGGTCATATCATTGAAGGGCATTTATGTCTTATCATGTCGGGATGCTCCCTAGGCTATAAATAGCCGCCCCCTACAACCACTAGCTGGTTGGCTGCTCCGAGAAACCGACACTTGTCAATTGAGAGCATCCCATCCTCCGAGGACTTTGAGTGAAAATCATCAAGTGAGGAAAACCCAAACCCAAACACCTACAAACCCAAAGTGATTGAGCATGATCAAGAGATTGATCCTGCGTGGATCCGAAGCTTGTTACCTTTGAAGACTGTGCTTCTTCCAGACGGTTAGGCGTCATGGTCTAGAGCATCCAAGAGGAATTGTGGATCACCGAGTGACCGAGTTTGTGAAGGTTTGGAAGTCACCTGAAGACTTACCACGAGTGATTGGACGAGGTCTGTGTGACCTTAGTTCAAGGAGAATACAGTGAGGACTTGGTGTCCTGAGCTGCGTGCTCAGGACTGGGTGTCCGGGACTGTGTGTCCTCGAGTTTAAATACTCAGCCGCTCCAACCAGACGTACAACTGAGACAACAGTTGGAACTGGTCTACCAAATCATTGTCTTCACCAAGCTTACTGGTTCTATTTCCTCAACTCTTTCATTTCCTCATTACTGTGTTAAGTGCTTCATCATATCTGTGTTTGAAGACTTTGACTGAAGACTTTCTCAATTTCCTCACCGGCAAATTCCTCAGTGAAGAATTCATAAAAATCGCCTATTCACCCCCCTCTAGTCGATATAACGCACTTTCACTAAGCGGTACTACTGCTCGGGGGAGAGGTACTACCGCTGACGCTGAAAACTGCCCAAGCAAAACAGAAGGAGCAAGAAAATTAGAACTGCCATAACTTCTGCATATGAGCTCCGAATTGAGCAAGCTCAAGCTTGTTGGATAAATGATGACGAGTACTATCCAAACAGCCAATGATATAGTGACAAGAGGTAGTAGAAAAATGCCAATGATATAGAGATGTGAAACCTCTATGAATGAAGAACCCACAAATACTCTAACTTCAAAAACATCATAGAAGATGCATATGAACTCCGTTTTTGATGAACTTGAGCTTGTCATGAAGATGG
This sequence comes from Aegilops bicornis, assembly GCA_021605145.1. NCBI lineage: Eukaryota > Viridiplantae > Streptophyta > Magnoliopsida > Poales > Poaceae > Aegilops > Aegilops bicornis. Next base: position 378,870,908 of record CM038669.1, on the reverse strand, counting down.
CCATAAGCTCTAAAACTCACAAAGATAAACACCAAACAAGAACCAAGAAAGATGATGTAAGGATGCAATGGTTTTAGCACTCTATGAACGATACGATCAAGCTACTTACTTGAGAGCCCCCCTTGATAGTACGACAATCGATCCTATAGCTCGATCTCGCAACTACCATGAGATAGGTAAAATAGAAAACCTACCAAGGGCAAACCTTTGCCTTGCACAAAGTCCACTTGAGCTAGATGATGAAGATCTTGACTTTCTCAAGTTGGACCACCTTTCTTGATTGTGTTGGCTTGATGAATACTACTTGATTGCTCCCCCATACTCCACTATGGGTGAGCCATTCTTCGGCACATCTTCAGAAGTCCACTGTCACCACAATGGACGGCAAGCTTTAGGCATGATCTCATCGTGAGCTCCACTTGAACTTGTGCACCGCAACCTTGATGACGACCACCACTTGATGTCATCCTCCATGGGTTGTATGAGATCTTCCTCTTGAGGCAAGCCCATGGAAACATACCTAACCCCACACAGAACTTTCACGTAGAACATGGGTTAGTATACAAAGCGTAATGTACAATGCTTACCATACCATGGAATCACCTGATCCCTCTCGGTACATCTTTTACTTAGGTATGCAATGGTTTCAGCATACTTAATTGTGTGTTGATCAACTTGATTCACACTTTGACTTAGTCTTGATCAACCTTATATCATGTCTTCTCTATGACCAATCTTATGATAATTCCTTGAATAGCGACTTGGTCAACATATAAACTCCTTGAAACCAACACATGGACTTCAAGAAATGCCTATGGAAAAATCCTTCAAATATAAATCAAGACAACCATTAGTCCCTCCAGATTGTCATCAATTACCAAAACCAAATATGGAGGCACCGCATGTTCTTTTAGTAAGCCTTAGTGTCAGTTTCTCTTTTTTCTCGTTTCAATTTCTGGTCCTTTCTCTAAGTTGCATGCTAAAAATTGAGCGGGTCTAACGAAAATATGAATTAATACCGATTAGCAATTAGGTTGATTTATTGGCTTTATGGAATAAGTTTATGTAAAACTAGTTTAGAAGTACGAGAATATAATAAAATCCATAGGAATTTTCCTGCCTTCATGTACAATTTATTTACGATTTCAACTATTCGATGTTGTTAGGGAAGCAAATGGAGAGATTTATTCAAGAAGGTTAAAAATGACATCAATTCATTTTTGTAAATATTTATCTAATGTTAATTAGACAATAAACATGTCACAATTAAGTATGCTGATTATTTGAGTAACTATATGTATGGTGTTGTAGTTAGTTTTGCAAATGATTTACACATTGGTTCCTGCACATCTCTAGACCTTTCTTTAAAAAATACATTTATGCCCCCGCTCATTTTCATCCTGGCTCTGCCCTTGGCTGGGACTCGATATGCATTGCAGTGTTGTAGTGATTTGGAGAGGTATACCTTCTCATCGAAATCTTTATCATTTTAAATCGATTGTAGAGATGGCAATTTGCTAAGACCTTTGGAATTTTGAGGCATTTGCAGTCTTGCATGCCGATTTCTTCACGCAATCCTTGATGTACTTCTCCTGGGATATAAAGATGCCATTGGTTGTTGACGATTTTGAAGCCCGAGGAAGAATTTCAACTCTCCCGTCATAGACATCTGATATTGTTCTCGCATCATGTAGCCAAATTCATCATTGTACCATTTGTTAGTGCAACCAAAGTAATGTCGTCTACATATATTTGACATATGAACATTTCACCATCATAAGATTTTATGAAAAGAGTGAGGTCAAGTGAACCGGGTTTGAAGCCTTTGGTCTTCAAGAAATCCTTCAGAGTGCCATACCAAGCCCCCAGGGCTTGCTTGAGCCCATAGAGATCCTTGTTGAGTCTGAAGACTTTGTCAGTATGCTTTGGGTCTTCAGAACCTGGGGGTTGAGCAAAATATACTTATTTATCAAGGTTACCATTGAGGAATGCACTTTTCACATCCATTTGAATAGCATCAAGCCTAGCAACAGGTGCAAATGTTTCATGAAATCAATTCCTTCAACCTGTGTATAGCCATGTGCTACAAGACGAGCCTTATTCCTCACCACTTGGCCATTTTCTTCTTGCTTGTTGTGGTAGATCCACTTAGTGCTGACGATATTGTTCTTGCATGGATCGGGACGCTTGACAAGCGCCAATGCATTGTTGAGCTTGAATTGATGAAATTCCTCTTGCATTGCTTGAATACACTCATGCTCTAGAAATGCTTCACCAACTTTGGTGGGCTCTGAGATTGAGACAAAAGCATAGTGCCCACAAAAGTTAGCCAATTGTGAAGCTTTTGAGCAAGTGAGAGGACCTGGTGCATTGATGATGTGAGAGGACCCGTACGTAGGGTCCGCACGCTTAACGTTCGATGATGATTTGTATTATGAGTTACGTGTTTTGGTGACCAATGTTTGTTCGGAGTCCCGGATGAGATCACGGACATGACGAGGAGTCTCAAAAATGGTCGAGAGGTAAAGATTGATATATTGGAAGGTAGTATTCGGACACCTGAAGGGTTCCAGAGTGTATCGGGTACATATCGGAGTATCGGATTACCGGAACCCCCGGGGAAAGATATGGGCCATATGGGCCATGGAAAGGAGGCTAACCAGCCCACAAGGGGCTGGTGCGCCCCCACAAGGGATGAGGCCGAATTGGACTAGGTAAGGGGGCGGCACCCCCCTTTCCTTCTCCTACTCCCTCTCCTTTCCCCCTTTCCCCTTCCGGAAGAAGGAAAAGGGGGTGTCGGTGTCAAAACTGGCGGATCTCGGGTTGGGGGTCCCGAACTATGCGTCTAGGCGGATGGTAACAGGAGACAAGGGACACGATGTTTTTACCCAGGTTCGGGCCCTCTCGATGGAGGTAAAACCCTACTCCTGCTTGATTAATATTGATGATATGGGTAGTACAAGAGTAGATCTACCACGAGATCAGAGAGGCTAAACCCTAGGAGCTAGCCTATGGTATGATTGTTGTTCATCCTACGGACTAAAACCCTCCGGTTTATATAGACACTGAATAGGGTTAGGGTTACACAGAGTCGGTTATATTGGTAGGAGATCTACAAATCCGTATCGCCAAGCTTGCCTTCCACACCAAGGAAAGTCCCATCCGGACACGGGACGAAGTCTTCAATCTTGTATCTTCATAGTGCAGAGTCGGCCAGAGGTCATAGTCCGCTATCCGGACACCCCTAATCCGGGACTCCTCAAGAGCCCCGAACCAGGCTTCAATGACAACGAGTCCGGCGCGTAGATTGTCTTCGGCATTGCAAGGCGGGTTCTCCTCCACATCCTGTGTACCTATTTGAATAGTGTCCGGCTTCTTGTAAATATCGCGCTCCTTGGATTCCACGCCCAATAATGGCCATCTTCCACGTGTTGAATGAATGCGAAAAGCCAGGGTATTTTTACATTTACCCCCCTAGCTGCGCAAATGAGCTGCCTATATAAGAGACGAGGATCTAGATCCAAATCACACCACCTTCCCTTCGCGAGCTTTCATCGAAGCACATCTGAGAGAAACCCATTTCATCATGGACAGTCGACGCGGCTCCTCCTCTCGCCCTCCTAGTCCTCAACCTGGAGATTGGGAGAGATGCTCTGCCCGCACAAATGAAGTTAGTGACGCTCCAAACCAAGGGGTTTCATCCCCCAGCCTTCATGGTTCCGGTTCGAGCCGGACTCGCCACCTATAAGGGCGGAAAACAAGCGGAGAGCATCCCCAGTCCCTCCCGAGGAGAGCGGGTATGCCTTGTCCCTTATTTGATAAGAGGGCTCGAATTTCCAATTCATCCGTTTCTCCGGGGGTTCCTGGAGTTCTATGGCCTCCAGTTGCACAACCTTACGCCTGCCTCCATTCTGCATATTGCGGGCTTCATGGCCCTTTGCGAGCTGTTTTTGGGCATCGAGGCTCGTTTCGCGCGTGGAAGAGGTTGTTCTGCCTCGTACCCCGTTCTCAGGAGGGGTCGATATATCAAGTGGGCGGAGCCGAACTATGGCGCATCGCCGGGACCGGATATCTATCCAGAACCCCGAAGAAGGCGTCCGAAGACTGGCCTTCGGAATGGTTTTATATAGAAGACGTCCCCTTGCCGGACCCTGTTCGGATCGGCCTCCCGGAGTTCAGTAATGCTCCTTTGAAGAAACGCCTAAGCTGGCGTCCACGGAGCCCCCAGAGGGAGAATGACAGGGACGTCCTTTACCTGATGAGCCGAATAAGGTTGTTGGCTCATTCCGGACTATCCATGATCGGAGTCATGGCCATATGCATCATGCGGGGGGTGCAGCCGCTTCAATATAGAGGCCACCCCATGTGGGATTTCAATTGGGAGGACGACGCCACCCGCTGCGGCCGTAAGGGGCCGGGATCGGTTGCTGTTCTGACGAAGGCCTTGTCCGCATTATACAAGGGAGAAGAGGAGGATTTCCTCCGCGTCAATCCACATGGCGGATTTTCTATGTACGATCCTCCGAGCTGGGTAAGCGGACACTTCTTTATGCCCATCTGTTCCATATTCCCATAGTTAAGTACCTTATCTTGTGATTTTGACGCAGGAATTGCGCCAGGACCTAAAGGATATAAACAACCCACCTCCACAAGCTGAGGATCCGGAACGGTCCCTCGATCCGTCCTCCCAAGAGGATCCGGACATATCTGTGGAGCTGATCGATGGGGTATTTTACCAACTGAGCATCGACAATGCCTTGGTTGCCATTATGGCCGATTACCCCGGAATATTTCCAGCCTCACAGGTAATTGAGACCGAAGTCCCAATACTTTAGAAATGATCCCTCCGTGCTTATCTTTGACCACCGTATATCAATGGTGTTTTGCATGGGGAGCCCTTGAGGCGGAAGGCCGAACCTGTGGTGGCTAGCCAACAAGGGGCAGCAAGGCCCAGCATGCTGAAAAGAAGTGCGGTCCGGATTGAGACGCCGGCGCCACCGTATGGCATGCCGCCTTATTCCCAGGTTTTATTCCCAGAAGGTATACTAACGCTCGTGCTCTCTTCAGGAAAAAGAGCGCTCGCCGGACTATATCTGGGGAGGCTGCCAATCGAGCCTCCACCAGCCAGGTCCAGAAGCGGAGGCGAACACGAAGCGTGCGTCGGACGCTCCTCCGACAGAGGATGCCGACGAGCTATCTGCCACCAATTCCAAGGTGGAGAGTGCCATGAATCACAGGCATCGCCGGACTGTTCTTTGTGACGCATGTTTCTCCCAAGAGGCATTGGATGCCTTCAATTCGGGAGATGCGCACCTCCGTGCTGCTCAAAATGGTCTAGCCAGAGCCACGGAGCAGTATGTGAAGGCATAAGGGTGAGAAAATTTGATGGTTAAATATACCAGTAGCCCCCGAGACTTGAAATAGTTAGAATAACTGATTTAAGGATCATTTATTGTGCAGGATCTTACAGAAAAGAATACCCAACTGTCCCAGGAGCTTGAAGAGTGCAAAGCCCAACTTGAGGCTGCACAAGCCGCGACAAGGGAAGTAAAAGAGACCCCCTCTGGTAACATACGCTTTTAAAACATAAGTATGTTATGAAGTGGGGCGTGTGTATAGATCTGACAATGACATTGCAGATGGCACCGGGGTAGATCCGGACAAGCAACAGCTCTTGCGCCGGTTAAAGGCCGGCGAGAATGTGCTTACGAGGGTGAGGCAGGAGAAAAATAATCTCCAAGATGCCAACACCCAGCTGGGTGAGGAGCTAAAAGATGTTCGTGCCCAGCTGTCTGACTCCGTTAAGGAGAATCGACGGCTTCGACGCGGCATTTTTAGTAAGTGCTTAAACGAACTTCAAAAAAAAGTTCGGCGAGGAAGTCGACTAACAGAGTTATGTCTGTAGGTATGCTCATTGGCCGTCCTGCAGAGGAAATGCCCGGTTCTACGGGTGACCTTCTTCCCGAGCTCTTACAACTGCATTTAACGAAGTTCAGCAGTGATGAAAGGCGTCGCCTGTGCCTTGTGGCCATCTGTCTCCCTGCCGAAGGCCTTGGGGAGCTTGCGAGAGAGGCTCCAGGGAGCGCGGCGCTCCGATTATGGAAGATATCGGCCTGCCGTCAAGGCGCTTAGGGAGGCACGGGCCATGGTGAAGACGCGGTACACGAAGGCTGACCCAAACCACATGGCCGACGCCGGACTGTGGGGCCAGATGGGAAGGAGATCGCTGTGAGCTTAGTGTACGGCCGGGTAGAATTGGCGCAAAGTATTCCCAGCAGGATCGTAAACTAGACAACCTGTTAGATGGCATTGAAGAGGAATACAATCAGTCAAATTGGCTATGTAATTTAAGGTGACATGTAAAATGCCTTCTAGCCGGATTGCAGATCGTTTGTCTTAGCAGACCTTTTCGCTAAAACCTCGGGACCCAATAGTCCGGATTGTGTCCGAATAGCCTCACGGTTATATAAAAACCGGGGCATGCATGGAGACCAGGCGTAGGGGTCATTAGTGCTTTATCAGACAAGTGCCCAACTAGTTATGTTATATTACATGGTTAGTAAGAAACATCTTCCAGGAGAATAGTTCCGTTAGGGGTTCCTTTCCACAGGAGGCATGCCCTAAAGTGCATGTCGGACTGCGAAAAAAGCGGAAAAACATCTGGGGCAGATAAATAAATAGGTAAGAAATCTTCTTTTAGTTCACCGACCGAATATTCTCTTAAGAATGCTAGCTTTCGGCTTCACCCGATCTGAGGTACACATCCGGTGACCCGACATGTAACAATCGCAGAGGTGCTCCCTTTACCACCTAGTCAAGAATCGGGAGCGTAGTGGTAAGCATGTGAGCCAGGCAACCCAGCTTGGCCAAAACTTAAGTCATATCGATGCATATAATGGTGAATAAAAGGTACATGCGGAAGTGTGACACATGTATTGGGCATGAAGCCCTTATAATTAAGCTTCTGTGAAAGAAGCCCCCAGTTTCAATGAGCGCTGATAGCGCGTCAAGTTTGTGCGAACAATGCGCTAACGAGCCTTTCAAGGCTTCAAAGAAAAAAAGAGGGAGAAGGAGAAAAAATAGAAGACAGCTAAAATGTAAAATATGGACAGAGGAAGGAGACGAACTCAGAATCCGGTGCTAGGCATAGAATCTTCGGAGACGTGCTGTGTTCCATGGGTTCGGCTCGAGTCGGTTATCTGATGCATCCCGCACACGGTACGCTCCACCGGCCGGGACTTGGTCGATGATAAAGGGACCTTCCCATTTGGGCTTTAGTTTGTCCTTTTTCTTGTCCGGCGGGCGTAGAACTAACTCGCCAACATTGTAAGTTTTTGCCCGTACTTCTCTGCTTTGATATCTTCGAGCCTGTTGTTGATAGAATGTGGAACGGGCTTTTGCTACGTCACGCTCCTCCTCCAAGGCGTCCAAACTGTCTTGCCGATCGAGCTCGGATTCTCTTTCTTCGTACATGCGCACGCGAGGTGAGTCATGAATTATGTCGCAGGGCAGAACTGCCTCTGCGCCGTATACCATAAAGAATGGTGTGAATCTGGTCGTGCGATTCGGAGTGGTCCGCAGCCCCCAGAGTACGGAGTCGAGCACCTCTACCCAGTGCGTGTTAGATTCCTTGAGGGACTGCACTAATCTAGGTTTGATGCCGCTCATAATTAGATCATTTGCTCGCTCAACTTTTCTGTTAGTTTGAGGGTGATAGACAGAAGCGTAGTCGAGCTTAATGCCCATGTTTTTGCACCAGAGTTTGACCTCGTCGGCCGTAAAGTTCGTGCCGTTATCAGTGATGATGCTGTGGGGGACACCGTAACGGTGTACGACCCACGATATGAAGTCTATCACCGGTCCGAATTCGCCGTCTTGATGACTTTGCCTCTATCCATTTGGTGAATTTATCCACCATGACGATGGGTATTTTTGCTTGTGGGTTCCTCCTTTAAGGGTTCGACCATGTCAAGCCCCAGACCCATGAAGGGCCAGGTGATGGGTATAGTTTTTAGGGCGGTGGGTGGCATGTGGCTTTGATTAGCAAAGAGCTGGCATCCGACGCATCGTTGGACTAAGTCCTGAGCATCTGCCCGGGCCATCGGCCAATAAAATCCTGTACGGAAGGCCTTGCCTACAAGGGCCCGGGCTGCGGCGTGGTGTCTGCCGAGTCCGGCATGTATTTCAGCCAGAAGATTCCGCCCTTTCTCTTCGGAGATACACCTTTGAAGGACTCCGGTTGTGCTTTTCCTATAAAGATCTCCCTCATGGACTTTATAGGCTTTAGATCGCCCCACTATGCAGCGGGCCTCGTTTTGGTCCTCGAGAAGTTCCTGCCTGGTTAGGTAGGCTAGGAATGGTTCTGTCCACGGGGCAATGACTGCCATTATTACGTGGGCTGAGGATGTTATTTCGTTGGTAGAACCACCAACTGTGTCAGAATGTTCGGTGTGGGCAGTGCGGTTGGGTCCGGTTTGTTATTTCCGGACTCTCCCTCCCACAATATGGATGGCTTGAACAGCCTCTCTAGGAAGATGTTGGGGGGGGGGGATAGCATCGCGCTTTGCGCCGATGCGTGCCAACACGTCTGCTGCCTGGTTGTTGTCCCGGGCTATATGATGAAATTCGAGCCCCTCAAACCGAGCTGACATTTTTAGGACGGCATTGCGATAGGCTGCCATTTTCGGATCCTTGGCATCAAAGTCTCCATTTATTTGGGATATCGCGAGGTTCGAATCCCCGCGCACCTCTAGGCGTTGAATGCCCATGGAGACTGGCATCCGGAGACCATGTAGAAGGGCCTCGTATTCGGCTGCGTTGTTGGAGTCCGTATACATTATCTGGAGTACGTATTGAACTGTATCTCCAATTGCGGACGTCAGAACGACGCCAGTTCCCAGGCCAACCAACATTTTGGAGCCGTCGAAGTGCATTATCCAGTTGGAATATGCGCCCGTACTCTTTAGGGAGTTCGCCGGTCCATTCGGCGACGAAGTCGGCCAAAACTTGCGACTTAATAGCTCTCCGTGGCTTATAGGTTATGTCGAACGGGAGGAGCTCAATGGCCCATTTGGCAATTCGGCCCGTCGCATCGCGGTTGTTTATAATATCGTTAAGGGGTACTTCGGAGGCTACTGTTATTGAACACTCTTGAAAGTAGTGTCGCAGCTTCCGGGATGCCATAAACACCGCGTACGCTGTCTTTTGATAATGCGGGTACCGTGACTTGCATGGAGTTAGGACAGTGGACACATAGTAAACTGGTTTTTGAAGGGGGAACTTGTGTCCTTCCGTTTCTCGTTCGACAACGAGAACCGCGCGTACAACTTGATGAGTTGCCGCGATGTATAATAGCATTGGTTCGCCCATGTTGGGCGCGGCCAGGACCGGGTTTGTTGCCAACATGGCTTTTATTTCTTCGAGTCCGGCGCTGGCGGCATCTACATCCACTTTCGAAGTGTTCGGTCTTGCGCGGAGGAGGCGATAAAGGGTAATGCCTTTTCTCCCAAACGGGAGATGAAGCAGCTTAGAGCCGCCACGCATCCAGTCAATTTTTGTATTTGTTTGAGGTCTTTTGGGATATCCAATTGTGATAGAGCTCGGATCTTGGCTGGATTTGCTTCAATTCCTCTACCGAATACAATGAAGCCCAAGAGCTTTCCGGTGATGCAAAACGCATTTTTCCGGGTTGAGCTTAATGTCATATGTTCGGAGATTATCGAATGTGAGCCTCAAGTCGTCTACTAGAGTTTCGACGTGCTTGCTTTTGACGACCACATCGTCTACGTATGCCTCCACTGTTTTGCCGATCTGGTTTGCGGACATATACGAATCATGCGCTTATATGTTGCGCGGCGTTTTTGAGCCCGAAGGGCATTGTGTTGAAGCGGAATGGGCCGTATGGAGTGATGAATGCCGTTGCGGCTTGGTCAGGCTCTGCCATCTTAATTTGGTGGTAGCCGGAGTATGCGTCGAGGAAACACAATGAATCGTGTCCTGCGGTAGCGTCGATGATTTGATCAATGCGGGGGAGGGGGAAGGGATCCTTTGGGCAAGCCTTGTTGAGGTCCTTGAAATCGGCCTTACAGCGCCAGGATTTGTCCTTCTTTGGTACCATCACCAGGTTTGCTAGCCAGTCCGGATGTTTTATATCCCTGATGAATCTGGCCTCCAATAGTTTGGCTAGCTCCTCTCCCATGGCCTGTCTCTTGGGATCGGAAAAACGCCGAAGAGCCTGTTTGACTGGCTTGAATCCTTTTAGGATGTTTAGGCTGTGCTCGGCCAACCGGCATGGGATTCCTGGCATGTCTGAAGGGTGCCAGGCAAAAATGTCCCAATTTTCGCGTAGGAATTCTCTTAGTGGGGCGTCTACATCAGGATTTAATTGTGCCCCGATGGAGGCCGTTTTTGTAGGGTCCGTTGGATGGACTTGGAATTTGACTATTTCGTCCGCTGGTTTGAAGGAAGTGGATTTGGATCTCTTATCGAGTATCACATCGTCCCTATTCACCATGGAGCGCTTGTGTGATAAGTTCCTCGGTCTCTAGGGCTTGGATAGTGCCTCAAGGGCAGTGCGGCTGTCTTATTTTCAGCGCGGAGTGCTATGTCCGGGTCACTAGCAAGAGTGATGATTTCGTTGGGCCCGGGCATTTTGAGCTTCATGTACCCATAATGGGGTATAGCTTGGAAAATTGTGAATGCCACTCGCCCTAATAGAGCATGGTATCCGCTGCTGAACGGGGCCACTTGGAACGTGACCTCCTCGGACCTGTAATTATCAGGTGTGCCGAACACCACATCCAGTGTGATTTTTCCTGTACAGCGTGCTTCCCGACTGGGGATTATTCCTCTAAAGGTTGTACTGCTTCGTTCAATGCGGCTCCAGTCTATTTCCATTTTTCGGAGGGTTTCCTCGTAAATGAGGTTCAATCCGCTGCCACCATCCATGAGTACCTTAGTAAGGAGAAAGTTGTCCACTATCGGACTGAGGACCAATGCGGCTGGTGCTCGGGCTGTTCGTAATTTAGGTTCGTCACTGGCATTGAAGGTAATAGCCATGTCACTCCATGGGTTTATTGTTGCTACTTGGTAGACTTCGGCAAAGCTACGGAGTGTTCGTTTCCGCATATTATTTGATGCGAAAGTCTCGAAGATTGTTAATACCGTACTGGTATCCCTGGGTTGGTGCTCTAGAGCTAGAAGCTCTTCGCCACTTTTGGCCACCTGCCATAGTATCCAACATGCTCTAAGGCTATGAGTTGGAGTGGCGCCCTCTGTACTATGAATTTCTGAGGTCCATTGAGCCATCCCTCCAGTACGGTTCCATGCCGTATATAGGGTTTTTGCTTTTTGGTATTTAACCCAGGTGCCTGGCGATGATGCACCCTTTTATTTCGCACTGGGGTTGTATTCAAGGCCGGATTTTCCGAAAATCTTGCTTCGGTTTTCCAGGCGCTTTCCATCGCACAGTACTTTCGTACTATGGACGCCAAGTCGGTAAAGCGTGTGATGTCACGGCGACTTATAGCGTTTAGGATCCCGTTGTCCGTGCAATTGTTGCAGAATAATGAGATTGCGTCCTCCTCGCGGCAGTCCTTTATCCTGTCCATAACCAGGAGGAATCTGGCCCAGTAATGGTGTATCGCTTACGTGGGCTCTTGCGAATTTGAGATAGGTCGCTTATGTTTGGGTGGGCGGGTGGAATTAAATCCGAACCGCACCCAATCTGAGACTTAAGGGCCAAGGAGCTTCCGAACTTGGAAGCTTAGATTCTTGGATGTTGTCCAATGAATCTAGCCCATTGCTGACTTTAGGTTCGGGGGCTTGAGTGGCGTCCTCTCCTCCAGGGAATCCGGCATGGAGGGATTGGGAATCCGGACGTAGCTAGTCCTTAAGATAGAAGAAGGGTTGCCGTATTGTTCCTCCACCACAGCAACGTGGTGGGTAACCTGGGGAGAGTTAATCTCTCTCAGATAGGGTTTAGGCCCAATCTGATCATAGTCTGTAGCGACTCCCAGGGCGGCGATGCGATCCAAGAGCTCGTTTAAGGAAAAGAGCTCCATCGGATCTAACTGCTCGACGAGCTCCGAGTTAACGTGAAGATTGCTCTCGATGACCCGAGAAGTCATCATCGACGCGGCGGCCGAACAGGCGGTCATAAGAAACCCGCCTAGCCGGAGAGTTTGGCCGACAGCCAAAGCTTCTTTAGCAATAGTGCCGTCTTTAAAGACGGGATGAGGCTTCCTTCCTGACGGCGATGACACAGAGGAACTCTCAATGAAAGCACCAATGTCGGTGTCAAAACCGGCGGATCTCGGGTAGGGGGTCCCGAACTGTTCGTCTAGGCGGATGGTAACAGGAGACAAGGGACACGATGTCTTTACCCAGGTTCGGGCCCTCTCGATGGAGGTAAAACCCTACTCCTGCTTGATTAATATTGATGATATGGGTAGTACAAGAGTAGATCTACCATGAGATCAGAGGCTAAACCCTAGAAGCTAGCCTATGGTATGATTGTTGTTAAGTCCTACGGACTAAAACCCTCCGGTTTATATAGACACCGAATAGGGTTAGGGTTACAGCAGTCGGTTACAATGGTAGGAGATCTACAAATCCGTACCGCCAAGCTTGCCTTCCACGCCAAGGAAAGTCCCATCCGGACACGGGACGAAGTCTTCAATCTGGTATCTTCATAGTCCAGGAGTCCGGCCAAAGGTCATAGTCCGGCTATCCGGACACCCCCTAATCCGGGACTCCCTCAGGGGGCGAATCCTACTAGGACTGGAGTCCTAGTAGGACTCCCGTCTCCCTGGTGCACTCCTTGTTGGCCGGCCTCCTCCTGCCCTCCTTTATATACGGGGGCAGGGGGCACCCCAAAGCACAACAGACAATCTCTTAGCCGTGTGCGGTGCCCCCCTCCACAGTTTAACACCTCGGTCATATCGTCGTAGTGCTTAGGCGAAGCCCTGCGCCGGTAACTTCATCATCACCGTGGCCACAACGTCGTGCTGACGGAACTCTCCCTCGTCCTCAACTGGATCAAGAGCTCGAGGGACGTCATCGTGCAGAACGTGTGTGATACGTCTCTGTTGTATCTATAATTTTTGATTATTCCATGCCAATATTATACAACTTTCATATACTTTTGGCAACTTTTTATACTATTTTTGGGACTAATATATTGATCCAGTGCCCAGTGCCAGTTCCTGTTTGTTGCATGTTTTTGTTTCGCAGAAAAAAAGCCATATCAAACGGAGTCCAAACGGGATAAAAACTGACGGAGATTTTTTTGGAGTATATGTGATTTTTGGGAAGAAGAATCAACGCGAGACGATGCCCGAGGGGGCCACGAGGCAGGGGGCATGGCCCAGACCCTCGTGGCCACCCCGTAAGATGGTTGGTGCCCTTCTTTCGTCGCACGAAAGCCAATATCCAGATAGAAATCGTGTCCAAATTTCAGCCCAATCGGAGTTACGAATCTCCGCGAATAGAAGGAACGGTGAAAGGCCAGAATCTGGAATGCAGAAACAGTGAGAGACAAAGAGACAGATCCAATCTCAGAGGGGATCTTGCCCCTCCCATCCCATGGAAGCCAAGGACCATAGGGGAAACCCTTCTCCCATCTAGGGAGAGGTTCAAGGAAGAAGAAGAAGAACAAGGGGGGGGGGGCCTCTCCCCCTCTCTCCCGGTGGCGCCGGAACGCCGCCAGGGCCATCATCGTCACCGCAATCTACACCAACACCTCTGTCATCTTCACCAACATTTGCATCACCTTCCCCCATCTATCTACAGCGGTCCACTCTCCTGCAACCCGCTGTACCCTCTACTTGAACATGGTGCTTTATGCTTCATATTATTATCCAATGATGTGTTGCCATCCTATGATGTCTGAGTAGATTTTCATTGTCCTATCAGCAATTGGTGAACTGCTATGATTGGTTTAATTTTCTTGTGATTATGTTGCTATCCTTTGGTGCCCATCATATGAGCGCACGCGTGGATCACACCATAGGGTTAGTTGTATGTTGATAGGACTATGTATTGGAGGGCAAGAGTGACAGAAGCTTTAACCTAGCATAGAAATTGATGCATACGGGATTGAAGGGGGAGCAATATATCTTAATGCTATGGTTGGGTTTTACCTTAATGAACGTTAGTAGTTGCGGATGCTTGCTAATAGTTCCAATCATAAGTGCATAGAATTCAAAGTTAGGGATGACATGCTAGCAGTGGCCTCTCCCACATAAAACTTCCTATCGGTCTAGTAAAGTAGTCAATTGCTTAGGGACAATTTTGCAACTCCTACCACCACTTTTCCACACTCGCTATACTAACTTTATTGCTTCTTTACCTAAAACAGCCCCTAGTTTTTATTCACGTGCTCTTTATATTCTTGCAAACCTGTCCCACAACACCTACAAAGTACTTCTAGTTTCATACTTGTTCTAGGTAAAGCGAACATCAAGCGTGCGTAGAGTTGTATCGGTGGTTGATAGAACTTGAGGGAATATTTGTTCTACCTTTAGCTCCTCGTTGTGTTCGACACTCTTACTTATCGAAAGAGGCTAGAATTGATCCCCTATACTTGTGGGTTATCAAGACCTTTTTCTGGCGCCGTTGTCGGGGAGTTATAGCGTGGGGTGAATATTCTCGTGTGTGCTTGTTTGCTTTATCACTAAGTAGTTTTGATTTTGTGCTCTTGTTTTCTATCTTTAGTTATGGGTAGGAAACGCAATATACCAAAAAAATTAGTTGTACCTACTACACCAATGGTTGAAGAACCACTCAAATCTATCACACTACTGAGGCTTTTTACTTGGATCATCTTCTATCCCTATGTGCTCGTGCGAAAACCCCACCTAGCTTAGTTGAGGGCAAATCTTTAGACGAGCATGCTTGTTATGTGCGACACCGCTTATCTCAAAAAGGGAAACTTTTACTGGATCAAATTCATTGTTTGCAATGCTATGCTTGGAATTTATGTGAAATATATGATTTTACTTGTTGTTCTGAAGACCCTAAGAAACACGTTCCCTACCAATGTGAGTTTAGTAATAATGGAATCGTATCTTCGTATGCTAAGGGTGTTTATGATTATTATGATGTTCAACAAATTGAAGAATTTGTTGCTTTTAAGGGTGCTTATGAAATTTTTCTTTGATTGGAAAGTATGATGCTACTCTTTACAAATCTGAAAATTTTGCCATACTTAAATATTGTTATGATAATTATGCTTATAATGCCCATGTTAAACCATGTATTGAGGACTCCTCTGCTGTCCAAGAAGAGATTAATATTTTGCAGGAGTCTGTGGAAGGAGAAATTGATGAAACTGTGAGCTCATTGGATGAAAAAGATGATGAGGAGAGCGAAGAAGAAAAGGAGGAAGATCGGATTAGCTACTCGTGCCCACCTTCTAATGAGAGTAACTCTCCAACTCATACATTATTTAATGTCCCTTCATTCTTACCGAAGGATG